>OY725327.1:56967392-58346569 GCA_963242795.1 Inga leiocalycina | reverse complement strand
AGAAGCCTGAAACATGTAGCTATAACAAAATTCATCATGATATTTCCTCCTGCCGCTAAATGGTTCCGCCAGTAATATCTTTAGTTTTTAGAATATCAATGCATTGCCCAAGGTAAAATCTCTGTTTCTCATATTATCATTAACCCACTCAGACCTGTTTCTTCTTTTCAAAGCTAGATGCAGCAAGGTGTTGACGCTTCTTCCAAGTCGGAATTTTACCGGGGAAAGCCCACCTTAATAGTCTCTCCCATGAATAGCAGGCCAAGAACATAAGAGCAGCCCCAATCAACAGTTTATCCCTTAATCCCTCTGGCAGTGGCACCAGCTTCAACCAGTCATTCAAGTCTCTGAAGAGATCCGACGTGATCACTGTGAAGAAGATGACGGCGGCGACAAGGGCGTACCGGAATGGTTTGTTTTCAGAGATGCTCTGGTTGAAAGGATGACCCATATAGTTCACAGCAAAAGTGGCCACCTGAAGCATCATGCTCACCATGTAGGAAACAGTATTCACCAGGTTGGGATGAAATTCAGAATCTACTTCGATGCATTCCTCAGGCATGTGCTTCTCAGCCTCTTTTACCGAAGAAATCAGAAAAAACAGGTGAATTGCAAATTGTCCCAAGAGAGAAAGAAGGAGATAAGCAGAGAAGACATTGGGGTGAGGACGCTCAGCTGAAAGTGTGGGAAGAGGGCGAGCGTGTGAGATGAAAAGGAAGAAGGCAGCAGTAAACACCCCGCTAATTGTGGCTTGCACATCACCAAGCTTGACTCCATCCAGGTACATGACACTCAACACATATGCAGTAGCGAGACAGTTGAGGCCAAGAATTTTGAACATCTGGAGGGTAGTCACTAGAGTACTGCGACCTTGACGAATTACGTTGGTGGTGGGAGCAACAGATGCGTGCTTTGCAGTGAATGGGGATGCCATTGAGGCATCACCAAGCTTCACTACCGGAGCAGAGCGACCATCTCCTTCCTCATTAAGCTCATCCATCATTTTCTTGAGCTTTTGTCTTTGCATTTCTGCTGCTGTCAGATGACGGTTACTTGGGTGGCTAATGGAATCTGATCGTTTGGATTTTGAAGTGCCTTCTCCGCTAGAGCCAGCAGGTTTTCCAGATGAATCAAGTGCAGACTTAGATTTCTTTGGCTTGCTAGACTTTGTACCATCTTCCTTAGATGAGTCAGAAGAGGAGCTTCCACTTTGAGGTGGAGGCAACGCATTCAGAAGAGCAACTCCTACATGGGCCTGAAACAGAGAAGTTAGCTTCTTACTGGTCGTTGTTGCCCTACCATGGTAAAAGATCCACAATGGCGAAAACCTTAACCACCATACCAACTGAAGAAGCAAGACTTAAACAAGGGTCTAAAGGGTTAATAATATCACAATAGCATATCAGGAACAATTGAAGTTGCAAGGCTAACCAAGGGCCTAAAGGGTTAATATTACCAACAACTGTTACGATTAGAGAAGATCCAATTGATCCTGGAAAAACATGACTGTATTTAAGTTGTTACCAATAGCTCGTCATCTATGTCACTGATAAAATGTATTCTCCTTCAGACTTCAGCAAATAAATGTACCAAAACGTTCATCATAGTAAGTTCGAAGATTATAACATGTCATAACAGATTGAAATAAAAAATTCAATTGAGCAAGCTCAATATTCATGAAATATAGGAGAGTTTTTGAGTATATTATTATCAAACACAAGATTACCTGCTTCAAAGCTCCTACATCATTTGTTCCATCTCCACACATCAAAGTTACCCTTCCTACTTGTTTGAAAGTGGTCATGATAAGTTCTTTCTGTTCAGGAGCCACTCTAGCAAACACCTTCACGTATGGAATGACCAGTAGAGTAGCAGAAGTTTGTTGCAACATCTCAATGCAATCACCTCCAATGCAGAGATCATGAGTCTCTGATAAAGATTCAACCTCTTTCACACTGAAATCAATTATATATGTTAACCAGCCTAGAAATTTAACTAGAATACGGACAATAACACAAATAATAGCAGAATAGGAAACAAGGAAAGAATACCAGTAACGTATCCATAGAACAGAGAATTTGAAGTTACCTGTAGGAGACTATTTCAGACTCATCAGGAGACATCCATTTATACCCTTCACCATTACTTGCTGGACCAAGAATTAACGTCGGTTTTGATATTATATGCACTTGACTAGCAACATGGCAAGCTGTTAAAGCTTGATCACCGGTAATCATAACCTATAAATGTTCAGACGAACTTCTTGTAAATTGATAATTACTAATCAGAAGAGTTTACCCCCCCCCCCCCCCAAAAAACACAAAAAAAAAAAGGGAAAAGAAAAGAAAAGAAAGAAATAAAATAAGAGCCAAAAAAAATCTTGAACTCCAAAAATCTTGAACCCCCTGGGATCAAATCAGATGGAGCAAAAAATGTTCACCAAAATGCTCCTTCCTTGCAAATATTACTTTGGGATAACATTTAGTTTTAAACTCCAAAGAAAAAGGCAAAAAAGACAATATTTTTCATCCTAGAAGCTGAAACTAACATCTTTCTCGCAACAGAGGGAAACAACTTTTTTTTTTTGGGCCAGAGAAGTTTATACAAATGAGCATGCTTACCAGGTCATGTGATGATCCTTTCAATTCAGATAAAATTGAGGCTGAATCCGATCTAATAGGACAATTGAATACCTAAAAATAAGTCATGCCAACATTAACCGCCAGGTCAATGAAATGGGGAACTCTCAAAATTAACTTTAAAACATCGTATGGATAAGGTAATTCATTGCTTACCACAAATCCCGCAAAAGTAAGCCCACTCTCCACTATATCCCTATCCAAGCCTCTAGCTTCACTGACCTTCAAGCATTCAGCGAATTATAAGCAACAATTGAAAAATGCACGCATATGTTGAATCGCAGGCCAAAATAGCAAAGATGGTAGATGTTAATCAAGGAAACAATCAGAGATAGGGACTCAAAATACAAAGCATGAGCCTCTATTTTTCCCACACCCCCCCCCCCAAAAAAAACAGTTAGGATTGAACTTAAAGAGTTGAGATCCTTTTTTTCTCCTTTTCAATAGTTAAGAACTTTGATCACCATTATTGTTCCACTTAGCATTATCATGTGGGATGGACGAAGGCAGTGGTAAACAATAAATGCCAGCCAAGAGGATTCTTACTGTCATGTCAGGAAGAGACTTATAAGCAAGGGCAAGAACACGAGATCCCTGACGTGTATATCTTTTGTAGGTTTCAACATATGATGGTGGTATATCAGTAAGCCTATCTTGAATAATTTCTGGGGCACCCTGAAACCATTTACAAAAGAATTGGTTAGTTATATATGAAAGGAAGTTTCAAGTGGATGAAAATACCGGCATTAAGAACCTCCAAGATGCATATATTTAAGTTTTAACTTCTGATCGACAATTCCAAAAGAGAAAAGAACAGAAGTACATAAAATGAATCAAGAAGTAAGCAACTGATTTTGAATGTAGACATGATATTAGTCAAACATAAACATTTGTAGCAAGCTTTCACAACAAAAAGCGGTCAGGCAAAATCATTTGAACCAACTACAATTTCCGGGCTCCCCAAAAATAAGTTAAGAGAAAAAAAATCCCATGGCAACGGTTACAAAGTCTAGTCAACATATAGAGGTGTGGTAGTGCGTCTGTCAAAAACAGCACAAAAAATTATAAATAAGCACAACCAATCATAAAACGTAATGCAGGATAAGAAAATAAAGATATTGATTATTTCAATCGTTAAACATATTTTATTATGCGGGATAAATATGGATTTGTTATTAATTATATTGGGGTTATTTAACAATAGTTTAACGTTATCAGCTTTGATGTTTGGGCCAACACATCCATCATAAATATTTTCCTATGACATAACAAAAAAGAACCAATGTGAATGTGCGAAAATGCAATACCTATGTAAGGACCTAACTGAATAAATGCATGAATTGAAAATTTTGAATTTCAAAATCCATTACTTAGCAACAAACCAACCTTCACAAAGGCCAAAAACTCCTCTTGAATGCGAACAACTACTGCCATTCGTTTTAAGTGAGATGCAAAATGGTGTCGCTGAACAATTTGGACAGGATTGCCATTCCCCCTGCAATTAAGGTGATGGGTGATGGAGGAAAGGAAAAGAAAATAAAAAATGTTATAGAAATTAGTGTCCCATCCTTTTTCCATAACAAGTGCACTATCTTTCAATGTTATAGAAACAGGACCCATGATATATACATATTAGCAGACTGATAACGGCAATATTCAAATTAAATAAATGAGTCCAATACTGGTTCAATATTACACCAAAATTCACATGTATTAGCCAGCAAAAGAAAATCGTCCAATGAAGCAATACAGAGGTGGGGTAGAACTAAAATTTATAATAGCAGAAACATTTCACTTACTTTTTTGGAACAGCCTTCTCATCAGATTTATAACTCCAATCTATTCCCTTTAGTGCTGCCTTCTCAAGAGGATCACCAACCTAAGACATTATAGATTTTATGAGAATATAGTGTGAACCAAATAATGGAAGACAGTATAACGGTAGGGGAATGCATGTCCTTCTGATTCTCTAGAAAGGTTTCTGAAGATTACTTTTGCATGATAATAATCATGTAGAGAGTATGTCAACTAGAATCACATGAAAAGGAGATATGAAAACATTCCATCGCCAATTTGTTTCTCCAAAAATGGCTACTTTGATCTAAGATATATGATTAGTATAACATTCAAGAAACTATATCCAAATCAATTATCCAGATGTCACTGAAGGGAAAAGGAAATAATAATGAAAATACAAAAACTTGGCTTTCAGAAACGCAGGCATACCAGCTTATTATCAACAAACACTAATGCATGACAAGAAGCCAGAATTTCTAGGGTACGTGCAGGCACTTTATTCGCATCAGATTCTAATTCTGTAGACCCTGCCACACCAACAACTCCAGAAAACTCCTATAATATGGCAGAGAAACAGTTAATGAGCAAAACAAGGTCTCAAGAGAAAATCAATTGCCATGAAGAGATGCAGTTACCATGTCATCAGAGGTAAGTGTTCCAGTCTTGTCAAAACAACATATGTCAACCTAGGACAAGAGATGTACAATAAGTTCAAACAGACAGTGTCAAGATATAATCTGTGTAATGAAGTTAGTGATGTAAGAACAGAAGCATGGGGGTAGCACTCCTCGTCCAGGTACCTTCCCAGCAAATGGTATTCTGAAAGGTTCTGTACAAAATATTCCATGCCGAGCCAGTGCAATTAGAGAAGTATTAACTGCTATTGACAATTCCATGGGTAATTCAGGAGGTATCACAGAAGTGATGATAAGAGAACAGCTTAGTATAAGCTTATACTTGCTCCTCGTGGGATCTTCCAGCCCCTGTAATATACCACATACCAAGCATATCACAGTCTGACAGACAAATTCATATCACAATTTATAATCCATCTGTAAGGAAGCATTACCTTAACAAGTACATAACCAGCAGCTACTAAAGCAAACACAACCAAGAATAAAATGAACAGCCCACTTTCCCAGCTATTGGCAGTCACCTATAATATATGCATTCAGAAGAAAGGAAACAAATTCAATAAACATAAAGTAATAAATCAAAACAGCATAAAATACTTAGGCTTACTAAGGTCTGTATCAATTTACCCTTTCGGTAGAGAATAAGATTGTCCGCATCAGCTTTCCTTGACTAGTTTCAAATCCCGTTCTTAGAACAACAGCCAAGCAGCCGCCATCAGGTGTTTTCAGTGGAAAAGTCTGGCACCAACAAGAATTTTAATAGCATATTATTAACAATGAAAGCATGGGCAACACCTCAACATCAAAGGAGAATACATAAACATCATAGTCTTGAATCACCTTGTCAGGAGTGTGCTGCAAAATTT
This sequence comes from Inga leiocalycina, assembly GCA_963242795.1. Classification (NCBI taxonomy): domain Eukaryota; kingdom Viridiplantae; phylum Streptophyta; class Magnoliopsida; order Fabales; family Fabaceae; genus Inga; species Inga leiocalycina. The sequence goes on along the minus strand of OY725327.1, from coordinate 58,340,632 downwards.
TAGTCCCGCCAAATAAGACATGGCTTTTATCTCGCCTTGCAGACAACTTCTCCTCGATGCCTTTACCAGCAATTGAAACCTAAAAGGATGGTCATTTCTAAATGAAAATCATGCAAGCGGAACCCAAAGACATAAAAAGTCCAGCATTGAAGGCTACTTAGAGACGCCTTGAAATGGAGTGGTTAACTTGAAGGATGTAATGATTTCATTTATGATGTCATTATCACCTAATATATATTTTTCACGGTAAGAATATTTGCAAAAATCACATTGTCCGACATCAGATACATGCACAAACCCTAGAATTGAATTGTGGGGAAAAAATAAACTACTATGGCTATCTATATTTTTAGACAGTCAATCTTTCCAATGAAAATACCTACAGCTAACAAGAATTATCATTCCAGAAGCCTTACAGAAAAGAAAAACAGTAAACAAAACAAAGCACGGCCATAGCAATAAAGAATAACAGTCAGTCTATGGCCAAACAACACCAAAAAAAACTCATTATTCATGTTCATTAAATTCAGTTTTCAGATCCCTAGTAAAAAAAAAAGGAAAAAAATACATTACTTTAGCCTTTAAGATATGTGACCAGCATAAAAGCATTTCAGGACTCTAAAAACTAAGAAAAGAAACTACTGCCGACAACCCATGCACCAGCACACAAATAGAAAGCAAATCCAGCAATGAGACATAAAATGATAGCCTCAAAGTGTTAAAAAATAACAATCCCCACAAAACTAAACATACGCTTAAAAGTCTAAACATATATCCATTAGACAATCACATTACAGAAAGTATTTCAGAACTGAGAAACACCTTCCATTGAGGAGTAGACTCGCCAGTGAGAATTGCTTCATTTACAATTGCACTACCAGCCAATATAAGCATGTCTGCAGGTACAGATTTCTCTTCTCCATTCTGACCTGAAGAGCGTCCAATAGATACAACATCCCCAGGCAAGAGATCAGTGCCAGAGAGTTTTACCCATCTATAATTCAGAACAAAATACAAGTATAAAAGCAGCTTCAGAGGCCATACTAATAAAACCCAGTATGAGCTTATTTAAGATGCAACAAACATACTTGCCACTGCGATGTACCATTAAGTTCTGACTATCAACACTAACACGCCTCAACTCAGTTAAAGTCTTCAGCCGGCTTTTTGCCATAGTCGACTCAAACATAAACAGCATAAATAGAGTAAACAAACTGTAATACCAATATTCATCCAAGCACCAGAGACCCACACAGAAAACCTGTCCACATTTAGAAGATCAAAACCAATCAAGAGCTGCATGAAGATTAAGAAATAAAGAAAAAATTTATAACACTGACAGGAGAGAGAATACCTGAAATACAAAAAAAGGCTCAATGCAGTTCTCTTTCAACAATTTCTGAAATGTAGGTTGAGGATAATCGAATCTAGAAGACCAACAAGCATTATGTTAAGACTTAGAATCAAACAGGATGACATAAGATATGTATAACCATTCAAATGGGGAAAAACAGCCAATAAAAATATGAAAGAAAAAATTAGGGGGAAGGATTATGCATTAGCAGTCATTAAATAAAAACAGAATGCACACAGGCATGAAAATTCAACTGTAAACACACACCTGTAGATTTAGCATCCAGCACTAAGGGTTCCAGAGTCAAATGAAATTTACAAAAATGTAAACAACAAAAATAAGAACCTACACATTGCGGCCCCATTTCTCAGTGGCAGCAAGAACTTTGGATTCAGTGCCATAGCCAGTACTTTTGAGATAATATCCAAATGTTTCCTTGGTAGGGTAAGAAAGCTTGCAAAATGTTCCATTCTCCTTTGAATAGACAAAACGTTGTTTTCTGAAGTCAAAGTAAATCTCTTCTGAATCTACCTGCGATGAAGAAACTCCAGCCTGCACGGCAGAAGTTAACAATGTAACACACAAAACATGGGTCATAAAAAGAACCGAGAAAGAGAGAAATGCTGTGATCAAAATGTATTCTGCAAAGCCCAAAACATGCAATGTCAATAACAAGGAAACTTGATCATTCGATTGCCCATTCAAAATTAGTTGGTTGTATTTGCAGCAATCAGAAATATAGCTGAAAGTATGTAGTAACTTAATAAGACAATTAATGAACACTGCAAACTACGGCAGCACAATTGTGCAAGATGTGCATTAGCAAATGTGAATATGTAATGAAAACATATGTTTAACTGACTCCACAGAAATGAACAGAGATTGTCACCTAGCAGAGAAAATTGACTTGAACCTAAGCCAGTCTTATACATTACTGATACACAAGACATCTATCTACTCTTTCTTCCCACCCTACAATCCTTTCAGAAAGTCATCTAACCAAGTCAAACACAAGGAAAACATGGGAGAAAACCCAATAGGCCAACACCCATAGACCACCCCTCAAGCACATCAAATGTGTTATATAAATGGGTATAAATATCTACAGAGTGAGAAAGAGAGAAAGTAAACTAGAAATAAAATCAAGTACTAACCATTTCAAATAGGGAAAAGCAGATTTTATCCCTATGAACTATGATCTAATTACAAAATTGTAAGTAATGTTTGGCATTTGAGAGGGTTTTTGTTACTAGTAGTATGGCTAGCCTATTTCAATCTGTGTTTGTTCCCATATAATATATATGTATGTATGTATGTATGTATGTATGTATGTATGACTGACCTATTCAATCCATATATCTGTGCGCATATGCATTTGAAAGGGGAAAGTTCATTGATCCCCCATAATCTATGGATCACAAAAGTAGCACATGAACATCAAAATGTAACAAAGCACCAACCTCCAAAATGAAAATAGTGTTTGGCGTTTGAGAGGGTGTTTGGTAGCATTTTAAAGTTCATAAGGTACATTATATTGTTTTGATTTGATGTTCATGTACCAATATTATAATTAGGGCATAGTTTATGGAAATAAAATGCACTTGCCCCATTCTAAAATTATATAGGAGCAGATATAAGGATTGAAATAGGTCAGTGGTATAAACAGAAATAATCATACGGAAAGAAATATAGGACCCCAAACTAACAGCTGAGACTAGAATCATGTAACTCGTTCCTCTTACCATTCTACAATCAGCACAACTTCCAAACTCAACATTTCCATGTTCTTGTCACCCCTCTCTATTTATCTACCTAGCTATCTATTCTATCAGTTATCATTTAACTGAGATGTAACCCTAAGAAACAGCCCACCCCATCTCAGGCCGAAACAAAAAAGTTTACTGTCAAGAGTCCTTCGTTATTATAATATTATATAAGTGAGAAATGAATTCTAACTTCCCATTCAACAGAAATGACAATCAATCATTTAAAACATCTCTGACACTTACTGTTTTTTGAAAGTTAAGTGAAACCACTTCTTTAGAACCTGAAAACTGAGCTGGTGTTATTTTGCATGCATCTGCATCGTGAATATTTTTAACCTGCAGACCCAGAGAAGGATACATGATAATGTCTTGCAGTTTTGTCTTCATCAGAATCTAAAATATTGGACCTGGCGTGTGAAATCATCATACCTTGCTGTAGTGGGCAAAAGATTTGAAATCAACCGACCAAACCGTGAACAACCAAAACAGAATGTGAAGAGCTACAAGGCCACCCAATACAATGGCAGCATCCGCAAAGTCAAGGCTGGGAAGAATTGTTGTTGGCCACAGGGCATATATAATAACAAAAGGCCAAACGTCCAAGCGCCATGGCCAATGCCTCTTCCTCAATAAATCAACTTTATCCACCACTTTGCCACCTGCTCTAAAACTTGACATTGCACCACCACCCGATGGACTTCTCTAATCTTTAATATCTATACTCAGTTTCTTCTGCTCAACAGAAACCCCAAGTACATATATGAAACGACGATATTGCACGCAGTGATTACAAAGCGTACAGTAAATTAAAGAAAACATTAAGATAAATATATATAAAGCAGCAGACAAATTGGCACATCTTTGTAACGACTAGGGCTTGAGTGAGGGCAAGCTTCTGAGATCACAGATTGGTGGTCAGATCCGATCAAAATCTTTCCTTTCCTACTTCTGAATTGATTTGATCGTAATTCAATTACTCTATGTTTGACGACAGTGATAAAATGTAGGAGAATAGACGAAGGAAAATACTGTACCTGGATCAGAGACGGTGGACAGAGCAAGTCGCTTGGATTTGGAACCCGATATTTGGAACCCGATACTCGCAGTCTTCAATACAACCCCAGAAAAAGCTAAGCTTGCAGGCTAGTGACCTTTTTTTTCCTTTGCCTGCTCGGCCTAGCTTTCGACACCACTTGAAGGATTAATCCCCATTGGGATTTTTTAACGTCGCCAAATATTAATCTATTTGCATTTTTTTTTTCCTCATCAAATAAAAAATCAATTCCGACCATGAGTGGATTATTTTCCTAAGCATTGAATCCACTTTAAAAAAAAAAAAGAATCAATTAATGTGAAGTATCTATCTATCTATCTATTATATCTATAGAAAGCTTATGGTAGCCATGCATACTAATGACATCAACTTTTTAACCTAGGCAAAAGAAGCCATACATAGTAACGGTGTTAACTTTTTAATCTTGAAAGTGAAATATTTTTTTTGATGATATTGAATGCTAATGATGAATTATTTAGAATATGAAAAGACACTTGAATAATATCTAGGAAATATTAAATCTCAATATGAAACAAGTACTTTTACTATTCAATTGTACATTTTTCATATGCCTGCCAAAAAGAGTCAGTTGAATATTAATTATAAATCGTCAAAAAATTAAAAGCCACTTAAAAGCGTATAGTACTATATTACCAAAAAAATAAAAGCTTGCAGTATTAGTGAAAAAGGCACCTCACAACTAATAAAAGTGTATATAAAACGTAAGCTTTTTAGGAAAACAAAATAGAGATAGGTCATTCAAGTTTTCAGATATCTTTTGATGGCAGGGTTAAGGGATTGAAAATAAAATATTATTTTTGATAATATTGAAAATAAAATATTTAAATTTTGGGAGTGACACTTAATTTTTAATTGTGTTGGCAACATTTGATTTTCCTCTTCAAGTTAATTATATATTTATGTTGTATATTGTTCGTCTTTAATCATGTGTTAGAGTTGTACTAGAACTTATTGTTGGAATTTTAACATTAATATTTCAAAAAGTAAAAGTCACATATCACATAAGATCAAGGAAATTTTAGTATATACTATTCTCTCCGGTCCTTTTTATAAGCAACTTTTTTCTCGATTGCACAAAAGAAACTAGAGGTTAAAATTAGTTAAAAATAACAAATGTGTTAAAAATGTCATATCTTTTCCAAATATGCCCCTGTTTATAAAAAGAGCATATGAGAGAGAATGGATAACAAATGATTGAATAAAGAGACAATCAGTGGTTCGTTAACATAAAGATATGTATTTTAATAGGGGTATAAAAGGAAAAAGTGGTTTAAACTTCGAGACACAAGAAACAAGTTGCTTATATTGAGAACTAACATCAAGAGAGAGAAAGTTACTTATAAATAGAACTAGAGGGAGTAAGATGTAAAATTAAGCTAATAAAAAGGGGGAAAAGAGGGAGTAAGATGTAAAATTAAGCTAATAAAAAGGTGGAAAAGAGGGAGTAAGATGTAAAATTAAGCTAATAAAAAGGTGGAAAAGAGAAGTGTTTAGAACTAACCATTGGAGCATTTATGCATTTTGATTACTTGGTTTTTTTTCTTCATTAACCATATTGAATTGCCATAAATCACCATAATTGTGAGTGTTTAGAAATTGTCATATTTAATAATCATCAAGCCACATTTAATCAATATTATGGCTCATCAACGGTCATGTTAAATTGCCCATTTATAAAAGGCAATACATGGTGTGTAGTCAGTGTACACTGAGCTCTATCCCCAAACCTCCTTCTCCTCTCCTCTCCTCTCCTCTCCTCTTAAATTATACTACTTTTAGGTCCTATTTGCTTACCCGGAAAATGAGGCAATAAGGAAAAGGAAAATTAGCATTTTCTATCATGGTGGGCACATTTGGTTGCCAAATTTCCCGGCAACCTATTTTCTAGCGGCAACCTATTTTCCTTATACATGGAAAAATGGGATATGGAAAATTTGAAGGACAATTTACCCTTCAAGCATATCTCAACAGCTTGAGAGAATTTGGACTCAATTGATGACAAGGCCACCGACAAAGAATGAAGAGGTTGGGAGGCATGTAACTATGGGATAATCAGGATTTAGGTCACAATTAGAGATGATATAGGAGTATGAGCTGCCATGGCCTGTGGAGGAGGACAAAGTAGGTGTTGGTTGGGCGTCGGTGAAGATGATGACGAAAAGTGGTTAGGCATTGAAGATCCAAGCAAAGAAACTAGAAAGGTTAGGAAGAATTGGAAGAGAAGTGAGAGAAATTCAAGAAATTTCTACTAATAAATCATCATGCCAACAACTTTTGATTTTCCTCTTCAAGATAACTACATTTTATGTTGGGGTGTTTCTTCCTTTTTATCCAGGTGTTTAAAGTTCTACTAGAACTTATTGTTGGAATTTTAATGTCAATATTTCAAAAACAATTTTCCATAGGGCTATTAATGGGTGGGGAGATATTGATCTACTTTTAATATATTATTTATAAATAAAATTGCACCATAAAATATTTCAAGATGTTAGATGCCTCTAAAAATATTTCACTATAAATAAATTGACTTTCAATCGTTGTTATGTTGTTGAGACTATCTCTAAAGCTTTCAGCAACAACATTGATTATTTCTATTGTAAGTCACTTTTGGTAGTGGTGTTGAAAACTATCACTGGAGAAAAGTTTCGACTAGATGTCACTTGTGTAAAAATAAATGAATGTTTTTTGGAGGGGGAGAAATGAAATTTCCTTAAAATAAAATGGTGAAATACATACACACACGCCTACATACTTCAAATATCATACATCAACCACCCATACATGATTATTGGGAAAACACAAAAAAGCATAAGCTTCTTCCCATTAATAAAAAAATAACTACTTGGTTTATGCTTGATAACTTGCAAAACTTAAAAAAATTAAACTAATAGAACAAACTATTTATAAGTGTAACCAATCAAAAATTTTGAACCAATTGAAATAGTTCTTCATGATCTATTTTAAAATTCACATCATATAATACACAACACGTGCATTGCACAGGGAGAAACCTCTAGTTTGACAAAAAAATACTTACACGAGGGCCTAGAAAACGGGCCGGCCATATAGGCCCTTTTATTTTAAGAGTTGGGTTCATAAATTTATCTCTCAAATTATAATCGAGTCTAAAAAGCCTAACCCTAATGAACCGAAGGTTTAAAAGGATCGGCCCGTTTAGGTCCATTTATTTTTATTGTTTAAAAATTGTTCATATAATATTAGAATTTTTATATTATTAATGATGTTGCAAATATTAAGTTCTTATTATATTTTTAAAAAATTGAATTTTATTAAATGGTTTGATTTATTTTGTTTTTCATAATGGTTTATTTATTTAAAATTTTAAAAAATAGGCTAATTTGGATATTAGATAATGATTTTAACTATAAATTTGTGAATTTTAAAAACAATGTATTTCAATTTTAAAAAAAATAATAACTAGATACAAAAATTAAATGAGCATATAGTATAAATACAAATTTCCAAAAAAAGAGTTAAGTTTTGCTCAAATTATTACAATGCATCTTCACTCATTACATAGAATAAATTCTTAGGTGTAGATACAAATAAAGATTCTTTTTCACAATATATATATATATATAAGGTTACTGTCATGTGGCTAGCAGTAACCGTTTTCATATGTGATGGTATAAGCATGTATGTGTAAAGTATTGAAATATTCATCCACAGTACCTTGTTATTTTAACTTTATTTCTTTATAATTTAATTTTGATAATATTTATATCTTAAATTAGAGATTTATTGTTGACAAAAAATATTAGGGATTATTGTTTCAACTTTATTTCTCTAAAAAGATTAAAAAATAGTGTTTTTTGGTTAAATGAGCCTAAAGCCCACAGGCCTAACCCTAGCCGATGGTATAAGGGCCAGCCTTTGTAAATTCGGGGTTTTACGGGAGTCAAGCACAAACGGCAGGAACGCATGAAAGGTTGGCCCTTATCCTAGCTCTACTTATATACTCTAGGAATATCACGTCATCTGAACCCTATTCAATGAAAACACAACAAGTCAAATCATTTTAATTCTAGTTGGCAGGGTCTCTTCTAAAACAATTCATATTTTGTTTTGTTTTTAAGACAAATATTCACTTATCATTTTTGTTTTTTGTTTTTAAAACTTAAATTTTTATTTTTCTTAAACACAAAATAAAATATGAATTGTTTCATATGAGTCACCAGCCAACTAAGATTAAAATGATATGAGTTGTTGTATTTTCATTAGACAGAATTCAGATGACACGGTACTCTTAAAATATGTAAATATTTCTCGTGTTTGATATAGGGTGAAGGTGTAAATTTAGCAACAAACTATTTCTCTTTGGGCACATAACACAATTAACTATTTTGAGTGTAAGAGTAGATATAATCAATTTTTTTGGTAGCACATATAACAAAGTCGTTAACCTAATTAACTTCCGTTACTTTTTGTATTATAGGTTCCACTAGTCTTCTTACTATCTAGTATTCTTGTATATTTTTAGAAGGTCAAAAGTGCAAATTTATCAATAAACTATTTCGTTATAAGCACTCAATACAATTATCTTTCATTGGGTCTAAAAGTTAACATAAACATTATTTGTCATATAAATACCTATATTTGTCTTATGAATAATCATATATGTCTTATAAAGGGATACAAAAGAATTTAAGGAGTTAAAAAATTTTAATCATTCACATATTCCTTATAAATCCTCATATTTATCTTGTAAAAAAAATTTTTGACATATCGTCTCGTCACTAACAAAACTTAATTTCATTTTGATCCAAAGGAGGGCAATGAAATTTCATAATCTTTTGCAAGTTAATTGAAAGAAAATTGCTTTTATGAGGTCTAAGTGATGTTTTTTCATGAAAAAAAGCATTTATTTCTAAAAATATATTAAAATAATAGAGAGTGAGAAGAGTAGTAGGACCCACAATGTAAAAAAAACGAAAGCTAATTAGGACTAACGGCGTTGCTATATATGTTACAAAAAAATGGATTATGTCTACTTTTATACCCAAAATAGTTAATTGTGTTGGTGGTAACAGGAAAATAATTTGTTGCTAAATTTACACCTCCACCCTTTGATATATTTCATCTTCTCACTATTCTGAGTGAATACACTTCACGTTAAAATACAAACAAAAACTGTTAGTTTTCTTTTTATTCTTTCATATATTAGTTTTCAAATCTCACAATTTCTACAAATCATAATCTTGGATGAATTCAATCATCATTAAATATAGTGTTATGCCAGCCTTTCGCTTGTAATTTTGTCTCACTATAGCAGGGTCACTGTTCACTAGTTTCTTATGGTCTGTTGATTATAATAAGAAGTACTATCTTTTTTATTTGGTAGGAGTAATATTTGATCAGGTATATAGAAAAAACAGAAAGATTAGAAATTATTTGAATATTTTAGAATAAAGCAGGTAGGTTTTTGGTAAAGTCATGTTCATTAATTAAGATATTTATATGAAGAGTTATGCAATGAGTTATAACACTAAAAGTTACTAAGGTTATGTCTCTTCAATTTTCAGAGACACATGTGAAGTGTTATTGCCAAAGGTGTGGCAGCCACCACTTAGTCAAAAGTTGTGTTGTGTTTATGATAAAACTTTACACAATATAAAGGTATAACTCTTCATATGTTTATTCATTAATCAACATATGAGATTCATGATTATAACAAATTGTTATGATTTTTAATTGAAAAGGTGTTGCTTCAATAGATACCACATCAAGGTATCATTTCATGACCTATAAATACACAATATCATCAGTCATTTTGACACATCAGAAATTACATAACAATAAGAGATCAAACTCGTTTTCTTTATCCTTCAGTGCACACGAAGATAAAGTCAAATTTGTGAGATATGATTAGTTTTGATGATGTCAAATATAGATGTAAAATGATAAGAGCAAAAATTTTATATAATGTATTTATTTTATACTTTGAGTAATTATTGTGTTTAATGTGAAATATCTTACAGATTAATTAAGTTGAATTATGGCGGAAGAATAAGAAGACAAAATTATCAAATATGAACAAAGAAGTGACTGAATTAATGAGAATGAACAAGAGGGAGAAGAAGAAAGAAAATGATTATCAACAAGAAAATCAAGAAGCAAGAAAGTCATAAACCCGATGGTGGGTTGATGTTATTTTGCTTATAATAAAGAATGATTATCAAGAGGAAGATATTAAAGAAAGAAGAACTTGCAAGATCTAATAGAAATATCAAGATTCAAGTTATTAGAAATTACTCTGAGATTTCTATGGTCAGAAGGAAATTAGAAGGCACTGTTTGGCACTGTAGCAGTCGGCTATAGCAGTAAGTACTGTAGCACTCGAGGTGCAGACTGAAAGTGCAGAATCACTGTAGCAAGTGCGGAAATATAGCACTCGAGTGAAGGAAGAAAACACTCAAATGTCAGGGCACTATGTTCTACTCTGTTTTTCATTCAGCCTGATAGAGGCCCAGTATTTTGGCCATATATCTCAAACTACAGGTCGGATTGACCTAAAAATGGTGACCTATGAAAGAAGACTCACAAAACGAAAAATGTACACCAAGATCACATTGAAAGAAGCTCAGATGAAGGAGATATGATCCATGGAAGTTGACACTGAAATCACCGTCACTTTTCAAGATAGGTTCGGTATTTTGGACATAACTCACAAACGACACATCGGATTGAGACAAAATCAGTGCCATCTGAAATTAGACTCAAAGAGCTTTCCATGGATAAGTAATTTGCCTAATATGAAGTTATATTTTAGGAGTTATGCCTTCTGAAAGTTGACACTTGTGCGGTCTAGTGCGATAAACACTCTTTCGATCATAACTTGCAGAACACAAAAAGTTTGGAGCTAATTCTTTTGCATTGGAATGCATATGACAAGGGCTTTCTTATGATACATCATTTTCCATATTTAGAATCAAATGAATAAATCGAGTCTGACATTGCCCCACATCACTCATGAGCACAAAAATGCACTCTTGATATTTTGGTGCGAGTATTGTCCAGAAGTAGCTGTGAAGTTGAAGTATTTCAGCTACACTCGAGTGAATGACAATGTACTCAAGTGAAGTGAAGGTTTGCACCTAAGTTATGCAAGTGTTGACATGAAAGTGTTAACCCGATTAGAATTATGACCAGAGAAACTTGAAGAGCACTCAAGTATGACTGGTAATACTCGAGTGAGGAGAAGGATTGCACTCAAATCTTGCGAGTAAAAAGCAACAAGTGTTTGCCCGAGAGGAAGCCAAAACGTGAAAATATTAAATGCACTCGAGTGAGCCATACTGTACTCGAGTGAGAACGTAACACTTCAAAAGTGCAAAATGCACTCTTGAATATTTAGCTGTCCAGAAATGAAGCTCGAAGCTGAGAAATCACACTCTTGATAAAAATGATGCGAGTGTTACACAAACGTTGAAGTCTGTAGTACAAAACACACAAGCACTTGACTGAGAGTTGAAGAACTCAATGAACAATCCGAAATATGGTAATGTTATCGAATCATTGTGTTTTCACTTGTTATCATATCTAAACATTAACTAACATATATTTCAAGTGTGGAACAGGATATTAAATGTTGAGATTACATATTCAAATGAAAGAGTTAATTGTGGTGAGCGGCATCATTACACACCGAATATCGGCTACCTACCACGACAACAGATTGACCCACCATGAACGAATGTCTGAAACATAAATGCTCCACAATTTAAAGTACAGCTCATAATGAATCATCCCGCTCTTCAACGAGATGCTCCACTCTGCAACGGACAACGGCTAGTTGTTCAAATGCACTCAATGGTCAAATATTGCAACAAGACTCCAACAGACAAATACTTATAACAGTTATCTTCTACAACTCATTTATAAATATCGTAGCATTCAGAGAAGAGAAAATAATGACGAGAGCTCAACAACACCAACATTTTTATATCATGAGTCATCCACTACCCAACCACTCTCTATTCTTATCTATTTTCTATGTCATGTATATTTGAGAGAGAGTTAGTTATATTATACCTCAGTGATCATTTTATCCACAATATGAGAGAGTCTGTAAACATCTTCATCTGTATTTCTGAATTGATCTCAAGGTAGAGGGACCTTGAGAGGGTTGATTTCCTTACAGGGGAAGCTGTAGAGAGAATTGCCAGTAAGACATTTTGCTCGCAAGACTTACAAGGTGCAAGCAGTAGAGAATGTTGCTGCTCATAAGACTTATAGGGGTGTATGCAGGAGAGAACATTACTGCTCGTAAGACTTGCACGGGTAAGCAGGAGAGAAAGGTCTTCAAGATTGCTCTACTCGTAAGACTTGCCGTAATTGGGAGTATTTCAATAAGAGATTTGTAAAAGGTTTCACAAGTACCCGGCTAAACTTGTGGGATTGTAAAGGCTTTTCTTGTGCTCAGATTAAACAAGAAGATAGTGGATTTGAAAATCTCAAGAGAAGCCTGGGGACTGGACGTAGGCCATCACAGATTGGACCGAACTAGGATAAATCACAGTTTGCATATTCTCTTCCCTAAGCTCTTATATTTCCAGCATATATTATTTAATCTAACTGTTGATTTATAATTTATTACCTTTATACTTACCACTTTCATTAAGATGCGAAAAGATTTCCAAAGTTCTCAAGTTTTTATCATACACCCAATTCACCCCCCTTTTGGGTGATAGCCAGTCCTAACAAAATTATCACTTTGTTAAAGTCATTGTTGTCTTGGCCTGAGTATTGGAAATACAACCTATACTCAAGAGTCTTCATTATATCTTGTGAAAAATTTGCCCGTCAATCCAAATTGCATCCTATTAGATAGAATAAGTGGAGTCGAATCAAGGTTAAAGAAAAGTGCTACACATACCTTAAAGACGTGTGCATTACTTTCTTCTTTATCTCTTATTATCATACTGCTCAGAGATTCAGCCCTTCTAGCAATCTTTAGGCTTAGTTTTGTTAATCCAAAATGGCGTCTTTGACGGAATTGACAACAAACTTTGTCACATTAGAAAAATTTGATGATGGTAACTTCCCTAAATAGCAAAAGAAGATTGAATTTCTCATGATAACAATGAATGTTGTATATGTTCTCACCACTTCCAAATCCCAAGAAGGAGAATAAGACAACATAACTCAAATAAGTGAGAGACAAAAATGGGAGAATGATGACTTCATTTGCACAAAGTATATCCTGAACGGGCTCGGAAATGCTATTTTCAAGGTGTATCAAGTTTATTTAAATGTTTATGTTTTAAGTAGGTTTTGAAAAAGGCTTCAGGCCTTTTGAAAGCTCAAGTCCGAGCATAAAACAAATCTATATACAGGTTTAGGTTTTGAATTTCTATCATAAGCCCAAGCCTATTTAATTAACGACTAATTTAGCTTAGCTTATTTCCACTCCTACTTTTTTTTTTTGAATTACATGGACAAGAGTTTACTCTTGAGGTTAATACAAACCCTTACAACACAACTTACAAACATAAACTATGAAAAACAAGCCAAATCTTAGCTGAGGTCAGCTAATATTTGACTTGAACAAAAAGTTGGAGGAGTTTGTAGCACAACCAACTCACTGTTCATTTGTAAAGCCTCTTTGGCAAAAAAATCAGCACATTTCATGACTTCCCTGTGAGCATGATATATCTCTACATCCCAATCCAAATAAATCAAAGATCTGACCTCCTCTAGCTCCATGCTGAGTGGGTAGAAACGTCCATTGGGTTGTAATAACAACTGAATAGCTTCTATAGAATCAGAATACAACTTTATTTTCTTAAGTTTCATAAATTGACATACTTGCAGTCCAATTTTTATGGCTTGGATTTCCGCTGTAGTTGGGCCCAAGTTGAAACCGTAGCCCTGTTGAAACCCACCTACCCACGATCCCATATTGTCACGAACTATACCGCCGACCGCTGATTGTCTTTGATCATCCATAGCCGCATCTACATCAACTCGAACAAACCCGGATGGAGGCACGAACCATCTATCTAGCACTCTAACTGGGACGTTGAATACCTTGTGTTTGAGCTGACCATCTTCCACTCCTTCCTGCAAAAAGTGGATGCATGTGTGCACTAGTTGATTTGGGCGATCACCATATCCCTCCAATGCTTTCTTACACCTATTCTTCCAGATAAGCCAACACAGTGAACCAAACGTCCTCAGCCAAGGCCAATTGCCAAACTTACGTGTTCCCGGTGAATGATGCATATTCCACTTGATCCATACCACATAAAAATTTCACTCCTACTTACGCGTTCCCGGTGAATGATGCATATTCCACTCCTACTTAAAACCATGAAAGTGACTATCTATATTTATTATGTTTTATTTGGGGCACGGATTTATTATCCAGAAAACCATTTTTTTAAAAAAATTGTTTTGCTTTTCGCTCCACCTTAGCATATTTCATGCTTCCATTTAAGGTAGTAAATGACCCACTAAGGCCCTGTTTAGTATTAAGTACTTAAGGGTAGGGATTGGGATTGGATCAGGGATTGAGTCAAAATATACCGTTTGGTATGAGGGACTATAGGTAACCAGGGATTGAGAGTACCACGAAAGTGGGATTGTTGCAAAGCCACCTTCCCCCTGGTATTGTGTTTTCAATCCTGGGATTGCAAAATTATGAAGACAAAAATATCCTTGATTAAAATATTTTCAGACAAAAATAACCCTAATTTTAACCTAGAATCATTCCCTCTCACATAATCACTCCCTCTAATGTCTATGTTCTACATAGTTTCTACTTACAAATTTGCAATGTTGGTTCTTTCCCTTTACTCTGATCATTGGGTTCATTTTCATCAAGTCCAATTGAATTCTAAAGCAAAGAGTGACACCGTTTTCTATGTTTGACGTTTAACACATGATTAATACCCTTTGAGTCTTTGATTTGACAACATATATTATGCCGTTTTCCATGGAAATTGTTGGGTGATGCGAAATCATTGGTGAGCCACAGAGTAGTAAACTGCTGCACAAGGTTTTTTTGCTTATAGAGAGTCTGTGCGTTTCCAGACCCTAAATCATCATTATCACGCCACCGGTGAGTTTTGCAGCCATTGTGGAAATTCTATCCAAACCCTAGAAACGATGAGGAGATGAAGATGATCGGTTTTGAGAGGAAACAGTCGGGAGTTGAAAGAGGAAAATGAAGTGAATGAGGGTATGGGTATTTCGGTCTTCTCACAATTAGTGAGTATTTATTAAATAAGATAAAAAAATTATTCCCTTCAACTATTACTTCGTACCAAACATATTTTTAAAACATCAATCCCAGTCCCAATCCCAATCCATCAAAATTCAATGCTACATACCAAACAAGGCCTAAGAGTTTTTTCCCATAACTAGAAATCGGACTTAATACCAAGTGATTAAGAAGTCAAAGTACATTTCATTAGGCCACGGCCAACCCTCAATTGGTCTTAATAATGATTTTCTTTTTTTGTCGAAGTTAATAATGATATTATAAGGTTAAAATTCAACTATTAAAGAAAAAATTAATTATTTAATTCTTATAATTCCATCAAATTTATAATTCAATCATTATAGTTTAACTCGTAACGACATAATCCTTATAATTTCACCAATCTATGTCTTGGTCTCTAACTTTTTTTGAACAAAATGGAGTTCTTCGACCCTCGTCCATGTGGCACTGGTGTTGTTAAATTTTGCTCATTGGCCATCATTGTTAGCTCCCTATCACAAAACCCACATCAGGAAATCTGAAAAAGGCAACGGAGAAAAATTTTGATGGCATATCCCGCAAACCACATCAACAATCTGCGAACAATCCACCAGCAATGCTTTCGTCATTGTCGTCGAACGCTTCTTGGGCTCTGTTTCGGTCAGGATTCTGAGCCATTCTCTCACTATGCATCTCCAGCACGTGGGACCTAAATTTCACTAGAGAAGCTCCATTCTTCTTCAACCTTATGATATAAGAACCTCATCTCCGTTCTTCTTCAACCTTAAACAAAGCTTTCTTTGAGGACTTCAAAATCTATCGGGTTCCAGAAGAACGCATCCAATCACATATTGAACCCAGTGGAATGATATAAGGCAAACTTCACATTTTATAACATGCTTCATAGATGAACCTGGGACGAAGTATTGAACAAAGGAACAAGGCATTTCAGTGAAGAGTTCAGCAAAATTGATGTTGTGCACTACTATTCATGTGGTTTGCCGTAGACGCTGACAAAATTTTTTTTTTTTAATAAGATACTAAGATACAGTAGACCTACAGAAGGTTACTACACAACAATGACTAAAAAACCGTAGATTCTTTCAACCCCTATCACCGACCGCCTCCACATATGAAGGAGGTGGGTGATCCAGGAGAACGAAATTTCTGGAGATGCTGTGAGCTAAACTCGCTAAGTGATCCGCAAGGGTATTTTGCTCCCTGTAAACATGATCAATAAGAACCCGCCAATCTTTGACCAACCATAAATTCGCATCCTCAATTACCTCTCGGAAGGGGTGAGTAATATCACAGCCCCTAGTGAGGAAAGATACAGCCTGTAGACAATCAGTGCGGATTAGGACACGTTTTAAATTCCTATTCCAGCAAATCTGAAGCCCCTACATAATGGCAATAATTTCCGCCACCACAGGGGGCACTTGAGATAATTTGCACATGTAACCACATAACCATTGACCATCCTCCCCCTTAATGACACCTGCACAAGCACTTTGACCCGACGCCAGAACAGATCCATCCGTCTCCAGAAAACTGAAATCATTTCTATTTATACCACCTCCCTCCTGAAAATGCCACAATTTCCCGTAGAATTTTCTTTGAGAAGATAATTCTAAGTCCCAAGCTGCTTTGAATAGACTAGAATTGGCATTATGGACCACCACTTCAGGTTCTTCCCCAAAAAGTCTGTTACAGCAATTGACCCAGATATCCCAACAGACATAGCCAAATAAAATTGACCAACTGATCTTCTTGGTGAAACTTCTACCAATTTCATTTCTGAGATTCCATTGGATCCAATCCTTTCCTTGTAATGAATTAAAAGTATTCCAGTACACCGGATTGATTATAGAGATCCACCTTCCACGAGCGTTGATACAGTCCCTTAATAGATGCATGACGTCCTCCTCCTGGCTACAGCTGTAGGGGCATCCCGCTATCCTGCTAGACCTCTGCTTACTCTAAGCTGCGCTGTGTGAGCTCTGTCGTGAGCAACTAACCACATAAAGGTTTTAATCTTCTCTGGAACTGCCCATCTCCAAAGTCTCCTCCAGAGGGGGTTATAGTCGGTATGCAAACCTGCAAAAAGAAAAATTTAAACAATGGTCCTTTAAAATTTTAAAATTGTAGTTAAGTCCCCTGAAATTTTTTTTTATAATAAATTATAATCATAGACTTGTCAATAGACGCTCATGGACTTATCAATGGAGGCCTCTGAACTTGCTGATGGACGCCCCTAAACTTGTCAATAACACGTCCCTGGACTTGTCAATGACGGTCCCGTGGACTTATTAGTGAAATTAGAATTTATTGTAAAAAAATCTTATGGGACTTAAATGTAATTTTGAAACTTCAAGGGACATCTTTTTCATTTTTTCTCTTATCCAAGACTTGAATGTAATTTTTCCAACTTTTTTGAGATTTTCAAATCTGGGTTTGTGATGTGGTGCGAACAATGATAAAAAAAAAAAAAAATCAGCAGCATCTCAGGTTTTTTTAAAAAAAGGTTAGGAACTAATTATAAACTAGTGAAACTATAAGGACTTAGTTACAAACTCGATAAAATTATAACAATTAAATAATTAATTTTCCCACTAATTTTTTTCCCTTTTTTTTTTTGTTACATATCCTTGTGTGATCCTGGTAAGGGGTAACTCATGAAAAGCATGGTTGGAGTAGTCAAATGGGCTTTCAGGGACATTCAGACCAGCGGGCTTTCATAGCCCAACCTCCGGGTGACGAGCTTAACTGTGTAAGGAACGACTCTTAAAATAAGCGTGTTGAAAACTCGTGAGATTATGGCGCTGGTTTGGAATGCAATTGGAAAACTCAAAACTAATTTTTGAACCCTTAAAAAGCAAGTTAGAGCCGAAAAAAATTATGTTTGGTTTAACATTTAGAGAAAATGGGCATTTGTTTCAAAAAAAAATTGGTTAAAAGTTGAAACAACTTTTAACAAATTTTTACTTTTGTTTTTTTTTCAAGATTTAAAATCCTAAAACTGATTTTTCAATATATATCTAAAGAAGTTTTTGTCAAATTTTTTTTAAAAAAATTCTATTCAGATAAAAATTACATTATACTAATTGACTCTTACCCTAATCTCAATTTGTAATAGTCTATTGGGATCAAAATCACTTTTATAAATGTTAATCCAAACCAACAAGCTACTTTTTTACCGCTAATCCAAACAGGCACTCAATCTTCTGTTGGTAGCAGGACGTTCTTTCACCTTTTTTCTTTGTCTTTGGCTTTTAAATAAAACAAGTTACATTATGATATTTTGCAGCAATGAAATGATATTGTTTTATATTTTTAAAAAAAATAAAAATCGCACAACTTTACAATACTTTTTCTTTTGTTTATTAAACAAATACAATATTCTGTAATTGAACAATACCCTAAGTATCTTTCACTTTATCAAAAAACTAATTAATTAAATTAAAAAAATTAGAAAATAGAACATAATAATTATAATGAAGGTGAGAAGGGTGAGATTTTAGAGGCCATGAAATATTTGCTAATGTTTATTTCACAGTCCAATGTCTCACTCAAGTAATTGATGTATTTGAATATCTAAAGTCATGTTTAAACCGCAAGAATTAAATTTATATAGCCCCAAATTTCAATCCTATATCAACTCCTAGAAATAAAAGAAAACTAGAAAAGTAAGATGAAAACGAACATAAATTTATTATTTTTTTATAGCAAATTTATATAAAATCGTATAAACTTTAGGTCAGTTGCGTATAACCCCATAATATTTTAAATTTTAAATTTAACCCCTTGACTTTTTATTTTTTAACTATTAACCCCCTACCGTTAAGTGACAGTTATGTTTTTAACGGAAAAAACCATGCCAGATTATGAGATGACACGTGTCATCCCACGTGGCATTCTGCATAAATTAATAATTTCATAAAATCTCCTAAACTTTGAACCATTGCAAAAGAACCCCCTGAACTTTGATCAATTAGAAATAACTCCCTAACATTTTAAAATTTAAAATTAATTTCCTTAAAATTTTGATTTATAATATTAAACCACATGCCATTGCTTTCTATCATTTTAATAAATTTATTAAAATTCTTACTATCATTTGTAAATAACATAGTTCTTTTGTATGGCAAAAACTAGAAGAATAATATTTAGAAAAATATAAAATAAACGTTGAACCTCTAATTCAAGAAAAATATGCATTACTAATAAAAAATTAATGAAGGCAAGAGCTATCCTCAAACAAAAGTGTAATATTTAAACTATCTATGCTCAATCATCCCAAAAATATATTTAACACAAATGATGACAATTTTATACTATCAATACTCAAATTAACCTAAGAAAATAAGTAAATGTTATACAAATGATGAAATTTTTATTTTTATATTTTTTAAATATTATTCTTCTAGTTTTTTCCATACAAGAAAACTATTATAATTGACAAATGATAGTAAAAAAACTTAATAAATTTATTAAAATGATTAAAGTAACAATATGAGGTTTATTTATTATAAATTAAAATTTTAAGGGAATTAAATTTAAATTTTGAAATCTTAATGAGTTATTTGTAACTGATCAGCAAGTAAGCACTGGAAGGGTTTTTCTCTCTATTTGAAAGTCAAAAGGTCATGGCGACTGACATTCTCTAGGTCTGGGGTTTTTTATGCGTTTAGGGAGTAGGTTCTTCTCTAAGTGTGTTTCTTCATTGTCTGCTTAAATTCTTCTCAAAGGAGAGCAGTGGTGGTTCATGTTATATAGTTTCTTATTAAGTGTTAGTGATTATAGAGGTGAAAGGATGAATATGGAGCTTGGTAATCTAAACTCTCATATTCAATGGAAGAAGGAAGATCCAGCAGATGGTAGCCTAAATGAGCTAGTCAGAAGAATGATCTCCAAAAGAAAAATAAATTATGTGGCTGTGAAAGAAAATGTTATTGCGATTTGGAAAGTAAGAAGGAAACAAGACATTGATGGTATTGGTTTCAATATATTTAAATTTCAGTTTGAGTTTCTTGAAGAGGCAACTAGAGTTCTTGAAGATAATCCATGGGTGGTTAAACATTTTATGTTGCCACTTCAATAAAGGAAACCATATCTTAGTGATAGTGAAATTCAAGTGGACATATGCCCTTTTTGGATTCAGTTACATGATATTCCACTAACAGGGAAAATGAAGGAGAATTATATTCTTTTTGCTAGTAGAATCGGGAAAGTGGTGGAGATGGAGGATCTAGCTGATAATTGTGTAGATGCTCGAAGTTTCGGACAAATCAGAATTGAGTTTGATATTGAACGACCTTTGGTACCAGGCTTCCTTATGCCAAGACCTGATAATTTGCAGCTTGCTTAGATAAAAATCAAGCATAAGAAACTAGCTCGCTTTTGTTTTAACCATGGGAAATTGGGGCATGGAATTAGAAACTGTGAAATGAGGAAGAGATCTGAAACGAAGATGAAGGGATGTTCGACTCCTCCTTGTGTACAGCTCCGATCAAAGGTGGTCACTTGATTCCAGTGATCGTGAACTCGGAGGCAACGACAAATGTTCAAAATGTGCATGGGGAACATAGAAACATTAAAGGCATATGTGGAATTGTGATAACCGATTCGAGTTCCAAGATTAGTGGGCAGGATATTCGATGGGGCTAAAGAGAATCATCAGGAGTCAAACAGATGAAGAATTTTGATAGGCACGATGATGTCATCAAAGGGAAAATAAGTCCTGATAATTCCTCCAAAACTAATCAAAACATGTTGTATACTTTTATTTTGATGGAGCAAGTAGGCTAGGGCTGTACACTTAAGATAAGAGCATGTTTTGAAAGAATGGGAAGAGTGGGCAAAGGAGGATTGCTTGTGCAAGATATTCTGAACAACTTAGGCCCAGGTTAATTTCTTAAGGTTAAAAATGATGACAAAAAGCAAGCCTTACTAGTGGAATTAGTTGATGAAAATATCTAAGCAGGAGGTGAGACTTAAACAATAATTGCTGCTGAAATTAGAAGGGAGGTGGGAGCGTTAATCCATCGTGTTGAAGTTGTGAATCTTAAAAGAAGTGCCAATAGAGTATGGGAGTCACCTTTGGTTAAAAGAAGGAAAAGTTTTGATGATGACTCACCAAGTCGAGTGGAAGAACGCATTCGAGTAGCCGAGGAGGTGAGGTCAGATCAGCTAGCTATGGTATCTTTGATGGTACAACCTTTCACTTTTCATGGTTCTTTAAATTTTATCAAAGGAAGGATGGAAAATGAATGATAAGAGGACAGAAAGGAAAAAAGGGCTGTTAAAAGGGCTTTATTTAAGGGTGAAACTTCAATGTTCAGAACTTACCAGGAAGAAAAATGGGAAATTAATCATCTGCACTATGTTAATCTGTAAGAGTCCTAGTTCAAGAAGGATAGAAATGCTGAAATGGGTGGTGGTTAGCCTTCTCCAGTCGCCCAAGGGCCATGAGGTACTTTGTGTGGAATTGACAGGGTCTTGGAACCACCCTGACAGTTCGTCATCTAAGGTTTCAGTGTAAAAAGCTTAAACCGACCTTGGTCTTTCTCTCGGAGACTAAGATGAATTCTATAAAAGTGGAAAAAATAAGATGAAAGTTGTGTCTTGATAATGGTATGGTGTTTGAACCAGTAGGTCATTCAGGAGGCTTAAGTTTATGGTGGAAAGCTTATATGAATCTTATTGTAGGTGTTGTGGACATATTTTTTTATACATCTGGATAAAGTGAGTATTGGGAAAGATGTAGGTTCTTTGATGTTTGTTTATGGTCCTGTAATTGAAGCTATGAAGTTAAATTTTTAGAGAGAACTGGAGTTGTTTAAACCCTACAATGGCACCCTATGGATTGTAGATGGGGATTTCAATGATATGTTATATCACTTTGACAAGGAAGGAGGTATACCAAAATCAAGCAAAGAATTGGATAGATTTAGAAGATTCGTGATAAATTGTGACATGTTTGAATTGGAATCTAAAGGAAATCATTTCACATGGTTCAACAATAGAGAAGGGGAAGATTTTATAAAGGAAAAACTGGATGGAATAATAATTAATAGTGATTGGAGAACATACTTTGCTAGAGGGCAATGCAAGGTGCTTAAAGCTATTGGTTTAGATAATTGTCCTTTATTTCTTAATCTGATCATGAAGAGGAAAGGACTCTGTGGACCTTTTAGTTTGATTTATCTTGGTTGACACATCAGGAGTTAATGGAACTAGAAAAGAAGAATTGGATTGGAAGGGTAGATGAGGTTATGTTACATGACTTTGTCTCTAACATTCTAAATCTCACAGTAATTTTAATTGAATAGAGCCAAAGGGAGATTATAAATGGGTAGAAGCTCTTAAATAAATTATTTGAGAGGGTGGATAGATGTTTGTGTATGCAATGGACGGTTGATACGGCAAAGGAGCTTGCAGACTTGAAGAGAAAAATTAATTATTTATGGCAACAAGAGGAAGTGTATTGGGCTCAAAAGTCAAGATTACAGTGGTTAAAGTGTGGGGATAAGAATACAAATTTTTTTCATTTGACCACTGTTAATAGGAGAAATAGAAATAAAGTTACAAGGCTGAGAAATAGTGTTGGCGAATGGATAGACAGTGAAGAGGAAATTGGAAATTGTTTTCAACAATTTTTTGAGAATTTATTCTTAACATTAGGAAGCAGAATATTTGATGAAATTTTGAACTATGTTGCTAAGTCCATATCAGCTGAAGATAACCAAGGACTGATGTGTGAATGATAAAGTAAAGCATGTTGTATTTAACCTAGGTGCATCCAAGGCTTTGGGTCTTGATGAATTCACAAGATTATTCTATCAAAAATCATGAGACACGGTTAGGAATCAAGTATGTTTTCTTGTCAGGAAATTCTTTAATTCAGGTTTTCAACTTAATGAAATTAATTGTACTACTATTGTTCTTTTGCCAAAAGTTGAAAGCCTAGAATCTATGAATGATTTCAAGCCTATTAGCTTATGTAATTTTTCATATAAAATCTTTTCAAAGGTTTTAGCTAATAAACTTAAATCTATCCTCAACAAAGTGATGCTGGAAAATTAGAGAGCCTTTATTCTAGGGAGGCTAATTCAAAATAATATTATTATTGTTCATGAAGTTTTTAATCATTTGAAGCATAAACTCTGTGGTCCTGAATTAGCCATTAAACTGGATATACACAAAGACTATGACAAAATGGAATGGAATTCTCTTATTGCTATTCTTCTGAAAATGGGTTTTTCCAAAGAATGGGTGGAAAGAATTTTCTGGTGCATTTCCTTTGTTGATTTTTCACTTATGATGTCTGGTAAGAGACTACACAAGGTTAGTTCTTAGATAGGATTGTGACAAGGGGAGCCACTCTCACCCTATTTGTTCATTCTGGTTAGCGATGTTCTATCTATGGTAATTGATAGATGGGAATTGGAAGGGAAGATTGTAGATGTTAAGATTGCTAGGGACTGCCCTTCCCTGACGCATTGTTTATTCACAGATGATTCTGTATTTTTTCTGCAAGCTGAGATTGAAAATTGTAGAAACCTGAGACATATTTTTGATATGTATTGCTCAGCCTCGGGTTAGATGATTAATGTTAACAAGTCCTGTTTGTATTTTTCCTAGAGCACTGAGGCTTTAATAAGGTAGGAAATTGGCCAGATCTTCCAAGTTGCAGATGTGGATATTCTAGGTAATTATCTCGGTCTTCCAATTACATGAGGAACGTCGAAGATCCAAGCTCTCAACTTTGTAATTGATAAGATGAAGAAATATACTCAGGGATGGAAGAAGGATTTCTTATCCGATGCTAGCTGAGAGTTATTAATCAAGTCTATTGCAAATGTGATTCCTGTTTACCTTACGTTGTGTTTTTTATTCCCCAAATCTGTGCTTAAGCGATTAGAATGATTGGTTAATGAGTTTTGGCGGAAGAGTTCTAAAGATAATAAAAAGTTTCATTGGGTTTCTAGGGAAAGGCTTAAAAGGGATAGGCAAAAATGAGGGTTGGGTTTCAAAGATTTTAATTCTTTTAACTTTGATTTGCTTGCTAAGTTAAGATGGAGGATTTTGCATAAACCAAATCAGATTTGGGTTCGACTTCTCAAGGCCCACTATTTTCCTAGATGTGATTTTCTAAAGGCTCAAAAGGGAGGTTCTACCTCGTGGATATGGAATAGTATACTAGCTGGGATATGGAATAGTATACTGGCTGGGCGATCTCTCTTAGAAGGAGATATAGCTATAAGAATTGAGAATGGCATGAAGATTAAAGTTTAGGGAAACCTATGGATTCCAAGCATTATAGGTAATAAAATTCTTTTACCATGTCCTGATCTAGCTTTTAAAAAATGAAAAGTTGCATATATGATTATAAATGAAAAAGTGGTGTCTGTTTAGTATTGATGAATTTCTCTATACTTTTGAAAAAAGATGCAATTCTAAAAACTCCTTTACCCCTTGTTAGTAGATCGAATAGATGGATTTGGATAAGGGGTAAGAAGAGCTTGCACTCTGTGAAAGAAGGTTATAAAGTGGAAAAAACTCATTGTTCACAAAATGGGGGTGAATTCCCGAAAACCTTTAATATTAATTTCAAAGGACTGTGGAAACAGGTATAAAAGTTGAAAGTTCCTTAGAAGATTAAATTTTTCATGTGGAGGGTGCTGTTAAAAGCTATCCCAACAATGGAAAATTTATTTAAAATGAATTGTGGTGCAACTAAATTATGTTTGATTTGTCAAAATGCGGTAAAAGATGAATGTAATAACCCAATTTGGGATTAAGGGCTAATTATGCTATAAGTGATGTAATTATCGTTGAATTCAATGTGAATGTATTCTAATCAATGCCTAAACCTTATATTTATGCTTAAGTGTGGATTAATGTGTAAATGGGTTGAAATATAGGGGAGGGCGCATAGTGATGTTATTGGAATAATATGAATGAGTTTGGAAGTATTTGTGTGAAATTGCCATAATCAGGGGCAAAATGGTAAAATTGGAAAGTTACCGACTAATTAGTCAGTTACCGGAGAGGAAACTCATAGGTAACTTGAGATCAATGGTTAGGATTGAATGAGCAAAAGGCGGAATTCTATGTTTGCAAGCCTATGTGAGTCCATGGTAGGGAGAATGAGATTGTGACACATGGCATTGTATGGACCAAGGATTGGAGTCTAACTTTCAACTTATTTCCTCTCTCTTCTTTCTCCAAGGTCGGCCTAATGGCCCTTTTAGCCCAAAAGCCTGACTTCTTTCCTCTTCTTCATCATCATCTTCACTAACTCATCTCATCTCTCTCCTCTCCTCCATTTTCGTTGAAACTAAGTAAGAAAGAGAAAGAAGAAGCTTGGGTTTTAGGTAAGAAAATGACTTTGAATGCTCAAGTGTTCTTCATTAATATTGTTCAAGGGGTTGAGAGCTTTATTCCTATGATTTCATATTTTTTATTAGTGGAGTTTGAGAAATTGTGGGAATTTGAAAGTGAGAGAATCAAAGAAATAGCTTTGGAAAGAAGTTGAGGTGAGTATTTGATACCGTTTGGTATAATTTTTGTGGTTATTGGTTTGGTTTTGAGAATTTTGAATTTTTGCCCTGATTTTGGTATAATTTGAATGCTTGAATTGGTTAGTTGTTAGTGGTGAAATAGTGTCATAGAGCGTCTTTGTGCATTTGAAATTGGTTTGGAATTTGGGATTGGAATGGATTGCAATGTAGGTTTTGGATTGTGTTTTGGTAAGACATGTTGAGGTCATTGTGTAACATGTGAATGAAAATGGAATTTGGTTATTTTGATGGTTCTAATGGATTCCTTGGGCAAAATTGTGTAGGAATGGTGTTGGGTGTGAAATTGGAACCATTGGAGGCACACATATGCAAAAACTGAAATTCTTTCTCTTAGAACTCTGTACAGGGAAGTCAGGTTGTCTGGACGTTTTGAATGGGAAAATGGTGTCTAAAAATCCTGAAACTTTCTAGTCTTAAAGTTCACATTCCAAGCTTCAAAATAGACAAATAATTTGTGTCATTTCGTTTTGTGTGCTTGGAGTAATGACTGTCCAAAGTTTGGGATTGAAACTGGAATCTGTTTTGAGGCAGTGGTGAATTTTGTGAAATTCTGTAATTGTGTGGTGATTTCTGGTGATAATCCATATTTTTCCTATAAAGAGGACTTAAATATCTTTCATTTGGTTTTAGAATCACCTCATTTCGATTTTTATGGAATTAGTTATGATTTTTGGAAGTTCAACCAAGAAACAGGATTTTATTGGCCGCGGCCAGCAGATCATGGGCCGCGGTCCAAATGTTTCTGAACTGTATTTTGCCACGGCCAACCCCTAAAAATCAGTATTTTTCACTTTTGAAAGGTGATTTTAGGTATGATATTTCCCAACCCTTTAGGCAGATATTTGGGCTTCTAATAGTCACCTAAAGAGTCCAAATGATAACCAACTTTAAGTATGATGAAAGTAAAAAATTTAGAGTAGAGAATTAATCTGCCACTCTTGATATTAGTTTATAGGATTTGACATTTGCCATACTCGCGAGCTCACTGTGCCGGAGAACGTCAGGAAAGGATAAGGTAGTGACTCTTTCTCTTATACTATGTGTAAAGCATTGTATGTATATTTGTAATGCATTGTGATACATTGTGATGCTTTGAGATTACAGTGAAAGTTGGCATAGTGATTACAGCGTAAGCTGTTGCATTGAGATCGCAGCGAAAGCTGACGCATGGTGTTTACAGCCATGAGTGCTGTCGTTTGTGTTGTGAGCCATAGATCATTGTGATGATGCTTAACATGATCGTATATGCTATGTGTTTATACATTGTATGAGTGACTTGTTACTACTTGGATTCTCTTGAATCTCATTATTTCTATTGACTAACATTTCGGACAAGGCAAGTGGCTCCAGGGAGAAGCGAACCACCAGGAGCGGCTAGGACTTAGTAGAGATGTTTAGTTTGAACTGTTGGTTATTTATTTTGAAACGGGATTACTATATATTATTCTTGGATGTGAATAACATTCTGTATATGGTGGTGTAATCCCCTAAATGGGAATTGAAACCCTTAGTATAACCTTAAGTATTAAACCCGGGGTTGCCGAAAATTTTGCTGTACACTTTGATATTTATAAATGTGATATAACTACACAGGTAATTATATTCGATATTTGAACTTGAGACCATGATAGGGAAGGAATTTTGAAAGATTTTGTAAAAATCCTACTGTAAGGTAGGAAGTTGAAATGAGTTTTAAATTATCCGATGATCTCTAATCCAATTTATTATGCGTTATTGAATTTTAATGACGCTTATTAAGGTAGGGGTTACAATGAAGCTCATTTATTTTCACATTGTGATTAGGTGAAAAGGGTATGGTTTGGAAGTTCATTATCTATTCGAGCACCGGATTCTCCTGAATATGATTTAAAATCATGGTTGGCAATGTTGTTTACTCATAAGCGCTATTCTCTATGGCAAATGAGTATAGTTGCTGTAATTATGTGGTTCATTTAGAAGAAAAGGTGTGCTTATTTGTTTGAGGAACAACCTCTTGATCCTAGTCTTGTCTTCTTGCAAGCATAAAAGTGCCTACAAGACTTTTCGGATGGCAATAGGTGGAGCAAAGATGAGGAAGGAAAAGAATTGATTGATGGCTTGAATGCTTCTTCCAGTCACGAATGGCAAAAACCTAACGGTAATACTCTGAAACTTAATACGGATTGCTCGTTTATTGAAGAATCAAAATCTGCCTCAATTAATTTTGTTATTAGAGACCTTAATGATTGAATTGTTGATGGCAATCACAAATATGTCTCAATAGATTCTGTTTTGATGGTAGAATGTAAAGCTTTATTTGAAGCTATGTCTTTTATAAGGGATAATCATTTGAATAATATAGTGTTTGAAACAGATAATATCTCTTTGGTCAAATGCCTTAATGAGTCTAAAGTGTCTCCTGAATGGAGACGTGAACCAGTGTTGGAACATTTCCTCGACATGAGGAAACTAATTAGGAACCATCTTTTGTAGTGGATTTCCAGGGAAGTGAACAAGGTAGTTGATTGGTTTGCCAAAGCTTCAAGGTAAGGGTTGTGCCTAGGAGATTGAGTCACAAGACTACCGCTAGATCTAATGAGCTTATTGATATCGAATTTGAATGCTATTATTTTAGATACTGGCTAGCTTGTTGGTGGTTATCTTATTGGTTTGCTACTATGTTTGTTCTTTAAGTATTTGGACTCTGTTTGTATTGTTTATTTCCATCAATGTAAGATATTTCCACATGCAAAAAAAAAAACTTGTAACTGATCAAAGTTCATGAGTTATCTATAACTGTTCAAAGTTCAGGGGTTTATGAAATTATTAATTTACATAGGATGTCATGTAAAATGACACTTGTCATCTTATAATCTGATGTATCAATTTCCGTTAAAAAGATAATCATCACTTAATGGCAGGGGTTAATAATTAAAAAATGAAAGGTCAGGGGTTAAATTTAAACTTTAAAATGCTAGGGGTTATATACAACTAACCCAGGCCAAAGTTTAGGAGGGATTTATATAATTTAACATTTTTTTATTAATTAAAGATTATGCAGTAACAATCTAACGTTATAAGTTACAACACATTATCTCCCTTTTAAAGGGGAGCTCTTATGCTACTTAACTGCAAGTCCTTTACTCCCCAATAAATTACAAATATCACTCCATTTTCCACACGTTTTTTTCATGACAAAGACAAATATCACTCCTTGATAAATTACAAGCATCACTCCAATTTCCATACATTATTTTCATGACAAATATCACCACTCGATAAATTACAAAAATCACCTCAATTTCCAGGCATTTTTTATAATCCGGCTCCTTGATACATTACAAATATCA
This sequence comes from Inga leiocalycina, assembly GCA_963242795.1. Taxonomy (NCBI): domain Eukaryota; kingdom Viridiplantae; phylum Streptophyta; class Magnoliopsida; order Fabales; family Fabaceae; genus Inga; species Inga leiocalycina. Next base: position 58,311,298 of record OY725327.1, on the reverse strand, counting down.
CTTCAGTTTCTACACATTATTTTCATGACAATCCCATTTATAAGTCTTAAAACTTAAAACTTCGGTTTAAATGTAATACTTCATTTATTTAAATAACTAATGGCTACAAGTTTTTAATATTTAGAAGTACCACCTACATGTTTTTTCCTTCAAATTTTCGAAAGATAAATAGACATTTCTAATGCTCTTGATTTTTAAACTAACCAATACTCTTGATTAAGTCCTCATAGGTTTTGATTGTTGCTTTTCTCCTACTGTATAGCTAACTTTTTGCAAGTTGCAATATTGATTTTGCAAACCATGTTATTTTCGCTGAACCAAAAAAGAAAAAACAAAAGGCTAACCAATGAGGAGAAAAAGGCGTTGAGAATAATAATAATTAAAGAAGAAACAATATTCTCTTTCGTCAAGGTGGAGCTTGGCTAAATCTAGCTCCACCTCTTTCTTCTTCACATCGATCTCCATAACATCAAGCCTTTGCTTTTGCACTTTGGTAATTCTCTTCTTACTGCTGTTCTATGACTAATACCTTGAGTGAAGGTTTCTGACAACAGCAAAGAAAAACTTAAGTAACAATATGTATGTGACTCTTGACTTAAATGTGTTTTTTCTCAGGTTCTCTAACCCAGACCGGACCGGACGAACCGGCCCGGAAACCGGTGACTCGGGCACTAAACAGGTCTGATTCGGTGACCCGGTCCGGGTCAACTTTTTTATTTTTTTTTAAAAAAAATCTTTTAAAATTTCATACTATAAACCTAAAATATTCTATTTTTCATCGGTTTGATCCCGGTTTAGCTCCGGTTTGACTCCGGTCTGACCCACTGACCCTTGACCCAGTACCCCGATCGGTTCACTGACCAGTCCGGATTTAATTACCTTGGTTTTTTCCTTTTATTCCGTTGTATACCGTTTAATATTTGAGGGCCCACAAAACCTAAAAAGAAGAAGCAAAAACAGCTTACTATAGTAGAAAGTAGTCATCCAACGTCTCAAGATCCAGTCCCTATCGAACCATTAACCAAGGAGACCCCATCTCACCAAACTAAACACTCGAAGACATGGATGAAATGCATGAATGTTTATTGGATAGTGATAGGGATGAGAATGCTAAATCGTCTGTTAATGTGGAAAAAATTTTGACAACTATATGGTCAATGGCATAGAAGATGACTCAAGAAACAACAATAATGCAGCTACTAATTAGGAGTGTATCAATCAGCGTTTACAAAATTAAGAGTGGACAGTTTAAGTTTCTTTCAGACCAAGAAAATGGATTAAGAATTGGATGACCGCAATCCAAGTGGCAGTTGGAACTCTGTTTTCCAGTATTTTTATTACTGTATTAAATTAACAGAAATTTAATTTTGACAGTATTTTTCCTGTCTTTTTCCGTTGAATGTAACAACAACAAAAATAAAAATATCGGTTAAAGTATTCGCTTAGCTAAGGTGGTGTTTGGGGAAGGATATATAGTGAAATATGGAGAAAATTCCAATATGCTTATACGTGCACTGCCTTTTTGGTAAAGGATATTGAAATTTGGATGTTGATCAACAAATTGCGTACATCTAATCGAGCTGGTAATCAATTTCAGAAATATTTCGAGGAATTTTATTCGCCAAATTGCAAGTTTTGCAAAACTCGATTTTAAAAGGTGGATAAAATTCCGGCCAAAAAATTAGAAAGTAAATTACGTAATATATCTCAGGCAAAAAAAAATCGAATAATGTATGGTAATAATTTGAGAGATGAAAGATAAATCATAAAGCGTTGCGTCATCTAGATGTGGACTGTGGACTAAAAAAAGTTGAGCTCATTTTATAATTTGAAGCCCAGCTATGGTTTTCGTTTAGGCCGGTATAGGTGTGAATGGGATCCCATTTGCACTAGGCCATAACTGGCCTGTGGGTTTTTGTAATATCCATTTTACTTTGATCATTTTTATTTTTTTTTGGGAGAATTATACTCAGATTCTAAGTAAGAAAAGGAATAAAGAAATGGTCTCTGAAGATTACAAAATGAAAAAGTGGTCCCATAGAGTTGTTAATACAGGCTCTTAGAGTTGTCAATATAGGCTCATGGAGTTGTTAATGGGACCATTTTTTCATTTTACAATCTCTAGAGACCATTTCTTCATTTATTTTCTTCTTTGGGATCTAAGTGTAATTCTCCCTTATTTTTTTTAAAACCTATAAATATAGGAATCTGCTTTTAAGACTGTTTTTCATCTTATTTCATTGGATGAATTATTAAATTTCCCCCTCCGTTAGTTAATCCACCATTTCTTTCCTGATAGTTTCTTTAGATTTTGAGTTATATATAACTAATCCCCGTAAACTTTTAATTAAGTGAAGAAAAACATTCCATATACAGTAAATATTGATATTTTATATGCTCGTTTAAAATAGCTTATTTTTAGATAATAAATACTTATAAATCATGATTTACGATATATGAGATAAGTATGTGAGAGAAGTTTTATTTCGACTTACGTAATAAGTGCTTATTCTTAAAAAATAAGCTAATCCAAACACTCCTTACATATCATTGAAAGACTACACAATAATAACAAATATGATTTGTATAGATTGTAGTGATTGGGAGGACGAGGATGTGCAATGAAAACATGCTTTCCAGGAATAAACTGCTCAACCCTCCGCCTTTTTTGTTAAAAAAAAAAAAAATTGTGTATCGGGATATTCTAATCTTTTAAAATCATTTAGAAATCCTTAATTAAGCCTTTTAACTTATTTAAAAATTTGTTAAAAGTGTCCGCTTGAATTTAAATTTTAATATTTTAGTTATATTTAGTTAGATAAAGTAACGCAAGAAAATTTTAATGACTTAAGAGAAATTTAATATTTGATAAGTAAATGTATATAAATATATGATACTTATATATGAGATCGTCGGAGCTCCTGTAGTTAGTTACTAGCAAAGTGAATAGAGCTCTGGTGTCGGCTGTTGGCCACCGGCGCTAGAGTTCTGGCAAAGGGAGTGAAGATTTTTTATTAAAAAATTAAGGATAATTAGTATATGTTTGGATTAGTTTTTGAGAATAGTTTTTACGATTTACGAGGTAAGTGTGTGAGAAGAGTTTTATCTCGGGTTGCGTAAACTTAGATTTGGAAACTTTCCAAACACCCACTTAGATAATTTCTTAAATTTTATAATATTTTAAAATTTCAAATCAATCTTTTTGAAATTATTGAAATTTAACATACTTATTTATGTTTTTTTTTATCAATTTTAACAGTATTTTTTTTTGTCTTTTTCTCTAAATTCAAATGATTTTAACACGGGTTAAAAACGAAGAAAAAGTTAAGATGTTACAATTGCAAGCATTGTTGTCAAACTCACGAGTTGACTCTCCGAGTTTACTGTTTTTACGTTTCTAACTTACAAAATCGGGCCGAGTCACTGGTAAACTCGTGACCATTATAAACTCGATTAAATTTACGAGTTTATATACCGAGTTTACCATTTTTACGTATCTAACTTATAAAACCGTATTAATTTACCTTTAAACTCATCTTAACTTCTTCGATTTGATTATGTTTAACGGATTTATATATAAATTTTATAAAAATTTCTTTGTTAAATATAATAAATTATAAATGTTGATGGATTTAATTTCAATATTTGGATTTAAAATATATTTAAATCAAATTGTTGTAATTTTTTATATTTTAATTATTTAATTATACACCATTAATATCTATTTAATAATAAAAATAAAATATTACGAGTTTATAATTCAAATTCTCAATACAAGTTTAAATCATTATTATGAGATTGTTTAAATTTATGAGTTTGACAGCCTTAATTATAATTTCATAACAAAAATAGCCATAGTGCACCAAACCTTTTGCTTTCAATGTGTAAGGCGACATTATGACTAATAAATGGAAATTATTGTTTCTCTTTTTCTTTTTATCATTCATATCTTGAACTGGATCATTTAAAGATTGTGAGAATTATGATGGTTGGGGCAGGTTTTTACCTAAAAGTCAACCTCTACTCACTTCCCCTTTTCGGCACAGTTACCATGAACATGAAATTCTCTAGTGCGAGACTAAGATATAACATATATATACTACGTTATTTACACATAATTTAAAGCAAGCATTTTCGTAAGTGTTACATTATATATAGATATCTTCACTTCAAAATTAATTATCGATATATAGAAATCAATATCAATTTTAAAAATTTAATCTATCAATTAATCTTTCAAAGTTCATGACAGCCCATCATTTGTTAGAAAATTGGATCAGTTAGCTGCTTCATTACATTATCTAAAATAAAAACTCGAGAAAATATAAAGATGCTGCAATAATGTCTATGAGTGATTTAAGATGTCAAATCCTGATGCCCTAAAAAATAGGATACAACATCTATATAACTATTTTCAAACACCCTCAGTTCAATCAGGGACACAGGACATGTCTATGAGGAGGTAACAATAATGTCAACAAGTTCACAGTCAAATTCAAAACCACACGTTTTCATCCATATTTTTATAAAAAAAAATTTAATTTATATATGACACTTTTTTATAGAAAAAATTATTCATAAATACCTTATTAAAAATTTTTTTGTTAAATAGGCCCTTACTTATAAATAATATTTTCTGTATTCAATATATCTTCCCTATATAATATTTCATTGAGTTCAAACAACCTTCCCAATATATAAAAGATATTCCTTTATGTGTAAACAACATTTCTCACATGTAAAAGATATTTTCTTAAATTTTTTAGGTATCATTTTATAAATAAATTTTTAATGAGATCTTTATGAATAATTTTTCCTTTTTTATACCTTGAGTAATGTACCCAAAATAGGTCCTTATTAAATTTGAAACATTTATTCCCCCCTGCTCGGATAGATTAGGCTTTAGCTACAACAGTATCTTCTCCTTGGCATGTGATACTTTCTTTCATATTAAATGTTTATACATTAACATTAATACATACCATACAAAATCTATACAGCTCTATTGTAGTGTATGCTTGAAAAGTTTTATAGTAATAATTTACACTACGATCCAGGTCCCAAAAAAAAAAATTTACACTACGAGGATTTTTATTTTTATTTTTTTTATTTAGAGGAATAGACACTAACAGGTTGAAGTTATAAACATGATTTAACCCAAAATCTCTCATTTATTAGAGAGTTTTTATGTCATTATGCTACAAAAGCTATTTGTTGTAATTTATAATTTTATATTAGATAAAAATATAAAGGAAAAGTTTTAAAAAAATCCCTCATTGAAATATTTAGAGTTAATGGTCAATTTTATCCTAGAAGTAGTTTTCATCAAAAGGCAGTTAATAATTAAAATTAATTAGGATAACAGTTAAGGTAAAATTACCCCTCAAAAAAATTTCGAGCCAAAATTAACTCTTAACCCCAAATATTTATTATATTGCCCGAATAGTTAAAAACATGTATTCTTGTGGGTGCAATTTTTCTTTAGTTGAATGTAACATGCTCCTCTAGTCTCATATATAAGGTAGATAGGGAAGTTTTTTCTCTCTCTCTCTCTTATTTTATAAGGCACCTCATTAAAGTTTTGAGGTAAATGTATAATTGAACATTTCATTTATTATTGTGTTGATTTTATTTTTATTTAGTGTTTTGTATATTAAATATGGGTAAAGCTAAAAAGATGGTAAATTTTATGATAGAGTTAATGAGACATAAGGTTTTTTTATATATATATGAAAAATGTTGAAAATGCCCCTATAAATAGGACTAAAGAAGTATCTTTAACTATAAAAAATATTTTTTTGTACTAGCATTCTAAAAACTAATTACTCTCTCCGGTCTTAAATATATGGTAGATTTGATTTTTTTTTTAAGGGATTAAGGAAATTAAATAAATTACTTAATCATATCATATATTATATATCATTTTATAAATTAGATAAAATAATTTGAATAAAAAATGATTAATATAAAAATTTTAAAATAATTTAATTAACTTTCTTAGTATCTCAAACAAAATCAATCCCACCTTAAATTTAAGATAAAATGAGAGTGCATAACAACACTCGAATAGAAAGACTACAAAATTCTTAAAAAAATCATGAAAATTATTTTTTTTTTTTTTGGTCGAAATGAAAATTATTCAACTACATAGATCTTGTCGGAACTTAGCTTTTAAAAACTTTTCATATCATGACCGAAGAGGCCAGAGAGGCTTTAGTTGAACTTGAAGGTAAAGTTTATTCGGGTGTGGTGGCGTTTGGTTTTTATCATGTTTGAAGGGACAAAGAGGATGAACAGAGAAACACAACAGGAACAGAAGCAGTGGGTGTGTGCGAGAAACGATGCACATGAGACCAATTCGTACGTTCACAGATGTCGTAGCAGCCCCAATCACGCTTTCTTCTTCTTCCTCTTCCTCTCCCTCTCAATTCATCAGGTACACACAACTCTCTCTCATCATTCCTCTCTCTCTCTCTACCAACTAGAAACACACAAACAAATCTCCCACGTTCCTAGTTCTCGAAACTGTTCAGATGTAACGCAGACCATCATGTTGTTCCTCGGAAAAGAGCGAAACCTCTCTCTCTCTCTCTAAATCAATCTTCTTCTACGTTTTGGTTTTGATCCCGTAAAAGCTTAATAGAAAGTATAAACCTTTTTTCTACTTTCTTCTTCTTTTTTTATTGAGGGTATGTTACATGTCTTTCTTACTTTCTCAGGGAAGGAAAAGAAAAAAGATTTTTTTTTTTTTCCTGATGACGATGGGTATGTGTTGGAAAAGGCATACTCTTCCTTAAAAGAGCCAAACCAAACCCTACCCCCATTTCTCTTTTATCAAACGCTTTACTTGAAAAAGATACAAGTTGCCTTAGCTTATAATATAACACACACACACACTACTCATAATGGCCTCTTCTTCTCGCTCTATCGTCAACCACAGCCAATTCCTCAATTACATAGATGAAGAAAATGGACCAAAAGTTGCAGAACAAGAGATTGAAGAAGAAGAAGAAGAAGACGATGGTGATAATCTAGAAGAAGAAGAAGAGAGTGACTTGCTGCAGCTAAAATTGGGGTTAGGATCTGGTGCAACCTTGTGCAGGAAAACAGTGGGTAATGATGATAATGGTGAAGAATCAAACCCAGTAGCTTCTAGATCTGGGTCATCACTAGGGTTAGGGTTAGGGTTAAAATTATGGCCAAACATGGAGGAGCAACAAGAGGGTTCAGAAATGGTGGGTGTGGAATTGTCAGCAACAAGAAGATTTATTGGGAGGTTACCATCATTGCAAATGGATTCATCACAAGATTGGTATAATCCTGCTCATCATTCTCATCATTACTCTCACTCTGGTTTGTGGTTTACGCTACACTCTTCTACCAACCAGTAAGCAAAAAAGTTTTCTCATTTTAATTCATCATTATATTGAAGCACTTAACTTGCAAGCATATGGCATTTAACATTACCCACTTGAACATAGTGATCTAAAAAAGTAAGTTTTTTGAAATGGCAAAAACTTACTTTACTTACATTTTGGGTTTAATAATCATTGTTGCTTGCTTGCTCCGGTAATAATAAGTGTTCTTCTTCTCTCTGTTCTCTTATGTTCATCATTACAAGACATACAACACAAGCAACCTGAGTTTTGGATATCACGTTTTAGTTTTTCAATTTTCTCTAATATCTCTTGTCAGTATATATGTAGTTAATTATATCCGTACGGTTGGCGGTTTTTTTTTTTTCCTTTTTGTTTCTGTGTGAGCTGGGAGTTTGGTTAGCTAGATGTAATTAATGATGTTTTTTGGATAAATTGACAGAAGAGGAGAAGCTTTGCCTCAGGTGCCAAAAGCGTACATTAGAGTGAAGTAAGTGGTGCAAGTTAGCATTTGCATGTCTGATCATATATTTGTTTTCCACTTTCTTAATGATGATGTTTATTGAAATGAGTGAAAAAGCTGGCTCTTGCTTTTTTCTTTGCCTTTTCTGTCATGCCCATTTTCTCCTCCTCCTCTTAACTTTCTTTTCAACGTTTTTTTTTTCTTATGTCCTTTTTTTTTTTATATATTTGGGAAAAAGGAACGAAGACATGACGATCTTCATGGTTAAGAAGTATCTGGTTACAAAACTTGGTCTCTTCAACGAAAATGAGGTCAGGAACTAAGGATCTGATTTGATCTCTTTATGTTTCTTGTTTGGTTTCTGTAATTTTTTATTGAATCGATGAATAATGATTACTTCAAAAGCATGCATGCATATTTGGGGATCAAAATGAAATGACAAGCTCTCATTACGTGGGTCATGTTATATGTGAATGATCTGTCATATGTGTGTGTGTGTGTTTCTTTCTTTTGCAACTGCCATGCATTTTTGACAGAGAGATGAAAGCCCTAGCTAGGAGTGTGTTTTAGGGTTTATAATTTTTAGAGGGTACTCTATATAGTCTGAAGGGTAGAAGTAGACCACTAATGATGGACCATAACTGTCAACAAGTTTTCATCATCATCTCCTTTTGCATCAACCTCTCTGAAGTGTTAAACCAATCTTTAATTATATTCTGTTAAGAATTTTCGAAGTACATTTTAGGAAAAGTGCCCTGCATTCCATAAAGTTTACAGGAAGAAGTGAAGAACTATACATTAAGGAACCTTAACTTGGAAAAAATTGTAAGAAAGCTTTGCTGATTTTGATCTTGTGAAGCTTTTTAATTTTGAACTTTAAAATAGCTGATAGTGAATATTTTTACTGTAAATTTTGTTTAAGTTAGAAGCTTCCTGATTATGATTTTGAGAAGCTTTTAATTTTGGAGTCTTTAAAAAATATGATGGCAAAAAAAAAAGTTACTATATACCAGTAGTATTTTGTTAAGTTAAAGTCTGATATGTAGACGTAATTAATTTTCTCTACTAATTAATTTAATATCAATATAATTAATTTATCATCACTCTAAGAATAAATCATAATATTTTATGTAGGAAATTAATCTTTTATAAACATTAATTGGAGCAGGATTTTTCTTTCCAAACATACGTCAAAATGTCAGGAATCAGATGAAATTTTTGACCCAAGGGTATTAGGGATAATGCGGCCAAATAATTTTTATTAACGTAAAATTGTAACTTAGTATAGGCATTAGGCACTGCATGTGCACGTAATGGTTTTTAATTTGGAAATAATTATTTTGATAAATTCCCATTGACTCCGTCAGTTGCTTCATTGAATGATACATCACAATAATTGTTTAGAAGCCTTTATAAATCTTCTAACTTTGAACATCTACTGTTTTTGACTTTGGTTCTAGGACACAAATTCTCTGCTGTTTGTAGACTTGATTTTTTTTTTTTGGTTACCTCTACGATCGATCTGCCCATTTTATCTAAGATCCTGAGGTTTTTATTAGTGCATGATGAAACTATGATGTGAATTATGAGGTTCTTTACAATTAAAATGCCTAATATTTAATTATTGAAACAATTAGTCTACTTCATCATTAAATAGCAGAAGGATCGATGAATAATATTAAATATGGATGGTGATGTAAAACTGATCAAAATAATGCATTATAGAAAAGATTGAGGCTTTGATGTGAGAAACATCATGCATTTTGCCAATTACTCGTATCACCAGAAACTCACAGGACAGTACACATAATTAAATTGGATTATCTTCCTACATTTATAAACTCCCAATACAGTTAAATGTGAGAAACATCAGGCATTTTGACATTCAAGAGATTGTTCGAGTTTTTACACCATGAACTAAATATCATGCTGAAAGTATTCTTGTTCTCTTTCACATTTTCTTCAATATCAGCTAAGTCTTCAGAGCTAGCTAGCCTGACAATTATAATCCTTGTAACTTTGATGCTATTGCGAGGGATTAGAAATTAGCCATTTTTCTGTAATATAAACAATCCTACAGACTTAACAGAGATGCTGTGATATATATATATACACACACACACTCTATGACACTTAAGGTTCATTCTTGGAAATAAGCAAAAAAGCCGAACTCATGATAATAACTTACACTCCCTATAGTCATTAATATAAAACATTTATGGAGTTGATTTTAATCCTTAATATAAGAGATATGTTTCACATTTTTCATTCTTTTTCTAATTTACCCCTATTGATGCTTCCTCAATGATAATTAAGGAGGAGAGGGAATTAAAGAAGATGATGACTTCGGTATTTTAAAAAATATATGTCATATTAACTTAATTAATTTCCTTAATCTAATCAGATTAGATAAATATGTTTTATATTAAGGATCGGAGAGAGTACTTCCTCTGATCTTTAATATAGAATCTCATTTATAGTGTAATTTGTATTACAAACAGATATTATATTAAGAACTGGAAGTAGTGCGTGTTTGTGTTAGAGACATGTACAGGTTGAGAACATGAACATTTTATTATGTGCGAGTGCAGGTAGAGATATTATGCATGGGACAGAGATTGATGAATGTTCAAAGCTTGAAGGTGGTGAGGGACAGTATTTGGATACCTGCACTGGTTCATTCTTTACACTCATCACTGGCAGATTCCTGTGGCAAGAATATGACTACCCCAAATTTAATGCCTTTACTTTATCAAAAACATGTCATCTCAAATCACTCATCAAATTATTTCTAGTTGTTAGGTCTAATTATATAATTTTGTCTCTTTCTCAATCCTATCTTATTTATATATGGAACTCCATATATATGTTTTAGATATTTCTTGATCTTCATGTGATGTAAAAGTAGTGCTCTCTCACTATATATGTTTTTGTGAGCATTTTCCTGACTCTCTTTGACAGACAGTATGCTATTGAAGGATCATTAATACAAGTAGGTTATAATTATTTTAGCATATGACAGAATGGGGATTTCTCATTACTTAATTTAGTATACTCTGATTCATGATAATAAATCACATGCTATATGCTCTTTCCGGTCATTTTTATAAGTAACTTTCCCCTTAATTACGCAAAACAAACTTATAGTTATAAATAGCACCGGAGGGAGTGAGTGTGTGTGTGTGTGTAATTTAATAACAAAGCTTGAAAAGCATTGCTAGCTAGCTCTTCAATTCATAATTAACAAAATATATAATCTGGAGCCAAAATTTTGTTACTCTTTTTGTTTTTTGTTTTGTTTTGGGTTTGCTTTTGTGTTCAATATCCACGATGTTATTAGCCACAACAACTAATCTGGATTATGGTTCTGCCCTGTGGACGATTTAGACCCTCAATATCATAGGTAAAGTCTGTCTTAAAATTTAGTCTAATACGTCGAATCAACCCGTTTTGAGTTGTCAATCTCTTTAAGTTAATTCAAAGGATTGTATCAGAAACTGCAAATTTTGATAGGTCTGGTCCTTCACAAGTCGCAAGGTAAGAAAACAAATAAAAAAATTATTTTGGGCAATAAGTTTTGTGATGGGAATGTTTTAGCAATTTTTTCATAGAAAATAAAGCCTTTTTTTTTTTGTGTTGACAGAGAAAAAAGTTTTGAAATTAAAATGGCACCACACAATTAATGGCATATCATGAAAAGATAAATCATTATGGATGGCTTCATGGTAGGACAATTTCATGATCTCTACGTAATGTTGATGAGATTACTTATATCCATTTGGTGATAATTACATTCAGCTGTATATTGCACGTAAAGATGAATTATGTATTCATCAGGAAAATAATTTACATTAACTTTCCTTTTTCCACAAGTTATGAGATTTTCTTTTGGGCAATTCTAAAGTGTTTCTTTGACCAGTTGTTCAATTATTCCAAAGTGTTTGTTTTTATCCCTTATTCTAATTTGACTTGACTGCTGCTTCCTACTTCTTGACTTGTACAAGACCCTGTTAACAAATTTTTTGAAATTACGAAAATTAGTTAAATATAAAATTTTCTCCTCTTTTCAAAATTACCTTTAATTTACAATATTTATAAATAAGGTCATGAAGTTTTTAAAAATGGAGCAAATGTTTCATTAAATTTTATAAAGAATTTTGTATCAAAGTTGAATAAGCAAAAATTTACAACATATTATTATTTTTTATTTACATTTGTTTTGAGAGTGCTTGCGTGTTTAACTATGTTTGGAATAACTTTTTTTAGGAAAATAAGTGCTTATTATGTAAGTTGCGATAAAATTCTTCTCACATATTTACCTCGTATATCGTAAATCACGATTTATAAGTATTTATAAGTCAAAAATAAATTATCTCAAACAAGCACTTTATGTGTGTCTTCTCCCAAACAAAAGATGACTGATTCAATGAAACGGTTATATTATATACACATTTCAATTTTCAGAGCCTTATGACTTAATCTGTAATTCGGAAAAAAGAGGAAATATAAAAAAGTTATGTATATCACAAAAGTGATTTAATACATTTTAAAAGAATATAATCCCAATTTACCAACAAATTATTGGTTGAGGTGATAAGAGTTTTATCTTATAAGGAGGAAAATATAAATTTGAATATCCATAAATCCACTTATTGAGAGATGTGAGAACCCTTTACCCTCTAAGTCTTAATCTTTTTACTAAAATGCCCCTCAACAAGTAGATGTTTAACAAGCTGGGATTTTGGAGTCCACTTTTATGATTTTGACAGTGTTTGGATTTTTTCCTGAAACATGGTTACAAACCCCATGGGCACCATTGGTGGCAGAGGAAAATCTAAATAAATATCAATTGAATTTGGAAAATGTCAATGTGTTAACATATGGAAATGATAAATAGGTTTTAGTATACTAATTTGAGATTTTGAAATGTGTTTTTACCAAAATACCCTTTAATTTTTTTTTTAAAAAACCCTCGTCGCTGCCTCCGCCCTACTGGAGCTCCGGCAGCTGGCACCACCCCTCTAACGGGACTTTGGCAGTCGGCTGCCAAAGCTCCAGTGACAACTTCAGTAATAAGATTGACTACTTGAGTTTTTTAAACCCTATCAAGTGTCGTTGATAAGTTAAATAATGACAATGACAACTTTAGTATTGGTAATGACAACTTGAGTGTAACATTAACAACCTTACAAGCACAATTTATCAATCGCTATACTCAAATTGTCATTGTCAATATTCAATTTGTTAACAACGCTAGATAGGGTTTATGGAGCTCAAGTAGTCAATTCTATATTAAAGTAGTCAATCACATTACTCAAATTGTCACTGGAGTTCTAACTGCCAACGCCGGAGTCCCGCCGACCGAGTGATGTTTGCCGCGGGAGCTCCAGCAAGGGTTCTTTCTTTTTTATAAAAAAAAACTTGAGGGGTATTTTAGTAAAAGTATAATATTTCAAAATTCTAGAAAATAATCCCTTAAGACTTATTTGTCATTTCTATGTGTTAATAGATTTTTTAGAGCTTTTTAAAATTCAAATGATATTTATTTGGAATTTTCCCTTTATACAATTAACCAAAAACTATGTTATTGATGCTCCTAAATGTTAAAATTAATCAACACAGAGTTAGTCTAATGGTGTAAGGCCGTACTACATCCCTTTGGGTTTTGAGTTTGAGTCCTAGAAGAGACACTTGTGTTTTGATGAGCAGCTACGAACCCCAAACTTGAATCAGATAACGGATAATAATATCAAAAAATAAATGTTAAAATTAGCTCACTATCTTTAATTATTTATAAAATTGAAAATTACCAGCAAGAGATTGCTTGAAATGAGAAGGGGAGAACACAAATTTGAATGTCAAGAAACGTACTTTTTGAGATAAATGAAAACCCTTTGCGCTCTATGTGTTGAAAGAGAAACCCTTGACGAAACCCAAAATAATTAAAAATTATTAATTCAATCTATAATTATAATATTGAAATGATTTCAAAGTATATACTTTTTTTTAATAAAGACTGCAAATTTAGACCCGTGCCTTGTAGTGCAGCAGTTGTTAGTGTGGCTTTAAGCCACTTCCCCCTCCCCCCACACACGGGTTCGACCCGCCTTGATGTAATAAAAACAAAAGACTGCAAATTTAAGAGAGAATGAAAGAAAAGGAATTCTGATATTATAAAATTTTAAATCAGATATTTTTCATAAAATATGTCATGAATTGATTATCAAATTTCATAATTATTTTATTAATTTTTAGTAATAAACTTGACTTAAAATTTTATAAATTCAAATTTCTTTTTTCTGCCATTATATTTAAAGCGTTAAATTGTTAATAACATGTACTTTTTTGCGGGCAAATATTACCTCCGGTTCAGGACATGAGGAGTAGAGCCGGGAATACGGGCCGGTCGGCCCTTCACGGGCTCGAGCCTAAATGGGCCGGCCTGTTTCTGCCCGCTTCCTAAAAAACCCCTAATTTTTAAAGCCCACGACCCTATAGGGCTGGCCCTCCACTGACTCGGGCCTAAACGGGCTTAAACTTGTTTTAATTAAGAAAAATATTTTTAAAATTTTTCAATTTATTTATTATTTTACCTTAAATTGATATACATTATTTTTAAAACTCATAAAATTTTAGTTAAAATAATCATCTAAAGTCCAAATTAGCCTCTTTTTTAAAGTTTAAATGAATAAACTATTGAAAAAAATAAAATAAATCAAACCATTTAATAACTGTTTACCTGTTATTAATACTTTATTAGATACTTAGGTACCTCTCATATTGATAATTTGATATAATGATATTATATATTTTAATATTTTTAAAAAATATTAAACGGCCCTAAAAGGGCCAGCTCTTTTAGGCCCACTTCCTGTTTTAGCCTCTAAATTATAAGCCTGACCCTTAAACGACTTGGACCTAAACGGACGGCCCAACGGACTTGGCCTGAATTCCCGACTCTAAATTAAGGAGTGTATATGGATATAAATGGTTTTTTCACCCAAACTTTCACTCATATTACAGCCACATGCCAACTAGTTTGGTCAATATAAAATTCAGGCAAAAGTGTAGCATAGATTACAGATGACACCCAACTAAATTATTCAACCCACTCGCACGCTCTCTGGGCATGCGTGGAAACACCGAAACACTACTACTCCCATTCATTTTTATATTTCTTTTCTTTCCCCCCCCTCTCTTTGCAATTAAAAGTAAGGTAATTAAATCCGGATTGGTCAGTGAACTGATCGGGGTACTGAATCAAGGGTCAATGGGTCAGACCGGAGCTAAACCGGGACTAAACTGGTGAGAAATGGAATATTTTAGGCTTATAGTATGAAATTCTGAAAATTTTTTTTTTTAAAAAAAAAGATTTAAAAAAAATTAAAAAAAAATTGACCCGGACTGGTTTAGTGCCCGGATCGCCGGTTTCCAGGCAGGTTCAGCCAGTCCGATCCAGGTCATATAACATTGATTAAAAGTATGTGGTTAGTTTAGTTTTTCAAAATTCATTTTATAATGATGGTAAAATAATCAAGGGTGCTAGTGAAAATATGCATTTAATGTTTTACTAATTTTTTTTAAGTTTCTTTGGTTAAAGAGTAAACATATCTTTGAAAATATATTCTTCAGTTGGAGTCGTTTAACTTAACACCAAATACTTTTTTAAATCTTAGACTCTTAGTTTAAGCAAAATGTTGTGAGTTCGACCTTTTATTGAATGAAGGATGCGAGAATAAAAAAAGAAAATACATTATTCACAATGTGATTATAAAAATTCTATGGGGTCAAATGTGGGTAGAATACTTAGGAACCCTCCTCTCCTCTCTCTCTTTTTTTTAACCACATAGATCAACATTTGATCGGTTCAAGTTTGATGTTTTATAAAATTATTTTTAAAATGTTAGATTATAAAAAGGAAAATAATTAATTAAATACAAATGACTAAATTTTGATATGAATAATTCAATACTACAATAAAAAAAATAAAAATAGTATTTTGCATTAAACTAAATCTAGATCATTTAAATGGTGATCTAATGGTTATAAAAGGAAGAGATTAAACTAAATCTAGACCATTTAAATGGTGATCTAATAGTTATAAAAGGAAGAGGGGGAAGGGGATGAAAATGAAAGGGGAGGGTTCCGAATAGTGTTTAAAGAATACTTCATAGGCAAATATATACCTTAAGCCTTTATTTAAATAAATATAATGGTCAAGGTTCATTTTTACTCTAGAAATTGTCAGAAAAGAGTGATTTTTGCTCCAAAAGTTTTTTTTGGCGCAATGTCTTCCTGTAAGTTTCAAAAGTGGTGCAATATTGTCATGACTATTGACAAGTGTTAATTTTGATTGTTAAATCCCATGTTTGACCAACTTATGCACATGTGGCTTGCTGTGTTGGAAAATATGGCTTACTAACAAATCCTAATGATCTATCTCAATTTAAAATCGTAGTCAGCACTCATTTAATAAATTATAAAAACAAAAATAAAATAAAAAACAAAATACCCAAAACATCCCTAAAGATATAATAATGTTATCCACACCGAGGTGTCGGTGGGGGTTTGCTGAAAACGTCAGAAGCAGCATATGTGGATTTGTACGTTGAGAAGATAAACCTAGATCGAAGCCGACATAGCCATCATCGTTGAAGGGTTACACTAGCGGTGACGATTGATGTGGGTGATCATCTTCATCGTTACCAAACTAGTTGAAGGACGTTGTTATATGAAAATTGAAATCTCTCTTTTTGATGAGTGACCTATAGATGTGTGGGGAGAGTAATTAAGTGAGGATTTTTCTCAGAAACTGGTAACGTTGAGTTCGGATCAAAAGTCTCAGCCTTTGAACGAACGAAAATGAGAGTGGGAGAGAATTGAATATTCAAATATGGTTATATATACGCATTATGTGACACCACCATAAGTATTTGTTCGATGATCATACCCCCAACATTCTCTATGCTGTTTATGCTCCAAGAATAGTAATCAAGAAATATAATTAGCCACATGAAATCTTACTAGTTTTTAACATTATTATATCTTCAAGACGCACTGGTGGTAAGGGCTTTTATGGGTTTGGGTGAAAAGGCAAGGAATTGATTACAATGGTGACCTACTGGGCTTGGCGAGGGCATGCTTTCTTTTTGTGGATGTTGGTGGGGAGAGGGATGGAAGGGCATAGAATGAAGAAGACAAAGGAGATAGCGCATTATGATTTGTTAGCAAGTCATATTTTTCAACACAGCAAGCCACATGTGCATAATCAAGTTAAGCATGGGATTTAATGGTCAAAATTAACACTTACTAATAGTTAGTGTAACATTGCATCACTTTTGGCACTTTCTAGGTGATATTGCACCCAAAAAAAGTTTTAGGATACAATTGTTCTTTTCTAACAACTTCCAGGACAAAAATGCACATTAACCCTAAATATAATTATATAATTTTTGGCAAAAAAAAAAAGGATTAAGGTCCAATGTTTCCCATAAAGTTGTCACAAAAGACCAATGTTGCCCTGAAAGTTTTTTTAGAGGCAATGTCACTTCGGAAGATCTCAAATCATATCAATTGCGCCTCGACCATTATTGTCAACATCCGTTTCCATTTTGATATGCGCAGGGCAATAATGAACAAGTTTCATAGGCAAACAGAAAAGTACAGTTATACTGATAATAAGTATTTGTTTACAGACAGTCATTAACAGAGCAGAAATTGATAATAATAACAAATATGTACAGAATGTTCCAAAACTATTTCACATACAGACTATATACAACCACTGTATTCATCTTAGGAAACGTGCCCGTCAGTTTTCCTTCTCTGCATCCTTGGATTTCAAGCCATTGGCACCCGCTGAGACATTTAGATTAGAAAAAAGGGGTGAGATTCCAAGGAATCTCAGTAGAAACATACAATCAATACATAAAATGCGAAAATTAAATATGCAATGTACCATATCAAGTAAAATGAAAACTCATATCATCCGTGTGTGTACACAAAATTCAGGGCCAACTAACCCGTTGAAACCCCTTCATGTACCTCAGCTGAGTCCTTGACTACAGCTAGGTAAGACTAGTGTACCTTAGCTAAGTCCTAGACCATAGCTAGGTAATGTGCCTCCAACACGTGTTCAGATCACAAAATACAGTAACACGCATCATACAAATAGTCACATAGTATATGAGAGATAGTAGTCCCTACCTTAACCTCTTTCCTGTCTCAAAGGATATGCCTCGTAAAACGTGTCAACTAATAGGCGTTTAACTCTGTCCTAAAACATCAAATGTATAAGAAATAGGTTATAACCTATCCAAGTATCATTTTAGACACTTCCATAGTGTTTCTTGTGGTTATATTATCCTATGGTAAAAATTTACCAAAATGCCCCTGGGACCCCGGCCCGGCCCCACCGTACTCGACCTGATGGCACGTTTTCCCAAATTTTTGACTAGGGATATCCTGACATATTTTCGTCCAAGGAATCCATTTCCGGACTCAAAATTATCAAATTCAATGCCAAATTATGAAATTGCCCTTGGCAGCCCTACTTTTAGGGTTTTAGGGGCGTTTCCGTAATTATGTTTTCTCGGCCTTTTCTGAAAAAGTTCCCAACTGTAATCCCACCTAATTTTTCCTCCTGGACCCAATGGAACCATCAAATCATTGAAAATCCAACTCTAAGGCCCTCAAACATCCGTGGCCGAAATTATGGTGTTCTCTGAGAAAAATCGGGGTTTTATGATTTCGGCTCCGTAAACATGTTTCTTTCTACTCCTAACCACTTTATTAACCATCTAATTGAGTTATAACAACCATTTGAACTAAAATTGGACAGCATAACCCTTAGACACACACTTTTCCAAAATTTAAAACCAATGGCAATTCAGCGAAATTTCACCGAATAAATTGTGCACAACAACCAGAATAGTTAATATACGAAGGTTTGGAAGTTACCTCAAGCTTTTCTCAAAAATGGCTGAAACCCTAACCTTTAGAGAACATATTTTTGAGCCTCCAAACCCTAAAGAACAAAGAGGAGTAGCTTAGAGTCGGAGTTATATGCGTTAGGAGCTAAATCGTCGGAGAAATCGGCTTACCTTGAGATATTTCTTCCCTTTCTCTCTCTAAACTCTCTCAATTTTCTCTCTCTTATTTCAGGTATGTTGCAGCACGAAAATGGGCTGAAGAGGATGATGATATATTTATTTATCATATATTTTGCAATATTTTATTTATTTGTTTTATTTTCCAAAATTTCAAAAATGAACTTATGTACATATAACCATACTCATCAAGTCCAATTAATATTTCCTTATTTATGCCACATGCAGGAGACACCTAGGGGTCCCTCCCTATGGTCTCAATTGGCTTCACAACTTATCCAGGTTACGTATACACGTAAAGTCTTAATTTTGGTCAAAATTGCACTTTTTGCTTAGATTTTCCATAAATTCATATTAAATTGACTAAAATATTCTAAATATATTTTTAACATTTATTTTCCTTAATTAATTGAAATTAAATTTGATTAATTGGAAAATAATTTATTTCGTGCTATTTTGACAAAATTACGATTTTGTCATTACTTTTCTAATCTAATTTCTTTTCTTATTTTTCTTTGGCCAATTTCCATCTATTTTTGGACCAAATATTTTCTCTAATATTCCTTCATTTTTGGACCTTAATATTGGGATTTTTAAATTACCCAGATTAATTCCATAATTATTTTTGCCCAATTTCCCATGAAATTGAACATTTATGAAATTCATAAATTCCAAATTCATGAATATTCACCATTTTATTGAATTTCCCAAATAATTACAATATATTTGATGAATATAAAATTTGGGGTGTTACAATTATCCATGTTAAGTTTGACCATTAGTTGACTAAATATGTTGAGTTGACTTATTCATGTGTCATTCAAGCCATTTTTATTAAGGTGAAAATTGGCCCAAAAGTGTTTACGTAGGAGCAATGTTGCCTCATAAATTGTTTCAATTCAATATTGCCTTAAAAGTTTTAAAATTGCAGCAATGTCGCCTTAACCATTATAAAGAATAAATTTGATTATTAGTTAAACAAATATATTGAGCTAACGGTATGAATGACATCGAAGAAGAAGAAGCCACATATGAAGAATGAGCTTACGTTCGCTAGAGAGTAACGAAGAAAGAGATTCAATTATTGGATGTGAGACACAATGGACAAGATTATCGAGAATAAGGCCATTAGAAACCCTCCATAACCATACCTAATAACATCAGGATAAACATATAGATACCTCCTCGATTTTCTCTTTATCGTACAAGTTGCTTTCACTTCTTTGATTTTCTCCAATTCTTCAAACCGGATGCATTTTTTTTAAATTTGTTTCATTATTTATAAATCAAATTTAGAAAAAAATGAAGTGGATGACACATAGATATTCTAGATAAGCATATTTTGCTAACAACAGATAAACTTAACTTTAATAAGTGAAATTGCTATCATTTAAAAACTAACAAGGCAACATTGCCTTTAAGTAAAAACTTTTGAAATAAATTTGTACCTGAACTCAAAACAAAAATGACGTAAATGACATGTAAGTTATCAACTCAGTATATTTGGTTAATTAACGATTAAACTTAACATGACTAATGTCTAGGGTGAAATTGCTAGGATTTAAAATCTTACAAGGTGACATTGTTGTTAAAAAAAACTTTCGAGGCAATATTAGTTTTTTGTGACAAATTTCGGAACAAAATTGAATGTTAGCAAAAAAATAATTACATACTCCCTCTAATATTTAATATAAGACATATTTATCTAATTTGATTAAATTAAAGAAGTTGGTTAATATGATATGTATTTTCTAAAATATAGTATCACTTTGTTCCTTTTTATAAGTCACTTATATCCAAAAAGTTTGTTTCAAAATATAAGTTACTTGTAGTATAATAAATGAGTTTTTGACAATTTTATTCTTCATTATGTAAATGCAGTGAGATAAAGGGAAGTGAGAGACTATGTGCATTCGTCATAAATAAGGGTAACTATGAAAAAATTCATCTATTTAATGGTTTTCTTGTTTTGCGAGAATTTGGTATGAGTGAGTTATAAAAAGCAATGTTTTAAAAGCCGAATGGATGTCGAACCGGAGAGGCTGTTGGGTCATGGGTCGCATGGTCAGACCGGCGGTCGAACCGATAACATAATAATTAAATAAAAATAATATTATATGTATATATAATTATATAAATATAAATAAAATATGAAATTTTAACATTACTTAAAAATAAACATATATAAAAGCTTATATGTATCATCTTTCCTAAATTCCAAGTTCTAATGCATTGAAATTATTAAAAATAATACAATAACATGCTAATAATATTCATAAATGGTTCCCGGTTCAACTACTTCGGTTCCCTGTTCAACCACTCCGGTTCCTAGCCCAACAGCCAATCTGAAGTAGCCTGAAACGGTCTAAATGATGAAACGGTTAAACCATGCTGAACGAGCCGAAAGCTCTCTCGAGCACCGGTCCAACCGTCCGGTTTTCACAACATTGATAAAAAGGAAGTTATAAAAAGGAATAGAGTGATACGTAATTTCTTTGATTCCTTCGTTTCTTTTTCTACTTAATTATTGTTAAAAGAATATTAATATAGATAAATTAAAAAAATATTAATAAATATAAAAACTATATATTATAATTTGCATTAACATCAACTCCTTAGAATCGTTGATATTAAAGATCCGAGGGAGTAATTTGTAAAGACCCCAGGGAACTAGTTTGAGTGCCACGCGCTGGAAGATCAGAGCGTGGGTACAGAAATTCTGATACATCAAATTCAATGGGGCCAACCGCCAGAAGGCCTATAGCAATGGGGTCAGACAAGGTCATTGGGTTTTCCACTTTTCCCCCAGCCTTTTTTAGAGCTTCGCATCTTGTCGTTGCTGCTTCTCTTCGCTTCGCTTTGCTTCTCACTCACTCTTCCTTCGAAATCATTCCTCTCCTTTCATTTTCTCTTCTCTCATTCTCTTCCTGTTCCATAACCATTTCATCTTTCATCATCAGAATCACACTGACCAGTAACCCATTTTCTTTCCCATTTTCCAGAATCGCCCAGAGAAAAAAAAAATGCCCTCTTCGTTTTTCTCCGCCATTGTCTTGAGATCTCCCGCTTTCTTCACGTCCCCTTCCCCACAAGTCCCACATCTTCCTTCTGATTCTCCTTTCAATGCTTGTCATTGTCATCTTCCAGACCCATTGCGACGCATGGGTTAAAGAATGTGGGTTTCGTGGTTTTTGGAAATATTTCAATAGAAGCCTACCAATTTTTCAGCATTTCTGGGTTTTGTTCAGTATCCTTTCGCTGGTCGCAATGCAATTAGGTGGATTCCCTTTTGACCTGTTCTTTTGTTTATAGGAATTAGTTAATGGTTTTTTGGGGAATGGTGTTTAGCATTATATTATTTATGGCGTGTTTTGGTTGTTTGTGCTTTCCTAAATGGGATTCCATTTAGATAAACTATTCTATGGAAAGTTGGGAATCGGGAAGATAGGCATTTTGTCTCAATCAGTGTAGCTGTATATTCCTCTTCTTTTCAGTTGTCTCAGGCTCTCAGCAATGAGATCGGATTAAGCAAATTAATTCTAGTGATTTTTGTGATGTATTTCAATTCTATTAAATAGAGGGATGATACATTTTATTGTTCTTTCGTAATTCTATATTTATTCAGCCTCTTGACGAGGAAGGCGCAATGTAGCACTCTACTATGTGCTTTCCTAAAGTTTTGTTTCTTAGTATTACTTTCACTGCAACATCGGTATTCAACATCTCGATTTGCTTCATAGTGAAGGTTTTAGATGGTTCATATCTGACGTGTATTAAAATCTGATGCTCTTTGTTGCTTAAGTGCCTTTTGTGCTATCTATTCTCCAGACTGTGCATGCCTTGATAAATACCTCATTTTTTCAAGATACAGATTTTCTTACTTTCAATGGATTCGGAGTACTTCATTTGATTAAGAGATAATTTTATAATTGTTAATTAGATTTATATGGTGCATGACATTATTGATTATGTGCATCAGGTTATCCGCAAAATGATTTGGACTTATCTCCTAGGAAAAGCTTGGATGGAAGTTTCAGGAAGTCTAGTTCTGGTTTGCAACTCTGACTCTTCTCTTGCTTAGATTATTCCCCCCATATGTAGCTTAGGATATTTTCTGTGTCCTCACGTGTAAACTGCAGTGTTTTCATTTTTGGATTCTCTTATAAAAATTAGAAAGTGGTCCGTTATTGTATGAGAAAATTGACAGGCGAATATTTCTGCCTTAACTGTACCTAATTCTAATAAGTAATCAAACATATTGCTGAAGAATCTTAATATTTGTCCATGGAAAGAGGTTTTGCTGCTAAACTAGCTTGTACTACTCAATGCACACCCACAAGTTCTCTTTGTTGAGTTTGTAAACTTGTGCATCATGCTTCATTATCTTAGTATTTTTACAGAATTTAACAGCTGTATCGTTCAAGTCATCCTAGGAATTATCTTTTTTGGGTTCTAACTAGTTGCTGCTTTATTTATTCCTATTATTAATGAGTAGTGAAATGGTTTTCTATATTGCAGTTGTCTCAGCTGCTCATAGTGTCTCTGGAACTTCAGGAACTAGCCAGTTTGTTCCTATTTCCAGAAGAGTGTACAGGGGGCTCAAGGACTGTGGAAGAAAACTTGTTGACCTGGAGATTTTCACACAGAATCTCGAGGATTGGGTTTTGGAGAATATACATGCTGATCCAGAGGAAAGGAAGCAATATTTCAGTTCTCCCTTTACAACTAATGAGTTGCGAAAGCTTGATTTGGCATTGGAGGGGGTTCCATTTCAACAACTAGTGCGAATGCCAAACTACTCTGAAGTTTCTGATGATTTAATTGAAGACCATCTCATTGAAGATCAGTATCTAGCTGTTGAAGATTTCCTTCATGCCATTATCATTGGCCTTTGGCGTACATTCTGGCATAAAAGCGGGCCACTGCCACTGTTTGTGTCTTGTCCCTCTCATCCTGGTTCCAAGTTCTACAGTGTTGAAAAGGCAATATCAAGGGGAAGACTTGAGGAACTTCCTGGTTTAGCTCTGATGGCGAAAACTGGGTGTGATTTGAAAGTTAGATGGGATCAAGTGGTGTCATTTGCATTGTTTAGGCCAGAAGTAATCTCAGAAAATGAGCTGAGAATTTCTTCTCGCACCATCTGTGAAGCTCTATTTTATGGTTTCCATATTCTTGTTAATCGTAGTTTGACCAAAGTTAATTCTGTCAATAGTGATTCTGTCTTCCTTCTAGTTTTAGGTTCCAAACATGGAGGGGTGGTGAAGTTAAGTGGTGACCTAGGCAAACTTGATCTATTAAACTCGAGCAATCCATACCAATCTGTGGCTGAATGGTTCAAAGCCTGTGCTGAAGTTTGTGTCACCCCAGCAGAACCGATATGGAACCGACTAGGAAATGCAAGCTGGGGGGATGTGGGAACCTTGCAGGTATTGTTGGCAACTTTCTATTCTGTTGCCCAATGGAAGGGGCCACCAAGAAAGTCAGTAGCTTCACTAATCTCAGATCATGGCCTTCGCCTTCAAAAGCGCAGGACCGAGTGCTGCATTATTGAGAGTGAAAATGCACTGATTCCTTACCAAGGATCAGCTAACTATGAAACTGGAGAGATTGTTGAACTCGACCAGAATGATTTCTTTCTCAGGAAGCAAGCATCACGCCTGAATCTCAAGCAAGGTGATGTATTGCTCTTGGATGATCCACAAGAAGGTCAGAGAAGTTTCCAAATTCAGGAGTCTGTTGTAGGTGGGAATTATTTTCTATATAGTGCTGTTTCTCTTGATCATCCCTCAGAGTTGTTGACTTTATACGTGGGCGCCCATCCCTCTAGACTTGAGCCTTCTTGGGAGGACATGAGTCTCTGGTACCAGGTACAACGTCAGACAAAAGTACTAAACATTTTGAGGAATCAAGGAATCGTAAGCAAATATCTGCCAGAAATCATAGCCTCTGGTCGGATTTTGCATTCTGGTCCCTGCAAGAAGGAGAGTCCCGGAGGGAGATGTGACCACCCGTGGTGTGGGACCCCGATACTTGTGACATCTCCAGTAGGGAAGCCACTTTCATCTGTAATTGCTTATGAAGGACAGTTCTCAGCTGATGAAGCAATTCGCTGCTGCCGGGATTGCTTAACTGCTCTAAGAAGTGCATCCATGGCCAATGTCCAACATGGTGACATTTGTCCAGAAAACATCATACAAGTTGTTGAAAGACATGGTTGCAAAAGCCGATATGTCCCCATATCTTGGGGTCGAGCTGTGTTGGAAGACAGGGACAGCCCTGCCATAAACCTGCAATTCTCATCATCCCATGCTCTTCAACATGGGAAGCTGTGTCCCTCATCTGATGCAGAAAGCATTGTCTATGTCCTCTATTTTATTTGCGGAGGGACGATGCAGCAACAAGACTCCATAGAATCTGCTCTTCAATGGAGGGAGAGAAGCTGGGTGAAGCGAACAATACAGCAATATCTTGGGCAGGTTTCTGCAGTTTTGAAGGCATTTGCTGATTATGTGGATAGCCTTTGTGGGACACCATACCCAGTTGACTATGATATATGGCTAAAGAGGTTGAATAGAACAGTGGACGGATCGTCATCAGATAGAGGTAAAATGATTGAAGAAGTGGCCACAACATTGAGATTAGAGGATGCTGCAGAGTCCTCTGGAGCTTCTGGGCCTTGATATGATTGCCCAGAAAGACTGATTTTGGTGGTTTGTTTTTGATTCTTTGTAAATTGCAAATTGGAGATTCAAATGCTTTTTATTAGATTGCCATATTGTGTAGGACTTGCTTAGATTGTCAAGTATCATTTTGGCAGAATTTGAAAAGAGAAAAGGTATTTCTTGGGAGTGATTACTGTTTTTGTCTGCTGGAGAGTTAACAACAAAATTCAAGTCTGTGTGAATATATGAGTGTATGCTAAAGTTTCAATACATGTTTGCTTCTTATTTGGAAGCATGTGGAGGGTTCTGAAATGGAGGAAGTTAAAAGCGAATGTGTTTATGTGTACGCTCTAATTTTTATTTTGTTTTACTTTTTGGGAACTAAACCAACCTCTTTCTTTTTCTTTTTCTTTATTTTTTGGGATAAAACAACCTCTGGCTCTATCTATCTGTCGGAAGTGTGGCGGCCCTTTCTTTTTGTAGTTTTGTTTCATCTTCAAACTGTCAGAACTTTTTATTTTTGGTCAAAACTCAGAACTTGTACTTTGGAAAGAAACGTTTTTCATCAATGTCTGGATATTTAATCCTGAGGTATTTATTCACTGTGCAGAGGACCACGACTAAAAATTATTATTTTGAAGGATCAAACGAGTGTTAATTATTCGAACAAAAAAAAAAAGGGGGTTTGATTAACCATTATATCCTCATAAAAATTTTTCTTATCGCAGGTGTCGAAACGTGGCTTGACAACGTTGATAATTCGTCAAGTGTGTGAGAGTTTGGAACACTTATATTTTGAATATAAGTGTTTATTACATAAGTCGAAATAAAACTCTTCTTACATGCTTATCTCGTATATCATGAATCACGATTTATAAATAATTATTGCCTAAAAATAAGCTATTTCAAACTAGCATTAATACTCCATTAGGGGAGCTGTCAAAGTACGTTCAGTCCTCTCACTCGATAGCTCGAAATCGGATTAATACCAACCCACGTGATTTGTATTCGCTTACGTACCATGCGGGCTTTGTCGCACACTTCCGAGACCTATTTCATTGGCTTATTTGTACCCGGCTACATGATGGCACTCCCCTCGACCAATCCTCACTCCACAACCCCGTCCTTGATTAATCTGATCAGACGCTTGCTTTTTACTTGTAAACATGATAAAGCCCTTTTTCTAGCTTACTCTATTAATTAACCATTATATCCTCACAATATTTTTTTTCTTAAAACCCTTTCTTTTCTCTCCACTTCAATTGATTTTAGTCATTTTTCTTAGAAACTAGAAATTTCCCCACCATTTTTTGGGCAAACCCTTTGTTGGTCATTTAAAATAATTGTGATTATGATCTCATGATCATTCATATTAACAAATCTTATTATATCCAGATCCTTTATGGAAAATTTCCTTCTGCAAATTAATGCGTAACAGAATTTCTAAGAAGTTTACTCAATGCAACTTAATCTCTCTGATTATTTAATCAGTTAAAATATCAGTCTTTATATTTTAGAAAATAAAAATTTATATTTTATGAAATTTAATATTAAATTTATTTTTTTATATTATCATCCGGTATTTGATTCGGAATTCGTAGTTGTCCCTCGCACCATAGATGTCTCCTCTGCATTTGAATTCAAGAGTTAGAGAGATCTAGCGGAGTCTTGCACTGTTAGATCAACTATGTGTTAATTAGTATTAAAATTTTAAATGGTTAAAACTATAAAAATTGAGTTTCGGGTATGTTAAAGTTTATGAATCAATTTTTAACTCAATCAAAACTATTGGAATTGGGATGCATAACTTCAAGTCAAAACTATAAAGAGGGTTAATATCATTATTAGTCCGCATATTTTAAACGAATTTTGATTTTGATCCCTTAGTTTTTAAAAATTTGGTCTTTGCTCTTGAGCTTATTTGATATAGCTTAATTTTAGCTTATAAGTGCTTTTAAATCATGATTTACAGTATATGAGGTACGTATGTGAAAGGAGTTTTGTCTCGACTTATGTGAAAAGCACTTATAAATAAAAAATAAGCTATAGTTTCATAAAAATTTGGTTTGAATTTAATAATTGATCCTATAAAAATTTTGATCCAGCGCTTGTTTGGAATAGCTTGTTTTTAGAAAATAAGTGCTTATTACGTAAGTTGAGATAAAACTCCTCTTACATACTTACTTCGTATACTGTAAATTACGATTTATAAGCACTTATAAGTAAAAAATAAACTATCACAAACGACTTAAGTCTTTATGAAATTATAGGAACTAAAAAAATTTAGGGAGAATGACAAAAAATACTATTTGAACTTCAAAATCCCGCTAACAAAAAGAATGATGGGTTTGACAAGAATAGTAATGGGATTGACAACGCAAATCTTTGTTAAAGGACTAATTTAGGATTTTAAACTTCAAGTAATATTTTTCTATCATTCTCCTAAAAATTTAAAACTATGAGAATTAAAACCAAAATTGGATGATAAGTAAGGACTAATAACCAAACATTAACTTTCCCTAGTATTTTTAGTAGGGAGAATTACACTGTAGTCCCACAGAAGACAATATACGAAGAAATGGTCTCAGGAAATTTTGAAATTACTCTCAAGTCCCATGGGAACATTTTGTAATAAATTGGAAATGGCTAAAGTCCAAAATACCCCTGTCAGATAAATAGAGAGAGGGATGGAAAAATGAAGCAAAACTCAAAAACGACCAGATCTGGAAATGGCGCAAGAAGCAGAATGAAGATCATTAGCCAATATTGAAGAGTAAGGTATGAAATTGATGACTACACCTCTCTTGTCTTCATAATTCCATTTGATTCATGGTTTCTATTGAGTGGGTAAACAGAATTTTAGGTTTCCTTCTTTCATCTCCGTTTTGGCTTGAAAAATGAGAAAAACTATCATTTTGTGTGTGTGAGTATTGTTCTCCATATGCTTGTAAGCTAAAAAGGCAAACCTAGTAAATGCAATGTATTTGTTTTGGCTGTGGTTTCAATGTGTCTGGGTATGGTTTAGTATGCCTTGTTTTCGCTGTCGGTATACTCTATTTTCTGGTTCATTTGTGCTGTGTTTCTACAATAAAAGGGCTAAGGAATGAATATGAGAGTGAAAGATTTGTGGCTATATAACCTGATGTGCAAAGGAAAAAATGTGTTGTTAATAGGAGCAACGACAGTTGTCAATGGAGGCTGTTGAAATTGTTAATGACAACTATAGGTTATATTTAAATGTTTTTTTTACAACTATAGGTTTTGTTGATTGATCTTCATTTTGGCCTGATAAATGAAAAAAGCTGTCTGATTTTTGTGGGTATTGTCTTCCATATGCTTGTAAAATATAAAGACAAACCTAATAAATGCAATGGATATGTTTTGGTTAAGGTTTCAATGTGTTTGAGTATGGTTTAGTATGCTCTGTTTTTACTGTCATTATGTTCTGTTTTCTAGTTCATTGTGTTGTATTTCTGTAGTAGAAGAGCCAAGGAATGAAGATGAGGGTGAAAGGCTTGTGACTACATAATCTGATGTGTGTAGGAAGAAAGTTTTGTTAATGGGAGTAGCGATAGTTGTCAATGGAGGCTGTTGATCTTGTTAATGACAACTATATGTCATATTTAAATGTTTTGCTTGTGGTGTAATGATGTTTGGCAGGGGTTTGAAACATTTGCTATGTTTTTTAGTATTTTGTGCTGTTTTTAGTTATTAGAAGTGGGATTTAATGAACATGAAGTGAAAGTTGTGAGGCTGGAAGTCCTAATTATATAGTAAGAATGTATTGTTGATAGGGGCAGCGACAGTTGTTAATAAAACTTCTTAAATTGTTAATGAGAACTATTTTGTGCAGGTGGATAGCGGTAATGGCTAGCACGTCTGGTAAGATTCTATTTTGTTTCCTTCATATAGGGGGAAGATTTGAAGTCAATCGCGGCGGTGATATAACATATGTTGGGAGAACGGTCAGATCTAGAACCATTAAGAAAGGGACAAGTTTTGAAGAGTTTAAAACAATGATATACTTTATGTGACCATGTGCATACTCATTGTAAATATCATTACATGTTTATAATGATCAAGTGTAATGATATTGTATAGATATGGTGTGTGTTTGGGATAGCGGTAGGAAAAATAACTTATTGTGATTCTGACTTATTAAAAATGACTTAAAAGAAAAGTGAATTTTTGATTCGTGATTTATGTTTGGATAAACAATTGAAAACGTGCTTTTTCATAAGTGAAAACATGTTTGGATTAGCGATTGTATAAGTGCGTTTTTAAAAATAAAAAGTTGAAGGGCATTTGTATAGTCTTCAAATTTTAGATAGATCATATATGCGATATCCAACAGTAATATATCATTTGGGCCTGGAAGATATCTAAAATGCAAACTTGTAAATCATAAAATGAAGTGCAAACTAGGAATGAAATTTCAGAAATTATAACAACATAAACACATTGTGATTCACTCTATTATGCCACTAGAGCAAATAATTCCCAATCTAGAATTTCAATGGCCACAATTGTAGTACGAAGTCCAAACGTAGGTAACGTTGAGCTCAAAAACCAAATAACTTAGGAAATTACATAATTTCACAAAAAACGATTACATAACTAATTGGGATCATAAATTCCGTACAAGTTGCTGTGTAATCATGTCACGAATGCGATTCATTCTGGTTGAAGACGTCGCAGCAACATTGGACGAGGAAGCCGCATCGTCTACAGTATTATCATCTCCCTGAGCTACATTGCCACTTTCTGCTTCGCCAAAATCAACATCACTCTGAGAATTTCTCCTAATAAAGTTATGAATGGCCATAGTCGCCACAACTAAGCGGACTTGCGTTGGGTAGGAGTATTTGCGCATTTTTTGCAATAATTCGAATCTATTCTTCCACACGCCAAAAGTCCTTTCAATAGTTGACCGCAAACTTGAATGATAGTAATTGAAGGTCTTTTTAGCATTTGCCAAACCAGGACGACGCTGAAATTCTGCCAGGTGATAGCGGTTACATCTGTATGGACCAAGATACCCAACTGGTGTGGGATATCCAGCGTCGACTAAGTAATATTTGCCTAATGAATGTCTCAAATCATTTTGAAGGTGTTAGATTAAGCAAAGTGCGCACAGAAAGTAATTACACTGAGTGGGCTTAAAATATACCTGGAGGTGGATGAGGGAAATTCTGAGCTGGATTTGAGACAACAGCATCAAACACACGAGCGTCATGTGCAGATCCTTCCCAACCCGCCAACACGAACGTAAAACACATATCCCAATCGCATACAGCCATTACGTTCTGTGTTGTATAACCTTTTCTCCCGATATATCTTTCCCGGTTGGGACCAGTGATCACACACTTGATGTGAGTTCCATCTATGGCTCCAATGACATCCTTAAAGTAGGGATAATAGCGAGGATCGTGGAGGATTTTTGGGTGGCATCCTTTGAATTCGGGATCAGAGGGTTTGATATATTCTCGAGCTAGGCTAAAACAAGCCTCTAGTACCAAGTGCAATAGCCGACTGACAGTTTCCCCTGAATGCTGAAACAACTCTTGGACCATCCTATTACAGACGCCATGGCCAACTGTGAGCAAAAACATCGCAACCATTTCTTCGACCCCGACATTCTTAGAATGTTGTAACCCATGTTCGACCAATTTACTGCACAACCGGTAGAATACATGTTTTTCAACTCTAAACATGTCATGACATTGTGATTCATGCTCAGCCAAAATATCTTGGACAAATAAATGACCGGGTCGTGAACCCGTTTTACGAGGTTCTTTACATATGAACCTCGTCCAATATTGACACACTAACGCAGCTGTTTGTTCATACTCTGTTATCTCTTCATCGATAAGAGCTAGTATCGAAGAGTCGTCGTCTTCTTCCTCCATCCAATTTTCCATTGCAACTGTAACCTGTGCATTGGTTGCAAACGTATATAACATAAACATAATTCATAAAACGAACGTCGGATTAAAATATACATAATATATCCGAAATTAGCATTGTTGGTCTAGTAAAAACAAAAGACGAAGCATGCATACAATAAACACTAAACTATTTAGCCATAAATTTCAATGCAAGGGTCGTTAACAATAAACAAAATACGAAGCATGCATATCGATACTTAAGAACATAATTTGTAGCGACTCAATCAACGGTCGCAACCATAAGACGCAGCCACGCAATCACACTATCCTTCTTCCGCTTAACAAGTGAGA
This sequence comes from Inga leiocalycina, assembly GCA_963242795.1. NCBI lineage: Eukaryota > Viridiplantae > Streptophyta > Magnoliopsida > Fabales > Fabaceae > Inga > Inga leiocalycina. Next base: position 58,279,450 of record OY725327.1, on the reverse strand, counting down.
AAAACGTGTCCCGACTAGTCTTGTCCATGATGACCTTGAAGCAGCGGATTTGAAAGTCCTCATCTTTTTGCACTTCATCGAACTCAAGCAAGGCTGCAACAGCGGCATCAACACTCCTTGCTTGAATCTCGCTGATGGTTGTAGATCTACTCTTCGATGCTTCTGCCATGACACTAACCGCATCCGCAATCTGCTTTGCCGCTGGCATCTTCTGCTTCTTTTTCTTCCCGAAGAAATCAAATCGTTTCCGCTTTCCCTGACTTCCGGAATTAGTTGGACAAGATGATGCGCCTGGACCAGAGGGAGGAGTTTGGGAGGATAACCCGACGCTCGCTAGCTCATCCGTCACTCCTGTGCTAAGTGCTGGGTCAACTCCAAAATTCTCGTCCTCGCTGTCCCCTGAACCTTCCTCCTCGACCATAGTAGGTCGGTACACATCCTCTTCCTCTGCATCCTGTTCCTGTGTCTGTATGAACGACGGATTTTGTTCATCCTCGCCTGTTGCCACGACGTCCTTGAATATAAGCCTCAATTCTCTTTCGTTCCTGAGGGCTGAACGGCGAAACTTTCTATACGCCGAATTCTCCTGCATACAGACAAGTAACAAAGCCATTAACTAAACTCCAAACTAGCTGATTGAGGCAACTGAATTACTATTATGCAGCATTATAAGTTTCAGTAGGGATCACTAACCTGACATTTGCGCTGCCACCACTCGGCCGAAGCAACGACATTTCCGGTTCCAGGCTCTCGGCCTACACCGGTCTCTTTTATTAACGCATCCCAAGTCCTTAAATCCTTCCTTAACATATCAAACTTATTTTTTAACTGTTTCTTGTCATACGCTTTCCCAGTTTTCTCGTTGAATGTAGCAATAATAGCTTTCCAACCATCACTTGAAAAAGACAACCCTCGTCGTTCTTTTTTTAAGATTTGGTCAACCATGGCGTATACAAAAATCTCAGTGGACGCATCATCCCATAACGCTCTGTCATTCATCTCTCTATGGAAAAGTTTCACTTTACATAAATGTTGATGACATATAGAAGAATCAATATCATGCAACTTTAGCCAACATAACTACATAATTCTGCAAAATACTCGTTTCCCTTTTTCTTAAACATAAAGACAATGCATGTTCATATCCTAACCGGCTCCCCTAAACTAGTTATCCTAACAATGCATGTTTGTTACCATTTTTCGTAAGAAGTAACCAAACACGTCTCCCCATCCTGAACTCCGTCTAACTCTACTAGGTATTATCACCATGTCAAAATTGAGTTTTAATTTAATTCATAAATATTGTTTGACAACAGTATGCTTTTAGTTTTCGTAAATTTTCAAACTTATATTTAGTATTTGGATAATTTATATTTTTTCCAATGAAGGGGTATATATATATTCACTACGTACTGATGAAGCAACCATAAAACTAGACTAAGTTCACAAGACTACAACAGCCAAACAGAGAGCAGAATTCAGCTTTTCTATTTGTGGCTGAAAATCTGGGTTTTGTTTTAATGTATAGTATGGCTCGAGCTTAACTTAAGGAAGCATGTTGTTGTTAGCAGATTTTAATGGAAATTAGTAAAAAGTATGTTTAACCTCTTTTGCATAAATTACTTGGTGCAAGGAATAAAGCATCAGTGGATTAATTACTCAAGCATAACCAAATCAACAAAACTTAATACTAGAACTACATTTTACCCTTGATCTGGTCCTTAATGTAAGAGCTACCCAATTGATTTGAGTAGATTAAGGAAGTTTGATAAATTAGTTTGGTCATTATCATATCTTAAAATCAAATTAAAGAGGGAAATCATCCTATTCTTTCTCTTACGAACTGCAGATCAAGGAGGCTGTGTATCAGATATATGGCCAATCATGACATAAAGTTCAACCAAGTTCCTTTCCACTAATTGGGTTCTCTTAGAGACAAAGTGAAAACAAAATCCAATGAAATACCCATGAAAGAGTTAGACAAACATGATTCTTGATGCTTGCAAAAGTATTGCAGTGACATTATTATTGGCAGCAGCCCAGAAAGAAGATCATGAAAACACTCTAGCTTTATTCATAAGAGCAGTGCACAATAATCCTCGCTCTCCTCCTCCTCTCTGCCTCGCCGCCATAACAGAGCAACACTAGAACAAAAAAGACACGAAAATCTGACAGAGTTCACCGACAACCAAAACAGAGCAACACGTATAACACTAGATGGAAAAAAACAAAACCCAGCCAGAGACTCCGAACGAATGAAAGGCAAGATTCAAAGCTCAAAAGTCAAAACTCATCTAAAATGCAACTTGTGAAGCTTACCTTGCAAATGGAGGGAGGACCGACAGCACTGCGCACAGCACCCTCACCGACGGACGACCGGAGGACAAGATCACACACTAGACTCTTCACCCGAAAATGGCAAGAAACATCAGATCCACCACCGGGTGTGAAAAAAATGGCTGAAATAACACCTCAAGACACCGTCGAAGCTCACCTTCACCAACGGTCCGGCTTAGACTGGAAATCGGAAGATTCTCACCTCGAACGACCACCCACACCTCGGCTTCAACTGCTCCAACACCACGGTTTCACCATTTTCCGGTCGCCGAACGAGAGAGGGACGAGCTTTGTAGATCTACGCTTCCACTGCCGGTGGACGAGCTTCGAGTAATGGTGATGTTCGCCCGGTTACTGTTGAAGCTTTGTAGAGAGTAAGAGAGGGACAACGGACGAGCTCGTGAAGGTTTGGGGAAAAAGTTAAAAACTGATGCAATTCGTACAAGAGGCACAGTGACAGGGCATTAAATGCCCATAATAACGGTTAAACCACCCAAAACGTATTTGAAAAAGCTCCTCAGTTGAGCTTATTAAAACGGGGTCATGTTCGGGCTTTTTGTTTTTTTAAAAGCGCTGACCCAAACATCACCAAAACGTGTTGCATTTGTATTTGGGCTTTTGTTGTATAAACGGGCTTATTCTCACCAAAAAGTTATCCCAAACTCTGCCATGATGTTTTTTGTTATGATCAGCTTCAAACAAGTTGTACTTGAGACGTTTGTTGTAATTATGAATTATAGAGTCCTTTTCATGAGTTAACGTTAGTGTTAAAGTTATGTGGTGCACATATGATGCTTTTCCCTGCACATTGTTTGACTCCATTGACAACTGCAAGAGACTCCATTGACAAGTTGAGAAGACTCCGTTGACAACTCATTGAGCCTGAATGTAGTTGTTAATGGGCGGCCATTGACAAGTGGAGGAGCCTTCATTAACAAGTCAATGAGACTCAATTGACAACTCTAGAGGTTTCCATTGACAAGTCCAGAAATCTCCATTGACAATTCATAGGGCCTTTATGGATAACTCAATAGGCATCCATTGACAAGTTAAATAGCTTCTATTGACAACTTCATAGGCCTCCATTGACACCTCAATGGCCTTCCATTGACAAGTCAAGAAGCCTTCATTGGCAAGTCATAGGGCCTCCACTGACAACTCCGGGGTCTCCATTGACAAGTCATTAACAATTGTCATTAACAATTTCAGCAACCTTATTAACAACTGTCACTGCTCCTATTAATAACACATTCTTACTAAATAATAAGGACTTTCAGCCTCACAACTTTCACACCATGTTCATTAAATCCCACTTCTAATAACTAAAAATAGCACAAAAATACCAAAAAACATAGCAAACGTTTCAAATCCCTGCCAAACATCATTACACCACAAGCAAAACATTTAAATATGACCTATAGTTGTCATTAACAAGTTCAACAGCCTTATTAACAACTGTCGCTGCTCCTATTAATAACACATTCTTACTAAATAATAAGGACTTTCAGCCTCACAACTTTCACACCATGTTCATTAAATCCCACTTCTAATAACTAAAAACAGCACAAAAATACCAAAAAACATAGCAAACGTTTCAAATCCCTGCCAAACATCATTACACCACAAGCAAAACATTTAAATATGACCTATAGTTGTCATTAACAAGTTCAGCAGCCTTATTAACAACTGTCGCTGCTCCTATTAATAACACATTCTTACTAAATAATAAGGACTTTCAGCCTCACAACTTTCACACCATGTTCATTAAATCCCACTTCTAATAACTAAAAACAGCACAAAAATACCAAAAAACATAGCAAACGTTTCAAATCCCTGCCAAACATCATTACACCACAAGCAAAACATTTAAATATGACCTATAGTTGTCATTAACAAGTTCAGTAGCCTCCATTGACAACTATCGCTACTGCCATTAAAAACACTTTTTTTCCTACGCACATCAGATTACGTAGTCACAAGCCTTTCACCCTCATTTTCATTCCTTGGCTCTTCTATTTTAAAAATACAACACAATGAACCAGAAAACAGAGCATAATGACAACAAAAATGGATCATACTAAACCATACCTAAATACATTGAAACCTCAATAAAAACATATCCATTGCATTTATTAGGTCTGTCTTTATAGTTTACAAGCATATGGAGGACAATATCCACAAAAATCAGACAGTTTTTTCCATTTATCAGGGCTAAAAGGAAGATCAATCAACAAAACCTATAGTTGTAAAAAAAAACATTTAAATATGACTTATAGTTGTCATTAACAAGTTCAGCAACCTCCATTGACAGCTGTCATTGCTCCTATTAATAACACATTTTTTCCTTCGCCTATCAGGTTATATGGCCACAAACCTTTCACTCTTATCTTCATTCGTAAGCCTTTTTATTGTAGAAACACATCACAAATGAACCAAAAAACAAAGCATACTAAACCATACTCAAACATATTAAAACCACAGCCAAAACAAATCTATTGCATTTACTAGATTTTCTTTTTTAGTTTACAAGCATATGGAGGACAATACCCACACAAAAAAACGACAACTTTTCTCATTTTTTCAAGCCAAAATGAATATGGAAACCTAAAAATATGTTTATCCACTCAACCTAAAACATAAATCAGATGGAATAATAAAGACAAGAGAGGTGTTGGCATCAATTTCATACCTTACTCTTAAATATTGACTGATGATCTTCATTCTGCTTCTTGTGCCATTTCCAGATCTGTTCGTTTATGAGTTTTGCTTCATTTTTCCATCTTTGTATCTATATTTCTGATAGGGATATTTTGGACTTTAACCATTTCCAATTTATTACAAAATGGTCATAAGGGACTTGAAAGTAATTTCATAATTTTCTGAGAACATTTCTTTATATATTGTCTTCCATAAGATTACAGTGTAATTCTCCCTTTTTAGTATTTAAATAATAAATAATTTTCTGACACGATGAACCCTTGCCATGGGAGATGGAATTTCTTCCATTGCACGCCTTTGGAGTTTGGACCGGTTTTAAAGAGTGCGTCGTTAAGGATATAATCGAAAAAAATAGTGCGTCGTCTTCATAAACCCCTGTCATCTGAGGTGCTGGGCGCTGCCTTTTTTGATCAAGAAAGTAGTGCTGATGGAGGGAGAATGCTCGGAAGCAAAATCCTCAGATGAAATTTGGGCTAAACTTGGTAAGCATACAATTTGAATTTCTTCTTGGGTAGTTTACACATTGCATGCAAAAATCAGACTCAGATATGCTACTTCGAAATTTCAAACTGGTTGCTCTATATTCTTGCATTTTTCTTGCTAGGAATTCGTCTTTCCCCTTGCTTGAATTGGATTTTCTTGAAACCCCTTGAAAATTACAAGGACCGGAGGGCAATTGGACAAAGAAAAAGAATGTCTTTTCTCCATTTAACAGCTACAATGGCACAGACTCTTTTTTCTTACTCAAAGTAGCTTTAAAACTTATACGTGATTCCCATAATTTCCACTACTTCAGTACTAGACTATGGAGTTTAGATTATAACGTGGCCGTCTATTGTAGCTTTGTTCGGAATGTTTATCTGATATCAATTTTTGGCCAGTTATACGGTCGTCTGTTTTATTGGACCATTATATTTGATGTGCATTTGTGAGGATGTTTCGGGTCGTGAACCAAATGCTAGTTTACAAGCATACAAGCATATTTGCTTTACCTATTTTATATTAACAAATGAAGTCACTGATTTATTTCAAAGTTTTAAACTTTTTTAAGGTGCTCATTTCAGTCAAACTCTCGCCGTTTTTTGCAGTTCCATCAGACTCAAGATATTCAGATGTAGAGATAAGGTCAGAAGAGAAAGTAATATGCTCTGAGATCACGTCTTCTGGTGATAAACAAAATTGGTGCAAAATAATAAGGAACACTGATTTATGTTCTGCCACAATTGAAAACAATAGGTACTCATGCAACTACATGATATAGTTAAGTAGTGAGTTAGTCCTGCTCCTGATATTCTATGATATATGTTGTGATTTTCTGAAAGGAGAAAACCTAAGTTCACTTCCCTAGATGTTTGCTAATTAGGTTGTTTAATAAGAGTTCCTCTGCATATTATAGTTTTATTGAAAAACTCGATATCAAAAACCTCAAAAATTGCACCATAGTTCAATCCTTATTTAAAATGTTTTATTGGTAAGACCTAGGAACCATGGCTTTTAGAACTTGAAGATGCAATGGATGTGGCTTTCAAGTGATAGACCTCGTTTGTACATGGTAATAGACAGATGTCATTTAAAACTGTCTTTGAAGCAGATAAATATTATGTTGTATGGATGTCTAAAACCTTTCAAGTGATGCTCGATATTAGGAATAGTAGTAAATAACACTTTTTCTCTTTGCATGAATTGAAATCACTATAACTTGTTTCAGCTATATGAAAGGGGTGCAGCACGGCAGTGTGAATAATCCTTGCATAGCTTAAGGAATAAATGATAATTTATAGTGTTACATTCCTTTTTCCTGTCTCTTTCTTGAAGTATTGAAAATCTGGAAATTTTCCTCCACCTCTTGTTTTTCTGTTCTCTCCTTATTTTTGGCTGTAACTTGCTGTAGTCAAAATACTATATTAGTTGATGGGGCTGAGGTCCACAATGAAGACTCCATTCTTATCAAGGATGGAAGTGAAATCATTTCAGGTCCTGATAGAGAAGGTGCGAGTTATTCTTTCTAAGGCCTTTGCTAGTGTAGCAATTCCTTTTCATATTTTCTGGATTAAATCATTGTTTAGTTTCATCAAGAAGCAAAGACACAAGGCTAAGTCTATTTGTCAATTCTTGTTGAACAAGGTTGTCTATAAAGCTTTAAAATTGGGTCAACTGACATGTTATGTTTCTTTTCTTCTAGCATTGAAAATTGATTTGACAAAATTGGGCGACATTGATTTTTTATTGTTAATAGCTCTCAAAGTGTTGTCCTTTCGTAAGTATAGTGAATTAATGAAGAGTTTCTTTTGGATATCAATTTAAAAGTTCATGTCATTGGCCATTACATTCTTTTCCGAGTGTACAGAAGCATAATTTTTAGTTAAGGAATTGTTGCAATCTTAACCCTAAATGAGATTGCATGTAAACATAAAAAAAGTTGATCCCACATCTCTACAACGATCTTTCATTAAGATGGAAAAAAATTGTAATTGGAAAAAAATTGTAATTGGCACCATCAAATACCAAACTTGGGTTTACCTAAAGGCATTTGGTTCTTTTGATCTAAAAGAAAATTTGTTTACGTTTATTGTAGAGTTGGATACGTTTCTTAATTTAATCACTCAGTCTCTGGTGCCATTTTTTTCAAAATGTCTAGACTGGTTTTTGGTTACATCAGTTTTCTTTTTCTCTTAATGCCATTAGGTTTTGTCAGCTATAAATTTAATATCACGTCTAGCCCAGAAACCAGCCAGAGGCAGCTAAAGGTTGATAATTGCTAATTTTTCCCCTGCTTTCAATGCATTCTTCCTTACCATTCCCATCTGTAGCAAAGCAATGTTAATGACCATGTTTGCTTTTGCAGATACATGTGGATGTTGACAATGCAAAATGCAGCATCTGTTTAAACATATGGCATGATGTAGTTACAGTTGCTCCATGCCTCCATAATTTTTGGTTTGCTTCTTATCCTGTACATCTTTTTAGATCTCCCCTTCATTTTCATTGGCTTCTGCTTGAACTGCAATGTGGCATTTCAGCAACGGTTGCTTCTCAGAGTGGTTAAGAAGGTCGCAAGAAAACCATTCTACTGTACTCTGTCCTCATTGTAGAGCAGTTGTACAATTTGTTGGCAAAAACCATTATCTACGAAACATTGCTGAGGTAATTTTATGCAGTAGTGTCTGATGAAAACTAACTTATCTAGACCAGATATAATTAAACAAGCAGGAGTTGTCTACAAGAATATCTGCAAAATAGGGACCAAATGGTGATATTGAGTGTGGATGGGAAGGGAACTTGGTTCAGACTGTTTGACGCATAAACTTAGGTTTAAGCCTTATATTTAATTTCTCAAAATAAACTGGCCTAGTTATCTATTTGTTTATGTTGACCAAATGCAGAATTCCTACTCGTAGTAAGGTTGACATTGGAGATGAGCTATTGTAATACCTAAAAGCTTCAACCTATATTGATCACTCTGTACTGGCTTTGCTTCTATTCTTGAATTTTTAGGCGATGCTGTCTTTGTGCTGCCTCCTAGATTGAGATTTGATATACTTGTACAAGAGCATAATTTCTTGTCCTAAAAAATTCTTACTAAAACCTTATCTAATTTTACTGAGTAAAGTTGACATTGGAGATGATATGATGGGCATGATAGATAAAATTTGACTACTTCCTCACTGTACCGGCATATGCCACATCCAGCTGTTTTGTTCAAGTTCTTGTTCATTTTAATTATGTCTTTTATATCATTGTGTGTTGGCCCTCTTTGATTGATCTATCCCTTTTCTTCTCTTTTTTTTTGTCGTTTTTCCCCTTTTGAATAGGACATACTAAGAGCTGATTCTTCCCTTGGACGCTCAGACGATGAAGTTGCACTTTTAGATTCGTATTCATCAATACGATCAAACCTTGTGAGTAAGATGAGTTACTGTCCTTTTATTTTAAATGTATGCCTTCAAGTGTAGTACTAGTATTGACCTTACATGGCAAGGACTCTGGTATCACGTGTTGGACAAGTGTGCTGCCTATTTGAAAAGGCAAGATGCTATCAACAGTTTATCTGTCTCATTGGACAGGCCATGTTAAATAAATATTTTAGTTCCTGCCTAGTACATAAGGTGATTGACATATGACAAAGCAGAATTGTCATCCTGCTCTTGTTTTTTGCATTGCTTGTCTAGCCATTCTTGGTCTTTAAAACGAGAATGAACTTGAAATCTTGCTTTTGTTCGTGTCTAGTTGTATAATAGCATGCCCATGCCATGCAATCTTTTCTTTTCTCCTTTTCTTTTTTTGCCGGGAGTTTAATTTTAAGTGATGTTAGTATTGGCCGTTAGCCAAAAAGAAAATGTTAGCCAGACGATGGGCCTTGCCCTGGCTCAAGCCTCAAGCCTCAAGCTAAAATCAATAAAACCCCTTTCAGTTTTCAAAAATTGCTTGCCACCGTGAATTTAGTTGGATTTCATGATCTTTCATTGTTGATTAATCATTTGAAATTGTATTTGGTTAGGTCATTGGATCTCGGCATAAAAGACGAAAGAGGGCCTACTCTCCATTGAACGAGCAGAGTGATGACACAAACCTTCAATGCCCACAGTGTGGTAATATAACTGTCATATAATATCACATATGGAATACCCCAAGACGACAACACTTGTGCAGCATGATATTTTTTGCCCCATGGAATAATGTTTTCCCCAATCCCTGTCATTTCCTTATCCCTTTTGTTCCTGCCTAGAATTTTTGCTTTCATTCCATACCTATTTGTCTACATTTGTGCTCATTATTCTGACTTTCTTGGTCAATTTCATACTTTAACAAGAGGAGAGGATATTTTCCTAATCTGTGATCATTTTTATTTCATTTCTGAAGCTTATTGAGTTTATTATAATATTCAGTCACTCAAGTTGGTGAGTTTCAATGCAACCGAAATACAGTTCATCTTCAATGTCAAGCATGTGGAGGAATGATGCCTTGCCGTAATGGTTTTGGTGTTGCTCAACATTGTGAGTTCTAATTTGTTGTGACTTAAATATGGTGCAAGAAATTATTTATTTATTTATTTTCCTGGTTTTCATAGTATTGATTTTAAAGTGGGGTGATAAAACATTTCTGTTTGTAACACTAGCTTGTAGACTTTGTACTAGTTTCACTAAAGCAGTGCTTATCGATTTATTGGATATAGAGATGAACTAGAACTCTGCATTGCATTTGGATAATAATAAGTAAACAGAGCGGACCTATATTTTGTATTTTGTTTGGTCCTTTGTAATGAGCTCCAATTTCTGAACGATTTGACTTGCTAAAGGTTTTCAATTTTCTTTACTTGCAGGTTCAGGGTGTGACAGAGCATTTTGTGGAGCATACTGGCACTCTTTAGGAATAACCAGGAGTGACTCTTATCCTGTTTGCAGCCAGGATACTTTAAAACCTGTATGGATTACTTTGAACCACACACACACACACACACACACACACACACAACAACAACAACAACAACAACGCCTTTATCCTACTAGGTGGAGTCAGCTACATAGATTGTACGACGACGTTGTGCTTTGTCAAAAATCATATCTTTAGATATATTATTAACCAAAAGATTTCTCTCTATGACCTCATTAAGCATTCACTTTGACTTTCCTCGATCTCGTTTTATAGGACTCCACACACACACACACAACAACAACAACGCTTTTATTCCACTAAGTGGAGTCAGCTACATGGATTGTGCGACGACAACAACACACACACACACAAAACAACGACAACAACAACAACGCCTTTATCCTATTAGATGGAGTCAGCTACATGGATTGTACGACGCCATTGTGCTCTGTCAAAAATCATATCTTTAGATATATTATTAACCAAAAGATCCCTTTCTATGACCTCATTAAGTGTTCGCTTCAGCTTTCCTCGATCTCGTTTTACAGGACTCCATATTGCTTGATCAACCCTCCTCACTGGAGCACTCAATGGCCTTTGTTGAACATGTCCAAACCACCTCAAACGACTTTCTAACATTTATCCTTCAATAAAGACCACTCCAACTCTCGTTCACGTATGAGTATTAAGAATCTTGTCTTTTCTTGTACGACCATACATCTATTTCAACATTCTCATCTCAGCTACCCTTATTTTATGTTTGCGCATATATATATATATATTTTTTTTTGGGACCAAAAGTGCATAGTCAGATCTGAAAGAGCATAGTTTTTTATCTTTTCAGAATTAGTGCCTTCACCGGGTGGATTTATTTCCATCTTACACCATCCATCTAGTGGGCAGTACAATATTTTTCTTGCTTGGTTGTTATTGATGTCTAGGAACTGTGGCTATGGAACTGTTATGGTTGCTGAATCTAGAATATCATGTACATGTTTTTTGCTTTGCAGATCGCAGAACATAATATCTCAAGAATCCCTGCTTCAGCACATGAAAAGAATTTACATGAACAGAATGTATGCATTTAATGGTCCCAAATGTTGATTGTTGTCAGTTTTAAACTTTTAACCCATGATGTTTTAATGTGATTGTTATCTCTGTGGTTTTGCTAGATTACAGAGAGTTGTATTAGACAAATGGGGAGGACATTTCAGGATGTTATTGCCGAGTGGATGGTAAAGCTGAACAACAGAGAAATAGGTAGAGTGATAATTGACCGATAACAGTTCATCAGATGTGCATTTTGGGTTTTAAACGCTCCTGTTTAAATTATTATGCCCACTCATACAACTTCTTTCCCTTCTTATTTTCTTGTTGGTAGCTGCTTGGTACTTTTCTTCTCTACACTAGTTTATTCGCATGTAGAGTCAACTAAATTAGAGATAATATTGTGTTCTTGCCAGATAGAACAACGTTGCCGCTGAATCACTCTGAGATGATAACTTCTAGGACACTTGTATGCTGGTAAGCTTCATACTTGATCTAAAGTGGATTTATGCAGATTTATCAGGTCAAGTCCTAGAATCTTGAACTGTATTGAGAGCTGGTTTGAAACCATTCTATGTAACTATATGTTACATAACATGTGAGCCTACTCCTTTATTACTGCTGTGAATTACTGTTTTGAGTTGCTTCTGTCTATTTTCATTTTGCGAGGGTTTAGAGTAAAAAAGTAGCGGATATTCTCTATGGCCTCTCTAGGTTTTATTTTCTACTACAGTAATTTGCAATGTTGTTCGAATTAGGTCAAGGTATTAGTTTTTACTGCCTACGTCCCTTCACTAGTGGCGAAAGCTCTAAACTCGAGCTTTCATAAGTTTATGAAATAATACCTTTAAGATTTTTATTTTTGGGTGGCATGCTTTTAGAAGTATGGAAGCAGATTTGTGCTTTTGTTTATTCAAGAATATATAAACCATGTCGCCAAGCTGCTTTTAGCTGTGATTTTTAAAATAGTTTCAGCAAATATTAGCTTTTGGCTGGGGTTCTACTTTTCTAATGGTTTTTTAACAGCAGATTTCTTCTATTAAAAAAAGCAAGGAGACCTATTCAAACAAGCGACGTGGTCGTCCTGCATTTTCTTGTCTCTTTGTTCTAACTTGGAGACCTAACTAAACTCCTTGCTTGCCTAGTCAAGTGATGGCAATTTCTACTATTTAAAACTCAAGTTTTAAGCCAATTTCTGGTTTCTCTTTTGGGACACGAAATAAGCTTGAGACGGGTTGAATTTAGGGTTGTTAATGTGGATTCTAACTTGGGGACCCATTTAGAATTAATTTTTCATTGCTTTCATGTAATACTGTTACACTGGAAACTTATGTGAAGCCATGAACTTATTTGATACTTTGACATATCATTCATTGCTCAATAAGTTTGGCTCCCTTGGTTGCTCCAATATTCACACAACCTCTTGGTAATCGTGCAGCGAGTGTTACGAGAAGTTGGTATCGTTCCTTTTGTACTGGTTTCGGGTTTCTCTGCCAAAACATGTAAGTATCACTGGCATCAACTCACATAACATGCTAAATCAGCAGTGTTAATCTGGTGGCATTATTATGGATTAAAATGACAGCGTCATCTTTGTTCTTGTCAAGAAATTTAAACTGACAGATGATTGATTTATCATGTTGTCAGTTAATGCCAGCAGAAGCAGCAAGAAGGGAAGATTGCTGGTATGGATATGCATGTCGGACTCAGCACCACAGCGGAGAGCATGCTCGCAAACGAAATCACGTGTGTCGACCCACAAGAGGTTCTCATACGTAAAATGTAAATGTGTTTGTTTGTTTCCTTTTCTTGTTACCTTTCTGCTTCTTTCTTTCTTATTCAGAAAATCATGTCCCTATGGTTTGACCGGAGGATATTGCTGGATTTGGTTTATATAATACTGGTCCTGCTTCGTGAGGATGGTAGAACATAATGCCTCGATGAATCATGTTTTTATTGATGTGTTTTGAAAAATATTATCTCCGATCCTAAATAAATATAGGCGTTAGATAAAGGGTTCACTATGGTTGTAAATATAGAACGTCAATCTCTCGTCTTTCAAATCCATTATTTTCTTCCCAGAATAGTCCTATTAATGGCACACATGAAATGACTTTTATCAAGAGTAGTAGTAAATGCCGTTATTAAAATACTAACATGGAATTGGTATAGCGATGTAAGGTTTTGTTAGATCCTTCTGAAACTTGAGTTCGAGTTCCAGAGAAGTTATTTGTATTAGAAGGGGCAGTTACGAATCTTGAACCGGATACCGGATAATAATATCAAAAAAATGATTAAAATGATAAATGCTTTTATAAATGTTATCATTTGTGTTATAAGTATTGTCAGTGATTAAGTGTGTGTTTGGAAAAGCTTATTTTTGTCCAAAACGTGCTTATAATTCGTGATTCACGGTATACGAGGTAAGTATGTGAGAGGAGTTTTTTCTCGGCTTGCGTAATAAGTCCGTTTTTGCTGTGCAAAAAGCTTAAACAAACACGCACTAAATGTCATTGTTTACAAGTAAGAATGTAATTTTTAAATCACTTATTATACTTGTAATGCAAATGACAATATTTGTAAAAAGTATTTATTATTTCCATAGTGACATTTACTATGTAGTTAGAGAGGGCAATTTTGTAAAAGCAGTAACAGTTCCAAATCTCTTATTCCCACCTTTTTCAAATTTGTCATTTTACTTATTCGCATGACTTTTTGGGGATTTTGAAGTTCGTGAGGTATTTTCTTAAGATTTTCCTGATGTATAACATGCTATTTTTTTTTTGAGAAGCATAATTTGGATTGTTATAAAAATTCATTTAAGCTATTTAGAAAATATCAGTGCATATTAAAAAAATTCAAAAATATATATAAATTAAATGAATCATAATCATTATGTTAATGCAAAATATGGCTTTTGTAGCAACTCAATTTAAAGCATATTTCACAAACCTAACAAAAAATTTAGGATTGAAAATAAAATATTTTAATTTTACAAAATCGGTTAAATTGATTGCATTTAATCTTGGTCAAAATTGGAATCAAACATAAGTTTAATGGGCATCACATGATTACCCCTTAGCGTCGTTGGTTTTAGGAAATCAGCAGAAAGAAAGGGTTGGTGTTTAATACTTGCAAGCATCTGATTCACCTGCTTTTCCAAAATGCCTCACGGTGCATCATATTCCTTGAATTTATTAAAAAAAATATAAATTTAAAAAAATAAAGGAATTTGATCTTAAGAGTCCGGATCAAAATATCACTAATAACGTTGGCAATAGGTGGAAGCAAACTATTGAAGACGGACCAATCATTAAGCAATCGTTTAATGGTTAGTGATTTAATCGGGGGCCAATTAGTTATGATTAAAAACTAGTATAATTTAATTAAATTATATACCAATATTCATATATAATCTTAAAAAAATAATATTTAAATAAAAAGGACATCAATACATAAGCAAATGGAATATTCGTGTATAAATAATCCATAATATAACAAAACAAAGTTACTAAAAATACAAATATCATGCACTGCTTTTTTTTCTTTTTTATTCAAAACAAGGTCATTTTAGGTATATTAAGGAGATAATTTGTATAAATTATATCCCGATTAATGTGTCCAACCCACCAAATAGACCATGTTGTATCGAGTTAGTCCCACATCAAAGTTATTCCTCCTTTTTTTGGTTTCCTAGGGTATCCATTGGAGTGGGCCCAATGACTAATCCCTTCGTGTTCTGTTGGCCCAATTAAGGGGGCAGACACTGGCCACGAGTTTTAAAGCTATCCTATTCTCAGGGCAAGGATCGAATCCCCAATCACTGGTTAAGATAGGAGAGAAAAATTATCCTTTTCTCGGGTTAATTGATTACTCAGACTGCTCAAGTAGCTTAGCCGAGTTGTCAGTCCAGCCGTTCAGACTGGTTCAAGTTTAGAAACATGGGTGGAACATTTGTGTGTATTAAGAATATGCCGGGTCTCTTCTTATCACGCATGTTTCTTTTTTTTGTATAAACAAAAGCAATGGTCCACTTTGAGGAAGAATTTGGTGCCTTTCTTTGTTTCCCCTTTTTAATCGGATATTATTATTATCCTGTATTCTATATACATAATAATGTTCAATGGGTGGGTTAGTGACACATGTTCATGAGGTTCGATGAAGAGGATTGGGAAAATCAAGGGTCAACGGTTTGACTCATATAGGTGTGATTATTAATAGCATGCCCCTTTTTGATTGCATATGATATCATGTTAGGAATTAATCTTCATTTTCTTAAATATTGAATATAATTATACCATATTATATTCTTAGTAATGCCTACATCTTTCACATTTTATGATTAATTTAAAAATTAATCAATTGCACCACCAACTTCGCTCAATGGAAATAAACATATTGGATATTGCTAGTTGTTTTATATTCATCATTTCTGCCAAATTCATCAGCCTAATCAATTAACTATTGTGCTTTAATTTCTTTCTTGAAAAAAATCGGCAGTACGTTCATAAGGAACAAAATACATTTAAAAAAAGTTTCAATACGTAATTCACTGTCTAAAAACTCTTTAGAGACCTCAATGATATAAATTCAAACCGTGAAATTACTTGTTTGCCAATATTTCACATAAACTTGTCAACCGTAATACTGATTTGTCAATATGATACATACATTTGTCAACACTAACACTATAATTTGTTAATATAGCACATACACTTATCAACTGTAACACTATCACTTGTCAATACTTATTATGGTACATACACTTATCAACATATAGATTTATCAATGGTAATATTATGACTTGTTATGGGGGGGGCAAACATGCAATTTCACTATTTAAATCTATATCACTGAGGTCCATTGAGAGTTTTTAGGTAGTGAATCATATATTGAGATTTTTTTTAATATTTTTTCTGTTCCTTGAGACCATACTGCGATTTCCCCCTTTTTTTATTTGATTTTCTTTTTCTATGGACTTGAAAATTTTAATTCTCTAATTATTGAAAATATTTACTTCTATAGTATATAGTTCTAGATAATAAATATTAAAAAAAATATATAAGATAGATATAAAAATTGAAAATGCATGTATATATGTTATACATATCTTTACGTATATACATTATAATTGTATATAATTTTATTGCAGTTGTTTCTAATTACAGAAATAATTAACCTTAATAATGGTCATGACTTATGCCCCACCTAACACTTAATTAAGAGTGTTTAAAAATTTGTTTTAGTTTAATATGGACGTGCTACGTCATTGTTTGTAGAAATAGAATATTTCAATTGATATCCAAAATACGTATACTAGTAAATAAATTCAAGAATAGAAGATCATCAATTTTTGTCAAAAAAATTTAAGAATAATACATTAAACTAAACGTCCAGTTCTGACCAAAAAACTAATTGTCAAGACAATTTCATGAATTTTTTTAAAAAAATTGATTTTATTTTTTTTACACAGTTTTCAAGCATGCCATTATTATATGATATTCAAGCATTATTACAACCACCTATATATATATATATATATATATATATATATATTACAATTTTACAAACAAGTTGTTGGACTTTCTGCTCGAAATAACTTGTTTGTATATTTGAAAGTGCAAGGTGAAGGTCATGGGAAATAAAAAATTAAAAAATAATTTAAATTCTTATCATAGTATCATACCATTCAAAATTAATTTAATATCTTAAATCACTAACAAAATAATCATATACTTTTTCAACATTTTTAACAATTTGTTTGACATATTCACATCTAGTATCAATTAACCATCTAATGGCACTATAATTAATAATCATAAATACTGTTCCTAGTAAATTATTAAAATAGATAGATGATAATAAAATATTCGTACCTATAACCCTTTAATAATTAAATTAATAGTCATTAACACAAAAATTAACATTAACTTCAGCTAATGTTATCATCTATCTATAAAGAATATTAATTTTTTTTTAAAAAAAGGCAACTGGATGATCAATCCAACAACTCGTCCAAGTTGGGATCGGGTCACACAGATTGCACAATATTCTGGGTAAGGGACCTGCTCGGACTAGTTTCTAGGTTGACCCGGCCTGTTTGGTCTAGGTTTGATAACTTTGGAAATTTTAAATTGAAAGAAGCATATGGTATATTGGAGGAAACTTGAAAGGAAAGAAAGGAGCGTGACGAAATGGAAAAGATGGAGCAAGAATAATTCACATGTGTTGGAAAGAGTGGTGCTGATTCATTAACTTGAGCCGATGGTGAAGAAGAATGGTGTTTGTTTGTGTGAGAGTGTGTGTGTGTGTGTGAGAGAGAGAGAGAGAGAGAGAGAGAGTGTGTGTGTGTGTGTTTAAGTTTCAAAGAGATACATTAACGTGCTAGTTGATGAATATTGAGTCAATGAATTAGAGTGAGCGTGTGGAGGTGTATAGTAGTCGAGTATATAGAATTACATATACGACAGCTACTAACTACAAAACGACCAAATTATATGTCCAGAGAGAGAAGCAACGTACTTCAATAATGGTAGAGAGAGAGAGAGAGATGGTGAAAGTGAAGATAAGAGGGATTAGGTAGGGAAGCAAGTGATAATGTAAAGCGTGCGTTTCATTTCATTTCATTTCATAATAACCTTCTAGATGATACTATTACTACATATATTACCTATCCTCTCATTTTCATCACTTGCCTCTTTCCCCCACATATATATTACCTACTCCTTCTAGAACATCTATATGAGTACCACACACATTAAATAATATTTTAATGATAAATTTTAACTTAAAGTTTATTTTCTTTTTTCTTTAAAAAAAAAGGGAGAATCTTTTAAAAAGACTTGGAAATTGGAAAATAATAAATAAGATATTTTTTTAAAAAAAATTGGGAATTGCTTTTCAAATTCGACATTTTCTAATTAACTCCTGATAAAAAATTTGATTTATCATTTTTTAATTTTCAAGTTTTTTTTAAAGATTTTCCTAAAAAAAATTCACGAAAACAAATTTTCTAAAAATGAAGGGGAAAAAGGGTTGGTAGGTTGTGACGTCAGGGCTTCATATCTACCAACCCCAACCCAATTCATGCTTTCATTCACTCATTCTATGTTCTTCCTCATCTCATCCTTACGTTAGGAATAGCAAAGTGGGCCCCACTTCTCCCCGCCACCAAACCGCGCTCTCGACCACACGCTCTTGTGCCTTTTGTTATCTCCCTCTCTCTGTTTTTTTTTTAAATATAAAAGTTTAAGTGGTTTGAGTCTCAGGAATTAATATTAGTAATGATATGTCTTTGGGTTTAAAAAGAAAAAATACTTCCTCCGGTTTTAAATATAGGACATAATTTATAGTACAATTTATATTATAAATTACGTTTTATATTTAGGACCGGAGATAATACTTAAATAGATATTTATAAGTTGCTTATCAACATAATCGGTGGTAAAATTTAAACTCACAATATTATCGTTTATGAGCTATGTCCTTACTAGTCGGATCAATCTTTGTTTTCTTCTTCTTCTTTTGTTTGGTTATAATTTGGATTATTCTGTTTATCCGTTAGTTTACCTTTTTTACTCTTGATCTTTATTCTCCCCCACAAAAATTCCGATCCACTGGTTCTTAACAACTTGTCACCTCTCTACCATTGAATTTCTTAAAAAAGCTCCTTCATCTCTTTATCCTCTATCTTTATCTCTCATATTCAGATTTCCTAATCCTATATCTTTGATTTCATACCTTACCTGCTATATGCTATTATTCCCTCTGATACTTATCATATAAAAGCGTTCTCTATATATGATCCTTAATTAATATAAAAATCCTTTACGTAAAAACCTTTACTTTTAATTTGCATTTTTCTAATTATTAATTAACTAAACAATATCCTCCAATTTACGAATATTAATATTCTTAAACCATTAACTAATTAGTTTTAACATAATTTCTTGATATACAAAGTTGTTTGATGAATGATCAAACTGATAAGGTTATTATTATATACTCCCTTCGGTCCTAAATATAAGATAAAATTGACGTTTTTTTGAAGAGATTAAGTATGCTAAATAAGTTATTTAATTATATCATATGTTGTGTATCCTTAGATTATATATCAGTTTATTAGTCAAACTAATTAGTTTAGAGGAAAAAAATAAAAATAAAAATACTCTGAAGTAATTTAATTAGCTTTCTTAATCTCTTCAAAAACGTTAACTTTATCTTATATTTATGACTGGAAGCAGTATCATCAATCCATATGTCTTTTTCCTTCCAGATAGATCAGATGATGATGATGAGAAAACATCAAACCCATACGCTTCTCCTTCTCTTATACATCTTACGACTTTAATTTCATTGTTTCTGTTGGGTGACTGTCTGGTTTCCCCCCCCCCTCTTCACGTACACTTTGATTTTTTCCGATTCAAGTAACCTCTCTGACGTTATATTTAGTTAAGTAGCCGTTGACCTCCCAATTTTAAATACTTTCATTTGATTAAGAATGTTCCGTTATTCACATATCAAATTACAGCATTACATTAACTTCAAATACAAATTAAAATTATCGAAATATTATTTCCCGCATTATTAATTGGGAATGAATTATTATTAGCAACTGGTCTACATATCTCTCTCCATAATGCTTAATATATATTCTCAAAAATATTTAAATTAACACCATGTTTATGTTTCAACTTTGGTGTTTGGCTTTGACTGCACTTAATAATATACTACAATATAATAACTTCTGATCAATGGAACGGTGAAGGAAAAAAGAGTTTAAACTCCGTAGAAAAAGAAAACGAAAAATTAGTCAATATTAGAACAATGCAAAACCTTTTCAAAATGTAATGTCATGTCAATAATATTATATGTGTCAATGTGTGCATATATATATGAGTGTTCAATAACAATATATACATCTTTGAAGGTAGAGAGACACCTTTATTCGAATTGAATTTTGAATATTTTATAATTATGTATTTTAAAAGACAAACAAAAAGATAAAGAATTTATTAGTGATTTACTTTTGTTTGTTGGTGAGGATGATTGGTGAAATTTCAAAATGTTGCCGCATTATAATTAAGTCTACATACAAATCAGGTAAATTTGTAATAACAACAAGAAAGGGCAGAGAGTTGGTGGACAAATGCTGATTTTAAATGGTGAAAGGTCATTCACCATCTTGCCCATATATATCATTTAGTCTTCTATTCCTTTCAGTTTTCACTTGTCCTCTTCCTCTGACAAGAAATGGTATGTTTCTGCATTCAAATTTGTGTCATAAAATTAAAGCATATAAAGTATTTACTTCAGCCTTAAATATAAAAATTAGATAAATAATTTACAGAAATTAATAAAATTAGTTAAGTTAATTACTTACAAAAGACTTGTGTTAGTTTTCCTCAACCCCTTTACCCTTAATTTGTCTAATTAGGGATAATTTAGAAAAATAATTATAAAGATAATACTTGAGAGATAAAATAGATTGAGCTTTTATATATTTTACGACATGAGGGCCCTTATAGTATCTCAAACTTATTAAAATTATTCTCTGATAAATACTACCCACCCGGGATGAAAAAGATCGAATTTTTACAAATCATATATCAACATATGTTCATATACTTAACCGAAGAAAGTATATTATTAATGATTTATTAGAAGTAGGGTACGTAGAAAAAGAAGGAGAGAGCATGGAAAGATTATATTCTCTTCAAAATATTAGTATATATTGAAAAAAAAAAGAGGGGAAAAGGTAAAAGATAGAGATGGACAAAATCAAACATTTGAACTTTGAAGGCTATCACAACTAAGTTAGGAAGAGATGAGAGAGATCAGTGCATGGCAGGGTTATTTCCATTATACTGTATAACTTCTGACAAAACATATATAACTAAAACATTACAATAAGTAACAGCTAGCGTTTGGAAGTAATTAACTCTACGATAATTAGACTAGCAGTGTAGTACGTCTAAGAATCTAAGGGAGTGAAAAATCTGTAAACGTTAATGTCTGAAGAAGCAGCAGCAGCAGAAGAAGTAGGTGCAGTAGTAATAACTGAACAAGTATTTCTCATCATGGCCTTGCACCTACATGCTTGATTATTACCACCACCAGCACCAACGACGCTCTGAAACCCTAAACTGCAACACAAACACACTTCTTTATTATCATCACGTCGTTGTCGTTTTAATACCTTGTCGTCTGAGACTGCATCAGAGGGGTGAACGACGAGGGTTTTATTGTCGTTGGAGGAAGCAGGGAGACCTATGGAGAGCTCCAAGTTGATGAGTTGGTGATGATTATGATTATGATTATTATTATTATCAGAATTGGCTGATTCGTCTGTGGTAATCCCGCTGCTGCTATTGCTATTTGAATCTTCCCCTGATGATGAGACTGGCCTGAGTTTAGGGTTATTATTTTGGTTGTTACTAGTTCTTCTTCTCTTGATAGTACCGCTGGTGGTCGCCGGAGTGGTGGTGGTTGCCGAGGCGGCTGAGGTGAGTCGACGGTGGGTTTGAGGGTCGATTCCGAGGCTGTAGAGTTTGCGCTTGATGTGGGTGTTCCAGTAGTTCTTGATCTCATTATCGGTTCGACCCGGTAACCTAGCCGCGATTAAAGACCACCTACAAATTCGCAACAACAGTCACAAAATAAAACGTTTAGAACAAAAGAGAAATAAATTGAGGATAGGAAAGAAACAGAGAAAAAACAAGATGTTTGAATGAAAACATGACGTTTATGTCATCACTTGAAAAAGCAGCCAAAAAAATTGATGATCATAGATTAGATAATTAGATATATTCGCAGTATCAGATTCAGGGTTTTTGGTCGAAAATCGAAACAGGTTGATGGAAAACCAAACAAAGAGGATTAAGAGTATATACTTGTTGCCGAGTAAGCTGTGAAGGTTAATAATAAGGTCATCTTCCTCCTGAGTGAAATTGCCTCTCTTAAGATCAGGCCTCAGATAGTTAATCCATCTCAGCCTGCAACTTTTCCCACATCTCATCAAACCTACACACATATCTATGTATCAGCAACGAACAAACACCTTACACACACACACACACTTATAATACTAAAAAATAGACTGTCACTAATCAATTAGTGTTTTCGTGTATAAATATACCGGCGGCTTTGGGGAGGGAACGCCAGGAGCCTTGGCCGTGGAGGGAGATGTAACGAATGAGGCGTTGGTCTTCGTCTTTCGTCCAGGCACCTTTGTTAGTGTGTTGTTTCTCGCAGCAAGGAGATCGGCCCATGGTGGTGTCTGGTGGGTGGGTGTGGGGGGAGGGAGAGAGGGAGAGAGAGAGAGAGAGAGAGAGTAGAGGGTAGAGAGAGAAAGTGAGGGAAAGTGAATGAGAGGAGGAAGAGAGGGAATATAAATAAATAAATGGGTGTGGGAAGGGCATGAAGGGAAGGGGACGGAGGAAGAGGGGCAATTGACTCGGGACCACTTGTCTCTTCTTCTGAGTTTGACCGAGTTGGTGACATAGACGAGACGAGAGGTTACAATTTTGAGTTTAAAATTTTTTACGCGCCGGATTTGGTAGGGAGCTCTCTTTCTCCTCCACCTTTTTTGTCATTGATTATTATTTTTTTTAATTTTAAATATTTTTTTGTATTCTTTTTCTTAAATTAATAGTAATGATTTTTTGATATGATTGCAGAGTTTATTATTAGTGAAAAGTTAATTGTTGAGATTAATTAATCATAATTGTAAATTAAATATTTTTTTATAGGCCTACGCACACATGACAATTTTGTAATTTTGTTTGAGACACCGTTGAACGCTCAATGTAATTAAGAATTCAAATGTAGAAAGAGACTAATTATCCCTTTTGTTAGACTCAACAGTTAACCTCATTGGTTTAAATTAAACATTATTTAGATGGGTTAAGTTGCAACTTTTTTTTTTTCTAAAGTAACCACTCAGGAGCGTTGTGTATCTATTATTTTTTAGGAGCAATTTCACCTTCGAAGTGTTAAAAAAGAAGCAAATTCATGTTGACTATCAGACAATTGATGTTAACAATTAATGTGTTTAATCAAAATGGATTAGGTATAAATGATAGCGCGAGAGCAACGGTAAAGGGATCTGCGGTGGTCTCATGTTCCGACGAGGCTGGTCTCCGTTTCCGATCTACTCTGGTACAGCTCTGGTTTCCGGTGATCTATTCGTTTCCTCCGTCTAGCTGCTGGTATTCGGTCGATTTTCTCTGGTTTCAAGAAGCTGCAACGGTCTCATGTTCCGACGAGGCTAATCTCCGATTCTGATATGCTCTGGTACAGCTCTGGTTTCCGGTGATCTGTTCGTTTCCTCCGTCTAGCTGCTGGTATTCGGTCGATTTGCTCTGGTTCAGGTGAGCTGTTCTGCTGCTCCGACGAGCTACTGTTATCTGTTTTCCCAAGAGCTGCTCTGGTTCTGGTGATCGGTTCTGCTTTTCTGTTGAGCTGATCTACTCCGGGGTGTTGCTGATCTGGAACTGGGAATCTGTTTCAATCTTGTTGCTTCTCTAACCCGTCAAGCTGCTTCAGTAGTGTTGCTAGCTGGGAAGAAGAGAAGAGATCTGAGTTGAGTAATTGTTGTGCTTCTGTCGATTGATCTGAGTTGAGTGAGTGTTTGTGCTCACAGTAGGCCATCAGTTGTTGCTTGAATTGAGAGGCAGAGATGGCACAAAATATCCATGGATCTGGTCCTGATAATCCCATAGAGGCGTCAAAAGCAGAAGATGACATCAAAGGGAGAAACATCAAAAGAATGACAGAACATGAGCAAGGTACTGATGCATTGGACAAGGTAGAGAACAAAGGTGGTTATATGGTTATAGCAATGGAAGAGGCTAATGGGAAGAGGGTGCAAGTCAAGAAGACCCCTAGTAATCAGGTTGCTAAAAGCATAATTTCATATAAAGCAAAGTTATTGGGGGAAGAAGAGAAGGATCTTGACAAGAGTTTTGAGGACCAAGTGGAAGAATGGCTCCAAGAGGAAAGGGAGAATAATCAAGCAATGACAGAGGAGCAGAGGAAGGTTTTGAACTCTGTTCCGTGCCTTAACATTCCAGACGAAAGGTTCAAAGAGCTTTGTAGACCTTGGAAGAATGCTCTTATTCTAACGGTATTGGGCAGAAGAGTCAACTTGATTGTGATGAAGGATAGAATTAAGTGGTTGTTGAGATCTGAAAATTTTGATCTTGTTGACTTACCCAACAATTACTTTGTTTTTAAAACACCAGATAAATCTTTCACTGCAAAACTACTTTTTGAAGGCCCTTGGTTGGTTCAGGGCCACTATCTGGCAGTGCAGAAACGGAATCCCAACTTTAATCCATATTGCAATAAGGTTAAAAAAGTTGCAATCTGGGTAAGAATCCCAACTCTTCCTCTGTATGTGTATTTAGAGGATTGTATGCTTGCGATTGGGAATTTAATCGGCAGAGCTCTCAAAGTTGATTTAAACACTTTAGCCCACAAGGAAAGTGATAAATGTGTGGTAGAGAGAGGGAAATTCGCCAGAGTTAGTGTGGAAGTAGATCTCAATAAACCACTTCAATCCAAATTCTCTCTCAGAAACCAAATCTACACAGTAGAGTATGAAGGTCTGGATATTATATGTTTTAAGTGTGGGTTATATGGACATACTCAAGACAATTGCCACAAAAACCAATCGGACCGGAGGACTAACATTACGCAGACAGAGATGGCGCCGGAAAACAGAACGCCGGAGACAAGCAATGAGAAGGATCATAGCACAGTATCTCTAATGTCTATTCTGGGTGTAGCTGCAGATGAGGAGTATGGAGAATGGATGATGGTCAAATCAAGGTCTCGACAGAGGATCCAACGAGCTGATTCGGACATGAAGAGCAATGGTCGGATGAATAGACGGGTGGATGAGAGAAGAGAAGGATCGAGATTCCATATACTGCAAAATCCTGAAGCAAGGCCGTCACCTAAAGAGAGGGAAGGATCAAATCCGAAAAAAAACATGGGAAAACAATGGAAAAAGAAAGAGGTTGCAGCAGGTATCTTGGAAAAGAAAAAACTTCAGAGTGATCAGATCTCTGACAAAGCAGGTCCAAGCGGTACAAAGGACGAGGAGCAGCAGACGGCCATGGAGATCTGCGCTAGGAAGACTCAAACGAAAGAGAGAACGATGAGTCAGGAAAATGGAAGAGATAAGACAGGTTCGGTTGAGATGACGCAGGCTGGTTCGGTGGAGATAAATCAAGCTCATAGGCTATCGAACTCTATGGTTGAGGGAAAGAAAAAAAAGGATTTTCTGGGCCTAAATTAATCACTCCCTTATTTAAGAAAAAGCAATCAGTTCGGGCTCACTATTTGGTTTTTGGATCTGCAACTATATCTGGGTCGTCACCTTATCCGTCCATTGATGTAAGCTCCAACTATTTTGAACCACATCTGCAAACCCTTCGTCCAGAAACCAAGCAGCTTGACAACGAAAGTTTGATGTCTTTCTTCTATAAGACCTATCTGGATTACAGCGGAGAAAGATAGGCCTATGATCGGAACCAAATTTGCTCAGATGGTGAATTCTAGTTAGAGGATACACCTGGTTCCAATCAGCATTTACGAAGGCCCAATCAAGATGTTCTTTTAAGAGATCACGCTCCCATGTGAATCGCTCGCCAACAAAATCAGATTCAATCAAATCAGCCTTCATTATGCAATCTCTGAAATGATGCATGAATCTCAGATTTAGAGATGAGCCTCCTTTCTTATCTTCAGCAGACAAATAAGCATTAAAGTCACCCATAATCAGCCACGGCTCATTCACCGAGTCACTGAAATTGACAATATCAGCCTAGAGGTTCTGATGAAGCATACAATTAGGTTCGGCATACACACATGAGAGCAAAAAATTGACAGAATTGTTGTTAACCAAAGCTCTAACATGAATAACTTGAGTGGAGGAAGAGATATATTGAAGATTCAGCTCTTCCTCATTCTAAAGGATCCAAATTCCACCGGCAAACCCAGTAGCTTCAAGTCTAAGCCAAGCACTAAAACCAAGACGCCTGATGATTTTATCTGCTTTACTACCATTGACACGAGTTTCACAGAGAATAAGAATATTAACCTTTTTACCTTTGAGCATATCCCTGATTCGACCTGGAAAATTTTTTGAGGCTGCGCCTCTACAGTTCCAAGAAATAATATCCATATTAAAAATAATTTAAAAGAGAGAGATGGAGAAAAAGAA
This sequence comes from Inga leiocalycina, assembly GCA_963242795.1. Lineage (NCBI taxonomy): Eukaryota > Viridiplantae > Streptophyta > Magnoliopsida > Fabales > Fabaceae > Inga > Inga leiocalycina. Next base: position 58,252,743 of record OY725327.1, on the reverse strand, counting down.
CCTGAGACCCAAGTCTAAAGGCCTGAATCCGAGAGCTCCATTACTGCCTGCTCCATCATTACCTTCTCTGCTTGATTGATCACATCCGAAGATACTATTAGATTGTTGGGTCTTGAGGAAAAATTGTGTGAAGCCATCATGGCATGTATTACCACCTCATCTTCTCAAATCCTATGGAATGGGGAAGCTACTCCTACTTTCAATTCATCTAGAGGCATTCGTCAAGGAGATCCAATCTCTCCCTATATATTTACCCTGTGTATGGAGAGATTAAGCCATATAATTCATGATGCTATTAACAATGACATGTAGACACCTATTCAGCTGAACAGAGGAGGTCCTCGTATTTCTCATCTATTCTTTGCTGATGACCTCATCTTGTTTGGGGAGGCCTCTGATAGTCAATATCTTGTCCAAACTGAGAAGGAACTTTGGAAGGATTATAACAGAATCTTAGCTCAAGAAGAATTGATGTGGTTCCAGAAATCCCGTTGCCAATGGCTTAAATGGGGGGGACAAAAATAGTAAATTCTTTCACTCTGCTGCTCTCATTCGACGTAAGAAAAATAGAATTGAGGGCTTGAAAAGGGAGGATGGTAGTTGAACGTTCGATGAGTTTAAATTGAAGAATCTTGCCATTAATTATTATACGAATCTCTTTAGCAGCAGCGGGCCTTGTGCCAATCACATTAATTGTTTTTGAATGGAAACTGGAATTCATTAAGTTACAAATAAGAACTTAATACAAATCAAGGGGGAAATCCTAAATTGTTACGTTTTAGTTATTTTCAAGGCAAACTTACTCCTCAAAAAAACTTTGGATATCCAATACTCATGAGTGATTACTTCTGAGACAAAGTTATTGTAACCCCCTTCACGATCAAGGCCGAGATTAATTCGTAAAAACATAATTAAGTTTGAATTAGAGACCATGTATGGTAATTTGGGATTTATTCAAAATAAAACTTCCCAAATTCAGGGTTTTTAAAAACTTTTACAACATCTATTCCATAATGGTCTCTTACTCACATTTCAACATAAATGCATGTACATGTTGATTTCATTCATACATATCAGAGTATAATGCAAATTCCCGACACACTCGAGTTCCATTAATTAGTAAAGGGATTATACAAAGGCACAAAGCCAATAATTCTTTTCCCTTATCTTGGGGATTACACAAAACTACACTATACTTCCAAAATATACAACTATTTACCACAAAATATCTAATGAATTTTACATTGATAACCATTATCCAAAATAAACTCATAAACTGGAGTTCTAACTGCTCTTCGTCGCCCGCTTTCCTTTGGATCCTTTGGCCCTGTCTAAAATTTGTTTTTGGGAGAATAAGATTCTAAAGAATCCCCGTAGTAACAAATCACTCAAAATATGCACAACATCAAAGCATGGAAGTAAATCATCTACACATCACACAGTAAGCACAACAATAGTTGCAACGGCTGGGGTAGGTATCATGGGCATCGCCCCCCTACGACGGCTCACGCTGAACTACTTGCTATATTGCACATCCACATGAACATATCACATATATCACTATAGTTGGGACCATATAAAACATTTCACAACACGTAGCCCCATGGGCTGGATACTCAAACAGGAATTTACGATTCCATAACGCAGCTTCGGCACTTATAGCGGTAGATACAACGGCCGGGGTAGGTATCATGAGCATTGCCCCCTAAGATGGCTCACGCTGAACTGCTCGAGCTGTAATGCCTATGGCCGATAACACATTCATAATGATAAATATGCATACCAAGTATCATACACAACATGAGAGAAAAGTCACTACCATGATCCTTCTTTGCATGTCCTAGCGCCGGTCTCTCCCGAGTAGGGCAAATGTCAAATCTTATATTCATAATTAGGGACGAAGAGTCAATTCTCTATTCCAACTCTCAATGACTTCTTAACACTTAGTTTAGTTATCATTATTGCTCTTTTAGAGTCATTAAATACCTCTAACAAAACTCCTAAAGGGTTGAAGGAACTATCCCAAAGATCCCCTTTTGGAAGCACAAAAACTGATTTTTTATTGCTGCATTCGAGTGAAGAAGGCCTCACTCGAGTGATGATACGGACTGCACTTCAAGTACTAGAAAGTGAGGACAGAAAGTGTTTGCCCAAGAGCACAAAAACTTTCAAAGAAGAGGAGCACTCGAGTGACAACTTAACACTCACAAGTGTTAAAGCGCACTCTTAAATTTTGGATACGAGTGACAACCCGAGACGATAGATCATGCTGTCCAATACACCTGCACTCGAATGAGAGGAGGCTCACTCGAATGAGAACCCACAACACTTGCAAGTGAGGCAACACTCTTGCCTCTCGCCCGAGTGAGGCAACATGAAAACCGAGGGCCAGAGGGGAAAATACACTAACGTATTCGAGTGATTCCACCCTCACTCGAGTGATGTTCGTCCCTCACTCGAGTGAACTCACTCTCACTCGAGTGATTTTATCAGAAACCAGAAAACGCAGGAAAATTGACAGCTCTTTCCAACAATTGCCCAATTGATCCCAATGGACCCAAAATTTCTACCAAAGCTACTCCCACAGAAAAATATCCAAAGAATTCAATGGAATCATGAGAATTACCAAAATCCTATTCCATTATCATGCTTTGGTTTTGAGCAACATAATCATCCAAACATACCATTCCCATCCCCAATCAATCTATCTATCTAAAACTCATACTAAAACACCCATTTCTATACTAATAACATGCCAAATTACCAATGACCCTATTCCAACAAAAATGGGCCAAAAATTCCAGAAATTCAAATCTAATTCATTTGGCATAAAATATAGATAGAATGATTGATTTTACTTACCTTATCAACTTTCTCAAAGACATTTCTTGATTCACCAACCTTCAAAATTTTGTGTGGCACAAATAAACACCAATAGGCACATTATACACATCAAAATCAAGCTCTCACTCTAAGGATCAACATTAATGAAGTGAGTTTGAGCAATAGAGGCCATTTGCTTATCTTAATCACAAGCTTTTTCTTCTTCTCCCTTGGCCAAAAATGGTTGCCGAATGAAGAGAGAGAGAAGGTTGCCGAATGAAGAGAGAGAGAGATGAGATGAGTAAGGAAGAAGAAAGAAATCATCACATCCTCTTTCCTATGCCTTGTTCAGCGAAAAGAGAGGAGAGAAGAGAGAGAAAAATGAATAAAATATATCATTTGACTTTTCTTTCTACACTCTCTCTTCATACCAAATTTTGCCAAGTGTCACCATCCCACTGGCTCTCCTCAAATAAGTAACTAATTAACTTATCTAATCCATCCATTAGCCATTTATTTACACATTTTATTTCCTCTTAGTAATTAATTTCTCCCTTAATTACTAACTCATGTCCAATAATTCTATTTTTCCAATTTTTTCACAAATTATGATATATTAATTAATATTGCCATAAAACACATAATAATGCCAATTAAATTCATAATTATCCATAATAATCAGGATTAGCCCTTAATTAAAATTTAAGACATTACAGTTATACCTTGTTTATACTTTCTGCTTTTTTTAACATTGATTTTTTTAATCAATAAAATCTAATGGCAGCTGAGTCAAGTGAAAATAGTACTCATTTTTTATTTGTCTTAGTCTTTCCGAGTTGCTTCTCAAGTTTTCAATTCTATTCAAATCCATCTTTATTTTTTTGGGGAATAAACTTGCATTTTGACAAATTTTTTTTGAACGGCCATTTTGACAAATTCAACTTCTATAAATCTACAACCTTATATATAAGTGAGACATTTCTCCTTCTCACATATTTTTCGAGAACCTTTGCATGATAAGTGTAACGGCCTCACACATGTAGCCAGCCGAGTGCACACAGCTTGGTCACATAGACCCCCGATAGGTACTGTCCCCTTCTCCGCACCACACAGGTACTTGGGGATTTATCCAACCACACAAGAAGGATTTTTCCTTCTCAAGGACTCGAACTCTGGACCTAAGGATAAGTCCAAAGCCTAAAAGTTCCTTGGTAACCATTACGCTGCAGTTCGAGTCTTTGAAGAGCCAAAATCATTCCTGTGTAGTTGGATAAATCCCCAAGCACCTGTATGGTGTGGAGCAAGGGACAGTACTTTCCCGAGGTCTATGTGACCAAGCTGTGTGCACTAGGCCGGCTGCCTATGTGGGGCCATTAGAATAAGTAGATTAATAGATTTCGCATAGATGTGTATAAATACAATAAGAAATATAAAAACCACAAACACCACAAATTAATATACATAATATTAATGACATCGTATTAAATGTGATAGGGTCAATCTAGATACCGGTAGTGACTAAAATAGGAAATTCCAATCAAGTATAATCAAATTGTTATAAAATCAAGAAAGTATAAGAGATTGAGATGAAGGGAATGAAGAAATACAAGAGAGAAATAGAGAGTAAGGAGGGAGTGATTCTTATTCATTTGGATGCCAACAAAGTGTAGTACATAGTGCTCTATTTATAGGCCCTCAACCACAACTAAGAGTTACACAAAGTAAATGGTAAACTTTAATCCTCATGAGTGCACACATTGTAACCTTTGAGTTATGGGCATGAAAACTTCTAAAGATCATTCATTGGAGAGGTTATGGGATGTAGAAAATGAAAGGTCAGGAGTTGGGAGCTCATGGACATCCACCTTAATTAGTATTTTACAACACTCCCCCTTGGATGTCCATAAAAAAAATATTGTGCCTCATTAAAATCTTACTAAGAAAAACCCAATAGGACAAAAACCTAGTGAAGGAAAAAGAATACACAATACAAATCGAAACTGCCTCATTAAAAACCTTACCAGGAAAACCCCGTGGGACAAAACCTTGGTTAAGGAAAAGAGTACAGCAAGGTCTCTATTTCACACGATGATAATATCGTATTTACTCCCCCTGATAATAACATCAATTTTACTTCCCTGATAAGAACATCACTTCTAATGTATTGTTGAGCATATCATTCTTTTAGCCACCAGACTATGAATGATACATTGTCACCAAATATTCTGCTAGATGTATTCCTCTTACATTCAATAAGTTATGAAGAAAGATGATCAACTTGTATAGCCAAAAGAAATAATTGTAAGCCCTGAAGGCCATATGATTTTGATTATTTATGTTTAAATTTAAATTGATTGTGATTAATTTGTGAGAGAGAAATTATTATTTAACATTGTGATATCAACATGAGTGATATATGAAATCAAATAGATAAAAAGGTAATGATTGGTTATTTTAAAATTTCAATATAGTGCCAATTTATTTTCAAATTTAAACATTATTGGTAATTATTGATATATTTTGATTTCATGGCCTTTTAGGATTTTAACTACCTCATGGTTAATCCTTATAACTCTCATATCAAATGGTTTTCAATATTTATTCATATAACCTTCAATTATAAAGTTAAGTTCTTTAATTACCTTCTTTATGTATAATTGTACAATTTATTTGTACTTTAAAGTATATTGTGTATGTGAATACTATTCATACATCAATGGAGTTTACTACCTCTATTTTCTTTTTGGGACTTGTATTTCTCTGTTGCACTAAAGATTTCCCAACAAACATTCAACTCATATACCTCAACATCAAACATTCAACTCATATACCTCAACATTAAGGTACTTTCTTTTATTATTAGTCATATTTTTCATTTTAGCCTTGTCTTCCATTTTTTTTCCTCTTCTTGAGCACTATTATGTTGCCTTACATATATATGCAATTTTTCTTAGTTCCAAACTTTCATTATTGAAAGGCATACAAATACTCTTCAATTTATATTTTATTTTAGTATTGATAATTTATTGCCCCATTTCCCAATTCATTGTATTAACATTTCTTCTACTCCTTAGTATTTTTATATGATATGTGCAAGTTTCATACATTAATCATGATATAATATATAATATGATATATATTGGAATCAAATTAGTTTTATGTGACATTTGTGAAGAAGAAAAAAAAATCATATGTCATATTTGAATTAAGAAAGTGAGAATTTATTTAATTTTATGAGAAAATTCATAATGAATAGTTTATGATTTGTTAGACAAAATCATTTTCGTAATGTGTATGAATTATATATATAGTGCAAGTCAAATTTATGGATGATCCAACAGTAAGGAATATTTGAAAGAAAACTATGTATATCATAAGTATTTGTTATTTTATATTATAATACATTTGTCTTTACATTTCTTTCAATTTAATTTTAGCCCCTAAACATCAGAATTCATTGCAATAAGATCTTTATGTATTTTTTTTTGGACATAAGATCTTTATGTATTTTGATTATGGATCTCCTCATATTTCCTTATGTAGTGAAAAATTCTAAACATTTCATATTTTGAACATGCATCAAAAGAGGCAAATTGAAGCATATTATTATTAATAAGTAACAAAATTATATAAATATGCAAGAATATATGTTAGTTCCTGAAGAACATAAATGTAACAAAATTGATATAGTTCATGAAGAACTAATATAGTTTTTCTTAAATTCTATGGGTAGAAGAAGAATTGATTAAGGAAAGTTATAACCCATAGATTTATATTAGAGTTTTACTCTATTATAGGGTTTAAATGATAGCCCAATTGACTGAAATCCATGATTAGTTGTGAGTTATGAAGTACTTGAATTTTGAAATGAAAGATATTATTAGTTTGCTATATACAAATTTGTCTTTGAAATAGAGAAATAAAGAAAGTATATTATATGACTCATACTTGAGGGGGAGATTGTTAGAATATAAGTGTGAGTTAATATTGAAAAATTTTACTCATATACTTCCTCACAAAACCTATTGATCTCTGAAAAATGGATGTCATATTGACATTTTATATCAATACTTACAAAAATTGAAAAGTTTGTTGTTGGTTAAGCAACATGTTACAGTAAACTAGTAGTTTACTGATCCAAATAAAATTATATTGGTATGACTTGTTTGATTCATTCGAGTCATATATAAAAGATTACATTTGACATAATGATATAACAATAATGTATTAATATAAATAAATGAAATGTAAATAAAATAACAATAAAACAAGATGAAATAAATGACATAAAATAAAGAAACAAATAATAATATATAACATAAAATGTAAATAAAATAAAGAAATATAAATGTTAAATAAATGTAATAAAATGAAATAACATAATATAATAACATAAAATGTAAAGAATACTAGAATATACTATAAATTTTTCATAATAAGAGATTAATGGAAAACGATAAATAAAAGTTAAAAGAAAGAAAACTTGCGGAGGATAATATAATCTCAAATCTTAGTCATCGAACCTGATGTATAAAACAATCGGTAAAAGAGTCTATTTAATTCCATGTAATAGCTTAGATTATCCCAGATATATGTAAAAGATAACAACAGGATGGATAAAAATAGATAGCGTAAAAGAAAAATAATAAAAATAATATAGAACAATAGATTGATAATGTAGTCTAGAAAGATAAAATAACATAGAGAATAAACAATATAAAACAAAGTATGTAAATGAGAAAGTTAGAGAGTAGAAGAGATAGAAAACTAGACCATAGGTTTTCTGAGCGAATTCGTGCTGATAACGTGTTATAAAATCAAGAAAGTATAAGAGATTGAGATGAAGGGAATGAAGAAATACAAGAGAGAAATAGAGAGTAAGGAGGGAGTGATTCTTATTCATTTGGATGCCAACAAAGTGTAGTACATAGTGCTCTATTTATAGGCCCTCAACCACAACTAAGAGTTACACAAAGTAAATGGTAAACTTTAATCCTCATGAGTGCACACATTGTAACCTTTGAGTTATGGGCATGAAAACTTCTAAAGATCATTCATTGGAGAGGTTATGGGATGTAGAAAATGAAAGGTCAGGAGTTGGGAGCTCATGGACATCCACCTTAATTAGTATTTTACAACACAAATCACATTTAATTATTATCATCCACAAAAAAAAAAATTACATTAATAGCTGAAATAGAAATTGAGAAAAAAAATCAAAGGACAACAGCAAGGAGTTATGAAATCCATGGAAAGCAAAAGTTTGTGGTGAAATTCAAAGGAGATTTTTTTATTGACACCAAATAAGTTTGTTTGGAAGGTTCTAAAAATTCACCCACTTTCGAATTTTGTCTGGGTGTGAATGGTCTTCCAACTTTCTAGTACTTTATTTCTAATTCAACTATATTTTCAATTTTCGTTTTCTAATAATTAATATGCAAGAATTCTAGAAGCTTTTTCTTTCTCAACTTACTCCACTTACCCTTGTTGGTCCATCTCATTAACTAACTTCCCTTTACCTTCCATGAGTGAGATTTATTTTTCCCTTTCAATTAAAATAACACCACCCTGAATTTAAGGACAAATTTAGGCTTCAATATCAAATCTTGCCAAATAAACTACTATTTAATTAAAATAGCAAATTTTTTTATTGCTGTCACTATTATCTCTTGATATAGGATTAGAAATTTATGTAATACTCCATCCGGTCCTAATTATAGGACAATATTTGAAAGTTGATCTTAGTCCTAATTATAAGACAAAGTTCTAATTTTTATCAATTTTTTCCCAAAATACCCCTTATTGATAATTTCTCAATAATAATTAAACACAATAATAATTTAATAAGAGTATATCAGAAGTTGTTGAAGGAAATTAACGACGCTGAATTGTGTGAGAGCTTGAGAAGTCATTGTGAGGCAGGAGAGGTACAAGAAAAACAAAGAATTAACGTAATTAGATGCCATTTTAAATTTTAAATAGGGATATTTTAGAAAAATAAATACGATTAACTAATTTAACCACTATCCTTAATTTTTTCAAAGTTAGATAAATATATCCTATAATTAGAACCGAAGGGAGTAATAAAAGTCAAATTAATAAGGATGTGGTTACTGACTTATTGTCATAAGTGAACGTATGAACTATACGTACATTCCCCTCGAAAAATAATAAATATGGATTTATCAGAATTGAGAAAAATCTAAATTCCTATTAACTCCGTCTTCAAATCTAATAAATTTTTGATGTTATCCTTATCTAAGAAAATAAATAAGTGAGGCTAAAAAGTCTAAGAACAATAACTTATGAGTGAAATTGTCCATCCATATATAAATTTTGTTAGGGAAGTTATATGAAGGACGAAAAAATAATCTCTCTCTCCTTCAAGTCAGATTTAGTGTGTGTATATATATATGTAGAAAATATTTAAGATGGTGATTTGGAGCCGGCTTTGATGAAAATTTGGGAAGGTTGAAAGGGGCTTCTAGAAGCAGGGAACGAAATAATATAGATTAATAAAAATGTGGCGGAATCTTTTTGAGGTTGGTTACCGACCTTCCTTTTTCTACGGTTTTCCCACGTCATCAATTGGAGCGGGTGGGCCATGTCTGTGTCACCTAACAAATTTGTGAAATAAAACTAAAACAAAAACAAGAGTAATTAAGAATATAGTACTTGATAAAAAATTAAATTGTATATGTTTTTCATTCCACTTGTATTCATTCCAATTTTAATTATATTTTTATTTTGTCCCGTCTTTAATATAAAATTATTCCTCGAGGTATTTACCACTTAAATAAGAATCTAGAAAATAATGTTTAAAATCATAAAAAAAATCAACATGTGCTTGTTTTAGTTACAAAGATTTTAACTATTTAATCATAAGGTCTCAAGTTTAATTCCATATGGGTGCAAAATTTTTTTTTTTTTATAGAGATACTCCCAATTGAACCTGCGACAATACTTGAATTTAACTTAATCAAATAATTATATCTAAATTATCAAGAACTTGAGGCTAACACAAATGGTAAATGTGAGATGGGGTGTAAGTTTGTGTTTAGACTCTCCCAATGCATCCAAAAAATCATTTACAATGATTTTAAAATTTTAATTACATTAATTAATAATTAATTTTAACTAAATTTTTTAATTTAAAAATTTATTGAGGAGATCTTTTATATGGAAGAGGATATATCAATTATAAATTTTTTTAGCCAACAATTATAAAAAAATTTAATAATTTTTCTATACTTTTTATTTAATTACAATTTAATCCTTTGAATTTAATTTGTCCATGGGCAAAAGAAAAAAATAATTTGTCCAATTTAAAGTGTTAGTAGTTATTCCTAGCACTTTCCGAAAATTATTTAGTCTTTTACTCTTTTAGAAGAATGAGTAGTGAACTAGTTGTAATAAAGTCATAAAGTACAAAAATAAGTCAATTAAACAAATGAAACTTACCAAATGGAGTTAGATAAAGTTAAATTTCTGAGTTAATTAAAAACAGTTAATTTTTTCCAAATTCAAATCATGAGAAAATTCAAAGGAACGTGAAGCTTGGTCACTCATGGTCATGCTTTGAAGCATGATTTTTGTTTAACTAATTACTAATAATCAGTATTGGTAAAAAAAACCTAATAATCAATAAATGAACGTGTCTAGCTAATTTGTTCGGTGGCATGGTATACAAAAGTTTGACTAGGGACAGGAGTGTGAATAATTGTGTGCGACTATCACGAAATGGGGCCCACCTGACAACGTTAGATTAGGAAATAGGAAGGCTCTCAAAATAGGAGCCACAATAATCAACGACACGCCACACATCTATGACGGACTACTATTCAAAGCCATGTGGCGTGTAAAATTACTCACTCCCTCTAAACTTAATTATAAGATAAATTTGATTTTTTTAAAGAAATTAAAAAAATTAATTAATTAATTTAAAATATTTATATATATATTTTTAAAATAATTAATTTAATTGATAAATTAATATATAATATATGATATGATTAAATAATTTATTTAATTTTAATAATATTTTAAAAAAATTAATTTTATCTTATATTTTAGATAAGAGATAATAATAATAATATTTCATAATTACTTGAATCATTAAAACGGCATCTTTTTCTTTTTTCTGACACGCATTCTTGTTCCTTCGTTTCCAACCCTACCTTCTCTCCCATCATTGATCTTTATTTCTTTCCACCTCTTTTCATTGTCCTTTTAGGCTTTTACCAACCCCTCTCACATTTCTCGAATCTGATCCCTCTTTTCTTCTGAAAAACATTATTATTGTTTCGGTTGGTAATACAAGTCACTCCAAAAAGATTTTGAAAATCTTTATATAAGCGAATTGTAAGATAATTAATGTTTAATTGTCAATTTTCGCAACCTTATAGTTAATGCTTAAATATATTTCCTTATATGTTTTTCCTCCTTTAATACCTAGTTTAATACATGTAAAGTTGGGTTTTATTAATTTTAGATAGATTTGATAAGTTAATGGGAAAATCATGTAAAAAGAATTTTAAAAATAGGAAAGGACAAAATAATGTTTCGAATATTCATAATACAAGAGAGATATTAGTATCAAATTTATCTTTTTGAAATTTAAAAGAAATGACATAAATATCCTTATATATATAATTTTTTAAAAAATTACCCCACCAACCACCACCACCAGAGCTCAAGTGGCCGGCCGGTCGATTGAAGCTCCAGCAGCGAGAATATTCCGATGGGAAGAAATATCCTATCGAGAATAAATATTCCTAAAATGATGAGGGTGAGGGGTTTGAACCACCACCATTTGGTTTGTCTAAAAAGTTCATCATATTTCATCAGGTTTTAATAAATTTCGTTTTCCCATAAAAAAATTCAGAAGTTATTAAAACTTAATAGTGTGACTTTTTTAAAGAAAGTTGTTAAAACTTAATCAAATGTCGTGAATTCGTTAACAAAACTTGTGAATGATCTGATAGTATGATTTTTTTATTTAGTAAATGAAAGTTGTTAAAACCCACTGAAATTTCGTGAATTTCTTAACAAAACTTATAAATGACCTCATTGTATGAATTTTTTTTCTAGGTGAACAAACATTGTTAAAACCTAATGAAATGTTGTGAATTTCTTAACAAAATTTGTGAATAAGCTGATAATGCAAACTTTTTTACTAGGTAAACGAAAATTATTAAAACCTAATCAAATGTTATGAATTCCTTGACAAAATTTGTAAACAAGAATTAAGGGTGTTAGCTTATATATATATGTATATATATATATATTTGTTTTCACAATATATATTGAAAAGCATTGGTTGCCCAATGGCCACACCATTGTTGTTGGCAAAACAAGTTGTGGGGTTCAAATCCCACCGAGCCACTTTGGGAATATTTATTCCTAACATAATATTTCTTATCGCTAGAGCTCTAGTGGTCGTCGATCGACCGGCCACTAGAACTATAGCAGTTGGCGAGGGTGGTCGACGGTCGACCATTAGAGCTCTACGGCGGCGGCTGGTGGGGTAATTTTTTTCTTAAAAAACAATATATAAGGGCATGTGTCATTTCCTTTAACATTTTTTTTTGCTTTTAGCATCTGGTAGCCGACGCTTTTTCTGGGCCCTTGGCCTTCTTTAGGCTAGGTAAATTCGAGTAACGAATTAGTCAGGATTCAAGGTTGTGTCAAACCTAAAGCTGGGAAAACGGGCTGAGCTCGTCAGGCCGGCCCGTTTAGGCCTTCAATTTATAAGGGCCAGGCCTCATATTTTTGCTACAAAAATGAAAGCGGGCCTAAAAGGGCCATCTCTATAAAGCCGAGGGCCTAAAAGGGTCGGCAGCCATGGGCCAGCCCTTTAGGCCATGTATTTTTTTTATTTTTTAAAATTATTTATATTATAATATTATTATTGATTTTTTATATTTTGTTAATAATGTTGCAAATATTTGATTGATATTAAAATTTTTAAAATTAAGTTTTATAAGAACATCTTGTATTAATAATACTAAAAATTAAAAACTTATAAAAAAATATTTCTTATTTCATAAGTATTTTTACCAATTTTGTATTTTTTGACATATTTTCTTGTGATTTTTTTATTTATATCTTGTGTTTTTTATTTTATTGACTACTTACACTTTTCAAGATATATTTAGAAGAAGTATTTTTAATTTTGTTAAGTCTTCTCTTTAATTATTTGTAATTGTGGTATGTAGACAATAGTTTACCTTTGATTATGACTTAATGACCATGTTTGTTTGTTGCATGATGCATGCCATTTATACTCTAATTTTGAAAATATTTATGTGTTTAATTAGGAATTCCATTGTTGTAATTTAAAAAAAACTGAAAAAAAATAAAATTTGTTTAATCTTGTGAAAATATCTTCAGGCCCTGCGGGCCGACCCTTACCCTTATGCTTTCAGGGCGGGCTTTGAAAAATAGTAATTTTTCTTACCCCGGACCTAAAAGGGCTTAAACTCGGCCCTTTTAGGCCTTGGCCTGTCAAGGGCTAACCCTGTAGGGCCGGACTGGCCTTGATTCTCAGCTTTAATCAAACCCTTTTTTAGGTGTTCACCTCTTTCTCCGATAATGACTCTATTCATCAGTCTCGAGCATGAGACCTTATGGAAGGAACTCAAGTGCTGAACCACTTGAGCCAATTGACTTCGGTATTTTCTTTAAATTTCAAAAAGGTTAAATTGAGCCTAACACTTCTCTAAAATTATGAATTTTAGATTTTCAAAGTTCTTTTACTGAAATTTTCCCTAAGCTAATTGTCATTTCTTAATTTTTGTAAATTAGTTACAAGTGACGTGTTTAGTATTATGGACAGGAGGAATTATATGTTATTTAACATTTCCTTTGATCATAAATATAAGGGTGGAATAACTAAATTTAGGACCTAGGGTGAATTTTAATTTAGTCTTAAATGTACTATTTTTTTTTCATTTTATCTTTTTATGTTTATTATATTTTTTCAAACTAATTTATCTACCTTGTAAACTGATAAATAATATAATGTTACACCAAAATATTTTAGAGAGATCATATCACATATTGTATAACAAAGTAATTTATTTTTCTTCCTCAATTCCCTCAAATTAAATAAATATGTTTTAATGTACTTAAAATAAATATATCTTACATTAAAAACAATAACAATAGTTAATTTAGTTATTTATAAGAAGCGTCTTAGTTACCATAAAATATCCTTTTAATCATTATCTCATGAATGAAAAATTTATTTTAATATATGCAATTAATAAGAGTAATTTAGAAAAAAAATTATAAACATGAGAGGCAAAGTAAGTTAAAATCTTATACTTAAGATTAAAAATTTAAAATAACCTCTCAGCCCGCCCCATCAAATAAAAAAAAAAAAATTATCGAGAAACACAGCTTGTGTACTTGACAAACATGTGAAAGCACAAAATTGGGCTTATATAACTCTTAAAGGCCCATACCCAAATAAACAAAGCTATAATTATCGATGGATATGCAGCGATCACGTTCCCCTCGTGAGCTAATATTTTTTTAGGCATAGGTATTTTTTTTATTAGAAACAATACTATTTGAGATACTGTTCGATACCATATATGAACACCTCTTCCAGCAGGGATTCAAATCTTGATTCTGCATTTTGAGGAATTAATCCCTGTCACTATACCCAACCCCCATTGATACTCGTGAACTAATTTAAAATTGACAAATGACAACATAGAAATACGTTAGGCCCAAAAAAGATTTGTAACTCTAGGTAAATGATATGTAACTCTACGTTTGAATCCCATTGGGAGAAATATCTATATTTTTTGTCCAACAGTATTTTAAAAAGGATTATATTCAATAGAAGGATATCTATGTTTAGTGTAAAAAAAAAACCTACTATCATAGAAAGAAAATGAAATCGCACCATAGACTAATTATCATTTTTCATTAATTTAATTTTTTGATTGAAGTCAGAATGATATTATTAGAGAATAAGCTTATATAGTCTCTTTATAATATAGAGATACATAATTAGTAAAAACGGAATGAAAAAGGGATGGAGGGGCTAAAGAATTAAAAGAAATATTAGAAAAGTTTGACAACAACCCTCTTAAAAAAAATCTAGTGTATGAACGATGATGATGATGGAAACATGAAAGATTTAAACAAAAACTTAAAGGGGGCCTGCCTTGGATAGAGGATAGAAAAGATAGATTTCTTGTTATCTAATGACAAAAATACCCTTAATTCTCACACAAAATATTATTTTATTTATATGAACGATTACATTATTTAGATGAGGAAATTAAAGCAAGAGCAAAGACAGAGCACACAGTCGTACATGGATAACAAATATCCGAAGACAAACACACATATTATAGTTGGGCATGCATATGGACGAACGTGAAGCTAACTAGGTACTATGCCGGCGGTGACGGACGAGGATGCTTGGGGAAATCTTAGCAGGGGATTTTACAAAGGCAGTTGCGGCGGGGGCCTTTGCACTCACCGCCGGGCTGACCTTCGGATTGGCAGACGCCGGCGCAGTGGCGGTCGCTCACGCATATGCCCGAGAAACTTTTGCTGGGAACCTCGCATGGATGTCTCAAGATGCCCTGGGTTTCCGTCGCCATCCCTTCTGCATTATATATATATATATATAAAATTCATTCATCAACATATGCACATATATATCAACCATAAGTGAAATGATGATGTAATGTAGTACCAGAAGCTAAAAGGAGAAGGAAGACGAAGAAAACTGGGAAGCCAACGCGAGTCCCCTTCATAGCTCTTGGTTTTGGTGTGTATATGGTATAAGTGCAGCTTTTATTAGTAACAGGATATAGATGGAGATGGTACTGATATAGAATAGGTTGATGTATTTATATATATATATATATATAGACGTATGTGAATTATCTAGGTTGTTCTCATAGGTTTTTTGGTGGCAGTCGCATGACCTGGCCACGTGGCAAATCCAACACTCACAAACCAGGTGGCTCAGGGCCTCCCTGACATGTAACTTCACCATGCATGCATGCACGCACATCTGGCCACGTGGCAATTCCAACACTCACAAACCAGGTGGCTCAGGGCCTCCCTGACATGTAACTTCACCATGCATGCATGCATGCACGCACATCTGGCCACGTGGCAATTCCAACACTCACAAACCAGGTGGCTCAGGGCCTCCCTGACATGTAACTTCACCATGCATGCATGCATGCACATCTGTCGCAACCTAACATCTTTCAATGCCACTCCTACTCTTCGGATAAGCATTAGGCGAGCTAGTTACCGTGTTGGTCTTTATATATCTAAATATAAAATTGTTATCGATTTAATTTCTAATTTATCATTTTTCCCTGATTAATTTATTTAACTTATAAATTGATTATATAATCTAATGCTGTATACGAGTAATTTTATGGAGATTAAATCATATTTATTATAATTAAACATTTATATAGATTCCTTAATCTCACTAGTACAAAAATGGTCTTTTAGACCGGCCCATTTAGACCGGTTGTAGTGGATGCAGGTCTAAAAAAAATACGCGGTTGCATTTTCGTTATTATAAACAAGTTGGGAGACCGGTTATTAGAATAACCGGTCTAAAAAAGATTATTTAGACCGGTTCTATTCTAACCGGTCTAAAAAAATTAGGGATTTTATTTTTTAGACCAGTTACCGAGAGAACCGGTCTAAAATATATTGTTTTTTAGACCGGTTAAGAGGATAACCGGTCTAAACAAAAAGATTTTTAAGACCCGTTGCCTAACAACCGGTTTTAAAAGTGGACTTTTAAGACCGGTTGTTAGGCAACCGGTCTTAAAAACCTTTTTTTAGACCGGTTATCCTCTTAACCGGTCTAAAAAATGTTCCCAATTTACTTTCACGCCGTGCCTCATTAGCTCACACTCCCGCCTCTTCCATTCTGAAATCGATCCCTTCCATTCTGAATCACCCAAGCAACTTTGTTCCCAATCTTTTCTCTCCTCAGTGCGCGTCCCCGTCCCTTACCTTATCCCATTCTGAATCGAGTCCGTCATCGCTCTTCGGCCGCTGTACTGTTATACATTGCTTCAGCTGCTCGTGGTTGTCGTCGTGGGTGTTGTCGTCCCAGCTTATTCACTGCATTTCTGGGACATCTTCGTCTTCAATCTCTTTTTTGAGGTATGTTCCTCCTCTGTTATGAGAAAACACCATTATGTTCCCCCTCTGTTCTATTGTTGAATGTGAATGCACATTAGGTGTTTGATAAAATGTTTGAAAGGAGAAATTAAAGACATTAGATGTAATAGCAAAGCAGCTTGCCCCAGTTAATACTATGGCTTGGAGTCCCTCAAAAAGATGGAGGATTTGGATTCTATTCCTTCGTCCAAGTCCCTCAAGATATTTTTGTGACATTGGGTTGATTCTTAACAAGTAGTTATTAGCCTTTGGGTAAACGCTGGTTGGCAGTGTGGAGAATAAATTGAACTGATTTGGATGGCATCTTCATCTTTGGGTTTTCTATTCCGTGCGTGTTCAGTTCCTTCTTTTGTGGGGACGATGTTGATGTATTTATGATGTTGGCCTCTTAATTAAAGTAGACAGACCACACTTAATATTCGTCAATTTTGGTCCATCTTGCTATTCTCACCCCATTAACTTTCAAACTTGTCCAAACTAGACCCAAAAGCAAGCAGGTCAATGTCTCTTTGTCCAAGTTGATGCTAAATGCAATATTGTACCAATTTCCTACGAATACTCTCTTCAGTTTTAGTGACTGTTTATTTTAGTTTTCAGAAGTGTTTTTACGATTTATGAGTTAAACATATAAGAGAAATTTTATCTCGACTTGCGAAAAAAAGCATTTGAAACCATATGGTTTAGGGTTTTTCCAAACAAGCACCAACACTATTTCATTACCATGTTTAATAGGCCTTATAATTCAAATGTCGGTTCTCTTATTACAGCTTGTAATATGTTAAATTAACTTTGTATTTTGATATCCTTTTGTCTTGCATAAAAGAAAAAAGCAATATTGCACTTCTTAAATGTTATTGAGAAGCAGTTAGATGATAAGATTAGCCACTAGCCTTTATGTCAGGTCATATTGTTTAAACTCTATGAGCTTAATTAGAACTCATGTTTCATGTCCCAAAAAGAAGCCATACTCATGAATGTTGTGAACAAACACCACAGAGCTATAAAGAGCTTGGTGGAAAGCTGGTAGGTTTGCAAAAAGCTTGAAGGTTGGGTGCTGTAAAGTAATAGGTGCTGTGAAGATGATGCCTAAATAATGTTAAGTGGCTATGTTGTTGGTACAATGTGTTGATGGGTACACTACAAACAAAATCACTTTCAGCGGCGACATTTGGTGGCGACTTTTAATGTCGCCGCTGAAAGTGAGACTTTCAGCGGCGACTTTTAATGTCGCCGCTGAAGGTGTCACTTTCAGCGGCGACACTTTTGTCGCCGTTGAAAGTCAGACTTTCGGCGGCGACATTGTTTTGTCGCCGCCGAAAGTGTGTTTCAGCGGCGACTATAGTGTCGCCGCTGAAAGTATTTTTCGAAAATAAAAAAAAAAAATTTTTAAAACACTTTCAGCGACGATTATTAAAAGTCGCCGCTGAAAGTGTGTTTCAGCGGCGACTTTAGTGTCGCCGCTGAAAGTATTTTTCGAAAATAAAAAAAAAAAATTTTTAAAACACTTTCAGCGGCGACAATTAAAAGTCGCCGCTGAAAGTATTTTTCGAAAATAAAAAAATTTTTTTTTTTAAAACACTTTCAGCGGCGACTATTAAAAGTTGCCGCTGAAAGGGTGTTTCAGCGGCGACTTTAGTGTCGCCGCTGAAAGTATTTTTCGAAAATAAAAATTTTTTTTTTTTTTAAAACACTTTCAGCGGCGACAATTAAAAGTCGCCGCTGAAAGTGTGTTTCAGCGGCGACTTTAGTGTCGCCGCTGAAATTATTTTTCGAAAATAAAAAAAAAATTTTTTAAACACTTTCAGCGGCGACAATTAAAAGTCGCCGCTGAAAGTGTGTTTCAGCGGCGACTTTAGTGTCGCCGCTGAAAGTCTTTTTCATATTTTTTTTATTAATATTTTTAAAAAATAATATTTATAAAATTAAAATAATATTTATAAAATTTAATTATTAATTATTAAATAATTCTTTTTAACCTTAATTATTAAAATTATATTATTATTTATTAATATTAGATTTATAATTTTTTATTAAAAATAATATTTATGATATTAAATTATTATTTATTAAGCAATTTTAATTAAAAAATTTTTAAATTTAAATATATCAATATTTTTTCATTACTTTTAATAATATTATATTTAATTAATAATTAATTATATGTATATAATTAATTAATTATATGTATGTATGTTTATATATATGATAATATTATATATATATAATAATATGTAATAATATGACATAGGTTCATTCCGGCGCAACTGGTAGAGACTCGCGTACTAAGGCATCGGCTCTTTGAGGTCGCGGGTTCGAACTAGAGGAGAGTCACATGGAGGAATTATGAGGAGGCGACACGTGGCAGCACAGCGAGGCGACACGTGGCAGCATGGGGAGGCGGCACGTGGCAGCACGGGGAGGAGACACGTGGCAATTCTAAATTAATTTTTTTTATTAAAAAAATTCGAATTTTTTTAATAAAAAATTGAATTTTTTGATTTTTTTTTTAAAAACTTAACACTTTCAGCGGCGACAAAAGTCGCCGCTGAAAGTCACCTTTGTCGCCGCTGAAAGTATACTTTGAGCGGCGACAAAAATTGTCGCCGCTAAAACTTTCAGCGACAGTCGCATAGGCGGCGACTTTTTGTCGCCGCTGAAAGTCTTTCAGCGGCGACTTTTAGACTTTCAACGGCGACAAAAGTCGCCGCTGAAAGTCTTTTTTTTTGTAGTGGTATCATGCCACGAGTACAAAACCTCCCTCTGTTAGGTTACAAAGTCATTGACTCATTCTATTTTATTTGGGTTAATATAAACTTTAATACTTTAAATTTTGATAAAATGTTTTTCTTATTTTTTCAAAACTGAACTCCCTTTCTGTTTGATTTGATTTTCGACAAAATTTAAGTTTATCCCTCCATTAATGTTGTTTTCCCATAAATTATGAATGGAATGTTCCAATGAAGTCAGGACTGCCCTTGTTTTTTTCTTGAGACTGATGGTCCGTTTTGCATATTACATTATTATTGGTAATTAATTTAAATTAAGAGTAACATCAAGAAGATTTGATTATCAATACATCTTTTTCTTTTCTCCCCTTAAATTAAATTAGATTATGCTATTGGGGGGAAATATATCATATATATAGGTAATGATCAGGGTGCTATATTAATCATTATTGGTTTTTTGGCCATTCACATTCAATATGCATGAATGGGGTTGAGATCTAACTTCTTCAACCCCATTCATATAAATTTGTGGCCAAAATGTTTCTTATATTTCAAATAAGTAAAAAAGTCAACACTCTTGTTTATGCTTGAAGAAAAAAGATGACCCATTCTCATCATACTCCTACCTTTGTCATTGTGATGATCATAGGGCTACACCGACATTCCTACACAGTGCTTGTGGTAAGCATGTTTGTGACTTAAAGGACCCTACATGGATCATGCCAAAGGGTAGTACATATGGATTTGTTTAAAGAATGTAATAAGACATGCCTTTATATTTGTTTTAATGATATCATGTTTTTTCTTAGAGCCGTAGGCAACCAAAGGGGTCCAACTTATGTGGTTTTTATGTTTTGAGACACATTTACAATATTATCACTCTAGGCACGACTGATTTTACTCAAGAGGTAAATTTATATTTTAGAACTTTTGTTTTACTTTATTGTTTTTAAGTTACTAAGTCAATGTTTCGTCTGGTTTTGGTGTTACAGATGTTTGATCTTACTGATCCCTTTCCTGAAGAAGATATTGATTTCATTTGCACATGTTGTGCTGAATTCATCTATGAGCTATTACAAAAATAGTGAGTTTTTGAATCTAATGTTACATTGTACATTACTGTTCTCATATGTATTGCTAACAACGTTACTTATTTCATCAAAAAGACTAAAACATGTCAATCAAAAAACTAATGAGATCGTTTTTTATTCATGAACGACCAATGAAGACAATTAGTTCTGGCCCATGGATCGTTTTTTATTCATGAACGACCAATGAAGAAAAAACTGATGAGACTTCATTAAAAATTAGGTGATGTTATAAAGAGGTGAAAAAAAGAAAGAAAAAAATTACATGGACATAATTAAAAATAGATGAAACTATAAGGACCATGTAAAAAGTGGGGAAAACTACAAGGGCCTGATTAATAATCAGGTGAATCAATAGGGACTTGTAGATCAATTATATCCCTAGTTTACTCTTGTTGAATTGTGATGGCCGCTGTGTCCTGGTGTTTTTGTTTCTATATGATGGGTTAATTATGGCAAGATATTGCTCCTAGAATAGGATTCTTGATGAATCATACTGTTGCTTAAACTTAAACCTGTTAAATGTTCATGTATATAAGATTTAGGAAAATGATACTCAATTTAATGCCTTAATTAATACAGAATGCTTGATTATTTGGGTTTTTGTACAAGACATAATTGACACCAAGGGCTATTTGAAGCAAAGAGGAATTGAGATTAGTGTCAGCTGAAGCAATGATCTCATGAACATGGTTCAGCAAACTTAGAATCTGGCTGATCACAATTATCTGATTGAGAATTATCACCTGTATATTTATCTTGATAATTCTATTTAAAATTGATAATTGTGAAAGTGAAAATCTCAAAGTAAAATTAGGTGGAAGAAAGGTTAATGTCATTTTGCTTTTGTTGGTTCTTGCGTGTTTGCTCTATTTCATTCTCTAATTCTTAAAATTATTTACACGTTTTTTATGGCATGTTCATTTCTTTGCTTGGTTCTTTTCCCAGAAACTTCATGTTTGGTGTAGGCAACCAAAGGGACACTGGGGACTAGGGAAGGTACAATCAACTTCAAAAGAAGAAGCTTTTGTTTTACTGCTGTCATTTGGTCATCCTTACTGTCTAATTGCAAATGAATCATCAATGTATGACTGTAGTGGCTTGTATGAACATTAATTTGTTGCTGCTATAGACTGCTACTTTTGAATTTTGAAATTGAAATCAGTGATTGTTATGTACTGTTGTTAAAATTGGAGCATTCTGTGCGTGGACATATAATAAAAGGGACGTTTTTTTTTTAAAAAATGAAGCTTTAAGACCGGTTGTGGGAACAACCGGTCTTAAAGGTCAGACATTTAAGACCGGTTGTGGGCTGTATTGGCTTGTATGAACATTAATTTGTTGCTGCTATAGACTGCTGCTTTTGAATTTTGAAATTGAAATCAGTAATTGTTATGTACTGTTATTAAAATTGGAGCATTCTGTGTGTGGACATATAATAAAAGGGACGTTTTTTTTAAAAAAATGAAGCTTTAAGACTGGTTGTGGGAACAACCTGTCTTAAAGGTCAGACATTTAAGACCGGTTGTGGGGGAACAACCGGTCTTAAATGTCTGACCTTTAAGACCGGTTGTTCCCACAACCGGTCCTAAATGTCTGCCCTTTAAGACCAGTTGTGGGCACAACCGGTCTTAAAAGTGTGACTTTTAAGACCGGTTATAACAACCGGTCTAAAAAATAATAGGCTTTTTAGACCTGCTGTATCAAAACCTAATACAGAACCGGTCCAAAAAGTCATTTTTAACCGGTCTAAAAAGTCATTTTTCTACTAGTGTCTACTCAAATTAATTAAGTATGTATCTCTATGTATTAGGGACGAGAAGAGTTGTTTCCTTTATTTTTGGCTTAAATAACGACTTTTCCAGAAGCCTCCTTAGTAGTGCAACTTTATCAATCAAATTAAATAGCAATTCTGGAAGTGATAAAAAATTTTTATACTTAGCTAATTCTAACTACCTTAATCTCATTAAAGTAGCTGATAGGCCTTACTCTTCATGGTTTTGTTTGCAAGACTTTACCTTAATGAAACATTTGTGTTTCATTTTTCCAAAACGTCATTATCTATTTCACTATTAGTTTAAATAATGAACTTTCCACCTCTCATTTCTCTATGACTAATGCTCCGATGTTCCGACAAAATAGCAATTTTGGGATTATAAAAAATGTTGACATTTAGATAATTTAACTAATTTTTTTACTCCCCATTAACATAGTTAACATGGGTTTATAATAAGGAGATGGTTTAAAATAATTAAATCCAAACATATGTATATTGATTAGAAAATTCAAAATACTATATGTCAAGTGTCAGAGTTTTTTTTCACCTAAAGTGTTAAGTCTCAGAGGTGAATTAGTTATTTAAGTCCTACATTTAGAATAATAGAAATATATTATAGTTAGTGTTAAGGTGTAAATATCCACCCAAAAGTATTCCAAAAAATCTCAATGTTGTTCTGAAAGTTTTTTAGACTAGTTCTATGTCACCTTAGAAGTTTAAAAACACAACAATGTTACCTCTGACTGTTAACAAAGTTAATTTTGACAATTAACTCTTTATTTTGATTGAAATAATACACTTAGCACTCTTATCTGACACTCCCCATGATCTTTTGTTCTAAGTGTTGTACTAAGTGCTAAGTCAGAGTGTTATGTGTATTATTTTAGTCAAACTAAAGAGTTAACGATCAAAATTAACTTTGTTAACAGGTAGCAGAAATAGTGCTATGTTTTTAAACTTCCAGAGTGAAATTGAGACTAAAAAAACTTCTAAAGTAATATTGAGATTTTTTGATATTTTTGGGGTAGATTTACACCTTCACTATGTATAGTTATACAGTATATTTGACACTGGGGAGGAAACCATAGGAAAATGCATTTATTAGAAAAGCCCTCTTCCTTATTGAGAAACTAAATTTCGTCCATATAACATAAAATTGTGTCGACTTTTTGGGGAGATGTTATAAATTTAGGAATATTTGAGGTGTCAAGTTAGCCATGATGACTTGTGGAACGAATATTGCTTGGGAAAAGGTGCAGCCTTTGGGTTGTGTATATACTCCCTCCGGTCCTAATTATAGGATAATATTTAGGAGTTGATCTTGGTCTTAATTATAGGACAAAATTTTAATTTTTGTCAATTTCTTCCAAAAATACCCCCAATTGATATTTTTTCAATAATAATGAAACACAATAACAATTTTATAATACACCAATGTATTCTATAAAATGAGTAATACTTGCAACTTATTAATGTCACATACACCTCAATTCTACTGTTTCTTTTATTTTTTTTAATAAAATAATTTTGAAACCTTGAGAAATTTTAAGTTAACGCATTTTGATAGTCTTTTAAAATAGAGAGTAATACACGTTGTTTGTGGTTTTTTCTTGGCTCTCAGGGGCACTAGCTAGAGAAATTAATTCTCAATCTTTGTAATGAATGGATCAAATCTGACTTTCACTACTACAGAATTATGATATAACCACTCCAATAGACGTCCCAATTTTAAAATTGGGTGGTTAAAAAGGATGGCGGTGGCATTTTCGTAATTATGTGTACATAGGAAAACCCTTAGACGTGCCAAATTTGAATTTGGGTCGCCTAAAGTTGAGTTTAGACATCCCAAATTTTATTTGGGACGTCTAAAGATTTCCACTGGCGCTAAAAAAGTAACTTAAAAAAATTTAACTTACTTTAGGCGCCCCAAATGGGATTTGGGAGACTTTAGGCGTCCCAAATTTGGGATTCCTAAAGTGTGACTTTAGGCGTCCCAAATCCCATTTGGGACATCTAAAGTAGAGACTTTAGACCTCCCAAATGGGATTTGGGATGCCTAAAGTCACACTTTAGGAGTCCTAAAAAAATTTGGGACTCCTAAAGTCATGTCAGAAATTCTGACATGCGTGAGAATTTTTTTCCCTTTTCTTTATTCCCATGTTAGAAATCCATACCTCTTTTTCCATTTTTCCCATCCCCATGACTTCTCTTCCCTTTTTTCTGCATTTCCTTTTTTCTTTCATTCCCGTGACTTCGTCTTCCTCAATCTTCTTCCAATCTTCCTTTTCTTCATTCCCTTTTCCTCCACCTCCTTCCATTCTCATAACACCTTCTTTGCTCTCACCCTCTGGCGTACACCTCCCACTCTCTTTGTTGCTTTCAGCCTCCGGCGTACCTATTCTCTCCACTGTGTATACACAACTCCTCCAATGTCTTCTCTCCACCTTGGAAGCACATAGACATCGTTGGCTGCCCTCTCCCCTGGTTTCATCAGGTTTGTTTTTTTTAAATATAAATTTACATGAAGAATTAAGTTAAACTTGCAATATGAAATTATTATAATGCTTTCAATTTATTTACATGATTCTAGTTATTGGAGTGTTTTTCCCTTGATTGTTTTTTTTGCCAGAATCATAAACTAGTTGTTAATAGTTATGCAATACTAATAATGTTTTTGTTTTATACGTTTGGAGCTTGGAAATCGATGAAAATACATATGTATATTTATTTTGATGAAATGAACAACAATTAGTTTGTAGTTGTGTGGTGACAAATATGTTAACACTTTCTAGTTGTTGTTATACATATATGATATTAGGTTGTATGAGTTGTTGTTATTATACACACACACACACACACACATATAGTAAAAAGATTGCAGTGCTAGAAGTCCTTACCATTTCGTAAGGGACATTTTGTGGTTTATGAATCCATCTTCAATTCTGTTTCTGTAATTTTAATTTGCTGGGTAATGAAGAATATAAATAATTATTTAAAATAAAAATAAAAATTTTTAATGTCCCAAATTAAGAATTAGGATGTCTAAAGTCCCCATGTGGAGGACTTTAGACGTCCCAAATTGAGATTTGAGATGTCTAAAGTCTCACTTTAGATGTCCCAACTTTTTTGGGACGTCTTTTCTTAAAATATACTACGCCCCCTACATAGACGTCCCTTAGTTTTTGGACGTTAAAAGTGCCAAAATAGGGACGTTAAAACCTCTTTTTGTAATAGTGTTTGTTAATCAAACAATGAGTTTTGAGGTCCTTAACTATAATTTCCTCAGATACAATAAGTGCTTCAATTAATATTCCAAAGTTAGGACATTTTTGGAAAATAAATAAGATTAACTAATTTAACTACTATTCTTAATTTTTCCAAAGTTAGGTAAATATGTCCTATAATTAGGATCGGAGGGAGTATTAAAAATATCAAACTTATACTCAGTGAGGAGGAAACTTGTTAATTAATTATTATATATTTTTTATCAATCTTATTATTTTTATTGTCAACAAAACTAATTTAAGATTTTGAAGTTTAAATAGTATTTAAGTGTCTTTTTCCCTGTAAAAAATTTAATTTAAATTTACATGATTTAGCAGTACAATATTTATTTGATTAAATAAATGAAATTTCTTTCTTAAACCAGTGCCACTTTCTCTTTTCTTGATTTGTAATTAAGACAATCTTTGATCAAACATATATACATGAGAGACAGAGTACTTGTATAACAAATATCCTATAAATATAAGACCTATTTAGTTGAGCATGGACGCGAAGCAAACTGACACGCACCCACACAATTATGGTGATGTATATATTTATATAAAGAGAAATGGGATGGCATCTTGGTGCTCATCACAGTAATGGTTATCATTGTTGTATTGACAAATGACGACACATAAAAATATGTAACTCTACGTTACTATACTAGAAAGAAAATGAAATCGCACCATACACTATTCTGTTTTTCAAACTAAAAGGGCCCGGCCTTGGGTAGAGGATAAAAAAGATTTCTTCTTTGTCTAATGACAAGAACACACATAATTCTAACTTCAATTTTAAATTTTACATATTCTTCTAATTCTTAATGTAACATCTAATTAACTAATATAACATGTTTTTTCCTCTAAAACACTAGTCTAATTATCTTTCATAATTCCCTACACTACTATAGATTTGGGCATTGATAACACCTAATACATAATAGTTACAGCTAATAAACGTCATGTATATCGAGGCGAGGTGTTGCAAGGATATATAATGCTTAAACGTACGGTTAATTATGCGTATTGTCATATATTGCGAGGCGGAATTCCTGAAAATACAAAAACAACAGTTGTAGCTAATAACCATAATTTATTTAGTGATAAAAGTGACAATTCTTTTAAAACAACAACCATGTAACACTTACAAACGATTCGTCTTCCAACCTCTTATATCAACTAAGACAAAACATAACTGTTTTCATAAACAACTGTCATATAATACTTTCATAACCCTTTATACATTTGGACCTTCAATGTCATAACTCATGATAACCCTTCGTAATTCCGTTAGACCTTCATAAGTTATAAGTCATAACCCTTCACAATCTGCTAGACCTCTATTTAAACTAAACTATTCCTTGTGATTCTTATTACTTTTGTTTATTAGCCTCCTTCTTCTCTCCTTTATCATGTTATGATCCTAGGGAACTCTTCCTCCGCCGCCACCACCCCTTCCTCCACCTCCACCTCCACCTCCACCTCTTCCTCAATGATTGTTAGTAGCAACAAATAGCTCAAGTATTGAGAATCCTAACCACATCGCCCCACCTCCATAGCCAGTGCCTTCGACCCTCCACTAATCCATCTATTGAGCTGAAGGACTAGATGGCACAAGAGAAAAGAGCACTAGGGAAGGGTATTTTTGTTATGAAGGAGGCCCATAAAGCAAATTAAGATAGAGGGGTGGACACTTATTGTAGATGAAACAAGAAAGGTCAAATTTTGAAATATGACAAATTCACAATTTGTAAGATTTCATAATTTGTCCTTTCTTATTCTACCTCACAGTAATTTTCCTCCCTTTTCTCATAATTTGCTTTAGATCTACTTCATGACAAAAATACCCTTCTCCAGTCCTCTTTTCTCTTGTGTCATCTCATCATTCGGTGCAATAGATGGATTGGCGGAGGGGGCGACGTGATTAGGATCCTTAGTACTTGAGATACATAACGATTATTAAGAAAAAATTGTCACTTAATAGAAGTCCAAGCAAATAAATAACGGTGGTAATTAGTAATCGTCATATTTTGTCTCGTAAGAACGACGATTGTTAGGCAAAAACCATCATGAAATAACAAACGCCGTGATGGTTTGAGACCCTTCCCCTTCCTTATATTGATGATAATACTCTGACCCGACCTTCATCTCCCTCCTCCGATCATGATGACGAGAAGGATGAGGATGAGGAAGAGGAGGATGAACATGACCATGATGAATGCTTGTTACTTAATAAACATTATGTATTTGTTTTTAACCCCATCTTCCTTTACTTTCTAGACTTAATTGCTCAAATGACACAAGGTATAGGTAAATACTTACATTATTATATATATATATATATAGATGAAAAGTGCGATTGATTCTAGCCACAAAGCCCATAAAATCTTGATCCATTCAAATTGCATCGCTAGTCGACATATATACATTAAGGTTATTAAGTAACAACTATCATTTTTTAGAATACCAAACAAATAAATAACGGTTGTATTTTGTAAGCATCATATATTATTTTACAAGAATGATGGTTCTTACAATAAAACCATCATGAAACACTAAATGAACAAACAAATGATTTGTCTTCTAGTTTCATATTAGAAAAATAACATAACGGGTTCTCTTAAATAACTGTAAACTAAATGGTCCAAACCTTTCCCTTTCCCTACGCTTATTGTAACACCCTTCCTCATCAAGGCCGGAATTATGCGTTTAAACACGTTTAATAATTGAATAAGAGATCCGGGGTAATTAAAAACTTTTTAAAACATTTGTACAAATAGATCTCCATTCATTTGTTCATAAAATCAATAGGCCTATTTGGTTTGTCATATTTATAATATCAGAGTATAAGCACAATTCCTGACGTTCACCTGGGATAATATCATTAATCCAAAAGTTTATACATGGCATCATTGCCCATCTCAGTATCCGTACCGGGATTACACAAAACTATAATACCATAAGCTATTCAATATGTACATTTGTCAAAAATGATAACTAGTTCAAAACCAAAAAAGAAATTAGCTAAGACTACCACCGGCAATCCTAATCGCCCTTATCCACTCGCTTTCTTCTTGATCCACTTGCCCTGTCTAAAAATGTTATTTGGAAAAAGTGAGATTCAAAAGAATCCCAGTAGCAATAGTTTACATATATGATGTATATAAACAAAGCAGGTAAACATATATCACCATACAGCAATAAATATTCGAGGTCGGGCACACTGCCACGTCCCCTTCACTGTATATAAGGTTGGGCTTTCGCCACGTCCCCTCAACTATATTTGTATTCAAGGCCGGGCTTTCGCCATGTCCCCTCAACTGTATCTATATTCAAGGCCGGGCTTTCGCCACGTCTCCTCACTGTATTTGTATTCAATAACTAATACAAACAAGTAATGCAATATATATGATATAGAATAAAGTGTCACTACCTTGATCTTTCCGCTCTTGAGCAGGCACAGACCTTCTACACTCCGGGCAAATATCAAATCCTAAAGTCATAATTAAGGATGATGCTTCACCACTTATTCCAATACTTAATAACTTTACAGTACTTAAATTGGTTATCATTACTATCTCTTAAGTACTCATATATGCCTATAATAAAAGCCATAACGGGTTGGAAGAACTACCCAGGGATCCTCTGTTAAAAACAGAAACGCTGAAATTTTTCACTACTTCACTCGAGTGAAAACGGCCTCACTCGAGTGATGGAACGATTTGCACTTGGGTATTTGAGAGTGAAGGATAGCGAGTGAGCACCTAAGAGCACAATAACTTTTTTAGAGATAGAGACACTCGAGCACACAAAACCTCACTCGAGTGATAACCAAATGCTTCACTTGAGCACTAGAGAGTGAAGTCCAGGAAGTGAAAACCCGAGAGCAAATGGAATTTCACAGGTAAGGAGCATTGGAGTATGGAAACTGACACTCGAGTGAAGACTAAACACTCGCAAGTGTTAAGGCTCACTTTTGAAACTTGGCCGTGAGTGACAATCCGAGAATAAGTTCTGGGTGTCAAATACACCAACACTCGAGTGAGAACCCACCGCACTCGCAAGTAAGGCATCACTCTTGTTCTTTCGCAGAAATGAAATGTAGAAACTGAAGGGAAAATGAAGAATTTCACTGGCTCACTTGAGTGATATGCATCAGAAACCAGAAAACGCAGAAACACTGACTACATTCGCCAGAATTTTCCCAAGAGTTTCCAAATGACCCAAAACTTCAACCAAAGCTATCCCCACACAAAATTTCACTAGTAGAAAAATGACTTTTTAGACCGGTTCTGTATTAGGTCTTGATACAGCAGGTCTAAAAAGTCTGTTATTTTTTAGACCGGTTGTTATAACCGGTCTTAAAAGTCAAACTTTTAAGACCGGTTGTACCCACAACCGGTCTAAAAGCTCCACATTTAAGATAATTGCTAAGTAAATAAAATGAAAAATAAGTCAACTAACCAAAGATTCAGGAGTAGTCTGAAGCATAACAAATTCTTGCCAAGTCGCTTGATCAAGAAATGTATACGTGCTGCACAGATTAGGACGAGGCTGACCATCTTTCACCTCAATATGAATGTAATTGTTGGTCAGACTTGTCTTAAACTTGCTCCAGCGCTCATAACAATACGTCATCGTCTTGTTGTACAAGATCTCACTCTGAGGAACGTCGTAGGTGAGCTGAAATGCATGCATTGAAGGAGTAAGTGGCAAATGAAGTGACATTTGATAATAATTAATTACATACAGAAGAGAATTGTATACCTGAATAGTGTCCCAAATATGCTGCTTCACCTTTGGATCGACATTTCTCCACTCCTCTATCAAGATGCTCGGCTTGTTACGTGCATGGAGGCCGACGAAACTCCTATATCGTTGTGCATTAGGCCCGATTGGTTTCCAATGTCTATCAAACTCAATCGGTATCTTTTGGCCTGCATTCTGACTGAGGGAAACATCTGTCAACCGTGTGGCACGTCTACCCCTCCGTACAGACTGGCTATTGTGCTCACTACGACCCAGGCTCGGAGCATTGCTAGGCTCACCCTGGTTAACACTAGGTGGCTGACTCTGCTGAGAACTAGGTGGCTGACTCTCCTGAGCACTAGGTGGCTGACTCATAGGTGGAGGAGGTGGCTGATCCTCTGCACTAGGACGCTGGGGATCCGTCATTTGCCTGTAACGACAATAAAGAAAGATAAATCCTAAGCTATGATATGTGAAGACTATATCGATAAAATAACTAAACATATTCTTCGGATAATAATCATAATCATAATTACTTTAGTTAGTTAAGGTCAAAGTAGTATCATAAAGAGATACCCTCCCATATTCCCTCGTGATGATCATTTCTTATGCCGTGCGCATTATTTGCTTCATCTTCTTCGTTCAGTTCTGGTAGACCCCTGGAAAAAGAAGGAGTCTCAAGAAGATAATAATTTGAGTGACTTTTCTCGTCAATATCAACGACCCTTTTTCCTTGGAGAGCTACAGACCACATTTTATTTGCCTGATCAGTGATATAGAACACTTGTTGCGCCTGATCTGCCATAATGAAAGGTTCATCTCCAAAACTTCTACTATTCAGATCTACTAATATAAATCCTAACCTATCGATCTTCACACCATTATTGACATCAACCCACTTGCATTTGAAAATGGGAAATCTAATTTTAACATAGTCAACCACCCAAATCTCTTCAATCACCCCATAATAAGGTATGTCAGCCAATGTAGGGTTCTTATCTTTCGAACTAGAGAAGTGCATAGATTCAGCCACTAATACAACACCACTGTTCTGGACGGTGCTCTTATCATCTAGGGACTTCGTGTAAAAGGTATAACCATTGATCACAAATGAAGTCCAACTTATGACATCAACTTCAGGACCACGTGCTAACCAATTTATTGTATCAGAAACACATTCTTCTCCGTCAACCTTTTGTTTGAACCAATGTGCGAAAGTTCTGTTATGCTCCCTGATTAACCTTTGTTCGCTCATTCGACTATTTTGTTTCCGTACAATTTCTTTATGGGCATTCATGTAATATTGAACTTCATCAACATTGTTCAAGATGTACAAGTGGACTTGTTGCAATTCATCAGCATCTATGCTCTTTACTGTTGCCCCGCGTCTACCCCCTTCTTGATCATGACGTTTAGGAAGGCCAATATGTCGTACATTTGACAAATAATGTTGACAAAATTCCATAGCTTCTTCAGAAACATATTTTTGAACAATAGATGCTTCAGGCCGGTTGGGGTTCTTCACATACCCTTTTAGTATTTTCATAGTTCTTTCGATTGGGTACATCCACCGGAAATAGATAGGGCCACACAACTTTATCTCTCTCACTAAATGAACAATCAAGTGTACCATGATATCAAAAAAAGAAGGAAGAAAAAGCTTCTCAAGCTGGCATAAGATCATATATCCTTCATTTTCCAATTCCTCCTATCTTTCCATGTCAATGACTTTACAACAAATGGCATTGAAGAAGAAACAAAGTCTAGTCAATATGTGTTGAAGATCATACTCGGCAATGCCTCGAATAGCTACTGGGAGTAGTTGTTGCATTAAGACATGACAATCATGAGACTTTAGCCCTATTAACTTCAAGTCTTTCATCGATACAAGCTTTTTAAAATTTGAACAATACCCTGAGGGAACTTTAGTGCCATGTAAACACTCACAAAAGCTTCTTTTCTCAACCTTAGACAAAGTATGAGCAGCTGGAGGACAAAAAGTTCTATTACCGTATGGCCTTGGATGTAAATCTTCTCGTATTCCCATTTCTTGCAAGTCTAATCTTGCCTTCATGCCATCCTTAGAACTTCCTTGTATGTTGAGCAGTGTCCCAACAATACTATCACATACGTTCTTCTCCACATGCATGAAATCAATACAGTGTCTGACGTCAAGATTGCGCCAATATGGAAGATCGAAGAAGACGGACCTTTTTTTCCATATATTTTTCTCATTTCTACTCTTTGATGACTTACCAAACATAGTATTGATATTTTTCACCTTTTCATAAATTTTCTCCCCAGTCAATGCCTCTGGAGCATCTTCAAACTCTTGGCCACCGAAAAAAGCTTTTTTTAATCTACGATAAGGGTGGCTTCGTCTTAGAAATCACCTATGCCCAAGATAAACCGTCTTTCTTCCATGTTGAAGTTGATGGTAGCATGTGCCTTCTTCACATATCGGACAAGCTTTGTGGCCTTTAACGCTATATCCTGACAAGTTCCCATATGCAGGGAAGTCATTTATAGTACAAAAGATCATTGCTCGCATATTAAAAGTCTCCTTCTTGTTCGCATCAAAAACATCAACACCTTTATCCCACAACTCTTTCAAGTCTTCGATCAAGGGTTCTAGGTAAACATCTATGTCATTTCCGGGTTGCTTTGGTCCCGAAATCAACATAGACAACATAATGTACTTTCGTTTCATACATAACAAAGGAGATAAGTTGTAAATTACCAACAGAACAGGCCATGAACTATGTATACTGCTTAGGCTACCATAAGGATTCATACTATCTGTGCTAAGCCCAAGCCTGAGATTCCTAGGTTCTTCACCGAAGGTAGGAAATAATTGATCGATTTTTTTCCATTGAGAAGAATCAGCTGGATGTCGCAGCTTTCCATCAGAAATCCGCTCATCTGCATGCCATCTCAAATTTTTGGCATCAATTTCATTAGCAAACATACGCTTGAACCTTGGAATGATTGGAAGATACCACAACACTTTTGCAGGGCCCTTATTTGATTTATACCTCAGAGTTTCACATATCGGACATTGCTCCTTCTCTTCATGATCTTTTCTATACAATATGCAATCATTAGGGCAAGCATGAGTCTTTTTATACTTCATCCCTAGTGGACACAGTATTTTCTTAGCATCATAGTATCGACAAGGCAACACATTATTATCAGGAAGCATATCTTTAAAGGCCTCAAGCGTTTCTGAAAAACTCTTGTCGCTCCATCCATGCCGTGCTTTCAAGCTTACCAATTTCAATACAGCATTCAGCAATTGGTATTTTTTACACCCCGGGTACAACGGCTTCTCAGCATCACTGCACATATTACCATATGCATGTGATTGTTCAAAAGCCTCTTCTCCTACATCACGAATAATGTCCTCTATCCGATCATCCATATTCGTGTCATTATCATCACAAGTCACTTCCCCTTGTTGAGATGCACTTGGCATTTCTAATTGTTCACCATGCCATACCCATACTACATACGTCTTACAAAACCCTTCACAAATTAAATGTGTATATATATCTGCAGCACTTAATCGCTTCTCATTCAAACATTTTACACAAGGGCAATAAAACATCCCACTATCATCATCGGCATTTCTTTTTGCAAAGTCTAAAAAACCCTTAACCCCAACATCATATTCAACACTTGTCCGTTTAGCTTGTATCCAACTACGATCCTTATATTCCAACACCTTTTTTTTGTTTTGTACTTTTTCCCTGGAAAAGGTAGGAGAATGATGAGAGCATGCAATCATTACACCCAAGTACATAGTGTAACTAGAAGTAAACAAAGAATATCGTGATTTAGAGTAGCGTGTGAGGAAAAAATGGAATGAGGGAAAGTGGAATAGAGAAGGAGTGAGGGAATGAGGAATGGAGGTGGAAAGAGGAAGGAAAGAATGTGCGTTCGTCAGAGAAAGTGACTTGGATATATATTCTTTTAATGTCTAACGCCTGCACACGCTAGATCCATTATTATATTGTTTGTCCCTGGATATATTTTTTAGGGTGACTTTGGTCCTTCGACTAATAATATCCAAGCAATATCGTTGGAAACCAATAGAAGGTAACTAGTTAAACAAAGCAAAAAGAACTATAAGTGGAGGGATTTATGTTGAGGCTCAGTACTGGTGATGCTCTGAGTGCTGAAATTTGGGGTTGCCTTATGGGCATGAAAAGAGTTTGGGATGGGGGGTTCAGAGAAGTGTTGATTAGGTGCGACTCCTACGAGATTATCGACCTACTTCAAAATGAGATCCCAGATATGCATGAAAAATGGCAGCTGCTTACAGAGATTAAAGCAATGTTGGAACGGAGCTGGAATGTAGAGTTCCAATATATTGACAGAGACGACAATAGTATGGCAGACTCGTTAGCCAAATGAGCACTGAGTTCTTCTCATGGCCTTCAAATTATATATATATATATATCTATGCTTCAATTTTCTACCTATCTTTCTGGATTTCAACAGCATAAAACTGTACTGCAACAACCAAACTCTGTTTTCCAGTTTCACCGTTTCTTGAGCACATCAAAGGGCCCAATTCCTTTGACTCTTAGGTAACCTCTGTCCATTAACGTGGCTTGCCCTAATTAGGTTATTAATACGTAACAATCAAGTTTAGTCAATAGTAATCCCTTCTTGGAATAAGTTAAGGTTAATGTCAATCAAAATCATCCTCAGACACTTTATTTGAATCAGGAAAATGATATAACATATAGTGATACATGTGTACTGTACTGTGCGTGCCGCTATACATACAAAGTTACAAACTAATCATTAAATTGCTTAATGATTAATTAAGCTCGTATATAACAAGTTGAGCCATTCATTTGTTTTTCTGTCATCCAAATTTCTTTTGTCGCTTGTATTTAATGTATATGGATCTAATACTACTCTGACCAGATTTGCTTAAATCACAAGTAATATAGATTATTCTTTTCATCCCACCATCATATCATATCATCATTTTTTTTATACACAAAAAGAAAAGACATATAGAACGGTTAATTTTTGCTGGTTCATCCAATTCTTTTCCCTGGCTATAAAAAGTTTGAGAAGCCATTATATATTTACATTTACAATATCAGAATTTCTTTACTTACTCCTAGACATAATTGAAATTCCATTATAATATGTGATATTTCTGGAGAGTTGAAAAAATATAAAAATAAACAACAGTGGCAAGTATTTTTGAGGGGTAAATGTAGATCGAGGATGAGGAAGCATACCTCAAACAAGACGATGAAGACGAAGACCTCCTTCAGTCGCAGCAGTGAATGATGGACGGAGCTCGAAAACCAGGAGCAAACGAAGACGGCGACCCAACAGCGACAACAATTAGCAGCGACCGGCCGGATTCGATTGTTCCAATTAGATCAGGTAAGGGGGGGAGTTGAGCACTGAGAAGAGAAATGATTGGGATGAAAAATTTCAGAAATGGAGAGGGCGCGCGGGCAGGGGTGGGGGGAAATATTTAGGGAACTTTTTAAGACCGGTTAAGTAGACTAACCGGTCTAAAATCAAGCTTTTTAAGACCGGTTGTCTAACAACCGGTCTTAAAATCACCTTTTAAGACCGGTTGTTAGAGAACCGGTCTTAAAAAGCTTCATTTTAGACCAGTTCTCTAGCAACCGGTCTTAAAAAGATTAATTTTTAGACCGGTTATTATAATAACCGGTCTAAAAATTAATCTTTTTAGACCGGTTAGTGTGCAACCGGTCTAAATTGTACTGTTTAGACCGGTTATTATAATAACCGGTCTCCCAAATTCTTTATAATTACGTAAATGCCACCGCGCATTTCTTTTAAACCTCATTTACTACAACCGGTTTAAATGTGCCGGTCTAAATCACCTTTTTTGTACTAGTGTTTCTCAAGGAATCCAATAAAACAATAAAAACAACCAAATTCCTACTCCACTATCATGCTTTGGTCTTGAGCAACATTAAACACTAAATTTTCAAAATTTTCAAACTCAATCATTCAATCCCAAATCAATCCTATCTATCCATATACATTCCACATATACCATTTCCATACCAATAACATACCAAATATCCAATGACTCTCATTTTCGAATTCAAGGCCAAAATTTCCAGAATTTCCAAACAAATTCAAAGGTCACAAAACTTATATAGAAAAGTTGGTCTCACTTACCTCTATAACTTTGCCAAAGAGATTTCTTGATTCTCTAACTCCCAACTTTCCTTATGGGCATAAACCAACACCAATGACCAAACTATAAACATGGAAATCAAGCTATTAACTCAAGGAACAATATTAATGAAGTGAGTTTGAGCAATGGAAGCCATTTTCCTTACTTTTTCTCAAGCTTTTCTTCCCCTTTTTTTGTAACAATGTCGCCGAATGAGAAGAGAAGGAAAGAGAGAACGAGAGTGAGAGATGGAGTGTGAAGGATAATGAGAAATGATGATGATCCTACTTCCTCCATGTCCAGCCAAAAAAGAGGGAGGGAGGGAGAGAGAGGAGAGAGAAATATTAAAATAACCCATTTGACTTTTCTTTCACTCTCCCTACCTATGAGCTTGCCACTTGTCACGTTATCATTGGCTCTCTTAAAGCAAACCACCAATTAGCCTCTCCAATCCCTCCATTAGCCATTTAATCACATATCTCATTTCCTCTTAGTTAGTAATTAATTTCTCCCTTAATCACTAACTTATAGCCAATAATTCCATTCTTTCAATTTCTTACTAATTATGGCGCATTAGATAAAATGGCCACAAAACACATAATAATTCTGACTTTAATTCAATAATTATCCTCAATAATTATCATTAGCCCTTAATCAAAATTTGGGACGTTACACTTATGGTGAAAATACTCAATGCTTCTTCGTTCTTCCATGATCAGCACGAGAACTAAGTACACTTTCATTACCCGTCACTATGCGGGACTACTTCCTCTTTAACTTCCAATGTGTGCAATGATGGTCCGAACTCGTCACTTCTAATCTATATAAACTCCTAATTTCCTTATGCTTATCGTTCTCCTTTGTTCTTTCAATCTCAAGATGAAACGTCATGCTGAAAATTTGCTAGAAAATCTATGGCGTCATCCTTCTCCTCCACCTCCTTCCCCTTGTAATATCCCAAAAAGTGATTAAGGGCTAATGACTTTAAAAGTGGATATAATTATTGTTGAATAAACACTTTTGGAGAATGTGTGATGGGAATTTGGATATTTTAATGATTCCAATGGCTTCCTTGTGAAAATTCATGTGGGGAGAGTGTTTATTGTGAAATTGGAACCATTGGGAACAATCGTGCTAAAGTTGAAAACTCTGTCCATTGAAACTCTGTACAGGGCAGCCAATTTGTATGGACGTTTTAAATAGGCAAATGATGTCTAAAAATTCTGAAATTTTCCAATATTAAATTTCACATGTCAAGCTTCAAAATGAACATATAATTTGTATCATTTTGATTTGTGACCTAAGAGTTTTGGATTTTTGAAGTTTGCCCAGCGAAATTAATTATTTTCTGGAACAGTATGCAAAGATTGAAATTCTGGGAATTTTGTGGTGATTTGCAGTAATGGCCAATATTTTTCCTATGAAGAGGACTTAAATATCTTTCATTTGGCTTTGGAATCAACTCATTTCGATTTTTCTAGAATTAGTTATGATTTTTCAAAGTTTGGGCAGAAAATCTGCCAGAAAATCCGAAAATGGGAATTATGACATCATCTCATTAAAAGATGATGTCAGCATGGATTATTAATCAAATTGCTCATCTTCTTCAGCCATTTCCAGCTGAAGATAGTGAGAGAAAGTTGAGAGCTCTTAGAGAGAGAAAGAGGAGAAATCTCGCAAGGTAAGCCGATTTCTCCGACGATCTAGCTCCTAACGCGTATAACCTTGTTCCTAAGCTTCTCTTCTATGTTATTTAAGGTGTTTGAGAAGACAATTTGGTGTTCAAGGGGCTAGGGTTTTCAGCCACTCTTGAGAAAAGCTAGAAGGAGCTTGAGGTAACTTCCAAACTTTCGTATATTGCTTATTCTGGCTGCTGTGGGCAATTTAATCGGTGAAATTTCGCCGGATTGCCATTGGTTTTAAAGTTTGGAAATGATGTGGCCTAGGGGTTATGCTGCCCAAATTGGGTCTTAATGTTAGTTGTAACCTAATGTAATGGTTAATAAAGTGGTTAGGAGTAGAAAGGAACGCGTTTACGGAGCCGAAATCGTAAAACCCCAATTTTTCCCGGAGAACATGTATATTTCGGCCAAGGCTGTAAATGGGTCTTAGAGTTGGATTTTCAATGATTTGATGATTCCATTGGATTCAGTGGGCGAAAATAGGTGGGGTTACAGTTGGGTACTTTTTCAAAAAAGGCCGAGAAAGCATAATTACGGAAACACCCCTAAAACCCTAAAAGTAGGGCTGCTAAGGGCAATTTCATAATTTGACATTGAATTTGATAATTCTGAGTACGGAAATGGATTCCTTGGGCGGAAATATGTTAGGATAGCCCGGATTAGAATTTCGAGAAAAGTGCAACCGGTCCGGTTATGGCGGGCCCAGGCCGGGTCCCCGGGGGTATTTTTGTAAATTTTCATTATAGACTCATATGGAACCTATTCTAAGTGTTTGAAAGTAGGAATTAGGGGTAGGAAATTAATCCACCATTCTTGATTTTGTTTATAGGCTTTGATATTTGCCGCCCTCGTGAGCCAACTGCGCTGAAGGACGTCAGGAAAGGATCAGGTAGTGACTCTCTCTCTCTCTCTCTTATACTGTGTGTAATGCTTTGTGTGTGTGTGTTATCATGGTTCTGTGATGATTTCTTTGATGCTGCTGCGGTTACAGCTGGTGATAGCTGTCGTTTACAGCGCAAGCTGTCGTTATTGTGATTACAGCGTAAGCTGTCGTGATGAAGATTACAGCGAGAGCTGTCGTATTGTGTATACAGCCGTGAGTGCTGTCGTTTGTGGTGAAAACCATGTATCTTTGAGATTGATGTTGCCGTTGTTGCTGGTTGTGATTTATATACATGCTTGGTATTTATACATTGTATGAGTGGTTTGTTACTACTGAGATTCTCTCAAATCTCATTCCTTCCTATGACTAACCTTTCAGATAGGGCATGTGGCTCAAAGGAGAAGAGGCCGACCCGGAGCACTTAGGACCCTTAGGGGTATGTTGATTTTGGAAATGTTGGTTATTTCTTTTGAATTCGGGATTACTGTATAATCTGAAATATGAATAGTATATTCGATTTTGGATGTAATCCCCTAGTGGATACTTAAACCTCAGGTTATATATGTATAGAATCCGGGAGTTGCCGGGGAATTGGTTTTACACTCTGTCATACGTGAATGTAGATAAACTGCACAGGTGATTATATTCGAATTTTGAAATGGAGACCAGGAACAGGAAAGAGATTTTGAATGATTTTGTGAAAACCCTACCACAAAGTAGGAGATTGAAACGAGTTTAAGTTATCCGAAGGTCTCTAAACTACTTTAATTATTTAATATCGAATTATAATTACATGATTAAAGGCAGGGTGTTACACCCCTCCTCCACAACCACCACCACTTCTTTCTCCCCCTTCTCCTCCTCCACAACCTCTGCCTTCGCCTCCGCCTTAAGTGGAGGTAATGTTGCAGCATGCAAAATGCATTGACCATGCAATGAGGAGGCTAGCCAAATATTTATCGAGTATGAATAGGAAAGTCAATCTCATTCTTGATGAGTATGGGATTGGCCACCAGGATCTTGACATACTCTCAGATGATTCAGGCCACTCCTCTGGTGACATGTAGCACGATGATGTGTGTTTGTTGCGAATTTATGGAACTTTTGATTTATTCAAATTAAATGAAACAAAAGTTCCTAAATTTGTTGCAGACCTCAGATCGTCTATTATGAAACTAGTTACGAGAGGATGATATCTTTTTTTATTTTCAGAAAATATAAAAATTTAATTATTTGGGCACTAGCTGCCCAAAAAATTAAAAAAAAAAACACACCTCATGATTATTAACTAATAATTGTGATATATGTATATGTTAAAACAATAATATAACTCATGGTTATTTCATAATTACTTAAATCATTAAAACGGCATCTTTTTCTTTTTTTTGACACACATTCTTGTTCCTTCGTTTCCAACCCTACCTTCTCTTCCATCATTGATCTTTATTTCTTTCCCCCTCTTTTCATCGTCCTTTTAGGCTTTTACCAACCCCTCTCACATTTCGCGTATCTGATCCCTTTTTTCTTTTGAAAAACATTATTATTGTTTCGGTTGGTAATACAAGTCACTCCAAAAAGACTTTGAAAATCTTTATATAAGCGAATTGTAAAATAATTAATGTTTAATTGTCAATTTTCGCAACCTTATAGTTAATGCTTAAATATATTTTCTTATATGTTTTTCCTCCTTTAATACCTAGTTTAATACATGTAAAATTGGATTTTATTAATTTTAGATAGATTTGATAAGTTAATGGGAAAATCACGTAAAAAGAACTTTAAAAATAGGAAATGATAAAATGATGTTTCAAATATTCATAATACAAAAGAGATATTAGTATCAAATTTATCTTTTTGAAATTTAAAGGAAATGACACAAATATCTTTATATATATAATTTTTAAAAAAATTACCCCACCAACCGCCACCACCAGAGCTCAAGTGGCCGGCCGGTCGGTTGAAGCTCCATCAGCGAGAATATTTCGATGGGAAGGAATATCCTATCGAGAATAAATATTCCCAAAATGATGGGGTGGGGGGTTTGAACCCCCACCACTTGGTTTGTCTAAAAAGTTCATCATATTTCATTAGGTTTTAATAAATTTTATTTTCCCATAAAAAAAATTCACAAGTATTAAAACTTGATAGTGTGACTTTTTTTAACGAAAGTTGTTAAAACCTAATCAAATGTCGTGAATTCGTTAACAAAACTTGTAAATGATCTGATAGTGTGATTTTTTTACTTAGTAAATGAAAGTTGTTAAAACCTATTGAAATTTCGTGAATTTCTTAACAAAACTTGTAAATGACCTCATTGTATGAATTTTTTTTCTAGGTGAACAAACGTTGTTAAATCTTAATGAAATGTTGTGAATTCCTTAACAAAATTTGTGAATAAGCTGATAATGCAAACTTTTTTACTGAGTAAACAAAAATTATTAAAACCTAATCAAATGTTATGAATTCCTTAATAAAATTTGTAAACGAGAATTAAGGGTGTTAGCTTATGTGTGTGTGTGTGTGTGTGTGTGTGTGTGTTTTCACAATATATATTGAAAAGCATTGGTAGCCCAATAACCACCATTGTTGTTGGCAAAACAAGTTGTGGGGTTCAAATCCCACCGAGCCACTTTGGAAATATTGATTCCTGACATAATATTCCTTATCGCTAGAGCTCCAGTGGTTGTCGATCGGCCGGCCACTAGAACTACAACAGTTGGCGGGCGTGGTCGACGGTCGACCATCAGAGCTCCACGGCGGCGGCTGGTGGGGTAATTTTTTTCTTAAAAAAAATATATAAGGGCATGTGTTATTTCCTTTAACATTTTTTTTTACTTTTAGCATATGGTAACTGACGCTTTTTCTAGGCCCTTGGCCTTCTTTAGGTCAGGTGAATTCGAGCAACCGATTAGTCCAGATTCGAGGCTGTGTCAAACCTAGAGCTGGGAAAATGGGTTGAGCCCGTCAAGCCGGCCCGTTTTGGCCATGAATTTGCAAGGACCGGGCCTCAGAGTTTTGCTTCAAAAATAAAAGCGGGCTTAAAAGGGCCAGCCTTGTAGGGCTATGGGCTGGCACTTTAGGCCCTATATTTTTTTGAAAATTATTTATATTATAATATTATTATTGATTTTTTATATTTTGTTAATGATGTTGCAAATATTTAATTGATATTAACTTTTTTAGAATTAAGTTTCATAAAAATATCTTATATTAATAATCCTAAAAATTAAAAACATATAAAAAAAATATTTCTTATTTCATAAGTATTTTTACCAATTTTTTATTTTTTGACTTATTTTCTTGTGATTGTTTTATTTATATCTTTTGTTGATTATTTTATTGACTACTTACACTTTTCAAGACATATTTAGAAGAGGTATTTTTAATTTTGTTAAGTCTTCTCATTAATTATTTGTAATTATGGTATGTAGACAATAGTTTACCTTTGATTATGACTTAATGACCATGTTTGTTTGTTGCATGATGCATACCATTTATACTCTAATTTTGAAAATATTTATGTGTTAAATTAGGAATTCCATTATTGTAATTTAAAACAAAAACTGAAAAAAAAATAAAATTTATTCAATATTGTGAAAATATCTTTAGGCCCTTGCAGGCCCGCCCTTGCCCTTATGCTTTCGGGGCGACCTTTGAAAAATAGCAATTTTTCTTACCCCAGGTTTAAAAGGGCTTAAGCCATGCCCTTTTAGGCCCTGACCCGTCAAGGGCTAGCCCTGTAGGGCCGGACCAGCCCTGCTTCTCAGCTCTAATCAAACCCTTTTTTGGGTGTTCACCTCTTTCTCCGATAGTGACTCTATTCACCAGTCTCGAATATGAGACCTTATGGAAGGAACTCAAGTGCTGAACCACTTGAGCCAATTGACTTCGGTATTTCCTTTAAATTTCAAAAAGGTTAAATTAAGCCTAACACTTCTATAAAATTATGAATTTTAGATTTTCAAAGTTCT
Organism: Inga leiocalycina; assembly: GCA_963242795.1. Lineage (NCBI taxonomy): Eukaryota > Viridiplantae > Streptophyta > Magnoliopsida > Fabales > Fabaceae > Inga > Inga leiocalycina. The sequence goes on along the minus strand of OY725327.1, from coordinate 58,209,398 downwards.
TTTACTGAAATTTTCAAGTTAATTGTCATTTCTTAATTTTTGTAAATTAGTTACAAGTGACGTATTTAATATTATGGACAGGAGGAATTATATGTTATTTAACATTTCCTTTGATCATAAATATAAAGGTGGAATAACTAAATTTAGGACCTAGGGTGAATTTTAATTGAATCTTAAATGTAATATATATTTTTTTCATTTTATATTTTTATATTTATTATATTTTTTAAAACTAATTTATCTACCTTGTAAACTGATAAATAATCTAATGTTACACCAAAATATTTTAGAGAGATTATATCACATATTATATAACAAAGTAATTTACTTTTCTTCCTCAATTCCCTCAAATTAAATAAATATGTCTTAATATAATAAAAAAAATAAATATATCTTACATTAAAAACACTAATAATAGTTAATTTAGTTATTTATAAGAAGCATCTTAGTTACCATAAAATATCCTTTTAATCATTATCTCGTGAATGAAAAATTTCCTTTAATATATGTAATTAATAAGGATAATTTAGAAAAAAAATTATAAACATGAGAGGCAAAGTAAGTTAAAATCTTATACTTAAGATTAAAAAGGGTTAAGGTGCAAAAATACACATGAGCTTTTATCAAAAGTGCATCCAACACCAAATGCTTTTTTTAGAGGCAAAAGTGCCCATGAGATTCCAAAATGGGTGCAAAAGTCACATATTCTGTTATCTTAAGAACGTTGACCGTGAATTTTAACTCTGTTGACTAAAAATGCTTACTAGGAGCATGATGTGGCTAAAAATGGGAAGAGTGGGGTCCTGTTTTTTGCAAGTGGTCAAAATATTCTTTTTTTTTAGAATCAATATCAGGTAATTGAAATGGTTTCTTCATTACTGTGAGGGGTGATTGAAGATCAATGCGAAAATCCCCATTCTTTCTGTTTGCATCAGAAGCTATAGGCACTAGAGAACCGTTGCTTTCAGCAACATTGGGCAGCTCAGAGGCATCTTTATTGGCTCCTATTATAATGATGCCCTCGTTCTGTTTCTGTGAAGATCTTAGACAAGATTCCTTGGCTTCGCCGCATAGATTCTTGCAAGCTCCAGAATCTATAAGCGTGAAAGAAGTGAAGGAAAATGCAGCTTTCTTCAGAGTCTGAGAAAGAGAATATCGCAATGGAGGATTCATTGTCGGAGTCGGCAGCGCAATGCGGCAGATCAGAGGAAGGAGGAGCTAGCCAGGATGGGATCGACTTCAATACATATTCAGTCCCAACTTGTTGCGATCACCCTGTTCATAACTCCACCTGGATGGGATCGACCACCTTGTTCATAACTCCCCCATTCCGGTAAAGCTCTGAAATTTCCAGCGACCTCTTTCTTTATTTTCATTTCGCCATTATTGCTCCTCCATCCCTCATTGTCACACCGTCAGATTCTCTGTGATTTTTAGCAAGTATTTTGTGAGTTCCAGCTGTGTTTGCAATTCTCCGGAGTAGTTGTGCATATTCCGGCGAGGTTCTTGATTTTTTCGGCCCCCATTTCCGGCGAACCTCACTTCCGGCGGTCTCTACTCCTTGTTTCTCATTGCTGCCATTGTGAGCCTTCCAAGCACCATCAACTCAATCGTGTAAGCACCTTCTGTGTCAATTCAGCAAGTTTGTAACTTTCCAGTGAATTCTTGAGCTTTTTCGACGACATTATCATTTCCGGCCCCAACTCTGGCGAGACCCAGTGACATTCCTCCTCCACTGTGTTTCACCATCAACTTCCAAGTCTACCAAGAGCTCCAGACCAGTGAGAACAAGTGTGATTTGAAGCATTTGAGGATGCCGTGATTGACGCTTCAAATCACACATGAGATTTCCGACCCCAACTCCAGCCAGACCCAGTGCCATGTTTGCTCAGTCAAATGCTTCAAATCACACTTGTTCTCTACCTGGCAACAAAATTCTTGAGCTAACAGACGTCAGTTTAAGATAACGGGCGATGTGACTTTTGCACCTATTTTGAAAGCTCATGAGCACTTTTGCTCCTAAAAAAAGCATTTGGTGTTGGATGCACTTTTGACAAAAGCTCATGTGTATTTTTGCACCTTAACCCGATTAAAAATTTAAAATAACCTCTTAGCCCGCCCCATCAAATAAAAAAAATCGAGAAAAAATTCAGACATAGCTTGTGTACTTGACAAACATGTGAAAGCACAAAATTGGGCCTATATAACTCTTAAAGGCCCATACCCAAATAAACAAAGCTATAATTATCGAGGGATATGCAGCGATCACGTTCCCCTCGTGAACTAATTTTTTTTTAGGCATATGTATTTTTTTATGGGAAACAATACCATTTAATTTTGAGAAATTAATCCCTTCCACTATACCCAACCCCCACTGGTACTCATGAACTAATTTAAAATTGACAAATGAAAACACAGAAATAGATACGTAAGTTAGGCCCAAAAAAGATATGTAACTCTGAGTACAAGATATGTAACTCTACGTTTGAATCCCATTGGGAGAAATATCTATATTTTTTATCTAACAGTACTTTAAATAGGATTATGTTCAATAGAAGGATACCTATGTTTAGTGTAAAAAAAAAACCTACTATCATAGAAACAAAATGAAATCGCACCATAGACTAATTATCATTTTTCATTAATTTAATTTTTTGATTGAAGTCAGAATGATATTATTAGAGAATAAGCTTATATATTCTCTTTATAATATAGAGATACATAATTAGTAAAAACGGAATGAAAAAGGGATGGAGGGGCTAAAGAATTAAAAGAAATATTAGAAAAGTTTGACAACAACCCTCTTAAAAAAAAATCTTGTGTATGAACGATGATGATGATGGAAACATGAAAGATTTAAACAAAAACTCAAAGGGGGCCTGCCTTGGATAGAGGATAGAAAAGATAGATTTCTTGTTATCTAATGACAAAAATACCCTTAATTCTCACACAAAATATTATTTTATTTATATGAACGATTACATTATTTAGATGAGGAAATTAAAGCAAGAGCAAAGACAGAGCACACAGTCGTACATGGATAACAAATATCCGAAGACAAACACACATATTATAGTTGGGCATGCATATGGACGTACGTGAAGCTAACTAGGTACTATGCCGGCGGTGACGGACGAGGATGCTTGGGGAAATCTTAGCAGGGGATTTTACAAAGGCAGTTGCGGCGGGGGCCTTTGCACTCACCGCCGGGCTGACCTTCGGATTGGCAGACGCCGGCGCAGTGGCGGTCGCTCACGCATATGCCCGAGAAACTTTTGCTGGGAACCTCGCATGGATGTCTCAAGATGCCCTGGGTTTCCGTCGCCATCCCTTCTGCATTATATATATATATATATAAAATTCATTCATCAACATATGCACATATATATCAACCATAAGTGAAATGATGATGTAATGTAGTACCGGAAGCTAAAAGGAGAAGGAAGACGAAGAAAACTGGGAAGCCAACGCGAGTCCCCTTCATAGCTCTTGGTTTTGGTGTGTATATGGTATAAGTGCAGCTTTTATTAGTAACAGGATATAGATGGAGATGGTACTGATATAGAATAGGTTAATGTATTTATATATATATATATATATATAGACGTATGTGAATTATCTAGGTTGTTCTCATAGGTTTTTTGGTGGCAGTCGCATGACCTGGCCACGTGGCAAATCCAACACTCACAAACCAGGTGGCTCAGGGCCTCCCTGACATGTAACTTCACCATGCATGCATGCATGCACGCACATCTGGCCACGTGGCAGTCGCATGACCTGGCCACGTGGCAATTCCAACACTCACAAACCAGGTGGCTCAGGGCCTCCCTGACATGTAACTTCACCATGCATGCATGCATGCACATCTGTCGCAACCTAACATCTTTCAATGCCACTCCTACTCTTCGGATAAGCATTAGGCGAGCTAGTTACCGTGTTGGTCTTTATATATCTAAATATAAAATTGTTATCGATTTAATTTCTAATTTATCATTTTTCCCTGATTAATTTACTTAACTTATAAATTGATTATATAATCTAATGCTGTATACGAGTAATTTTATGGAGATTAAATCATATTTATTATAATTAAACATTTATCTAGATTCCTTAATCTCACCAGTACAAAAAAGGTCTTTTAGACCGGCCCATTTAGACCGGTTGTAGTGGATGCAGGTCTAAAAGAAATGCACGGTGGCATTTTCGTTATTATAAACAAGTTGGGAGACCGGTTATTATAATAACAGGTCTAAAAAAGATTATTTAGACCGGTTCTATTCTAACCGGTCTAAAAAAATTAGGGACTTTATTTTTTAGACCGGTTACTGAGAGAACCAGTCTAAAATATATTGTTTTTTAAACCGGTTAAGAGGATAACCGGTCTAAACAAAAAGATTTTTAAGACCAGTTGCCTAACAACTTCAAAAGAAGAAGCTTTTGTTTTACTACTGTCATTTGGTCATCCTTACTGTCTAATTGCAAATGAATCATCAATGTATGATTGTACTGGCTTGTATGAACATTAATTTGTTGCTGCTATAGACTGCTACTTTTGAAATTGAAATCAGTGATTCTTATGTACTGCTGTTAAAATTAGAGCATTCTGTGCGTGTACATATAATAAAAGGGACGTTTTTAAAAAAAAATGAAGCTTTAAGACCGGTTGTAGTCACAACCGGTCTTAAAAAGTACTTTAAGACCGGTTGTGGGAAGAACCAGTCTTAAAGGTCTGACCTTTAAGACCGGTTGTCTTAAATGTCTGCCCTTTAAGACCGGTTGTGGGCACAACCGGTCTTAAATGTGGACTTTTAAGACCGGTTGTGGGTACAACCGGTCTTAAAAGTGTGACTTTTAAGATCGGTTATAACAACCGGTCTAAAAAATAACAGATTTTTTAAACCTGTTGTATCAAGATCTAATACAGAACCGGTCTAAAAAATCATTTTTAACCGGTCTAAAAAGTCATTTTTCTACTGGTGTCTACTCAAATTAATTATGTATCTCTATGTATTAGGGACGAGAAGAGTTGTTTCCTTTATTTTTGGCTTAAATAACGACTTTCCGGAAGCCTCCTTAGTAGTGCAACTTTATCAATCAAATTAAATAGCAATTCTGGAAGTGATAAAAAAGTTTTATACTTAACTAATTCTAACTACCTTAATCTCATTAAAGTAGCTGATAGGCCTTACTCTTCATGGTTTTGTTTGCAAGACTTTACCTTAATGAAACATTTGTGTTTCATTTTTTCAAAACGTCATTATCTATTTCACTATTAGTTTAAATAATGACCTTTCCACCTCTCATTTCTCTATGACTAATGCTCCGATGTTCCGACAAAATAGCAATTTTGGGATTATAAAAAATGTTGACATTTAGATAATTTAACTAATTTTTTTATTCCTGATTAACATAGTTAACATGGGTTTATAATAAGGAGATGGTTTAAAATAATTAAATCCAAACATATGTATATTGATAGAAAATTCAAAATACTATATGTCAAGTGTCAGAGTTTTTTTTTTCACCTAAAGTGTTAAGTCTCAGAATTATGCATCTCTTCGTGTATTCTTGTGAATTACTTATTTAATTCCTACATTTAGAATAATAGAAATATATTATAATAACAAATATATTTCATCCAATCAAAACTAATGTATATCAAACTCAATATATATAGTTAGAGTTAAGTTGTAAATCCACCCAAAAGTATTCCAAAAAATCTCAATGCTGTTCTAGAAGTTTTTCAGACTAACTCTATATCACCCTAGAAGTTTAAAAACACAACAATATTACCCTGATTGTTAACAAAGTTAACTTTGAAAATTAACTCTTTATTTTGATTGAAATAATACACATAGCACTCTTATTTGACACTCCCCACCATCTTTTGTTCTAAGTGTTGTACTGAGTGCTAAGTAAGAGTATGTCATGTGTATTATTTCAGTCAAACTAAAGAGTTAACGATCAAAATTAACTTTGTTAACAGGTAGCAGAAATAGTGCTATGTTTTTAAACTTTCAGAGTGACATTGAGACTAAAAAAACTTCTAAAGCAATATTGAGATTTTTTGATATTTTTTTGGGCAGATTTACACCTTAACTCTGTATAGTTATACAGTATATTTGACATTGGGGAGGAAACTATAGGAAAATGCATTTATTAAAAAAGCCCTCTTCCTTATTGAGAAACTGAATTTCGTCTATATAACATAAAATTGTGTCGACATTTTGGGGAGATGTTATACATTTAGGAATATTTGAGGTGTCAAGTTAGCCATGATGACTTGTGGAACGAACATTGCTTGGGAAAAGGTGCAGCCTTTGGGTGGTGTATATATAAAAAATATCAAACCTATACTCAGTGAGGAGGAAACTTGTTAATTATTATACTCTTTTTATCAATCTTATTATTCTTATTTTCAACAAAACCAATTTAAGATTTTGAAGTTTAAATGGTATTTAAGTGTTTTTTCCCTGTAAAAAATTTAATTTAAATTTAAATGATATAGCAGTACAATATTTATTTGATTAAATAAATGAAATTTCTTTCTTAAACCAGTGCCACTTTCTCTTTTCTTGATTTGTAATTAAGACAATCTTTGATCAAACATATATACATAAGAGACAGAGTACTTGTATAACAAATATCCTATACATATAAGACCTATTTAGTTGAGCATGGACACGAAGCAAACTGACACGCACCCACAAAATTATGGTGATGTATATATTTATATAAAGAGAAATGGGACGGCATCTTGGTGCTCATCACAGTAATGAGTATCATTGTTGTGTTGACAAATGACGACACATAAAAATATGTAACTCTACGTTACTATACTAGAAAGAAAATGAAATTGCACCATACACTATTATGTTTTTCAAACTAAAAGGGCCCGGCCTTGGGTAGAGGATAAAAAAGATTTCTTGTTTGTCTAATGACAAGAACACACATAATTCTAACTTCAATTTTAAATTTTACATATTCTTCTAATTCTAAATGTAACATCTAATTAACTGATATAACATTTTTTTCCTCTAAAACACTAGTCTAATTATCTTTCATAATTCCCTACACTACTATAGATTTGAGCATTAATAACACCTAATACATAACAGTTACAGCTAATAAACGTCATGTATATCGAGGCGAGGTCGTGTAAGGATATATAATGCTTAAACGTACGGTTAATTATGCGTATTGTCATGTATTGTGAGGCAGAATTCCCGAAAATACAAAACAACAATATTGTAGCTAATAACCATAATTTATTTAGTGAAAAAAAATTATGGTTCTTTCAAAACAACAACTATGTAACACTTACAAACGATTCGTCTTCCAACCTCTTATATCAACTAAGACAAAACATAAATGTTTTCATAAACAACCGTCATGTAATACTTTCATAACCCTTTATACATTTGGACCTTCAATGTCATAACTCATTATAACCCTTCGTAATTTCGTTAAACCTTCATAAGTTATAAGTCATAACCCTTCACAATCTGCTAGACCTCTATCTAAACTAAACTATTCCTTGTGATTCTTATTACTTTTGTTTATTAGCCTCCTTCTTCTCTCCTTTATCATGTCATGATCCTAGGGAACTCTTCCTCCGCCGTCACCACCCCCTCCTTCACCTCCACCTCCACCTCCTCCTCAATGATTGTTAGTGGCAACAAATAGCTCAAGTATTGAGGATTCTAACCACATCGCCCCACCGCCATAGCCAGTGCCTTCGCCCCTCCACCAATCCATCTATTGAGCCGAAGGACGAGATGGCACAAGAGAAAAGAGCACTAGGGAAGGGTATTTTTGTCATGAAGGAGGCCCATAAAGAAAATTAAGATAGAGGGGTGGACACTTATTGTAGATAAAACAAGAAAGGTCAAATTTTGAAATATGACAAATTCACAATTTGTTAGATTTCATAATTTGTCCTTTCTTATTCTATTTCATAGTAATTTTCCTCCCCTTTCTCGTAATTTGCTTTAGACCTACTTCACGACAAAAATTCCCTTCCCCAGTCCTCTTTTCTCTTGTGTCATCTCATCATTCGGTGCAATAGATGGATCGGCCAAGGGGCCAACGTGACTAGGATCCTTACTACTTGAGATACATAACAATTATTACGAAAAACTTGTCACTTAATAGAAGTCCAAGCAAATAAATAACGGTGGTAATTAGTAACCGTCATATTTTGTCTCGTAAGAACGACGATTATTAGACAAAAACCATCATGAAATAACAAACTCCGTGATGGTTTGAGACCCTTCCCCATCCCTATGCTGATGATAATACTTTGACCCGGCCTTCATCTCCCTCCTCCGATTATGAGGACGAGGAGGACGAGGACGAGGAAGAGGAGGATGAACATGATGATGATGATTGATTGTTACTTAATAACCATTATGTATTTTTTTTTAACCCTATCTTCCTTTACTTTCCAGGCTTAATTGCTCAAATGACACAAGGTATAGGTGAATACTTACATTATTATATATATATATAGATGAGAAGTGCGATTGATTCTAGCCACAATGCCCAGAAAATCTTGATCCATCCAAATTGCATCGCTACTTGATGTATATACATTAAGGTTATTAAGTAACAACTGTCATTTTTTAGAATACCATGCAAATAAATAACGGTTGTACTTTTTAAGCATCATATATTATTTTATAAGAATGATGGTTCTTACAGTAAAACCGTCATAAAATGTTAGATGACCAAACAAATGATTTGACTTCCAGCTTCATAATAGAAAAATAACATAATGGTTTCTCTTAAATAACCATAAACTAAATGGTCCAAACCTTTCCCCTTCCCTACGCTTATTGTAACCCCCTTCCTCATCAAGGCCGGAATTATGCATTTAAACACGTTTAATAATTGAATAAGAGATCCTGGGTAATTAAAAACTTTTTAAAACACCTGTACAAATATATCTCTATTCATTTGTTCATAAAATCAATAGGCCTATTCGGTTTGTCACATGTATAATATCAGAGTATAAGCACAATTGTCAACGTTCACCCGAGATTATATCATTAATCCAAAAGTTTATACAGGGCATCATTGCCCATCTCAGTATCCATACCGGGATTACACAAAACTATAATACCATAAGCTATTCAATATTTACATTTATCCAAAATGATAACCAGTTCAAAACCAAAAAAGAAATTAGCTAAGACTACCACCGGCAGTCCTAATCGCCCTTATCCACTCGCTTGCTTCTTGATCCACTTGCCCTGTCTAAAAATGTTATTTGGAAAGAGTGAGATTCAAAAGAATCCCAGTAGCAATAGTTTACGTATATGATGCATATAAACAAAGCAAGTAAACATATATCACAATACAGCAATCAATATTCTAGGTCAGGCACACTGCCATGTCCCCTTTACTGTATACAAGGTCGGGCTTTCACCACATCCCCTCAACTATATCTGTATTCAAGGCCAGGCTTTTGCCACGTCCCTTCAACTGTATCTGTATTCAAGGCCGAGCTTTCGCCACGTCCCCTCACTGTATCTGTATTCAAGGTTGGGCTTTTGCCACGTCCCCTCATTGTATCTGTATTCAATGACTAATGCAAACAAGCAATGCAATATACATGATATAGGATAAAGTGTCACTACCTTGGTCTTTCCGCTCTTGAGCAGGCACGAGCCTTCTACGCTCCAGGCAAATATCAAATCCTAAAGTCATAATTAAGGACGACGCGTCACCACTTATTCTAATACTCAATAACTTTACCGTACTTAAATTGGTTATCATTACTATCTCTTAAGTACTCATATACACCTCTAATAAAAGCTATAAAGGGTTGGAAGAACTATCCTAGGGATCCCCTTTTGGAAATACAAACATTGATATTTTTCACTACTTCACTCGAGTGATGGTACGATTTGCACTTGGGTATCTGAGAGTGAAGGATAGCGAGTGAGCACTTGAGAGCACAAGAACTTTTTCAGAGACAGAGACACTCAAGCACACAAGACCTCACTTGAGTGATAGCCAAATGTTTCACTCGAGCACTAAAGAGTGAAGTCCAAGAAAAGAGAACTCGAGAGCAAATGGAATTTCATAGGGAAGGAGTACTCGAGTATGGAACCTGACACTCGAGTGAAGACTTAACACTCACAAGTGTTAAGGCTCATTCTTGAAACTTGGCCGCTAGTGACAATCCGAGAGCAAGTTCTGGGTGTCAAATACACCAACACTCGAGTGAGAACCCACCGCACTTACAAGTGAGGCATGATTCTTGTTCTTTTGCAGAAATGAAATGTAGAAACTGAAGGGAAAATGAAGAATTTCACTGGCTCACTCGAGTAATACTCCCCTCACTCGAGTGATATGCATAAGAAACCAGAAAACGTAGAAATACTGACAGCATTCACTATAATTTTCCCAAGAGTTTCCAAATGACCCAAAACTTCAACCAAAGCTATCCCCACACAATATCTCTCAAGGAATCCAATAAAACCATTAAAACAACCAAATTCCTACTCCACTATCATGCTTTAGTCTTGGGCAACTTTAAACACTAAATTTCCAAAATTTTCAAACTCAATCATTCAATCCCAAATCAATCCCATCTATCTATATGCATTCCACATATACCATTTTCATACCAATAACATACCAAATATCCAATAACTCTCATTTTCGAATTCAAGGCCAAAATTTCCAGAATTTCCAAACAAATTCAAAGGGACAAAACTTATATGGAAAAGTTGGTCTCACTTACCTCTATAACTTTACCAAAGAGATTTCTTGATTCTCTAACTCCCAACTTTCCTTGTGGGCACAAACCAACACCAATGGCCAAACTATAAACATGGAAATGAAGCTATTAACTCAAGGAACAATATTAATGAAGTGAGTTTGAGCAATGGAAGCCATTTTCCTTACTTTTTCTCAAGTTTTTCTTCCCTTTTTTCTACAACAATGGTGCCGAATGAGAAGAGAAGGAGAGAGAAAATGAGAGTGAGAGATGGAGTGTGAAGGAGAATGAGAAATTATGATGATCCTACTCCCTCCATGTCCAGCTGAAAAAGAGGGGGAGAGAGAGAGGAGAGAGAAATATTAAAATAACCCATTTGACTTTTCTTCCACTCTCCCTACCTATGAGCTTGCCACTTGTCACATTATCATTGGCTCTCTTAAAGCAAACCACTAATTAGCCTCTCTAATCCCTCCATTAGCCATTTAACCACACATCTCATTTTCTCTTAGTTAGCAATTAATTTCTCCCTTAATCACTATGGCCAATAATTCCATTCTTTCAATTTCTTACTAATTATGGCGCATTAGATAAAATGGCAACAAAACACATAATAATTCCAACTTTAATTTAATAATTATCATTAGCCCTTAATCAAAATTTGGGGCATTACACTTATGGTGAAAATACTCAGTGCTTCTTTGTTCTTCCATGATCAGCACGAGAACTAAGTAACCTTTCATTACCCATCACTATGCGTGACTACTTCTCTTCAACTTCCAATGTGTGCAATGATGGCCTGAACTCATCACTTCCAATATATATAAACTCCCAATTTCCTTATGCTTATAGTCCTCCTTTGTTCTTTCAATCGCATGATGAAGCGTCATGCTGAAAACTTGCTAGAAAATCCATGGCGTCATCCTTCTCCTCCCCCTCCTCCACAACCACCACTACCTCTTTCTCCCCCTTCTCCTCCTCCACAACCTTCGCCTTCGCCTCCGCCTCATCCTCAAGTAGAGGTAATGTTGCCAAAATGCATTGACCATGCAATGAGGAGGCTAGCCAAATATTTATCGAGTATGAATAGGAAAGTCAATCTCATTCCTAATGAGTATGGGATTGGCCACCATAATCCTGACATACTCTCAGATGATTCAGGCCACTCCTCCGGTGATAAGTAGCACGATGATATGTGGTTTACTATGAATTTATGGAACTTTTGATTTATTCAAATTAAATGAAACAACAGTTCCTAAATTTGTTGCAGACCTTAAATCGTCTATCATGAAACTAGCCACCAGAGGATGATATTTTTTGTTTTATTTTTAGAAAATATAAAAATTTAATTATTTGGGCACTAGCTGCCCAAAAAATTAAAAAAAATAACACACCTCATGATTATTAACTAATAATTGTGATATATGTATATGTTAAAACAATAATATAACTCACGGTTATGTTCAAACAACCGTAATAAATATAAACAAATAAATAATAGTTTTATGGACACAACCATTATATAAAGTCTTTGGTATGACAACCTAAAAACCGTACCCTCCCTCTTCTATTAAAGTGTAACACCCTATCTTATATTCCTTACTCTTAGAGCGAATTTTAAAAAAACTTTTCATTTATTGTCATGTATTGGGCATAATTACCATGCCTTTATAACATAATAATTCATAAGCTATAATAATACATTTTTATTAAAACCCTAGGCCTCAGGCTGTCTATTACCAAAATCCAAATAAAGGACTACTCAGAGTTCAACATAATCATGAATTTAAATTGCAGATCCTAACTGTGGCAATAAATGGAATCAAACAAGTTCATTATGGCTACTAACAATTGTAGCCTCAGGCCTCAGGTGCCTTCCCAATCACGTTGGCCCTCGAGCTCCCACCTGAAAAGTGTGAGAAGCTACGAGATGAGATCACTGTCTCAGTAACAAAGCACTACCCGCCTTAACTACCGATACATAGAGATTAGTCTTCAAATGTGTATCCCATCTCGCTTGAATAATACTTGTGTAGGGCTTGTAGTGATCTTCATTCCTCTTGAACATCTCCTTAATTCCACTTTTTTTCCCTTTGCATGCCTTCATAAACATATGGAAGTAAAGGCTTCTTATCTGAGTCGACAATTCTCAACAATTTTATCAGAGGAGTTGCAATCTTCAATATTTGATAGCATTCATTCCAAAACCAGCTATCTAATATGATCGCACTAAAAATTTTTCATGGGGTAGTCCTAGATAGCTTATGGTTCATAAAGTGTTTATCAACAACAAGGGCTTGTAAGTCATGCTTGTGCATATATATACTGTGCAATGTAATAAAGGTAGTGACAAACCTTGTAGCACTAGGACGCACAATTTCTTTCCAACTTGGCCTTTTCCTCAACCAAGACAAGAATATCATGTGATTGTAAGCAAATACTGTTATCTTTGATGCCTTTGCTGCAATGTCCAACACATGAAGCATGCTTGAAATATCTTTAAATACAAGATTTAAACAATAAGCAGTACAAGAGTCCAATAAGTATCTTTATATTTCTCCTTGATCAACCTTCCACATGCCATATAGTTGGTAGTATTGTTAGTCACTACATGGACAATATTCTTCCAACCAACCCACTCAATCACTTTAGAAAATAGCGAGAACAAAGTTTTAGCATCGTTGACTAAATCTGATGCATTAACAGACTTAACAAACACCATTCCATAGGTAGAATAAACTAAGAAGTTTATCAAAGTCCGTTGTCTCACATCAGTCCATTCAAGTATGCAGTCGTTATTCTTCCATTTAGCTCTATGACCGTCAATGAGTAACAGGCATTCCCTTTTCTATTCTCTCAACAAAGTTGATTTTAAAATCATAAGCACCAGGGGCTTTAAACATAGGCCTTATAGAGCACGTTCCATCTATAGCTCTTTGAAATAAAGGGCACTCCAATGCTTTAAATGGAATACAGTTGACTATAACCCATTCAACAAGATGCATCTTCACACTGCGTTGTGCTTCTTTCAAAGCTAAGGCACTCTTGATGGTTGGCTGAGCTCTAGGAGTTGTTTAAGGAGCAAAATAGTTATCCATTATCCCAGGTTTCCTCTTCTTAGCTACACTATCAACCTCCTCTTCTTCAACTTCCTCTTCTCTTATATCTTCAATCGACTTGTTCTTTGAACTTTCTTTTAGAGACTTTGCAATCCTATAATGCACATCAGAAGTAACCTTTTTGCAAGAAGCAATTTGACCAACCACACTAGCAAGATGCTGCTTCATCCTATTTATGCCTCCTCCTATATAGCTATTATCACAAAAGAGACATGCGTATACATTTTGTGTCCCTTCTTTTTTAAAGGCAACATGTGCCCATGCTAGATTTGTTTTACCATGAATTATGGAATTGGGAGTAGGAGTAGGAGTGGGATTCGTGTTGGAATTGGAAGTGTGAGGCTTGATATTAGGAGTGTGAGGTTCGATATTAGGACTAGGAGTGACATTCTCATTTTCTGAACTCGATATATCCATCCTTGCTATAATTTCCAATGCAAATAAATGTGTAGTCAATTAAATGAATTCAACTTCCATACTCAATACAACAGAACTAATCTACGCAACTTCTGCTCTCTAAGTCTAAGCAAATGTGCATGCTAAACACAAGAAAGGCTTCTCTCAATCTATATTGAATAATGAAATAAAAGAAGGCATAAATTGGTATTGAAACTTATCTCATTTTCTTGACAAACCAAATGAGTTAGAGAAAACTTTCACAACTTACTCACAAGGTCTGAGAGAATGATTCTTAAATCTTAAGATTTGAAAAAGTCACCTGAAAACATTAAAAAATAAACTTGGCTTAAGTCTTAGCCGTATAATAATTAAAATAAAAAAATTTTATATTTCATTGGAGAAACTATTATGAGAACATTTTGTGATTTTTCATTCGAAAAACTGATTTTTTTTAGTTATTGAGAATCAAAAGAATGAAGAACGTAAACAATAATCTAAGATTGCAACAACAGTGATCATCAAGCCACTTCAGAAAGCTAGCCAGTAAACCAACATAAACCAAATGGCCAAATCTCAAGTAATCACTAATCAGAAATTCAGAAAGCTAGCCAGTAATACACGGTGAAATCTAGTTAGGAATCGCCAATCACTTAATCAGTCTAATACTCTAATCAAAAAATCTGAAAATGAAAATACCTTCAAGGTTTCAAGCAGTCGCCGTCGCTCACCGTCGCAGTAGCTCACCGTCATTGTAGCTCACCATTGTCACTTTCTGCTCACCGCTCGCCATCTTTGCCGTCGTCACTCGTCGTTCAAGCAACCACTGTCGTTCAGAGCTAAGGCATAGGGTCGGGAGGGAAGGAGTTCTGATTCTGAAACTTTTGCCCGACTCTCACTCTCTGCTTCGGTTCTGTTCTGATATCTGAGATTTTTCTAACATCCCAAAACGTCATCGTTTTGGGGCAAAATTTTAGTTTTTTATGTGACTCGGCAAACCGCCTGACTTGGCGGTTTGGCCAAGTCACAAGCGAACTGGCTGGGTCAACTCGGTTTTGACCGAGTCAACCCTCCTCCCCTTACTGGTAGCTAACCGGACAAGACCTGAGACCGGTTCACCGATTTTTTGGTCTGATCGGCCGGTTCGATCCGGTTTTTATTTCATTGTAAAAAACCCACAAGCAACACCGATAATTAAGATAGATAGGACCATGTTACCTGGTATTCTCTAAGTTGCAACTAAGAAAAGTCCTTATCATAAAGCTCGAACTCAACTATAGAGTAATGAGAAACTTAATTAAAATAAAATTTATTTAGCAATACTAGATGTTCTTTGCTCAAAATTTCCTACAAGTAGGAAACGTTGTATGAGCACTATATTAGATATGAGAATTAAGATCATTGGAGTGTTAGAATAGCCTTACCTAACGTTTCTATGATCTCAATTTGGGATTCTAACCTTTAGAACTCCATTTTTTTTAGAAAAGTCCCAAATTTAAGATATAATTCCCTATTTTTTGAATAGCAGATTCAGAGCGTGGTAAATTTCTCTTACCTTAGGCATCTAATTGTCGATCCCACCATTGAAATTTCTGAAAAGGATGTGTTGAATCTTCTTGTAAAATTCCATGACAATCTAACAGTGGATGAAGTTGCACTTGCAAACATTGATTCTTTCTTTGAGAGTTTGTTTTCCTTGTCCCAGAATGTTGATCATGTTTCTTGCTTTGTAACGCTTAAACATAAATGTCAATAGCTAATCCAACCATTGAATATGACGAATTGAATCTCTTGGATGGGCTGACCAAATTTCAACTCGAACCAACTGTCAACAAAAGAGAAAATAACATTTTACCGAGGCTAACTCAGGTATATGCAAAAATGGAATTATTGCACCTTAAATCCAACTCACCACTCCTATATATAGGCTCTAAGGTCTCCCTCTTCTCTTTATTTAGGCAATATGGGACTTTCTATTCCGCTTCTATTTTATTATTTATTTACTTATTATTTACCACTAAATATTTCCTTCATAATATTACTTAAGTTTTATGAATAAAAATTTAGGATGTTACATTAAACGTCTAAAATAAAACACACTTGACACTTAGTTTGCTTGAATGAAACCCTCCAACATCATAAACCTAGTACTCTTGCTGTCTTTTTCAGCCATCGAGAGTCATTTTTAGTCGAGCTCCACCATAAAAAGCCTTTGTCTTATTTCTTAACAATAGTTGTGCTAGTCAATACCTTCACACTTGTCTTAGCGAATGCCAATCGAGTTGCTTTCGCTTGCCCTAACTTGCGTTTTCATCATTCGTGAGCCCTAGATAGGTGTTCGTAGTCTAGCTTGCCGCAAGTATACAGGTCACAAGTAGTATAAGAAGTTGTCATTCCCTCGAGGACTAAGGAAAAAGTGGGCTAATTAATGCAATTATGCTTTTAATTAATATGACTAATATGACTTTATCCAAGTTCTTTAAACAAAATAATCTCTGTCAAGCAACATCTCATTCAACAGATCAATTAAGTGGTGATCAAGCACTTAGAGGCATTAAGCATAGAATAAAATTAACACAAAATACTTCATTAAATGCTAGAAAAGAGAGAACAACAAAGTTTCAATCTATATAGATGTTCAAAATAATCCTAAAAGAGAAATTCTTAGCTACTTACAGTCTGTACAAACTAAAAACTAAACATAGTAAATTGGTTCATTACAGAAATAAGAGTAAAGAGAAGAAGGAATGATGAAAAACTAAGCGTGGGAGCCCTAAATCTCTTCAAGACCACCAACCAAGCCTTCAACACCTCTAAGTCTCTTCTCCAAGCTCTCACCTTGCTTCAAATTCAACCTAGAAGTCAAGAATGCCCAATTTTTGCCCTAACACTTCAATAAAAACCCTCAAAATATGTTTTAGCAAGTAAAACACATGGTTGTACTTTTTGTTGTTTGCTTTGGCACACATGTCATATGCTGAAGCAGATGACACAGTAAGCTTAGATCCTTGTTGGCTTCGGCTAATGTGTCATGCGCTGAAGAATATGAAACAGTAAGTTCAGATCTCCATTAGCTTCAGCTAATGTGTGATTGGTTGAAGCATATGACATAGTAAACTTCTTCCTCATTAAGTCTTGTTTGCTTCAGCATATGTATTGTTGGCTGAAGCCAACAACATAGCAGCTTTCTTCCTAGCTTTATGAGTTGGTCTTTATTTGATCTTTACTACTACAAGTTTTGTTCCTCAGTCCTTGAAAAGCTTTCCCCTTTGTCTCTACCCCCTATAAGGGAGAGGATTTATAAGTTCTCAATTTTTCTTTGAAACAATGCACAAAATATATGGTTTTAAACAAGAATTTCTTGAACATTGGTTTGCTTATTTGATTTGCACATTTTCTTCTTTAAACTCTTTCTATGCATAATTTGAATCCAAAAATAGTTGAAAAGAGAAGAAAATGTGCTGGAATATTATCAATTTCTTAGAGTTAACACCAGGTCATATTCCTTTGGTGCTCCGTTCTCCTTATTTGATTGAGATGCCTTTGTGAAGTCATAACGTGATAAATCATTCAAGCTGACATTAACTTGCTTTTATGAAGTTATGTTTTTTTTGGAAAACCTATTATTGTTCTGATCGAAAGTTCATTTCCTGTTATAAGAAATTTTCAAGCAATTGCTTTGACTAATGGTTCTTACTTTATTGATCTTTTTTAAAGTAAATTTTGGAGATATGATCCCTAAGTAAAATAAATCTCTTTTTTTGGAAGTATCCATATCTCTTGAAGTTACTTCAAAAAGTTTAATAGGTGTGATGAATAAACTAGCTCATGTGTATCGATGAGAATCATACATGAATAAGCTCTGTGAATAAACTAGTTCAGATGTACTATGATTCATACACAAATAAGATCTATGAATAAACAAGTTTAGGTGACATATTGAATTCATTGTTGTGAAGTAATGTTTTTTTTGGACATCCCATTATTGCTTTGACTAAAGGTTCGTCTCCTGTCTTTCTATTGAGCAAGTGGCACCAAATTAAACACTATTAAATTCAATATTGTGATTAGTCTTAGACTCTTCAATGTGAGAGTTTCTAAGCTATTTGGTCTCATATATATATATATATATATATATATATATATAATAGAGTAGTAGTTTCCACATCGAGTATATATGCAATTTGGATGGATCAAGATTTTTTAAGCTTTGTGGCTAGAATCAATCGCACTCCTAATCTATATATATAATAATGTAAGTGTTCACCTATATTTTATGTCTCTTAAACAATTAAGCCTGGAAAGCAAAGAAAGATGGGGTAAAAAATAAATATCCCTATCAGAAAGGACACGGGGTTATGTAAACCCTTAAACTCAAGTGTTTGCATATCCCCTCCTCCACCCTTTTTGATAGGGGTATATCCGTATATGTTTTTTTTCCCACAACCCTTTACTTTCCAAGGTTAATTTCTGTTAAGAGACACAATTATGCATGGTATTATTACTTATATACATCAACAGTTGCTATTGATTTTCTCCAAAAAGCCTGGAATGTCTTGATCCAACCCAAATTGCATATAAACTTAATGTGGAAGGTGCTATTGTTCTATTATATATATAGGAGGTCAACTAGCTCATAAACTCTCACTTGAAGAGTCTTAAATTCATATATCACAGTTCTTATATAAAAACTATCATGTATTATAAATATTCATGGTTCTTATTTATAAAGCGTTATTTATGAACTTAATACATAGCGGTCATCTACGTGAGATTGTTATTAAATTTTATTAAAAGTCACGGTTCTTATATACAAACTGTCACATCCTCTTTTTATTTTCACCTATTTCAAAGTACTTGAGGAAAATGATACGCAGTTAGTGGGCAACACAGAAATAACATGAATATACTGATAATAAGTGCATGATTACATAAATTCCCCCCATAAGGGTTCGTACATGATCATTACCATCAATGTAACCACACAAGGCTACTTGGGTATTTAAACACGTCCCAGTGAAACAGAGACATCTTCTTGTCTTCATTCCATTACTGCAATCCCTTTATATTGTTCTCAGCATATCTTCTGTCTTCTCCTGTCTAAATTGTTGGTAGGGGAGGGTGAGATTCGAGAGAATCTCAGTA
The DNA here is from genome assembly GCA_963242795.1 of Inga leiocalycina. Lineage (NCBI taxonomy): Eukaryota > Viridiplantae > Streptophyta > Magnoliopsida > Fabales > Fabaceae > Inga > Inga leiocalycina. The sequence continues at coordinate 58,190,009 of OY725327.1, read as the reverse complement.
GGAAAATAATATCAATATGTATGTATGATAAATGTTTAATGCATGACATGCTTACATCACATAACTCATGCTCATACAATGACAAATCTGTAAGCTTAATACTTCGAACAATATACTTATGGCCATAGCATAAATTGAAACATAGCTTCAAATCATTCATACATGTTTCACATAATCAAGCAAAGCAATAACATGCATCAACACACTAACAATAATATCAAATACATGCAGGAGAGGTAAGTTCCATACCTTAACCCTTTTTCGCCTCAAGACGTGTGCCTCGTAAAGCGTGCCAATAGCTCGGGCTCCATATTCGATCCTACAATGCCAAATGTATCGTTCAGACACTCCCATAGTGTTTATGGGGTTTATATGAGCCTATTATAAAAATTTACTAAAATGCCCCCGGGGACTCGAGGTCGCCATACTCGGTCTGGCTGCACTTTTCCTGAAATTCTAACCTAGGCTATCATAACATATTTCCGCTCAAGGAATCCATTTCCGAACTCGGAATTATCAAATTCAATGCCAAATTATAAAATTACCCTTGGCAGCCCTACTTTAGGGGTTTTAGGGGTGTTTTCATAATTATGCTTTTTCAGCCTTTTTCGAAAACGTGACCAACTGTAATCCCACCTAATTTTTGCTCTTGAACTCAATGGAAACATCAAATCATTGAAAATCCAACTATAAGACCCATTTACAACCGTGGCTGAATTATATGGGTTTTCTGGGGAAAATCGGGGTTTTTCAGTTTCGGCTCTGTAAACACGTTTCTTTCTACTCCTAACCACTTTATTAACTATTCCATTAGGTTATAACTACCATTTAGTACCAAGTTGGGCAGCATAACCCTTAGACCAACCCATTTCCAAAATTCAAAACCAACGGCAATCCAGCGAAATTTCATCGATTAAATTGCCCACAACAGCTAGAATAGTCAATATACAAAGGTTTGGAAGTTACCTCAAGCTCCCACTAGCTTTTCTCAAGAGTGGCTGAAACCCTAGCTTCCCTAACACCAAATTGAGCTTCACAATCTTAAATCATATGCAAAGGAAGCTTAGGAACGGAGTTATACGCATTAGGAACCGATTTACCAAAGAAATCACTTACCTTTGTAAGTTTTTCCTCCTCCTTTTCTCTCTCTACAATTTTTCTCTTCCTCTCTCTTCACATCTGAAATGGCATCAGTTTCAGCTGAATAAAGGAGGAAGATGATGTTTTATTTTAATATCTTATATCATATAATATTACTTTATTCATTTGTCAATTTTCCAAAATTCAGATTTTTACAAAATTCTGGCAGATTTCTGCCCAAACTTTGAAATATCATAACTAATTCTAGAAAAATTGAATTGAATTGATTCTAAAGGCTATGGAACCCTCATTGAGTTTAGTTTTAAGGAAAAATATAGCATTTTGCTATCTGGAAGCACAAAATTTCTAGAATTTCAATCTTGGGATACTGTTCCAGAAACTTCACAGCTTTTCTGTGATGACTTCAAAAATTCATATATTTTTGTATATAGCTCTAATTGAGTCATATGACCTTTCAAATTAAAGCTTAGGATGTCTACTTTTATCCTGTAAAATGTCATAATTTTTGCTTATCATTTGATCATTCAAAATCACATGACAAGCTCACTATCTCATAGATGATTTCACTAAAAATATAATTATATTCTCCAAAATTCATCATTTTACTTTCTTAATGCCCCAAAGAGATAAGAATCATTAGGTGATAAATTTGGGCTCCTGATAAATTGGGGCTTAGCAGTCCACCTAATTTAGGCTTATTCCCAAGTCTCAAATCCTAAATTTCGGGGTATTACACAAACCGTTATGTATGTTACTGAATAAATAATAGTTGTAAAATGATATTGTTATGTATCATGCAAGCATTATAATATATTATGACGGTTGTTTATATGTGGCCGTTAATTATTATCACAGCAATGGGCAGATCATGGCCTCATCAAATTTCAATATATAACGAGTGTTATATTATATCCGTTATAATATGTTTGAAATAAATAAAAGTTAGGAACTGTAATGTATTTGCGCCGAGCTTTTTATAATGCTTGCATATATGACAGTTCGGAACCGTTATATATAGCAGGTAATATCCGTCGTATATCATGATTTCTGTAGTAGTGCTACCTAACTCTCTTCTACTTGAGCATATCAATAGGATTAATTTTGAAAAAAAAATTTGAGAAATAGGTTTTATGTTTAGCATCAATATTAACTCCTCAATTAAGACCTCAATTCTACATTAAGGGCCGGATGGAGTAATTTATTTATATAAAGGATTACATTACATTAGGCCGAGGAAAGCAAGAACAAGACAGAAACAGAGTACATGCATGTATATATAACAAATATCCCAAGACACATATAGTTCATGAGTTGGACATGGAGATGAAGCTAGCAAAGTAGTAGACCAGCCGGTGAACGGTGGTGATGATGGGGGAAAAATCAGCAGGGGACAGAACAAAGGCAGCGGCGGCGTAGGCCTTCGCACTCACCGTTAGGGTGACCTTCGATTTGGCAGACGCCAGCGCAGTGGTGGTCGCTCACACATATGCCTGCGAACCTCTTGCTCGGAACCTGGCATGGGTGTCTCCAGCTCTGCGTCGTTTCCCTCCCGATCCCTTCTGCATTATATATATATATATATATATTATTCATTCATCAACACACACACACTAATCATAAGTGAAATCAACACACACACTAATGTCATGTTGTATTTGATATAATTAAGTAATTGATTTAACTTCATTAACCTAACCAAATTAATTAAGTAGATCATGTATTAGGGAGATGAGAGGTAGCTTTAAACATACAACTTTTTATGAAATTTAATAAAATATTTTTAATTAATTTAACACACAAATTTTATTTCTTTTATTTTTTAGCTTAAATAATGAATTTTCCATCAATGTCCCTAATAAAACCTTGGGAAAATAATAAAAAAAGAACTTTGAAATTGTAAAATCACAAATCAGATTTATTACCAAGAATTGATAAAGTAATAACGAGGCTTGATAAACAATTTACAATTCATTTTATGGGAAATACTTGTTTTGGGATTTTCTAATTTCAAAGTTCTTTCTATGTCATTTTTCTTAAAATCTTTTATGCTTGACTAATTTTAACTAACTTCTTTAATTTCATTGTATGTAATATTGTCATGGTTGAATTTCAGTTCAGAGCTTAGCTGGGGCTTATATGCTTAGTTTCTTTCGGATACATGGGGAGATTGGGCCTATAGTGCCTATGGTCATTAGTCACTCAAATCACACGGATTTCTTGATTTTAAGGTAGGTTGTGTATGTTTTCCTCCCTCCGGTATAAGGAAATGATAGGAGAATTGTATCACAAGACCAGAAAATATAGGAATTGAATATCGAAAATTCTAGAGGAACTTGTCTCTAAATCCTTAATTATAAAGGGATCCACAAAAGATGATCAGATTCTTACATAATACAAACTCACAATTAAGTGAATTAACTCTACTTGCAAAAGACATTTTAAGATATTGAGGATAATTAAGATGCCATCTAAAAATAACTAAATACAACTTGACCCTTAAATAATAGAGAAACTTTTTAACCCTAAGAATAAAAAATTAAAATACAACAACAACAAAGTTTTTATCCCACTAGGTGGGGTCGGCTACATGGATCACACGACGTCATTGTGCTCTGTCAAAAACCATATTTTTTGGTATATTATTAATCAAAAGGTCTCTCTCTATGACTTCATTAAGCGTACGCTTCGACCTTCCGCGACCTCGTTTTACAGGACTTCATACGACTTGATCCACCCTCATCCCCGGTGCATTCAACGGCCTTCGTTGAACATGTCCAAACCACCTCAAACGACTTTCTACTATTTTTCCTTCAATAGAAGCCACTCCAACTCGTTCACGTATATGATTATTATGAATCTTGTCATTTCTTATATGACCACACATCTATCTCAACATTCTCATCTCGACCACCCCCATTTTATGCTCATGTAATCCCTTTAAAGGCCAACACTCACTGCCATAAAATATTGCTAATCTTATAGCAGTGCGGTAGAACTTCGCTTTTACCTTATTAGGTACTTTCCGATCACAAATAACTCCAGTAGCTTTATTCCATTTATACAAGAATAAAAAATTAAAATAAAAAAGATATTTTAAGATATTGAGGATAATATGCCATCTAAAAATAATTAAATCAATGATAAGAATAAGATATTAATAATATCTTTGAGATCCCTATTTGACAACTCATATATTTAGAATAATATACTAAAAACAAAACAACGGATAAATATAAGAGATTCTTAGAATGATTTGAAATATCTAAAAGATATATAAAATATTTGTAATAATTTAGGAAATACAAAATGACTCTTTTAAATAATAAATACATCATAAATTAACTAAAAAACTAATTAGTCTTCTTCTTGATTCTTAGTAGGTTCCTTTAATCATTAGATCTACATCAGAAAATATTTGGGAAATTGAATTTAATCCTAAATATAACACATAATTTTTATCTTTATCAATTTCTTTTCTTCATTTACTCCTATTGAATATTTATGCCCCCTCAACTGTGATAAAGGAAGAGATGAAATGGGAGAATTAAGTAAAATGACTAGGATGTTTTAAAAAATATATGTCATATTACTTGATTTAACTAATTTTCTTAATCTAATCAAATTAGATAAATATATCTAATATTAAATATTGAGGAGTAACTGCTAAGAATGAAAATAAGTTTTGTGTTGTACCTGATTTCGCCAGATCAAAGATACTCTTTCACGTCTTTAAGATAATACCTAGTTTATAGCTCAATTAGTTAAATACTCTAGAAAAGGCCTCTTCCCTGTTGACACATGGAATTTCGCCAGGTGTACCAAGAAGAAGGCTCTAAATTCATGATAACTACTACTAGAGTATATAATTAACAACATATAATTGTATCAACATTTTGGGAAGGAAGCTTTGGGTAGCGTTGGTAATATGGGTTTTAACCGTGGGCCAAACCCTTCTAATCCGGAAAAATGGGGCGTTTTGGGTTTTGTAATGGTAGGACTATTTTGATGCGGTTCTTTTTTATTCGAACCCATATGGGCCCAACCTGCAGCAGGTTAGACTATCGGGTTGGCAGGTTGGACCGTTTTTATTTTAATTTTTTTTAAAAAAAAAACTCTGACTTCTTTGAGTGTATTGTTTAACCTAACGCCATTAATATCAACTAATTATTGATTGTATATTAAATGTTAACGATGGTTTTTGGATTTATGTTTATCTTGTATTGTGTGAACTTATGATGAATGCTTAATTTGTAATATTTGAAACTTTGAATTTAATATTTTATTATCACTTTGTGATTTTGTAATGTATTTTTAATTTTTTTTATGGTTTAGGTTTGTAGAAAAAAAATACAGTATATTGCTAAAAAAAAGTTTGAAAAACGCAGTATACAAAAATTTTAAAAAAAAGGAAAATAATATGGGTTGGGTGTAATGCCCCAAAATTTGATTAAGGGCTAATGACCTTTTAAGAGGTTGTAATGAATATTTAGAGAATGATTTTGGAAATAAAGTCAATTGAGACACAAGTTAATTATTGAAAATATCCAACACCCTGTATTTTAGCATGATTATTTGACAAAGTAATTGTTGGGGCTAAAATGAGGGAAGGGCGAATGGAATAGAGAAAGAAATGAGAAAATGTATTATGTGGCAATTTAGTAAAAATTTCCATGATCAGGGGAAAAATTGAAAGAATGGAATTTATCGGTAAATTAGTTAGTGATTAATGGAGAAATTAATTACTAACTAAGAAGAAATGAGATGCGTGACTAAATGGCTAATGGACTAGTTAGTGTAACCATGTGGTTACTTATTTGGTGAAAAATAAGGAGATTATGACATGTGACACCATTGGATGAAGAGTGGTTGATGGGAAAGTCAAGTAATCATATTTTATCACATTTCTCTCCCTCTCCCTCTCTATTATGTGTATGGACAAGGGAATGGGGCAGAAATTCTGCCTCCTCCTTCATCATTTTGATCATCACACATTCTCTCTCTCCAAGCTCTCTCTTGTGCGTCATTTGTGAAGAAGAAAGAGGAAGGAAAATGTTGAGATTAAGGTAAAATTTTGACTTCAAATGCCTAAATCTCCTTCAATAAAGTTGTTTCCCTTGTTAAGAGCTTTCATCCTATGATTTTAGATTCTTAAGAGGAGGTGTTTTTGTGCTTGAGAAAAATTGGAAGTTGGTGAATTAAGAAACAAGTTTAGGAAAGTGAAAGAGGTGAGTGAAAGCTTCCTTTTGATACATATGTTGTGACTATTGGTTGAGTTGTGAATTTTTGGTATTTTGCCCTAATTTTTGAGTAGTATTGGATTGTGAGAATTGCATGTGGTTTTGGTGTGAAAATGGTATATTGTGATGTCTTTTGGACAAATAAATTGGTTTGAATAATTGAAGGTTGGGTTTGGCAATTTTGTGTTTGGTTTTGTGTATTGGTCAAAACAGGACATGTTGATAGGTTGTGATTTTGGTCATTTGAGGTTGCCATTGTGTTCCTTGTGAAAAATTGTGTGGGAGTAGTGTTGGTTGTGAATTTTGAACCATTGGAAACATAGGTTTAAAAATTCCAAGTTTTGGTCAGTGGAAAACTCTGTGCTGACAGTTGTTTTACATGGACGTTTTTAAATAGCAAATGGTGTTGGAAAATTCTAAAACTTTCCATTCTTAAAGTTCACATGCCAAGCTTCAAAATGGACATATAATTTATGTCATTTTGTTTTGTGAGCTGAGTGTTATGATTTTCCAAAATTTGATGTTGAACATGGATCAATTCTGGAGTAGTGTGGACATTTGTTGGATTCTGTATTTTTATGGTTATGGAAAGTGATGATTCATATTTTTTTTGTAAAGAGGACTTAAATAGCTTTCCATAGGCTTTGGAATCATCCCATTTCGATTTTTTTAGAATTAGTTATGATTTTTTGAAGTTTAGCCAAGAAACAAGATTTTCTTGGCCATGGCCAGCGGATTCTTGGCCGAGGCCCAAATGTTTCTAACCTATTTTTTGCCGCGGAAGTGGATTTTTGGGCCGTGGCCAACCCCCAAAATTCAGTATTTTGCATTTCTGAAAAGTGGTTTTCAACCCATTACTTCCCAACCCTTTAGGGCTTTTGTTAGAGACATTTGTAGCTTCTTAAAGGATATTAATGAAAACCAAATCTAAGTGTTGGATAGAGAATAACACTTCGTCACTAATTATGAATTATAGAATACGATATTTGCCCTACTCGGGAGAGGCAGGTGCTAGAGCACGCCTAGAAGGACCAAGGTAGTGACTAGAGGTGGTAATGCGGGCTGGCCCGCTGGTTAAGGGCCAACCCGCACGAGCCGCGGGCTGAGACGGGGTGGGCTGGTGTAAATAAACACATCTCTCTTAAATTTAATAATAGTAGAATAAATAAATATAATATGAAAACAAGTGTCAAGTAAAAAATATGGGGAATTAATTAAACACATTATCAAAAGAAAGAAGATAAGGGAGAGGAGAGACTAAATGCATTTGAGAAAAAACTAAAAAAAAACATTATGCGGGCCAACCAGTAGCTTGTTTTTAAACGGGTCACCGAAAGCTTGTTTAATTTGGGCGGGCTGGCGGGTCCGGCCCGAATTACCTGCTCTAGGAGTGACTTTTCTCTCATGTTGTGTATGATGTTTGGTATGCATGACTTATCATTGTGTTGTATGTGTTATCAGCCATAGGGCATTACAACGTGAGCAGTCGTAGGGCGTGATGGTTATCACACCTACCTCTGCCGTTGTAATTGCCGAGGCTGCGTTGTGGAATTGTGAATTCCTGTTTGAGTATCCTGCCAGTGTGGTTGTGTGTATGTGAAATATTTTATATAAAACCCAGCTGTGGTGTAATATATTGTTGTAAACTATGTTGTGGTGTAATACAGCGTGAGCAAACATAAAGGTGACGCACATCATACCTGCCCTTGCCGTTGTAACTGCCATTGTAGTTGCTATGTGTTGTGTGATGATTTGCTTTCATGCTTTGTGGTTGTGTATACTATGAGTGATTTAACACTACGGGGATTCCTTAAAATTTCACTCTCCCAAAAGCACAAATTTCAGACAAGGCTGGAGGTTCAAAAGAAAAGCAAGTGATGAAGGGCAGCTGAAGCTCCGGGCTTGGAGTTATTTATTTTGGATATTGGTTATCATAGTTGGATTTTTGAATATTTTGTTAGGATTTGTACACATATTGGATTTATGGAATAGTTTTGTGTAATCCCCTAATAAGGGAATGAATTATGGGCATTGGTACCTTGTAAAACCCCTATTTAATTAATGGAACCTGCGTGTATCGAGAATTTACATTGTACTATGATATTTATGAATGAAATCATACTGTACATGTTTGAAATGTGATTATGAGACCGTTGTTGAACATGTTTTAGAAAATTTTTTGTAATCCCTGGTTTGGGAAGTTTAATTTTAAATAAGTCCCAAATTATCTTACGGTCTCTAATTCCACATAATTATATATTTACGAACTTAATATCAGCCTTGATGAGAAGGGGTTACATTAGGCGAGCTAACCCTCCAACCCAGAGATTATGGTTTGGGTTGGCTAAATGTCAACTCATAGTGATATGATTTTTTTTGGCCCCAAACCAATATGGTCCTAACCTGTGGCAGGTTAGCCCGAACCTGGTGATCTTGCCCATATTACTAGCTTTACCTTTGGGTGGCGTATATAAAAAAATTACAAATTTAAAATACTAAGGGAAAATTGGTAGAATAATCTGTTTGACAATTGAGAGAATTAATCTTTTAGTCTACGTAGTTTTGATTGAGTTATAACTCAATCCATACATTTTAACTCAATACAACTCAGTTTCTATAGTTTTGACTCGGTTACAATTCAGTCCCTATAATTTTAACCATTTTATAATTTATTAGTCTTTATGTTTTAGAATAAAGTTGGGGGCTATATTATAAAATGGTTAAAATTATAGGGACTAAGTTATAGTAAGTCAAAATTTAAGGACTAAGTTACAATCAAGTTAAAACTAAATAGACTGAGTTGCATTGAGTCAAAGTGTAGGGACTGAATTATAACCTAATCAAAACCATATGGACCAAAATTAAAGATTGATTTTTCCTTGAAATGTTTACTGATTAAGAATATCTAGATTCGAGTATTGGTATTTTTTTTTATATAAAATCTTGCAGATTAATGCTATTTTGTGTATAAATACATATCATATGACCAACAAAATTTCCAACAACAATTTTCACCAAATTTTCCCAAATATAAATGATGTGAGTTCATTTTACATGATTTAGTTGTCATCTCAAAACATCTTCAATTCCCTTTTCTTGGAAAAGTACACTATTTATTTCATGAAATAAATTATTTTCCCCCCTTTATTGCTGTAACGCACCCTGGACAAAAATAGGTTGATCAATAATCTTTTTGTCATTTCATGCTGGTAACCATTTGAAGTATCACTTTCAGCTTTTGTTGTCCCCTCTTTAACCAGCGCTTTGTCTTTCTCTTTTCTCTGTAAGAGAATCTTTCATCAAACATGTCCTTATTCATCTCATACTACAGCCTTAACCTCGTCCCGCCATTTCACACCCCACTTTCGCTGCCTTAAAAGCCCCAAAAGCCTCTCTAAAAAATCCAAATATATATAGCTTACTTAAAAGACACATGAAATTAATCATCCATGGCTACACCAAGATACATCTGAAGAAGGCAAATAATAACAAAGCAGAGTTACGGTACAACAACACTTTAGATCATGTATCTCCCTTTTCTCTCTTAGTGGGGTCATGACAGTTCAAAATTATGCAGTATCAAAAGATACAGATTCCCCACAACGTATTTCCTCAAATTTGTACGCATACATAGCCAGAGCAACGTGTCCTCCATATAAGAACAATAATTCCACAGACTTAAATATTGAATTATGACTAGGATCTTCAATCAGATGAAGGCTGGTTCTTCAAACGGTATAGTAGCTTCTTTTTCTTGGAGCTTGGGTTATCAATGGTGACAACAACTTTGCCTGGTTCACTAGTTTTGAAACTGTCACACACCACTGGTTCATCTGATGATGCAATCTTTCTGGTCTTGTGTATGATCACTGTGTAGTTTCTTCCTTCTGAACTTGGCACAAATTCTGCCCCATAGCTTACTTCCCACCCTATTACTCTCACCTCCCAACTAAGATGGCATTTCTGTATAATTCCCAACAAACTTCAATCATCAATAACCAAACCCATAAGAGAAATTTACAACAGAGGAATCCTAAGAAAATTCCTCGTTATATACTACCTTCAGTCCTAAATACAAGACCCAATTGATTTTTTTAAAGAGATTAAGGAAGTTAAATAAATTACTTTTAAGTATTTATACTCATTATTTTTTTCTAAACTAATTTACTTAACTTATAAACTGAGATATAATTTGATGATACACATCATTAGATTAAAGACACCATGGAGTATGATGAAAGTGATGAATAGGAAAAACCCACCTCAGTAACTGGGAATTCCACAGTATGTTTTGATGCTGGCCGTACAGTAACTTCTGTGACAGCATTGGTATTTCCGAATTCACCATCTTTGCTTAGTCCTCCATACTTGACAGGAAGTTGATCAGCTGCTATGTATCTGAAATCCACAGGCCACACCACAAACTTGAAGTTTCTTCAAGCTGATGAAAGTGAAAAAGAAAGATTAAAAAATTGAACTTTCTTATTTTTATTACCTTAAAAGGATCTCTACCGATTTGGAAGGCCCAGCAAACATAAACTTGCTCTTTGTTCTCTGGGTCAGAAAAGGGCTTATCATCCTATTCACTGCCATGTACCACCATGGCACATTGATGAACACCTACATTAAAAAAAAAAAAAAACACACCTTTTACCTTAACCGAATTACCTCTGGAAATTACTCTCTTGTATCCTTAATATAAGACATATTTCGGGAGTTAATTTTAGTCATAAATATAATATATGATTTTCATATTTGTCAATCTTTTTCTAATCTACCCCTATTGATACTCTCTCAATAATAATCAAGGAGAAGAGGGATAGACGGTATTAAAAATGATATTTAGAATGTTTCAAAAAATACATGTTATATTAACCAACTTCCTTAATTAAATTAAATTTCATAAAGATATAGTATATCAAAATGGTACGTGTGTGTATATCTATATAAATATATGTGAAATCTACATAGAGGTACCTGTTTGGCTACAAATTCAGGATAGTTGTCTTGAAGCAATTGAAGTGCCTGTTTGGTAGCATGTCTAAGCTCCCACTTACTAGGTCCAGGAGAATCTTTGAGGTCATTGACCTGAACAATGGTGGAGATTCCACCTGGGTTGAAATCCAATTTCCTGATACTCTTTTCCAGGAACTGAATCCTCCATTTTAAGAACTTGTCCCTCTTTTCCTCATCAGAAAATGTCTTCTTGTAAAGATCCTTGTTCTGGAATTCTCCATAGATGTTATAACACACTGGGTATCCAACCTTGTCAAAGCCATGCATGTACACCACCGTCTCTAAATCATCACCCAAGTCCTTCTCATTCACCAGTTCCTCTATTCCAAACTCTTTTCGCCATCGGATTGTGTTCTTGATCATGTTATATGCTTCCTTCACTTTCATGTCTCTGGCTCGGAGAAATTTCAGCAGAATCACATCGCTCCTTTCATCTGCAAGCAATGGAATCCCCCAGATGGAGACCTGATCTTCCCCTGTTTTTGAAACAGAGGAAGAGACAGGTTCTGTTTTGTCTGTTTCCTCTTCCTCTGTTTTTTTGGGTTCATCAGCTGATTCTGTTCTCTCGTCCTTGGTGTTTTCCGCAGATAAGAGATGGCTTTCGAGTGCTTGTTGGACGAGGAGCTTGAGATCTTGGAGGGCCTTCTTCTCATTATCAGGAAGATCAGAAACTTTAGTGCTCTCTTCCTTGAAAAAATCAGACTCGTGAGGTTTCTGATCAGTCTCATTCTTTGAGTGTGGTTGAGCTTTGAAAGACTTTGAAACATCACCAAGAACGACTTGTTCCAGTGTTGTCTTTGAAGCCCCCTCGGCGGCCATGGCTGTTCCTGGACTAAAACAAAGTTTACAGTGGAATGAGAGAGAGAGAGAAGAAATGGAGGTGATGAGAAAGAGGAAAAATGGAGATAGTTATAAAGAGAGAAAGATGGTACTGTAGGAAGGATGAATCATGAGGGAAACTGTGTGGTAAAGTGGAGTAATTATAGAAGCCAAACTGCATTTAAGCTGTCAGGACAAAGAATCCTAAGACCGATCGCAGGTTTGATCATCTTTTTAATTTTTTTAATTAAAGGGATACGGTTACAAACATGGGATCCAATTTACTACTTCCTACTCATAAGGGATTTTTTTATTTGATTCAAGTTATCTAATGCGACTTTGGATCTGACACTAATCCATTTCGAGGCTTATAGCCAAAAATGATTTTCACCACTCCTCAAAAATTTGCTTTCCAATATTTGAATTTGTCCTCTCTACCTTATAGAGGTGATGATATTTATTAGTTACCACTCCAATCAATAGTTTATTAGTTACTTATAAAGAGTTTTCATTACATTATTTGTTTCAAACTCATCTAATTCTAATACCACTTTGGATTTAAAATTAATCATTTTTGAATCTTAAAGCGAAAAAAGTTTTTACCTCTACCAATAAGTTCGTTCTTTAATATTTGAATTTGTTTTCTATGAAACCACCTATCATCTCAACTAATATACCGCTGCTTACTTATAATGAGCTTTCAGATGATCTATGATGTTGCTTTTTCTTGTCCAAAGGGAAAAGTTACAAAGGTGTCTGTTGAAACGGACAAAAGATTTTGAACCAAAAAAAAAAACGGACAAAAGATTGCAAAAAGTGGGGCCAAATCATCACCACTAATTCTGATTCATTGGCCTTTTGAACGGTTCGATTTGAGCATGTCAGATTATGACATGCATGGATTGCAACCACCCTCTCACCATTGTTGTCGTTTTTTCATCTTTCATTTCCAGCGTTTTAAAAAAGAGATTCACATTTTCTTTTTTCTAGCTTGGGCTGTTGGGCAGTCGAAAGCGTGATTATATATTTAGATGACCGTTGATACAACCTTGGATGCTTTTCGCTGTTTCTTTTGAAATATGGGACTATCATTATCATGTGATATATAATTAATATTCTATGTATATTGAGGTCCACTCTTGCTTTTATTCTGGTATTGACTTGTCAATTAATTACGGTTCTTATTACCACTGGATTTTAGCCTATTTACAAGTCTTTAGCTCTTGTGGATTTTCTCTATGCACGGGAACTTGCGGCATCAAAGAAAAATTTTAAAAGAAAACCATTGAACTAATAGTTTTAATTTGTCAAGCTGCCACTCTTTTATTATTCAACACGTAAATATATATCAAGTTTCTTAGAGATTAAGACTCATTTAAACTTAGACTATAGATATTTGATTTGTATACTTTATTCTCTGTCTTATACAAATATATGATACTTGTCTAAGAGTTAAACACAAAAATGATCTCTTAGAATGATATATTTGAGTTCAACTCAAGATTCATAAATCAAATGAGAATGATCAAGGTCCCCCTTTTACCAATTGATGAGACGAAAAAAGTGGTAGAAGATGTTCACAAAGATAGGGGAAGTGCTGTTAACATTGTGATTGTAAGTAGTATGAAGACCAGGAAAACTTTGAAGCATCAATGCATCAACCATTGGTTTCGGAATGGGTTGAGATGTTTAATCGTATGTTCAAAGTCTAATATTAAAATAATCAATAAGAAAATAGAAAATCTCATTACTCAATACTATACAGAATGTCATAGCCATTATGAACAAAGAAAAGAACGTACTCTTGACAAATTATGTGCATGAACTTGCTCCTGATGCCAAAATCACCTTCATAGGATATAAAGCAGATTAAAAGTCTTGTAGTTTAGTGGTATGGATGTTTTCCTATAAGTGGGATGTCACGAATTCAATCCCATCTATAACTTAGACGATTAGTACCTACCTTGTAACTAGAAAAAGAAAAAAGAAATGCAAAAATTACATTTTGATTTGCGCTTGCACGTTGTACTATTACATTCTCATTCAAAACTAGCTAGCTAGCCCTTTATGAGATCTAAAATGAACAAACCCAGAAAAAGCAAGTGGAATAAAGTATTTGCATGGCACGAACAATATCTCTAATTTCTTCAGAAATTCATCCTCCCTGTTAATTGCAGAATGTCGGTGATGATCAAGAGTTGATTATTCGCTAAGAAAAGTAATTTTGATAGAGAAATACCCTCCCTCGTCAACAACCGCCTAAACTTCATTTGATCTCCTGCCGGATTTTTTTTTTTTTTAAAATTTCTGAGTAAAGATCATTCATATTATTATACTAATAATCATGATGCCACGTTATTGATTATTCCTAGGGTAGACGGCTATATTTTTAGTAAGTTGGAATGGGACAAAAGTAGAATATATGGGATAAAGTTATTAACGGGACCGACGAAAATCAGATTATTAGTTCAAAATTTTTCTCTTTATTTATAAATTTTGTTTTATTTTCTTATTTATATAGATATTAGTTGAGGTTTACACAAGGAATCATATTGTTATTATTTTGATATACCTAATATTTTAATTTTTTACCAAAATATCTAATATTTTTATTAAATATTTAAACTATGTCTTTTTTATATAGATCTTTGTTATATAAAAACATATTAGTTAATACATGATATTAGTTATATCATGGCTCTTATCAGGTTTAAGTTTGAATTATTTTTTATTTTTGGTCATGCTTTCGGTGCAAAAATGATAGAAGATGATATTATAGTACATACTCGTATTGTATATTTTCAATCCTCTAGGTCTAACATCTAACATAGATCCATACATTTTCAGTTATTTTTAATTTTAAATGTGGAAGATAAAGTAGGAGGCTAAGTTCGGGTGAATTTATTATTGTTAAATTTATATTTTATATATATTCCTTTAAATAATTACAATTTTTATGGTCATGTGTAATAAATATTGTTTTCTGGATATAGGTTCTGAATTATTTTAATTTTAATGTCAAAATCTAGCGGATTTTCTTATTGTGCTTTTTCCCATCATACTTTCTCCAAATAATTTAAATAGGTGATAAAAAAATAATAAAAATTAAAAATATCGCTTGAATATAAATATAGATAAAAAATAAAAAAGTAATGAAATAAAAGAGGAGAGAGTCAAAATATCTAACGGGATCTTCCAATTTTAAGCATCTTCTTAATTTCTTAAAAAAATTATAATTTCTAAAAAGATTTCGATAATCTTTCTAAATATCTTATCCTAATGCAAATAAAAAAAAGGTTCTAAATCATCTTTAAATTGGGATCAAGGAAGCACAAGATTGAGAGAGCTTAAACACCGCGAAGAGATCGAAAGGGCCAATAAAAATTGTGAATGAAAAGGGAATTGTCAAGAACAAGGTACGAATTTTCTTCTTCTTTATGTGCGATTCAGACTTTCTTCTTCTTCTTTCTTCTTGTTAATTTTGTTTAGTTTCATATATTCTTTGCAATTTGGACTTCCTCTTCTTTCTTGTCGTTAATTTTGCATGGTTTCATATATTCTTTGCAATTCGAACTTTTTCTCGTTCTTTCTTGTAGTTAATTTTGCCTAGTTTCATATTTTCTTTGGAATTTGGACTTTCTCTTCTTCTTTCTTATTGTTAATTTTGCATACTTTCATATATTTTTTACAATTCGGACTTTCTCTTCTTCTTTTTTGTCGTTACTTTTGCATAGTTTCAGATATTCTTTACAATTCACACTTTCTTCTTCTTCTTCTTTCTTCAAGTTAATTTTCCTTCGATTCATAATAGTATATTCTTCTTCTTTCTTGTTAATTTTGCATACTTTCATATAATTGTTTTCTTTTCTTAGGGTTAGGGTTATGATTTGTCTTAGTTGGGCTTTGGGTTTTGTTGTATGGGCTTGGGCCCTTTTTGTTGTTTTACTGTTCTTTTCACTCTTTGCTTTGTCATTAGCATTATTCAATACTATAATATAAATACTTCTGGTAATATATATATATATATATATATATATATATATATATATATATATATATATATATATATATTCGTTTTCTTTTCTTTAGTTTTCCTTTGGTCATCATCTTCCAATTTACTGTTGAATTTTTGTTTTTGATTATTTCTCTTAAATTGGAAAATAATAAAACTTTGATTATAAGAAAATCTACTGCTTGAAATAAAAATTAAACTTGTTGACCTCACTAGTTTATTTAGACAATGAAATATCTTGAATTTATTTTTTGTCATAATTCATGCTCAGGACAATAAGAAAAAGGAAAAAAGACAAAAAAAAAAAAGCCATTTGAACTTCAAAATCCTAAGTAAGTTTTCTTGCTTACAAGAGTATTGGTATTTTGCCTAAAAGACTATAGCAATTAACTACTCATTTTAATCGAAAATCACTAATTTAAGATTTTGAAGTTTAAATAGTATTTTCTTATTTTTCTCCCTAAGAAAAATATCTTTGATTAGGAAAGGAATAGGGTATTTGAGATTTTTGAGATTATGACGGAGTGACGATGATTTTTTTTGGATACTAAAAGTTATCTAATTAAACACCCTCACAAAAAAAAAAACCAAGTTTCCTTCACAAATTACTGACTTTATGCCTATTTTCATTTTTTTTATTCTTTGATTATTTTCTAAAAATAATCAATTAAATATATGATATAGGAGTGAACATGTCACAAAAATTTTATAAAATTCGCAAAATTTTTGTTAATGATTTTAATCAAATCAAAATATTTTTATTTTTCATAAATTATCTTAATGTGCATAACTCATGAAAATTTTAAATTATTTATAACTAATCTATCTTTTAAGTTTCAAAAACGACTTTTGTATTAATTTGACTGATTCTAATTTTAACAATGTCAAAAAAAAAATTGCATAAAAAAACGTATTTCTCATACACTCATACAATTGGACGGGAGGCTGAAATATTTGAGTTAATGATAGTATATACAATTATTTTGTACAAAAATAATAAAAATTGAAGAATAACAGAATCCTCTAACGGCTCTCTATATGGTTAGGGTTCGAGGGATGGGTGGAGATACTTAGGGCAACGTGCCCCTTAGTTAAGGACATTGTAAATATTATTCCCTCCTGTTTTATTTATAAGCAACTTTCTTTTTGATTGTGCAAAACAAACTGATAGTTAAAAGCAATAGGTGTGTCAAAAATACCATATTTTTTTCTATATATGCCCCTATTTACGAAAAGAGTATAGAAGAGAGAATAGATAAAAAGTATGAGAAATAATGAATAAAAGATATGAGAGAGAATGAGTATTTAATAAGGGTAAAATTGGAAAAAGAAGCTTATATTTTCAGACAAAAAGTGAAACTTGCTTATAAAAGGGATTAACCATATAAAAAAGAAAGTTGCTTGTAAATAGAACCGGAGTGAGTATTTCCTTATTGGAGGGGTTAAAGAATAACGATAGTTAATTATTTCTAGTCTAATCAAGATTTGCCGAATTACTTTTCCTCATACAATTAAATATATATATATATATATATTCTAATTTTAATAAATTATCTATAAATAGGATGAAGAAAGGTACAAAGAAGAGAAAAAGTGATGGGCAGGCGGACAAAGCAAGAGTCAAGAAGAAACAATGTGAAGAGGAAATTGTCGATACTCCCAATGGTAAGATTAACACCTTGACATTTCTTCTTCTTCTTTCTTCTCTTTAATTCTGCTCGATTTCATTCTTTACAATGTGTATCTGTAATTCGGCTCTAAAACTCATTTATTGTTCTTATAATAGCTTCTATGCCGTATGAAATAAATATATGATAAAGTTTTTATCTTGTAATTTTTAACATGCTATAAAAAACGACAGTTTCCTATTAATAAGTGTTTTTTATTATGGTTTCTTTGTGGTCGGTCACATAATGGACTCTATATTATAGAATACTTATTCAATTTATATTTGACTTTTATGATATCAGCTAAGATTGCTATATATTTTATTTTATTTATTATCTTGACTCTTTGATTTCAAGTCCTAATTAACATAGACGATCAAATTTTGAATTGCTAGAAATGGATCAAAAGGAGCCCATTACATTGGAACAAGGATGGGGTCTAATGCAGGAAGGTATCACGAAGCTGAAGAATATTCTAGAAGGCTTACCAGATGAGAAACCTTTCACTTGCCAGGAGTACATGAAGCAATACACTACAATCTACAACATGTGTACTCAACAGCGGCCATATGATTTCATCAATGGAGAGCTTTATGGGAAATACAAAGAAACTTTTGATGAATACCTCAACTCTAGTGTGTGGCCATCTTTAAGAGACAAGCACCATGAATTCTTACTTAGAGAGCTTCTCAGAAGATGGAACAACCACAAAGTTATGACTCGATGGCTCTCACGCTTCTTCCAATATCTTGAGCGCTACTATATTGCTAAACGCTCGGTGCCTTCGCTTAATACTGTTGCAGTTTCTTGTTTCCGTGATTTGACCTTTGACAAGGTAAAAGCTATGGCTAAAGATGCTATCATCTCTTTAATCAATAAAGAACGTGAGGGCGAGCAGATTGATCCGTCGTTGTTGAAGAATGTTGTTCATATATACGTAGAGATTGGTGTGTATGAGCAGGATTTTGAAGTTGATATGATTGCTGATACTTCTACTTACTATGCAAGAAAGGCAACAAACTGGATTGAGGTTGACTCTTGCCCGGATTATATGCTCAAGGCTGAGGAATCCTTGAAGAGGGAAAGGTATAGAGTTGGAGAGGCTGGTTACTTACACTCTAGTACAAAGAATAAATTAGTAGAAACGGTTCAACATGAGTTGCTTGTCACCCACGGAACTCAGTTACTTGAGAAGGATAACTCTGGTTGTGGCTTTTTGCTCAGAGATGATAAAGTGGAAGATCTATCTAGAATCTACAGATTATTCCATGAAATACCTAAAGGTTTGGAGCTTGTTGCTAATACATTCAAGGAGCATGTTACAAGTGAGGGTACAAAATTAATCCAACAGGCTGAAGAAGCTTCTGGTAGTCAGGCAATAAATAGCTCATCCGGTGTTCAAGAACAATCCATTGTTAGAAAATTCATTGAGCTTCATGACAGGTACATGGCATATGTTAAAGGTTGCTTTATGAATAACGCTATCTTCCACAAGGCATTGAAAGAGGCTTTTGAAGTATTTTGTAATAAAAAGGTTGCTGGCATTCCAAGTGTAGAACTTGTGGCAGCATTTTGTGACAATATTCTTAAGAAGGGTGGTGGAAGTGAGAAGTTGAGTGATGAGGCAATAGACGAAACTCTAGAGAAGGTGGTCTACCTTCTTTTGTATAACAGTGATAAGGATTTGTTTGCTGAGTTTTACAGGAAAAAGCTAGCTCGTCGGTTACTTTACGATCGGAGTGCCAATGAGGATCATGAAAAAAGTTTTCTGTGCAAATTGAAGCAACAATTTGGTGGACATTGCACTTCAAAGATGGAGGGAATGATGACAGACTTGGCCATAGCTAAGGATAGTCAAAGAAGTTATGAGCAATATCTTCATAATAATCAACACATAAACCCTGGGATTGACTTATCAGTTACTGTTCTTACCACTGGAACTTGGCCTAGTTACAAGTCTTGTAGCCTAAATCTTCCATTAGAGATGGTCAAGTGTGTGGAAGCTTTCAATGAGTATTATACATCAAAAGCAAAGCACAAGAAGCTCTCATGGGCTTTCTCTATGGGAACTTGCAACATCAATGGAAACTTTCAACAGAAAACCATTGAACTGATAGTTTCAACTTATCAAGCTGCCGCACTTCTACTATTTAACAATGCAAATAGATTGAGTTTTTCAGAGATTAAGACTCAGCTAGGCTTAGATCACGATGATTTGGTTCGTGTTCTTCATTCATTGTCTTGTGCAAAATATAAGATACTTTGTAAGGAGCCAAACACAAAAACTATCTCTCAAAATGACATATTTGAGTTTAACTCAATATTTACTGATCGAATGAGGTGAATCAAGGTCCCTCTTCTACCAATTGATGAGAGAAAAAAGGTGGTAGAAGATGTTGACAAAGACCGGAGATATGCTATTGATGCTGCAATTGTGAGGATTATGAAGAGCAGAAAAACTTTGGGACATCAACAGTTAGTTTTGGAATGTATTGAGATGATGAGTCGCATGTTCAAGCCTGATGTTAAAGTAATCAAGAAACGAGTTGAAAATCTTATTGTTCAAGATTATCTGGAAAGGGATCCAAATGATGCTAACACTTATAGATATGTGGCGTGATCAACACCATTCATGTATATGATATTTTTATATTTACTTTTAGCTATTTTAACTTTTGAAATTTAAACATGATTGTACTTGGCTAGATTTACTTAATATAGATTTGAATATTTGACTCTTTTCTTCTTATATAAATATTTCCCTGCACTCTCCCTTTCCTACTTCCCAGTGCGTCTCACATCATGTATATTCATACGAACAATCCCATTAAAAAATTATGCATAGTTTAGAAAGTCTTACCTGAAAACAATGAACTTGAAAATTTGTATCATAATAAATGATGATTAGGTCAATATTTGCTATCTTTATGTTTGGGCTTGTCGAGTTGCCGTGAATGAGCGCACCTCATCTCGGCAATGAAAGGGAGTGTCTCCACTATAACTCTTCTCTCCATTTAATTTCTTTACAATTGGATTAGGTTTTACTAGTTGAGATTTAATCTATATTAAAAATATTATTGTAATATTAAATTTTAAATGATAATAATATTTACATAGAATAAATCACAACCATTACAAGCTAATCCAACAATAAAGAAATTAAGTGGAGAGAAGGGTTAGTGAAGGCACTCTTTTCTAACAAGAATACTCCTCGTTTGGTGACACCAAGATCACTTCTTTTACGAGACTGTATGTCCATTATATCTTGTAACGTTCATGCAGATTTTTCGTTACAGTTGAATTCATCACGCTGCCTTCTTTCGTTCTAATTTAGTCATTCTCTCTTTCAAAAGGCGAGTGCAGTTTGAACAAGGTGGGCTGGTGTAGCCCATGCCTTGGCGGACTGACATTTAGCCAGCCCAAAACCACCACCTTTATTGCGTCTAAGTGTGTGTTTGGCAAACCTCTAAATTATGGTTTTAAACCATGGTTTGCGCAACTCAAAACAAAACTCTTCTCACACATTTACCTCGTAAATCGTAAAAGCTATTAAAAAAAAGCTAATCCAAACACATACTAAGACTGTGGACATGCATCTTGATAATAGGACTACCGTTCAACTTTTACCTTTCATACTTTGAAAGAGATTAGTTTCCCTTATTAACAAAGGATACTTTCAAGCACTCTTTATTTTTTGTTTGAAACCGCTTTTTTTTTTTATAGATTGGAAATCATTAAAAAATAAAAGTAAAGACAGAGTAAAACAAATACATTAAAAATAAACTAAGTAATCCTGCTTGTATCTAGAAGTTGAAGTTCAGTTCGGTAGATTTTTTCGATAAGACTTACAATCGAAGTCCAATTCTTAAAACATTTTTTGTCAAGACGTCTGCTATTTCATTTTCAGGGCGGTTGATATTCCTCTCTTTTTTATATGTGTGTGTAAATTATGGAGTAACCGATATAATTAACATTAAATATAATGACATGATTATAATATCAGTCCACACTAATTATATTAATCGGCACAATTATTTTAGTCTTGCTGTATTTAAGATTGAAAAATCTTTAAGTTTTATATTTATGCCTTCCTATATTTACTATCTGATGCATACAGTGGGTGTGAGGCATTTCCTTTATTGTTGGCTACATATGGTTGATTTTTTATGTTGATTTTATGCTAGCTTTTCAGCTTCCCCCAAATATTTTTGTGTGCCTATGATTCACGATATATAAGCTATAAAAATAATCACACTAGCTTTATAGTTCTTAAATCCAAGTTTCAACCTTGCTGATTCAGAAAATATTTAATTCTATAGCTTGCTAAAGTCTAAAACACCGCAGGCAACTATTTCAACTTTGTGGGATGGGGAAAACTGCTTACCAATCAGATTCAAGTCAAACCTCCCAAGCTCCACGACTCCAACCACCATAACTCTGAGAGAGATAGAGAGAGAGAAGAAGATATAGCCAGAAAACTGAATGGCTAGAAATGAGGAATAAATGAGGGAGACATAGTGTGTGTTTGGTTGTGTTTATTTTTAGATAATAAGTCCTTATTATGCAAATCGAGATAAAACTCATCTCACATATTTACCTCATGTATTGTAAATCACGATTTATAAGTACTTATTACATAAAAATAAGTTATTCCAAATAAACACATCCACTGTTATAGGATCAGGCTAACCGATATTTTGGAACGTGTGTTATCTCCTATTGCAAAGCGATTCTTTTCTTACCCTTGAATTGACAATCTGGAAATTAATTGCTAGGTGCTACCTAATTCCCTGTTCAGTATGTTACTTGTTTCTCGATTCTCTTTTAGTAATTAACACTGATTTAATTGATCTCTTTACTTGGGGAAGCTTTTCTATTTTCCAATCAAATAGGTCAGGCCTTCATGGGTGAGACTTATACCTAATTCTAACAAACTTAAATCTTAGTGTAATCACCATGGAGGTCTTAAAGAAAGAATGTAAACATAAAAAAGTCCAATAAAAAGTGAGTATGATAGACTTATTGACATTCATAGACCAAAACATTTCATTGCATACGGTTTACTTATTATGAGATTTTTTAGCGATTGTGATTATATTCATTTCCTAAAATATCATAATGATTCTCTCAAAATAAATAAGAAGGTGGGTCCCTTTCTCATAGCGTGGGTCCCAGAAAATGGCCACACGTTGCACCATTTTATTTATTAGGTGAAGTGATTGAAATCTTTCAACTCACACGATGGAAACGTTCAAGAGTGCATCGATTGGTTCTGAAAACAGATTAAAAGCAGAGCACTTTTATTCACACATTACGACGAATCACAATTAATTAAATCTACGCAATCAATTGAGTTCAAGACCAAAGCTATTAGATTAAACACAGCAATAAAAATATTCATATTATTAATAAAAAACAAGTTAAACCACAAAAACAAAAACCAAAATGCAAATTAAATAAAAGCATCAAGAAATTAATTGAAACTTATTCACAAAGAATCACACTGTGTGGGAAGGAAGGAAATGGTCTCCTTCTGAACATCATAATTCACCAACACATTTTGCTGCTGAACATTCCCAAATATAGATAACCCGCTTGAAGCTCCCATGGCTAAACAAGCCACACTGGAGCTAGAATCAGCCACCATGTAGTTCTGAGTAGGAAGCTCCAAATCTGCTCCTTTGAAATGAAACACCAACTTACTGGGAACCTTAACTTCTGATGATGAATCTGAAGGCAAAGAGAAGCAAAGATCGAGCCCGGTCGAATTCGATGTGTCCACTGGTAGATTTGTTTGAGATATGAACTCTTTCTTTAGTGCTTCATAAGCTTCTTGTTCTAAATATGTAATGGTGGTACCAGAGTCTATGATCACACCTCCACTTCCATCTTCTTTGATATCAAATATGGATTTATCGGTGTCCAATCGGGTTTCGCCGACTGAGATTCCTTCAAGAGGAAGGTAATAGAAAGATGAAAGTGTTGGGTTTGTGAGAAGAGAAGTAGTAGCGGCCAGTGTTTCTTCTTTTGAGCTAGGAAACGATCCCAGAAAAAGCTTACCTGTGGCAGAAGAATCATCCATGGAGGTTAAGCAATAGGAGAATCTTGGTTCGTCAAGTTGTGAGATCAAAGACAAAGGCCCACGGCCCAGGCCCATCAGGCCAGAGGCCTGATCAAGCCCGTCTCCTTCATTATCTTCACCACAACCAAACCCTACATTATTAACTGCAACTTGATCTTTTTTGTTCTCTCCAAAAGTGAAAGTCTCGGAGGCTAAAAAACCCTTGGTGAATGAATCGTCACCATAGGAATAGAGATAGTTGCAGGTATTTTTGTTACAAGAAGATGAAGGTAACGCAGAGCAGAGATTACTTGAACAAGAGAGTTTAGAGAAAGAAGAAGATTGTTTCGGATCGAAGATCGGAGTGGGTTGATCATAACATTGAGAACAAGGCTTACACTGAGTCCAGATTAGATCACTTCCAGTGTCTAAAACAGCAGGATAAGATTTTGGTGGGGTCCCTATAGAAAGTGTTAAGAGATAAGCACCTCTTCCGGCATAAACAGGAGCTTCCAAGTGATCAGAACTTTCTGGGGTTGCAGAAGATGAAGATGAAGATTGAGAAGAAGCCGCGAGGACCATGGAATTGAATCTCTGTAACCTGGCCTGGCCGCGCTTGATCCCATGTTGAAGACGCTCGAGTTTTGTGAGGTTTTTTGCTGAATCAACGTGGTAGAGATTGAGCCTAATGGGTTTGATATCACTGGTGGGGATCAGAGAACGTGATCTGGAGGTAGAAGATGAAAGCTGAACCAGGAAAAGAAGAAGCAAGAAGAAGAGAGATATAGAAGCCATGGTAGGTGTTAATGGAGGAGGAGGGAGAAGTGAGAGAGGATTTTTATGTTCGAGAAATAGGTTAAGAGTCAAGAGCGGTAATGCATGAGTGAGATAAAGAGTTAATATCGAAAGAGGGAGAGAGAGAGGGAGAGATATGAGTGAAACAAATTAATTAATTAGAGGCTATACATAAGCAAAGGAAAAATCTCACACGCTTTCGCTTCCTACAAGATTGTTAGGTTTGGCTATTAATTCCATATAGATCCTGGCAAGCTTTTAGTACAAGCTGTTTCTTCTTAGTGCTAATTTTACGTTCATCCCTCTTCATCATTAATAAAGTCATCAAAAGCCAAAAGGGTATGTTTGATGCAACCATAATTCCTTTATGTATACATATACACAGTACTCCTTCCGATTTTTAATATAAGACATATTTAAAGAGTTGATCTTGATTTTAAATATAAGACATATTTTTCATATTTGTCAACCTAATTTTTCTAATTTACTCTATTGATGTTACTTTAAAAATAATCAAGGAGGGGAGGAAATGAGAAATTAAGGAAGATGACTGGTTAGGATGTTTTATAAAATACATGTAATATTAATTAACTCAATTAATTTCTTTAATTTAATCAAAATATATAAATATGTCTTATATTAATGACTCAAGAGAGTAATTTAATGTCACTACATCTATGTTTTTTGAGA
Organism: Inga leiocalycina; assembly: GCA_963242795.1. Taxonomy (NCBI): domain Eukaryota; kingdom Viridiplantae; phylum Streptophyta; class Magnoliopsida; order Fabales; family Fabaceae; genus Inga; species Inga leiocalycina. The sequence goes on along the minus strand of OY725327.1, from coordinate 58,164,611 downwards.
TTTTATCTGTATTGAATCTTCCAAAACATGATTGTGGGATGTTCATGCCATAATTAGAAACAGCTTGTAAATTCGGTTGACTGACATTCTTTTCACTAAACATATAAAAACTCAGCTCAAAATTCTCTCTCACACACGCGCGCGCGCGCGCACATTCATAATTCATCTTAATATGCAGCATCATTCATATTCAAATATTTAATAATTTACCAATAGATATACCAGTTAATTAATGTAATAATACAAAAACAATCATTATATTACATGTGTGTGAGTGTGCAGTCTTTCTTTGACAGAGATTATTAATTATTTGAATTATACGCATGGATGGCGAAAATAGCAAGTAGGTTAGTGATCGTTTTTTTGGTTAGGTAAGAAAAGGAGTAGACAAAGATAATGTTGTTATCTCCATTTATTCTTAATACATTCCTTCGTTTTCACAATCTATAATATATATATAGCATTAGTCGAAATTGTCAATTATTACTTAATTCTATGCCTTAATGTAATGAAGATGCATGATATACTTGTTTGATCCAAATAAGAAAAAGAAAACTAAGCTTTATTGAAGGCAAAAAAAAAAAAAAACTAAGCTTTATACTCTCTTTTTCCTATCACTTCTCGTTACAGCATTCAATAAACATTAAAGATGGTGTGGGGGGGAAATCATCTTCCCCAATACAATAGAAATGTGAAATGTCAATATTTACAGATCAGCTCACATTCATTAGTTATTGGTCAAATAATATTTAAAGGCTTATAAAATAAATTAATAAATTTTCACTAATACAAAAATGTGCTCTTGTAGCACATGTTTGGTAATGCTAAAAAAAAATAAAGGCTAAAGTATACTTTTAATTCTTTAAGTTTTATATGAGACATACTTCTGATCTTTTAATTCTATAAAGTATACTTTTAGTCCTATATCTCTAACATTGTTAGTGTTGCTAACAGGAAATGTTGATGTAGCAAATTCAAATGATGGCTATGCAGCTGACAAAACATATTTTAATTTTAATTTTTTAAATATAACATATTTAGATTATTAAACTAAAATAAATTGACAAATGAAATCGATGTTTTGATATTTAGATTATTAAACTAATTTTTTTAATACTATCAAGGTTTTGATATTGACTGTTTCCTTATGTTTTTAGATATTTTTTAATTTACATATATTTTAAATTTAATATTAATAGCAGTTAATTACACAGTCATTAAGTTTGTTGTGTCAGTGTTTTCCATTAGGAACATTAATGGCGTTAGAATTATAGGACCAAAAGTATATTTTATAAAGTTAAGGGACCAAATTAAAGTACACCTATTGTAAATTTAAAGGACTAAAAGTATACTTTAGCCTAAAAAATTATGGTAAAAGGTAGCATTTAATAAAAATAATACTACTTCTTATATCTATTTTTTATTTGTAAATTATTTTTTAAAAGATGGTAGTGTTTTGGGCTTCAAGCACTACCGCTTAGTTTTTTTAAAACAAATGTTAATTATTTATTAACTATCAAGATTATCATTGAAATGACCTAATATTATTACTATGATTTCTTTCCTGAAGTTATAACTTGATCTTTAAAAAATGACAAGAAGTAGTTACGTACAGAGATATAGAAAGACATGATGGAGTGAGTTTAATAGGAGAATATCATTAAAGGACTTTCAATAAACAACCAAACAGTTTTGAGAGGATGTGTGTGTGGACGTGTTTGACACACATAATTATTTGCCCCCTTGGTTTTAGAAGAAAATGCTTATAGTCATGTTTATAGTTGGAAAATTCTAAATAAATATCATCTGAACTTATAAAACCCCAAAAGTATGTTAACACATGAAAAAGACACACAAGTCCTAGGAGAAATTTGAAAATTTGAAATATTACATTTTTACCAAAATGCTCCTCACTTTTTTTCAAAGGCAAGGTCCCATTGCTGGCCGCCGCAACCACGCCAGCAAGCCGGAAGCTAGAGCTTCTATGACAATTTGAATAATGCGATTAACTACTTAATTATAGATATTGACAACTTTAGTTCTCTAAATATTATCATGTGTCATTGATAAATTGAATAAAAACAATGAAGACTCGCGCATAGCAATTTGAACCTATGGTATTGAGAGTGGCAACTTGGGGAGCTTAAGTTATCAATCTCTCTATACTTAAGTTGTCATTTCTTTTAATCAACGGCTTGTTGGTTAACATTGCGTATGTTTTATAGTACTATTACATTCTTCTATGGAGTTTGCGGGAGTTATGTTATATATATATATATATATATATATATTCATGCTTGAGTTGTAAAGGCAACAAAAACTAGACACATAACCCCCTATCTTAATAGCCAAAATTATAATTAGAAAATACTTCATTAAGTTAAATTAGACACTAACAGGTAATTCAAAACTTATTGAAAGTTCCAACTTCAAGACAGGGTTCAGTCCTGTGACAAAGTGAGTTTTCAAAAACTTTTTCTAAAACCAGTTCAATACGGTCTCACATTCAACTTTCAAATATATTTGAACTGTGTAATTCGGTTCCATTCAAAGATATCAGAGTATATATCAAAATTCCCAGCGACTCTCAGGATTCATCTACTTACCACAAGGGTTGATCGGGCATATTCGCCCGTTTCAGTTTCCTATATCAGGGATTACATTACACTATCCAAATTTACAATAGTTATAATATGTACAATAATCCCAAAAATATGATAATCAACTACCCAAAACTAAAACTCCTAGTTAAGAGCTCTAGCCACCCTTCGTCACATGCTTCTCCTTCAAACTGCTTGCTCTAGCTGTAGGTTAGTTAATGGAAAGAATGAGATTCAAAAGATTATCAGTAGTAACAATTCACTTATAACATGTACAACCACAAAGCGTGCAAGCAAATCACACAGCAACAACACATCAATTATCATTCTATGACAGCTTTCGTTGTACTCACAACGGCATGTGTCACAACGGCATATTTCACAATGGCACTTCCGTTCATCACAATTCAATGATAAGACAAGCATACCATTCATTATACACAATATAAGAGAAATGGTCACTACCTTATTCTTTCCGTTCCTGCTTAGACACCAATTTCTTATGCACAGGGCAAATGTTGAATCTTATAAATCATAATCAAGGACGACGAGTTATTACTTATTCCAATTCTTTAATAACTCATACTACTTGGGTTGGTTATCACTATGGTCATTTAATCAAGTCAAATAAGGAGCTAAAGTGGTCAATTAACCCAAAAGACTAATTTCTAACCTCTGAGTTCAACAATACTATATTATGCCATTACATCTTCAATTTTCACATAAGGGACCAAATCTAACAGAATTTTTCATCAACCTTGAAAAATCATAACTAAATCTATAAAAATTGAAATGGGGTGATTTCAAAGGTTATGTGACCCTTATTTAGTTTTTTTCAAGGAAAAATATCACCCACAGTCATTAGATGCACAGCATTCTTAGAATTTTCATTTATTGCACACTGTCAGAATTCAACCCAGTTTTTATGACCTAACTTCAAAAATTTATAACTCCCAGTGTACAAACCGAAATGATGAAAATGACATATCAAATTAAAGCTTGATATGTCTACTATTTAACTGGAAAGTTTGAGAATTTTTAGAGATCATTTGGTTATCTAAAAACACCACACAATCAGGGTACCTCACTGAAATCCTGTTCAGTAGAAAATCCAGTTTTGCATTTTGAGTTTCAATGACCCAAAATTCACAACCCGGGGCTATTCCTACACCGTTTTTCATGTAGAATACAATGGTAACATCAAAATGAACAAATTCTCATTCATTCCTCATGTCCTGTTTTAGCAGAAAAATCAAAATAAATTCCAACAATTACCAACTTTCAATTTCAGCATTAAACTTATGTTATACGGTTTCTAATCATCATAAACCACCAATAATATAACCTAAACATCATGAATTACCCAAACCCTTGTTTGACCAAATTCAGGACAAATTTACACATGCCAAAATACTTATTTAACTAACACAACCAATAGCTCAAATTAAAGTTAATACTCACCTCTTGCTTCTCCTTACGTTCTTTCTTTGATTCTACAACTTTTGTTCTTGGATGATGACTCAAAACTCCTCCTTTCAAGAAATAAAAACCATAGGAATGATGCTCTTAGAGAGGGGAACAAGGTTTATGAAGGCATTTAGAGCTAGAAATGGGATCTTGAAGATATAAATGGCTTACCTTTCCTTCTTGTTCCCCTAGGTTTTCAACTTTCGGTCTAGCTCTTTCTCTCTCCATTTCTTTTGCACTTGGCCGACTTGAAATGAATGAATAAGAAGAGAGAATGTTTTTAATTAAATAGCTCAACATTCATGTACAACTTAAGTCGGTTTGAGTATGTGTGTGAGAGAGAGAGCACTTTAATTGCAAGAGACATGTGCCAATAAACCTTTGCTTCATCTTTTCTCTTTCTTTCTTGATGTCATACAGATATGTGGCCATTTTCATTCAAGTTATCATTTTTTTATTTGGCCTACAATTGTTGACAAAAAATAATGACCAAAAGGACCTAAAAGAAGCCTTCTTCAATTATCTTAGTTTACGTTTGGATAAAAAAAGTTATCTTAGTTTACCTCCTCATATGTTACTTTTTAGTTGAAATTGTTCACCCAGTATTCACCTTTTAATTGGTCATATAATTGTTTCTCTTTCTTGCCTGATGTTATATGAAATGGAGCCTGGGAAAAGAGATGATTATCTTTTGTAATATCTCCTTGAATAATAACATTAATTCACCAATTAGCATGAGATTGTTGACCAAGTCTTCATCTTAATTTTTATAACTTGGTCAAATTGCTTCCATATGTCATATTTAATAGCCAATATGTTTTTTTTTCTCTTGCTTTTTCCTCTTGTTATACGTCATTCATGGCCCTTTGAAGGAGTAGATGATCTTATAAAATATCATCTTGCAATATAGTATTTAAATGCCAATTTTTGTATCTAAAACTTGACTAAAGTCATCATCCTTTTTGGCCAAAAATGCTTCCATGTGTCTCATATTATGGCCAAATAAATATTTTCCTCATATTTCTCTTCCATATGTCAATTTCCCCTTCTTCTCATATTCAAATTAGTCCTTTGGTCATTTTTGACTTTAGGCGAAAAGACTAAGTAGTTATCTCAATTTTATTGGAACTAAAGTCATAAAAAAATTTTTAGAGGTAATTCTGTCATTAATTCCACCAACTATTTTGTACATTTAGCCCTTGAGTATATTTTGGGGTATTACACTTGCCACTGTGTGTGTGAGAGAAAATTATCACAGGTTCTTTGTTTGAATATTTTAAAATGAAGAGATGTGTTTTGGAAAGTCATGTCCTTATAGATTAAGGAATTTATGTGAAGGGTGTTGTGTAAGAAGTTATAACATTAAAGGTCACTAAGGTTATGTCCTTTTAGTTTCCAAAGACACTTATAAAAAGGTGTGGTAACTACTACTTGGTGAAATGTTGTGTTGGTTTTTTAAGAAGACCCTACATACTATAAAGATGTAACTCTTCATGGAAGAGTTATTTTAATAACCATTGATTATTTAAGTTATATTGGTTTATAAGGATTCATGAATCTAAGATATAGTAATGACTTTTAATTGAGGAAGTGTTGCTTCAAGAGGCACTACTTTAAGATATTACTTCATGGTATATAAATACCTCACTTCATTTGTGATAGACAATCAAACATCAGAAATCACATAACAACAAAAGATTAAACTCATTGTCTTTATCCTTAAGAGTACAAAAGGTAATCGCTTCTTCATTCTCAAATGATAATATTTTTGGTGTTGTAATTGAAATGCTAATTAATTCATTTGCTTGATTCAATTCATCAAAGTTTATTTTCTAATTTTCAAATTTTTGATAATGAAGATGTCTATCTACATAAAGACATTAATTTGATCAGAGACATTTTGGCTGAACATCTTCTTCAACATATAGATCAGTAAACTTTTTATTTATATTAGTTAGTAGTTGTGTGATGACAGCGTTTTGACACTTTCTGGTTGTTATTATATATATATATATATATATATATATATATATAGTAGTAGGTTGTATGACTTGTTCTTGTATGTATATATAGTAGTAGTGCTGAATGTCCTTACCATTGTGTAACGGACATTGTGGTTTATGAATCCATTTTCTATTTTATTTTTATAGTTTGAATTTTCTGGGTAATATAGAATATAAATAATCATTTTTTTAAAAAAATCAAACCCTTTAACATCCCAAATTTAAAAAAGGGACGTCTAAAGTTCCACCACGGGGACCTTAAATGTCCCACCAGGGTGGATTTTAGACATCCCAAATTGAGAATTGAAACGTTTAAAGTCCCACTTTAGACGTCTCATTTTCTTGGGATAACTTTTCTTAAAACATACTACGTCCCCCCCCCACATAGGCATCCCCCAATTTTTTGATGTTAAAAGTGTCAAAATAGGGACGTTAAAACCACTGTTTGTAGTAGTGTTCTATTCCCAATATTCAAAATTTTTTTAAAAAACAAAAGAAGAACAATTATTAAGTTACAATCAATAATTTACAAAATTATATTTATAATTTATTATACTAACTATCACATACAAGCCAAACTTAGGGCTTGTTCGATTCTGTGTGGAAAATTGTTTTCAATAGGATTTTTTTAATTTGACCAAAAAATAATAATAATATTTTTTAAAAAAATTAAAAACAAAAAAAAATGCTTTTAAAAACTAAAAAATTACCAAAATAGTTTTTAGCATTTTTCTTTTTTAAAAAAATTTTTCTTATTTTTTGAGGCAACCACATATCCATTATTGACATTACACCACCACTCCAACCACTGGCGTATTGCCATCGGCAATAATCACCACAATTTCAGTTAAAAAATAGATTTTTTTAAAAAACAATTATCCAAACATTTTTTTCAAAACTCATTTTCTTAAAAAAATTATAAAACAGTTTTGAAAATTAAAAAATAAACAGAAAATAGAAATAAACAAGCCCTTAATTTTTTAGGTCCTAAGTTATAGATCTCTACCTGGATATGTTAAAAATCTTTACTACTGCTCGGTCAAGTGATATATTAATTATTAATTATACACAAAAAATAATAGTACGTACTATATCAGAAGAAATCCATCTAAATAGACGTCCCATTGTATCAACAACAAAAGATTTTTAAGAAAGTGTTTAAAATAATTAAACTAAAGGCTTTTCTTTTAAAAACAAGTAATTGACCAATTTATTCTTATAATAATGACTTGGAATCAGCTCTCTTATTTTATAATAACAGAATAAAATGGAATGAAAAAGAGGACCTATATATCAGCATATATACGAGTTTATATCACTATTTGACTATACCAATATTCAAACATTGTCAGGTCCTCACAGGATTGTCAGTTCAATATAGAGTATCTTTTCTCATAAATGTTTTATTTATTCTCATGAATTTAAATTTGAAACTTTATATTTAAAGGGCCAAAACTCCTTATATAAATTAAGATAAATTAAGTGTTTGTTGGATTAGTGGCGGAGAATAAGTTTTTTTTTATAGATGGGTTTTAAAAAAATTAAATTATAGATGTGATTTGTATTTGAATTGGCGATGGCAGAAATAACTTTTTTTCTAACTTTAAACATGTTTAAATTAATATTTGAAAAACCCGTTTAGATAAAAAATGAATTGAAAAAACATGAATCTTATTCAATATTATATATATATATATGAAAAATACTTTAAGCCCATCCTCCTTTCCCTCTATACGGTAGAATTCTAACTGCAGCTTTACATTTTTTTTTTTTTCCCTTTCATGGCTGGTGTTGCGCGGCATGGCAATGTAAAAGCTCTCTTGGCCAGCTTTTGAAAAAAGGAGCTTCTTCACTTTAAGCCTATCACGTTGAAACACATTGCTAAACGCTTCATCTCCACTCAACTGGGTTTTTGAGTTCCAACTGGGCTTTTTTTGAAGCCAACCGTGTTCCCAAACATACTCTAAAACTAACAATTAAAAAATGTAGCTTTGGATTACTTTGAATTCCCATTCATTTGCAAGAAAAATAGGGGGGAAACACTCAAGAATATGATATATTTCCAACAAGGACTTTGTGATGAGACCCCAAAATTGTGATTACAAACCCTAATTAGAATTCAATTTGAGTATCAGCTTCCTCCTGGATTTCTGGGATGAAATTCTTTTCTTGCAAGCTCGTCAATCATCTTGTACATTTCATTTCTCTCTTTCTGAGCCTCTTCCTGGAAGAATATAATATCTCATCATCACCAAAAAATTCTCATTCAGTGTATTGTCTCAAATGAAATAATCATAAGAAACAATACAAAATTATTAATTGATCACTGTTTACAACTGCATAATTACATTTACGTGCATCTGATATTTTACCTCTAGGTTCTTCCAAAAGTTCCAACATTTCCATCATATTTAGCTCAACTAAAATCACTCCCCCACCCCCCAATAATTTTAGCTTAATTAACTGATTTTTCCAATCCACAAAAATGAAACTCATATCAAGTTGCTAGTTTTTTATGAACCCCCAATAACAAGTTAGGTGAGAGCAGAAACCAGACTACTTTCCTAGAATTTCAGACAAAAGAAGATGTACACATGTAAACACAACATTAAATTCATTGTGACAAAAAGTCCCAAATGAAGTCTTGAAGTTCAGGTTATATGACATAAGCCGCACACAAGATTTATATGGTGTTTAACTTATAGCCTTGTTAGGCCCTGTTAGCCAAAGGCTTATTACCAGTAATCATAAAGGTCAAATATAAGATGCTTATATACTTGTTTTCTTCTTGTAGCATCAATGGAAGTATCGTTTGATTCGGCTTCATCAAGATCCAATTTCTTCAAGTTCTCAGCCTTGTTCATTATGTCATCTAACTTCTTTAACGCAGCGTTTAACTCCTCCTTCAATATTTCCGCTTCTTCTCTCCTTCTTACCGTCTTTTCTGCCAGCGACTCCAACATTTTCCGTTCTTCCAGTCTGCCGGAAAATCCCAAGATTCATATTCAACAAGCTATGTTATATATATATATATATATATATATATATGACATTGATGAACAGAAAGACACTTGATTTACTGATAGATCACTATGGTTTTGCTTCACTTAGGGTTTGAACGCTACTGAATTTAAGATTCAAATACCAAAACAGAAACAAAATTCAGTTGAGGAATGATCAAATAATCGAAATCTTGAGAAATTACTTTGCAGTTAGTTGTGAGAATATCATACGCAAAACTCTTAAGAAAATGCTACAATAATCTTTTTTTTTTTTTTTGGAGCAAAAACTACAATAATCAATAATTGATAACCTTATTACCTCATATTTTCTTGTTCTGTTAGTTTCTCAGTGGAAAAGCTCAAAAGCAGATTATAGCGAAGACCTGAAGATAATGATGAATTGATGATGACGACGCGCCTGAGAAGCAGAGAGAGAGAGAGATAGCTTGTGTTTGAGAAAATAAGCCCAATTTACGCAAGCCGAGAAAAACTCCTTTCACATACTTACCTTGTATACCGTGAATCACGAATTATAAACACTTATTGCCCAAAAATAAGCTCTTCCGCGCGCGCACATATATATATATATATATCCGCATAATTGTGTTAATTGTGGCTTAATTCTCTGTTTCGGGCAAAAAAGAAAAAAGAGTGACTTAATTTTCTGTTCAATTTATACATAATTTGAGAAAAATTGGTGCTTGATTTTCTTCCAAACAACAAATTGAAAAAAAAAAATGAACTTTAAATTTTCCAATAAAAGCTGATAGGCTGTTTTAATTAAAATCATGGATTTTCTGGGATTTTCTCCAATCAAATCTCATAAAAAGTTATGATAGGAATTCCAACCGCAGTAATTGATTTGCTGACAAAATAAGTTCTCTATCATTTATTATTATTCCTCTTATTGTGAAATTAAATAATGTCACTAAAATATATCACTATAAAATTGCACAAATGCGTATTATCCAAAACTCAAAAAAGTGCACTAATGCGTATTATTAAAACGTGACTTAATGTTTTAATTAATATGTCAAATTGGTGAAATTAATGTCAAAATGGATATCATTGTAACTACGGCACTTAAAATGTGATGAAAATGATGTGTGAAAAAAAAAAAAAGAAAGTCTCATATAAAGATGATTGAATTATCCAAATTTAAATTTGGATCACTGAACTTAACAAATTATATATCAAGTTATGTGTCATAATTAAGGATTTAAAATTTAGGTCAAATTATCTCTATATCCCTTAGTTATTAAAAGAACAAAATTGAAAATATAACCCTATTATTTGTTCTATTAATTAATTCCTTAGAAAGTATTATATAATGGAGTACCGTATGTCCTCTTACTTCTTTCCAAATATTAATTATGTAAACGGTGTAGATTAAAATACATACCATCAAACTGTACAGGTTTGTTGATGTTATCTGTATAAAAAAAAAATTATGCATAACATTTTTTATACAATATTCGGTTTTATTTTATATAATAATGTATTAGAATGAATTGAAATCTATTGTGATGGAAGATCTACGTATCCACATAGAAATCTATTACTTTCTTTTGATGTTTATATTTGTATTCAAAATTTTATAACCGAGTTTAAATTTTGAATTATGTATATATATCCTGAATATTTAATCCATGATTATTTTTTCATAAAAAGGAAAAATCCTATATAAAGATATTCATGCAAGATTGTAGTACATAAGAATTCACGTCGCTCTTTCAATTATATATACTTTTATTTTCCTATAAAACCAAATATTGTATAAAAAAGAATATTGGGCATAATTAATGTTTTAAAAGAAGTAGGAGAACAAACGGTGCTCCACTGTACAGTACTTCCCAAAAAATTAATTGATAGGATAAATAATCAGGTTATGTTTAAATTTTGCTTTTTTAATAATTAAGAGATATGGAAGTAATTTGATTCAAATTTTAAATCCATAATATTATAATATATAACCTGATATATAATTTGTTAAGTTCAATGACCCAAATTAAAATTTGGGTAATTCAACTGTCTTTATATAAGATTTTTCCAAAATTAAATGTTAGCTTTTAAGAAAATATAAATTTAACTTCAAAAATGAAAATGATAAGAACGATCTACACAAATTTTAAGAAAATAGGGAAAATTGCAATTAGGTTCCAAGTAATAGAATTAATCATAACCAAATCCCTTGAAATAATCAAATTACAGTGAAGTATCAAGGGACCTAAGTGATACTTAATTCCAAATGTGAAAATACTATTTTACCCCGTTTTCATTGAAAATGGAAACAAACGTATAAGAAGATATTGTGATCTTGTTTATAGCACGTAATCTGTCAATCAGATGAAAGAGAAGTGAAATAGTTTTTGTTTCAAAGTAAAAGGAGAGAAGGCTTCAACTTTTTCGAACAACTAAGTCATAAATTTCAGCTTTTGTTTCAAATTAAAATAGGGTAAAATCGTATTTTCAATTTCGAATTAATATCACTCAAGTTCCTAAAGACTTCACTGTAATTTGATAATTTTAAAAGATCTAATTATAATTAATTATATTATTTGGGATCTGATTGCAATTTTTTCAAGAAAATATTCACAAGATGATAAGAATGGTCTAAAATATAAGGTTGAGTGACCGCGGGAAACAGTTATTTTAATTAACTCTTTAAGTTAATTATGCAACATTAATATGGCATTAAATTAAATTTGGATAACCCTGCATATCTAGTATAAGGAAAAAAATCAATAATATCAGTTATTGGTGAAATTGATAGTGGGAGAAGAATGTAAGCTATGTTTGGAATAGCGTTTTTTTGGAAAATAAGTAAATATTAAGTAAGTCAAGATAAAACTCTTCTCACATATTTACCTCATATACCATAAATCATGATTTATAAACATTTATAAGTCAAAAATAAACTATCACAAACAAACGCTACATCACTCTATAAAATTGCACGAGTAACGCTCCTTCTCTTCTTAAACCACAGTGGAGTGCCTGAGCCCAATGCCTAGGCAAGGGAAGCCTAGGTGTGTGTTTGGATTAGCTTTTTTTAATAGCTTTTACGACTTACGAGGTAAGTATGTGAGAGGAGTTTTGTCTCGGATAGCGCAAACCATAGTTTGAAACTATGGTTTTAGTGCTTGCCAAACACACACTAGGTGATTTTATTATTTTTGGACCTTGAAGTCTTGAAAATGATTATTTTTATCATTTTTTAAATATTATTTTGCTAATGTATCTATATGTGAGATAACAACTGAAAATTAAGATAATATAATAATAAATATAAATAATCTCATAAAAAACATTGAAGTTTATTAATATAAACGATTAATTATGATCCAAGTGTTTGAGATCAAGAAAAATTTTACATGACCGCACAAAGATTAAATGGCGTGGTCCAAAATAAAAGAAGCCCACTCCTGAGCCCAGTAAGCATCTAGTGGTTCTTAAATTCGTCAATATCAGCATATATAGTCGCTTCATCAATCTATTTAGTATTTACATGGTTTTGGTTTTACCGTTCATTTGTTTTATAGTCACAGATTATGCTGATTCGGCACTTTGATCTTCAACGTCAGGTACTAATCAAATTTATTTATGTAGGTAGACTTACTCAAACTGGAAAAACAGTACTTGAGACAAAGGGTGAAAACTAAGAACCATTTCAAGCTTTTATTTTAAAGAAAAAAGAAAAACCTCATAAATATAATGAATTTGGTTTGTTTTTTGCAGCTAGAGGGAGACCAAAAACATCCACTTTAATTGATGGATCCCACTGCTGAAGAAATGAAATATAAGCAACAACCATCGTCTGAACCTCAGGATAAAAGCTCCTTTCATTTCTTAAAATGTGATCTAAACTTGCAAATTGGGTAAATATGCTCCCTGACTTCAACTAACTTTTCAAACAACATTGGTCAGTTAATTCTATCTTATAAAAAGGAATGGAGAGAGTATTATGTACATGTATAGTTTGTGGAGAAAGTACTTGTGATAAATATTATGTACATTATTAAAGAGCCTGAACTTATCTTCTAGTATAACAACAGCACAACTCTGCAATCTTTTTAGTTCTATTGGACATATGAACACTTGCTACTATAAGGTCAGCAACAGTTTTGTAAGGTAGATAAGCTTTTAATCTGAATCAAATTACAAGCTCAAAATTTTGATGAGTGATGTAGGTAAATAAACAAAAAGGCCTCCTTATCTTGCTGTGGAAAGTTGTATAGCCTCTTGAAGAGTGGATTCATCAGCCCAAGCAAAGTGATGAGAAAGTGATGAGAATTCTTGATTACTGATCTCTTCTAATTGCTCCCACTCAGCCCATCTCTCTGCTAAACCCACACCTTGAAGCATATTCACTACCTCTGACATGCTTGGCCTGTCCTCTGGCATGGCTTGTGTGCAAAGCAATGCTACTTGAACTATTGTTTCCACCTCTTTTGGATCATAACTCTCCAGATTCCTATCCACTATGTCCTCTAGCCTGTTCCCTCTCAGTAGCTTTTTTATCTGTTCAAAAAGAAAATATGAGAACGAATACAAACAACAACAACAATAACAAAGTCTGATCCCATTAGATGGGGTCATCTATATGAATTGCACGGCACCACTATACTTTATAAAAGACCATATGTTTAAGTAAAGGTTGGTTAACAAATGTTGGTATAAATGGTAAAGGGCTCGGCTCATAACCATAACATGGTGTGTTCAAATCCCATTGATGTGAGGACCTTATTAGTGAACGATCTGTAAATATATGTGTAAGCGATCTTTGAGCCCCGAGGCATGCCCTAACCCTGGTAAACCTCAGGACCCAACTCACCTTTATTCTACTAAAAAAAAACTAAATATTTGGATAGATTATAACCAAAAGATTTCTTTCTATAACCTCATTGACATGTAAGTGAGAAGGAATATAAAATCAATCATAAATAGACATGTGAGTGAGGTTAGATAGCAAACCATACATGATCAAGCAGAAGAACATCCTCCTCCTCTTCGAGCCTGGACAAGTCTATGGCACGCTGGCCGGTGACGAGCTCAAGGAGAGTTATGCCGTATCCAAAGACATCGGTCTTCTCTGTTGCTTTTCCGGTAGAGAGGTATTCTGGGGCAATATGGCCCATTGTGCCTCGCACCTGAGTGGTGACATGGGTCAGCCTTGTGTCAACGAGCTTCGCCAACCCGAAATCTCCGAGTACAGCTTCAAAGTCATTGTCTAGTAAGATGTTTGCGGCTTTTAGATCGCGGTGTATGATCTTGGGAATACATTGCTCATGGAGGTACTCCAAGCCATGTGCTGTGCCAAAAGCCACACGCTTCCTTGTTGGCCAGTCCAAGCCTTTCTCACCAGGTTTTAAATCTGAAGCAGCATTGAGACATATAAGTGTTACTAATTATGTTCTATTCATTAGTCACTTCTAACATGTTTCATACAGACTAAAGAAAACCTTAGACTCCATTAACTCTACCTTAAAATTCAACAACTTTCCAACTTTACTCCTATTTAATATACATTTTATCCCAAAAGAACAGTGTCAATTCAATAATAAATAAAGAGTAAAATTGTACATTCATATAAAAAATTTCTCTCCATGTCTTATAAACAGGACTAAAAATTTTCTGTCTCTCTACCCTTTAAATAGAACCAAAGCAGTATTAATAAGATTTGTGGACAAAACAATGGAAGCAAGAAGATAGGCCTAATATGTACCGTACCTCTCAAGCGATACGCTACGCTTAGATTTTCCATGAAAGGGTATACAAGGATTCTCTCAGTAAGGGTTGTGCAGAATCCGATTAGGCGAAGGAGGTTCCTGTGAACTGCAACACTAATTAGTTGAACTTCTCTTTGAAATGCAGCCTCTCCACCGGGATTATTGTAATCAGCTAGACGTTTTATAGCAACTTTAGTGTCATCTGAAAGTACTCCTTTGTAAACTTTTCCAAAGCCTCCCTGGCCAATCACATTGCTCTCACTGAAATTCTTAGTGGCAAGTTGTATCTCTCTGAAGGAAAATCTTCTCAGTTGTCCCAAGGAAATTTTGCTCTCATCTTCACCTGGAAAGTAAATTTTGTGTGCTTTTAAGTATGTATTACTTTTAAAACATTAGAAACCTAAGAATATGCAGCAAAAATTACCTGAAACATCAAAGAAGATTTCACGTTCGTATATTTGTATGTATCGGTATCTATACGCAAAGATAGCCCCAAGACAAAGAAGTGCTAATGCACCACAACTAGCAAAACTCACAACAACTGCAACTTTTGGCTTGTTGGTGGAAGCTGAAGGAAAAGGTCAGGTCATGTATCTTCTTTCTGACTTAGATTGTAAAGTTATGTGGTGAAAAAAAAAACATTATGATATAAAAGAAAACCTGGGATCGCAGAATTAGAAACGCAAGGCCGCTCCAAGTTATGAGACCCACAACGAAGGTGAGTATTTGAAAAGCTGTGATGATTTCAGTTAAAAAAAAGCCATGAATAAATATAACTCAATAGTGTTTGTAACTTAATGAGATAGATGCGCATGGTTAAACAGAACTCAGACTTTTTGTGCTGGAATTTAATTACTTGAAGCTTGGAACTGAAAAGAGTTGCATTGGGATGTCTCCAGTTAGATCATTAGATGAAAGATCCCTATGAAAAGGAAAAACCAATCAGAAATAACAAGAACCATGTTTAGAAGATTTCAAGCTGAGAAAAATGCTTTATAATTAGCATAATCATGAAAACAAAAAATACTATTTAAGAAATGAAATTCATACAATTCTGCCAATCCACTAATATTAGATAGCGTGTCTGGTACGGGTCCCGATAAATCATTCCCTCTTAAGATCCTGAATCACGCATACATGATATCATCTCTTTCAATCAAACACCAGTTTTCATGCATATAATGAGGGAAAGGAACTAAAAAACAGACAGTGCAGTCTTACAGGTTCTTCAGATTTTGAAGTTTGCCCCAGCTAGCTGGAACAGAACCACTAAAATGATTGTCTCCAAGATTGAGATATTGAAGTTGTGTCAGATTGGCAATATAATCAGGTAACGGGCCTGAGAATTTGTTGTTCTGCAACTCCCTGTGCAAAGAAAGTGATGGCACATCAATATGTATGTACGTACGTACGTATGTATGTTTGACAAAACTTTCATGCAATCTTCCAGTTTGAGAAGCATTCTCCAAGGTCTAAACATTTCTTCAACTTCAAAAAATGACCATTCAAGTTGATAAGAGGGAATGAGAATCTAAAAAGTGTCACTTGTGGGTTCTTAATATCAATATTCACAGAAATAATGCACTTTTAAACTGCCTCTAACCAAATTTCTAATATTTAATTCCATGTACTAGAAATTGGGGAGGTAAAAAAAGAAGGGCTTCACATGCAGAATCTCAAAAAGCAAATCCGCACACAGCCTGAACTTTAGTAGCAACCTTTTCCTTTCTTTTTTTTTTAAAAATAAAAAAGATAAAATATTCAACATGTTTAACACACTACTTCTGATATTCTGCATTAAGATGACAACTTACAAGCTAGACAAATATTTCAATCTGGTTATTGAAGGAGATATTGTTCCAGAAAGTTCATATGTAGCCAGGCTCCTGCAGATTGGTACATAATAGGTTAAAATTACAGCAAACTTCTCGATGAAGAAAAGAAAAGATGCTAGTCATAAACAGTTTATACCATTTATGTGAATGAAACTTACAGGGCTATAACGTGTCCGTTTCTGCAAGTGACATGGGACCAACTAACGCATGGAGACACGAAAAAATAATTCCAATCAGTTAATTGATGGGTGGGATCATGGAAAGCCTGCCTAACTTCAGACAAAGCTTCACCTAATCATTACCAGACAAGAAAGGTCTAAGAAACTAGAAGAAAAACCAAAAGATACAGTAATGACAAGGAACAATAGAAGATTGTTCAGTGAAGCAACATTAAGTTTCGCGCATAATCTTCAAACATCATATGCTTCTCAATCCACAAAGAAATTAAAAAGGTAAAGTTTAGCCTTTAGCGCACCTTCCACGTCAGGATCTGTGCTTGCAGAACTGAGTCTCAGGACACTGAGGAATAGCAGTAACCTTGGCAGAGTATCCCCAACAAATTTTGGGCGAAGCATGTTGTTATTGGGCTCTTTGGTGTCCAAGAAAATTTCAGATGAAGACTTCCTGCTTCCTTGGAGAAAGGGAAAAACAGAGAAACATGTAATCCGATAGCTCTTGCAGACATTATGACATACACAAAAGTCTTCATGAAAGCTCCCAATCAACGAAACACATATCAGTCTATGTACTCATTCAAGTATGAGCATAAGAAGCAATACTTTTTACTTGTGGGAAAACAGAGAAACATGTATGATCATAGAGGCTTTAAAGTTTAAACTCCGTGTAATCCAATACCGTTAAAACACAACCTTCTAATAATATCTTGCAGACATTATGACAAACACAAAGCATACACAACAAAAAGCTTCATGAAATCTCACAATCAATCAAAGAAGCAATATTTATTCCTTCTGGGAAAAGGAAAAGGTTGAGAGACTTACCTGCTAGCTTGATGCCCGGACGCTTGAATCCACCATGAAAGCTGGAAGGAGAGAAGGAAATGAAGAACTTTATTGGGGTGGTGATGATGAGTATCAAGATTAAAATGAAGTGAGTGATCAAGTTAGTGCAAGGGACCCACAAAGCAATGGGGAACACGTTTGAAAAGGGAAAGAAGGGGCAAAATAAAGAAAGGGGGGGAAGGAGAATTTTTCAGAGAAGGGCTATATTTCTATTATGTGTGGCTGGCTTGGGTAAGAATAAGGGTGCTACTTGATGATGGTGGAAGTGGTGGAATGAGAATGAGAATCCCACTAAATTGTGATTTGGGTTTTCATAATTGTCCATCCCTCGCAGCGAAATGGCATATTATATGATATTGAGATCTGTAAAGAGATGTGCCTTGGCGTGAAATGAAGGTTCCCCTAAAATGACTTTGGATTATATTCCCGTTTATGATAATGCCAATCCAATTTTCGGCCAAGGGAAAAACAAAAACTTTTTTTGGGCCCATAAATATTTAATTTTTGGAAGAAAAAAAGAAGGGTTATGTGCAAAAGTACTCATGATTTTTTTATTAAAAGTATGTCCAGCACCAAATGCTTTTTGGAAGTACAAAAATACCTATGAACATTCAAGATAACGATAAAAATGTTAGCACCATTAAATTTAAGGGAGAATTTTACTTAGGTCCCAAGAAAGAAAAAAATTGAAGAAATGGTTCCTGTAGATTGTAAAATGGAAAAATGATCTCATTAACAACTTTAGGAGCCTTTATTGACAACTCTATGGGACCATTTTTTTATTTTGCAATCTACAATAACCATTTCTCCATTTCTCTTCTTCCTTGAGACCTGGGTGTAATTCTCCCTAAATTTAATATAACACACTAACATTTTATTTTTGCTCTTATTTTGAATGCTCATAGATATTTTTGCATCTCTTAAAAATATATAGTATTGGACACATTCCGGGTTAAAGTTCATGGATAACTTTTCGCCTTAACCAACAAGAAAAGAAAAGAAAAGAAAAAGTATTCATGGATGTTAAGCAAGATAATTCGATATCTCAAACTAATACTAGTAGGTTTTAAAAGATTTAATATTTATAAATTTAACTTGTAAATAATGTAACTTAGATTTATAAATATGAAATTTTGATGGGTAAGTATAAATTTTTTTGAAGCCTATCAATGTTAAATGAAATTCAGGAGACTTACTCGTTTTTAATTTGTTTATATAAGTAAGTTTTTGGGAAAAAAATACTTAAATACTATTTGAACTTCAAAATTTCAAATTGATTTTATTGGTAATAAGAATAATGGATTAACAAAAAAAATATAGCAATTGACAACTCAAATTTTTTAAAAAATCACTTATTTAGGATTTTTGAAGTTCAAATGACATTTAAGTGTATTTTTTCTAAAGTTTTTCAATATAAAATAAAAAACACAACATGCAATGACGAGGATAAAGTTGACCCAAGATAAGCATGCATCAAAAAAGATAACATGATCATTAAACTCCTTTAATTCAACTACTATTGTTTTATTTTTTAAAATTGTATTCCATGTGTCAAAATCAGAGAATTACAAATTAGGTCCCAAATTAAGAAATTATTTTTTCTCAATCCCATTTACAAGTCAAATATCAAATTCTGTCATAGGTAGTTCCTCTTGCTTGTATCATCTATGACGGGTCCTAACAAGGACAAGAATAATCTCATATCCTACTTATTATTGGCTAAACTTTGTTTTAGTTCTCCATCTTAATCTTTTAGCCCATGCATGGAAGCAACACAAAGCTTCATACTTTCATTATTGTCGATGCCTCAGAAAATAGGACACAATCCATCTCCGTCGCAAGACTTCGTCGCCGTAGCAAAGACATCGTCTCATTCAATGCTGTCGATCTCGTCCGCACCTTCACTCTTCAATTCAACAGGGTCTTGCTTTTGTTTGATTCCTTGTTTATTGAGTGATTCTATAAGGGTAATGCGGTCATTTTATTTGTTATTTTACTTCTTTTAAAGGACCTCGATACTTCATGTCCCATTTAACAATTAATTTATTAAATAGGGATTTATGAGTAATTTTCCCAAAAAAAATGATAATAATAGTAAGTTGGGAGAAAAACCATCAACAATCATCAATCAATCATCAACTAAACTTTTGAAATCTTGTAAAATCCACTTCAATTAAAAATGGGTTTAGCAATCAGTATTTCTCATTTTTACCTTATTAACTGTGATTTCCACTTTTAATAATAATTAATGCATTGATAAAAATTTGCATCATATACCTAATTAATGGTTATTAAAAATAGTATTTTCAAAATAATTTTAGTATCATTAATGACACGTTATTAATGATTTGCAATCTCTAATCCGATGTATAGTTTCAATTAGAGGTTGTGTTTAATGGTGATTGATGGATTGATGCATACATTTTAAAAATTGTATTTTCATAATGGATTGATATGCAATCTCTAATTCCATTTATTTTTTTAATTACCATATTAATGATTTGCATATAGTAATCCTATTTATATTTAAAAATAAAGTTGATTGATTGTAAATAATTAATAATGTATAATTAATGAAATTAAAAGTATTTTGAAAATACAATTTCTAAAACATCTTTTACCTCATGTTTTCAAAGCACCAAACTAGCAGTACTCAGGACAGTTAGCCTCTCAAGTACCTAGAGCTCTTTTTTCTCACACGGCCTATCACCTTTTTTATGATTTCCACTTTTAATGATAATTAATACATTGATAAAAATGTGTAGTATATACCTAATTAATGGTTATTAAAAATTATACTTTCAAAATACTTTTAATACTAGGGAGGAGAAATTGGCCTATTTAGGCTTGAGCCAATCACGGACCGAGTTTATAATTTAGAGCCTCCAGAAGGAGGTGAGCCTTTTAAGCCCGTTTAACCCCATTTTTTTTAAAAAAAATGGGCACAGGGCAATAGGCACAAGTATTAGTTAGAAGATAGAGTTAACATAACCTAACCCTCAAATCATAAACATTCTCACACAGACTCAGACCTCATTTAAAGCTTCTCCTCTTTGATTTTCTTTTTGTGTATGTGTACGCCAAAATTCAAATCAAATGTTCTATTATTACTAACATTTAAAGCTTGTAGATTTGTTTGATTGTGGTTGTGGACTTGTTTAATTGGTGTTGGACATTAATTATGGTTTAGACTTAAGTTTTAGTATTTGTGTCTTATTAAACTTAAATAATATTTATGTTTTAAAATAGGTATTTTAATCTTTAAGAGAATAATAAACAAAAAAAGGCATGACAAAAAAAAACGCTAAACAGACCTAAAGTCCGCGGGCTTTCCTTTAAAGGGCTGGGCAGTGGGAAAACGGTACTTTTTTGCACTCATGCCTAAACGGGCTAGTCCGTTCAGGCCCGACCCCGTCAAAGGCCCACCCAGCAGCCCATTTTCCCCGTGCTATTTAATACCATGCACATTATTAATGATTTGCAATCTCTAATCCCATTTGATTCCTTATTTGTTAGTAGAAATTGTTCATGACATCTAATTTAATTTCAATTAACTTACAATCTGATTTATTATTATTGAATTATCTTGCGTTGAACTTCTATTATTTTTTAAATCCAAATAGAAATTTATTGTATTACTTGGATTGCTATTAATTGTGTTAATTTATTGTATTACTATTTGAAAGCTTTAGCAAAGCCTGTCTTTTTTTTTTATCAATAGCAAAGTTTTTCTAAAGAATATATTTTTACGAAAATTTAACATCTCATGGAAATATATGGCTTGCAAATAAAAAAAAGGTTTTTGGGTATATTCTTTATTTTTATTGGCATGTCGGTGTCATATGTCATGCTTTTTTGTATTATTTTTGGCTGATGAAATTCATGTATATTGTTACCCAATTCCTTATGTTTATTACTTACATTACATGGGTAGAAGGGTCACTTGATATGTGCAGTATAAGATTTCTCAATTTTGGGTTCCAATTCGGCCTCACAAGAAGTATATGGTAACTATTTCTCCTCCTTTCAAGGATCTGAATATGTTTCAAATCTATAGTGTAATATGGTTTTGCAATTTTTTGTTACTTCTTTTCCCTTTTTTATGGTAAAAATGTGGGATTTCTAACAAATACTAATCTCTTATTATAATATTATCTACCCATGTTTTTATTTCATGCACACGCAGATAGAGAAATCTCACTGAAAATTTTCAGCAACACATCCCTCTTATGTAACTTATTTCTATATTTCACCATATTATTTTTGTTATGTGATTTTGTCAAGGCATTAAAACCCGAATTGGGTATTGAATCAGTAGAGGTACTGGGTTAAAGGTCAGTGAGTCAAACTGGAGCCAAACCGGAGCTAAATTAGGATAAAACCGGTGAGAAATTGAAGATTTTAGGCTTATTGTATAAAATTATAAAGAAAAAATTTAGAAATTTTTTTTTTAAAATTGGAACCAGAAATCGGACCGATCTACCGGTCGGTTAGCCGGTTTCCGGGCTAGACCGGCCGGTCGGATTCCACAACCCTGAATTTTATCTTTAGGATAATAAGGCTTCTTCCAATATTTTACTCATTAAATTATATGCATGTCGCACATAGAGCTGGGAACACGGGCCGGTCCTTTACGGGCTCGGGCCTAAATGGGCCGGCTCATTTAGGCCCATTTACTAAAAGGTACAATATTTTTTAGGCCTTCGGCCCTACAGGGCTGGCCCTTCACGGGCTCGGGCCTAAACGGACTTAAATTCATTTTAATTCAATTTTTTTTTCAATTTTTTCAATTTATTTATTATTTTGTTTTAAATTGAGATACATTATTCTTAAAACTCATAAATTTTTTGTTAAAATAATCATATAATGTCCAAATTAGCCTATTTTTTAAAGTTTAAATTAATAAATCATTGTAGAAAATAAAATAAATCAAACCAATTAACAAGTGTTTGTCTATTATTAATACTCTATTAGATACTTAGGTGTCTCTCATATTGATAATTTGATATAATGATATTATATTTATTAATTTATTTTAAAAAAATATTAAACGGGCCTAAAAGGGCAGGCCCTCAGGGCTGCAGGGCCGGTCCTGTATTTTAGGCCCGCTTCTCTTTTAACCTTTAGATCATAAACCCAACCCTTGAAGAACTCGGGTCTAAACGGGTCGGTCCGACATGACTCGACCCAAACTCCCGACTCTAATCGCACAACGCACGGAGAATAAATGCTTTATTGAAATAGTGAAAAACCAATGGCAATCACATCACAACGTGCAATGATGAGAATAAAGTTGACCCCAAATAAGCGTATATTAAAAAGATAACATGATCATTAAACTCCTTTAATTTAACTACTTTTGTTTTATTTTTTAAAATTTTATTCCAAGAGTCATTAAAAAATCAGAGAATTAAAAATTAGGTTCCAAATTGAGAAATTATTTTTTTCTCAATCCCATTTACAAGTCAAATATCAAATTTTGCATGTTAAACTTTATAATTTACAAGTGATTGAGACCTATCGCCAATGGGTAATAAATTTTCTCATTTGCGAACTATATGTAATTTCCCCTTACAAAAAATTATATGATCCATATCATATACTCACTGTGTCAATAATATAAGAACTAAATAAATAATTTTCAATATCAAGAAAATTATTTAAATTAATTATTACAATAAATGTATATTTTTTTCCCTAAAATATCATATTTAATCATATACATCATCAATACTCTTTGGGTGGATCATGACCTGCGAATAGGCTACATAGACTCACATTGGCATGTGAACTTGATATTTTGATTTAGTAATGATATATCCATATGGACAAAAAAGAAGTATAATTGATAAGAATATTTTAAAAATAATTATAAATTTATGAAATAAAGTGATTTTAGCTCTTATATTTATTATCTACTATCATCTTTAAAGCCTCAGAACCCATATTCTTGAACCCGGACCGGACTGACCAGTTGGGCCCAGAAACCGGCGAATCGATCGTTGGACCGGTCTGGTCCGGGTTCCAATTTTTTTAAAAAAAAAATTTTATTTTTTCTTTAGGATTTCATATTAATAAGCCTAAAATCTTCAATTTCTCACTGGTTTGGCCCCGATTTAACTCCGGTTTGGTTCCAGTTTGATCTACTGACCCTTAATCCAATACCTCAACCAGTTCAATACCCGATTCAAATTTTAATACCTTGGTCAGAACTCAATTCATTCACGTTTTCGTATTAAGAAAGTTGCCAAACAAAGGATTATACAGGTGGAAAGCTGTAATAGGTAGGTGGAACTGTGGAAGTACAAATAAGGGGAGTTTATAAGAGACCAATCAATGGGAAAAATAATAATAATGAATTAAATTATTTAGTATTCGCTATAGTAGTAGTACTTTATGTTGGTGGAGGCGAGGCACGTGGTGTTGGATAATTAGGCGACAGTGAAAGTAGAAGCGCAAGTCGTAATTTGGATTTTTCAATATTTCCCAAAACAAAGTACGGAAAATGACACTTAAATTCCAAGGAGAAAAAAAAAAAAACCATAAAAGTTCCTTTGAAAAATCTATAGGGATTTTTTCTGTGATTATTTTCCAATGTCCATTTACATAATTATCCCCCATTGAAATAACTATACAAAAGGCATAGGAGGAGAGGAGGGAAAACGCATTTTTGTGATTAAGGACAAAGAGAAAAATGGATAGATGAAACGCATTGGAGGTGCAACATTGAAGGGATAAAGCGTGGTGTTAATATCATTGGGAATGTCTTCTTCTACAACCTCCATCCACGGGTAGCGAGGCACAACAGCGAATTGAAATGTTTTTTTTTTTATGTGAAAGTTGGTTGGATTGAGATTGAGAGGTTAGTAAAAGGTTGGAGTTTGGGCTCAATAATAGAATAAGTGGTAGGTGGTAGACAAGAAATACTAAGAATTTGCTACACATATGATCTTGACCATTGAAGTTGGGGTTTCACCTTGGGTAGGTTGTATTTATGTTAGAGTGCTCTGTTTTTGGGGCAAGGTTACAAAGAAACTGTTGTGTTTTAAGCGGGAATGGTGAATGTAATTGTGGTTCTTTGCTGTGAACACACTAAAATGAAATTGTAAATTTGTGCAGTTGTAGTTGTTACTATGTCAGTTGTAGTTGTTAATACAGAACCTGTACTCTGTTTTTGGGCAATGTAATAGAGGGAATGCTCTGTTTTTGAGGAAGTAAACAGAGGTATGCCCTTATTTTAAGTGGGTCTGATTGAATGTGAGTATGGTCTGTGTTATTAGAAAATGCTGATATGATAATAAAAAAAGTGTTGTTAGCGTGTTGTTAATATGTGCATATGTAGTTATAAATATTACTATAGAAGTTGTTAATACGAAGTTTGTGTTGCAGATTTTTATAAAAGATGGGAACTAATTCAGGAAAGAATCTATTCTGTTTCTTTCATGTGGGGGGAAGTTTTTAAATGGTGGAAAAGATGAAATGCAATATGTTGGTGGTTTGGTAAGAACAAGATACGTAAAGGAAGGCACAACATATGAGGAGTTTCGAAGAATCATATCATCTATAACGGGAAAAGAAAATAATGAAATCCAAATGAAGTTCAAAGTTACTCTTGATATATCAACATTTGTGGATCTTGTAGATGATGAAAGGGTGGTAGAGGAAGTTCTTAAAATGACTAATAATATTGTGAAAGAAGAATTAAACATTGTAAGCAATGACAAAAGTGACAGCAATATAGTGTATAACTTACTGATATGGCCCAAGTTATTGCCCTGATGCAACGGCGGAAATTAGTTGTAAACATAACTAAACATGTTATAAACATAACTGAACATGTTATAAACATAACTGAAGATGTTATAAACACTGCACAGAGTAGTTAACTCTTCTCATCTTCAATGTTCAACAGATATATATGTGGCCATGTGCTTAGACATTATTAAAATGACTCATCCTGTTGTAAACTAAGCGTTAGCAGTTGTAAACAACACCATTCACAGAGTTAAATTTGCTATGGACCAAGATCTTTTCCTGGTGCAATGACAGAAATAAGTTGTAAAATTAACTTCAGAGGTTGAAAAAATAACCTAAGATGTTGTTAATGTAATGCCCCAAATTTTGATGAAGGGCTAATAAGAATTATTGAGATTGATTTGTGAATTAAATATGAATTATTATGTGTTTTGTGGCAATTTCGGTAAATGTGCCAAAATCAGTGGGAAATTGGAAAATAGAAAATTGTCGGTTAATTAGTTGGTGATTAATAAGAAAAATTAATTGCTAACTAAAAAGAAATGATATGTGTGATTAAATGGCTAATGGAGTGGTTTGAGTAACTAATTGGTTACTCATTTTATAAGAGCCAATAAGGTTGAAACACTTGGCAAACTCATATGTTGAGAGAGGGTATAGAAAAGTCAAAGAGGGATTTAAAAATTTATTTTCTCTTTCTTCTTCCCTCCCATTTTCGGCTGACAAGGAATGGGCATGGGAAAATAATCATTCCATCTTCATCTTCAAGCTATCACCTCTCTCTTCTTTCTCCATATTCCCAACGCCATTGTTGAAGGAAAAGGAAAGAAGAAAAGCTTGATATAAGGTAAGCAAATGACTCCAAATGCCAAAACTCACTTCTTTGATGTTGTTCCTTGGATTGAGAGCTTTAATTCTATGGTTATAGATTGTTCATTGGTGTTGATTTGAGCTCTCAAGGAAGTTTAGAGGTTGGAGAATCAAGAAGCTCCTTTGGGAAAGTGGTAAAGTGAGTAAGAGACACCTTTCTATCTAGGTTTTATTCCCATTGAGCTAGTTTTGAATTTCTGGAATTTTTAGCCTATTTTCGAAAAATGACGGTCATTGGGTATTTGGCATGTTGTTGGTATGGAAATGGATGTTTTGGTATGTATTTTAGATAGATAAATTGATTTGAGATTGGAATTGTATGTTTGGAGACTTTGGAATTTTGGTGTTGAATGTGGCCTAGAACCAAAGCATGATAGTAGAATAGAAATTTGGTAATTCTAATGTTTCCATGATTCCTTGTGCATTTTTGTGTGGGAGTAGCTTTGGTTTGGTATTTGGGACCATTGGAATCACTTAGGTAAAAAGCTGGAGGTGCTGTCAGTTTTTCTGCGTTTTCTGGTTTCTTATAAGCATCACTAGAATGATCTGGGGTCCACTCGAGTGCAGGATAGCATCACTCATGTGAGGATGGGTCCACTTGAGTGCAATAGTACATTTTCCATTTCTGCCTTCAGTTTCATATTGCACTTTCGAACGAAAGGCAAGAGTGTTGCCTCATTTACATGTGTTGTGGGTTCTCACTCGAGTGAACCTCTTATCACTCGAGTGCACATGTATCTGACACCATGAACTCTCATCTCGGGTTGTCACTCGTTGCCAAGTTTCAAGAATGTGCTTTAACACTTGAGAGTGTTAAGCTGTCACTCTAATGACAGGGGTCTTCACTCGAGTACTCCTCTTCTTTGAAAATTTCCATTACTCTCGGGTTAACACTTCCTGTACTTCACTTCCTAGAACTCGAGTGAGCATTTGGCTATCACTCGAGTGTTAACCTTTGTGCTCGAGTGCAAAGTGCATCATCACTAGAGTGAGGCCTTCTTCACTCGAGTGCAACAGTGAAAATTATGTTCTTGCGCTTCTAAAAGGGGATCTTTGGGATAGTTCTTCCAACCCTTTATAACTTTTGTTAAAGGTAATTGTAGCTTCCTAAAGAACATAAATGATAACCAATTTAAGTGACATGAAGTCATTTGAATATTGGAATAGAGAATAACAATTCATCACTAATTATGAATTATAGGATTTGATATTTTTCCTACTCGGGAGAGACCGATGCCAGAGCATGTCCAAAAGGACTAAGGTAGTGACTTTTCTCTCATGTTGTGTATGATGCTTGCTATGCATGACTTATCATTGTTGTGTTATGAAAAATCTTTGGCATAAGGCCATTGCGAACATGTGTATGTGTTATCAACCATAGGGCATTACAGCGTGAGCAGTTCAACGTGAGCAGTTGTAAGGAGTGATGGTTATCACACCTACCCTTGCCATTGCATCTACTGTTGTAATTGCCGAGGCTGCGTTGTGGAATTATGAATTCCTGTTTGATTATCCGGCCAGTGTGGCTGTGTATATGTGAAATATTTTATATGGATCCCAGCTGTGGTGATATATGTGATATGAACATGTGATTGTGCAATAAGAAATGAGCACTTCAGCTTAAGCAAACGTAGGGTGACGCAAGTCATACCTGCCCTTGCTGCTGTAACTGCTATTGTAGTTGCAATGTGTGTATGATGATTTGCTTTCATGCTTTGTGGTTATGCATACTATGAGTGACTTGACACTACGAGGATTCTTTAGAATCTCACTCTCCCAAAACAAATTTTTAGATAGGGCCGAAAGATCTAGAGGAAAGCGGGTAACGAAGAGTGGATAACACTCATAGCTGGGAGTTTATTTTGGACATTGGTTATCATTTTATAAATCATTCGGTTATTTTGTTAGGAATTTTATGTACATATTAGATAGTATTTGTGTAATCCCCTTATTATGGGAAACTATTTGGGCATTTATGCCTTATAAACCCTTAGTTGATTAATGGAACCCAAGTGTGTTGAAAATTTATTATGTACTCTGATATTTATAAATAGAATTGTACTGTACATGCCATTTGTGTAATTGAAATGTGAATAGGAGACTATTGTTAAACAGGTTTGGAAAAGTTTTCAAAATCCTGATTTTGGGAAATTTATTTTTATTGAGTCCCAGATCATCTTATGGTCTCTAATTTCACATAATCATGTATTTATGAGTTTAATCTCGGCCTTGATCTTGAAGGGGGTTACAGTTAACACTACACAAAGTAGAGGACAATCCCATTTTTTGTGTTAATCGTAGTTTCATGTGGACACGTGCTTAGTCATTGTTAAAATGAATGATCATATTGTAAAATAAGCATTTGTTGTTGTAAACAATGCAACTTATTGTGGTTATCTTATTCCATAAATATTCTTACTAATTTTGTATTTTTTTAAATTTATTTTCTAGTGATTTTTTTGTTCATATCTTATGTTGTTTACTTTGTTAACTACTTACACTTTTTAAGACATCTTTATAAGAAGTTTTTTTTTTTATTTTGTCAAGTCTTATGATTAATTATTTTTAATTATAGTATGTGGATAATACTTTACCATTGATTATGACTTGGTGATTATGTTTATTTATTGCATGGTACGTATAGTTTACACCTTAATTTTGATAACATTTATGTATTAAATTAGGACTTTCATTGTTATAATTTTATTTCTTTGAAAAAATAGTAAAATATTATTAAAAGGGCTTTCGGCCTTATAGGGCCGATCTTGGCCCTTATGTTCAAGTGCCAAACCTTGAAAAATGATTATTTTTTTAGTTAGGCCTAAATGGGTCGGCCTGTTTAAGCACTAACTCGTGTAGGGTCGGGTCGGCCCTTTTTACCACCTTTAATTAATTGGGATAACGGTTAGGACAAAATTGCTCCATTTGTGACACTTTCAGAGCAAAACTGTCCCTTGATGACAACTTTCGGGGTAAAATTATTCCTTAAGCCTAGTATTTAATGATACCTCTTTGTTTGGTCCTTATATTATTAATATTAAAAACTTTTAAATTAAAATATAATCATTAGTACATAAGAATAAAGTTAGAAAGTTGTTAGATTTTAAGGGAGAGTTGATGAATTTTAAGGTTCTTCTTAATTCCGATAAAATATATCAAAAGTGATTTATAAATAAGCCGAGAGAAGTATACTCCAATTCTAAATATAACATTTAGTTGAGATATTTGTTTTATTTATAAATATTATCTATCACATTTATTATATTTTCTTAGATTATATAATTTTTGGCACACTTTAAATTTCAATATAAACAATTAAAAAGAGAGGTTTTGGAGAAATTAACACATATCTTTTTAGAAATAATTATTTTTTTAATATGTGTGAATTAATTAAGTAGAACATACATGTAAGATCACAATCAATAGCACATCAATTGGTCTTATCATCTTATGCTTCTCCACACTTGTTGAACAGAATAGATGCCACAACATTAGGAAAAGGTTTTCCTTTATTTTTGTTTTGGAAAAAAAAAACAAGAAATCGTTAAGCTATGTTTTAGCTGGCAAAAACAAACAAAGTTAAGCTATTTTTCATACTTTAAATTTATTTACATTAACTATTGGCCATAGAAAATTCTAAATTTTTTTTAAAAAAAAAGCCCTAAAATATTTTGTAACTAGTATATGAATTTAACATTTTGTACCGACTGAAATAATTTGCGCAAATTTTACTTGAAAAAAAAAATTAATTTATTCATCCAATACCTACAAATAAATGTGATTTTATATGGAGATGTGATTTGATAGGGTGTGAATTGAGGGGAGCAAGCATATAGCATACAAGTAAGTGTGTGCGTGAATAGAGAGAGAGAGAGAGAGAGAGAGAGAGTCAATTGGCACATATCAATTTTTTGTGAATATTTTGAAATTCCATCATTTGGATTCTCTGTATTGTTCAAAAATGGTGGAGAGATTGATGCTTTGTTCTGTTTCTGTGTAATGCTGATGGGACACAGCAACCTTGGGTCTGTTTGGTGTGAGGGATTTGGAG
Source organism: Inga leiocalycina (assembly GCA_963242795.1). NCBI lineage: Eukaryota > Viridiplantae > Streptophyta > Magnoliopsida > Fabales > Fabaceae > Inga > Inga leiocalycina. The sequence continues at coordinate 58,134,277 of OY725327.1, read as the reverse complement.
GGAAAAGGAGGGGAGAGAAAGTTTTTATAAGTTGAATTTTAAAAGATTGAAGAAGTAAGATAATAAAATTTTAATAAAGAGAATATATAAGATAAAATAATAAGAAAAATTAATTAAAAATTTTTAACCCCACTTCTCTAATTTTTTTTAAATTCAACTTAAAAAAATTTTCCCCCGCCTACTTTCCATCCCCTCCCCTTATACCAAACAAGCCCACGCCAAATATCGCCCCTTCATATAAATTCCATTCTTATTCATGCGCCTTTATGACTGCTCTCTGGCCTAATTTTTTTTATTATTATTCCTTCTCTCTTTTTTTGTATATATTATTTGTTTATTTTTATTGGCTTATTTTTTTCAACCCAAAAAGACACAAATAAAAGCAAATCCAATCCAATCCAATCTTCAGCTTTTTTCATGTCCTTGGAAATATTTTTCATCTTTAACTTTACGACCTTACCATTCCTTACAACAAAGTAATAGAAGTGGTTGGACAATTTGAACTCCTATCAGAATATAATTCCATTTTTTAGTGAATTTTTTTTTCTATGACTCTGAAGTAATATATTTTATGTCAGTGATGAAAAATGGATTTTCTATTGACTTTTATATTGACCCTTTTTACTCACATATATATTGAAAAAGGTTATTTGATGGTGAAAAATTACATGTTATAACTTCTTGATTAAGAGAAGTGAAAAAGAACTTTATAAATATACTGAGGAGATATTAATAAAAATATTGAATAAGTAAGACTTACAAAATAAAATATGATAGGTTAGAATATAAATTTTCTCATTTTATAATTGATCGAAAAATTAGTAAATTCATTACTATAAGAATTTTAGAAAGAATTAATTCATTAATCCTTACTATTTATATCAATTCTTAAATGGGTGCTTATAATTTAAAGTTTTTCAAAAGATCTCGATAATAAGTTAGAATGTTAATGAAGTTAGTCCCTAGAAAATCAGCATTTTCTTTCCACTACACCCCCAGAAGAAGTTGAAAGAAATGACAAGGCAAACATTTGAGACGACGTGTGGCGCTCACATGAGCGAATGAGCATGACACGTGGACACCGTGTGTCTCATGAAGAGCAGCAAAGAATCTCTCCATTGCTTCAAAACAACACCGTTTTGATTAAATGGAATCTCAACCATTAATCCTCTAATATGATTCTGACCATTCATTTGGAAACCATTAATCCAAAAGTTGAATATTCTTCACAAGAGGACAAAAGGCGGCGGCGGCAGCTGGCACACATGCTTCTCTCTAGGACTAGGTTTACAAATGAATGGCCAAGATCATATTGGAGGATTAATGGTTGAGATTCCATTTAATTAAAACAGCACAGTTTTGAAGCAACGGAGAGGAAATAGAGACATTGAGCAATGGAAAAATTCTTTTCCAGATGAAGAGAAGGAGGCCATTGACAGCAAGTATCGAGCGACTAGCACAGTGCATCTCAAATTTGAAGTGTTTATATAATTTCTTTTAAATGATTCTACGTTATACGAACTAAATATGTAAAAGGAATATATTTTCATAAAGTTTTAAAAAAAAATTCATTGATTCTAGAGTTTCCTAAACACTCATAAAAAAATTATCAAAATAATACGGCCTGTAGATTATTAAGTTTGTAACCATCGAACATCATATGTTTTTTTTAAAAAAAAACTAATTACAACAACTTGGAGGAAAAGTAAAGAAAATTGTAAAAACTAAAATGATTAATTTTTCAAGAAAATACCACTTAAAAGAAACGGGCCTAGAGGTGATGCATGTCCAACATGGGAAGTTTGTGACTTTGTTTTATTTGCTTGAGTATTGAGGTCGAGGCCCAACGCATGATACCTTTTAAACTCACAATTAATGAAAGCCCGTACCAATATGACACTTATTTAATATTTTAAACTTAAAAGCTTAGCTACCTTTTTAACCAATAATAGAATTGGGTTCACCGGAAAGAACTAACCCATTAAGTGAGGTGCATATATTTAATATTCCACAGTAATTTAAATATAATTGCTTTTAATAAAAAGATATATGTGTATATCAAAGGAAAAAAAACCTTAGATACCTCTTTTTGGGTCCAATTATTTCAAGTTCCAATTGAATAAAGAAACAAAAAATTAAGAACAAATTAATGTTCACAGTTCACATTATTAAAAAAGTTAATAGTGGTATGTTAGCCTCAAAGATAGTCACAACAACATATTTTATCATAATGAAACAAATCATTAATATTTGAATATCTTCTTGTTGGTTTTGAGGAAGATGACTTTCTAACACATTGCGTGTTTGAATCTACATATCATAAAGAACCTAAGCCAACCAATGATATAAATAAAGTGATAACTGTTGGATTGTTGTTTAAGTGATGAGCAAAATAAGATGAATAAATATTTGAAACATCGTATGCCACGTGGAGCATATCACACGTGGCAGGCAAAAAGAGGGGGAAAGATCAGATGGAGGGACGTGATCAGCGGTCTGCATGAGATGCAGGGGTAGGTACGACCGTAGGAGATACGCTTCCAAATAAATGGCAATAAATAAATGAGTGCCATAACGACGAAGGCAAATGGCGGGGCCTCACTCCCTTCCTCTTCCGTTTTATGAATAAGGGCCTTTTTTAAAATACTCTCTTCCCCTAAAATTTGTTTTTCTTTTTCTTTTTTTTTTAAATCTCTCTCTCCATCATCTCCCATTTTTAGGGTTAATTAATATTACAAGACAACATTTTTAACAATAGAAAATTGAAGAACCAGGGTGACATCAAGCTGATTAATCATTGACAAATATATAGACAACACGAATGGCACCACTTGGTAATTAACTATAGAAAATTAAATTACTCATACAAAATGTGTCCATTCAACACACACACACACACACAGACATATACACACAACGGCTAAATCCTAATTACATCCTAATTTTCCTTTTTAATTATTTAAAAAAACTTAAACCAACTTGTCACAATCACAGTTCACAATTTACAAACAACAATAATGAATGAATCAGGATTTTTTTTTTGCGGTACGTGAGATAGTTTTAGGGTGTGTTCTTATTAACTTTTGAAGGAAAAATGGAGAATAGTTTTTGAAAAGTAAAATATGGAGAGAATAGATTATGAGAAAAAAGTGATTTTGTGGTAATGAGAGTGTTTGGATATTATAATCAGAATAGCTTTTTTCATCGTCAAATTACTAAAAAGGACATTAACTTTTGTGATAATTATATATAAAGATAAGATTATATTTTATATATTATTGGTTAATGTCCAAATTTAACAAAACCGTTAAATTTTACCTAACAACGTTAAATTATAAGAGAAGAAAACCCCTGATGGCATTAAAATGATGCATCTTAACCCATTATTCAACATTAAATTTCATAATTAATACAAAAAATGAAATAAATTTGTCTATATGTAATGTTAATTATCTTAACTAATTTTTCTAATATAATCAAATTAGATAAATAAATTTTATATTAAAAATAAGAATGAGCATTAAAATTTTAAAATTAAAAAAAAACGTTGACAGAGTACCTAGAGAATACCAAAATTCAAAAAAAGAAAAGAAAAGATGAGAGAGAGTGAATGGAGTGGGGCTCAAGTAGAAAAAAATAGATTATGCCAAAACCTCAAAACCAAGGTTTTAAATAAAAAAGGGATTATACAATTTTTTGGGGTGCTCGAAGAATTTTTCCCTAAAACCAAGATTTTGTTAAAAAAAACGTATTTTTGGAGAAATATCTTAACACACTCTTAGACGACTTGAGTGGCACCACTTGATGCCAAAACTGGACGGTGATGAGTAGTATCGTCAGAATATAGACTCAACTTCTCTCCATCACCCCACAACGCATAAGCTTCTTCTCCGTGAACGGCGTCGTCTCCGATCAACAGTTCCTCCTCCGACATCCTCAGAGGAATTATGAAACTTATGACCACACAGATAATGGATGTCACCACCAGGTTCCATCCTATGATGAACAGCCCTCCCACTATTTGTTTCAGGATCTGGACTCCGCCGGAGCCGCCGTACACGCCTCCTCTTGAGTTGGTGACGGGGAGGAAGAGAGCACTCAGGCTAGGCTCCGCGAAGAGGCCAGTGAGGATGCCGCCAAGAAGTCCGGCGACGGCGTGAGTGTGGAAGACGGCGAGAGTGTCGTCGACCATTTGGAATATTTTGAGCTTCTTGCCTACTATCATCATGCTGACCCATGGCACACTGCCTGATAAAATGCCCATCACTATGGCTGCCCATCCTTGAACGAGACCTGTAATACATCACAATCAACAATTCACGCACATTAGTGTAACATTATTTTACTAACATACCCCTGCTAGTATAAGGCGTTTTTAGAAGAATAGCTTAATCTAAATAAAAATCACCTGGAAAGTAATTAATAATTATTTTTCAGTTTTGTTTATGTAATTAATGTATATTTCCAATTTCACCCACTCATGAGATTTTCAGACATGTTTTTCAATAAGGATAAATCATAAAAGTGAAAAAAAAAATCAATTTAGAATATATTTAATGAGTTAATTAAAGTGACATATATATATATATATATATATAGTATAGACTGGATGGAATAAATGATATGACTCTTTCCATTCTTAAATGTAGGTAGGATTAGATGAGTTTATTGCAATATCTCAATCAACTTTATCTTCTAAATTTATAATTTTGTTTTTAAAATTATCTCTCTTAATGTGCTTCTATCAAGGGATAATTCCAATGCCAAGTATTAAATAGGATTTTATAAGAAAACTAATAAATGTTTTTTTTATAAATAACTAATTTTATTAATTTCTACAAATTACTCCTTTTAATTATCCCTATTATGGGACGTCTTTCAGAAAGTGTTTTTGATCATTTTTATAAATAATTTGCTAGTTTCAAGGAGTATTAAATATATTTTTTTACATATATGTGTGTGTATGCTAATATTTAGTAAGTGTAGTGAGAGAGATTATGGATTAATATGATGGAGTTTAGTATAGTTACAAAGATAATATTAGAAATTAATTGAATTTATATAACAAGTTTAACGATTTTAGTTGTTTTTTATTGGTGCATTTGAACTTGTAAGAAGTGACTTATATTTAAAGTTAAGAGGGTAGCTATCTATTTCCTATATTAAGAATAATAAGATGGAGTATCATTTTGAGCAAAGAAGTTATTTGTTTAGACGGCGGCTATAGCAAGCAAAGAATATATTTCTTGATTTTTTTAATGACAAATTGAACAATAATATTTTATATGCATTGATGTGAGTTTAAACTTGTGATACATGGGAATACATATATGAGGAGACAGATGTATAGTGGGAAATCAGGAATTTGATAGTATTAAAAATTGCGCACAAGTGACATTACTTAATTAATACAAAATAATATTTTCTAATGCGAGATGATTACGTGTAATGAAACTAGGGAAAATTACAGTCAATCTCCACACAAAAGAAAAAAAAAATAGTCTCATTGATAACTTTAAGTGCAGATCATTAACAACTTTAGGAGTGCCATTAATAAATTCTTGAGACCATTTTTTTATTTTAAGATTTTAAAGGGTCATTTTCTTATTTTTTTATTTTTTGTCTGGGATCTAACTATAATTTTCCACAAAAATATATTAATAGAAATTGAAATGGCCTGCCGTTGATAGGAAAAAACTGCCTGACAATGTGAAGGATATAAAAGTCAACCAAGTAAAACAAGAGAATTGGAATCGTGATTATAAAACAGAGAACTCGACCGGCCGCCAAAATAGGAGGGTCTTGGGCAGGCTATATGGTCAAGTGACCGATATTACTTAATTCTCCCTCTTGTTCTAATTATATACGAGAAGCGGTAAAGAGTTTGTGTCATCTCTCCGTTTATTTTGTAGCTTAAATCAATAATTTTTCATAATTTTTTTTGGTTAATTACGTATAATTAAAACAGTTTTTTATGCAAATAATTAAATTAAAAGATGTTTGAGGAAAATTAAGAAATATTTTTTTATTAATAATTAATTTAACTAAGCTCTAAAAATTTATTATCTAGATCCTGCTTTCACTGGTGGAAGAATGAAAGTGCTTATATCAGCAGTAGTTTGTCCTGATAATGGAAGAGGTTTTGAGTACTTAAGTAGAGGTTTCAAATTCGAATATAATATGTATGAATGTAAAAAATATTTTTGAGAGAGCTACACTAATTAAAACCGATATTGGAATATATAATGAATGAAAGTAGTTATATTTCATACCAGCACCGGGAGTGATGCAGACGAGACCGGTGATCATGCCCTGGACGGCTCCGATGACGGAGGGTTTTTTGAAGAAGATGACGTCAAGCCAGGTCCACACCAGCAGACTGGTGGCGGCGCATATGTTGGTGTTGAGAACCGCCATGGAGGAGTCGGTGTTGGCCGAGTAGGGATCACCGCCGTTGAAGCCCGCCCATCCCAGCCACAGCAGCCCCGCCCCCGCCAGCGTCAGCAACACGTTGTTGGGCGGAAACCTCTCTCTATCCTTCTTCAACCTTGGTCCCACCTACGCGCTTATATTATATTATATTTTATATATATATATATATATTCATTGCACACTCTCATAAACATTCATAAAAACGTCCTGCACTTGGATATTATTAATTCCTCTATACCTTATTGGCAAAAAAAAAAAACAAGAAGAAAAAACCTCTACATGCTTCACCCTTCTCTATTATAGCTGTAATATACCCTAGCTACTTCTGTTCCCTCAAATAAAGTGTGTCGGTGTGTGTGAGTTGTTAGTTCCATATGCATTAATCTCTAGACTCAGTCAAACTCCGCTAGTCACGAGCTTCATCATGCTTTCCACATTATCTTGATTTTCTTTTCTTAATGTCAACCCCATCACCACTTAAACAAACAAAAAAACTCATCATATCCCTGTAACCTCAGCACCAGGAATACATTCAATAACACCCATTCTTATATTATTAATAAAAGATAAATTTATTTAATTTGATTATATTAAAAAAATTAATTAATATGACATGTATTTTCTAAAATCTCCTTATTATTATTTTTAATTCTCCCATTCACTTTCTTCCTTTATTATTTTCGAGGAAATATTAATAAAAATAAATTAAAAAATATTAATAAATATAAAAAATATATATCTTTTATTTTAGAATAAAATTAACCCCCCGTATGTCGTGGAGGGAGTGGTAGACTGGTAGCTAGAGCCTCACAAGAGTTAATAAGGTGTGTCGTACCAAGTAACAATTCACAATATTCATGCTTCAACTGCTATCTCAAATTTAACCCCATAATTTTATTGATCAGATAATAGTGATGATAGTACTAACCCAGTAAGCGGCGGTGAAACCAGCAATCCCAGAGGAAAGATGGATGACGTAGCCGCCGGAGTAGTCGATGACACCCCAGTGAAACAAGAACCCACCGCCCCACAAGCTGAAAGCTCCGACGGTATACGAAAACGTCAGCCATAACGGTACAAACATCATCCAAGCTTTGAAATTCATCCTCGCAAGCACCGATCCGGCAAGTATGACCACCGCGATGGCGGCGAACACGCACTGAAACCACACCATGGTGGCCATCGGGTAGAACGGCTCTGACTCGGCCGTCTCCAGCTGACCGTTCTTAAAGTAATGAGGCGTCGCCGGCAGGGCCGCCCGACGGACAAGAAACTTTTGGCCCAACGCCGGCCCGGCCTTGCCCCAGAAGGGAAAAAGCTTGTCACCGAAGGACATCTTGTAGGCCCAAGTGACCCAGCAGATGCAAACGGCGGCGAAGGCATATAGGGCCATGAAAGCAGAGTTGACGGCCCATTTCTTCTTCACAATGCTACCGTAGAGAATTACTAGCCCCGGCATACTCTGTATCCCCACCAGAGTCGCCGAGATCATCTGCCAGGCGTTGTCCCCTTTGTTCAGCCAGTCCGGTACGGCGAGGGTTGTCCATGCCTGGTACGCTATGGGTAAAGAATTCACTGGAGGAGAAGCCATAGCTCTTCCTCTCTCTCTCTCTCCGGTTCTCCGTATCTAAACCGGTCTTGTGTATATGACTACATATTAACATGGGTTAGCGTAGGTTTGCGTTCACTTAAGTGTCCTGTGGATACCCAACATAGCAAGCAAAAAAAAAAAAAAAAAAAAAGGGGGAATTGCTGAAAAATATATTTTTTAAAAATTAATTGTTGAATACTACCATGAAAGATCTGTTGTACATAACGGAAGATATTTTGAATACAACGGAAGATTGTTTGCACATCTATATAAAAGATTTTTACACACACGGAAGATGATTTGCACAAAAAGAAAAATCACTTGCACACATGAAAGATCGCCTGCACACTTAATAGTAATCAGTAATTAATTTAGCCTAAAGATATTTTTACACAATTCTGCCTGAAAAATATATAGAGAGGATTATAAATCAGCCAAAAACCTTGGAGCTTAGTATTACAGATGCTCTCTATGAGTAGGATGTCGTGGGTTCGATATGTTGAATTGTAACTTGAAGGGGAAAAAAATCACAGGAATATACAAGTGCGACGGAGGCCGTTGACTAGGAAATGAACGGTGGGAATGGATTTGGCGATGGGGATGGGTTTGGCGAGTATAAGAGGAATAGTTAATGAAGATAGAGATTCTGGAATCTGAAGGAGCTCAGAGAATCGGCGCTGGGTAGATGGATCATGGATATGAGCTGTGAAGGAGCAAGGTGATAATTAAAAGTAATAATAAATATGTAAAATATATATTTTTATTTTCAATTATGTCCTTGTTATAAGAGCCACCACTGATATAGAGATCAAGTATCCAGTTAAAACTCTGGTAAAAAAAAAAAAAATCCAGTTAAAACTAGTTAACATTAATAAATGTGTAAGAATTTTTTTCTACAAAAAATACTCTTATTTTTTAAATATAGAGAATGGGTGAGACAAAAATCCCTTCATATACTTATCTTATATACTGTAAAATCAATTTCCATATTAGAATTTGAGCATGCATATTTAATAAGAATAATTAATTTTAACCAATTTTTTTATCGATCTAAAAATTGTTATTAAAAGGATTGAAATGATTTTTTTTTTTTGTGGCATCCTATAAATAAAATCAGCATTAGGAATACAAACTGTTAGTTTTTATGTGGATTGGAAACATCCCAACCAACTCCAAAGATAATATAGGTTTCTAAGTTACATGGGCTAACTTAATGTCTATTTGGGATGACGTTCTGTCATGACAAACTTGTTTTTTTTAAAAAAAATTATGGTGGCTTTTGAATTTTTGAAAATTGAGGTGTTTGGGTTGGCATTTTGGCAACTAGGTTTTTTTTTTCAAAAGCAGCCACTACAAAAAAAATGGTATTTTGTAGCGGTGATATTGTAGCGGTTACAATTAACCACTGTAAATGTTAAGATTAGTAGCGGTTAAAGCCACCACCACTACAAATTTGTAGCGGCAAGTTACGCGCCAAGGGGCGTGACAGATTGACAACGTTTTTTATAGCAGTAAAGTATAAATAAACGCTATGTCAACACCCATTTCCATTTCGATAATCGAAGAGTAATGAAGATAGAAATCAATGGGCATACAGAAAAATACAATTATACTGACAAAAATACTTGTTTATAATCCCAACGTCGTTCGTCAACGAAAAATAGAAAATACAGTGAAAACTTAATATTTACAAATTATCCAAAATATTAAGGCATAGATTAAGGCATAACCACGTTCATATCCTCGCCTCGAGACACGTGCCACTCACTTTTTGGCGTCAACGTCTTTGCCCTTTGGCCCACTGGTACCCGCTGAGGTATTTGTTTAAAAATAGGGTGAGATTCCGAAGAATCCCCGTAGAGACATAATATCGTTCATAGAAAATGCGAAAAGTAAATATGACATGTGCCAAGGTATGCACAAATTTATGAACAATATAAACACATTATCATCATATATACATGAGTAGGGCCCAGCCCCACAATCTACACCAGTTGGACTTCTGCCAACTCCCAGTGTAAGTGTACACCTGGCACTAACTGCCTATCTTTAGGCAAATCATGTTGATTAATAAAGTGCATTTACAAAACAATGGCATCCACACAATCACATAACTTATGGCATAGTGTATGAAGGATAATGTCCCTACCTCAAAGCTTTAATATCCCTTTTTTAATGGTGTCTCGTAAAGCGTGCTGTTCCGGCGTCCGATTCGGTCCTAAATTATTAAATGTACCAGAAACAGGTCATAACCTATCCAAGTATCATTTAGACTCTTCCATAGTTTTTATTGTGGTTATATTAGTCTATAGTAAAAATTTACTAAAATATCCCTGGGACCCCGACCCAGCCCCGCCGTACCCGACTCGATGGCACGTTTTTCCAAAATTTTGACTAAGGCTATTCTGACTTATTTTCGCCCAAGGAATCCATTTTCGGGCTCAAAATCACCAAATTCACTTTTAAATTATGAAAATACCTTTGACAACCCCTATTTAGGGATTTCAGTGGCGTTTTCGTAATTATGCTTTTTCGGCATCTACCGAAAAAGTGCTCAACTGTAACCCTACCTATTTTTGCCCACTGAGTCCAATGGAACAATTTATTTCATGAAAAACCAACTCCTACTACCAGATTTGGTCTTGGCTGAAATATTGAAGGAAAAATAGAAAAATGGAGCTTTGTGTTTTAGCTTCCAAAACTTGTACTTTTCCACTTCTAATCCTTGATTAACTTACTTAAACACTTCTTAACTATGATTCAAAGAAATTTGGGCAGCATAACCCCTTAGGATTAGGACTTTCCAAATTTAAAAACTCAACAAAATAACCAAATCCAACCATAATCATCAACAATAACCACATATTAGCATAATTTTAGGATTTGTGAAGTTACCTTCTTGAGTTTTTGAAATTTCTCTCTCTAGGAATCCTCCTCTCTCTCTCTCCTTGAGCTCAAGATTTGCTTGCTAAACATAGTGTTTCATGGAGAAGAAGAGATTAGAGAGGAGATTATACAAATTGGAAGCCTTAAAACTTGGATCCACAAGGTCTTACCTTAAGATTTCTCCTCCTTCTCTCTAGATTTCCCAAGCTCTCCCTATCTCTCTATCTTTGTTGTTTGGATGAGAGAATGAGCAAGAAAGATGAAGCATGTGCTTCATAAAATATCTTACCTCTTCTCTTCATATTTCATCCTAGCCCTTGATCTAACCAAAGGTTAGGATTTCTCCACCTTTCATGTATACCATACCTCCCACCATGATGTCTTGCTTTACGCCATCCCTTGTCATCATTTGTGTACTTGGTCTTATCTCTCAACAACTTATGTCATAAGCCTCCAATTGCAATTGAACCAATTCTCCTCCATTTGGTTAGCCCAAAAATGTCCTAAGGTCCTTCATGCACACCATTGGTCTTTCATTCCATTAATCAAACTGCATGTGCCAAGAAATCATATTTTAATCCAAATTCCACATGTGCTCATATCTTAGAAATTCTTATTTAATTGTTTGGCATTAGATGATGCCACTTGACATGTTTATGAGCCAAGTAATTATTTTCCCATCCTATTTCCTTATTCCACAATTCTTAATTTATTCCACTAAGAATATTCAATTTATACATTTTCCTTTATTTTCCTTGATTAATTGATATTAACTCCAATTAATTGGAAAATAATTAATCTTGGGCTAAATTGGCAAAATTATGATTTTGCTATCACCTTTGTAATTTAATTCAATTCTTGAATTTATTTATCTATTTCCTTATGAATATGAATATTTCAAAATTCCCAAGATCCAAATTCATGAATATTCACCATTTTTTGAATTATTCAAATAATTACAATATACTTTTGGTGAATAAAATTTGGGATGTTACACGCTACAAATATGGGGTGTAATTCCCGCCAAAAATTGTAGCGGTAAATTTTTAGCGGTTACTAAATTATAATCGCTACAAAGTTAGCGCCATTTGGCGTGAACAAAATGCGCCAACAGAGTAGCATTTATTTGTAGCGGTTTAATAAATTAAACCGCTACAAAATGTGAAAGGTCGTGTATTTGTAGCGGTTATAGATCTATAACCGCTATAGAATTTGAGAAGTCTCTAAATTTGTAGCAGTTTTATAACATAACCGCTACAGAACTTTTGTAATTTGTATCGGTTATTATAGAACCGTTACAAATTTCAGCCTTGTAGTAGTTGATGTAGCGGTTATTTTAGGAACTGCTACAAATACCGCCCCTATTTAAGCCCATTGCCCCTTCACTTTTCTGTTTCGTCATTTTATTTCCTGAGATTCCTTTGAGTGTTTTCTTTTAGATTTGAGCGTTCATGCGTCTATGGAAGAGTTTTTGCTGCAATATTTCTCATTATTTGCACTTGAGGTATGGAGACAATACGTATTTTTATTTTTATTATATTTTTACATAATAATGTGGCAAAAATATTTTTTTTTGAAATTTTGTAGTTGATAAGGCTTTAAGAGAGGATAGGGGGAAGGCGCCTGAGGTCTTGAGACCGATTTTACGGGGTGGCAACAGCAGAGGGAGGCAGCAGTGTGAGGGAGGGCGATCACGGCATTGCAGCCCATCCCCCCACAGGAGTCGGCCCTACCACAGGCACCACAGACGATCCCACAGGAGACGACCATACTAGAGGTGCCTGATTTGGGGGAGGCAGATATCAGCGTCGAGGACTATAAGGCGGAGGACTTCGACATCCCGATTGGGCTCAGGGAGATGGAGCAGTTCCTCGATGAGGAGGAGGCTCGGGAGCAGAACAACCCACGATGGTCATCTTTACGGTTCATTGGGTTTGAAGTGCAGCTCCAAGGTAAATAAATTTTTTTATTTAATAAATTATTTATTTAAATTTGAAATGTTAAATTTGAATTACAATTTATCTAACGTGGGGTAAATCATGCAGATGAGCAGGGGAACGTGTCGGCGAGGAGGCTGGACGTGGCCGGTCTGAACAGCATGGACCGGACACTGCGAGTTATAGTACCGTAGAATGAGGGCACAGACCAGCCCATTGACTATGGGGGTCACTTGTTCAACCGCTTCCTGAACGAGCTGGGCTTGAATTGGATGCGGTTCCCCCTTCACTTCAGGATGTGGAGGCACGTTCTGAAGGGGCCGAAGGACCTAGCTTGGGAGGAGGTGATTCAGGTAATTAATAGTATTTAATTAATATTTTTTTGTAATTAATTCTATTTAATTAATATTTTTTAATAGGATTTTTGTAATTATTGATATTTAAATAATTTTTTTGCAGCTGCGGTTTGCCGTCCAAGCCAACCGGAAGAGGTACACCCCGGTGAAGATGGGTGACGACTGGAGGAACCGTCTCTTCCATAGAGTGGATAAGGACGGGACAATGCCTCTGGAGCAACTGATCGAGAGCATCCCGGACGGCGTCCCGCCAAACGACTGAGCAAGTTTCGTCCAGTTCAGGAGGAGCACTGAGGGGCAGGTAATGTATTTATTCGATTATTCATATATAATTTTGTAACTATTAATTATTAAATTGTAATTTAAATTTAATTAATTTTAATTTGAACTTTATTAATTTTAAATGTTTTATATTGTTTTAATACATTTAATTTTTTTTTCAAGCGCTTTCTCAGAGGAACAACAGGTGCCGTAGGCAGCAGACTATCCATCACACAGCAAGATCGACGACCTTTGCTGTCACGTACAGCGAGTTGGTAACTTTTCATAATATCACTGACTTTTAAATGGTTATTTCATAATACTGATTGAATTTTGTAATTGTTTTAGGAGAGGAAGGCACAGCAGGAGAACCGTCAGACGAACTATGGGGAGTTGTACGTGATCACATATGGACACCGTGACGGGACTCTGACCTCTCAGCAGGCAGAGGCGGCCATTGTAAGTGATTTCATTATTATAATTTTTATAAATCCAACTTAATAATTAAAAATTCTAATAAGTAATTGTTTCATAAAATGGCAGGAACGGATGTAGCAATCGCAGGCTGAGCTGTGAGAGACCCAGGCCGAGGAGTCACAGGGGTCAATAGACCTGACGGCTCCTTTGAAGGCAGGTCTGGGTCAGGCTGAGTACCCCGAACGCGTGCAGGGGATGGGGATAGGCGCCAGACCTAGCATGGTCTACGGCAGAAGCGCCGCTTCTGAGGCTGGCAGCTCTAAAGGGGTCAGACGTATGAGGGACGAGTTTGTTAAGCAGCTGTAGTCAGATTTGGAGCGGATACAGGCTACTGTGGCTCAGCAGTAGCAACAGATGCAGCATCATGCTGATTTGATCTACGCTTAGCAGACGCAGTGGCGTGATATCACGAACGTATTACTCGAGCGTGGATGGAGTCGTCTATTCCTAGACAAGCAGTATCCACAGGTTCCGCAGGTTTCGACTGTCCCTCGGTTCGTCATCCAAACTACTCCTCCTGTTGATGATGATGGTGCGGTTAACTCCGCCCAATGGCCCGATCCAGCAGTACCTGAGGGAGCCCCACCTAAGGAAGCACCAGATGATCAGCCCCAACTACTTAGTTTAGGACATCTTTTTTTTCTTATTTGTTATTGAAACATTTGTAAATAAATATATATAATTTTTTTATTTCAGAACCTAAATTCTTATTATGTTTACCATAATTATATTTATATTCTTAGACCGCATTGTTGAATTCATGAATTAATTGCAACAATATTATTTATATATTTCTAAACCTTAAAAAATTATATATATATATTTGTAGCGGTTATACAACAAAACCGCTACAAATATACAAATATACATATTTGTAGCGGTTTTGTTGTATAACCGCTACAAAAATGAACTTTTGAGTATTTGTAGCGATTATATATAAATAACCGCTACAAATACTCAACATTTGACTTTGGAATTTGCCCGCCTTTATCAAATTTGTAGCGGTTAATTATGTATAACCACTACAAGTGTAACACCTGTTCTTTAATTTCATTTCCAACGGCTTTAATATTAGTAGCGGTTTCATACATATAACCGCTACAAATACTCAACGGTTCATTTTTGAATTTGCCCCCTCTTTGTGCAAATCTCCAACGGCTTGAAAATTAGTAGCGATTTTATACATATAACCGCTACAAATACTCAATGGTTCATTTTAATAGCGGTTATATATATATATATCCGTTACAAATACTCAACGGTTCATTTTAATAGCGGTTTTATATATATATCCGCTACAAATACTCAACGGTTAATTTTTGAATTTCCCCGGGATGCAGACGCTTGGAAAATGTTCGACAACGACTTTCCAGATTTTGCAACTGACCCCAGAAATGTTCTGCTTGCATTGGCGACCGACGGTTTCAATCCTTTCGGGAATCTTAGCAAAAGTTACAGTATTTGGCCGGTAGTCTTAGTTCCCTGCAACTTACCCCCTGGATGTGTATGAAACAAAGCTCTTTCATTATGTCTATAATCATTCCAGGCAAAAAGACACCGGGCAATGACATCAATGTGTATCTCCAACCGCTTATTACGGAATTACTTGACCTGTGGAATGTCAGCGTGGAGACGTACGACACTTATGGGAAGACTTTGTTCAACTTATGTGCAGTCTTGATGTGGACGATTAGTGACTTTCCTGGCCTTGACACATTATCTGGTTGGAATGTACATACTAGGTTGGCGTGTCCAACTTGCAATTTTGACTGTGACGCAGTGCGCCTTCCCCACAGTAGAAAGTGGTGCTTTATAGGGCATCAGAGGTTTCTCGATGGAACGCATAAGTTCAAATTGTAATGGAATCGCTTCAATGGGAAACTAGAAAAAAGAGGACCACCTCAGACAATGTCCGGTACAGATATCTTATAGCAGCTTGAGCATGTTGACTTCGAGTTTAGAAAAAGTGACGATTCAATACAAACTCGCCGAAAGACGCGCAGGACTTCGACGCCTCAGCAGTGGAAGAAGATAAGTATTTTATTCACTCTTCCATATTGGAGATCTAATTTACTTCGCCACAGTCTTGATGTCATGCACATTGAAAAGAATGTTTGCGATAATGTGCTATATACGCTGCTTAACGAACTCGACAAGACAAAAGATCACCTTCAAGCGAGAAAAGATTTACGCGACATGGGAGTTAGTGAAGACACTTGGCTAGATGAGCATGACAAATTTTAGTCGGCAAAGTTCACCCTCACAAAACCGAACAAGGAAGTCTTCCTCACGACGTTGAAGAAATTAAAAGTTCCTGATAGGTATTCAAGCAACATTTCTTGATGTGTTGACTTGCAGGCTCGAAAGGTTGCTGGCCTAAAGAGTCATGACTCACATGTTCTTATGCAGCAGTTACTCCCTCTGGCTATAAAGAATGCACTTCCTCCCGATGTTTCCATCGTTTTGGTGGAATTTTGTTCTTTCTTTCGGAAGTTGTGTTCTAAGGTTTTGATCGTTGAGGAGCTCGATCAGCTGCAGTCCAAAATCATTCTTACGCTTTGTCATTTAGAGATGATCTTTCCTCCGTCCTTTTTTACTGTGATGGTTCACCTTACAGTCCACCTCGATCATGAAACAAAGCTCACTGGACCAGTGCAATATCGATGGATGTATTCGATTGAGAGGTACTCATTTTAAATATGTGCTTTATTCTCCGTATTTAATGTTTGCTAGTCGTCCTTTTCAACATCTAGTATCAATTTTTTCTTCTTTACTTCATAGGTTCCTTGGGAAATTAAAATCTTACGTAAGGAATAAAGCGTGGCCAAAAGGTTCTATAGCTGAAGGCTATATGGGGGATGAGGTGCTGTATTTTTGTTCAAGGTACTTTGATGACCTTGAGACAGCTTTCAACCGCCCACCTCGTGTTGACGATTGTCCTGAACCTACGCCAACATCTGGAGAATTTATCCCTCATGTTGGTAAACCAGTTGGAGGAACTGAGAACTTCAAATTAATAGCAACTGAGAAGTTGCAAGCACATAGACATGTATTGATTAATTGCAATCAAGTTGAACCTTTCATACAGTAAGAATTGTATACTCACATGTTATTCTATATCTTTCGTAACATTTTTCGCTTTCATTTCACTATCGCCTTTCTATTATTAATTGTAGGGAATTCAGAAGTCATGTTAAGCGTCAACTCAGGATCCGTATACAAACATCCTCGGAAGTTGACAAAAGGGTCCACAGAGAATTCCCGAGTTGGTTTGCTCGCAGAATACTAAATGACCACAACCCACACTCACCAAATTTTAGAGCTCTCGCAATCGGCCTTCTTGATCATGCAAAAAGGTTTACAGCATAAAATGTCAATGGTTTTAAGTTTTGCACGGTTTCACGGGATTAAGGATTGCAAACTCAGAATTCAGATGTTTATGGCACATTTGGGACAAGGATTTATGCGAGCAGCAGTGACGCCAACATGCAGTTCGGAGGCGTCCCTTATTATGGCAAGCTTCTTGATGTGATTGAATTTAATTATCAAGGCCGTTTCACCGTGACGTTGTTCAAGCGTATGCGGGCAAATACCACTACTTTTCGGGGACTGACAACTGATGACTTAGGGATCACATCAGTCAATTTCTCACTGCCGATTCATACTGGTATTTCTCAAGATGATGAGCCGTATATTCTTGCTTCAGAGGCACATTAGATTTATTATGTCGAGGACGAGAGGCACAGGGATTGGAACATGGTCTTTCATTTAAAGCCACGAGACCTTTACGGCATGGGTGAAGGCGATAACATCGCCTATGAGAGTAAGCCATTTCAGCTAGCCAATTTTGAAAACTACTTCCCTAAAGGCGATGACAATTTATCTCTACTGCGGTGAGTTTTTTTACGTCCACATCATTTAAATTAAATTTTTAAAATTTAATAATACATCCATAACAATAATTTTTCCACATAATTTCTATAGGGATGGCGAGGATGAGTGATTAAATTCAAATTATGTTTTTGTCTTAAAAAAATGGAATAAAATAAAATAAAATAATATTTGTAGCGGTTATTAAACCACTACAAAAATAAAATAACCGCTACTAATTAAAACCGCTACAAAGATAAAAATAACCGCTACTAAATAAAAACCGCTACAAAATGGTACGTGGATCCCTATAAATACCCTTACCACAACTCATTTCAAACACTCTCCCATTTCTTTTCACCTTACTCTTCTTTCATTTTCTCTCATTTAGAAATTTTTTTGTATGAGCTGAGGAGCTGAACAATACGATCAAATATGGTAACAAATTTTTTAATTTTTTTTTTCAATACTTCTTTCCTTCATATAAATTTATTCTCACCATTTTTTTTCAGATATTTCAGAGCTTTATCTCATTTTCATCTATTTTTCATACACAATTTTTTTTTTGCCAACTTCATACACAATTACATTGTAGTAAACAACATAATAGTTTCTTATTACCTAAGTATCCTTAATAATATTATCAATACAATTTTTATACTTCTCCAACTAAATTAAATTATTCTTTTTAATTTATAAATGAGTTAAACTATTGAATAATAAGCTAATTAAATTAGATAAACTACTAAAAAAATAAACATTTTAATTTAATATTAAGAAAGTAGAAACAAATGATCATATTTTTTTTAAAATTTTCTTAATTTTTGTAGCGGTTATTAAACCGCTACTAATTAAAGCGCCTTTTGAAACTGAAATTTATTTTTTGGTGCCATTTTTGAATTTTCATGAAATTAGTAGCGGTTATATAACCGCTACTAATTTCAAAAAGAAAATTCAACTTAGTAGCGATTTATTAACCGCTACAAAACTGAAAAAAAAAATTTATTTTTCTTTTCTCGCCTTGAAAATTTCAATTTTTTTATATTTGTAGCGGTTATATCTTAGAAAAAATGTACTGCTTACAGGGATGTTGTAGCGGTTGGATTTTTAACTGCTACAAAGTAAGTAGCGGTTATTTTCCTTGAGTAGCGGTTTTAAATAACCGCTACAAAATCGCTTGCAACATATAATTTAGTAGTGGTTTTATTAACCGTTACCAATGTTGTTTGTAGCGGTTAAAACCGCTACTAATACCCATTTTTAATTGCTATTAAATCACGTTTTTTTGTAGTGAGCTTTTGAGAAAAGGCTCAAAAATTTGGCTTTTTTTTTTTAAAAAAAGTCACTTCTGTCATTGCTAATCCAAATAAAAATCACATTTACAATATGACTTTTATCCTATCTGACTTTTATAAAAGTCAAATTAAAAAAAAATTCACTTCTGTTACCGCTAACCCAAACACAAATCACATTTATAATATGACTTTTATCCTATTTGACTTTTATAAAAGTCATATTAAAAAAAAAGTCACTTCTGTCACCGCTAACTCAAACAGACCCTTACTAACCCACACCATTTCTTTTTTATTAATTTAAAGATGTGACCCATACAATCCATTTTAACCATATCTATAGATATATGCATATATGTATATAGATGGCAAAAAAAGAAAAAATGTATGCATATATAGTAGCCACGTCCATACTATCTTCTTTGTCTTTCGGTCGTGTGATAAATTATGAAAGAGAAGGGTATACGAGTCATATACGTGCCAAACTATTTGGTCAAAATGAGGAATTGGTTCCGTAAAACCCATGAGTTTATTGGGTTCACATTTAAAAGAAAGATCAATCTACACTACTATAAAAAAGGGTTTTAGTGACGTGACTTTTGTGGCATTTTTTTAATGAAGCGCCAAATATAGTTATTTATTTTTTTAAAATCAAAATTATTTAGAAGCTTTGGCGCTTACAATTATAAACGTCATAATTGATGTTAACCTTGTATGACGCTTCCCTGAACAAGCACCAAACAAGGCCTTTAATTTTTTTTTTTTTTAAAAACAATAGGAAGCTTTGGCGTTTTATAAGGAAGCGCCAAAGCTTCCTATTATTATTTTTTAAAAAAAAAGAAAATATAATAGGAAGCTTTGGCGCTTCCTTACTAAGCGTCAAAGCATCCTATATTTTTTTTAAATATATATATATAATAGGAAGTTTAATATATTATTTTTTTCTTTCTTTTTAATCTTTCTATAGTCCTGCGTATGCTTTGCAAAAGAAGTTTAATTTCTTTCTAACTGGTTACGAGTCCTTGTAATATGCCGATAATATTTGCATTAGGTCTTTTTTTTAAAAAAATTTAAATTAATTTCTTTTTTAATTTGGGTCATTATACTGTTATAAATTTATTATTGGTAAATGTTTAATAGTTACAATCAACGTAACGCTATATGATATGTTTACCATACTTTTTTGCTCTTTCTTTCTATACATCCAATATTATCTACTTGAACGAATGGTTGGATATATATTGTCGTCACTAGTATTAACTTAAACTCATAATGAAGCGTAAAACTGAGTGAGCTCCCTGAAGTTCATAATTTTTTTTTAAAAGAAGACCACATGTCGAAAATAATTAGAAGCTTAAAAAAATGAAAATAGGAAGCTTTGGTGTTTCCTAATGAAGCGCCAAAGCTTCCATGTAATATTAAAAAAAATTATATAGGAAGCTTTGGCGCTTCCTAAAGAAGCGCCAAAGCTTCCTTTTTTTAATTTTATTTTGAAAATGGGAAGCAATAGCATTCTTTTATGAAACGCTAAAGCTTCCCCTGTTTACAAAATGTAAACACCCCGCCATTATCGCTCTTCCGTTTGTCACTTCCCATAACTTCGATCCATTACTCTCCCACTTTATTGGTCTACCAACTTTTCTTATTCGTTATCCCCACTCCTTCGTCTCTTTGATGGCAGCAAGTAGAAGTTGGAGATCCCTAGTTTGTAAGCATTGTTTTTAAACATTTGATCCATGTTTTCTTTTCTTTTTTTTCTTTTTGGTTAAAATCTATAATGGCTCTTATATGTTTGCTCATATTTTGTATTTTTTAGGTATTGATTTGAAGTTTCAACTTTGTCAACTTAAACTTCCTATATATTGTTAGTTTTTAAATTTTTAAGCTTACAAATTAATAATATTGTAATGATTTTGTTGTAATTCAAATCATTGTAGTTAATGTTTTGCATTTTTTACCATTGTATTGTGATTTGCTTGTTTTTATCAAGAAAAGAAAATAATTAAAATGATCATTATCGTTTTATATTGTAATTTGCCTATTAGACAAAATATATGGTCATTTACTTACTAAAAAATTATATATGGTCATCAGGCATTTGTATTTACATTACATCATACAGGAAAAGAAATATTTAAAAAAATTATTAAAAAACAAATTAAATATCCTCCTTTGGCACTTATTAAATAAATGCCAAATGAGATGCCAAAGGAGGCACCCTCCTTTGGCGTTTATTATGCCTCCTTTGGCGTTTATTATATAAATGCTAAAGGAGGTTTGACACCTCCTTTGGCGCTAGTTTTTTAAGCGCCAAAGGAGGGTATCTCCTCTTTTGACACTTGTCAAATAAAACGCCATATATATTTAATTTACTTATTTAATTTTATAAAATAATGTATGGCGTTTTTATAAATTGAAAAGCGCCATAGGTATTTTTAATGGTATCAAAAGTTTTAGCGTTTCTTAAACGCCAAAGTATTTTTTAAAATAAGTGTCATTACACCTCTTTTTTGTAGTAGTGCTAACTAGAGTTGATTTTTTAACAACCCTAATCCACCCGGCAAAATGACATAGACGTGTTAATCCATATTACTTATGGGTTTAGTTCAATGGTTTTTTAATTCAAATTTGATATAGACATGTTTAATTTTTTTTTTTTTTATACATTGGAGAGAAGTAGACATGTTTAATTTGATATTAACGTTTTTGATTGAATTTTTATCATGGGGGGTTTCAAATGCAGGATGCATTCCAAATTTGAGTTTTAATGAAATCGATTTTATTGTTTCCGATCCATTCATTTGTTTAAATTTAAATTTGGAGTAAATCAACATTAACTGCTTTATTTGTATTTATATCCATGATTATATGAATTAAAATATTCATTCGATATGTGCAATTTATTATAATCTAGTTAATATGATGTATATGTGATTATCATATTCCTCTATGTGTTTATTATCATATTCCCCCTCTGATTATTTCGTATGAGTTGTGAATTTAAGTTGTTTCATTGCCTAAAAACCATAACAGAGCTAAAGAAGAAAGAGCAAAGATTTTAGAAGTCACACATAAAATGAGTGCTATCTTACCAATCTGGCGTTAATCTTAGTAAAATGCCCTCTAGCCAGTCAGGCACGGGTTTTGACTTCTAGTTGATTCACATGCAAAAAAAAAAAAAAAAAAAAAATTTGGAAGAGCTATTGATAATTATGTATGATAATACTTAAATCTGACCTAGTTATATATATTAGTCATATTAAAAAAAATAGAGGTACATTTATATCATTATAAGAAGCTAAACAACTTGAAGCTGAAGCTTCTTTATTTCATTATAAGAAGTAAATACAAACAACACCTCTATTTTTTGCCACACCGTTAGCACAGCTTTTTTTTCATAATAATTTGTTGGTATTTATGTTTATGAATGTTATGTAGATGGGTTTTTTGAGTTATAAAAATTGATCTCTTCATCAACTTGAAAGTTGATTAATATTGGGTTGGAATGTCATTTTCAGTGATAATAATAATAATAATATTGGGAGGCTTTAAGCGCAAAACAAACGAAAAGATAGATTGTGGCTGCTGGGATTCGAGCCCAGGTCTCCACGGCCACAACGTGGAATTCTTACCACTAAACTACAGCCACACAGATGTTATCTGAACCTTACAACGTTTAAATGAACAGCTAGAAATAGGCAGGGGCAGCGGCAATTAAATATCAGCAACAGATAAAAGGACAATTGTTATAAAAATATATGTGATAAGTGAGAAAATTGATAAGATTCAGAGAGAAAATTGACAGAATTTTTAGAGAGAAATTAAAGAGAAGTTCTCATTATTTGAAACAATCGATTACAAGCTTTTATATAGAGTCAGGAATCTAACCCTGGTTATATGACCATGGTTACTTTATGTCCTTGTCTTCTTTTGCTTTTTCTTTGTGTCAAGTCTTCTTTTTTTCTTTATGTGAAGTTGAATTGTAAGTTGGTCTATATATGAGTTAATGGACATCCACATATTTAATATTCATAACACTCCCCCTTGGATGTTCATTATGAATATGCCTCATTAAAAACTTTAACTAGGAAAAATCCAGTGGGATAAAAACCTGGCCAAAGAAAAGAGTACATCATTCATTGATACACCGTCGAGTGCTGCTTTATTAAAAACATTTCTAGGAAAACCCAGTAGGACAAAACTTAGATAAGGGAAAAAGAGTACAGCGTGTATCGATTCCCCCTTTTGACAACATCAGTTGAGATTTTTGAATCATCGAAAACCAATGCCATGAGCAAGTTTTTCAAAGATTATACCTGGAAGGGACTTGGCGAATAAATCTGTTAGATTTTCACTTGAACTAATTTGTTGGATATCTATTTCACTATCCTTTTGAAGGTCATGAGTGAAAAAGAATTTTGGTGAAATATGCTTCGTTCTATCGTCCTTGATATAGTCTTCTTTAAGTTGAGTGATACATGCAGCATTATCCTCATAAAGGATTGTTGGGATCATTTTGCCGGAAGATAAATGACAAGTTGTACGTATATGATGTATCACCGACCTTAACCACACACATCCTCCACTTGCTTCATGTATTGCTATAATTTTTGCATGGTTAGATGATATGATTGATATAGTCTGTTTTATAGATCACCATGAAATAGCTGCACCTTCACATGTAAATAGATAGCCCGTTTGTGATTTATCATTATGTGGATCAGACAAAAATTCAGCATCTACATAACCAATCATTTCATGCTTGGATACATTTGAGTAGTATAATCCCATGTCTATAGTACCTCTGAGATAACGAAGAATGTGCTTTATTCCATTTTAATACCTTCGTGTTGGTGAAGAACTATATCTTGCTAATAAATTAACAATAAGTGATATATCAAGACATGTGTGATTAGCAAGATACATTAGTGCATAGCACTAAAATATGATACTTCTAGACCAACTAGTTCTT
Organism: Inga leiocalycina; assembly: GCA_963242795.1. NCBI lineage: Eukaryota > Viridiplantae > Streptophyta > Magnoliopsida > Fabales > Fabaceae > Inga > Inga leiocalycina. Next base: position 58,110,203 of record OY725327.1, on the reverse strand, counting down.
CATCACATTCTTTACTAATTTCTCGGGGTCAGAATGGGTCTTTATCCACTTTCAAAGACCTTATAACCATTGAGATACATAATGGATGTGATTTATCCATGTAAAATCGCTCTACACTACAAAAAATATGCTATTACCGACGGAATTACCCACAGAATTATTTCCGTCAGTAATTTCCGACGGTTTACGGACGGATTTTCCGTCAGAAAAACTACCAACGGAATTACCGACGGAAAAAAATTCCGTCTCTAATTACTGACGGATTACCCACATAATTTTTTCCGTTGGTAATTACCCACGCCTTACCCACGGAATTATGTAGGTAAAATTGCCGACAGAATCCCGTGGGTAATCCGTCTCTAATTACTGACGAATTAAAGATGAAAAAAAATTTCATCGGTAAATACGGACGGATTACTCACGGAATTTTTTCCGTCGGTAATTACCCATTACTTACCCACAGAATTCCATGGGTAGTTTGAATCAGAAATTACCGACGGAATTCTGTGGGTAATGTGTCGATAAATTCTGACGAATTACCCACGGAATAATTCCGTTGGTAATTACCGACGCATTACCCACGGAATTCCGTCGGTAATTTTAAGGAGAAATTACCGACGGAATTCCGTGGGTAATCCATCGGTAAAACTAAAAATTTTTTAAAAAGAATTTATATAAAATGATAAAAATAAAAATAATCCATAACAAATAAAAATTTAAATATCATAAAATTAATATTTAATATAATGTATTAAATATTAATAATAAAAATTTTAAATGAAATAAAAAATTAAAAATTTTAAACTTTATATCATAAAAACAAAATATATAATTATATATATTTATATTAATATTAACTATTTAAATGGAATAAGAAATTAAAAAATTTAAATTTTATGTTATAAAAAACGAAATATATAATTATGTATAAATATATATGTAATATTATATATATTTATATTAATATTAAATATTTAAACGAAATTAAAAATTAAAAAATTTTATATTTTATATTATAAAAAATGAAATATATAATTATATATATATTTATCTTAATATTATATTTGTTTTTTACTTATTACATTATATATATTATTACGTGAATAAATAACGCAAGGTTAAAGTAGCTCAACTGGCAAAGGCATCAGAACACATACCAAAGGTCCAAGGTTCGAATCCCACCTTTGTCACAAAATGCAACAATTATCTCACAGAAACACGTGCCTCAAGGTTTGAGGGACACGTGGCCCTTGCTCGGGATCCGCTAGGGTCGGATGAGGGGGCAGACGGTGGGGGGCTTTCAGTGATGTCCACGTGGCCTCTTTTAAGGTCGCCACAGGGATTTTTTTAAAAAAAATAATATTAAATTATTGATGGATTACCCAAGGAAAAATTTTGTGGGTAATTATCGAATGAAAATTTTCCGTGGATAAATTCCGACGGAAATTGCCGACGGAATTTTTTCCGTGGGTAAATTCCGTCGGGAATTACCTGCAGAATTTTTCCGTGGGTAAATTCCGTCGGAAATTACTGACGAAATTTTTTCCGTGGGTAATCCGTCGATAATTTCCGACGGAACAAAAATTCCGTCGGTAAATTAATTTGCCACAGATTTTTTAGAGACAGAAAAAATTCCGTCAATGATCCTTTGGTAATTCCATTTCCGTTCCTAATCCGTCGGTAATTTGATTTCAGAGACGGAATTCAATGGGTAATTTCCGTGGGTAATACGTTGTTTTTTTGTAGTGCTAGGACATTTTTTGTATAAATTTCTTGATATACAAAGATTCCTTTCTTAAGGTACTCGATCTGTAATCCAAGACAAAAATTTATTCTTCCTAAGTCCTTTATTTCAAATTCTTTCTTCAAACAATTAATTGCCTTTTGAAACTCTTCAGGAGTTCTAATGATGTTGATATCATCAACATAAACAACAATTATAGTAAACTCATTTTTAGATCTTTTTCATAAAGATGCATGGGCATATCGAATTATTTTTGTATCATTCTTTCAACAAATGTTCATTAACATGATTATACCACATGCGTCCTGATTGCTTCAGGTCATACAGGGACTTATTTAACTTAACTGAGTATTGTTCTTGAGAACTTGAATTAGATGCTTTGACATCTTAAGTCCTTCAGAGACTTTCATATAAATATCATTGTCAAGTGGGCCGTATAAATAGGCAGTCACAACATCCATTAGATGTAAATCAAGTCTTGCATTTACTGCTAGACTAATTAAATAACGAAAAGTAGTCGCATCCACTACTAGTGAATAAATTTCTTCAAAATCAACGCCAGGTCTTTGTGTAAAGCCTTGAGCCACAAGACGTGCCTTATATCTTGTTATTTAGCCCTTTTCATTTCTCTTTCGTACAAAAACCCATTTGCATCCAACTGATTTTACATCTTTAGGTGTAAGGACTACAGGTCCAATTAATTTTTGTTTAGCCAATGATTTTAGTTCTGTATTAATAGCATCTTTTTATAAGGGCCAACTTTTCTATGTTGACTCTCACTAATAGATTTTGGCTCATGATCCTCATTATCATTCATTGCATCATATGCTATATGATAAGCAAAGATGTCGTCAACGTTGACTTCATTTTGATCCCATCGGATTCTATTCATAACATAATTTATTGAGATCTCATTATTTTCACATATGTCAGGTACATGGGTCTCTTCTGAGACTATAACATTCTCTTCTGGAGATATCTCTACTGGAGATAATAACTTTTCAGAAGATGGCTCTTCTGGAGCTATTAATTTTTCTTCATTATTTTTGACTTGACCATCTATATTCTTTGCTCCTTTTCGTTTTCAAGGATTTTTATCTTTAGAACTGATGAGCCTGCCACGCTTCAGGGGTGCTTTAGATTCATTCATAGCAGGTTGTCCTTCAGGGACATCAATTTTAATAGAAGCATTAGTAGTTGGGACATGTGACTTTGTCACTTTCTTTAGGTCAGTAAATGCTTTTGCCATTTGATTAGCTAAATGCTGTAAATGAATTATCTTTTGAACTTTCGGTTCACACTGTTTTGTACGATGATCAAATTGAGCTAATAATAATTCATTCCAACTAATTTCTTTACCCAACTATTTGTTTTCTCCCCCTAATGTTGGTAAAATTGATTCATTAAAATGACAATTGGCAAATCGTACCGTAAATAAATCTCCTGTAAACGGTTCAAAACATTTTATAATTGATGAAGATTCATATCCAATATATATTCTCATCCTTCTTTAAGGACCCATTTTGGTGTATTGTGGTAGTACTACAGGCACATATATTGCACACCCAAAAGTTCTTATATGGGAAATATTAGGTTCCTGACCAAAAACCATTTGTAAGGGGGAAACCTTTAAGTAACTTGTTGGCCTAATGCGAATTAACATTGCTGCATGTAAAATAGTATGGCCCCAAGCAGAAATTGGAAGATTAGATTTCATAAGTAAAAGTCTTACAATTAATTGCAACCTTTTAACTAATGATTCTGTAAGTCCATTTTGCATATGAGCATAAACTATAGGATGTTCAACATCAATTCCAAGGGACATTAAATATTCATTAAAAGCTTGTGAAGTAAATTCACTAGCATTATCAAGACGTATTTTCTTGATAGGATAATCAGGGTAATGTGCTCTTAATCTAATCAATTTAGCAAGTAATCTCCCAAACGCCAGGTTTTGAGAAGATAATAAGCAAACATGTGACCATTTAGTTGATGCATAAATTAAAACAATATAGTATCTAAATGGTCCATATGGAAGGTGTATTGGCCCCACAAATATATCTCTGTATCCGTTCTAGAAATGTGAGAAATTCACTTTCTACTTTGCTTGGTGAAGGGCGAATAATTAAGTTTCCCTTGGAACATGCAGCACATGAGAAATCATGAGATTGTGATATTTGTTTACACTTCAGGGTATGTCCATATGAATTCCCAATTATTTGTCGCATCATGATTGAACCGGGATGGCCTAACCGGTCATGCCAAACATTAAATTCATTAGTAAACTTCTGGTTTATATTAGCAAATTGCTAGTTTACATTGGTAGACTTATGATCTGTATTGATGAACTTCTGGTTCTCAATAGCATGTGTTTCAATTGTGCTTATATATGTGTAATACAAGCCCGAAAAAAAATAGGGAAACTTTCTAATATGCATTTTTTGCCAGCAACTATATTTGTGATGACAAGATATTTCTAATTATTTTTATTTGTTGTTTCTAAATGATATCCATTTCTGCGGATATCTTTGAAACTCATTAAGTTTCTTTTAGACTTGGTAGAATAAAATGCATTATCAATGCATAATTTTGTTCCTTCAAGTAACAAAACATTAGTTCTTCTGGAGCCTTTAATTAAATTTATACTACCAGATATAATCTGAACATTGGCTTCTCGTATTACCAAGGAAGAAAAATATTTATCATGTCTGAGTATGGTGTGAGTTGTTACACTATCAACTCAGGATTGATGCCAATAAGATTCATTCTTCATTAAAAGAAAGATAAAAATATAATTAAGATTAATACATATGATAGAAGCAATTTTAAATATAGTACAATATAGCAATTCAAATTAAGAAATCTGCAACATCCAAATATGTATTACCCATATTGCCATACTCAGAATTCTCAGCCTAATCAACATGATTAACTTCAACATTTGATCATTTACCATTATTTTTAATTGATTCTTGGTAAAGATCAATTAGGTGTCTTGGCGTACGATAGGTACGAGAACAATGACCCTTGCCACCACATCGATAAAATGGATTATCAGCATATTTATTATGCTTACTGTTTTTCCCTTTTTGGTTATTATCAGTCTTTTCCCACTTCTGGTAGGAATTTGAGCCACCATAATATTGATCACGGCCATGGCCACGGCTGTAGCCACGCCAACGTCTACGTCCATGTCCACGTCCACGACCACTGCCACAATTAAATTCATTTGTTACTACATTCACTTTATGAAATGGAGTTGAGTCTGTTAGACGAGATTCATGGTTTTTAAATAAAAGCTCATTATTTTGTTCAACCACAAGGAGACAAGAAATTAATTCAGCATATTTTTTGAAACCTTTTTCACGATATTACTGTTGCAGGAGCAAATTGGATGCATAAAATGTAGAGAATGTCTTTTCTAACATATCATCATCAGTAACATTTTCTCCACATAATTTGAATTTAGAAGTAATCCTGAACATAGCTGAGTTATATTCGCTTACAGCTTTAAATCTTGCAAGCGCAAATGTATCCAGTCATAACGAGCTTTTGGAAGAATGACCATCTTCTGGTGATCATACCTTTCTTTCAAATTGTTCCAAAGAACAAATGGGTCTATTACTGTCAAATATTTAATTTTAAATCCTCATGCAAATGGTGGCGAAGAAAAATCATGAATTTGGCTTTGTCTTGGTTGGATGCCTTATTCCCTTCTTTAATCGTATTTTTCAGACTTTTAACATTCAAGTGAATTTCCACATCCAACTTCCAGGATAAATAATTTTTTCAGATAATATCAAGAGCCACAATTTCAAGTTTTGCTAGGTTTGCCATGGTTCAAACTAATTAAAGAAATAAATGAAAATGATTAAAACATAAAATGTAAACATGCAATATAATAACAAAAATAACTGTAAATTTATAAAGACAATAAATAATTTATAAGGTAAGATAAGAAAATTAAAACTTGTATAGCTTCGGGCCATTTAATCTTATGGCTTCAGGCCAATTAATCTCAAGATGAGAAATTAAATTATTATCTTCAGGATAAATAAAAGTTGTACATGACTTATGACCGTACAATAAAGTAAAAGATGAAAAATATACATAACTTCTAGCCATATAATAGGAAATCAAAGAGATATGGCTTCTGACCATATCATATCATAAGAGATTAAAATAATATAACTTCTGGTCATATAATTTCAAGAGTCAGACGTGTATGGCTTCTGGCCATAAAATAATAATATAAAAGAACTTGTAAATGATATATAAATGATATAAAAACAATAACGATCTCCAATCTTAACCATGGAATTCGATGTTTATAACAATCGGTATAATTATTACTCTAATTCCATATAGTGGCTCATATTATCCTAGATCTATCAAATAAAATAAGGTATATGTAATCATTAAAGAAATCATAAGAAGATCATACCTTTGTTTAAAGCTTCGTGCTGATAACGTGTTATAAAAGTATATGTGATAAGAGAGAATATTGATAGGATTTAGAGAGAAGATTGATAGAATTTCTAGAGAGAAGTTAGAGAGGAGTTCTCATTCAGTTCATCTGAAACAATTGATTACAAGCCTTTATATAGAGTCAGGAATCCAACCCTAGTTACATGACCATGGTTACGTCCAACCCTGATTACATGACCATGGTTACTTTATATTTTCTTTATGTCCTTGTCTTCTTTTACTTTTTCTTTGTATCAAGTCTTCTTTTATTCTTTATGTCAAGTTGAATTGTAAGTTGGTCTAGATATGAGTCAATGGACATTCACATATTTAAAATTCATAACAACAATGTATTTATTTCTTTTATCAAGACATGTGTCAATAACCAATACAGCAAGTTTCAAGTTGCATCCTAATAATTCCCTTACTGTGTGTGTGTGTGTGTATATATATATATATATTACAATACTATACTGTATCTTTTTCACATTTTAATTGTATTGAAATGGATATCAAAAATTGATAAAAAAAAAATATTACACAGAATCTAATAAATTGCATGAAGAGACAGTAGCCATAACAACTAAAAGTTAACTTTTAGTGTTGCGAGTGAAATGGGATCTGAATAGAAGTTAAAGGCATGACAAACGGGTTTGTTTTTTAAAAAAAATTTCGGTGACTTCAGACTTTTTGAAAACTGAGATGTTTGTGTTGATATTTTGATAACTAGGCTTTTTTTTTTCTTCCTAAAAACAGTTTTTGAGAAGAAACTCAAAAGCCTGACTTTTCCAAAACAAAACCACTTCTGTCACCGCTAATCCAAACACAAATCACATTTACAATATAACTTTTATCCTATCTGATTTTTGTAAAAGTCAGATTAAAAAAAACCACTTCTATCACCGCTAACCCAAACAGACCCTTACTAACCCACACCATTTCTTTTTTATAAATTTAAAGATGTGACCCATACAATCCATTTTAACCATATGTATAGATATATGCATATATGCATATAGATGGCAAGAAAAAAAATGTATGCATATACAGTAGCCACATCCATTATCTTCTTTGTCTTTTGGTGGTGTGATAAATCATGAAAGAGAAGGGTTATACGAGTACTATACGTGCCAAACTATTGGTCAAAATGAGGTTGGTTTCGTAAAACCCATGAGTTTATTGGGTTCACATTTAAAAGAAAGATCTAACCAGAGTAGAGTTTTGTCCAACCCAATCCACCCGGCAAAATGACGTAGACGGGTTAATCCATATTACCCATGGGTTTAGTTCAATGGTTTTTTAATTGGAGAATTGCCCAAAAATACCTTGGAGGTAAATTAATTACTAATTGCTACCAAGCGTGCAAGCAATCTTTAGTGTGTGCAGAAATCTTCTATATAAATGTGCAAGCAATCTTTCGTTGTATACAAAATACCTTCCGTTATGTGCAACAAATCTTCCACGGTAGCAATAATCAATTAATTTGCCTTCAAGGTGTTTTTGGACAATTCTCCCTCTTTTAATTCAAATCTGATATAGACATGTTTAAATTTTTTTATACATTGGAAAGAAGTAGACACTTTTAATTTGATATTAACGTTTTTGGTTCAATTTTTATCATGAGGGGTTTCAAATGCAGGATGCATTCCAAATTTGAGTTAATGAAATCGATTTTATTGTTTCCGATCCATTCAATTGTTTAAATTTAAATTTGGAGTAAATCAACATTAACTGCTTTATTTGTATTTATATCCATGATTATATGAATTAAAATATTCATTCGATATGTGCAATTTATTATAATCAAGTTAATATGATGTATATGTGATTATCATATTCCTCTATGTGTTTATTATCATATTCCCCTCTGATTATTTCGTATGAGTTGTGAATTTAAGTTGTTTCATTGCCTAAAAACCATAACAGAGCTAAAGAAGAAAGAGCAAACATTTTAGAAGTCACACATGAAATGAGTGCTCTCTTACTAATCTGGCGTTAATCTTAGTAGAATGCCCTCTAGCCAGTTAGGCAGGGTTCTGAGTTCAAGTTGATTCACATGCCAAAAAAAAAAAAAAAGTTCTTGGGAGAACTATCTGTGTATGATAATACTTAAACCTGACCTGGTTATATAAATAGTCATGTTAAAAAAACAAAATAGAGGTAGATTTATATCATTACAATAAGCTAAGAAACTTGAAGCCGAAGCTTCTTTATTTCATTATGAGAAGCAAATGCAAGCAACACCTCTATTTTTTGCCACACCGTTAGCACAGCTTTTTTTCATATTTTGTTGGTTTTTATGTTTATGAATGTTATGTAGATGGGTTTTATATAGGGAAAATCCCTTAAAAGGTACTTGGAAAGTATGAAAAGATAGATAAGTGCTCTGAATTTCTGAAATCCTATAGAGGTGCTAGGACTGAACTGGAATTTATAAATTTAGAGAAAAATGATCAATTTGCCCTTACTTATTTTTTTATTAAAAAAATAAGTACTCCACCGGCCGGACACCGCTCTGGAGGGCCCCGCGGCAGCCCGCGGGCGTCGGACGGGGGCTCTGGCAAGGGAATATTCCTTTGGGAATAATTCCCAAAGTGGCGAGCCTCCACCACTTTCACGCATAAAAAGTGCATGACCACTAGGCTAACAAAGCCCTTTAATATATATACTACAAAATGTATATATATATATATAGTAACATTTGATTTTTAACTAAGCCAACCAACAAGTTCAGATAAGGAATTGACTAATTGATAAAAGAAATTAACAAGTTCATATAAGAATTTCACAACTTTCATTTTTTAAGCAAAAAATCCACATACTCTCTCAAACCATTCACTAGTTCAGATAAGGAGTTTTCGAGTTCATATGAGTAATTAACAAATTGAGATATGGACTTCGCAACTTTTGTTTCAACCAAAAATTCACATTCACTCTCAGGCTATTCACAAGTTTAGATGAAGAATTCCCGTGTTAAGATAAGAAATTGACAACTTGAGATAACGAATTCACAACTTTTGTTTAAGTAAAAGATTCACTTGCGCTCTCAGGCCATTCACAAATTTAGACATAGAATTACCAAGTTCAGGTACTTTGAATTTTTGAAATCCCGCAAAGGTGCTAGGATTGAATTGGAATTTACAAATTAAGAGGAAAATGACCAATTTTCCCTTACTTATTTTTTTATTAAAAAAATAAGTACCCCACCAGCCGCCGGCCCCACAGCGGCCAGGGGTTTCGGCCAGGGAATATTCCCTGGCTTTGGGGATAATTCCCAAAGTGCATGACCATTGGGCTAGCAAAGTCCTTTAATATATATACTGCAAAAAATATATACTCCATCCGGTCCTAATTATAAGACAACATTTGAGAATTGATCTTGATCCTAATTATAAGACAGAATTTTAATTTTTGTTAATTTCTTTCCAAAATATCCCCATTGATACTTTCTCAATAATAATGAAACACAATAATAATTTTATAATACACATAAGTGAGAAATATTTATAATTCATTCATATCACATACAGTAGTAGCAAATGCTCTCAACTTACCAAAACCAGAGAAATTTGCCCAATTGTATGATTCTCTGTTCAACAAACCAGTCTGTATTATCATAATTACATTGACACCCACCATCTGGCCAACCCTAGAACCAGGGAGTTTTCTCCATTGCACATATGTATTAGCATTTGAGAGAGTGAAACAGAAGTGGTACACAAAATCATGCAAACAATGATAAATCAATCCTGAAAGAGCCACCACCCTCTCCTCTATGCCTGCACAAAGCAAGTCTCTTGCTAAACCAAAGTGATGGAACATTGTAAAACAGCTCGAACCCCATTGGCAGGATATCACAGGATGGACCTAACTTTAAGCAGTCATAAATCTCTTACTGTCACTTGAAATGATCTTGCCGTACAATTGTGATCAAGTTAAATGGAGCTCCATCTTCCTCCTTTTGTTTCCAAGGTTCACCATTGCCTTGGATATACCATTTCACTGTTGGAGACAATGGTGCGTATAAATCTGCATGAAGAAAATAATCATCAGATGTCCTTACCGATTACGGAAAAATATACAACTTTGTTATTTCAAGTTCCCTAGAATTTAATGTAAATACATAAAAGTATTGAATAAAGGGTATCAATAAAGCAGTAAGCAAAAAGATTTACTAAAAGAGCAGTAAAACAGTGAACCATTCCAGTCCAACCCCAGTTTTATAACTGATATGCATATTACAAAGCAAAAGAGCTGAATAGAGATATCAAAGGGCATTAATTACCTCTGACGCACAAAATTCAAACACAACCAAAGTGCTCAGAGTTAAAAAATAAGAAGTCCATTTTAAGTTATATTGCCACAGTCTGAAATTTAGTTAATATCATCATCAATCATTTAATTAAGATTACTCATAACAAGTTACTAAGCAAACAATTAATTCCTCACTGTTTGAACCACCCAATACCCCTCTTTCTGTACCTCCGTTGTAGCTCAAACGGCAGTATGCAGTGCCACATTTCTGTTGACAACGCAAGTCTACTCATGGAAATTTCTTAATCTATTATGTTACTCTGCTAAACTTATTAAGTAGCAATCATCCTTAAAACTAAGACAGTGCAGCTATTAAATAAGCAAGGAGTGCTTTCAACGAACTTTAATTTCTTTCAAGTAATCAATTAGAAGTTGTATGATAAACGACTGACTTATATCTCCAAACCCTTCAGGAATGAATAGACCCGAGAATTCCCAACTCCCTTTTAATTTTATTAAGCCTCTAATCTCCTTTCCGCCATTTGACTTCTGTCATCAACAGCTGAGCTTCAATGAAAGAGCAAAACAGAATGGTTACTGTTTCGATTCGATGGGACAAGCACACATTCTCTGACATATTGCTAAAATCTAGTCATTTCATATCAATGTCTGTGCCCAACAACTGTCTAATGACCTTTTTTATGTATGTGATATAATTAACCAATTTACTGATTTTACTCTTAACATATTTGAAGAAAAAACTATCAAATATTTTGTGGTAGTAGGATTATTCGTATATATAGGAATGAAGCAAGTAGTTTACAACAAGACATTTAAAAGCAACACTTCACATTATTTGAAAAGTTGTTTTAGCCACAGAGGCAACCATCAACATATCATAATCAAACCAACCAATGATGTTAGTAAAATGATAGCTGCCGAATTCTTGTTAATGACACATATGCCTATGAGAAATTAACATTCTCCAAGTCCTCCAAACTAAAATAAAAGGCATGGGGCATTACCTGTATTGGATAGAGAATCGGGCTCTCTTGTACTGTGCAATACAGCTGTTCCAGATAAAACAGTGATAAAACCACAAAGCTCTGATGCAATAGTGCTTACACTTTGACCGTTATAGTCCTAAATAAGAAGAGTATACATGGAAGGATTATAATTAGATGAATGAACCATGAAATCTCTCATTTTCTACATATTTGTCTGACTATGTTATGGTAAAATACCAACCTTAAACATGATTGCACTGGCTAATATAGTAAAAGATGTGAACAAGGCATAGTAGGTGGGAGAAACAACTGCTGTGTTAAAAGTATCCAGCGCCTGCAACCATGCAAGAGCAGACCGCATCAAATACAAACAAATGGCAGACAATTGAAGGGCAAGCTTTGGCACTAGTAATTTAAATCATAGGAATTCAAACTGCTAATAATCAGTTTCTGCATGAAATCAGATTAAGCATAAAATGGATTGCTTACAACTTGAACACCTAGAGTAACAACCGCTAGAAAAGGTTCCTTCCTTTTATTGGTGACTTAAATTTAAAGACAAAAGGAGTGAAAATAGATGCACAGAAATATGAAAGGAGATATGATAACAGGCAGCGGTCAAAGAATCAAAAAGTGGCAAACAAGCTTATAGGGATATAATAACAGCCAGCAAACCAGATTGCTTCCTCACATCAATATATCTACACATGATTAGCAATGCAGAAAATCAACAAAGTAAGCTGGAAACTTTGTACATAAGTGATTATTACAAACTATTTTTTTAATCGCAAGCGCTTAATAAATAATAAGAAGTTACAATTTGGCAGTCTCTTCTTTAGCTTCTTTGTCAATACATGTACTTCTTTGAGGCTATAGAAAAGAGTTGAGTGCAGTATTAATTCACTCTTCATCTATTTAATTCTGAACCACAATGACCATAATTTTGATGAGTTATTTTGAATTAAACAATTTTTGGCAAAAAATTTTTTGAATTAAACTATTTGACCACAAATGTAAGAAAACCAAAATTTGAGTTAAGTTTGATGTACAAGGGAGAACAGAACATGGGGGTGGAGAGGCAAGATGAAAGCAGAAAAGGAAGCAAGGAAGTACATGTATTTAAAACAGGGGTTTCAAAGTCATTGGTATTGGCAAATGAGTTTTGAAATTTTGAAATATTTTTGAAAATGTATCAGTGGTAATGTTCTTCTGCCACCTTGAATGAATTGAACGTTACTTTGAAAGAAAAACAACTATAAGGACACACAGTAAGAGATATATTAGCTGGGGAGCAGATAAATAGAGCTGAATTTTGGTAGAGTTGTGATAACCATTCTTTCTTGAATTAATCAAAAAGATATTCTTCATTAAATGTGTAAAGTATTAGCCTGTATCATTTCACATGACTAAGACAAACAATTAACATGCCTTAAGAGATCTTCTACCTCACTGGCATACATTATTAATCTACAATACAGGATTATGTAACAGGGTGCCAAAAAGAGTATATGAAATATGCAAAATCAATATTCACATGAAAAAATCCATCAATCTACAATAAACTGACCATATTAAGATAATTTAATTGAATTATGATGCAGGTAACAGCAGCCATTGCAAAAATCCATGTTTGGAAGTATACAGCTTGATTTCTGCCCTCAATTGTAAGTTTGATTGCAGTGCCAATAGCTTTTACACTCATGACCTGTGAAATATGGGATCTCATTAGCAATGTAAATCAAACAATGGCCTTTGGTTTGAGACTGAGACAACAACATCGTAATTATAGAAATAATTCAAACAATAAAACCATTAGGCTATGTTTGGTACGAAGTAACAGGGGTAGGGATAGGGATTTGGTGAGGGATTAAGTTAAAATATATCGTTTGGTACCAGGGATTATGAATAATCAGGGATTGGGAATGCCACGAAAGAGGGATTGCTACAAAGCCACCTCCCCCCTGGTTTTGTGTTTTCAATCCCTGGATTCCAAAATTGTAGAGACAAAATTACCCTTGATTTAAATTTTGTCAGACAAAAATACCCTGATTTTAACCTAATCAATCTCTCTCACAATCACTCCCTCTTCGATTTTTCCTCACCAGCCGCGAAACCATCACTCTGAACCATACAATCGATTTCTGCAGTATTTAACTGAATGTGGCCTATTTGGTTTGAGTGTGCGTCTTCAAGTATATGGCTTGTTTCTATCATCTGTATTGCGACTCAAGTTCGATCTGCTGTATTCTTCAAGAACCATTCAATGCCGAGCCACCGGCGAAGATAAACGATGGACAGAGGATCCGGAAACCGTCGTAAGTGGAGGGTCCGGTCGTATTGGTGTCATAATTCCTTCGATCGATTGTTTGGGATTTTGGGTAGGGTATTGGTGTCATTTTATAATTAATATATATTTATTAAATAATATTAGTAAAATCATTCCCTCCAATTACCACCTCATACCAAACATATTTTTAAAGTATCAAACCCAATCCTAATCCCTATCCCAATCCCAATCCCAATCCCAATCCCAATCCCTATCCCTATCCCTATCCCTATCCCTATCCCTATCCCTATCCCTATCCCTATCCCTATCCCAATCCCAATCCATCAAAATTCAATACCACGTACCAAACATAGCCTTACATCTTTAACGCTCACGAGATATTTAGAAGAGTCACTTACTGTCAAAGAGCCGATTACAGAGCATATCCCGACATAAACAAAAACATTAGCTTGGCCATATCGGGGGGCACAGTATAAGATCAATACCAGTGATACAGCTACAGCTGCAGCAGTATACAAGAGAAAAGCTGTGCGCCAGACAGAAAATATTGATTAGAAAAAAACAATCCGTATAACTCATGCATCTAGAGACACCATACTTGATAAACCTGAGAAGGATACCTGGTTGAGTGGCCAATTCCCATATTTCTAGTACAGAACTAATAGACTGCTCTTGAGGAGCATGGAGCACAATAATAGTGGATCCAACGATGCACAGAAGACACCCTATCATACCCATTTTTCGGAGCCTTTCACTCAACAAGAAATGTGCTAAGACAGCACTATCCATATCCATATAGTGTTTAAGAAAATGATTAAGCCGGTAGGTAACTCCAGTAGGTTATAATAAAGTCAAAAGCAATCAAGAAACCAATCATCAGAAATAAATATTACCTGACAATAATACTCAAAGCACCAAGTGGTGTCACAAGCACCGCAGGCGCGTAAATATAAGCCACAAAATTGGCGACCTCTCCGACAATCACTTAAGGTAATTACAAAAAAAAGAAAATGAGATTCGAAATTACTAACTCGTAAGACATTAATTAGGTTCTTCGCTTACTTGTAATCAATTACAAAATCAAATCAAATACTAATAGCAACTTACTCGTAATCATTCCGATCCACCAGAGAGGCTCGAGCAGATAACCATATCCTCCAACACCTAACATAAATGGAAGAACGAGTAAGGTTAATGCACAAAACATAAAGATCGGCAACATGCACAAAATGCAATTTATAAGTTTTCAAAAGGACTGACCGGCACGAACACCGTTGGCCGCAGCCCGTCGGAGGCCCTTTTTCTTAATAATGAAGCTGGAGCCAATAAAAGCACTGGAAACGACGGCCAAGACAAACCCCTTCAAATTGCTCGAGAACATCTATATAGTCTATCTATGAATATAATCACATCCGGCGATAAAAACTAGTACGACGACGACGAAGATAACAGAAGCTCCTCCTCCTTGATTGGCTAAAACTCGTATCAAAATTCACACAATTCGTAACCCTAGAAAACAAGTAGAATCGCATAAACTCCTTGTAGATTCCTTACTGCTGGCCCTCAACGAACGCAAGGCGACCCACGGTCCACTCTCTCACTGTCCGCTGATCATCTTCCTTTTTTTGCTTTTTTTTTTTTTTTGTGAAATTGGATGGATTGTGGTGAAATTGAAATCTGGCGGGTGCTCGCCTTATCTCCGATTGGGTCAAGGTCAAGGATTAAGGAATGGAGCAATTGGAAAAATGTTGAGGAACAGTGCATCGTGAACAGTGAAAAGGAAAGGTCGTTATGAGGTGAGGTGTTTTTGTTTGCAACGCCACGTCGTCTCGTCTTGTTCATCTCTCACGGGCCGGTCTTTTTGTTTTTTTAATGAACCCACTTTATTTTGTTTTTCCCCGGGAGCCCATTTAAATCTTGACAAATAGGCTAAGGACACGTCACATACTCACATGTGCGAATTCCTCAAAATGTATGGAATATGTCGAACTACCTGGGGCAGCTGTACCTGCTCCCCGGAGGTCACGCGATTCATTCCTTTACATTACAGTAATGTTTGGAATCGTTGTGTGTCAGTGCGATTGGATTAGTAATTGGTAATTGGGTTTGTTTTAATTGAATCTTTGATAATATTATTTTTGATAAAAGTTAGATTGTATATTGTGATTTATATTTGGATTGGTGGTTGTATAAATGAATTTTATAAAAATGAAACTTGTTTGGATTAGTTTAAGCACAAGTGATTTTTATGATAATAATAAGAGAGAGTTGGTGGAAAAATATTTAAAAAATCAAGTAAATATTTAAAAATTATTTTAAATTATTAGGTGCTACTAAAAAAATATTTTAGAATGGGTGGAAATCAATAAATCAGTATTCTAAGTTTTGAGTTACTACTAAAAAAAATACATTAAAGGTAAAATTGTAGTCAGTCTCCTAAGACTGGATATAACTGAAAAATTATTTTAAAGAGTTAAAAGCACCAAAAAATATTTTAAGGGGTTAAAAACACCAAAAAAATATTTTAAAGGGTTAAAAACACTCAAAAAATATTTTTTGAGTGGGTACAACTAGAAAGCAGGTAAAATTGCAATCAGTCTGATAGTACACTAGGTAGTGGGTACAACTAAAAAAATATTTTAAGAGGTTAAAAATACTCACAAAATATTTTTTGATACTACATACTATTTAAAAAACATTTTATAGAAAAAAACAATCACTACAAAAAAAGTGTGATTTAGTAGCGGTTAAAAATGTGTATTAGTAGCGGTTTTAACCGCTATAAACAACATTAGTAGCGGTTAATAAAGCCGCTACTAAATCGTATGTTGCAAGCGGTTTTGTAGCGGTTATCTAAAACCGCTATTCAAGGAAAACAACTGCTACTTACTTTGTAGCGATTCAACCCAACCGCTACAACATCCCCATAAGCCGTAAATTTTTTCAGAGATGTTTGTAGCTGTTATATAACCGCTACAAATATAAAAAATTAAAAATTTTAAGGTGGGAAAAGAAAAGTGAAATTTTTTTCTACTTTGTAGCGGTTAATAAATTGCTACTAATTTAAAATTTTTATGAAATTCGTAGCGGTTATATAACCGCTACTAATTTCATGAAAATTTAAAAATGGCGCTAAAAAATTAATTTCAGTTTAAAAAGGCGCTTTAATTAGTAGCGGTTTAATAACCGCTACAAAAATTAAGAAAATTTAAAAAAAATACGATCATTTGTTTCTGTTTTTCTGTATTTGCCACATACACTTGAACAGCGTCACGGTGAAACGGCCTTGATAATTAAGTTCGACAACATCAAGAAGCTTGCCACAGTAAGGGAGACCTCCGAACTGCATGTTGGCGTCACTGCTGCTCACATAACTCCTTGTCCCAAATGTGCCATAAACACCAAAATTCTGAGTTTGCAATCATTGATCCCGTGAAACCGTGCAAAACTTAAAATCATTGACATTGTATGCTGTAAACCTTTTTGCATAATCAAGAGGGCCGATTGCGAGAGCTCTGAAAACCATTGGCCTCGTAGAACGTTATGGGAATCTCAGCGTCGGGGAATACATCTTGTAATAATTCGAGCAACATCGACATTCCCTTATCTGTGATTATACACAAGCACTTGATATGATACAATTTGATCAAGAAAGATAATTTAGAATACTTTCGACAACCTTGATATAAAGGACGATTTGCTTCATCCATCAAGCTGAAAAAATCCCGAGTTACTTCATTCCTCATGAACACCGGCTCAGAACCATGCACTTCTTCATTGAAGTTGTCGCCTTGAAATCCAAATGCATCACGCACAACATCATTCACAAGATCATCTTTATCTAGTTGAACGCCTACTTGAGAACTTCGAGGAAGAGCATCATCATATCTAATGTCAGCCTTCTCACCATGAAATGCCCAAAACGTATAGTCTTCAGGGAAAGGCTTCAGAAGCAAGTGTTCCTTAACAACATTTTGTGCATGCCATTTCTTGAACTTGCATCTCCGACTGGGACAGACGATCTTGCTGTTACAGCCGGCATGAGTGAATGCGAAATCTAAGAAAATGTTTAATCCGTACAAATATTCTGAAGAATTGCGCGGCAACCTGATCCATGACTTATCCATAGCTACTAGTGAGAGAGAAGAAAGAATAGTGAAGAAGATGAGTGAATAAAGAATGACGAATGCCTAGAACCTTGTATTTTGAAATTCCAACGTTTAATATTTTGTAGCGGTTCAAAAACCGCTATACTAACTGCTATGGTACTAGACATTTGTAACGGTTATATGTATAAAACCGCTACTAATTTTCAAACCGTTGAAAATTTGCACAAAACGGGGGGAAATACAAAAATGAACCGTTGAGTATTTGTAGCGGTTATATGTATAAAAACGCTATTAATATTAAAGTCGTTGGAAATCAAATTGAAGAATAGGTTTTAAACTTGTAGCAGTTATACATAATTAACCGCTACAAATTTGCACAAAGGCGGGCAATTCAAAAAACAAATGTTGAGTATTTGTAGCGGTTATTTATCTATAACCGCTACAAGTTTAAAACCAATTCTTCAATTTGTTTTCCAACGGCTTTAATATTAGTAGCGATTTTATACATATAACCGCTACAAATACTCAATGGTTCATTTTTGTAGCGGTTATAAAACAAAACCGCTACAAATATATATATAATTGATTTTTTTAAGGTTTAGAAATATATAAATAATATTGTTGCAATTAATTCACAAATTCAACAACGCAGTCTAAGAATATAAATATAACTATGGTAAACGCAATAAGAATTTAAGTTCTGAAATAAAAAATTATATATGTTAATTTACAAATGTTTCAACAACAAATAAAAAATATATGTCCTAAACTAAGTAGCTGGGGGCTGATCATTTGGTACTCTCTCAGGTGGGGCTCCCTCAGGTGCTGCTGGATCGGGCCGCTGGGCAAGTTAACTGCACCATCATCATCAGCAGGAGGAGGAGGAGGAGTAGTAGTCTAGACGATGAACCGAGGGACAGGTAGAACTTGCAGAAACTGCTCGTCCGGGAATAGGCGACTCCATCCGCGCCGAGCATGCTGTTCGTAATATCACGCCACTGTGTCTGCTGAGCGTAGATCAAATCAGCATGCTGTTGCATCTGCTGCTGCTGCTGAGCCACGGCAGCCTGTGTCCGCTCCAAATCTAACCGCAACTACTCAACAGACTCGTCCCTCGGACGTCTAACCCCTCTAGAGCTGTCAGCCTCAGAGGCGGCGCTCTTGTCATAGACTATGTTAGGTCTGGCGCCTATCCCCATCTCCCGCACGCGTCCGGGAGTCTCAGCCTGACTCAGACCAGCCTTCAAAGGAGCCATCGGGTCCACTGACCCCTGTGACTCCTCGGCCTGGGTCTCTCGCAGCTCAACCTGCGACTGCTGCATCCGCTCCTGCCATTTTATGAAACAATTAGTTATTAGAATTTTTAATTATTAAGTTGGTTTTATAAAAATTATAAGAATGAAATTACTTACAATGGCCATCTCTGCTTGCTGAGAGGTAGGAGTCTCATCACGGTGTCTATGTGTGATCGCGTACAACTCCCCATAGTCCGTCTGACGGTTCTCCTGCTGTACCTTCCTCTCCTAAAACAATTACAGAATTCAATTAGTATTATGAAATAACCATTTAAAAGTTAGTAATATTATGAAAAGTTACCAGCTCATTGTACGTGACAGCAAAGGTCTACGATCCTGCTGTGTGGTGGATCGTCTACTGCTCATGGCACCTGGTGTTCCTCTGAGAAAGCGCCTGGAAAAAAAACAATATCAAATGTATTAAAACATTTAAAATTAATAAATTTTAAATTAAAATTAATTAAATTTAAATTATAATTTAATAATTAACAGTTACAAAATTATATATAAATAATATAATAAATACATTACCTGCCCCTCAACGCTCCTCCTGAACTGGACAAAACTCGCCAAGTCGTTCGGCGGGATGCCGTCTAGGACCCTCTCGATCAGCTGCTCCAGAGGCATCGTCTCGTCTTTATCTACGCTGTGGAAGAGACGGTTCCTCCTGTTCCTCCAGCCGTCACCCATCTTGATGACTCCCTATTTTTAGATAATCTTGAGACATATTTTAATATATTTGGGAGTCATCTATAATAAATCAGAGGGATTTTAATCAGATTTTGATAAGATACCGATTTGAAGAGATTTCATGATAAATATCAAATTCTTAATAAAATAATGATAAACAATAATAATTTAATAATCTGAAAAAAAAGATTAAAATAAGATAAAGATCTTTTAGATTTGATTATTATTATTATCACCATTATTTTAATATTTGGATTTTTCCTCTCATTATGCCTCAGATAACGTTTGTGGGAGATATGTGATAATACACTAACATCCAAAGGCCACATACAGCGGAGCTGAACGCAAGGATATATCAAACCTTGAAAAGATTGGCAACGTGGGGCCCGCAACCAAAAACTAAGGAAGCACATAAGTATATCTATAAAAAGGCATATGGGAGACGAAAAAACAGACTGATCTGGACGTGAGACAGAACACTGTGACGAAAAGGCAGAGAACGCGAGAGCGGAGCGAGAAGTAGAGTTTTGGGGAGCTTAGGCTTGAAGATTTAAAGAGATTTGGAGCTTTAAAATTTGATTTTTCATTAATTTTCTTCTCTCTTTTTCTTAGTTTCTGATATGAACCGAATTATTCTTTATGGTTTTAATTTGTTGATAAACATGAGTAGCTAATGTTCTCGTTCTAGGATTTTCTTGAACCTATTTATGGATTGAATTATTTATTTACTCTCTTTTTGCAACGAATGAGTTTTTGTATTGATTTTATCTTGCTCTTAATGCCTCTAAATGCCTGATCACCATTTAGTTGTCTTATTCATTTAAATTAATCTTGAGAAAGATAATTTAGGTGTGGAATTTGGGTAAAATCATGTTAGACTTGAAGTTTAGGTATATTAAACGGATGGTTTGTTAGTATCATAGAGATATAGTTACTAACATAGCATTGTCAGATTAAGATTGGTGTTTAAAGTTAGTCCTTATAAATTAATACAAGAGATTGATTAGTTTATTAGGATAAATATTTGGTTTTGACTCGAGAGAGCGTTATCGAATACTTTTAAATCTTAGACAAATACATATCTTCGTTTGATTGCTTATTGAGAGTAAATTAATTAGTTCATGAAATAAATAGGGGATAGATAATCCTAGGTTCCTCCTGTCTTGAAGTTCTCGATTTAATTAATTAATTTTTTTTAGTATAAAATTTCTTTCAAAATATTCTCACTTAACCTGATTGATAATTTAATTGAGATAATTAATTTATTTTTGTTATAGTCTTCGTGGGAACGATCTTTTTATATTATTTGTGACTCGTACGCTTGCGGTAAAGCTAAACGGCTAACACATCTTCATCTGGGTGTACCTCTCCCGGTTGGCCCGGACGGTAAACCGCAGCTGCAAAAAAATTATTTAAATATCAATAATCACAAAAATCCTATTAAAATTATTAATTAAATATAATTAATTAAAAAATATTAATTAAATATTATTAATTAACTGCACCACATCCTTCCAAGCCAGGTCCTTCAGCCCCTTTGAAACATGCCTTCACGTCCTGAAGTGAAGGGGGAACCGCATCCAATTCGAGCCCAACTCGTTCAGGAAGCAGTTGAATATGTGACTCCCATTGTCAATGGGCTGGTTCGTGCCGTCATTCCATGGCACTATAACTCACAGTGTCCGGTCCATGCTTTTCAGACCAGCCACGCCTAGCCTCCTCGTCGACACGTTCCCCTGCTCATCTGCACAATTTACCGCACGTTAGATAAATTGTAATTCAAATTTAACATTTTGAATTTAAATAAATAATTTATTAAATAAAAAAATTTATTTACCTTGGACCTGCACTTCAAACCCAGTAGATCGTGAAGACGACCCTCGTGGGTTGTTCTGCTCCCGAGCCTCATCCTCATCGAGGAACTGCTCCATCTCCTTGATCCCAATCGGGATGTCAAAGTCCTTCACCTCATAGTCTTTGATGCTGATATTTGCCTCCCCCAAATCAAGCACCTCTAGTACAGTCGTCTCCTGTGGGATCGTCTGCGGTGCCTGTGGTAGGGCCGATTCCTGTGGGGGGATGGGCTGCAATGCCGCGGTCGCCCTCCATCAGCGCTGCCCCTCCCTCTGGCCTCTTCTCTGCTGCTACCACCCGCAAAATCGGTCTGGGGACCTCAGGCGCCTTCCCCCTATCCTCTCTTGAAGCCATATCAACTATAAAAATTCAAAAAAAAATTTAGTCACATTATTATGCAAAAATATAATAAAAATATAAATACAAATAAAATATGTCTTATCTCCATACCTCAAGTACAATATTGAGAAATACTGCAGCAAAAAATCTTTCACAGACGTCTGAATGCTCAATCTAAAAGAAAACACTCAGAGAAACTTCAGGAAACAAAATGAGCAAACGTAAGAATGGAGAAGGCGGCGTGCATATATGGACCACAAATTTGTAGCGGTTATTGTAATAATCGCTACATAAACCGCTACAAAGCACCTAGGGCGGCTAAAATTTGTAGCTGTTTTACAATAACCGCTACAAAGTACAAAAACCTTTGAAGTTCTGTAGCGATTATGGTACAAAACCGCTATAAATTTGGAGACATTCTGTAGCGGTTAGAACCTTATAACCGCTACAAATACACGACGTTTGGAATTTTGTAACGGTTTTGTTGGTCAAACTGCTACAAATAACTGCTACACTGTTGGCGCGTGTTGATCGCGCCATGTGGCGGGAATATTCTAGCGATTTTTATTTATTAACTGCTACAAGTTTTGGCGGGCAATTCACACCATATTTGTAGCGGTTTTTTCTACCTAACCGCTACAAAAATTGCTGCCAATATGTCGCACCACTTGGCGAGTAGCTTGCCGCTACAAATTTGTAGCGGTTTTGGTTAAAATCGCTACAAATATATAAATATGTAGCGGTTATTTAAAACCGCTATAATTCCACCGCTACAAAATGCCATTTTTTTTGTAGTGAATATCATATGACTAATTTCCAGACAACCCAATCTAACATAAAATGCCATTAGCTTTTAACAAAAGCTCTATTCTCTAGCTTCTCCTAATTGAGCTTTCACTAAGGGCTTTTGCAAAAGTTTAATTAGGCGTAATTGCCAATTGTCCTCTCTAAACACTAAAAAAAAAACTTGTTGCCAATTGAGCTTTTGCCTCCCTAATCGGGCTTCTTGGCCTCCCCAAACACACACTTTATTTGAAAAATAAGTGCTTATTATGTAAATTAAGATAAAATTTTTCTCACATACTTGCTTCGTATACAGTAAATCACAATTTATAAGTACTTATAAATTAAAAATAAGCTATCCCAAACTAACACATATGTTATTAGATCAATATTTAATGATTGAGATTAATTTATATTTAACAATTTGATAGAAATAGTTTAATATGGTATATTTTTATTATAATAATATTCTTTACATAGTATTAAATGTCAATCATTAAAAATTAATCTAATAATAAACACATTTAATAGAGACTAAATGAAAAAAGAAATCACTAGAGTGACCCTTCCCCTGAAATATCCAATACTGCGAACCATTGTTAAATCACAGAAAATAATGAAGTTGAAGTTCCGTAACAAATAAGGATTTCGGGCATCAGATGTGCGCCCCTCTCATGCACCCTCTGTTGCTCCCTTATTTTAAGAGTCTTCCCAAATATATTTTTTATAATTCTTTGGATCATTAGATTCTATATAAAATGAGTGAAATTTTGATATCTTATAGGCAAAATATAGACATGTTTTCAATTTTTTATGATTTTTCAAAGATATTTCAGAAAAATGGTACTTAAAGTGGAAAAAAAAGGAAAACAAAAAAACACCATTTTTATAAAATATCTTTAAAAAATCATAAAAAATTAAAAACATGTTCATTTTTTGCCCATAAGATATAAAAATTTCACTCATTTTTTATAGAATCTAATGATCCAAAGAACCATAAAAAATATATTTAGAAAGAACCCTAAAATAAGGGGGCAGCAGAGGGCGCATAAGAGGGCACGCATCTGAGGCCCTCCTCCCAACATATAATTACTGTCCCGTGAGCGGTTGGGATCAGTTCCTAGTTCACGTGCTCAAGTGAGCTTTTTCCCGACAAACAAAAATAAATAGTATGTTCAAAATACAAATCTAAGTATAAATCACTTATAAAGTAATTAGTGTTCATTTTTAGTTTTATTTCTATAATTAATACTCATTTTTAATTTTATCTGCTTATTAAATTTTCAAACACTTTCTCTAATAATGGTAAAAGTGGAAAACAAATTTTAATTTATGACATATTTAATGAGTTAGCTGTCATATTTTATTTCTAGTGAATTAATTAAAGTGCCCTATATTATGGATCGTGGGAGCAACTAAATATTCCCTCAATATAAGATCCCTTTTAAGTTTGTTTCAATAATAAATATGCTTTTTTCTATTTTGCCCTCAATTAATTATTATATTTATACATACATTCTCTTTCATACACTTTGGTCCCTCAATTAACTACGTACATTCTCTTTCATACATTTTGATCTTTTTTATAAGTCCATTTTAATTAAAAATTTTGATCATTATTATAAGTTCATTTTTAGAGTAATAAATGTATTTGTACATGTTTGCCCCTATCAATTGTAATAAATAAGAAGAATTTATTGATGTTGATTTTTGAAACCAATCAAAGATAAAGGCAAAATTGGAAATTTAGTCCATAATTAATGAGTTAATTAACTCTCCTTGATAAACGAGAGTTAGTTAATTTGAATTTATAAACAAGACCAGAGTGATATATATTTGCCCACATGATTCATGAAAACTGGGCAATTGGTATACTCGCTTGTTTTAACAAGATGGGGAGAGTGGGATTTTTGTGCATCAAGGTTCACCTTGAATTACTTAGGGTGTGTTTAGTTTAGTTTATTGGGCAGAAATAAGTTCGTTTTTAGGCAATAAATCCAAATAAAAACGTGTTGCATTTTTATAGTGTTTGGTTCAGCTTATTTTAATTGCATCAAGGGTAGAATAAACTACTTATTAAATAAGCTCCTCACTACAGCTTTTCTATTAAGTCACTTATTACGTAAGTCGAGATAAAACTCATCTCACATACTTATCTCGTATACCGTAAATCACGATTTATAAGCATTTATTGTCCAAAAATAAATCGCTCATCCAAACATAAATCATATTACAAAAACTGACTTTTCTATTAAGTCATTTTTAATAAGTCAGAATCATAATAAATCATTTTTCCTACCGCTATCCCAAACACACACTTAAATTATACTACCTCATGTCCTTTAATGTAAGACCTAATTAATTTTTTTTGAGAGATTAAAGAAATTAAATAAATTATTATAGAGTAATTGTATTTATCTTTTTTCTCTAAATTAATTAGCTTGATTTATAAACTGATATATAATCTTATGATACAAACATATATTATGATAAAATAATATACTTAGCTTCTTTAACCTCTACAAAAAAATATGTTAACTTAGTCTTTTACTAAGGATCGGAAAGAGTATATCTCATTTACTTTAATCTTCCTCCAACTCAAAGTCAGTGCAATTACACACTAATCATATTTATGAACGTCTTTGTTTCGCGCAATATATATATATATATATATATGAACATCTTTTATCCTACTAAAATCATTTCATGCTGCCCGCGCGTGCAACACGAGGGGTTTTTTTTTATTGTAGGTTTATTCAACTCTATACAGTATACACATTATCACAAAGCTTCTTTCTATAAAATTTCAAAATATATTAAGCATACAATAAAATGATTACAGGAACTTGGGCTGCATTACATGTTAGAGACAAGCAAATCAAGCAGCCCAAGAGAACAAACAGAAAACAGACAAACGAAACAAACGACACAAAGGAAACCAACAAACAACGGAACAAAAGTAAAACACATAATACAAATGAAATAGCAAGACAGCGAACAGCTTCGACTTCGAAGAAGATTTGCAGCCATAAAAAGAAAGTCACCCATTGCTACCAGCGGCGCCAACAGAGTGAGGATGAATTGAGCAAGAACAAAGTGGCGCGCGTTGCAGCATGTCTCCCAAAGGACATGGGCCACCCAAGCGAACCAATGAAGTTCATGGCCTCCTGTAGGAAGAGAGAGGTGGTAGTCAAACAAGTCCCGTTGCCAAAACTAGAGCAAACTGAGTATTCCCCAACCCCACACAATGCATATGAAAGCAAAGAAAACCCGAGGAACAAACCTGCATAAAACCACAAATAGAGACCGAACCAAAGCCAGAGTTAAACCAACGAGCAGCCTAACCATGAAAAAGATAATCATGGCATTGCCCATTCTATGATATATTATTGATGAACCACACGGTCATGGGGTGATCAATCTGGTCTTTTTGGCAAAAGAATCGCAAGAACCTAGAGAAGCAGATGCTTTAAGAACACATTGGGAACCAAAGTAAGCAGGTTGAGGAGAGCCACGAAGTCGACGACGTCCACCGCGAAAACCATAAACAGGACCCTCAAAGGAGGTATGGAGAGGAGTAGTTGGGCTAGAACCACTAAAGGCAGAGATTTTATCAACAAACTCGAGAGCTTCATCTCTGGTATATGCTTTGATCCTCATGTAGATAGAGGTACCATGGTTATGCACAAGTAGTGATTGATCAAGCTCCCTCGAATAAGAGACGGGAAGCTGAGGATAAAGAACTTGAAGTTGATCAATAAACGAGGAAGTGGGAAGCACCACTGAGAAGCATGCACTTATAAAAAGCTGCTAGCGAGGTTCTTGAAAACCATGCATGCACAGAAACCCATACAACCAGCAAAACCATTCATATGGATCATCAAACCAGGCAGCAGAACCAACTCGCACCACAGTACGCTCCATTGCTACATGCATTGCACTTTCACTAAGTTTAGAATCAATGAAGAAGAAGATGTTTCCCACTAATATATGCGGAATCATACAACCCGCTTGGCGCCAGTGACAGAGAAAGGCATAAAACATAGACTTCAAGAAGAACGAGAAGTGGCGATGATCCGTTGTTCTGATTGTAGGACAAAACTCATGAATACCCAAATAAATCATAAATTAGAGTACATGAATTTTCTTATATCAATAGCGGAAGACTTATAAGAATTACCTCTCGCCATTGCTAAGCTTTGATCGAATGGAGAACTCACGAATCCTGATAAAAGAGAGCTGCAAAAGAATTGAAGACAGGATATGATTGCCAGGTCTCTTTCTAACTGGCTGTGAGGCACAGTGATGGCAACTGGATTAAGAGTCGTCGCCAGTCAGGGAACCTCAGATGAGCAGATTAGGTTTGCCCTTACGCTCCTCTCATTTGACCGTAAACTTAAGTGTGTGTTTTTCACCATCAGAAAAACCACATTAATAGCCAATAACCCTAATCGTGAATTGGGCCTAAATTTGACTAACGGGTCACACTCTGGATATTTTAATTAATTACCTAATTAATAACTAATAATAATTATAATATATATTAAAATATCTAACATTCTCCCATTTGGCCCGTAACTAACGTCATTGTCCTATTCAGATTAATTAAGGCTATCCTGCAAGAATCATGGAAATAAGTTCCCTTAAGTCGAATATTATTTTCCATGTATTACATAGTAGCACTCTTACTTAATGGGTTAAAACTTTATGAATAAACCTTAAATGTTTATTCGGTTCCTTCTTGAATGTTTGTAAATCTCGATAACTAGGTACCAATATGAGACAACAAACTCCAATTTGAATTTCATCATTTATCAATACCTTATTTAGATCACTCAATGTGATCCAAATCACAAATAAGGTACTTGATCCTTCAATGTTTCTAAATGCAAGCAGTTCATTTAAGGATCTATACTTTATGTGTTTATGACCTATTGACTTTATGGTCACACAACACCCATAATGGGTTTAAATTAATTTGAAACCACATGATGAAATTCTTTAACCGGCAATCTTATAACTTGCCTCCAAGAATGATTAGATTAAGCAATTCATGGTGGAACTAAGTACTCAGTGACTACTTAGCAACCTTGTACTCCTCCATGATGCAATTTGTTCAGTAAACGTAAATATGTATAATAATGTTAACCATTTTATAGCTAACACATCATACTAAACAAAACAAATCTATTCATTCTCCTATATGTAGAGCATGAGACTTAATGTACATTTTAAAATGTACTTCATGACCTGCAGCTTTTCAATTATTATTCAAGCAAGAATATGCTTGATAATCCTCCTAAAGTTTCCTTGCAATGGCATTGCCAGTTTGTATGCACATTCAAGCAAGCCTGCACCTATGAAACTGGATTAGAAGGAATACAATGATATATATATATATATTAGAGACATGTGGAGAATCTAATTGTATTTTCATAACAACTACCATCTATCTCTAAATGTTCAAATACATGTGATCATAGGTTTCTTATGACATTCTCAAGTATTTTAAGAACAGTTTCCTTATGTATTCTAAAAGAATACTACACTTAACCTAGTCCTATCACAAATTTGAACAATGATGATTTTGTTATGTATAACACCTTATGTCAAAATTCCCAAGCAATGAGTAAATTATCATTTTGTTCAATATAGATGATTCAACTCCCACTAATATAGTGATATAAATAGTACTATGATACTTTCAACATTATCATGTATGTGATTGCATCATGACTCATTATTCACCACTAATGTGAGACATACATGTGAGGACGGTTTCTCAATTTTGCTAACTAAATTCTCCTCATAGTTTATATGACCTTTCTTTTAGTTCACACACATCTCTCCTTGTTACTATAATGGAAAGATGCTAATGGAATTTAGGGTCGCTCTCATTGTTTATGCTCTAGTCAGATTACTTGAAATACATGATATATTGTTGGTAGCAATTGCCAAATTTAAATTGTCACTTGGTTTTAACCCAATCTGCTAACAGATTGAAGTTGTACAATAAGAGCACCATCTATCAATTTAGAATATCCCTTGCTTGTTTCAGGATATTTTTCCTAATAATTGATAGAGTCCTTAATGTTGATACTTCTTATTTCAAGCTTGACCAATTGAGAATTTCAAAACTTCATTATGTTTCACTTTTACCTCAAGGAGAAGAGTATCATGTAAAACCAATGTTCTATCATGATTAGAGGTTATAATTTGATATGTGTGATCATCCTGAATGGGTTTGATCACTCCCACTAATCATATCATTTCTTAATAATTTGGCATTTCAAAATTACTACAAAACTTCTAAAATGGAAAGGATAGCTCAATAGAATTTCCAAGATCTTTCGGCGTCTTCACCAAAATATGCAGTCTTAATCTCTAGAATGTTTTCCATACACACTCTTTTATTTATAAGACAGTTCTATATAAACTGAGCTTCCAACTCTCATATTTTAAAAAGGGTTTAAACATAAATTTGTTGGAAACTCATCTAAGATATACAGTTGTCTTGAATGCATTCTTTAAGAGGAAAACATATAGGCTAAATTACTATCCTCAACCATGTACTCATCATGTCATCCATCTCTTCTAATTGACTTCACTATATTAATCTGTTAACCAGATTAAATTACCCACTTCTACTTTATATTCTCTAAAAGTGTCAAATAACACTACTTAATTATAAAGTAGAAGATGTTCAGGTATTAGAAGAGTCAATTAAATCAGGATGAACTATTTCATCTGTTAGAACAAAACCAATAGCAAGTGTATATCCACTACTGCCTCCAATCAAGCCACTAATCATAGATAGATTAAACTTGATATGTCTATTGCTTTATGGCTTTAGGGTTGGTAGCTTGATGTCCCTTATTTAAAATCTCATGCTTTTCTAAAAGGGAGCAAAACTTATATAAACACATTTACAATGAATACTTATTATCCATGCATGTATTCATGAAAATGAGTAATAATTCATGAGATAATAAACAGAAGATCTTTTCCACCAAGATTAATGGAGACATCTTGCCCTATAATGGAGAATCACTTAATAGTCAACAAAAAAATGCAACAACATTTATGAGAATTTCTAAATATGTCCCTCAGCCTATCAGCAACCATTGACTTTGTTCCATTCTTTATGTATTTATAATAACTAGCTTTTAACTGAGATTATTTTATTGAGACAATAATGTTGTCTCATTTCTCATGCTAATATTATAAATACTAGAACTTTTCTTAATGTCAATTTTGTCCTAATGGCATAAGTTCTCCTTATAGGCTTAATTGTCTCTAATAAATTATATCAAGCTAAATAATTGAACAGATAACAACCATGCTGCAAAGTCAAAATAAAATTAAATCATACTTACAAAATTACTATAAGTGGCAAGAAACCATCGCATATGGGTGTATGTTTACCAATGTAAATCATACAATTATAAATTCGTATCACTAAAGTCTACCTGTGGGCAAAGACATTAGCATAGCATGAATTTATCTCAAATTGATGAAACTGGAATGCAGTTATATCCTCTAATACCTGAGGGCTACTTAGAAAATATAATGTTGTTCCATTCCACCCTAATTAAAAACTATGATTATAATTATCTACCTGTGGGCAAAGATTAATTATAACCACACATTTAATTACAACTGACGTCTTTAAATCTTTGAGTGATGTATTTTGTTTAGTAGAACAAAATAGAGTGTATGTGCTTAGTGAGGATGCTGTGGCTACTCCTCGATTCTACATACTCATCACAAAGACATCACATCATTATGTATACTAATTGTACATATGAATATAATTTGATATGGTAAAACCTTATGTGATTACCTATGCATACAATATGTCTATAAGGATGCTATAGCTATTCCTTAAACAAAATATGTATACTAATCACTAATATCAAATATATACAATTTAAATACAATGTATGTATACACAATGTCAATGGGAACCCTAATTAATTAATTTAATCAACTTCTGAAGATTGATAATTTAAAATCCATATGTGATTATATATGCATGTTGTAAGAGGGCGCTGTAGCTACCACTCTAGCATACAAGTTAATCATAAATATCAATCATGTGCATTTAAATTCTGTATATACACAGCTTTATGGAGGATTTAACCAATTAATTTAATCAACATATGTGACTAAATACAATCCTCCCACTTTGATTAAATTAATATTACTCATTAAATAAAGTTGATATTTTAAAAACATGTAAGCGATTATTTACACATGCAACAGAGGATGTTGTGGCTAATCCTCAAGATGCATGTTAATCACAAATACCAACCTTGTGCATTTAAATTCCAAATATGCACAAATCTTTAATGATAATTTATTTAATAGATACATTTAATCAACAAAATGTGACTAAATAATCAACAAAAATAAATTCTCCCGCTATTTTGTGCATCCAAATTAAAACTAATATATGCACTTCTTGATGGAGGGATTAATTAATTAATTTGCTCAATAAGGTCCCTAGATAATTAATTAGAAAACCCTCCCACTATTTTATGTATCCAAAAAAATTGTTTAAATAATTAATTTTGGCATTTTTCAATTTAAACTAAGCTTTCAAAATTCGAATAGTAAGATAATTGCCTAAAAATGAATTATCCAAATATTTAGGCAATTAAATAACATGTCAAAAATGATTTTGCAAATTTTCCAGAATATGAAAAAATGCCAAAATTAACTTTTCTTAATTTAAAAAATTTAATGTGACATAACCAAAGTTATACATAAAATAGAAGCTAATTTGATTAACAGTGAGCAAATGGTCTATTTAACCCAAAAACCTTTTCTAGAAATTAGATCTTTATAGCCCAGCTAAAGAGAAAAAAAAATGTCACAGAGCCCA
The DNA here is from genome assembly GCA_963242795.1 of Inga leiocalycina. Taxonomy (NCBI): domain Eukaryota; kingdom Viridiplantae; phylum Streptophyta; class Magnoliopsida; order Fabales; family Fabaceae; genus Inga; species Inga leiocalycina. Next base: position 58,078,487 of record OY725327.1, on the reverse strand, counting down.
TACAATATTTTCCAAAAAAAAATAGGATAATAAAGGCCCAAAACGCAATAAAATCCATATTTTATTTTGGCCCAAAAGTGTCAAGGAAAAACAATTGTAGGCTCAGAAAACGATTTTCGGCCCAGATGCCTTAAAATTTTGAAGGTAGGGGAAGAAATTTCTACAAACCCAATCAAATGCATCAGCCCAGTTAGCAAAAAAATATAAACCCAATTTTGTATCGGCCCAGAAAATATATCAGCCCAAAACATTGAACAAAGTTATAAGTCTGCAAAATTATTGAAAAAAAAATTGCAAGCCCAGAGAATTGAGCCCAAACCACGTTTGCCCATAGCCCACCAAGCTGATAAGTGAAACACAGCGTTTCACTGTGGGCCAAACGACGCCGTTTTCCGTGAACGAAGGAAGCCTTTCTGGATGACACGAAAACGACGCCGTTTCATGCTTCTTCCTTACCCAGTTGGAGCCCTAAAACCCGACCCACACCTGAGAGCAACCCGGAAAGACGCCGCGACCCGCGACCACAGGTGCTCCTTTTAGGCGATCGGAGAGCTCTGACGATGGCGATTTCGATGGAAATGATCTCGAAGAGCAAGAACAGACATGATATGAAACTCTTGCTCACATAATCTCTTAAAATCAACACAGAATCGAAAAAATAATTTGAGTTTCAAATCAAAATATAGAACACGATTTTTGGGTTCTTCGACTTTCCGATGAAGAACCAACGGCGACAATCAAGATTTGCAGACCGGCGACAATCATAGCATGGCAGGAATGAATGCACAAAAATCGAACAATGATTCAAGATGCAAAGCAAGACATATGTGTTTCGGTTTTCTGATGACAGAGGCGACGCGCATTATCGAAGAACTACAACGTCCTTCTCTCGTCCCTTTACCCGACAGAATTCAAATGCAAACTTGAAACCCAGATCACAGAACAATCACATATTTAAGCATGAATCAGATGCTTCCAAGAGCCATCGACGAAGCAAGAGTAAATTCTAACATGGATCAAAACAATTAACAAATCTATGAAAGAGTGTGGATCACATTTTCGTAAGACATCGGAAGATCAAAACTTGAATCGATCAAAACAACTTTTCATTCATTGTTTCAATAATGGCAGAAAGCAGTTTGATTTCCCCAAGAACTTGAGGACTGTGATGATTGAGAAAAAAAAAATTTCTCATTCCATTAATCTGAAAGTGATTTAATGTAATAATCAATTTATTAACAATAAATTTGAAAGTCAGATGAATTGACTTTTAGCAGTAATATAATTCATGCAGTTAAGAAATCTGATCTCAAATCCAAGCTACATACTTATATTATCCTCGATCAAAGAGTAGAAGGCAGAGGATCAGAGAGCGTGGCTTTGATACCACATGTAGGACAAAACTCATGAATACTCAAATAAATAAAAAATTAGAGTACATGAATTTTCCTATATCAATAGCGAAAGACTTATAAGAATTACCTCTCGCCATTGCTAAGCTTTGATTGAATGGAGAACTCACGAATCCTGATGAAAGAGAGCTGCAAAAGAATTGAAGACAGGATATGATTGTCAGGTCTCTTTCTGACTGGCTGTGAGGCACAGTGATGGCAACTGGATTAAGAGCCGTCACCAGTCAGGGAACCTCAGATGAGCAGATTAGGTTTGCCTTTACGCTCCTCTCATTTGACCGTAAACTTAAGTGTATGTTTTTCACCATAAGAAAAACCACATTAATAGCTAATAACCCTAATCGTGAATTGGGCCTAAATCTGACTAACGGGCCACACTCTGGATATTTTAATTAATTACCTAATTAATAACTAATAATAATTATAATATATATTAAAATATCTAACACTGATGTTCAAAGCTATAGGGTGAAGAAAAAGCTCCCAATGTCTTATATATATATAGCACTCAATGGACTTGAAGAAAACACAAAGGTTTGAATGGAGCAATGCACAATATGCTTGCGAAGGCCTCTTAAGAGAGTAAAACATTAGCCTATAAGGAGAACCAGGTGTGCGACGTTGTGGCAGTGCATGAGATCATGAAAAGACCAAGGTATGAAGGTAGAAGGAACATTAGAGTGATACCGATGCATCGAGGGAAGATGAAGCAAAGCCTTATCAAATCCAACCTCTTGGCAAACAATTAATACCTTAAAAGACGAACTAACTATCTTAGTTCGCTTAACTAGAGAGATAACAAGATGAGTCCCTTTATGGTTATTAGGAATCAGCAAACTAGAAGGAGAAATAAGGCTCACAGTAGTAAATGAAGGCAAAGGCTTAGAGTAGACCGATTCATCAGCAACATGGGCCACAGTAGGAGCCCAAAGTTTACAGCCCATATCCAAATGCATAGAGAGAGAGAGAGAGAGAGAGAGTGTGTGTGTGTGTGTGTGTGTGACTATGATGGTAAATATGAGTTGAACGAGGGCCTACGTAGGATTGGTGCAGAGAAGTTATGTACTTAGAGCGATGTCGAGGTGGCAATGTAACATCCTAATTTTTATTTTATGATTTAATCACAATTAAGAAGGAATTAATTATTATAAATGAATTTATCATGTAATTATTGGGATAAAAAAATTTATCCAAAACAAAGTTTATAAAAGTAAAAGAAATAATAATAGTAGTGGTAGTAATAGTAATAAATTTTAAAAAATAAGAATAAAAATAAAAAAAAGAAAATTTTATTAAAAAAAGGAGAGTGGTATTTTAAATATATATATATATATATATTATAATTCGAATGGAGGGGGTATTATTAATGCCCAAAACCGAACTCCCTCTTCTTATTTTTAAAACCCGCGCCTACTCCCTCTAAGAGGGTGAGAGAGTGAGAGAGAGGCAGACGTTGAGAGAGGGGGAGGGGGAGGAAGACAAAGCTTGAGTTTCCTCTAAGATCTTTGGGTAAGTAACCTACTCTCTATTTCTAAATTCCTCCTCTTATGTTTAGTTTTTTTTTAAAGGTAAAATCTAGGGCTTTGTTAGATTTTAAGGTTATTTTTGGTATTTCAATTTATTCTTTAACTTTTAATGGCACTAATGAGATAAGAATAATGATCGATATAGATTATTTTTAACTAAATGGTTGATTTGAAAAACTTAAAGTTAGGTTTTGGTTTGAAAAATTAAGGTTTATGACAATGGGTCCTTTGAATTCAAATTTCTATAATTATTTTTAGCTTATCGGAGTTTATATTGAGGATTAAATAGATTGAATATAAGATTGATAAGGAGATGTGAGTATTATAAATTTTTGGAGTGAAACTTTAATTGTAGAAAATTAGGTGTTTTGAATAAATTGAGGGGATTGTTATATTTTGATGATTCTAATAAGTGAGAAATAATTTATGAATTAAAGAAATATGACTGTAATGAAAAACTGATGAGAATGTTTAACTATATATATATATATATATATATATATATATATATATATATATATATCATGATTCTAATAACTAAATGAGTTACTAATGTGTAGTAAATTGGTTGTTGTAGATTGATTATGGCTTGTGATTAAGCTCTTGGATTATGTGTATTTTGGTAATACTTAGCTTTGACAAGAGATAATCACTTTCCTCTTGTTGTGCATGCTTGTATGATGTTTTTGGGTGATTTTTGACTATATAGAACTACAAATTTGCTATTGGTATGTGATATGGACTATGAAATTATGTTGTTAATGAAATTGTCTTGTGGGATTTATTTTCATTGAGAAATGACAAGTGATAACTTGTGAATTAATAATGGCATGTGATAACCCATTGTTATTATATCTCTTGAGTATTTATATGAGAGGGGATTGTTGATGTTGATTTGATGGGAGTTATTTATAGAGAAAATAAGGGGGTGAGTTCTTATACAAAAATAAGAAATAATATGGTGGGCTTTCAGGTGTATATTAGTTAGTCCTTTGACCCATTTATATTTAATAGGGCCTTGACACTCCACTAATACATTAGAAGGAGAACCCATGTATTGGAATTGGTAGGCACAGCGGAAGAATTTAAAATTTTTTTCCAATCCCAATCGAGGATCTATCAACGGAGTTTAAACAGAGTTAGGAAGAATCGTACCTTTTGAATTTAGGGTTTTTTGATCTTTAGGAGCCAACACCTCAGGTCCGCTCCTTCTACCGGTATCCGCATGAATGCTCTCCAACATAGACTACATGTTAGTTCCTCTAATGTCTCCTAGGGTTTCCCTTGCGGCTCTAAATTCTCATCCATGTTTGAGTTTTTCTGCTTTATCAATTTTATAACCCATGGGCTATATTTGAATTTCTAAATTAATCTTTATTAATTTTGAAATTAATTAATAATTAATTATCTTGATGAGCTAATTAAATAAATTCAGTTGAAATTAAATCTGTCCAACAGTTTTAATTTAACCTATTTATTTAATCCAAATAAAGAGCCATTAGATTTAATTTATCTTCATAAATTAAATTTGAGTTACTATATCTCTATCATGTTAATTATTAAATATAATTTATCTTAATAAAACTAAATTTAAAATTAACACAATATAATAATATCATATAATACACACACACACATATATAAATATGTATTTCAAAAATACATATATATAATATTATTAATTTTATTTCCACGAATTTTATATTATATATTTATATAAATATAAAATTCATTCACCCTAGATTAAACATTATCTCGTATTAGACTATTCTTGTGTGCGACCTTGTAGGCCCATACGAAGTTGGCAGTGAGCCAATAACTTTACTAACCCACAAGTCGCAAGCGACATCTAGCAAGACATTACGACTACACAATTCATATGGGGATTGTTAACACGATGCAACCTGTCATACAACTATGTCATATCCCTTTTATCACATGATATATCGGTCAAGAATGAGGCATAGATAATGTTACCCTCTTGTTCTTGACCATTACTTTCTCGATTCCTGAGTAGTTTGACAATAGAAATGGAAACTCCTTTCCATCATAGTATGTCTATGCATTTCTCAGACTCGCTCATCCAGGGACCCAGTAATATATCTCTACTAATGTGAGGGACAAATTCCATCTTGATCATTCATATTCCTCTGCATGAAAAACCACAAAGCCCGATCGTAGCCTTTATCATCACTCAGTCAAAAGTGACTTTTGACTAGTTCAAAGCTTAACAACTCTCATGTAGGAATTCATGATGACCTCAGGTCAAAGGGTATTGTGACGTGGTTGTACATGAGAAAAGCTTATGACTTGATCCATGTAGCTTTCTTATAATGGGTCGGTCTATCACCTTGTACTCTTACAATTGCCTAAAACTTTGATTCGTATCTTCATATCTTATCAAAGTCATACTAGTCTTGTTTTATCTCTACTCTCGCATGGACGACCGACCAGGAATATTTTAGGACAATCTTTATGATTTATTTAAGGATACAATTATTACAATTAACATGCAAATAATATGATAACAGAATGGAGAAATTCATTAAATAATAATGTTTAAAGTACAATGATTGGCCTTTAGGGCACAATTTCCAACACCATGGTCCGATCTTTTACTCTATGGATTTTGGCTGGTCCTTACACTTGATTAGTGAGTTTGTTGAGTTGAACTTCTACTCACATGGGTGAGTATTAGCCCATGGGTTCAATTAGAGGAAATAAGGGAGGTTAGAGATTAAATCCTTGTGAATTGATTTTGTGTACCCATATGATAATATGAGAATGAGATTATGCTATTATGAATTGATATACATATAACCATGTGACATTTTTTATAACGTTATAAATTTATAACTGTTCCACTTGACATCTCACAAGTACTTACTCGTATGCTCGATGAGATGGATTATTAGTTACTGAGGCTTTTGTCTCACCCCGTTGATTTAATATTTTTCCAGGTAATAATTCTCGTATAAGTCCATTAGGGAAGACTCCAGAAGCTTAAGCTACTTCTGCTAAGAATAATGCTTTCATCTTTTTGGTATAAGTTATATTATTATATATTGCCACGTTAGGTGTAACCCCCGCCGTCATCAAGGCCGTGATTAGTGTTTAAATATGTTTTATAGTTGAATAAGAGATCCGAGATAATTAAAATTTTTTTGCAACACTTGTACAACATGATCTCCATTCATTTTTAAATAAAAACAATTGGCCTGTTCGGTTTGTCACATATACAATATCAGAGTATTAACAAAATTCTCGACATTTCCTGGGATAATATCATTAATCCAAGAGTTTTATAGGGCATCATCGCCCATCTCAATTTCCCATACCGATGATTACACAATAACTACAAACCTATGGTCAATTCAATATATCATACAGTTGTCCAAATGATAACCAAAACCCAAAAAGAAACTAAGACTACCATCGGCAATCCTAGTCGTCCTTGTTCACTTACTTGTCTCGAGATCCACTTGCCCTGGCTAAAAATGTTATTTGGAAAGAGTGAGATTCAAAAGAATCCCAGTAGCAACAGTTTACGAATATGATGTATAATTAAACAAAGCAAGTAAGCATATATCACAATGCAACATAACAATATTCAAGGCCGGGCTAACCACCAGGCCCCTCAATCAATATTCAAGGCCGGGCTCACGCCACGTCCCCTATTCAAGGCCGGGCTTACTGCCTCGTCCCCTTACTCATTCAATGATAAATACATACAAGCAATGCATTAAATATGATATAGGATAAAGTGTCACTACTTTGTTCTTTCCATCCTTGATCAGGCGTAGGCCTTCTACGATTCGGGCAAATATCGAATCATATAGTCATAATTAAGGACGACACGTTATCACTTATTCCAATACTCAAATGACTTCAAAACACTTAGTTTTGGTTATCATTAAAGTCCCTTAAGTAGCTATGAAAGTCTCTAACAATCGCCTAAAAGGATTGGGAAGTACTATCTCAAAGACCACCCTTTTTAGTGTGCCTCATAAAACGTGCCGCTTCTAGCTTCTGACTCGGTTCTAAAGTATTAAATATACAATAAATAGGTAATAACCTATCCAAGTATCATTTTAGACTCTTCCATAGTGTTTCTTATGGTTATATTAGCATATGGTAAAATTTTACCAAAATGCCCTCAAGACCCCGGCCCCACCGTACACGGCGCGATGGCATGTTTTCCTAAAATTTTGACCAAGGCTATTCTGACGTATTTTTGCCCAAGAAATCCATTTCCGGGCTTGAAATCACCAAATTCACTGTCAAATTACGAAAATACCCTTGACAGCCCCTATTTAGGGATTTCAGTGGCGTTTTTGTAATTATACTTTTTCGGCCTCTACTGAAAAAGTGCCCAACCGTAACCCCACATATTTTTGCCTACTGAATCCAATGGAACCATTTCATATTAAACCAGCTCCTACCCCTCAGAACAGTGCTAGCCTAAAGTTTAGGCAAAAATTAGAAAAATTAGACTTTTGTGTCTTAGCTTCCAAAAATTATAACTAATTCTGGAAAAATCAAAATGAGGTGATCCCAAAGCCCATTGAAATCTATATAAGTCCCCTTTATTAGAAAAATATGGACCATTTCTAGAAATTACCACAAAAATACAGAATTTAAGAAATGTTCACATTACTCCAGAATTGTTCCCAGATTTAACATCAAACTTTGGATAGTCATAACTCCTAGCTCAAAAGTCAAAATTATATAAATTATATATCCATTTTGAAGCTTGGCATGCGAACTTTAAGACTGAAAAGTTTCATAATTTTCAAAAACCATTTGCTATTTTAAAACGTCCATGCAAGACCATTGCCAGCACAGAGTTTTTCACTGACCAAACTTACAACTTTTCAATCCAAGTTTCCAATAAACTTCTATCTATCCAAGATACATCTCAAAACACCATATCCATGACAACAACAACTCAAACACCACAAGACCCTAATTTTCAAAAATAGGGTTAAATTCCCAAAAATTCCAACTTAACTAAATGACCACAAAACTTATATCAAAATGCTCAACTTACTCACCTCTTTAACTTTCCCAAAGGAGTTCCTTGGTTCACCAAACTCTATATTTCCTTGAGAGCTCAAATCACCACCAATGGCAAATCTAAAACCATATAATTGAAGCTCTCAACACAAGGAGTAAGATTGAAGAAGAGAGTTTTTGCATTAGAGGTCACTTGGAGGGTCAAAATGGCAAGAACTTACCTTTGCTCTTCCTCTTTTTTTCTGCAGCAAGAAACATCGAAAATGGAGGGAGGGAGAAATGAGAGAGAATGAGAAGGATGAAGAGTGAAGAAGAAGGAGAAATGATGGGTCTTCCAAGCCCATACTCACGCAATTGAAGTGTAGGAAAAGAGAAGGAAGGAAAATCATTTAACATGTGGTATTTGACTTTTCTTCAACAACTATCGTCATATTATCTTATCACATGTCCAAATTTCCTCATTTCTCACTAAATAAGCAACCATATAGTTACACTAACTAGTCCATTAGTCATTTAGTTACACTCCTCATTTCTCCTCAGTTAGTAATTAATTTCTCCATTAATCACTAACTAATCAACCAATAATTTCCATTCTTTCCATTTTTCCACTAATTATGGCATATTAACTTAAATTGTCACATAACCCATAATAATTCAAACTTTAATTCACAAAATATTCTCAATAATTATCATTAGCCCTTAATCAAAATTTGGGGCTTTTTCTATCAAAAATTTTTTTTTGGGGCTTTACATTAGGGCTCATCTTGCATACTTTAAGTTATTTTGAAGATTCGACACATTAACTATATACTTTTGATTTCTCTGTGACTGGATAGCTCTTGATGATTTTAGGTGGCCTAGAGGCCTTATGATTTGTTTTAAACTTATGGATTCACAACTTGGTCTGATTTGAATACTTTGATATATGATGAAGTATTATCCAGTTAAAGAGTTTTGGCTTGGTAGTGAATATTTATTTGGGGCCTTGTGAAGTCCAAAGCCCAACTATGTGCATGATACTCCCTCCGGTCCTAAACATAGGACATAGTTTGTAGTGCAATTTGCACTACAAACTATGTCCTATATTTAGGACCAGAGGTAGTAATATTTTGATGAATGGCTTGATCAAAGCCTTAGTTAATTATTGTTTTAAGGAAAAAGATTTTACAAGCAACCTAATATTGCCGTAGCCACAACAAATTGAAGACACGTGTTCAAACAGGATGGAGATCATAGCCGCCTTATTAGTGGGAGAATAAGTCGAGGCTCGAACAAAAACCAACGTGAACCTAAGCAAGCAACCTTAATACGAAAACCACCAAGGTGGAGTTGGGAAGAGAAATCCACACATAGTAGAGATCTGAATTGTGATGCAATAATATCAGCCACCTCTTTTGTATAAAACTTCAAAGGTAGATTGAAAACTTGAATCTAAATGGAGAAAGTGAGCACGACTAAGTTGAGATATTAGGGAATTTAGGGACCAAGGGTAAATCACCATAGAGAGCCCTTGTAGAATCCAGAAACCGTGATAGAGAATAAACCTGCGGTTTTCGACAGACAAAAAAGTGTAGAACATAGCAGTTGCCATGATGTTGTACGACTTGAATCTCCCAGTGAAGGGAAATAAGAGATTGGATCTTATGTACATGCACCAAATGAGAAGAGAGCACCTTAGCAAGTAGGAAGTGGGAGTGCCAGTGCTCCAAGCAAGCAGGATTACATACAAGAAGACTCCAACGACAAGAAGATTGCACCATAAACCACCAATAAAAAAGAACTAATCCAACGAACAATCCCACCAACAGCCAAATATAATCCAAGGGATACGATCCAAGTAAGATGAACATGAAACAAAGCAGTAGACAAATCCATAGCCAAAAGAGAGAAAACAGCTCTCTCCACTGACATCAGCTCCCCTCAAACAACTAAAAAAAACACATTCTCACAAATCTCAGTATATCATGAGATATAATCAAATAGTTATTTGTAATATCGTTTTGAGTCTACAATATGTGCACGCAATGCATGGAGTCAAAAGCTTGGATCAAATTTTTAGGTTTTTGTGTTTCGTCCCCACGGGAAATATGCATTATTTGATTGGTCAGAAAAAAAATCGATTATTCAATGGAAAAGGTTGAGAATTCTTATTGCGGGATGCTTATTCGGTGGAAAATATTTTTTATCTTATATATAAATTACATCATCAAATTATTTTTTGAGTAAAATATTGAATAACATTAGAACAATATCATAGTACAAAACAAGCTCATCATTCTAACTTTCCTCACCACCTTCCCCCCTCTTGGGATATAAGAATTTTGATCAATGATACAAAAAGTACTATCAATATTATGGGAAGGATTTGCTAAATAATCAGCATTGAGTTTGTCTTCCCTATGCATATGATGAAACAAGATCTATAATTCCCTATGAACACTAAATCAAACATCATCAACAATATCCTTAAAAGGATGTACGCGCGCGCGCGCACACACACATGTATGTATATATCACAACCTCTAGTATGTTGATTGATAGCCATTAAGCAATGAAAGAATAGATGGATTTTCCTAAAACCTCTATTCCAGCACAAGTTGACGCCATTGATGATTGCAATCATCTGTTCTATCGTAAGGGGGAACATTTGTAAGCTTGCATCTATATCTATTGATCCAACTACTAGCTTAATTTAGGCTAAAGTATACGTTTAATGCTTTAAGTTTGAATCAGGTTTCAATTTTGTCCCTAATCAAAACTTAAAGGACTAAATGTATATTTTAGTCCTTAATTTATTATGACACCTCTACATCCACTTCTGCCATCTTGTAGCATTGAGCCATCTATCTCAAGTTTGATTTCTCCTCCTTCCATTATTGTTGCAATACCCTCAATTGATGGTGCGCCTATATTATATATAGCACAATGTTGTATTAATTCATGGTCTAAACATGCTATCATTTGCGATCGTCTGTATTAGGGGTACCAAAAAGTTGATTACATCGAGCCACTTATATGCCCCAACAAATATAGCCAAAAATAGCCCATGGGACCTTTCTAGTGTGAGACAAACTTCATGTGTAAGATTCCATGTGACCCAAGCAGCTCCCTGGTTGGAAGAAAAGGCATTCCACATGGGAGGTTTGACTATCTATTTCCATATGTCCCTTACATTCAAACATTCAAGTAGTAGATACATTGAGTCCTCCTCTTAGTGGCATCCAAACGAATAGATTGTAGTCTTCAAGTCCTATAGTCCTCTTGAGTTGCATTGTGTGAACGCCTCTATTATGAGAAAAAAGCCACATAAAAGATTTAATCTTGTTTGGCACTTGCAAACGCTATAGATGCTTCCAAACACTATCCACACACTTGTATGTATATATAGAAAGGAAATGATAGGCAAATTTAATAGCAAATAAACTATAAGGGGATGGTTTTTAGTATATTTTATCCTCTAATCTTCTATTGATCCCACTCTCCTTAAGGCCCCACATAATCAGCCACACATTCATCTCCATCAATCTCAAACCTAGGAATTAAAATCAATTAAGGGTATTCAGTTCAAAAAAAAAAAATCAATTAAGGGTAATTATCTTTGACAAGTTGTCAAACTAGAAGGATGTAGACAAACCATTCCTAATTTTTCTATAGCCCCCCCTCATCACATTAGTTATATAAACATATAATGTTACTTATCTTTTGTTATTGTGTAAAATTTGTTCTTAAGTGATATAACGTATATTAAATAAACTTATAGAAGGATGTTGACTTTTTTTTTTCTTGTTACTTGGAGAAGCATGGAGACTTTAAAAGTTAAAAGGTTCACATTTTTTTAAAAAATAAAATACTATTAGAAGTACATTATACATATATATGTTGGCCATCTATTAGTACATTACACACATATATCAGTCATTCGCACTATCACATAAATTCATATTTACACTTACACATGTATACAATCCATTATCCAATTTACAGCTGTACATTCTAAAAAAAAATATGAAACTTAAAAATTCGTTATATTTTGATTTTGTGAATTTCTTAAAAATTTTGAATTACCTGTGCATTGTGTACAGGAAATGCCCTGGTTTATAATTTTTTAAATAATTCAACAGAAATAAGATAAATAATCTTTTTAAAATGTAATTTCATTAAATTATAAATATTGTATATTTATGAAAAAAAGTATACTTCATCCAGTTATAAAAGTATGAACTAGATAATTAATTCACATATATTAATAAAATTAGTTAATTTAGTTACTTATATTAAATATGTGTTAGTTTTCCCAAAATACACCCTTTAATAGTTATTTCTATTGGTAAAAGCCCTTTTAATATACACAATAAATTTGGATGGTTTGAGAAAAAAATTATAAATTTAGAAGAAACAATAAATTGAAATGTTATATTTAAGACTAAATTAGAAAGATGAGTAAATATTATTAATAATTATAAATTAAAGGCCTATAATTTGATAGGCATATATATCTCTTTATTGGAGGCAATCAAGTTAGAGACATCTAACTCATCGACAATGTTCTCATATTGGTGAGATTCAAACTCATGATCTTTTGGTTTTAAATTAACCTCTTTATTAATTAGATCAATCTTTGTGGATTAATATAGTACGGAGCTACTAATTTAGAAGAATAGAGGCAAATGTGAAATGGAGGTTGTCTCTGGGTGTGTTTGGTTTGAGGGGCGGGGAGGGGAGGGGGAGGGAGGAGAAGGGGCAAATTATAATTTTGGACAGGAGAAACCCAAATACCCTCTCATTATTTTAAAATTTGGATTTCCGCTCAAAATTTACTCTCTAATTTCTTTTAAATTTTGAGTTCCTAACTAAAATTTAAATGCCTTCAACCAAAAAAAACTATTTTAACACTCCCTCAAACCAAACACACCTTTAGTCTGTCAGAGTAGGCGCGTGGTTGGCCCGTTTGAATTCGCGCCCAACCATTTCAATGGCGTCGCGTAGCCGGGACGAGGGAGGAAGGAAAAAAGAAACAAAAGCGAAGCTGGCCAGAAGACTGAAGAAAAGAAATGGTTGAATCCTTGAAATTTGAATGGTGAGTGAGTCCTATTGTACACATTGTACAATGGAAAGAAGAGAAATAGCTGTCACATCGTCGGCCGAGTAATCCCACCTCGCCGGACCTTAAACTTGACCTTAAACCCCACCCAGCAGTCTTCATCTTCCTACTTTGAAATTCTCTTCCTTTGTTCTCTTCTTTATGATAAAAAAAATGATTTCCCTTCTACACCTTCTTCGGTGTTGTCTTTTTATATTTTTCTCGGCGCACAACTGGTTGTTTCCTTTGGACTTTTTCTTCCTCATTTTCCAATCCTCAAGGCTTCTCCCACAGGTCTCTTTCTCTCAGTCTTCCTATATTGTTTTGTACCTCAAATCAAACCCAGTATCACGGAAGACGAATACAGACACATTCCGGGTCTTCTAAATTTATCACCGTTATGGATGACATCTGTCGAAGTTCAATTGTTGCTCCAGTTATCTGAAGCTATGGGGGCTTTTTGTTCGAGATCAGGCAGTGTTGACAAAGCCCAGACGGATGACCATTTTGATGATAATAAATCAAATAAGGATGGTCCTCAGTCTAGCATGCCTAGTGAGCTTGCGACTTCACCTCAGAATGTGGAGAACTTGCAAGAACCTGTCGAAAATAGAGGGATTAATGCAGAGACAAGTACGGATCGATTCTATGACGGAATTCCACGATTTGCTGATTCTTTTCTGCTCAAGTCTCTGTCTGTAAGGTCAAGGCAAAAGGTTGATCTATCCTTGCCAATTTCAACTGTTTTTGTACACTGTTAGTAGTTTTAGAACTCTCTCTCGTTGAGTTTAAAACTGGACATGATGATTAAGAGAAATAAGTACCATATATATATTATTTGTACTGCACTCCGATTATGAGGCAGTCTAAAATATTATATTTTACAATGCTGGTAAGTATTATGACCTTTCTATTTCAGGTCTCAGAGGTGAGCTCACGTCTTGGCAGGGCTGGTACAATTGGATTTGGGAAGGCAATGGAGGTCTTGGACAGCCTTGGTAGCAGCATAACAAGTTTAAATGCAGGCAGTGGATTTGTTTCTGGAGCTTCAAAAAAAGGGAATGAAATTGGCATCTTAGCATTTGAGGTTGCAAACACTGTTATGAAGGGTTTTAATCTTATGCAATCACTCTCTGATAAAAATATAAAACATTTGAAAGAAGAGTTGTTTCTTTCTAAGGCTGTCAAAGATTTAGTGTCAAAGGATGTGGATGAACTTCTAAAAATTGTTGCAGCAGACAAGAGGCAAGTTTTGGGTTGAATCAGATTTCGTATGAATGACTTCTTGTTCAAACAATAATGTCACTTCTTATCCTTTTATACGGTGCCTCTATCAGATGTCAATTTAATTGCTTATTGGATCATCTCTACAGGGAGGAGTTGAAAGTTTTTTCTGATGAGGTGGTTCGTTTTGGAAATCGTTCAAAGGATCCTCAGTGGCACAACATGGACCGTTACTTTGAGAAGTAATATGAATTGTTGACTGTACCCACTTAGTTCTTAAGTTATTTCTTTTTTCACAAGGATCCTGTTCATTGTGCAATCCAGAAATGGCAGAGAACATAATCCCCAAAGACAGTCAAATGATGAGGCAGAATTGATAATGCAGCAATTGATGACTTTGGTTGAATTTACTGCTGTGAGTATTATATTCGTCTAAAAAGAAAATGGTTGAATTTTTGAGTCTACCATCTGCCTACAACGGATTGAACCATTCTGTTTTGTGTACAAATTGCTTTCTAGTGTGGGGATAAACTAAAATATCATAAATTTCCAAATATGTATGTATGTATGAAAATCCATCGACCTGAGATGAAGAGAAAGAAAGGTCTATCTGTTTTATTTAGTTATTCTAACTTTATTGGAAAAAAGTTTCTTCTCTTATTAGCCATTGTTTTCAACCCTTTCTTTCAACCTTGTCAATGATCGAAAGAGCCTTTCTTTGTGCCCCATTGCTCAATGAACTCATCTATCTTGCAAATGCATGCATGTATGTAAAATAATTGCAAATGCATTATACTTTCTTGTTCTTGAATTGATATTTCAATTAATTAATTTGAAAAGAGAGGGGGCTGTATTTTGCCTACGTTGTGTGTCATCTCCCTGTGTGTCTCTGGTAACATTTTTTGGGCAAACAAAGAGGACTCAATTTCAGGACGCTAGTTTGTAGAAATCACCGAAAGCACCGAAAATGAAGAAACCAGATCCACAATTATAGGCGTTAATTTTTTCTTTGATTATACAGTATTCTGTCGGTGTTATTTTCCTTGATTGTATAGTATTTTGTCTAACTCACTTCTGTATAAATATGTAGCCTATCAGTATGAAAAATATAATTCAGTGTTACAATTCTCTTCATGGTATCAGAGCTTTAGAGGAGAATTGAAACTGAATCACACACGTTCTGTATCATTAATATCAGAACCAGTGTTACCTCTTCCTCCGATGTTGTCGGTGCAAGTCCCAGCGCCCCCGTCTCTGTCTCTGGCGTTGTCGGCGTGTCCCAGCGCCCCCGTCTCCAGTCTCTATAATCTCGATCGTAATCTCCGGCGATCATTCCCAAACAAGAGACAGTATTGTTACTTCCATCCAGTGGCCTACATCGTCCTTCGCTCTTTCACCTTCAAGAGCCACCGTCGAACGTCCTCTTCCTCTACGTTGGACCTCACCGTCTTGGACCAGAGGAGAGCCACGACACATAGCTGAAGGAGAAGCAGAGCATCAGCAGAGCATCACCGCCTCTGGTTGACCCCAGACCATCGGAGTTTCATCCACCACCATCTTCCTCTGCTTCATTTGCGTTGTAAGAGACCACAGCGTCACTGACGGCCTATCGCTCTCTTTCTTCTTCGACTTGGAGCTTTCGACGCCTCTCCGTTGCCGTGCAAGTGTCGCCATCGCACTCAGCCTTGCTGCACCAGGTCACCGTCGCCTCTCCAACCGCAGCTACTCCGCTTGCCGTCAATCATTGTCGGAACTGTGCTTTATCGACTGAACCGCAACTCGAAGACTAGGAGGACAGTGCTGACTAAAGCGGCGATTTGAGGAGAGCAAGGGATAGAGAAAGTAGACGAGGCTGACCAGTTCAACTCAATTATTTAATTGAGTCGAAGACCAATTTGTCATTTTTCACAATTCAGAGGACTAAATTGTCATTTTTTCAAATTCGGAGGATCAAACTGTCATTTTGAAAATTCGGAGGATCAAACTGTCATTTTCCAAATTCGAAGGACCATTCTGTCGTTTTGGAAATTCAGAGGACCAATCTGTCATTTCCAATATTCGAAGGACTAAATTGGTATTTCTGAAATTTTAAGAACCACTGTCATTATTTTTTGTCATTATGACTATAATTTCAGATGTCTCTTCCTCTATGCCTCAATCTAGTTCTCATGACATCTCTACTGCTCGATTCACTGAACAAAGAAATTCTAAAAGCCGTCCATTTTGTGACCATTGTAAGAAACAAGGACACACAAAGGATACTTGTTGGAACCTCTGTAGTAAACCAACTGACTGGAAGCCTAAAAAAGGGAAAGGAAGAGGTAACGTGGTTGAAGCTTCCAAGAAATCATCCCAAAATGATCAACTGCACAAAATCATGGAAATGCTGGCCACACTACAGACTACGACAAAGCCTACTGCCATAGTAGTCAGGAGAGGTAATTTCTTTCAAGCCTTGACTATGACAAAAGAACTATGTACAGGGAATTGTTGGATTGTTGACTCAGGTGCCTCGGATCATATGACTGACAATAAGACTCTCTTTTCATCCTATACTCCTCTTACTAAAGGAGTGACCGTGCAAATTGCTGATGACTCTGAGTCTGTTGTAACTAGAATTGGTTCCATCAAAATCTCAGCTACACTCACTCTTCACTCCGTATTACATGTTCCAAAGTTGAAGTGTAATTTACTATCTGTGAGCAAATTAGCTAATGATAAACAATGTCAAGTTAACTTCGTTGCTACTCACTGTATTTTTCAAGATTTGCTGACAGGGACGACGATTGGGAGTGCAAAAGAACTTGGTGGTCTCTATTACCTGGATGAAAGTGATAATCATCAGAGTAAATCTTGTAATAAAGTGTCTCTCCCTAGCACTGGTGACTTGGAGTTATAGCACAAACGTTTAGGTCATCCAAATTTAAATTACATGTCTCAAATGTTTCCATCCCTCGTTCCTCGTAAAATCACCTCTGATTTTCATTGTGATTCATGTGAAAAGGCTAAGCATCATCGTACTTCATTTCCAAAAATCTTATACCAAGAGTCAAAACCTTTTTCCATAATTCACAGTGATTTATGGGGACCATCCCGCACTCCAAACCGATAAAAAACAAAATGGTTCATCACATTCATCGATGATCATACACGTGTCAATTGGGTCTACTTGTTGAAGGATAAAACAGAGGTATTTCAAACATTCCTTAACTTTTACAATATGATCCAAACCCAAATCCAGATCTTGCACACCGATAACGGGACTGAATACTTCAATCAGGTCCTATCTACCTTCTTGACCGAAAATGGCATTGTTCACAAAAGTACTTGTCCCAATACACCTCAGCAGAATGGTATTGCTGAACGAAAGAATCGTCATATTCTTGAGACTGCTAGAGCCATTATGTTTAGCAGTAATGTTCCTAAATATCATTGGGATGATGCTATCCTTATTGCCACATTTCTCATTAATCGAATGCCAAGCCGACCACTGTCTTACAAAACGCCACTTCAACTCCTTCACAAATACTATAACCTACCATACCTCGAAAACACTCTACCACTCCGGGTGTTTGGTTGCACATCATACGTTCACCTCCATCACACTAACAAACTTGACCCAAAAGCCCTTCGGTGTATCTTCCTTGGTTATTCTCATTCCCAAAAAGGATACAAGTGTTATGATCCGGTCTCTAAACGTTTATTTGTCACATGTGATGTCACCTTTCTTGAAAATACACCCTATTATGCCTTGTCTACAATTCAGGGGGAGAAAGATGGTGAATTTCAGACAAAAGAAACACTAACGGATGACCAAACAGTCACAATTTATATACCTACCCACACAGAACCTAATCCTGATACCTCCCACACAGAACCTAATCCTGATACCTCTGATACTCTTGATAACAACCTTGATATCCCTGATAATCCTGATAACCTTGATAACTCTGATAATGTGCCAAATCTAGGGGGAGAAACAAATATGTGGGGTAATACCTACATACGACGACATAAAAGAGGTAATGAGCCACAAGCTATTAGCACTCACCAGGAGTCGATACCAGTGGCAGGTCTAGGAGAAACAGAAGGTTCTGATCTTAATCTTCCCATTGCAGTGCGAAAACAACCTAGACAACCCAAATCATCCACTAGGTATCCCATTGAGAAATTTGTCTCTTATAAGGCCCTTTCATCTAAATACAATGCATTTGTATCTCATCTTGATAGACTTAGGATACCAGACACTATTGATGAAGCTATGGCTATACCTGAATGGAGACAAGCTGTCTTAGAGGAAATGGAAGCTCTTAAACATAATAAGACATGGGATGTAGTAGATCTACCACGAGGGAAGAAGCCTGTTGGGTGCAAATGGGTATTCACTCCTAAGTATAAAGCAGATGGAACTCTTGAAAAATACAAAGCTAGATTGGTTGCAAAAGGCTTCACGCAAGTATATGGGGAAGATTACACTGAAACATTTGCTCCAGTAGCCAAGTTAAATACCATCAGAATTCTCTTATCTATTGCAGTGAATTTAGATTGGAATCTGCACTAACTCGATGTGAAAAATGCTTTCTTCAATGGAGAACTCAAGGAAGAGGTGTATATGAAGTTACCTCCAGGGTTCCCAGGAAAAAAGGCTAACCAAGTCTGCAAGTTAAAGAGGTCATTATATGGGCTAAAGCAATCTCCACGTGCTTGGTTTGATAGATTCACTCGAGTTCTGAAGAGACATGGTTATACTCAGGGGCAGAGTGATCATACCTTGTTCTTTAAACATCATAAAGGCAAGATGGCTGTTCTAGCAGTATATGTTGATGATATAATCCTTACTGGAGATGATGAGGTAGAGATCAATCAGATCAAGGGAGCACTTACACGGGAATTCCAAGTCAAAGATCTTGGAGAGATGAAGTACTTTCTTGGGATGGAAGTTGCTCGGTCAAAAGGTGGTATTTATATTTCTCAAAGAAAGTATATACTGGATCTCTTGAAGGAAACAAGGATGACAGGCTGCAGACCTAGTAACACACCTATTCGTGTTGATAAAATAAATGAAGAAGCAGACCTTGGTAAAGCCGTGGACATAGGAAACTACCAGCGAATGGTAGGTAAATTAATATACTTGTCCCATACCAGACCCGATATTGCATTTGCCGTTAGTATGGTCAGTCAGCACTCCCATAATCCTACACAGAAGCATCTGAATGAAGTGTATCGGATCCTTCGTTATTTGAAGGGATCTCCAGGACGTGGCTTATTGTTCAAAAAGACTGATAAACGAAATATAGAAGTGTTTACAGATGCTGATTGGGCAGGTGATCAAGATGATAGGAAATCTACATCTGGATACTGTACGTATATATGGGGTAACTTGGTCACATGGAGAAGTAAAAAGCAAAGTGTAGTTGCGAGAAGCAGTGCTGAGGCTGAATACCGAGCTGTGTCACTTGGGATTTGTGAAGGCATATGGATAAAACGTGTTCTTGAAGATGTAAAAGAATGCATAAATCTACCGTTCAAAGTCTATTGTGATAACATGGCTGCAATCAACATTGCTCATAATCCGGTTCAACATGATAGAACCAAACATGTAGAGATAGACAGACACTTTATAAGGGAAAAAGTTGATGATGGTATCATTGATCTAAGGTACATACCCTCTAAAGAACAGACCTCAGACATCCTCACTAAAGGATTGCCAAAGGACAGATTTGAGTATCTGATGGGCAAGTTGAACTTAATTGATATCTACAGTCCAACTTGAGGGGGAGTGTAGAAATCACCGAAAGCACCGAAAATGAAGAAACCAGATCCACGATTATAGGCGTTAATTTTTTCTTTGATTATACAGTATTCTGCCGGTGTTATTTTCCTTGATTGTACAGTATTTTGTCTAACTCACTTCTGTATAAATATGTAGCCTATCAGTATGAAAAATATAATTCAGTGTTACAATTCTCTTCATAGTTTCTATCAGCACCATATGTTAAATAAATTTTGTTGCCAATAATTGCTAAATGCATATAAACTTTGAAGTGGTTGGAGTGTTTTTGTGCATTGTAGTTTCGCTATGTTCCACACAGGCTGTTCTTTTCCCATTCAATTGCTACAATCTATTATCAGTTCAAATATACTGTAGTTTCCGTCACTTAAGATAGCAGAACTCTTGTTACATCTTGTGTTTTGTCCAAATAAGTCTTATATTTTTCCAGTGATAAATTACTAGGAAATTTTGTTTTGCCAAGTTATTTAATTCTAGGAGAATCTAGAAAATAATTTTTTCTAATGGTGTCAGGAATTATACCATGAGTTGCATGCTTTGGAAAGATCTGAGCAAGATAGTCTGCATAAATGTCTGGAGGGGCAAAAATCTGGCGCAAGTCAAAGAGGTGATTGCAGAATTCTAATGAGCTATATGCAACCCTTGTTTGTGGTGATCTCTAAGACCTTGCTTTTGCAAAGATTGACTTTGTTACTGAAATTTGAGATAAAATCATATAGGTGATAAGCACGCAACCACGGTGGCAGGACTTAAAAGTCATAAGAAGCAAGTTAAGCAGTTGAAGAAAAAATCACTCTGGTCATGCAGTTTGGAGGAGGTAACTTTTGGTGGTTGCTTTAGATGAATGTGTAATCTCATATTCTCCTTTGCTCCATATCTGTCTCATGGGGTTCAGTTCTATTCATAATTTTTTGGATTACAGATACTGGAGAAGCTTGTAAACATTGTCCTTTTTTTGCATGTGGAGATCAACAATGCCTTTGGCACTGCAGGTTCACCTACTTGCCCTTGAGTTCTGTAATGAAAGCCACATTTTAAAAAAAAAAAAAATTATTATGGTACTTATCCATGGGCGCTTGCAGATGATCATAAGCCAGCAATTGTATATGCAAGCAATCGCCAAAGATTAGGCCCTGCTGGCCTTGCTTTGCATTATGCAAATATAGTGCTCCAAATTGATACTCTTGTAAGTGAATTCTTTCTAATATTTATTTTTCATTGACCGTCTTCTTGATTACGGGGTTTTGGTATCTTCAGCCAGATGAAAATGTACTAGGTTTTTGTAGCCTCTTCTCTCATCGGTGTGAGCATCAAGTTTCTTCTTTCTTTCTTCTCTATTACATTCATTTTATTGCACCAAAAGTTGACCCATGGCCAGTTTATCCTTAGTTTTAAAGTTTGTGCCCGAATATTGGTGCTCCTATTGATAGTTTTAAAGTTTGTACGCGAATGTTGGTGCTCCTATTGATTCATGGCAGTTACATTTTATCCACTAAGGGATCTAGACATGGCAGTGCTGTATTTTTATTACTTGGTTTGGTTCACACGTGCTTTATGAATATCTTTAACTAAAAATACAAGCAAAAAATAAGGAGCTAATACACTCTTTATTTGGCTCAAGACTTCTGTTCTAAGCTTTCACTAGGTTCTACAGCAGTTTTTGACGGTCTAATTATATCACCAGTGGGATATAATTTGCTCAACACGGAATCTCAGTGTAACTTCCTGATCTATTAGGCTTAGTGTTTCAGGGTTTGGAAATGAGTGTACCTTTAATAATCAAGTTGTGCCTTAAGGTGTGGAAGAAGTGAGAGGCTTCAGACTAGCTACTGGGTGCTGGTGGAGAAGAATGTACCTTTTTCCTCTGTAGCAAACCCAGGCACATAAAATGCAAATAAAACAAATGTGGTGGCGCATTAAATGTGAAGCAAGAATATATACTTAAAACTACTTTGTTCATACTTATTCTAATTAATTCCTTATTAAGCTTCATAAATGCTAACACTGTCAGGTTGCCAAATCTAGTTCGATTCCCGAAAATACAAGGGACGGATTATACCAGAACTTGCCTCCTAACATAAAATTAGCTCTGCGTTCCAAATTACCATCTGTTAATGTTGCAGAAGATGTAAGATCTCATCTTCTTTTACTTCATTCTATTATCACATCGAACATCATAATTACCTGAATGCTAAGGAAAGTCCTAAAGTAGAAATGTAGAATGTCTCCTATATTAATTTTCCTTGTGATTGTGATTTTGCTCTGTGTCTGGCTGGATGCTCTGTTTCCTACAGCTCACTGTAGAAGATATCAAAGAGGAGATTGAGAAAACATTACACTGGCTGGTTCCAGTTGCCACAAACACAGCCAAGTAAGAAACCTGCCTTTTATTCAAATGACTTTTGAGTGAGTTTTCTTTAAGCATCGATAGAATTTGTTTCATTTATAATAATCTAACTCCTTTTATTCGCGTTGCTTCAAAACTTGACTTAGAGCACATCATGGTTTTGGTTGGGTTGGGGAATGGGCTAGCACTGGGTGAGTAACAAATTACTGTCTTGTCTTTCTTTTACCTTAATTTTCCATTCTGTTTTCTCATATATCAATCTTCCAGCTCTGAGGCAAATTTGAAGACCTCACCGAAAAATGTATTGCGGATCGAGACATTCCATCATGCAGATAAGGACAAAGTCGAAAAACATGTTCTCGAGCTTCTCGTATGGCTTCAGCGCCTGGCCATTAAAAGTGGAGCTGGCTTTGATGTTGTTGGAGTGAGGTCTACGATGAAGTCTTCTCATCCAGCCCCCCCACAAAAAGCACCAATTGCCGACCCGTCATTACAAACAATCAGCGAGCAAAACATGATGCAACTTGTAAGCAAGAAGGTATGGATTAAACGGTTGAGTAAAAGTTGGGACTTTGATAGGATGGACGTTAGGTTGAGAGAGAATAGCGGACTCACAAAAAGTTGGAGTCTTTCTTCAAGCAAAAGCATAGATATTTCCTTCAACAGGTTTTCATCTAAGCTTCCGGTGATTTATTTTGGTGTTGACAAAGAGAGAGCTTTGGATGTTATAGACAGAGTAGAGGTTGTGAGGTAGGTAAATAGTTTTCATGTATTCGTGATTTTCACTGAAACAAAGGAAATGATATAACAAGGAGCACAAGTGTGTGGCTTCTGGTTCTCCGCTTTCATTTTTACCATTTTGATGCTGCAAGTGTTTTCGAATGAGAGCCAGAAGTCTTGGAGGAGAGAAAGTAGAACCCAGTCAGAAAAACTGCATTATTAATAACTTGTGGATAGTACCATATTTTATATTTCTATAAATACCACAATCAAGATATACAATAAACATAACCTCAAAGCCAATGAATACTTGTGACATTTACGTGTTCGGGTTGAGTATGATGTGAATTTTTATAGATAAAAGGAAAAAATAGTTGGCAAATTCTTGTAGTTTCACTTTATTTTTTAGTGGTCCTTATAACTTTCTCCCCTTTTTTATCAGGTATCTTATAGTTTCACCTGATTTTTTTATCAAGTCTTCGTAGGTGTTTTTCTCTTTTATTAGGTTCTTATATTTTCACATGTTTTTAATCAGGTTCCTACAATTTTTCTTTTTTTTCTTTTTACTTTTTTACCAGTCACTTGAGAATGCATAGACCCGATTAAGAACCAAGTACAAGTATACAGACAAGGTGAAAAAAAAGAAGAAAGATCAGGGATAGGGATCTGATTAAAAGTGAAGTGAAATTATAAGGATATTATAAAGGAAAACTGAGATTTAATTAAAACCTAGGTGAAATTGTGGGCCTCACTTGCAGACTAAGGGCCTGTTTAAGTTGATGTTTGAGAAATACGTTCATGTACGTCGAGATAAAACTCCTCGTACACTGTGAATCATGCTATAAAAGTAGTTTCTTCTACTAATCTAAATAGGCACTAATTTTTTCTTGATAAAAATCCAAGTACAGAAGAGATTGGTCATGCAAATTTAGCTAATTTTGGGGGTGGTGGTGGATTAGCCAAGAACACGTGGAGGAGGGCCTGAACAGAGGTGTACTTGTAGTCAGGATATAACTGTGAAGCCTCCACATCTTCAGGCCCCAATTCAAACATAGTTTGTGCTCCTTTCACAAATATGTTGTGGAGTATAGCCATTGGTATATTCTCTGGATATTCCAGCGCTGCAACCCCACAAATCAAATAATTCACTTTCATTAGCATACTTGTGACCAACTCAACGTTAGTTAAAATTAGTTGTTTACGGCAAAATTTTTAAATCTGTCTCCATAAAAGTCGTTAGCAAGAGGAGTTTGTTTAATTAGTTAAGTAGTATTAGAGCCAGTTAGGGATATTAAATGGAAAAAAAAAAAAATTACTATGATGTCTTACTTTCACATAGCTTGAGCATGTCGTGTTCAGGTAAATGTTGTCGTTTAAAGGCACGATTGGTCCAGTTCTCCCAAAGAGTGATCAACTCCAACTGCGAGATAATGTTCCGTTGAGGTCTAATGATAACCACACGGTTTTCTGCTCTCTTATCTGTTGCTGCCTTCACAGTGTAAAATGCCACATCTTCCTCATAATTCAACACAGCTGCAAATATATAAACATCTCAGGTTTTCGTGATTACTTAGGTAGCTAGGTATCTACATGTACACACACACATATATGAATGGTTATTGATTTTACAAACATACCCTTGGCGTGACCAGTGCCATAAACAAGAATATGTTGTTGGGTTTTGAGGTCATGTGGGTGAAGCAGATAACTGACGAAGTAGGCTGCAAGTGAGTTAGCAGAGATATAAGTGTAGGGGATTCCTGCTTCTTCTGTTGCCCTTCTTATCTTCCTCTTTTTCTCAAGAACCGCGTCGAACGGTGGAAGCCCCTTCACTCTGTCCACCTCATTCCCATATTCAGATGGAACAAATCTCTGTCTCATACCAATAACATGATCATATATTCTCAACAACACTCGTGCTAACGTTCTTGCCCAATATACATGTCCAATGAACACACACACACACATACATTCTTTGGTTCTTAATATAAGATATATTTAAATAATTTGACTAAATTAAAAAAGTTAGTTAAATTAGTTAACATGACATGCATTTTCTAAAACATCATGGTTATCTTCCTTAATTCTCTTCTTCCCTCTCTTAATTACTGTTGAAAAAATATCAATAGAGGGAAATTAGGAAAAGATAAATAAATATGAAAAATGTATATTATATTTAGGATATCAGCTCTCCAAATATGTCTTATATACCTATCTTGATATTGCCGGCTAGTTTGATGGCTTTGATTAACTTGAACTGCTCCATATACTGAGGAACGACGAGGGTGGAAACGACGATATCAACCTGTTGAAGACAAGACACTAGTTTCTCCTCCTCATCTAACTCCCCCTATATATATATGTGTATATGTGACTCAAATAAAATATAAAAATATATAATAAAATTGGGATTTGTCAGTATGCATGAACGAAAATAAATGAATGAATTTTATAGAGACTCATATATATACTACCTCGGCCGGTTTTTAATATAACATCTTGTTTATAATAGAAGGTCGAGAGTTGGTATACTGATATATATTTCAAAGATTACAGGTGTAAAAGAAGATTAAGGAGAAGAATTATTGTTACTTGGAAGACGGTGAGGCTGAGAGATTGAAGATGGAGGAGCTTGGAAGGGTGAGAGGAATTGTGAATGGGACGATTATAAGCAAACGTAGGATGGCCCAAAGAGAGGCTTGCCTTCACCATGTAATCCCCAACATAACTTGTTGCTCCTACTATCATTATCTTGCTCTTCTCTTCATTATCTTTCTCCATTTCCTCTGTGTGTGTGTGTGTGTGTGTGTGTTTATAAGCCTTTATCTAGCTAGCTAGCTCTGAGACCTTGAACTATGATCAGATTAACGATGTTGAGAAGTATTAGAATCAATATCCGATGATTATCTTGTTTAACATATAATGGACCCTCAAACTCTGTGATATTAGTGGTTATTATGTCAGATCGATTTGTAGCTATCAGATTCAGACCACTCCTTATGGTTACTGTGCGTAACAGTCCACCATTATTGGCCATGCATTCGTGCTTTTACGGATAGGGTCATTTAAATCAGAAAAGAAAACAAAAGAAACGTGAAAATTGCTGAATATTTCTCTTTACAAAATTTATTGTCTAAATATTCTAGGGTCTGTTTGGTACGAGGGTTTTGAGGGGAGGGGGAGATTTATATGAGTTGAATTTTAAAAAATTGGGAAAATGGGGTTACAAATTTTAATAAAGAGAATATATAAGATAAAGAATAAGAAAAACTTTTAACCCCACTTTATCTATTTTTTTAAATTCAATTCAAAAATTTTCTCTCCGTCCACTTTTGTTCCATTCCCCTCGATCATACCAAACACAGTTCTCATACCAAACAAGCCCTTAGGGTGTGTTTGGTTTGAGGAGAGGGGATGAAAGGGCAAGTAGATGCTTCCGTCCCCTCATTTGGTTTAAAATTTTGGAGGGAAGAGAACCCCAAAGTTTCCATCACCTCACCTCCTCCAACACCGCTGTGGGAGTCAAAATTTTGGACCACTTTACTTTTATAATTTTTGTGAAATTTCAATAATGCCCATAATAAATAATATTTTGATAAATAAAATTATTATTATTATTATTATTATTATTATTATTATTATTATTATTATTATTATTATTATAAAATAAAAATATATTATTCTAAAAAAATTATTATAATTAAAAATATATTATTATAAAAATAATGTAATATAAAAAATATATTTTTATGAATAAAAATTATTATAATTATAACACATGCTAATATAATTTTAAATAAAAAAAATATTTTTATCATTAAAAAATATTATTATGAAATCAAATTGTACAAAAGTTATATTTTTATAAATAAGAATATTATTATAATAAAAAATATATTATTATAAAATTATTTTAAAATAAAAAATATTTTTTCATTAATAAAAAAAATTATAATCATAAAATATGATTATATTTAATTAAAAATATTATTATAACTAAAATTATATTATTTATATTAAATTTCAATTAAAATATATTTCTATAATTAAAAATATATTATTATGAAATTAATTTATAATAAAATATATTATTATAAATGAAAAATACTATTATAGTCAAAAAAATATATTAATATAAAATTAATTGGAAAAAATGTAGTATTATATTAATCATAAATAAAAATATTATTATAATAATTAGGTAAAATGTAAATTAATTTATAGAACATATAAATAAAACATATAACCAAATATGTTATGGTAGAATGGTAAATTGCTATCATTTCTCCCTCCTCCATCTTCTCTCTTAAACCAAACAAGGGATCATTAAAATCTCCTCACCTTCTCTCCCCTCCAACCAAACCAAATAAGGTAACTTTCTACCCTTTCATTCCATCCCCTCCCTTCAAAACCAAGAAGGTCCTTACCTAGGTACTTTAGTGATGCAACTTGTAACATCCTTATTTTTGTTAGTAATTAGAGAGGTTTGTAACTAAAGTTTTATTTAGTCAAAGAGTATATATAGTAAATTAATAATTTAAAATAAGTATCAAGTTGTTAATATTTATCCTATGCAAAGGAAGAAATACAAATGAAATTCCTCCTTAAAATAATTAGTTTAAATATATGAGTACGTGTGTGTAAGGTAACATCCTTTTTTTAGCACTTATAATTAGTTACAACTTAGGATTTATATATTAAAGAAGTATATAATTAATTAATAATTAATAATTTTTTTTAAAAAAACCCAAATTCCAAATATTTATTCTATGCGTTCAGGAAGAAAAAGAGTACAAATAGAATACCTCTTTAAACAAATTATTTTAAATAGGACAAAACTTACATCCATTGCCTAATATCAAGTTCCTCTGGTTCTCTAATAGAAGAATGACACCTGGACTTTTTTTACACATCATTGCATAACACCGTTACTCCACTCTCCCCATCTCCGTTCAATTGTTCACGATATACCACAGGATAGAGAAATTTCTTGTTGAAATCTAGAAAAATTGATGGAAAAGGCTCAACAAATGAAGCCATTGTCACACCCAAACACATTGTAACCCCCTTCTCATCAAGGCAGAGATTAAGTTCATAAATACATGATTATATGGAATTAAAGATCGTAAGATGATTTGGTACTTATTAAAATTCCTTTTACCCAAAACATGGTTTTTAAAAACCTTTCTAAAACCTGATCAACAACGGTCTCATATTCACATTACAATTACATAAATGGCCTGTACAATGCGATTTCATTTATAAATATCAGAGTACAATATAAATTTCTGACACATTCGGGATCCATTAATCAAATAAGGGTTTTACAAGGTGTAACCCCCGCAAAAAACGAGGCCGTGATTAGTGTAAAATATGTTTTATAATTGGATAAGAGATTGAGAGTAATTAAAAACCTTTTTCCAAAAACCTGTACAACAATATCTCCATCCTTTCATGCATAAAAACAATTGGTCTGTTCGGTTTGTCACATATACAATATCAGAGTGCTAATAAAGTTCCCGACATTCACCCAGGATAATATCATTAATCCAAGAGTTTTACAGGGCATCATTGCCCATCTTAGTTTCCCAAACTGGGGAGTACACAACAATTACATATCCATGGTCAATCCAATATATACAATTGTCCAAATGATAACTAAAAACCAAAAAGAAACTAAGACTACCACCGGCAATCCTAGTCGTCCTTGTTCACCTACTTGTCCCTTGACCCGCTTGCCTTGGCTAAAATTGTTAATTGGAAAGAGTGAGATTAAAAAGAATTCCAGTAGTAACAGTTTACGTATATAATTTATAATTAAACAAAGTATGTAAGTATATATCACAATTCAGCTACACAGCATTCAAAGTCGGGCTACCCGCCGCGACTCAATCATTCATTCAAGGCCGGGCTACACGCCACAGACCCAATTGGCAATATTCAAGGTTGGGCTAACCGACACAAACCCAATCAGCAACATTCAAGGTTGGGCTAACCGCCACAAACCCAAGCAGCAACATTCAAGGCCGGGCTAGTCGCCATGGACCCAATCAGCATCATTCAATGATAAATACGTATAAGCAATGCATTAAACATGATATAGGATAAAGTGTCACTACCTTGGTCTTTTCGTTCTTGATCAGGCACAGGCCTTCTATGATCCAAGAAAATATCAAATCCTATAGTCATAATCAATATCAATATATATATAAAATCTGTTCCCGGAAGCTGATCTCCTATGCGGCTTATATGTGACTCTAGACACAATTTACTGTTCATAAGCTGATCCATGAATTTTCGGAATTAAATATTTTGCATCGGGCTACGGGCAAGCGGACACCCTTTGAATTCAAATTCCAAAATTTATCTTTTTCTTTCTTCTCTCCCCTCATTAATATTCATACAGCAACTTCTGACCAAGAAAAACATCTGTCCAACTTTTGCACCTTTTTGAAGCTAATCTCATTTTGCTTTTATATTACTCTGTCCTTTTTCTTCTCATTTCAATTCGTGTCATCTCTCTCCTCTCCCTCTCTCTTCAATCTTCATAGTTCATACCTTTGCCCTCTCTTTCTTTCATGCCGCAAGTTCACCTTATACAGGGGATTGTGGGCAGATCTGACTAGAGGAAGCAATGATAAGATGGCCGGAGGTAGAGATGAGGATGCCTTGAAGCAAGGTGGGGAGTTTGAGTCGGATTCGTGTCTGTTCTTTAAGGTAATCTTTCTCTTCATTTATTCATCCTACCTTTCCATCCATCTACTCAACATACTTCATTTCCATCTCACAAAGTTTTGGCTTTAATGGTTTCAGGATTTATGAATTTGATGCAGTTAAGAATCAACGAGATGCCATTAAAGTTGTTCAAAGATCTCACCTTTTTAATGCCGTGGAAGCCCACCTCAAGGTCCGCATTCTTGCCTATCTTATCCTGATATATTCTTTACTGGGCTGAAAATCAATGATTCATTGTTTGTTGGTTAGTTTTGGCATCATAGCCATGGCAAGAATAGTCCTCGAACTAATAGAATGCACATAATCTCCTACTCTTTAATTGCAAAGTTACTTTGTAATCATTTTACATGTGAAGTTATTATATTTAGCTTTACTGTCATGCACATTTTTTGTTAGAATAAGGCATTAAATCATGAGAAATAGTAAACAAAATCCTTTTTTAACTTTGTGAGGTAGTTGCTAATCGTGAAAAAAGATAAGCTGGAAAAACATGAACCAGAGGTTTCCATTACTAGGTATGCTTCAGCTGTTATTGGAACATGTTTTTTGAAATTTTTTTTGGAGTTTTTTGTATATCAATGCTTTTGTTGGGAATTATATGTGGTTTTTTTGGATATTGCCATACTTCTATTTTTCTTGATATTTAAATTTCTCTGGATTTATTGCCATTATGATTTTCAAACTCCAATTTTTGTTTCTCAGGGAACTTGATTCACATTAGCAGATAAAAAATCTTTGGAAACCTTTTATGATATGGAAGAAAGGAAGATTGATAAGTGTAGCCTTAGTATTTCCTACATTTAAATCAATACTCTGAATCTTGAACAGGATTTCCATTTTGCATTTTTGAGTTTTTATGGAAGAAAAGACCAATATGATGTATGAAAAAAAAATTCTTATGTAATGGTCATTGTTGCTGTGGAATTTCCCAATGACAAACAAATATTACAATCAAACTCTTTAATTTAAATATTCATTAAGGGATGGCTTCTCTTGAAGTTACCTAGGCATGTGATTTGATTGTCTATTTTAGAATTTATTTGATTTGGTTGTTTCTTTCTTTCTTTTTTTTGCCAACAGATTTGGTTGTTTCTTTTTTTTTTGGACAAAAGATTTGGTTGTTTCTTGAAGTTAGCTAGGTATGTGATTTGATAATCTATGTCAGTTCCTTCAAGTATGACTTTTTAGCTTTTTTTTTTTAAACAGCTTTTATAATTTTATTGTTTTACAAATTTTCTGAATCCTTGCGCAATCACGTACATGTTGGAACATGGGAAATTTTTTTTTTGCAACTGTGTGATATAGACAAATCAATATTATCATAAAGCTTTATGTAGGGAGTCACGGGTGGAGGATGGAGTTTCATAAAAAATTCACATCAATGGGCCCATCCCATATCATGCGTAAGAAAAGTCATGAGTGTGTATTGAAAAACCCAAGATAACTTTTTGAATTTTTAAAAACCCAACTGAGTACCTTCGTAGACCAGAGCTTGCAGTCTTACTGTACGACTAGAGTAGTATTTTATATTTATTTCTTTTAAAAATGAAACAAGTGAAATTAAACCCATTGAAATTTGTTCAATATAATCTAATATAAAAGAAGAAAAAGAATTAAAAGCAACTAATGACGATTGATTATTATCATATCAAACCATATTTATTGCTTGGCCCTTGAGAGTGATTGTACTTCAAGTTTGGAAATTTCATCACGTAATCCAGCTGCCAAGGCATAATCTTCACTCTTGATTGTCAATATTGGCATAAATCATTCTACAGGGAGTCACGGGTGGAGTTCTATTTGTTTTGTCCATTAAAATAATCTCCTTTGATATAATAAATTGACATCAGATCAATAGGTACATCCCATACATGGGTAAAATAGTACTACTGATTTTATTACAGATGCCTGTTACGCTTTTTCTTGGCCTGGTAATTCATCTGCTTCCTAGCTCTGATTTCCCTCCCAGTTTGCATCCAAGAAATTTGAAACTCTGTTGGACTGAACTCTAGAAACATGCTTGCTTAAGTGGAACTTTTGATCTTCATATATATCATCCATGATCTATTTTTCTTCGTAAACATCGTAGGTGGAACATCAAAGTATGTGGCAAAAATAGGTTAGATCAGTATATATATGCTGTTTGTTTAATGAGGCATCATTTGGTAATTTTTGGTGGGTGCAATTTACCAGCTTCCAGATGCCCCGCCGGAGCAGATTAAGAAGGCTTACTACAATTGTATGAAGGCTTGCCATCCAGACTTGAGTGGCGATGATCCTGAGACAACAAACTTTTGCATGTTCATCAATGGAGTGTACGAGGTGGGTTCATTTTGAAATAAATCTATATTGGAGGTTGAAGAAGACATACAAAGTTTATCCAGTGTTTTTTAATAGATAGACCGACTGTTACAGTGCAGGTACTCAGTGATCCTGTTCAACGTGTAATCCCTTACCTTGATAATCGTAATTAAGATTTGAAAATGCGTAATTTAAAGGAATTAGAGACCGACGATTACGTTTTTCTTAAATCTCTTTTCTAAAATTCGTTCAACATGGTCTCATATTCATCTTCCGAATCTAATTACTCTGCGCAGTTCAATCACATTCATATATATCAGAGTGCATAGCCAAGTTCCCGGCAACTCTCGGGTTTCATACATATATAAACTAAGGGCTGTAAGTTCCAACTAGGGGATTACATGACCAACATCAAAGTAATATCTACATTTAAAAAATAAACAGTAATCCCAAGTCCAAAATAGATAACCAACAACCTAACAACACATCTCTACAAGATCCTAGCCGCTCCTGGTGGTTCGTTTCTCCTTGGAGCCATTTGCCCTGTCTGAAATGTTAGTCAATGGAAAGAATGAGATTCAAAAGAATCTCTGTAGAAACAAATCACTCATACAATATATAAACACATTGCATATATGATCATGTTAAGCAGCATCACAATGTATCATGGTTTTCGCCACAAACAACAGCACTCATGGCTGTAATCTCTATGCGTCAGCTTTCGCTGTGATCTCTATGTATCACAAAGAATCACTATGCGTCAGCTTGCGCTGCGAACTCAAAGCATCACAATGTATTCACAAAGTATTCTCAATGCATGACAAATATACATACAATGTTTCACACACAGTATAAGAGAGAGAGTCACTACCTTGTTCTTTCTGATTGTGCTCTAGCGCAGGTGGATCACGAACAGGGCAAATATCGAATCCTACAATTCCAAATGCATCATTTAGACACTTCCATAGTGTTTCTTGGGGTTATATGAGTCTATAATGAAAATTTACAAAAATGCCCCCGGGGACCCGGCCCGGGCCCGCTGTACCCGGTTCGGTTGCACTTTTCCCAAAATTCTAATTTGGGCTATCCTAATATATTTCCGCCCAAGGAATCCATTTCCGGACTCGGAATTATCAAATTCAATGTAAAATTACAAATTTACCCTTGGCAGCCCTATTTCAAGGGTTTTAGGGGCGTTTTCGTAATTATGCTTTTTCGGCCTTTTCCGAAAAAGTGGCCAACTGTAACCCCACCTAATTTTTGCTCCTAAACTCAATGAACCATCAAATCATTGAAAATCCAACTCTAAGACCCATTTCTAGAGCTGGCCGAAATTTATGAGCTCTTCGGAGAAAATCGGGGTTTTACGATTTCGGCTCCGTAAATGCGTTCCTTTCTACTCCTAACCACTTTATTAACCATTACATTAGGTTAAAACTAACATTAAGACCCAATTTGGGCAGTATAACCCCTAGGCCATATCATTTCCAAACTTTAAAACCAATGGCAATTCGGCGAAATTTCACTGATTAAATTGCCCACAGCAGTCTGAATAAGCAATATACGAAAGTTTGGAAGTTACCTCAAGCTCCCACTAGCTTTTACCAAATTTGGCTGAACCCTAACCTCTGTGAACCATGAAATTCTTTGCTTCAAAACCTTAAAGAATAAAGAGGAGTAGCTTAGAGTCGGAGTTATCGCATTAGGAGCTAAATCGTCGGAGAAATCGGCTTACCTTGTGAGATTTCTTCCCTTTCTCTCTCTAAACTCTCTCACCTTATCTCTCTTGTTTTAGGTCTGGAACAGCATGAAAATGGCTGGAGAAGGAAGGCTGATGGTATTTAATATCATATATTATATGATATTTAATTATTGATTAATTTCCAACAATTTCGGATTTTTCAGAAATTCTCGCAGATTTCTGCCCAAACTTTGAAAATTCATAACTAATTCTAGAAAAATTAAATTGGAGTGATTCCAAAGCCTATGGAACCCTTATTGAGTCTAGTTTTAAGGAAAAATATATAATTTTTCTGCATGGAATCACAAAATTCCCAGAATTTCAATTTTTGCATGCTGTTCCAGAAAATAATTAATTTCGCTGGGCAAACTTCAAAAATCCATAACTCTTAGCTCAAAAATCAAAATGATACAAATTATATGTCCATTTTGAAGGTTGACATGTGAAATTTAAGACTGGAAAATTTCAGAATTGTTAGACATCATTTGCTTATTTAAAACGTCCATACAAATCGGCTGCCTTGTACAGAATTTCAACTTTTGCACAATTGTTCCCAATGGTTCCAATTTCACAATAAACACTCTCCCCACAAGGAAGCCATTGGAATCATTAAAATATCCAAATTCCCATCACACATCCTCTAAAAGTGTTTATTCAATAATAATTACATCCACTTTTGAATTCATTAGCCCTTAATCACTTTTGAGGATATTACACAACGCATGTTTTATGATGAAATTCATGGGTATTCTTTGAGAAGATGGATGCTGCAATATGTAAATATAAAGGGCTTTCTTGGCTGCTTCCTTTTTTTTTTAAAAAATGGGACAGACTGCTTGCTTTTTATTATAAGTATATTGTATATTGATGTATTGCCAACTGTTAGCTTCACTCCCCATATGGACTAAGTTTTTGAATAAAGTCAACACTGTTTTATCCTGACAATTTTGAATTAAAGCTGAAAGAGGTTACAATGCACAGAGGAATCAAATCTTTTGTGAAAAGGCTCATGTCATATTGAAAGTCCGTATTTGAAAATCATCCCAAGAATTTACATTTCAGTTCATATGAATGCTATCAAGAAGAATCTTGATCTGAAAGTCATTACAGACAAATGTATCATTGAACTGTAAATGGAATTAGTGAGTGTTTATTATATTGATAATTTGCGGGGGATATTTTTTATTATGTTTTGACCAATATTTCTTGTGATGTTGATGTTTGTAAATTGTGGGTGCTATAATAAATATTTGATATTCATGCTCCGGGTGCTTTTTAGGTTGAAGAATTGATGGTACGTGGGTTAAACTCAACAAAGCAACGATCAGGGAAGGCTATACTTTGAAACAACTTATTGAGTTTAATGCTTATTAGTGTGGAAGCATTAAGGCAATGTGTTAATAATTTCCAGCTTTTCAGTTTCTTTATTAGTATAAATGGGTTTAACCCAATATTATATTTTCTTTATTAGTAAAATTTAATCAATGAAAGAAATAAACAAGAAGAAGAAGATGGCCTATAAACAAAAATGGGTTTAACCCAATATGTAACTGATCTCCTATGTGTTTAGTCTTTCACAAAAGGATATAATTAAATTGTACTACATTCGGTCATAATTATAAGACAAAGTTGACTATTTTTGGAGAGATTAAGGAAGTTAAATAAGTTACTTAATCATATTATATGTTAAATATCCTTAGATTATATATCACTTTATTAGTCAAACTAATTAGTTTGGAGAAAAAAATAAAAATAAAAATGCTCTAAAGTAATTTAATTAGCTTCTTAATCTCTCCAAAAAAATCAACTTTATCTTATATTTAGGATTGGAGGGAGTAGCTGATAATTAAGTTAAAGCAATAGTGTTTTAGGTTAAAATGATAGTTTATAATATTAAGATAGTCTATAATGACATCAATTTTAGTTGAAGTAATGAAGTACAAGCTCCCCGTGCAACGCACGGGGGAGTACAAGCTAGTTAAGGACAACAGGTTAT
Organism: Inga leiocalycina; assembly: GCA_963242795.1. NCBI lineage: Eukaryota > Viridiplantae > Streptophyta > Magnoliopsida > Fabales > Fabaceae > Inga > Inga leiocalycina. The sequence continues at coordinate 58,042,598 of OY725327.1, read as the reverse complement.
CACTTATTCCAATACTCAAATGACTCTAGAACACTTAGATTTGGTTATCATTAACGTTCTTTAGGTGGCTACTAAAAGCCTAAACAAATGCCTAAAAGGTTGAGAAGTACTATCTTAAAGACCACCTTACGACAGTGAAAATTTTTGATTTTTGGGTGTTGGCCACAGCCAAGAATCTTTGGCTGCAGCCAAGAATAGATCAGAAACTTTTGGGCTACGACCAAGAAAATTTCAGTTTCTGTGCTGGATTTCCAAAAATCATAACTAATTCTAGAAAAATCGAAATGAGATGAACCTAAAGCCTATTGAAAGATATTTAAGTCCTCTTTACTGGAAAAATATGGATCAAGGCTGTCTATAACCACAAAAATCAAGAATTCCACAAATGCTCATACTATTCCAGATTTGATCCCAGATTTAACACCAAATTTTGGATAGCCATAACTCCTAGTTCACAAATCAAAATGGCATGAATCAACATCCATTTTGAAGCTTGGCATGTGAACTTTAAGACTAGAAAATTTCAGAATTTTTCATTACCATTTGCTATTTCAAAAGGTCCATGAAAAACCACTGCTAGCACAGAGTTCTTGCTAACCAAAACTTGCAACTTTTAAACCTAAGTTTCCAATGGTTCAAAATTCACATCCAATAGTACTCCTACACAATTTTCCACAAGGAATTCAATGAAAACATCAAAATAACCAAATCCTCATTCCATTATCATGCTCTGTTTTTGGCATATATCCAACAAAATCCCAAAATTGCCAAACTTGACATTTAAGCTTCAAGCAAATTCTATCTATCCAAAACACATACTCAAGACACTACATCCATGACAACAACATGCCATACACACGATGACCCTCATTTTTGAAAATCAAGCCAAAAATCCAAGAAATTCTAAACTCAATCAATGGATACAAAACCTATAGAGAAAGGTTTATCTTACTCACCTCTACAACTTTTCCCAAAGGAGTTTCTTGATTCTCCAACTTCTAGATTTACTTGTGTGCTCAAACACCACCAAATGGAAAATCTAAAACCATGAAATTGAAGCTCTCAACACAAGGAACAACTTTATAGAAGAGAATTTTTCCATTAGGGGTCATTAAGAGGGTTAAATACTCACCTTTATCAAGAGTTTCTTCTTCTTTCTTTGGCCAACAATGGAGGACGAATGGGAGAGAGAAAAATGAGAGAGAAGGAAGCTTGAAGAAGGTGAAATGATGCCACTCCCTTCCCCATACCACATGTCAGCCGAATAGGAGGGAAAGAGGGAGAGAGAAACTGATTTTTTTTATTGCAATTTGACTTTCCATGCCCTCTCTCATCCTCTTAACTTGTCAAGTGTCATATTTTTATTGGCTCTCATAAAGTAAGTAACCAATTAGTTACTCTAACCCCTCCATTATCCATTTAGTTACACATCTCATTTCCCTCATAGTTAGTAATTAATTTCTTCCATTAATCACTAGCTTATGGCCATTCTTTCAATTTTTCACTGATTATGACATATTAATTAAAATTGCCACATAACACATAATAACTCAACCTTAAATTCGCAAATTATTCTCAATAATCATCATTAGCCCTTAATCAAAATTTGATGCATTACACAAGGCACCAATACCCATAATCCATTTTCCCTTAACTAGGGGATTACACAAAATTATCCAATATCCATATACAATTGTTTCCCCAACAAAATATCCAAAATACAAAAGTATGATAACCAATTTATCCAAAATAAACTCCTAGCCCAGAGCTTTATCTACTCTTTGTCACCCGCTTTTCTTTGGAACTACCAACCTTGTCTGAAAATGTGTTTTGGGAGAGTGAGATTCTAAGAATCCCCGTAGTAATAAATCACTCATATTATGCATAACCACAAAGCATGAAAGCAAATTATCGCACAACATATATAACTACAATGATAGTTACAACGGCAAGGGTAGGTATGACGTGCGTCACCCTTACGTTTGATCATGCTAAAGTGCTCATGCTGTATTGCACAACCACATGTTCATATCACATATATCACCACAGCTGGGATCCATATAAAATATTTCACATACATATAGCCACACTTGCCATATAATCAAATAGGAATTCACAATTCCATAATGCAGCCTCAGCAATTACAACGACAGATTCAATGGCAGGGGTAGGTGTGATAACCATCACCCTTATGACTGCTCACATTGAACTGCTTATACTGTAATGCCCTACGGCCTATAACACATACAACACTATGATAAGTCATGCATACCAAGCATCATAGACAACATGAGAGAAAAGTCACTACCTTGGTCCTTCCGTGCTTGCTTTGGCATTGATCTCTCAAGAGCAGGGCAAATATCAAATCCTATAATTCATAATCAGTGACGAAGTGTTATTCTCTATCCAACACTTAAATAATTTCACAATACTTAGATTTGGTTATCATTAATATCCTTTAAGAAGCTATAAATGTCTCTAACAAAAGCCCTAAAGGGTTGGGAAACACTGGGTTGAAAACCACTTTTCAGAAGTTCAAAATACTGATTTTTGGGGGTTGGCAGAGGCCCAAAAGTCCATTGGCCACAGCTAAAAATAGGTCCAAAATATTTGGGCCATAGCCAAGAATCCTCTGGCCGCAGCCAAGAAAAATCTTGTTTCTTGGCCGAATTTCAAAAAATCACAACTAATTCTAGAAAAATTGAAATGGGATGATTCTAAAGCCTATGGAAAGCTATTTAAGTCCTCTTTACAGAAAAAATATGAATAATTGCTTTCCATAACCATAAAAATACAGAATCCAACAAATGTCCATAGTGCTCCAGAATTGATCCCAATTTCAACATCAGACTTTGGACAATCATAACTCTCAATACAGAACTTAGAATTGACCAAAATTTATATCAATGGAAAGCTTGAAATGTGAACAACAAAACTAGAAATTTTCACTTCAATCTAAAATAATTTTCTATTTCAAATTACCATGCAAAGTTGACTACTTGCACAGCAATTTCAGACTTAACAAATTTCCAGAATTTCCAGTTTTGCAACTAAGTCTCTAATTGTTCCCAAAATATATTCCAAACTCATTCCCGCATAAAATTTCCCAAGGAAACCAATGGAGACATCAAAATAACCATATTCACATTGCTTTCACAAGTTATAACACAAGAAACAACACAATGCCATTAACCCAAAATCCATAAACTTCACAATTCTCATCCAAAACAATATTTTCTATCCAAGACACATCATAAGACACCAATCTCATGACCACAACATCTCAACTACACAATGACCCGTATTTTCCAAATTAAGGTAAAAAATCCTAGAAATTTCATCTTCAACCAAATGACACAAAACCTATATAGAAAGGTTTCTCTTACTCACCTTGACAACTTTCTTAAAGGTGTTTCTTGGTCCTCCAACTTCTAGATTTCCTTGTGTGCTCAAACACCACCAAATGGAAAATCTAAAACCATGAAATTGAAGCTCTCAACACAAGGAACACCTTTATAGAAGGGAGTTTTGGCATTAGAGGTCATCTTCTTACCTTAAATCTCAAGCTTTTCTCCTTCTTGCTTGAGCTCCCATGGCAGCACGAAAAAGAGAGAGGAAATGAGAGAGAGGAGTGTTGGAGAAGATGAAATGATGAAGCTTCTCATCCCCCTATGCTTGCTACTGAAAATAAAGAGGGAAGGGGGAGAGAGAAATGATTCTTTAATCCCAATTTGACTTCTTCAAACACTCCACCATTATGTAAGCTTGCCACTTGTCAAACTCTCATTGGTTCTCATAAAGTAAGTAACTAATTAGTTATTCAAACCACTCCATTAGCCATTTAGTTACATTTCTCATTTCTCTCTTAGTTAGTAATTAATTCTTCCATTAATCATTGACTAATAGCCATTCTTTCAATTTCTCATTGATTATGTCATATTAATTAAAATTGGCACATAACACATAATAACTCAACTTTCATTTACAAATTATTCTCAATAATCATCATTAGCCCTTAATCAAAATTTGGTTCATTACACACGCACCCTCACAAAGATCACCTTAAGGATGCCCAGCTACTTTAGTGTCATAAAGGTTAGTAGGTATAAGCTTTCCGGAAGCTGAAGCATTGTTTCTCGGAGATAACTAATATTGATGAAAAGAGTGTCTTCTCATCTTCAACCCTTTTGGATCTTGAAAATCAACAGAAGCAAGAAATTGTGAGCTTAGTGAACCACACATGTGAGCGTGGTATACGGTACTGTATTTGTTAGCATAAGTGAGGTGAAGGAGACTTACTGGACGACGAACTCTAACCATGACTACGAAATTTAGAGCAAAAGCAACAACTTCAATGTGAATGGTGGGTTTGGGTTTCAAATTCTAAGCATTAAATTTTCTAACAAGTATATGCCCTCCATGCTCGCCACTGTATATGCTATTCTCGATCCCTAATGGAGATGCTTCTCTGCAAATACGGTTCAACCAGAAACTGCTTCATCCCTTGGGTATACCGTGAACAACTGAACGAAGATAGGGAGAGTAGAGTAATGGTGCTATTTGATGATGTGTTAAAAAGTCCAGGCGTCATTTTCTTATTGGCGAACCGGAGGAACTTGATATAAGGAAATGGATGTAAGTTTTGTCAATATATGGGTATGTATGTAGAAATATATCTTTTTATTGAAATAAATAAAAAAACTTTTCAGAGTCTGAATATCATTATTATTTTAAAAAATATTTTAAGAAGAAGAAAAAACTCTACATCTCCTTCTATATAAGATCTTTCTCTCTTCACTCTAGACTTAACTCACGGCATGGCACAGAGTCTTCACAGGTGCTTTTCTTTTCTTTTCTCTCTCATTCATTTTCTCGTGCGACTATCTCTACCTCATACTGATAATAGTCTTGTCAAATGTCATTTCCTTTACCATTCTTTAATTTTCTGTTGTATAGTTTTATCATGGCTCTCCTTCTCTTATCGTGCGTGTGTGCAGGATTTGAAAAAAATCATTTTTTTCACACCCACTTTTCTTCATTCCGAATTGAGTGTGTGGGTGAGTACACATATAAGGGCCCATTTGGTTTACGAAAAATTAAGGGAATATAAATCAAAATGTGAATTTTCCAGTGGCGGCGGCCATTTGGTTTGAAAAATTCCATTGGAATAAAATTTCTCGCCTAATCGAATTTTCAAGCGCATCAGTGAAAATTTGTTGCCTCCAAAAATGGTGGGAAGGCATTTTGTCGTGGGGGGGAAGTTGATAAAAAGTCGCATTTGTCCCTGATATGACCTTGATTTTGTATTAATTAATTGGAGGAGCAGAGGCGGATGTACGTAATGGGAGTTCAAAAAAACAGAGGGTGGTGACCAACAGAGATCGTGAGTGCCATTTTACGGGCGATGGTGGTGCACCCCGAACAACAAGTGGGTTTTTTCTTCTCTGTTTCTTCCGTTTTGGTGTTTGCTTGAGCCTTACTTGTTGATGTGTTGAGTTTAAGCATCGACAACAATGGTCGTGTTACGTCAGTCCGACCAGGCGGTTGTTGTGGTAAGTGCGTGGTAGGAGACAACTTCGTTGGGTGACCACTGATGATGAAGTACCCATATTGTGAACATGGGTTAAATATGGATATTGCATATTTGGGAAGTGGGGTAGGTCATATTCCTAGTGATTGTGCGTGCACATCAGTTAAATTAGAGGACGCACAAGGGGGAGTGACCACAGGCGTCAGATGGGCATATTACAAGCATAGAAAGATTGTCTGGGATTCTTGTACCCATTAGGCACCTATCAGACGCATGTGGTTAACGAACCTCATGTATTCATGGATGACCAAAAGGGAGTTATGAGTTTCCATGGGTATAAGGTAAGATAGTGTTGATGCTCGTGAAGCTTGAGCGACCCACAACCCGCATGTGGGTGAGGCTGTGACAATATCCGGATTTGACCTTAGTCGTCATATGGGTATCTTATGTCAAAATCATAGGTTCCGTTTTTCAAACATGGTGTGATTTTTGTTGTAATATGAGTTAATTGTTCTTGCTATATTATTGTGTTATACGTATGTATCTGGGCAATTGTGTAGGTGACGGAGGGAGAAATAGATGAGTGTTTAGTTGAGGTATTGGTGGGATGTTTAGGTCTGGTATTGGCTATAAGGAAAGTGGTTGTCATAGGCAGTGGCATATGGCGGCCGTTCGAGGTAAATCCCTTATACCTCATTTAGGCTAGATGTCCACTATAAGAGAGCGAACCTGCAGGTAATGGTGTATAGTAGCGATGCACCTTGCTTCAACCAGGTCAGGATGAATAGGGTGACATTTGACCGAATGTGCCACATGTTGGACATAATTAGAGGGTTGACACCTAATAGGAACATGTTAGTTGATAAGCAAGTTGCCATGTTTTTGCACATTTTGGCTTATCATGTAAAGAATCGAGTAGTTCAATTTCAGTTTGGAAGGTCGGGTGAAATTGTAAGCAGATACTTCAAGCTGGTATTGAATGCCACTCTTAAACTGCAGCAACAACTTTTCAAGATAGTAGAGCCTATTAAAGAGGACTGCACGGATGATCGCTGGAAGAGGTTTAAGGTAAACACTCATGCATTGGCTTATGTGATTGTCCATTTACATTTTGCTTCTGGTTGTGATGTATGTGTTGTTAATGGTAGGGGTGCTTAGGTGCTTTGAATGGTACTCAGATAAGAGTACAGGTGCCTGCCCAGCACAAGGGCTGGTATCAGAATAGGAAGGGGGATATAACCATGAATGTCCCAGGACTATGCTCGCCGGATAAAGAATTTATATATGTTTTACCTGGATAGGAAGGATCAGCCGTCAATAGAAGGGTCCTGAGGGACTCCATTAGGAGGACACATGCTTTGAAAGTTCCAGCATGTGAGTTTAAAACTAATGGCCAATTTATTTTTTCATGGTCGTGTTAAGAGTTTCGGTTGGATTAAAGTTTAAGGTTGTTGATGTGCAGGGAATTACTAGTTAGTAGACTTGGGCTACACTAATAGTGAAGGATTCTTTGCGTCATATCGGGGGCAGCATTACCACCTAAATGAGTGGACACAAGGCCAGTAATCGCAGACCCCAACGGAATGCTTTAACATGTGACATTCATCAGCTCGTAATGTCATTGAAAGATGGTTTGGAATTCTGAAGTTTAGATGGGGAATCTTGTGAAGCCCTTCATACTACCCGATGAAGATTCAGAACATATATATCGTCGCATGTTGCATCCTTCACAACCTTATTCGGCAGTCCACCATGCGTGACCCATTAGATAAACAATTGGACTCATTGGAACCCCATAACCCAAAGCAAGAAATTCCTCCAATCTCAACAATGAAAACCTCAGTTAGTTGGAACAATTTTAGGGAGAACCTGGCCACTGACATATATAATGCTTATTTGGCACATAGCTCATGATTTAGATTAGTATTGCTGTATTACTTCATAAACGTAGCCTTCCTTGTGCTTGTAAACAGGTTCTTTCTACTGTGATAAGATGATGTTACTTAATCATGTTTAAAACTGCTTAATGTAGAGGTACTTAACCTATTTCTTATATATGCACGTGTCATCAGACATAGAGTAACACATTTTCATTTATGTAGTGCTGCAATAGAAGACTCCCAAAAGGCAAAGTTTCACATGTGGACACCTGATGAAGACAAGCTCTTTATCGAGTTCCTTGTCCACTTGAAGATGGAGTAGAAGTTCATAGCGGATAACAGGTTCAAGCTAGGATATGCAAAGACTTTGGAAGCAATGATGGAGGATCACGCTCTTGGCTGCCATATCAAGGGAAATCCTCACATTACATCACGCATAAAGATGATTAAACAGGCTTGGCAGGTGGTGTATGATATGATGTCCTGGACCAACACATCCGGATTCAGATGGGATGTTGATAGGCAATGCATGGTCGCAGAAAAGGAAGTCTAAGATGAGTATGCCAAGGTCAGTGATATTTGAGTATTAGTTTAATAATGCTTTCAACGAGAATATGTGGCACTCTTCATACGGGGTTAATTGTTAGGTCTACATGAAGGTGGCATCATAGAGGAACAAGTGCTTGCCCTACTTCCAAGATCTCTTCTTTGTTTGGTCTAAAGATAGGGCGGCCGGTGATTAGTGTAAGTCACCACTTGGAATGCAAGAGAGATACATGAAGTAGAAGAAGACATCCCTGAGTTGCCAATAAACCTGGATGACATGCCCACCCCTAGTGATGTTGACATCGCCCAATCTGCTAATAATGGCTATAGAGGTTAGGGTGATTTCTCTTCAAGTGCCAGAAAGTGCAGGAAAATGGGGAAGTGTGACATGCTGGTAGAGGTGTTGGGGGAAATTGTGTCATCCCTAGATGGCATCATTATTGAAGTTTTTGACAACCTTGGATCACGGTTGTCTCATGAAGCCCATCATGCGCAGATGGAATAGAAGGAATCTAACTTATTCACTCATTTGATGGATGTCATAGGTGTTACCATTGAGGATCTCACTACCTTACACATCAAGATTGTGTAATCACAGCAGCTACTCAATTCGTTTCACAAGATTCCTACTGCCTTTAAGGCTTTATGGATCTGGAGCTTGCTGGGAAAATAGGAATAAGAGATACGTCATTGTGGATGGTCTTTCATAGTGGAGGTAATTGAATCAAACTTTCTTCCATGTTCGTAGCAACTCCCTTATAGGAATATGGCATGAAGTTTGGCTGCCCACTGTCTTTTAGAAAGTCTGTCCACTGTTATTGTGGTTATATATGTATAGGCAATATGAATGTGTAATTGGAATGCAAAAACTTCATATTTGGACTTTGTAATATATATGTATGTTAGGGACAAGTGCAATTTAATGTATATGTATGCAAGGCACAAGTATATTTTGGCAATGTTATGTATGTTAGCGACAGTGTAACCCCCTGCCTTATAAACAGTAATTATGATTCAAAAATATGTAATTAAGATGAATTAGAGACCAACGGATGAAAAACTTTCATTTTTAATCCCATCCTTGAGATAAGGTTTTTACAAATTTCTTTCAAAATCGGTTTAATCTGGTCTCCTAGTCACATTTTGAATATAATTACCCTGTGCAGTTAAATCACATTCATACATATCAGAGTACACAACAAAAATCCCGGAAGACTCTGGGTTTCATATATATACTAATTGTTCACTACTTCCTAAAAAGGGGATTACACAAAATCATTCTAAGACTTACATCCCAAATTTATATACAGTAATCCCATTCAAAGTTTGATAACCAACAACCAAAATTTCGTCCCTAAGGAAGTCCTAGCTGCCCTTGGTAGTCTCCTTCCCTTTTGAGCCACTTGCCTTATCTGAAGGTTAGTTAACGGAAAGAATGAGATTCAAAAGAATCCCAATAGTAACAAATCACTTATACCATACATAATCATAAAGCATGCATTGATATCATCAAGTAGCACAGCATCACGAAGCACAACATACAAGCTGTCATATATACGCATAATTATATAGTCACATCCCCCGTAATTCCACTGCCCCATAAGCAAGGTCCTCCCACCGAAACCACCGATGGGCCGCTGGTGAAGGACTCACAAATAGCCTTTCAGCTTTTACATATAGCCTTACGGCTTCCATACAATCACATCCCCCGTATCTTTACCACCTCGTAGGTACGGTCCTTCCACCAGAACCATCGATGGGTCGCAGTTGAAGGATTCATAAACAATGATAAATCAAACATACAATGTATCACATATAGTATAAGGGAAAGCGTTACTACCTTATTCTTTCCAAGCATGCTCTGGAACAGTCTGCTCACGAGCAGGGCAAATATCCAATCCTAAAAACAAAATTAAGGATGACAGATTAATCTCTATTCCAAGTTCTTGATTCCATAACACTTAAGGTTGATTATGTAACCCCCTGCCGTAATTATATCCGAAATACACGATTAAAGTGAAATAGAGACCAATAAGAACAAATTTTAATATTATAAACCCATATACCAGACAGGGTTTTCAAAATTACCTTTCGAAATCATTTAGACCTGGTCTCATAATCACTTTTCGAATACAATTACTACGCGGAATATCACATTCATAATAAATCAGTATACACAAAAATAATCCCGGCAATCCCGGTTTCCATATATTAACTCAAGCTTTATAGGGCACATTCGCCCATACAAGCCCTCATATGGGGATTACACAAATCTTTCTCATACACATAATCAAATCCTCATCCACGTACATATATACACATCCAAATACAACTATCCCAACTATGATAACCAACTACCAACTTCAATCCCGAAGGAGTCTTCATCGCCCTTAGCTGCTCGCTATATCCTTGATCTACTACCCTGTCTGAAAGGTTAGTAGGGGAGGGTGAGATTCTAGAGAATCTCAGTAGGATAACTATATCAATATGCACGTATGATACATGTTTAATGCATGACATGCTTGCATCACACAACTCATGATAACACAATGACAATTTGCAAGCTCAATGCTTCGAACAATATACCTATGGCCATAGCATAAATTGAAACATAGCTTCAAATTACACATAATTATGCAAAGCTAAGACATGCACCAACACACTAACACATATATCAAATACAAGCAGAAGAGATATGTTCCCTACACTCTTTCCACGTATGCTCCAGCTCCGCTTACTAGCGATCAGAACAAATACCGAACAACGTCCAGGGCGAATATCAACCCTATAACCAAAGCAAGGACATAGGGTTAATCCCTTTTCCAATTCCTCAACATACAAACACTTAATGTTGGTTATCATTTAACACCTTTAGGTGGCTAATCAAAGCCTAAACATATGTCTAAAGGCTTGGGAAACACTTGACCAAAGATCACCTTTTAAAAGTCCAAAATGCTTATTTTTGGGGGTGGGCAGCGGCCCAAAATCCATGGGTTGCTGCCCAAAACTGCCCAGAAACATTTGGGCTGCGGCCCAGAATCCACGGGCCGCGGCCCAAGAAATCCAGTTTCTTGGCTGAACTTCCAAAAATCATAACTAATTCCACAAAAATCGAAATGAGGTGACCCCAAAGCCAAATGAAAGCTATTCAAGTCCTCTACACAGGAAAAATATTGGCCTTTACTAGAAATCACCACACAAATACAGAATTCCCCAAAACTCAAGACTGTCCCAAAACAGGTTCCATTTTCGACCTCAAAGTTTGGACAGCTATAACTCCCTGTTCCCAAAACGAAATGGCACAAATTATATGTCCATTTTGAAGCTTAGGATGTGAACTTCAAGACTGGAAAGTTTCATAATTTTCTGACTTCATTTTCCCAGTCAAAACGTCCACACAACAAGACTGCCCAGACAGAACTTCCAAAAGACAGAATTCCCAAATTTGCACAATTGGCTTCCAATGGTCCAATTTTCATATCAAACATCATTCTCACATAAAATTTCACAAGGAATCCATTGGAAATACCAAATCAACCAAATTCAAATCATATTGACATGTTACCACAACATGTCACACAAATCACAATTCAAACCACAACATAATCACACATTGTCATTCTTTTCATTCCAAGTTCTCAAACCAATTCCAATGGCCCTATAACACATCAAGACACCAATTGCCACTCAAATACAAGGCAATTCATGCATTTCAAAAATCACACAAATTCAGAGAAAAATTCGAAATTCACAATACTCAACCATAAATCACAAAACTTAGATCAAAAGGCTTCAAATACTCACCTCTTCCTCTTTCCCAAACCACTTCTTTGATTCTTCATCTTTCCAAATTTCCTCAAGCCATCAAACACCTCCAATCAAGAATCTAAAACCATAGAGATGAAGCTCTCATCACTATGAACAACTTTATAGAAGGTGATTAGAGCATTAGAGGACAAGAAACAAGACAAATCTCACCTTCAATTTTCTTCTTTCCTCCCCTTAAGCGTGTGCCATGGAGAAACAAGAGAGAGATGAGATGATGAATAAATGAAGATGATGAAGAAGAGAACAGATTTTTAGGGCCAAAAACCGTCCAAGTAAGGGAGAGAGAAGAGAGGAAAAACTTTGAATATTTGACCCAAATCCAAGGGTTCACAATTTGCCAAGTGTCACCATCTTGACACACATCCCATGAGCTCACATGCACACACATACACATGATTCCGCCCCTTGATCTAATACACAAATCAATCCTAACCATTGATCTTGAAGTTACCAATGAGTTTCCTCTTCGGTAACTGACCAATCGATCGGTAACTTTACCGTTTTGCCCCTGATTACGGTAATTCTCATTGAATCACCACCAACACTTCACATCTTTTCATTTAGCCACAATATGCGCCTTCCCTCTATTTTAAGTCAATTTAGATGTTAATCCATAATTGAGCTTAAATACAGGGTTTCGGCGCTGCTCACAGCACACACGAATCACATCGGGTGCCAAATCACACCATAATCTCCAAAAGGGTTATTTATCACTAACCGCTTCCACTTTTGGAGTCATTATCCCTTAATCGCAATTTGGGATCCTGCTAAACCAGGGCTTAGCAGTCCACTAATCTCAAGCTTATTCTCTAGCCTCAAGTCTCAGAATTTGGGGTATTACAGATTATCATTGGAACTCTTTAGGTGGCTATTAGAAGCCTAAACACATGCCTAAAGGGTTGGAAAAACTTGACTAAAGACCACCTTTCGGAAGTGAAATTACTAATTTGAATTGACGCACTCGAGTGATGAGATATCTTGCACTCAAGTGAGGATGGCTCACTCGCGTGAGTGCTTCACAGAGAGCAATGACAGAACAGAAAAATGATCTCTACACTCGAGTCCCGAACTCAACACTCGAGTGGTAGCTTCATGCTTACCCGAGTCCTACAAAGTGAGGCACAGGGAGTGATTACCCGAGAGCAATGAAAACCTTAAAACAGAAAGTCCACTCAAGTGACAACTCTAGTACTCGAGTGACAGCATAATACTTGCGAGTGATACACACACTCTTAACAAATTGGTCATGAGTGATGCCCCGAGACGCAAGTTCATAGCGCCAAATGCACGGGCACTCGAGTGAAACCATATGCACTCAAGTGAGAACCCAGAGCACTCGTAAGTGAGAACATACACTTTTGCTTTCTTTGTGTGGGAGTGCAATTGAAACTGAAAGGAAAGAGGAAATACAAGGCTGCACTTGAGTGACACCTTATAGCACTCGAGTAAGGCTTTATCAGAAGCCAAAACGCAGCAGAGTTTTTTTTGACAGAATTTTCCAAACCTTAACCAATATACTTCCAATGGTCCCAAAATTCTTATCCAATACTACTCCCACATAATTTTACACAGAGAACTCAATAGAAACCCCAAAACATCCAAAATCACATCTAACAACAAGTTTTTACTTTGGTCACCACATTCCCATACATTACCCAATTGCACTAATTTTTCTTCCAAGGTTCCAAATAAATTCCATTGTTCCAATGACCTAACAAGACACCAATTCCACCACAATACACTAGGCAATTCATTCATTCCAACATGACTAAAAATCAGGGCAAAATCCAAAATTTACAAAACTCAACCAATCATCACAATAAATATGTCAATATGCAACCAATGCTTACCTCTTCCTCTTTCCAAAAGTAGGTTCTTGATTCCACAACTTCCAAATTTCTTCAAGCACCCAAACACCTTCTTTCAAAAATCTAAAATCATAGAAATAAAGCTCTCATCACCATGAAAAAAATTAATGAAGAATATTTGAGCATTCAAGGTCATCAACAAAGCCAAAATCTCACCTTTTCCTTTCTCTTTCTTCCTTAGCTTGGGACCAAAATGGAGTTGGAGAGAGAGAGATGAGATGATGATGAAGATGCAGATTTTTCCCATGATCCATGCTCCCTAACAGACTTTGAGAGGGAAGAGAGAGGGAAAATGGTTTGACAATTTGACCTTGATCCCATGGTCCACAAAATGCCACTTGTCAAGATCTTATATCTTCTTATATGGCACACATGAACTCAAAAGCACATGATTCCACCTTTTTGATCTCTTGACAATGAACCACAACCATTTCAGTAACTGACCAATTGGCCGGTAACATTCCTTTTTTCCGTTTTGCCCCTGATTATGGCAATTCTTATTGAATCACCACCAAACACATTTTATCATTCATTTCTCTCAACCATGCGCCCTCCCCTATACTAGGGTTCATTTTAAGCTTTATCACACAATTAAGCTTAAATGCAAGGTTTGGGTACTGATCATAACACATTCATTTCATAATTCACATTGTATTCTTCAAAAGTGTTTATTTATTATTAATTACATCCACTTTTAAAGTCATTAGCCCTTAATCCCATTTTTGGGTTATTACAACAAGTACACATATAGGTTAAGGAATGAACAACATGTTTATAACCACCTTTATAACCGTTGAATGTCATGTAAGCCACAATTATATAATCAAAGTTGTGGCCTAGGATGAAGCTGCGAGTGTTGTAGACCTAGGAAAACTAAGTTGCTATGTTATGGTGATAGGAAACAAGGGCAAACAGAGTATATGTTAATCAAGTATAAATAAATGGTGCCCATGGGTGCATGCTGGTTACAGACACGTGAAAATGAGTGACACTCATAATGGGACAATTGGTCACTTGGTGGGTGTTGCCGGTGTAATGACCCAATTTGAGATTAAGGGCTAATGACCCTGATATTGATTGTAATTAGTGTAATTAAACACTTTTGAAGAAATGTGATGTGAATTTGAAATAAATGTTCATAGTGATGATTTAATAATCATAGTGAAACCACGGGCAAAATGGCAAAATTGAAAATTTACCGACCAGTTGGTCAGTTACCAAAGAGGAAACTCATTGGTGATTAAAGATCAAGGGTTGAGATCTATTGGCTATGGGTCAAAATCCTATGCTATACATCTATATGAGCTCATGGTGGAAGTGGGAAAGATGTTGACAAGTGGCATTTGGTGGACCATAGGAATATGCTAAAGGACAAAAACCCACTTTTTCTCTCTCTTCTCTTTCCTATTCGGTTGGGAGCTTTAGGAAGGGAAAACTAACACACATCATCATCATCATCATCATCATATCTCACCATCTCTCTCTAACCCTCCATTTTTGGTGACTTTGAGAAGGAAAGAGGAAAATAAAAGCTTGATCTTTGGTGAGCAATGGTTCACCTTTGCTCAAACACTATTCATAAATCCTGTTCATAGTGTTAAGAGCTTCATTTTGGTGGTTTCAGAATTTTAAAAAGTGGTAGTTTGGGAGTTGGAGCAATTTGAAAGTTGAAGAATCAAGCATTTGACTTTGGCAAAGTGAAGAGGTAAGGATTTGATGCTTTTTGGTATATTTATGGTGATTTTTGGATAAGTTTGAGAAATTCTAGAATTTGCCCTAGTTTTGTGTAAATTTTGAATGTATGAATTTTATAGTAGATGATGTTGGAATTAGTTCATTGTGAAGCTATTTGAGTATTAGATATATTTGAGTTTTGAAAGTATGTTGATTGAAATTGGGTGTTGTGTGTGAATTAGAGACCCAAGAGTTAGATTGTGGTTCAAATGGTTTTTGGGTATTTTGGGAGGTCACCAATGTGTTCCTTAGGCCATGTTAAGTGGGTATGAGCTTTGTGTGGAGTTTGGGAACCATTGTGAGCAATTTTAACCAATCTAGGAATTTCTGTTAGTTGCTGCGTTCTGGGCAATCTGATAACATCACTTGAGTGAGGGAGGATCTTACTCGAGTACTGCTGTGTGTTTTCCCTTTCTCCTTTGTGTTTTTCTTGGTTTTCATGAAGAAAGCTCGAGTGCACTTCTTAAACCGCGAGTAATGTTGGTGATCACTCGAGTGAGCATGGGTTCACTCGAGTAAAGGCGTGAGTTCTTGGTTAGGGTTGCTCTCGGGTTGTCACTCACTGGTCAAGGTTCAAGAGTGTGTTTGACACTTGCAAGTGCGGGCTCCTCACCCGAGTGCCAAGGGTGGTGCTCGAGTGAGCTCTTCCCTATGATGTTGCATGTGCTCTCAGGTTCTCACTTTCTGTGTTACACTTCTGGGGACTCGAGTGGATTTGGAGTCATCACCTGAGTGCAAAGCCTTATGCTCGAGTATTGTGAGCACTCTCTGGCCATGGTTGTTGCTCACTGTTAAACACTCGCGAGTGAGAGCCATTCTCACTCGAGTGCAAGTCTCTCATCACTCGAGTGAGGTCATCTTCACTCGAGTGAGCCACCTGAAAATTAGTGTTATGACTCCGAAAAGGGGTCTTCAGGGTAGTTTCTTCCAACCCTTTTAGTATGTGTTTAGGCCTCTTATAGCCACCTAAAGAGTCCTAAATGATAACCAACTTAGAGCATTGTAGAAATAAGCATTTGGAAAAGAGATTGATCAGTTGTCCCTAATTTGGTTATAGGATTTGATATCTGCCAGCCTCGTGAGCCCACTGTGCCAAAGAACATTAGGAAAGATATAGGTAGTGACTCCTTTCTTATACTTTGTGTAAATGTACTGTATGTATGCCTATCATACATTATGTTGCTGTTGCTGCTGCTTCGTGATGCTTTGTGCCTTGTGACGTTTTATGGAGCTTTGTGATACTTTATGCCTTGTGATGCTGCTGCATAGTGTTTACCGTGAAAGCGGGCATTGAGATTATAGTGAGAGCTGGCATAGTGATTACAGTGAAAGCTGACATAGTGATTACCGTGAAAGTGGGCATAGTGCATTGTGATACAGCCATGAGTGATATCGATTGTGCGCGAGCCATGACTTATAGTGTTGTTGCTAAACATGATGAACTTACATGCTTTGTGTTTATATATTGTATGAGTGATTTGTTACTACTAGGATTCTTTAGAATCTCATTCTTTCCAATGACTAACATTTCAGACAGGGCAAGTGGCTCAAAAGGGAAGTGGACAACCAGGAGTGATTAGGATCTCTTAGAGACATTTTGTGGGGGTTGGTTATCTATTTTGGTTTGGGATTACCGTTTGTATATGAGATGTAATTAATAATTTTGGATATGTAATCCCCATTTTAGGAACCTTAAACCCATGTGTGTATATATATATGCAACCCGGGGTTGCCGGGATTTTAGTTACACACTCTGATATTTATGAATGTGAATTAACTGCACAGGTAATTGTATCCGAAGGTGACTGTGAGACCATATTAATCATGTTTTGAATTATTTTTTGGGATACCCTATCTTGAAGATGAGGGATTAGAAATGATGGTTTTTGTCTTATTGGTCTCTATTTCACTTGAATTTCATAATTCGGATATAATTACGGTGATGGGGTTACATTTTTTGTATCAGAGCTGTAGTTCCTGGCAAGGGTAGAGTTTGCTAGGATAGCTCTCATAGTTTGGCCTTAGTGATAGAGGTTCATTGGTGAATGATTATTGTACACACATATATGTTCTTGTTATATGGACATATGCATGATTTATAGAATTATGTGTATACCATAATTGTTGGATTAATGGGGTGAATTATTTGTAGAATAAAAGGGACAACAAAAGGTCGCCCCATAGTACAACAAGTAAATCCCGAGGTAGAGGTTGTCAATGATAATCCACCAGACCCGTTGCAAGAAATGATGGGGTTGATTCGGGATTAGCGGGATATGATAGCTGAGTTAAGAGAAGAGCTCAAAGTTGAGAAATCTAAGAACAATGAGGGCCGAGGTCAGTCTACTCATAAGGAGACTTAAGAAGGGACTCAGAGAAAAAATGGCTGAAAGGTCGTCACGACCGCTTGAATCACCTCCGAGTATCGGACCAAACCCTGAATCATATGGAGTCCTAGCTAAAGAGGAAAGAGATCTTCAGTTTTAGATATCCAAATTCTGCAAACACCTACCTCCAGCATTTAAAGGGAGATTCAATCCTCAGGCGGTTGAAGATTGGCTATACCATCTTGAGAAGATTTTTGAGGTCCTTGAGTGTCCCTCAGAAGTGAAAGCCTGACTGACGGTGTATAAGCTTGAGGGAGATGCAGATCACTGGTGGAAGAATATTGCCTTGTCTTTACGGAGCAAAAATATACCACTGACTTGGGAGGTGTTCCAGCAACATTTCAACGAAAAATATTTTCCTAAGTCAGTGAGGCTTGAGAAGGAAATTGAGTTCTTGAACATCAAGTAAGGGGACACGGAGTCGTTTGATGAGTATTTATCCCATTTCATCCGCTTGTCTTGGTATTCTTCCTATCTATGGAAGATGGATGACGAGGAGTTGAGCTCCGACATGTTAGTATGGGGTTTGAGGCATGACATGAGGAAGAGATTAGCCACCTATTAGTTCACCGAGTTTAACAAGGCGGTTGAGGAATGTTGGATCACAGAGAGCAATTTGAGAGAGCCATATCCTACTAAGACTGCTGGTGGTAATAGTGAGCCCTGTAAGGGTAGTGCTTCTCAGAAGCGAAAGGGCTCAGGATTATCTTTGTATAGGGGCAGTGGTAAAAAGTCCTATCATTCCGGGAGTCGTGATTAGCAGAGAGCTCCTACATTATGTACATGTCCTCGTTGTAATAAGCCACATCATGGCAAGACTGTGATGGTCGGGTGATTTGTTTCAAATGCAAGCAAGTTGGGCATACATCCATTGAGTGTGGACAGCCATGACTGAAGCAGAGATCGAGGACTCAGGGCTGAGTATTTGCTATGACTCATGTAGAGGCTCGAAAATCCCCAGAGTTGATACAAGGTAAAGTCCTTCTTTATGGTAATGTATTACAAGCGTTGTTCGACTTGGGTGCAAGTCACTCCTTTATTGCTTATGATTGTGTGAAATGCTTGGGTATGAATATGTATAAGTTACCATTTGATTTGATTGTGTCAACACCGATGGGTGTGAAGGCTATGACTACAGAAGCCTGCTTAAATTGTGTTATAACCGTTGAGGGTCATGAATCTGTGGTAGATTTGATTTGTTTACCGCTTTACCAATTAGAAGTCATTCTGGGTTTTGATAAGTTGAGAGCCAATAACGTGTTGTTAGATTGTGGGAACAAGAGGATAATGTATCCTGTTTCTCAAAGCATTGAGGGCAAGAATGTCGGCTTAAGTTTTCTTTCAACAGCTAAGGCTGAGAAATATTTGAAAAAGGGTTGTCAGGGGTATATGGTTTTCTTTTTTGTGCAAGGAGAAACCAGTGAGTCTTTGAATAGTATACCCGTAGTGAATGAATTCCTTGAGGTATTTTTGGATGACCTAAGTGGGTTACCTCCTGAAAGGGAAGTTCAATTTCCAATTGAAATTGTGCCTGGAGTTGGTTCTATATTCAAAGCCCCATATCGTATGGCCCTAAACAATAACCAACTTTAAGTGTTTGGAAGTTAGAAATTGGAATAGAGTTTTAATCCGCTACTCTTGACATTGGTTTATAGGATTTGACATTTGCTATACTCACGAGCCCACTGTGCCGGAGAACCTCAGGAAAGGACAAGGTAGTGACTCTTTCTCTTATACTATGTGTAAAGCATTATATGTATGTTTGTCATGCATTGTGATACATTGTGATGCTTTGAGATTTTGGCGAAAGCTGGCATAGTGATTACAGCGTAAGCTGTTGCATTGAGATCACAGCAAAAGCTGACGCATAGTGTTTATAGCCATGAGTGCTATCGTATGTAGCGTGAGCTATATATCATTGTGATGCTGCTAAATATGATCGTATATGCTTTGTGTTTATACATTGTATAAGTGACTTATTACTACAGAGATTCTTTTGAATCTCATTCTTTCCATTGACTAACATTTTAGACAGGGCAAGTGGCTCCAAGGAAAAGCGAACCACCAGGAACGGCTAGGACTTAGTAGAGATGTTTAGTTTGAACTGTTGGTTATCTATTTTGGAATGGGATTAATGTATATTATTTTTGGATGTAAATTAACATTCTGTATATGGTGGTGTAATCCCCTAAATGGGAATTGAAACCCTTAGTATAACCTTAAGTATTAAACCCGAGGTTGCCAGAATTTTTGGTGTACACTCTGATATGTATAAATGTGATATAACTGCATAGGTAATTACATTCGATATTTGAAGTTGAGACCAGGATAGGGAAGAAATTTTGAAAGATTTTGTGAAGACCCTACAGTAAGGGAGGGAATTGAAATGAGTTTTCAACTATCCAACGGTCTCCAAACCAATTTATTCTGTGATATCAAATCTTAATTGCGCTTATTAAGGCAGGGGGTTACACAAAACATGTAAGTAAATCATCAAGCAGCATCACAGCATAAAACACAGCACACAAGCTGCCACATATGCACATAATCGCATAATCTCATTCCCCGTATTCCACTGCCCCAAAGGCACGGTCCTTCCACCGTCAACACCTATGGGCCGTGGGTGAAGGTTTCACAAATAGCCTGTCGGCTTTTTTATGTAGCCTTTCGGCTTTCACATAGTCTCATCCCCTAAATTCCACCGCCCTGAAGGCACGATCCTCCCACCGTCAACGCCGATGGGCCGTAGGTGATAGACCTATAAACAATGATCAATTAAACATACCATGTATCACATATAGTATAAGGGAACGAGTCACTACCTTGTTCTTTCCTGGTGTGCACTGGCACCGGTTGTTCGCGATCAGGGCAAATGTCAAAGCCTATAAACCAAAATCAAGGACGATAGGTTATTCTCTATTCCAAATTCTTATCTTTATAACACTTAAGGTTATTTATCATTTAAACTCTTTAGTTGGCTACTAGAAGCCTAGATATATGCCTAAAGGGTTGGAAGAAACTACCCGAAGATCCTTTTTCAGAGGTGATCACACTGATTTTTGACTCAGACACTCGAGTGAAGAAGACCTCACTCGAGTGATGGAGTGACTTGCACTCGAGCACTGAGGATCACTCGTGCGAGTGTTTAGCCGAGAGCAACCACTAAGACAGAAAATGATCACCACACTCGAGTCCTAACCTCAACATTCGAGTGATGCCCTCGTGCTCACCCAAGATCAACCGAGTGAGGCACAGGAAGTGACTACCCGAGAGCAACCGAAACCCTAAAATGGGAAGTGCACTAGAGCACTGGCTCTGGCACACGAGTGATGACCCATATCACTCGCAGGTGAGAATGTGCACTCTTAGATTCTGGCATGGAAGTGCGATTAACAACTGAAGGAAAAGGGAAAACAGAATGCGGCACTCAAGTGACACCCTAGTGTACTCGAGTGAGGCTTATCAAAAGCCAAAATCGCAGCAACTGACAGAATTTGCCAAACTTTCTATTAAAGTATCCAATGGTTCCTAAAATTCACAAACAGCTTTATCCCTACCAAATTTTCATAAGGAACACATTGAAAGTACCAAAACAACCAAATTCTTATTCTAGCAACAAATTTTGGTCTTTGGTCATCACATCCTCATACATTAACCAATGACACCAATTTTCCTTCTAAAGTTCCAAATAACTTCTATGGTACCAATGACACAACATAACACTAATTTCACCACCATACACTACCAATTCATCCATTTCAAAATGACACTAAAATCAGGGCAAAATCTAAAATTTACAAAACTTATTTAATGCTCACAATGGATATGTCAAAAGAGAGCTCTTTCTTACCTCTTCCTCTTCCCAAGATTAAATCATTGATTCCTGAACTTCCAAATTTCTTCAAGTACTCAAATACCACTTTTCAAAAATCTGAAACCATAGCCATGAAGCCCTCAACACCATGAACAACATTAAAGAAGATGAGAGTAGTATTCAAGGCCATATGAGACACCTACCTCAAGATTTCTTCTTTCTCTTTCCTCTTAAGCTCACACGAAAATGGAGGCAAGTGAGAGAAGGTGAGATGATGATGAACCAGATTTTTCCCTTATTCCCATGCTAATAGCCGACTTGGAGGGAGAGAGAAGAGAGGAAAAGAAGTTTGAAATATTGACTTCATCCTATGGCTCATACCTTGACACTTGGCAAAATCTTGTTGCCCTTTTCCATGACACACATGAACACACCTACATAGGATTCTAATCTCTTGCTCAATGAATCTCAACCATTGATCTTTAGATTACCTAGGAGTTTCTTCTTCGGTAACTGACCAATCGGTCTGTAACTTTCCTTTTTACCCATTTTGCCCCTGATAATGGCAATTATTACCAAATCACCACTAAACATATTTTATCATTCCATTTCCTTATTCATGGGCCCTCCCCTACCCATAGGGTTCATTCTCAGCTTTATCACACAATTAAGCTTAAATGCAGGGTTTACGCATTGATTATAACACATTTAAATCATAATTCACGTCATATACTTCAAAAGTGTTTATTCAACCATAATTATATCCACTTTGAAGTCATTAGCCCTTAATCACTTTTTGGGATATTACATCCTTAATTTCTTGAAAATTGAAGAACTAGCTTTCATCCAAAAATAAAGCTCTCTAAAACTCTTTTATAAGATATTCCAAAACTCAAAAGATTAAAAGTCTAAAGTTCTCGAGTCTTTTTCTTGCACCCGTTCATTTTGATTGTTTTGTCAATTGTCTTATAATTTACAATAGATCTTACAAAATAATATTTAGTTTTCTTATTGTAAAAAACAAAGTGATTCAATGAACGAAAATTTGAGCGAGTAATGCCTTTCTAGTAACTATCATAGTCGTTGGGCTATGCTAAGGATGTGGGGTCAATATCCTACATGAGGTGTTAAAAAAAATTGTGGGCATTATTCTAGGCATAGATTTGGATTTTAGGGCATATTTAACATTAGTTATAACTTTCATGTTTCAATAAGTTCTTTTGATGTACATTCACCTAATACTGTGTGATCATCCCATTATTAAATGACATTTCTATTTACCCTCATAGATTAACCTAAAGTGTGTAATTAAATTTAGGTAGACTAACTGACTTGAACTATATGTTCTGTAATAAATGAACGTAATAAAAAAGATGAGTAGCCCATAATTACATTAAAGGACCTCACGAGATCTCTATAGTAAGTTGACAAATAATGGCAATGAAAAATATCAAGCAATAACCTGTGATGAACACTTGTACAAATTTTAAAAAATGTACAATGGAATAGAATCAGACATTTATACTACACATACACATAACAACCATTTGAGTCTCACAGCTTGTACCCTCTTCATCTAGTGAGATCACAGTGAAAAGAGAGTACTTCACTTTAAGTGATATTTTCCCATTTTCCATGAACAACCTTGCCCTAGACACAACCCATCCAGTAGCCTGGTGAGTCCTGTGGCCCTTTAGTTATCTCTGTAGTATCGACAAACTTCAAAAGTTTTAGTGTTTGTGTAGGCATAGGAGGTCATTGGGATATAAAGCAGAGTGTATGTGGACATCAGTGGGGTTAGGAGGTTGTTTCTGTGTAGTGTTTGAGAAGTGACTGTTGATCAGGGCTGACATCATTCTAGATTTTTGAGTCAAGTTTGGAGAACCATGCCAGTCAAGTGCTTTGATGAAGGTTGCGCCGACGACTTTGGCAAAGGTAAGTCTAAGATATAGAATTTTCTTTAGGCTATGGTCTTTGACCTCAAAGCGTGCACCAGTCACTATGGAGTTACCCTCGTATGACTCAACTGGGGCCGTGCACACATGAGATAAACTCTTCCATTGAACCTTCTCTAAGTACTTGCATTCTGTAACCCCTTTCACGCTTAGGCCGAGATTATGTTCGTAAATATGAGATTATGTGGAATTAGAGACCATAAGATGATTTGGGACTTAATAAAAGTAAATTTCTCAAAATCAAGGTTTTCAAAAACAATTTTCTAAATCTGTTCAACAATGGTCTCATATTCACATTTCAATTACATAAATGGCTTATACAGTACGATTCCATTCATAAATATCAGAGTCCAATGCAAATTCCTTACACACTCAGGTTCTATTAATCAGTAAAGGGTTTACAAGGCACGAATGCCCATAAACAGTTTCCCATAACAAGGAGATTACACAAATACTATTCTATGATCCAAGACATGCATGTAATTCCCAACAAAATATCCAAATAATTTGTACATGATAACCAATTATCCAAAATAAAACTCCTATCCCGGAGCTCTATCCGCCCTTCATCACCTGCTTCTCTTTGGAACCACCAGCCCTGTCTAAAATTTGTTTTAGGAGAGTGAGGTTCTAAGGAATCCCTGTAGTGTCAAATCACTCATAGTATGCAGAACCACAAAGCAAGAAAGCAAATCATCACACAAAACATAGCAACTACAACTGTAACTCCCGCTGTCATCAAGGCCGTGATTAGTGTTTAAATATGTTTTATAATTGAATAAGAGATTCGGGATAATTTAAAAAATTTTGCAACATTGGTACAATATGATCTCCATTCATTTTTAAATAAAAACAATTGGCCTGTTTGGTTTTGTCACATCTACAATATTAGAGTATTAACAAAATTCTCGACATTCACCCGGGATAATATCATTAATCCAAGAGTTTTATAGGGCATCATCGCCTATCTCAATTTTTGCTTACCGAAGATTACACAATAACTACAAACCTATGGTCAATGCAATATATACATACAGTTGTCTAAATGATAACTAAAAACCAAAAAAAAAAACTAAGACTACCACTGGCAATCTTAGTCGTCCTTGTTTACTTACTTGTCTCGAGATCCACTTGCCCTGGCTAAAAATGTTATTTGGAAAGAGTGAGATTCAAAAGAATCCCAGTAGTAACAGTTTAAGTATATGATGCATAATTAAACATAGCAAGTAAGCATATATCACAATGCAGCATATCAATATTCAAGGCCGGGTTTACCTCCATGTCACCTCGCTCATTCAATGATTAATACATACAAGAAATGCATTACACATGATATAGTATAAAGTTTCACTACCTTGTTCTTTCCGTCCTTGATCAGGCGTAGGCCTTCTACGTTCCGGGCAAACATCAAATCCTATAGTCATAATTAAGGACGATGCGTTATCACTTAATCCAATAGTCAAATGACTTCAAAACATTTAGTTTTGGTTATCATTAAAGTCCCTTAGGTGACTACTAGAAACCCAAACAAATGCCTAAAGGGTTGGGAAGTACTATCTCAAAGACCACCCTTTTTAGTATGCCTCGTAAAACGTGCCGCTTCCGGCTTCTGACTCAGTCCTAAAATATTAAATGTACAAGAAATAGGTCATAACCTATCGAAGTATCATTTTAGACTCTTCCATAATGTTTCTTATGGTTATATTAGCCTATGATGAAAATTTACCAAAATGCCCCTGGACCCCGGCCCGGCCTCGCCATACCCCGTCCGGTGGCACGTTTTCTCAAAATTTTGACCAAGGCTATTCTAACATATTTTTGCCCAAGGAATCCATTTCCGGGCTCGAAATCACCAAATTCACTGTCAAATTATGAAAATACCCTTGACAGCCCCTATTTAGGGATTTCAGTGGCGTTTTCATAATTATGTTTTTTTGGCCTCTACCGAAAAAGTGCCCAACTGTAACCCCACATATTTTTGCCCACTGAATCTAATGGAACCATCTATTTCATGAAAATCCAGCTTCTACCCCTCAGGACAATGCTGGCCGAAAGTTTAGGCAAAAATTGGAAAAATTAGACTTTTGAGCCTTAGCTTCCAAAAATTATAATTAATTCTAGAAAAATCGAAATGAGGTGAACCCAAAGCCCATTGAAAGCTATTTTATTCCTCCTTACTTGAAATATATGGACCATTATCATAAATCACCACGCAAATACAGAATTCAAGAAATGTCCACACTGCTCCAAAATTGATCCCAGATTTAACATAAAAATCTGGACAGTCATAACTCCTAGCTCACAAATCGAAATGACAAAAATTATATCCCCACTTTGAAGCTTGGCATGTGAACTTCAAGACTGGAAATTTTTAGAATTTTCCAATACCATTTGATATTTTAAAACGTCCATGCAAGACCATAGCCAACATAGAGTTTTTCACTGACCAAACTTGCAACTATTTCAATGTAAGTTTCCAATCAACTTCTATCTATCCAAGATACATCTCAAAACACCATATCCATGACAATAACAACTCAAACACCACAATATCCTAATTTTTGAAAATTAGGCAAAATTTCCAAAAAAATCCAAACTCAACCAATGGCTACAAAACCTATATGGAAAGGTTTGTCTTACTCACCTCTACAACTTTTCCAAAGGAGTTCCTTGATTCACCAAAATCCAAAATTCCTTGAGAGCTCAAACATCACCAAATGAAAAATCTAAAACTATGAAATTGAAGCTCTTAACACAAGGAACAACATTGTAGAAGAGAGTTTTTCCATTAGAGGTAATTAAGAGGATCAAAATGGCAAGAACTTACCTTGGAGCTTCCTCTTTTTTTCTGCAGAAATAGAGGACGAAATAGAGAGAAAAGAGAGAGAGGGAAGCTTGAAGAAGAAGGTGAAATGATGAAGAAACAACTACTCCCATCCCTCCATACATGCTCAGCCGATTTGAAGGAAAAAGGGAGAGAGAAAGAAATGATAACTTAACATGTTGACTTCTTCAAACACTCCACCATCATGTAGGCTTGCCATGTGTCACTCTCATATACAATCTCCTCATAATTAATCCTCCACTTAGTTACACTAACCAATTCCATTAGTCATTTAATCACACTCCTCATTTCTTCTTAGTTAGTAATTAATTTATTCATTAATCACTGACTAATTGACCGATAATTTTCCATTCTTTCAATTCTTCCACTAATTATGGCATATTAACTTAAATTGCCACATAACCCATAATAATTCAAACTTTAATTCACAAAATATTCTCAATAATTATCATTAGCCCTTAATTAAAATTTGGGGCGTTAAAACAACGGCAGTTATTGTGGCAAGGGTAGGTATGATATGCGTCACCCTTACGTTTGCTCACGCTGTATTGCACCACATTATAGTTCACAACAATATAATTCACCACAGCTGAGTATCATATAAAGTAGTTCATAACACATCAAAGCCACACTGGCATATTCACATGTAATACCCCGAATTTTGATACTCGAGGCTAGAGAATAAGCCTGAGATTAGTGGATTGCTAAGCTCCGGTTTAGCAAGATCCCAAATTGTGATTAGGGGTTAATGACTATAAAAGTGGACGTGGTTAGTGATTAATGAACCCTTTTAGAGAATATAAAGTGGATTGTAGTCGCTTGTGTTATGAGCAACGCCAAAACCCTGTATTTGAGTTCAATTGTGGATTAACATCCAAATTGACTAAGAATAGAGGGAAGAATTGAATGGGGTATTGTGATGGAAATGGTGTCATGTTGTGGTATTTAATCATTGGAATTGATTTAAATTGGATTGGACACATTGGTTGCAAAACTGGAAATGCTGTCCAGTGTGAATTCTGTCTGGGCAGTCTTCTCGTGTGGACGTTTTTACTAGGCAAATGATGTCATAAAATTATGAAACTCTCCAGTATTATAGTTCACATCTCAAGCTTCAAAATTGACATATAATTTGTGCCATTTCGTTTTGTGAACTAGGAGATATGACTGTCCAAAGTTTGGGATGGAAACTGAACTCTGTTTTGGGGCAGTGATGAGTTTTATGTAATTCTGGAATTGTGTGGTGATTTTTAGTAATGGCCAATATTTTTCCTATGAAGAGGACTTAAATATCTTTCATTTGGCTTTGGAATCACCTCATTTCGATTTTTCTAGAATTAGTTATGATTTTTCAAAGTTTGGGCAGAAAATCTGCCAGAAAATCCGAAAATGGGAATTATGACATCATCTCAATAAAAGATGACATCATCATGGACTTAAAATATTTCCCATCTTCTTCTTTCTCTCATTTCTGTCGTGAGTTTCAGCTGAAAAGAGAGAGAGACGTTTGGGAGCTCTTAGAGAGAGAAAGAGGAGAAATCTCACAAGGTAAGCCGATTTCTCCGACGATCTAGCTCCTAACGCGTATAACCTTGCTTCTAAGCTTCTCTTTCATGTTCTTTAAGGTGTTGGAAGCTCAATTTTCATGGTTTAAAAGGGGCTAGGGTTCAGCCATATTGAGTAAAAGCCAGAGGGAGCTTGAGGTAACTTCCGAAACTTCAATGTTTGATTGTTCTGGCTGCTGTGGTTGATTTAATCGGTGAAATTTCACCGGATTGTCTTTGTTTGTAAATTTGGAAAATGGGTTGGCCTAGGTGTTATGCTGCCCAAATTGATACTAAATGGTATTTCTAACCCAATGTAATGGTTAATAAAGTGGTTAGGAGTAGAAAGGAACGCGTTTATGGAGCCGAAACCGAAAAACCCCAATTTTTCCCAGAATACTTGAGAATTTCGGCCAGCTCTAGAAATGGGTCTTAGAGTTGGATTTTCAATGATTTGATGGTTCCATTGAGTTCAGGAGCGAAAATTAGGTGGGGTTACAGTTGGTCACTTTTTCGGAAAAGGCCGAAAAAGCATAATTACAAAAACGCCCTTGAAACCCTTAAAGTGGGGCTGCCAAGGGTAATTTTGTAATTGACATTGAATTTGATAATTCCGAGTCTGAAAATGAATTCCTTGGGCGAAAATATGTTAGAGTAGCCCATGTCAAAATTTCGGGAAAAGTACAGCCAGACCGGGTACGGCGGGGCCGGGCCGGGTCCCCGGGGGTATTTTAGTAATTTTTCCATATAGCTTCATATAACCCCCAGAAACACTATGCAAGTATCTAAATAGTACATTCGACATTGTAGGATCGAGCGTGAAGCCTCGAGTTGTTGGCACGTAAATCGAGGAGAAAAGACTGGAGGTAGGGAACTTATCTCTCTTGCATGCTCTGATAACTGTATTAATGTGTTGATGCATGTTATTGCTTTGCTTGATTATGTGGAACATGTATGAATGATTTGAAGCTATGTTTCAATATATGCTATGGCCATATGTGTATCGTTCGAAGCATTGAGCTTATAGATTTGTCATTGTATGTGTGCATGAGTTATGTGATGCAAGCATGTCATGCATTAAACACTTATCTTGCCTGCATATTGATAATGTTTCCCTACTGAGATTCTCTCGAATCTCACCCTCCCTTACCAACAATTTAGATAGGGCAAGTGGCTCGTGGAGGGAGCGGCAGGACTCATTCGAGATGAGATTGTGTAAACCCCATTTGAAGAATTGTAATAGGCAATTGTGCCCTGTATATCTTTAGCGAAGGTATGTACCCGAGATTGCCGGGATGATTATGTTGTGCACTCTGATATTTATATGAATGTGATTTATCTTCGCGTAGTAATTGTATTCGAAATGTGAATATGAGACCAAGTTTATAAATGATTTCGAAAGGTATTTTTGAAAACCCCATCATGTGATGGGTTAGTAAATGTTATTTGATTATTATTGGTCTCTATTTCATTTTAATCGTGTATTTCGGATATAATTACTGAGGGGGTTACATCATAAATTAGGAATCCACGATTCCACAATGTAGCCTCGGCAATTACAATGGTAGGGGTAGGTGTGATAACCATCACCCCTACGACTGCTCACGTTGAACTGCTCATGCTGTAATGCCCTACAGCTAATAACATATACAACACAATGATAAATCATGCATACCAAGCATCATACACAACATGAGAGAAAAGTCACCACCTTGGTCCTTCTGTGCGTGCTCGAGCACTGGTCTCTCACGAATAGCTCAAATATGGAATCCTATAATTCATAATTAGGGACTAAGTATTATTCTCTATTCCAATACTTAAATGACTTCAAATCACTTAAATTGGTTATCATTTATGTTCTTTAGAAAGTTACAAATGCCCCTAATAAAAGCCCTAAAGGGTTGGAAGAACTATCCCAAAGATCCCCTTTTAGAAGCACAAGTACTGGTTTTTCACTGTTTCACTTGAGTGAAGAAGGCCTCACTCGAGTGATAAGGAACTTTGCACTCAAGTATGAAAGCTCACTCGTGCGAGTGCTTGACAGTCAGCACAAACAAACACCAGAAATGCCCAAAGCATTTGAGCATAGATGCCAACACTCGAGTGATATGCTTACTCTCACTCGAGTTCTAGAAAGTGAAGCACCGGAAGTGATTACCCGAGAGTAGAAAGGTGTAACCCCCTTCATAATTATGATTCAAAATACATATTTTGAAATGAAATAGAGACCAATAATAATCAAACTTATTTACAATCCCTTCCTTACAGAAGGGTTTTCACAAATATTTTCAAAATTTCTGCCTTACCCTGGTCTCAAATTCCACAACTCGAATATAATTACCTTGTGCAGTTACATCTCATTTACATATCAGAGTGTACAACAAAATCCCGACAACCCCTGAGTTTTATACATAAACTAAAGGTTTATTGTAATACCCCGAATTTTGAGACTTGAGGCTAGAGAATAAGCCTGAGATTAGTGGACTGCTAAGCCCTAGTTTAGCAAGATCCTAAATTATGATTAAGAGATAATGACTCCAAAAGTGGATGTGGTTAGTGATAAATGAACCCTTTTGGAGAATCCAATGTGATTTGAGTTTCGAATGTGATTCGTATGTGTTGTGAGTAGCGCCGAAACCCTGTATTTAAGTTCAATTATGGATTAACCTCTAAATTGACTTAAAATAGAGGGGAGGGCGCATTGTGAAAGAAAATGAATGAGAAAATGTGTTTGATGGTGATTCAAGAGGAATTGCCATAATCAGGGGCAAAACGGTAAAGTTACCGACCAATTGATCGGTTACCGAATAGGAAGCTCATTGGTAACTTCAAGATCAATGGTTAGGATTGATTTGTATATTAGATCAAGGGGCGGAATCATGTGTATGTGTGTGCATGTGAGCCCATGGAGGATGTTGCAAGATGTTGACATGTGGCATTTTGTGGACCCTTGGATTGGGTCAACATGTTCAACTCATTTTTCCTCTCTCCTCTCTTTATTTGGACGTTTTGGCTCCCAAAAAACTTATCCTCTCTTCATCTCTTCATCTTTATCTCTCATCTCTCTCTTCGTCCTCCATGGATGCCAAGCTCAAGGAAGAAAGAGAAAGGAAGAGTTCAATGTTTAGGTGAGATAATGTCCTCTAATGCTCAAATACCCTTCTTTAGTGTTGTTCATAGTGATGAGAGCTTCATCTCTATGGTTTTAGATTCTTGGTTGGAGGTGTTTGATGGCTTGAGGAAATTTGGAAAGATGGAGAATCAAGAAATTGGTTTGGGAAAGAGGAAGAGGTGAGTGTTTGAAGCCTTTTGGTCTAAGTTTTGTGAATTATGGTTGAGTATTGTGATTTGTAGAATTTGCCCTGATTTTGTGATGAATTTCGTGTGGTTTGGATTGGATGAATTGGGTTGTGTTTTATGTTGGAAATGATGCCATGTTGTGGTATTTGGTCATTGGAATTGATTTGGGAACTTGAATTGGAAGAGTTGTAATGTTGTGGTTTGAAATGTAATATTGTGTGACATGTTGCAATTCATTGTGAAACATGTCAATATAATGTGAATTTGGTTGATTTGGTATTTCCAATGGATTCCTTGTGCAAATTTGTGTGGGAATGGTGTTTGATGTGAAATGGGACCATTGGAAGCCAATTGTGCAAAACTTGAAAAACTGTCAATTGGAAGTTCTGTTCTGGGAAGTTTGGTGTTGTGGACGTTTTTACTGAGAACATGATGTCAGAAAATTATGAAACTTTCCAGTCTTAAAGTTCACATCCCAAGCTTCAAAATGGACATATAATTTGTGCCATTTCGTTTTGGGAACTGGGAGTTATAGCTGTCCAAAGTTTGAGGTCGAAAATGGATTCTGTTTTGGGACAGTCTTGAGTTTTGGGGAATTCTGTGTTTTTGTGGTGATTTCTAGTAAAGTCCAATATTTTTCCTGTGTAGAGGACTTGAATAGCTTTAATTTGGCTTTGGGATCACCTCATTTCTATTTTTTTCGAATTAGTTATGATTTTTGGAAGTTCAGCCAAGAAACTGGATTTTCTTGGCCGCGGCCCAAATGTTTCTGGGCAGTTTCTGGCCGCTGCCAGTGGATTTGTGGGCCGCGGCCAACCCCAAAAATCAGCATTTTGAACTTTTAAAAGGTGATATTTGGCCAAGTGTTTCCCAAGCCTTTAGGCATATGTTTGGGCTTTGATTAGCCACTTAAAGGTCATGAATGATAACCATCTTTAAGTGATATGAAAGTAACAGTTTGGAATAGAGAATAACCCTATGTCCTTGCTTTGATTATAGGGTTGATGTTCGCCCTGAACGTGGTTCGATATTCGCCTGGTCGTGAGTAAGCTGTGCTGGAGCTTACGTGGAAAGAGTGTAGGGAACATATCTCTTCTTCATGTATTTGATATTTGTGTTAGTGTGTTGGTGCATGTCTTAGCTTTGCATGATTATGTGTAATTTGAAACTATGTTTCAATTTATGCGTTTCAATTTATGCTATGGCCATAGGTATATTGTTCGAAACATTGAGCTTGCAAATTGTCATTGTGTTATCATGAGTTGTCTGATGCAAGCATGTCATGCATTAAACATTTATCGTACGTGCATATTGATATTGTTATCCTACTGAGATTCTCTCGAATCTCACCCTCCCCTACTAACCTTTCAGACAGGGTAGTGGATCGAGGATGGAGTAAGTGATCAAGGGCGGCACGGACTTCCTTCGGGTTGAAGATTCAGTAGTTGGTTATCATAGTTGGGAGTATTATGAATATTTGGATTCAGTTTTCAATATGTATGGGTTGGAATGTATTTGGATACAATATTTGTAGATGTATTTAAGAGGATTTGTGTAATCCCCATATGAGGGCTTGTATGGGCGAATGTGCCCTATAAAGCTTGGGTTAATATATGGAAATTAAACCGGGATTGCCGGGATTATTATATTGCGTACTCTGATATATTTAAATGTGATTTATCTTTGTGTAGTAATTATATTCGGAATGTGAATGTGAGACCAGGTTATGAATGATTTCGAAAGGTATTTGTGAAAACCCCGTTTGGTATATAGGTTTATAAATGTTATTTGATTGTTATTGGTCTCTATTTCACTTTAATTGCGTAATCCAGATATAATTACGGAAGGGGGTTACATTTATAAATTCCCATTAGGGGATTACACCACTGTCTCTAAAACAGTATTTATAAGATATACGGTGATCTACCAACAAAACATGATAACCAACACCAAAATATAAATCTCCCTAAGGAGCCCTATCCGCCCTTGGTCGTCTCCTTTCCCTTGGAGCCACTTGCCCTATCTGAAGGTTAGTCAATGAAAAAAATGAGATTCAAAAGAATCTCAGTAGGAACAAATCACTCATACCACATGTAATCACAAAGCATACAAGAAAATCATCAAGCAGCATCACAGCATAAAGCACAGCACGCAGGCTGCCACATATGAACATATGAACATAATCTCATCCCTTGTATTCCACTGCCCCGAATGCACGATCCTCCCATCGTCAACACCGATGGGCCGCGGGTGAAGGTTTCACAAATAGCCTTTCGGCTTTCACATATAGCCTTACGGCTTTCACAGAGTCTCATACCCCGGATTCCACCACCCCGAAGGTACGATCCTCCCACAGTTAACACCGATGGGCCATAGGTGATAGACTCACAAACAATGATCAAACAAACATACCATGTATCACATATAGTAGAAGGGAAAAGAGTCACTACCTTGTTCTTTCTGATTATGCTTTAGCGCAGGTAAATCACGAACAGGGAAAATATCGAAACCTACAATTCCAAATGCACCATTTAAACACCTACATAGTGTTTCTTGGGGTTATATGAGTCTATAATGAAAATTTACAAAAATGGCCCTGGGGACCGGCCTGGGCCCGCCGTACCTGAACCGGTTCACTTTTCCTGAAATTCTAATATGGGCTATCCTAACATATTTCTACCCAAGGAATCCATTTTCGAACTCGGAATTATTAAATTCAATGTCAAATTACAAATTTACCCTTGGCAGACCTACTTTAAGGGTTTTAGGGGTATTTTCATAATTATGCTTTTTCGGCCTTTTCCGAAAAAGTGACCAACTGTAACCCCACATAATTTTCGCTCCTGAACTCAATGGAACCATCAAATCATTGAAAATCCAACTCTAGCCCCTCCAAACTAGCCTTGGCCGAAATTCTCAGTTCCCCGAGAAAAATTGGGGTTTTTCGGTTTTGGCTTCGCAGACGTGTTTCTTTATACTCCTAATCACTTTATTAACCATTACATTAGGTTACAACTAACATTAAGACCCAATTTGGGCAGCATAACCCCTAGGCTATATCATTTCCAAACTTTAAAACCAATGGCAATCCGGCGAAATTTCACCGATTAAATTGCCCACAGCAGCCAGAATAAGTAATATACGAAAGTTTGGAAGTTACCTCAAGCTCTCACTAGCTTTTTCTCAAGGTGGCTGAAAACCCTAGCCTTAGAACACCCAAATTTGTGCTCCACAAACCTTGAAGAACATAGAAGAATAGCTTAGGAGTGGAATTATACGTGTTAGGTAAGGATTTACCGAAGAAATCGACTTACCGTACAATTTCTCTTGTCTTTCTCTCTCTAGAATTTCTCACACCCTCTCTCTCTTATTGCAGCTAAATGGCACGGTTTTAGGCTAATGGAGGAGGTGAATGATGATTTAATATGATATAATATTATTTTCTAATTATTTACTAAATTGCCATCAATTTTGGATTTTTACAAAATTCTTGCAGATTTCTGCCCAAACTTTGAAAAATCATAACTAATTCTAGAAACATCAAAATGGAGTAATTCCAAAACCAATGGAAATCTATTTAAGTCCTATTTATTAGAAAAATATGGATCACTATAGATCATAACCTCAAAAATACAGAATTGCACAAAAGTCCATACTGCTCTAAAACAAATTCTAGTTTTCATCCCAAACTTTGGAAAATCATAACTCTTAGCTCACAAATTGAAATGACACAAATTATATATCCATTTTGAAGCTTGGCATGTGAACTTTAAGATTGGAAAATTTCAGAATTCTTAGACACAATTTTTCTATTTAAAACGTCCATACAACTCGACTACCCTATACAAAGTTTCAATAGACATAATTTCCAACTTTTACACAATTGTTCCCAATGGTTCCAATTTCACAATAAACACTCTCCCCACACGAATTTTCACAAGGAAGCCATTGGAATCATTAAAACAACCAAATTCCCATCACACATTCTCCAAAAGTGTTTATTCAACAATAATTACATTCACTTTTGAAGTCATTAGCCCTTAATCGCTTTTTGGGATATTACAAAAGAAATGACAGAAACCAGAATTGATCACTATACTTGAGCATAACTCAAATCACTCAAGTAATAACCTAATGCTCACCTGAGTTCCACAAAGTAAGGTACAAAAAGTGCTCACCCGAGAGCACAAGGAACTTTCAAAGGAGAACATCACTCAAGCATGAACCTTGGAACTCGAGTGATGGCTTAACACCCGCGAGTGCTAAGTCACACTCTTGAGAAATTGGCCGTGTGTGACAGCCCGAGATGCGAGTTAATAGTGTCAAACACACCTTTACTCAAGTGAGACAAGGCTCACTCGAGTG
Source organism: Inga leiocalycina (assembly GCA_963242795.1). Taxonomy (NCBI): domain Eukaryota; kingdom Viridiplantae; phylum Streptophyta; class Magnoliopsida; order Fabales; family Fabaceae; genus Inga; species Inga leiocalycina. The sequence goes on along the minus strand of OY725327.1, from coordinate 58,007,002 downwards.
ATAACCTGCGACACTCGCAACAACACTTTTAGATTTTGAACATGGAAGTAAGGGTGAAACACTAACAGGAAAATGAAGATACCTTGCTTCACTCGAGTGAGACCCCATATCACTTAAGTGAGCCATATCAGAACCAAGAAACACAGCAAAGTGACAGCATTTTTCTAAAATTTGCCCAAGTGATTCCAATGATCCCAAATACTAAACCAAGGCTATTCCCACATAAAATTGCGCAAGGAATCCAATAGAACCATCAAAACTACCAAATTCCTATTCCATTATCATGCTTTGGTTTTAGGAAACAACCAACCCGAAATCCCAAAATATGCCAAACTCAACATTTTAACCTCAAACCAATTCTATTTATCTAAAACACATCACCAAGCACTATTTCCATTACCACAACATGCCAAATACCCAATGACTCAAATTTTTGAAATTAAAGTCAAAAATTGCAGAAATTCCAAGATTCATCAAATGACATAAAACCTACAGAGAGAGGTTCATTTTGCTTACCTTAACAACTTTCTCGAAGGAGTTTCTTAGTTCTCCAACTCTTAGATTTCCTTGAGTGCTCAAATCAACTCCAATGGACAATCTAGAACCATAGAATCGAAGCTTTCAATCCAAGGAACAAGATTAGAGAAAAGAGTTTTGGCATTTGAGGTCATTCTTCTTACCTTTTTCAAGCTTTTCTTCTTCCCTTTTTCTTCAACAATGGCAAGAGAGAGAGAGAGAGAGAGAGCAAGAGAGATGAGAGTGTGTAAGGAAGAAGAAGAAATCATTTCTCTTCCCATGCCATACCATGCTTAGCCGAAAAGAAGGAAGAGAGAGGGAAGAGAAATTATAAAATATTCCATTTGACTTTCCCACCTACTTTAACATCATATAAGCTTGCTAAGTGTCACATTCCCATTGGTTCTCATAAAACAAGTAACTAATTAGTTACTCTAACCACTCCATTAGCCATTTAGTCACAAATCTCATTTCTCTTAGTTAGTAATTAATTTCTTCATTAATCACTGACTAATTATCCAATAATTTTCCATTCTTTCAAATTTCCCACTGATTTTGTCACATTCACCGAAATTGCCATAAAACACATAATAATTCATCTTTAAATACACAAATTATTCTCAATAATCATCATTAGCCCTTTGGGGCATTACACATTCCAACATGGCGTCTAGGACATTCTTGTTCTTATCATTTTTGAGTTGGAATGTCTGCAGTTGTGAGGAAAGATGCTGCAAATGGATTGCTAGGCAATTGCTTTTTTCCCCCTTCTAAATATAATCTATGGCCTGTGACAGGTTTCTCGCCTACATTAACCTTCCTAAGTAATTAATCCAAAGTCAATCTAAATCACAACATTTTCCAACATACTATCTTCGGTCCTTAATATAAGAATCTTGTTTGTCGTGCAAATTACACCACAAACAGGATCTTATTTAAAGATCGTAGGTAGTATTAAAAGAGAAGTAAAAGAATGCATATCAGACTGACTTCTTTATTTTTTTAGCAAGAATTTTGAGTATACCTGGAATCCGATTGACGCGCTAAAGTACCCATACAAAACTGGAGCATCGATGTGGACCCTGATCATGTTACACAAAAAATAAACCAAAAAGAGGAAGAGAAGAAAAAATTCTTATGAGAAAATCTTTTAGATGGAGAAGAGCAATATTCTGTGTGTTATTCATATTATCTACTCCTCGAATCCCACATCCTATATATAGTATATGTATAGCCATATAGGAATAGATGTAACTATTAAGCAAATGGGTACATGAGAATAGACATAACTATTAAACTATAAAGAGATAGCAAATAGGTACATCCTATGCCTCTCTATGATAGCCCCTCTTGAATGAGTCTTAGGCCCTAATCCACAAAAGGTGGACTAATATATTCCAACATCTCTCACTTACACTTGGTGGATTAGATGTTATGGATCAAGTCTCTTTCACTTACTTCTTTCATACTAGGTGTTTTGTTGTGGCCCCATGGGCATGGCGCCTCTATTTAGGCTCTTTGTATTAGAAATTCCTTTTTATAGAGATTAGTACAAAACAACCCTATAGTGTAGCTTGATATTGATAAAATGCCTGAATGTCCTAGATTTACCAATATACACTTTACCTATGGCCAATCTAATCCCTCTTGAGTCAATATAAAACTTAGATTACCTTTCTCATATACATAATGTCTACACTTATGAAATCACAAAATAATATCATAAGGGATCGGTCTCAGACACCAGTATAGGTGTGTATATTTCAGGTAATAATCTTCCTTTTCCCTATATATCACTTTGATATAAATCAACCACTTTCCTAATATAATACCTTTAGATTGCATTAATCATGATCATAAGATAAAATGCTAAAGTAGTTGTTGCTGAAAAATATCTCCATGATGATGTCAAAGTCAAAGGACATCATTGAAAGGATTAACCTTTCTGGGACTCACATAGCAATGAAGCAGGGATCCATTCACTTGCTTCTCATTTTCGGTTTGTTAGCACATATAATATGAATCGAATACTACAATGTTACTCTTATACTTTAAGAGCGTATGTCATTTTGATTTTATCATTAACACCGTACAAACTTTAGTTTAGAAGTATCTAAACCCAAATTCTTTACCTCTACTCACAGGATGTCAATTTTGAAAAATATGCTGTCTGGAAACAGGTATCATGGATGTGGGTTTCCATGACTCGATCTATATTTACAATCAAGGATCTCATATCGACTTATTGCACTTTAAGTAGAAGCGACATTGTTTGTGTTTCTTCTATATCATATTGGCACTCTTACTACTTTGCTAGTGAACACAATTGTCTTATCTTTACACACTCCTCCCGAATGTCAAAGGTGATCACTTGTGTGAGGAAGCCGACCTCACCAACCTGTACAACATATTAGACATTGCATACTTACACACATATTAAAACCAAAATGAAGTATCATTACTTCATACCATATGTATGCCAAAGGACTTAACATATTTCTCATACATATCCTTAGTCATAGGCTTAGTTAGGGGACTTTGTATATGAATACGTTGTTCAACAACAATTTTATGTGCTATAGCATCTCTCATATAGCTACACCTTTGCTTTAGTCTATCTATTATGCTTAGGGTCTTTTGTTTAGGCAATTACTATATGTATTCACAATATTTTGACACTAGATTTGAATTCTCACTTTCAAATCTCACATGTTCTATGAACATTACTAGTCATATAGCCTCTTATACTACCACAACAAATACTTTGAACGTGCATAATCAATATACTCTATAAGTATCTTAGGACCCTTTTGTCAAACCATCTAATGTCTTTCACAATGGGTAGACTAGTATCGAATTACAAGTCCTACCATGAGCATATATCTGGTTTTGTATACATCATTGCATACATTACACCATTAACAATATCTATATGGACATTATTTCCATTATCTTCTTAGTTGATTTAGTCAGGAAACTTTATCAAGACTCAAACTCACTCCTAAACTCATTGGGGTATCCATGGGATTGCATTCACTTATTTTGAACAGCTTAAGAATCATCTTAATGTAATTGTTTTGTAAAAGAAAGGAGTCTTTTTAAGCTATCTCTTTGGATCTCAAATCCAACTGCTTTACTTATAAACTTCTTTTTCAAAATTTACTAGCACCATTTTTTAATAGGCACTACCAAATGCAAACTATGTATGGCCAATAGTATATCATCCACTTAAAGGAACAACATCACAAATCATTTATCAATAGTTCTCTTCAACCATATTTGAAAATCACATTGGGTTACCACTCTTTTAAAGCATTAAACATCACTATCTGGATGATTGCATCAATCCATAAAAGGACTTCTGCAAAAACACATGAAGTCACTACTATATGAAACTTCAAATACTATGTTTAGTGAATTCTAATAGTCATTGCATATAGATTTCTTTATCTAGATCATCACTCAAAGTGTAGGTTTTACATCCATATGATGTAAATTTAAATTCAAATGGTTGGCTATTGTTATATTAAAACTAATTTAAATGCACAACAAGTGAGAACAATGCCTTCCTATTATGCGTACCCCTCTGTAACCATAAGTCTTGTGCATGCCAATTGATTTGCCTACTTTTCTCTTAAATCTAGAAAGCTCACTAGTTTCTAATAGCCCTTTTGACTTGATGATAGATCAACTGATTCTCAACTTGTTTCTTTCTCACATAACCCATGTCCCTTTCCATTGCTTTCTTCCATTCTTCATTGACATGGTCTCTTGTACAGAATGCAACTCATTCTCCTCCTCTAGAATAACCATGAATATTTTTCTTAGTTATTCCTTTTCACTGGAGCTTCTTACCTTTCTTTTTTATTTTGTTTAGGTCTCTTTATTGACCATTCTAAGCTCTCACTCATAGAAACAATTAAGGATTGTCAGCATATTCTATACTGCCTCATCTTTGTGTCTTGCAAAAAGATACAATATGATTAGTTCACCCTTATTTAAAAACTAATTCACAACACTACTACAAAAAATACGAGCTAGGGCGCTTAATTCAAAGAACACTATGGCGTTTAGGAAGCGCCGTAGCTTCCAACGCCATTGAAAAAAGCTACGATGCTTCTTGAATATACAGAAGCGTCATGGCTTGAGTATTTAATTTTTTTTAATAAAAAGCTATGACACTTATTTAGAGAAGTGTCGGAGGAAGTATACTACTCCAACGGCGATTCCCTGGGGAAGCGCCATTGGAGTTACATTTTTTTAAAAAAAATGCATTCAACCCGCATTCAATCCACATCAATTTACATTTTACAAATCTACAACAATAAAAACCCAAGCCAGAATCACACCAAATCAGAATGAAATAACATGAATCAAAATAATTAATTCATAAAACCAATACTAATGTAATTTGATTACAACATAACAAATAATAAAAACTAATTGTAAGTACCTATGTATATAGGCAAGAAATAATTTTAATGTACAACTAATTCATATACAACCAAGATGACAATGCAAGAAACAACCTACATATGTACCTAAATATTAGCTAATTCCTTGACCATATATTCACACCATTCTTCAATGATTTCATCTATTTGTTGCTCACTCAATTAGTCACAACGTTGATCTTCATAATACTACATAAAAAGCATGTAAAGAAAAAAAATTAAAATTACTAAAAATCAATTAACTTAGGCACTTGTCAATTAAATTTAAAACATAGTAGCTGCAAGTAAAAAGAACTTACTTGTATAGGAACAGAAATGTTATAATGAGTAACTACATCTTTCATAAATTTCATAATATAATAACCGCAATCATTGTTGTTTGGTTGGAATGGGCACTGACAATACAATGAAATAGTTAAGTAAACATTTGAAGAAACATTTTTGAATAACAAAATTGGAGTAATTATTCATATATATATATATATAAGTATCGCAATCTTCCTCCAAGGATAGCTACTGGCTGGGTCTTTGCATGTAGAATAGCTCAATCCAACGTTGCTTCGGTAAGTGGTCAATGCACTATCAAAACAAGTAGTGACTGATTAATTTTGGTAATTCAATAATGACAAATATTTACACATGCACCCATGGACTTACTTATTGATTATAATCTTCAAATCAAGCCGGTTGTTTGAATTACCGGTCTTTATAGGATCCAAATAGTAAATCCCGAGGACTCCAGGCGACATTGGATGGACAACAATCAAAATCTAATGTCCCCTAAAATATTTGAAAGATTTTAATTTGACAATCATGTTATAGTAAAAGTGGAAGAATAAAAAAACATACATTAAGATACTACCGCAAATAACTTACCCTAGATTGTATGGCATGATAAAAAGCATATTAGGGATTGCTCTTTGCATGAAGATGTCCCTAACATCATTAGATAGTGCTTCCACATCTAATCTATGCTGGACAAAGAGGTGTGGGCTGACAAATACGAATCTATGTGTACTTTCTGTGTGCAATAATAGATCATGGTACAAGTGCCTTTATAGAAAATAAACAATGTCATTGAAACCTAAAAAAATTAATGATGAATAATAATAATAATAATAATAATAATAATAATAATAGTGATAGACGATGATGATAAAGTACCTAATCCATATGTTGATAGCTGTCACACCAAGCTAATCACGACTAAGCACATCATTCAGCACATCACTATTGACATGATCATCTATAACTACATGATAGATGTCGATATTGAAATGTATTGACTGACCTCCTCAGCTGTTCAAAGTTGGTACCATTAATGCCAATTGTTGGTTATATGAGGGAATCTGTTGGTTGCTAGTTGAGGGTAGGGACTTATGTTCGGTTGATGACCATTTTGAGTTCTTCCCACGCCCTTCAATTTGTTTTCCTTTAGGACGAGCAGCAACCTAAAAATATAATGAAATTAAATAATGTGGTTTTAGATGGAAGTGTATAGAAAAAGTAAAAGGAATTATAAATTAACTACCTTTTCATATGGCTCAATCAGACCTATTGGCCATACAACATAACCACCGATGATATCTTTCACCATTGTTGCTTCATCCAAAGAAGGGATTAGTAAGGGGGCATCATCAATTGTGCATACATCAACCTTAACTCTGAGTGTGTTCAACGGTAATGGTGAATTATGCCAGATATCATTTCGGTCTTATAGGCCATGCCGACAGTAATCACGTGCTTGAAAGAATCATCGACGTGCAACTTGCAGTCTAATTCACCCTTGTGAAAAATAGAGTTAAATATATTAAGTACACTAATGTATAACGTACCAAAAAGTGAAGTGGAGAAGAGATTAATTATCAAAGGAATAGGGACTTTAGGTAGGGAAGGCCAACTATCCCTCACACTCGTGCTATCACACACTGGACTCGGTGTTGGCTTAGACTGTAGTAAGGCCTCAATTTGCGCTTTCAATAACGCATTTTGCTCTTGCATCAAACACATATGATCGGTGAATTGCTCTACTTGATGCTCGTAGCCACTAATCCTTTGGTCTACGTGATGCTTGTAGTCAGAAATTTGCTCCTGTAGTTGTAGTAAGTCATTCTTTGTGGCTCGCTTTTTAGGTCCGTAGTACGATGTTTGGGTTACTGCAAAACAGTACCTCGAACACAATCATCAAACTCAGGAGCTTTAAGCGCTCTGCTGAGCAAATCATTGCGACCAACATAAGGCGCCAAGTCTAGTTGCTCTTGCATAATTGAGAGCTATCACAACAAGAATTGCAACAATATTAATTACTATGATATAGAATCTGTTAAGTAAAGTTTAATGTTTATTGTATGTATAATCCACTACTTACATAATATTCAGCAACTTGTGCAACCCCCTCCATAATTATTATTCAAAATACATGATTAAAATGAATTAGAGACCGTCGGATAAACAAAACTCATTTCAATTCCCCATCCTTAAGATAGGATTTTCACAAATACCTTTTGAAATCTAAGACACCTAGTCTCATATTCATATTTCGAATACAATTATCTTGTGAAGATAAATCAGATTCATAACATATTAGAGTGTACAACATAATAATCCTGGCAATCCCAGATTCATACCTTTACTAAGGATTTACAGGGCACATTCGCCCATTACAATTTCCTAAATAGGGGATTACACAAATCTATTCAAATACATAATCAATTACTCATTCGAACATACACACATCCAAATATCCAAATACACATCCCAAACGTATACAGTTATCCCAATCCATAACTGATAACCAACTACCAAATCTACATCTTGAAGGAGTCTTCACCGCCTTTGGTTGCTTGTCCCTTCCTCGAGCCTCTTGCCCTGTCTAAATTATTGGTAGGGGAGGGTGAGATTCGAGAGAATCTCAGTAGGAAAAACAATACCAATATGCATGCAAGATAAGTGTTTAATGCATGACATGCTTGCATTACATAATTCATGCTCACACAATGACATATCTGCAGGTCAATGTTTCAAACAACATACTTATGGCCATAGCATAAACAGAAATAGAGCTTCAATCATTCATATATATTTCACATAATCAAGCAAAGCAATAACATGCATCAATACACCAACACAAATATCAAATACATGCAGGAGAGGTAAGTTCCCTACCCCTGTTCTTTCCACATGTACTCCAGCACCGGCTACTCAAGATCAGAGCAATATCAAACCCTATTAACCAAATCAAGGACATAGAGTTATTCTTTATTCCAAATTCTTACTCTCATATCACTTAAAGTTGGTTATCATTCACAACCTTTAGATGGCTAACAATAAGCTCAACGAAAGCTTAATAGGATTGGGAAGTACTAGGTTGGAAACCAATTTTCAAAATCACAATACTGAAAACAGGGGTTGGCTGCAGCCAATAATGCTCTGGCTGTGGCCAAAAACAGCATAGAAGGTTTTTGGCTGCAGCCAAGATTTTATGGCTGGGACTAAAACGTGCACAGAAAGTTTTGCACTGCAGCCAAATAAACTTCAGAAATTCATAACTAATTCCAGAAAAATCAAAATGAGGTGATTTAAAAGATTATTGAAAGATATTTAAGTCCTCTACACAGAAAAAATATGAATCAAGGCTGTCCATCACCACAAAAATACAGAATTGCTCAAAATCCAACACTGCTCCAAAACAAATTTCAGTTTTAATCCCAAATTTTGGAAAATCATAACTCTTAGCTCACAAAATGAAATGACACAAATTATTTATCCATTTTGATATCCATTTTGAAGCTTGGAATGTGAAATTTAAGACTGGAAAGTTTTAGAATTTTTAGACATCATTTGTGCATTCAAAATATCAATACAATCAAAATGCCCAGAACAGAATTCCCATGGACAGAATTCTAGATTTTAACAATTGCTTCCAATGGTTCCCATTTTCACATCAAACACCATTCTCCACACAAATTTTCATAAAGAATCCATTAGAAACACCAAATCAACCAAATTCAACTCACATTGACATGTTACACAATAATCACAACATGTCATGTCTCACAATGTCACAACCTAAAACTCAACATTACAATCCTTTCCAATCAAAGTTCCAAACCAATTCCAATAACCAAATGCCACAACATAACACTAATTGCACCACCTTACACCATCCAATTCCTCCATTTAAAAATTACACAAAATCAGGGTAAAATTCCATAAATCACAATACCCAACCAAAAGTCACAAAACTTAGATCAAAAGGCATCAAATACTCACCTCTTCCTCTTCCTCAAGCTAATTTCTTGATTCCACAACCTTCAAGTTTCCTCAAACTCTCAAAACACCTTCTTTCACAAATCTAAAGCCATAGAGATAAAGCTCTCATCACTATGAATAATATTATAGAAAGGTATTAGAGCTAAAGGGGACATCTAAAGAGAGAAGAGAGGAGAGAGGAAAGAGCTTGAAAAATTGACCAAGATCTAAGGGTTCACAAAGTGCCATGTGTCACACTCTTGCTCCATCACACACACACACATGATTCCTGTAGGCCCCTACCTTAATTAGCGTAATTATAATTCGATATCACTTAATTAAATTGGTTTAGAGACCGTCGAATAGTTCAAAACTCATTTAAAACTCCCTTTTATAGTAGGGACTTTACAAAATTTTCAAAACTTCTTTTCTAAACCGGTCTCAAATTCAATTATCGAATATAATCACCTGTGCAGTTAATTTACATTCATTCATATCAAAATATCTAATAGCAAACCCAGCAACCCTCGGGTTCCATTCATCCACTAGAAAGTTTACAATTCCCATATAGGGATTACACAACTATATTCTGTTACTAAATACAGCCCAAAAATAATTTACAAGATCCCTGTCCAACAGGTTTAACCAACACATCCAAAAGTAAATGTCCCTATAGGGTTCTAACTGCTCCGGGTCGTACGCTTCTCCTTAGAGCCACTCGCCCTGTCTGAAAGGTTAGTTAAAGGAAAGAATGAGATTCAAGAGAATCCCAATAGTAACAAAACATTTATACCACACATAAGTACACAGCATGTAAGCAAATCATCATACAATAGCAGCAGCACAAATCACACTCCACCCTCATCCCCTTTCTCCGTCGGGAAGGCACACTGTCCTAACCCAAACCGTTGTTAGCTACTCAGGGACTATCTGGCTTTCACAAATGGCCCGTCGGCCTTCACAAATAGCCTTTCGGCCCACATAATCGCATATACCACACCTCATCCTCATCCCCTTTCTCCGCCGGGAAGGCATACAACCCTTGCCTGATCTGTTGTTAGCTACTCAGGGACTATTGGTATGACGGTGTTTACACATATTCACAATGTCGCAGCATACGAGTTTATCACAAATCAATGATAATACACACATACAATGCATCACATATGGTACGAAAGAAAAGTTACTACCTCGTTCCTTCCTGACGTTTGCTGGCTCAGTGGGCTCACAAGGACGGCAAATGTCAAATCCTATAAACCAAATTAGGGACAATAAATCAATATCTTTTCCAAGTTCTTAATTCCATAATACTTAAGTTGGTTATCATTTAGACTCTTTAGGTGGCTATTAGAGGCCTAAACATATACCCAAAGGGTTGGGAAAGGCTATACCAAAAACCACCTTTAAAAAGTGTAAAATACTGATTTTTGGGGGTTGGCCGCGGCCCACAAATCCACTGGCCGAGGCCAAAAACTGCTCAGAAACATTTGGGCCGCGGCCCAGAATCCGCTAGCCGCGGCCAAGAAAATCCATTTTCTTGGCTGAACTTCCAAAAATCATAACTAATTCAAGAAAAATCGAAATAAGGTGATTCCAATGCCAAATGAAAGCCATTTAAGTCCTCTTTCTAGGAAAAATATTGGCCAATACTGGAAATCACCACAAAAGTCCAGATTTACCAAAAACCTAACGTTGTGCCAAAACAGGGTCCAGTTTTGATGCCAAACTTTGGACAGTTCAAACTCCCAGCTCACAGAGCGAAATGACACAAAATTTATGTCCGTTTTGAATCTTGGGAAGTGAACTTCAAAACTGGAAAGTTTCATAATTTTCTAACATCATTAGCCTATTCAAAACTCCCATACAAAAAGACTGCCCAGCACAGACTTACATTGGGCAGATTTTCCAGATTTTCACATTTGATCCCAAATGACTCCCATTCCAACCCAAACACCATTCTCACACAATTTTGCTCAAGAAAACCATTGGAATCATCAAAATGACCAAATTTAACTCCCATTGACATATTACACAACAATCACAACATGTCTCACAATGTCACAACACAATTCACACATTGCCACACCTTCCAACCCAAGTTCCCAAATCAATTCCAATGGCCAAAATGTTCAACAAAAGACCAAATTCTACACAACACATAAGCCAATTCATTCCATTTGAAAATTGCACAAAATCAGGGCAAATTCATAAATTCTCAATGCTCAACCAATAATCACAACAACTATACCAAAATGCTTCTAATTCTTACCTCTTCTTCTTCCTAAAGCCAATTCTTCAATTCTCCAACTTTCAAATTTCCACAAGTTCTCAAACTTCACCAACCAAAATTCTGAAACCATAGGAATATAGCCCTCAACCTCATGAACAACATTAATGAAAGACACTTGAGCATATGAAGGCATTAACTTACCAAAAACTCAAGCTTTTCTCTTTCTCTTTCCTTAGCTTGTTCAACGAAAAAATGGAGGAGGATGAGAGAGAAAAATGAGATATTGATGATGATGATTTCATTCCCTCACACCTACACACATAAATCGACTAAGAAGAGAGAAGAAAGAGAAAAATGGTTTGAAAGTTTGACTTTAATCTAAGGGTCCTTATTTTGACACTTGGCACCATCTTGTTTTCCCTTCTATGATTTCACATGCATTTGCATGCACAAGATTCCACCTCTTGGTCTTTCAATCTTAGCCATTAATCTTGATTACTAGGAAATGTTCTCAATGGTATCTAACCAGTCGGTCGGTAAATTTACCGTTTTGCCCCTGATTATCACAATGCACGATATATACTTCAAAAGTGCTCAATTAATATTAATTACATTACTTTGAAGTTGCTAATCCTTGATCACAATCCAGGATATTACAATTCCACCCTTTGATCTCTTACACAAATCAATCTTAACCATGGATCTTTAAGTTACCAATGAGTTCCCTCTTCGGTAACTGACCAATTGATCCGTAACTTTACTATTTTGCCCCTGATTGTGGTCATTCTTCCTGAATCACCACAAAACACACCATATCTTTCCTTTTAACCACAATAGGCGCCCTCCCTATATTTTAAGTCAATTTAAATGTTAATTCACAATTGAACTTAAATACAAGGTTTCAGCACTGCTCATAACACATTCAAACTATAGTTCACATCGAATTCTCCAAAAGTGTTGGTTTAACCATAATCATATCCACTTTTGAAGTCCTTAACCCATAATCAAAATTTGGGATATTACAACTTGTTTGGTTTGTTAGTTGGGAATTTCGCCTTTTTTGTTCGTGTAGCCTACCAGCCACAAATCATGCCGAGGTAGATGTGTGACATCATCAGAGTGTGATTCTTACAGCTACATATCAAAGTTAGTTGTAGTTAAAAATTGGGCATACATATTATATTCATATGAAATAATGATTAGTTCTTACTAATTGTTGCTCCAATATTGCATACGAGACTGGTCCTTTCATGTACGGTATGGCATGTTAGATGTGTTTTCGGGATTTCGCTCACTTCTTTCCTGTTTAGATCCAAATGATCCATATCAATAAATATTAATTACTACTACATATGAGGCCAGTCCTTTCATGTACCGGTAAAGACTAATATTATATTACCATAAACTGTGGAGTAGTATGTGAGGACACAAACTCATCCCACTGCTCTTGAGATATGACCCCATCGTACATCTCCGGTAGTGTATTAATGATAATATCGTTGTCATCCCGCAAGAAGAATTTGACAAGAGCGGAGAGAAAATTTCTCAAAAGTCTGTCGCATTTTCACAGTACGCATTTCTCTTCATCGTCTTCAATTATGAAGCAAGACTGGAAGAAAAACCAGATATAATTTGTTAGATTGTAATTTCATAATACAAAACAACCAGAATAATAAAGTAAATAATGTTTACCTTGACAAAATTGAAGAGCATATCACCATAATCTTTCTTCGCGCAGCGCCAATCTAAAATAGTAATGGGGACTCTTTCTCTGACTAACGTCCTAATGTAATTAATAAAGTTGCTGGCATTTGGTCTAACTGGATTTCCCTTTTCATTCCACTGAAGCTCTAACCTAATGCCCTTACTCCTTAGTTTGATAAGTTTTTTCATTACGGTCTTGCCCTTAGCTGCCTCGGCCTCAAATGCTGCCTAATCATCTTGTATGATAGGAACAATATCGTCTCCGCTGTGAGGATCAATTTTCCTATAAGTTAAATAAACCAAACAAACTATCAGAGCATGCACTTGACAATAATGTCAATGAAAGTAAATTATGTTGAAATATATGAATGCATGTAATAAAATATACGAGGCAAAAAATCAAGGCACTCATTATCTTCTTTTCCTCTTTTTTGTTTGATTTAAAAACCAAGTCTCTTTATTATGATCATGTCTCGTGTATAAGGGTTCATCTTCATCTATATCAATATATTTTGACCACAACATGTTAAAGGAGAGAGCATCCTAAGGAATATTCAAATATTCATTACTTTCATTATCAACTTGTTCATGATGATTCTTATTTGATGGAAATACAATGGACTAGTTCTTCTTAGAAGGATCTGAAATGAAAAACACTTGTTATGCCTGTGATGCTAAAATGAAAGGATCATCTTTATACCACACTTTAGAAAGATCCACTTGAACAAACCTTAAATCATCCATCCATAATCCACTATTGTTGTTAATCCACTTACATATGAATACAGGGACCCTCAACATAGTATAATCTAACTCCCATATTTGTTTAATTACACCAAAGTATGATATTGTTGCATATATAAGGTGTATGTCTTAGGCATTGGATCTTTTCCACGCATCAACAAGTGTTACCCCACTATTCTGCATCGTGCTCCTTGTATAATGTTCTTGTGTGTAGAATGTGTAACTATTGATTGCATAATCATTATAAGACAATACATTTAAGCTTGCTCCATTCGATATCCATCTTAAGTTTTCAGAAACTAAATCAGGACTCCTCTCCACCTCATTACTAATTTTCCTTTTTAACCAAGCCGGAAAATATCGGTTGTGCTCTTTTGTTATCAAAATTTCATTCCTCTCACCATGTACTAATCGAAGAGCATCCTTATGTTCTTTAACATACGGTTCAACCTCATTAGTGTTATGTAGCACATAGCAGTGAGCTTGCTCCCATTCAGTCACTGATATCCTGATTACATCATTCCTACTCGTTCCTTTCCCTAATCTTTGCCCATCATGTCGAGACTTTAAGATCCCTACAAGGTCAACATTTGATAAAAAATCAGCATAGAAGCCACTTGCTTCTTCAATCATGTAACGGTCAGCTATACACCCCTCTGGTCAATATCTATCTTTCACATACCCTTTTAAAATTTTCATAAATCACTTATTCAGGTACATCCATCTCAGGTACACTGGGCCACACAATTGAACCTCTTTCACTAAGTGTATGGTTAGATGGACCATGAAGGTGGAAAATATATTTCAAGTTCACAAAGAGTACAAACAATCAGCCTTTGCAAATCTTGTAACTTTTTTGAGTCAACCACTTTACTGTAAATCAACTTGAAGAATAAGCACAATTTAGTTATGAAATTCCTTACGTTTTTTGGTAGGATTGATCATATACCAATCGGTACAAAATTCTGCATAAGTACATGACAATCATGAGATTTAAGGTTCTTTAGCTCAAATCTTTCACTGAAACAAGATTCTTTATATTTGAAGAATAGCCCTCTGGAACTTTGATTCCTTCGAGAAACTCACAAAATAACTTCTTCTCTTTCCTCAACGGAGTGTAAGCTGCTGGAGGAAGATAAGTGTGGTGCCCTTGCTCAACCGAAGCCAACTCTTCTCTGATTCCCAGGTTAACCAAATCCAACCTAGCATCCACACTGTCCTTGCTTTTCCCTTGCATATTGAGCAGTGTGCCAATTAGACTATCACAAACATTTTTTCTATGTGCATCACATCAAGAAAATGTCCCACATATAAGGACTTCCAATATGGAAGCTCAAAGAAAATAAACTTCTTCTTCCAGCCGCTTGTCCCAATTTATTTTGCAAATGGCTTGCCAAAATTGTTATCCAAGTGTTTGACCTTCTCAAAAACCTGAGCACCAGTCAACATCTTCGGTGGGCTACCTTCTTCTAACTCACCATTAAAAGCCTTTTTCCACTTTCTCCAATGATATTTCGATGGTAAGAATCTTCGATGTCCTATATAGACATTTTTCTTACAATGATCTAGTCGTACTGAATGAGTGTCATCTTCACATATAGGGCATGCACAATATCCTTTGATGCTATATTCGGACAAATTACCATAAGCAGGGAAATCATTTATTGTGCCAAACAACATGGCTTTCAAAGTGAAACTTTCTTTCTTGTACACATCATACACACTGACGCCTTCCTCTAAAAGCAGCTTCAAGTCATCAAGCAAAGGAGCCAAGTATACATCTATATCATTCCTAGGTTGCCTTAGCCCAGAAATTAACATGGACAGCATCATATACTTACGTTTCATAATCAAGTATGGAGGAAGGTTATAAATCATCAATATCACCAGCCACGTACTGTGTATACTACTCTGAACCCCATAGGGATTGATTCCATCAGTTGAAAGTGCAAGGCATAGGTTCCTTGCTTCATTCGCGAAGTGAGGGTGGTCATGATCAACATTTTTCCATTGAGGGGCATCTATCGGGTGCCTAAGGTTTGTGTCTTCAACCCTTTCATCTATATGACACATCAATAGCTTAGCAATCTCTGCA
This sequence comes from Inga leiocalycina, assembly GCA_963242795.1. Taxonomy (NCBI): domain Eukaryota; kingdom Viridiplantae; phylum Streptophyta; class Magnoliopsida; order Fabales; family Fabaceae; genus Inga; species Inga leiocalycina. The sequence continues at coordinate 57,991,008 of OY725327.1, read as the reverse complement.
TTATTATACAGTCACTTGAATCTCAGAACAATGGAAAAATACCATACGACCTTCGATGGACTTTTTCCTTTCTTCTTCCTATATTGAGATGCATTACATTTAGGACACTTCTCTAACATTGCATACTAATTTCAAAATAATATGCAATCATTAGGGCAAGCATGTATCTTCTTATAACCCATGCCAGTTGTAGAGTAAAGTATTCGCTTTACCTCGTATATCTTGGTAGGAAGTACATTTTCTTTTGGGAGCATATCTTGCATAAGTTCAAACAGTGCAATGAAACCCAAATCACTCAATCCATATCGTGCTTTAAAGTTATACAATTTCAACACTGCTAGCAATCTTGTGTATTTAGTACTACCGGCATATAATGGTTTCTCTGCATCACCTTTCAACATCTCAAATTCTTAAGAATAGTCATGAAGCACCCCTTCGACTGCATTTAGCATTTCTTGAAGACCATAATCCTTATCATCACACATGCTTCGATCAAACTCATTCGAAGGACCGCTCATGGTATTCACCCAATCACTACGTGTATCATCTGTCTCACCGTGCCTTGTCCATCGTGTATATGATTGATCATTTCTATGACACACTAAATGATCTAGTAAATCATGTGGACTAATCCGCTTTCCATAACAACAAGATAAGCAAGGACACAAGATTTTGTTAGGATCATTTGTATGCTCGCTTGCAAATCTAATAAAGTATTTCACCCCATCTATATATTCCCTTGAGCATTGATCAGATGACATCCATTTTTATCTATCTTTTCCTTTAAACATATGTTTAAAAGTAGTTAGTTGCTTACCTCTTGCAGTTACTAATTACTTTTATTTTCTACCATTTATTTAAAAAAAATCAGTAACATAACGTCATCAAATTTGAATTTTTTCAAATATTAAACCCTATTAAAGTCACAAATAATCAACCAATTAATTCTCACAGCATGTATCATACTAATTTTTCGTAACTCACAACAAAAATAAATCAAAAGAATATTACATAGTTCAATGATATTTAACGCTCTGACTAGCTAGTTCAATACTCCTTTAATTTAATGATTGACTGGACACATAAGAAATCTCTGACATTCAACTATTCTATATTGATGACAAATCTTCAGGTACCCAAAATTGAAAAAGGTGCATGAAAATGTACGGCTTAAGGTTTTGTACAAAATATATACTTAAAGACTTACAAACTAGCAAAAACTTTTGTAAGAGACTGAGACAGAGGAAAAAAACAATCGGGAGACCAAGCTTTAAGAAGACAATTGAAACTTCAAATAAATACTTGAAAAAAAAATCATGAGCACACATATAATATTCACGACAAATTTTACCAAAAGAAGAAGAAGAAAACATACGTAAAGAAAACTTAGGAGCTGGGAAACTTCTTGTACGAGGCTGAGACAAAGCAAATCATGTGGGTAACCAAGCTTTGTACTGTAATAGAAGTGCGTGACAAAATATTTTTTAAGAAATGCGCACACAAAGACAAGAGAAAACAAAAAGTGGGACCAACGAAGCTTCCAAAAGCAGTCATTAAAGAGAGGAGGGCGTGGGGATAATGGATAAAGAAAGGTATAGTGGGGACCAATTAGATTTGGAAAATGAAGTGCGGGAGGACATGTGAGAAAGACGATGTGGGGACCAATTAGATCTGAAAAATGGAGTGAAGGAGGACGCGCGAGAAAGACAGAAAGACGATGATAATGGTAGGAGCAGCATATTTGTACACTTTGTATGGCGCTTTTACCTTAAGCAGCATAGAAGGTATATAAAAGCTACAGCACTTGGACACCAAGCGCCATAGCATCCATATAACATAAATAAATAAAAAATTAAATGGTGAAGGGAGCTATGGAGCTTGCTGACCAAGCGCCATTGCATCCAAAATATTTGTTTTAATCTACCTTATAGGCCTTATTATTATTAGCCTTCAAGCGTAACCTTAATTGATATAAAGTAAGACAAATAAATAGTGATTATTATTATTATTAATGAAAAGTAAGACTAGAAAGTACAGTATATATTATTGTTTCTATTATTCACGTTAAAGCTAAGTGATGAAGAAATGAATGGTAATAGTGAAACTACGCACCAACTTCTTAGCTTGTAATTAAACGAAAAAAAATTAGATAAGTTAAAATACAAAAAATATAATCTAAATTCCCCCTTTTAAAATAATTCTAAGGGAAATTAAAGCATTCGCAAATTAAATGAAAGTAAAAGATAATAAGACAATTAATCCCAAAACCATATAAATTAAATAAGGAAAGAAGCATACTGGCAAAATAAATAAATAAAGAAGGTGCCAAAGCTTATCTTAATTAATGGGGTGCCTTAGCTAATAATCAATTTGCATGTCCTTAACATATGAAGATGATGATCGAAGTTCAATCGCCTTCTGTGATCTCTCCGCTATGGTGGTGGTAGCTCTTAACTCTCACTCTCAGTCTCAAAGCGCGCAATGTCTGATCTCTCGCTCTCTCATTAGTCTAGATAATATATAGATCGATAAAGAAGACAACTTTTGCACATGCGACAAGGCTGTAGCCTTTCAATCTGAAGCACATAAAAAAAGAAAGATGGCATGAGTGTGTCGGCAAAGGCCTTGGCTAACCCATAAAAAAAATAGATAGGGTCTAGGCTTAACTAAAATAATAATAATAATTAAAACCAAGGGGCATTGGCCGGTGCTTGGTGTGGCAAGCACCGGCCAAGGCAGCGCAGCCAACTTTGGTGCTTGCCCAAGGGTGGTTAACCCATAAAAAAAATAGATAGGGTCTGGGCTTAACCAAAAATAAAATAAAATCAAGGGGCCTTGGCCATCGCTTGGTGTGGCAAGCGTCGGCCAAGGGTGTTTAATCCAAAGAAAAACAGATAGGGGTCAGAGATTAACAAAAAAATAAAATAAAATAAAATCAAGGGGCCTTGGTCGATGCTTGGTGTGGGTTAACCACCCTTGGCCAGTGAGCTGGCTGCACCGACTTGGCTGGCGCTTGCCACACCAAGCGCCGACTAAGGCGATGCAACTAGCTCACCGGCCTAAGGTGGTTAACCCAAAAAAAAATAAAAGCAAGGGCCTTAGCCGACTGTAGCCACCATGTGCCTGCCTAGGCCAAGCACTGTAGCCTTGGCAGGCACGTTAATATGGGAATAACGTATCTTATATGCATGCATGAAGTGACATTCCATTCATCCATGAAGCAATCAAGCAACATAAGAAACATACCTAAAGTAGAGATTAGGCATGTGTTATAGGTGAAGAATTTAGGGGAAAACGTGAGGACATAATGAGATATTTAGTAATAAACCATATGGAAAAAGAATGGACAAAGAACTATAAGCTCTCTATCGATCGAGAAGGAATTTACAGAGTTAATAGCCTGTGGCTCCAAAAAAATACCCAGCTATGGCACTATTTTAAGAAAGTGTCATAACTGAGTAAAAAAGTGCCATAGCTGAGACTTTCATTTTTCCTTTTTTTTATGAATGTTTTGTGTGGTGTTTGTTAAGGAGAGTGCCACATAAGCCTAATACCAGCTACAACACTTATTATAGGAAGTGTTGTAGCTTCTTAACTTGGGTTTTTTTGTTAAACAATTATATGTGGTTCTTCTTTAAAGAAATGTCATAAGATGGACGCCACTAAATCCTTATTTTGTAGTAGTGCAATAAATGTGTTACATTTCAATTCTTTTCGATCACAATTTTATCATCGTTTTCACTCTTGAAAACATAACCCTTATGAGCTCCCACTCACAACCATTATGGGAATTCACAAATGACCCACATGGTTTATGAAAAAAAAACTCACATATAACTTTTGCTTAGTCCAAGTTTATAGGGTGTAAAAGTGACCACTTTAGAGGGTGTTTGGTTGAACTCAAATCCACATACACCTGATGAAACCAAGGATGTGTGCATGTGTACTAATCTACTAAAGATGGACTAGATAATACTCTCCCATTGACATTTAGTGGGTTAGCATGAACTATAATATGTTTAACCGTGTCTAATACCATTCTATTACGCCTTTATAGCCTCCTTTTGGTGATGAATGCTAGGGATAATTAACTGTTTAATTATCTCCTTTTCACAAAGATCATTGAAATTGATTAGATAGATACTCACAACCTTGATCAGTTCGTAAGACCTTTAAAATTCCTATCCAGTTGATTCTTAACAATTCACATATCATCTAAAACACTCTAGCTTTATATTTGTGTGAAACCTAGTAGTAACCATAATTATGAGAAATCAACAAAGATAATAATATACCAAGGTCTGTAGTGTCTTACCGTCATACTTATACGACCAAATGCAACAAACCAAAATAATTGCAATGTATACTCAATTCTATTTCTCGTGCTGAATAACTTTCATTATGTTATTTCTAGAATCAATTTATACATCCTTACTAGCAAGACATATATTTTAGTCAATAGTTAAATTAGAAGAAATGGCAAGGCAATCATGCAAAAAGAATTTATCAATCAAAGAAATTTATTGAAAGAAAAATTGAATCACAACTATACAATTTTATAAGGCAATTTATACTATTTTGTTTCCCTTATCAACCATATAGGTCTCGCAATCTTTTATATACTAAGTTGGCATCTTAACTTCAGTATTACCATGGCCATTTGTTAATGGCTTAACAACGAATTATTTTTAAGAATACTAGATATTTTGATTGCCCTATTAAGTTTATAAATTATGTTCTTGGTAGCCTCTCTTGGCTTAGCCAGTCAAATTATCCCACACACATGGTTATTCATAATTTATTTAATTCAAGAACTTATCAATAATATAACACATTGAAGTTTTTAACGTCATGTACTTATATTATTCCTTACTAGAAGATAACAACGCATTGGATATATGATCTGGAGAATAAGTTTGAACCTCCCATTACACAAATTAGAATTATATCATTATCATCTATCAAGAAATTTATACAAGTACCTTAAATAACATACTCAATTATTATTACTCTCAGAAGACTCATTTTCTAAGACCTCTCATTTAGATAGAGTATATGACGCTATTGAAAGACTCATTTTCCAAGAGCTCCCACTTACAACGAATGTTTAACTTTTATTTCTTTATGCTTTCATTACATTATATATATTCAAAATTTCTTATTAATCTTTTATCTAGGAGTCTGGGAAACTTAATGGTTTATCCAAGTTCTCTATTCAACACAATTTTTCACCCAAAACAAATTCTCTAAAGGGTTAAGTCTCCATGCTTCTCAAACGTAGTCTGATAAGTTTTCAACAGCTATAGTTTCTCTAAAAATTGCAAGAATTTTTACATCTTCTATCATTTCAACAATCTCCTAGAGTTTCTCTATATTTTCTAGAAGAAATATTCCAAACTTCTTATTCAAATCATATTTGTTTTCTAATAGAAACATTTAATATCTCTTCATAAATCTCTTATAGTTTCAAGTATTAGGGATTTGGACCAAGCTTAGGACTTTATTCTTCATTTAAGATGGGCCTTCACTCTTTAACCAAGGAGTGATATTTTCCTAAACTCCACTATAATCCAGAGTTTGAACATTAGGAAATCTCTCTATTTCATATTTTCTTTCACTTTGATCCGACATCGCTTCTTCAATATTTGATCCTTCACTTTTACCTTCACGAGGTTCCTTTGGATTCTAATGATCACATTAGCTTTCTGAAGATTCAAAAAATTCAAGTTTCTCTTAAGAGTTATCTTTAGAGTTCTTCTCCGGTTGCTCCTCTCATTCCATTGAAAGATAAATTATAGCTTTACTTTGGATTCTTTCCATCTTGATCGTATATCAAGATATTCTCCTTCTAGGTCACTACTCATAGTTTCATATTCATATAGGCAAATCCCTATCTTATTCATTACTCATAGTTTGGATCAACATTTAGTAGCTTTAATTGAAAACTTGTTTCTTTTCTAAGTCACTATTAATAGGTTCATACTTAAATATATGTATTTCAACAAAAACATTGTTCGAAAAACTAAAAAAAAATTGTTTCAGTGCTTTTAAAATTCTCTTGGTTCATTTTTATCTCAAATAAAAATACAGATTATTTCAAATATTTTAAGAATTTTTAAACACATAAAAATAGTATAATTGCACTAAAAAACGTTTAAAATAAGTCCAATCATATTTTACAATAGAAAATTTATATGTCTAAATGTAGACCATAAATTTAGAAATTTTTAAAAACAACTCACGTCTCAATTGGAGCCCAATTGAGTCTTTCCGTGCCCCAAGGAGGAAGAAGAATCAGAAAATTCAAAAATAATTGGGAAATCCCATACAAGCCCAAAATTTTTCGGCCCAAATTCTGTTGAGCCCAGAAGGTCCCTTGTTCGCCCTTTTTTCCTATTGATTAGGCCCATCATTTTCCGAGCCCAACACCAATCTTTGCAGTTTAAAAACAAAAAACAAAATGCACCGTTTTGTGTAAGGAAGGAGTGAGGCCAAGCGGCGTGTTGTTTAGACCAATGACCAAACGACTCCTTGTTTGATTCTTCTTCTACCTCCAGTAGGGTCATTTTGACCCAGTTGGATCCTTTGGCGGACCCAACATCTCATCTCTCCATAACCAACGTTTCCAATATCGGTTTTTCTCGTTCTTGGTGTCTATCTCTTCGGTTTTTCGAGATCTATGCAATGAATCCAATTTTGTGGCCTAAAAATGGATTTTACTGGTGACCCAATCTCAGAAAGACAACTTCCTCAATTCCCCTTACCGTGTTCCGCGAATTCATAGTTCCTTATTTATGTTCTAGGTTCTACGCAAACAAATACCATTTCCTCTATACTTATATAACATTTTCGTTAGTTATATAATAGTTTCCTTGCCTGATAAACGCGCTGTACCTAAAATTCCAAAGAACTATAGACAGTCTAATATAATAATTTTCACTGTATTTTTCTCCTTTTCTAAAAGTTCAGGAACTTTTATATGCCATTTGTTTAGCCACACTTAAACAACATATAGCACAAGTAAACATAAGAGTATAAATGGGAAAACAAAACGTAGACAGAAATGATAGTATAAGTTTCAGCAACACATATGTATACCAGTTGCAAAAACAAACAGATATATGCAGCAAAAAATTTAGATTACTGCATGCCTCAATAATTATGGACAAAAGATTATAGCCTTGTGACGAGATAAGTGTGTCCAATACATGGAAAAAAAACTTTTTTTTTATTAACCATGAAATAAGAACTATGGCAACAGTAACAGAGTCTGAGAATGTTGAGCCAATAATATATACATATGAGGGAGTTTTAGACTCACGCGGCGGAAACAAAAAATGAAAACTTATCAAATTCGGTTTGCATATTCACATGGAAAACAAAGTTTATCTTTAGAGAACCAAAAGTATTGAGATGACAATACCATAATATGCAATATCACAATATCATATACGGTAGCCAAATAACCATGTTTTGGCACCATGAAAGAATTTTAGGCATACTTAGAATTCGATTGACTCGTTGAATTACTCATATGAATTTGGAGTATCGATGTGGACCCCAATCACGTTACACAAAAAATATACTAAAGAGAGGAAGAGAAGAAACATTCTTATAAGAGAATCTTTTAGAGGGAGCAATATTCTGTGTTTTATTCAGATTATCTACTCTCACAATCTCATGTCCTATATATAGTGTATGTATAGTTATATAAGAACAGATGTAACTCTTAAAGAAACGGGTACATAAGAATAGTTATAACTATTAAACTATAAAAGGATATTATTCTTCATGAACCCATGCTTCTCTATAATAACCCCTCTTAAATCGGGTTTTGATTTCAATCCACCAAAGATGGACTAATATATTTCAACATTTTTGTTGTCAATCACAAATCTCTAGAACCTAATCACATCAATGTAGCACACAACAACAGGGCAATCATTTTGAAACTAAATAATTGACTAATAATAAGGTGGCATTAATTGTCATTCTTCAATTCACCCCCCCCCCCCAAAAGATTTATGAAAAATAGGGAGAAACATATTGGATGCTCAAAATTTTGAAACAGACCAAGCATGATATAAGCAAGATGCATGAGGGAGGTCGTTAAAGGTCATACCACCTTTTAAGTTGTTGGACCTCAAACATTGTAGGATTAGATAGCATCAAACATTTTTCAAGCACCACATAGTATTCTAAACTAATTTTTAATGTTTGAAGAACCTATTGTATATTTCCAATAACGCTTAATATCCTAAAGTAATTTTTGATATATCTAGTACTCTAAAGTATTTTTCTAATAACACTCAATATTCTAAATTTAGGATGTTTGTTGTTACTGAGAGAAATACTTTAAGAGAAAAATAAAATAACAACAGTAAAGCTTTATCTTACTAAGTGAGGTCAGCTACATGGATCGTATGATACCATTGTGCACTATTGAAAATGGGCTCTTTGGATAGATTATTAACCAAAATACCCCACTCTATAATATCATTAAGTATTCGCTTGGTTTTCCTCTATCTCTCTATAAGGGCAAAATAGCACAAAAAAATATTTTAGAATACTGAGTATTACCAGAAAAATACTTTAAGATATTGGATGGATAAAAACTTAATTTAAAATACTAAGTGCAACTAAAAAAATACTTAAGAGTGCTAAATGCTATTTAACCCAACACAGCAAGAGGTTATAAAAAGGTGCATTATTAATACCACAGTTTGGTCAGAATAACTGTATATTATTAATAACTTGTGGGTAGTACCATATTTTATATTTTTTTTATACAATTTGTAGTTTACATGGGTGATAATACCACAATCAACCAGGTCAAAAAAAAAACCACAATCAAAATGTACAATAAACATAGCCCCAAACCCAATGAATACTTGTAAAATTTACGTGTTTGTGAATTTTAATAGATAAAAGGAAAAATTAGTCTGCAAATTCATATAGTAAGACCTGATGTTTAATGGCCCCTATAGTTTTCCCCCTTCTAGCATATTCTTATTGTTTCACTTGATTTTCAATTAAGTCCTTATATTTTTTTTAATCATGTTTTATTGTTTCACCTAATTTTTAATCATGTCTTTGTAGTTTTTTTTTTATTAAGTTCTTATAGTTTCACTTAATTTTTAATCAGCTTCTTATAGTTTTTTTGTCCTTTTTAACAATCACCTAAAACTACACAGGCATGAATAGAAATCAAATAAAAGTATAAAGACATAATAATTAAAAAAAAAAAAAAAGCATCGCATCTTATGAAAAATCAAGTGAAACGATAAGGATATTATATAAAAAACTAGAAACTTAATAAAAAATTAGGTGAAACTGTAGGCCTCACTTGCAGATTAAGTTTCTCGATCGGGATAAAAATCCAAGAGTACATGAGAGATTGTTCATGAAAATTTAGCTAATTTTGGGCGGGGAGGATTATCCAAGAACATATGGAGGACGGCATCAACAGAGGTATAGTTATAGTCAGGATATAACTGTGAAGCCTCCACATCTTCAGGCCCCAATTCAAACATCGTTTGTGCCCCTTTAACAAATATGTTGTGGAGTATAGCCATTGGTATATTCTCTGGATATTCCAGCGCTGCAAACCCACAAATTAAATCAAATAATTCATTTTCATTATCGTACTTGTGAACAACTCAACGTTAGTTAAAATTAGTTATTTATGGCAAAATTTTTAAATTTGTCTCAATAAAAGTCTTTAGCAAGAGGAGTTTGTTTAATTAGTTAAGCAGTATTACAGCTAGTTAGGGATATTAAATGGGAAAAAAAAATTACTATGATGTCTTACTTTCACATAGCTTGAGCATGTCGTGTTCAGGTAAATGTTGTCGTTTAAAGGCACGATTGGTCCAGTTCTCCCAAAGAGTGATCAACTCCAACTGCGAGATAATGTTCCGTTGAGGTCTAATGATAACCACACGGTTTTCTGCTCTCTTATCTGTTGCTGCCTTCACAGTGTAAAATGCCACATCTTCCTCATAATTCAACACAGCTGCAAATATATAAACATCTCAGGTTTTCGTGATTACTTAGGTAGCTAGGTATCTACATGTACACACACACATATATGAATGGTTCTTGATTTTACAAACATACCCTTGGCGTGACCAGTGCCATAAACAAGAATATGTTGTTGGGTTTTGAGGTCATGTGGGTGAAGCAGATAACTGACGAAGTAGGCTGCAAGTGAGTTAGCAGAGATATAAGTGTAGGGGATTCCTGCTTCTTCTGTTGCCCTTCTTATCTTCCTCTTTTTCTCAAGAACCGCGTCGAACGGTGGAAGCCCCTTCACTCTGTCCACCTCATTCCCATATTCAGATGGAACAAATCTCTGTCTCATACCAATAACATGATCATATATTCTCAACAACACTCGTGCTAACGTTCTTGCCCAATATACATGTCCAATGAACACACACACACACATACATTCTTTGGTTCTTAATATAAGATATATTTAAATAATTTGACTAAATTAAAAAAGTTAGTTAAATTAGTTAACATGACATGCATTTTCTAAAACATCATGGTTATCTTCCTTAATTCTCTTCTTCCCTCTCTTAATTACTGTTGAAAAAATATCAATAGAGGGAAATTAGGAAAAGATAAATAAATATGAAAAATGTATATTATATTTAGGATATCAGCTCTCCAAATATGTCTTATATACCTATCTTGATATTGCCGGCTAGTTTGATGGCTTTGATTAACTTGAACTGCTCCATATACTGAGGAACGACGAGGGTGGAAACGACGATATCAACCTGTTGAAGACAAGACACTAGTTTCTCCTCCTCATCTAACTCCCCCTATATATATATGTGTATATGTGACTCAAATAAAATATAAAAATATATAATAAAATTGGGATTTGTCAGTATGCATGAACGAAAATAAATGAATGAATTTTATAGAGACTCATATATATACTACCTCGGCCGGTTTTTAATATAACATCTTGTTTATAATAGAAGGTCGAGAGTTGGTATACTGATATATATTTCAAAGATTACAGGTGTAAAAGAAGATTAAGGAGAAGAATTATTGTTACTTGGAAGACGGTGAGGCTGAGAGATTGAAGATGGAGGAGCTTGGAAGGGTGAGAGGAATTGTGAATGGGACGATTATAAGCAAACGTAGGATGGCCCAAAGAGAGGCTTGCCTTCACCATGTAATCCCCAACATAACTTGTTGCTCCTACTATCATTATCTTGCTCTTCTCTTCATTATCTTTCTCCATTTCCTGTGTGTGTGTGTTTCTAAGCCTTTATCTAGCTAGCTAGCTCTGAAACCTGGAACTATCATCAGATTAACGATGTCGAGAAGTATTAGAATCGATATCCGATGATTATCTTGTTTAACATAATGGACCCTCAAAGTCTCTGATATTAGTGGTTATTATGTTAGATCGATGTAGCTATCAGATTCAGACCACTCCACATGGTTACTGTGCGTGGCATCAGACTCTAAGCACCGTCCACCATTATTGGCCATGCATTCAAGCTTTTAAGGATAGGGTCATTTAAATCAGAAAAGAAAACAAAAGAAGCGTGAAAATTGCTGAAAATTTCAGCAGGTAGGGTCCGTCTGGCACGAGGGAAATGGAGGGGCGGCGAGGGGAGGGGGAGGGGAGATTTGTATGAGTTGAATTTTAAAAAATTGGAGAAGTGAGATTATAAAATTTTAATAAAGAGAATATATAAGATAAAGGATAAAAAATTTTTTTAACCCCACTTTATCTTTATCTTTTTCAATTCAACTCAAAAATTTTCTCCCCACCTGCAATCCTTCCCCTCTCCTCATACCAAACAAACCCTTAGAATGTGTTTGGTTTGAAGAGAGGGGATGGGAGGGGAAAGTTTATGCCCCCTCCCTTTATTTGATTTAAAATTTTGGAAGGTAAGAAACTCCAAAGTTCCCCTCCCCTCCCCTCGTCCAACACCATTGAGGGGAGTCAAAATTTTCAACTTCTTTACTCTTATAATTTTTGTGAAATTTCAATAATGCCCATAATAAAAAATATTATGATAAATAAAAATATTATTATTATTAGTATTAGTATTATTAAAAAATAATAATATATTATTCTAAAAAATTATTATTATTAAAAATATATTATTATAAAATAATTTAATATAAAAAATATATTTTTATGCATAAAAATATTATAATTATATCACATGCTATTATAATTTTATATAAAAAATATTTTTATCATTTAAAAATATTATTATGGAATAAAATTGTACAAAATTTATATTTTTATAAATAAGAATATTATTATAAAATTATTTTAAAATAAGAAATATTTTTTCATTAATAAAAAATATTATAATTATAAAATATGTTAATACTTAATTAAAAATATTATTATAACTCCTCGTATATTATTAATCACGTTGTAAAAGCAGTTTCTATTACTAATCCAAATAGGTACTAATTTTTTTCTTGATAAAAATCCAAGTACAGAAGAGATTGGTCATGCAAATTTAGCTAATTTTGGGGGTGGAGGAGGATTAGCCAAGAACATGTGGAGGAGGGCATGAACAGAGGTGTACTTGTAGTCAGGATATAACTGTGAAGCCTCCACATCTTCAGGCCCCATTTCAAGCATTGTTTGTGCCCCTTTCACAAATATGTTGTGGAGTATAGCCATTGGTATATATTCTCTGGATATTCCAGCGCTGCAACCCCACAAATCAAATCATTCACTTCATTAGCATACTTGTGAAAACTCAACGTTAGTTAAAATTAGTTATTTATGGCAAAAATTTTAAAATTTGTCTCGATAAAAGTCGTTAGCAAGAGGAGTTTGTTTAATTAGTTAAGTAGTATTACAGCCGGTTAGGAATATTAAATGGGAAAAAAAAAATTACTATGATGTCTTACTTTCACATAGCCTGAGCATGTCGTTTTCAGGTAAATGCTGTCGTTTAAAGGTATGATTGGTCCAGTTCTCCCACAAAGTGATCAACTCCAACTGGGAGATAATGTTCCGTTGAGGTCTGATGATAACCAGCAAGATGAACATGAAACAAAGCAGTAGACAAATCTGCCGTCAAACGAGAGAAAACAGCTCTCTCCACTGACATCAGCTCCCCTCAAACAACTAAAAAAAAACACATTCTCACAAATCTCAGTATATCATGAGATATAATCAAATAATTATTTATAATATCGTCTTGAGTGTACAATATGTGCACGCAATTCAGACCACTCCACATGGTTACTGTGCGTGGCATCAGACTCCAATCACCGTCCACCATTATTGGCCATGCATTCAAGCTTTTAAGGATAGGGTCATTTAAATCAGAAAAGAAAACAAAAGAAACGTGAAAATTGCTGAAAATTTCATCAGATAGGGTCCGTCTGGCACGAAGGATTTGGAGGGTAGCGGAGATTTGTATGAGTTGGATTTTAAAAAATTAGAGGAGTAAGATTATAAAATTTTAATAAAGAAAATATATAAGATAAGGGATAAAAAAATTTTAACCCCAATTTATCTTTTTTTTTTAAATTCAACTCAAAAATTTTCTCTCCATCCACATTCCTTCCCCTCTTCTCATACTTAACAAGCCCTTAGGATATGTTTGGTTTGAGGAGAGGGGACAAAAGGGGAAAGTAGATGCTCTCATCCTCTCATTTGATTTAAAATTTTAGAAAGTAGAAAACCCCAAAGTTTTCATCCTCTCCCCTTGTCCAACACCATTGAGGGGAGCCAACATTTTCGACCACTTTACTCATATAATTTTTGTAAAATTTCAATAACGCCCATAATAAAAATATTATGATAAATAAAAAATATTATTATTATTATTAAAAAATAATAATATATTATTCTAAAAAATTATTATAATTAAAAATATATTATTACAAAATAATTTAATATAAAAAATATATTTTATGCATAAAAATTATTATAATAATAACACATGCTATTATAATTTTAAATAAAAAATATTTTTATCATTAAAAAATATTATTATGAAATTAAATTGTACAAAAGTTATATTTTTATGAATAAGAATATTATTATAATAAAAAATATATTATTATAAAATTATTTTAAAATAAAAATATTTTTTCATTAATGAAAAAATATTATAATTATAAAATATGTTTATATTTTATTAAAAATATTATTATAACTAAAATTATATTATTTATATTAAATTTCAATTAAAATATATTTTTATATTAAAATCCCGTCACCTTCTCCTCTCTCCAACCAAACCAAATAAAGTAACTTTCTACCTTTTCCTTCCATCTCCTCCCTTCAAAACCAAATGGGTCCTTAAGGACTTGGGTACTTAAGTGCTTTCGTGATGTAACTTGTAACATCCTTATTTTTGTTAGTAATAAGAGAGGTTTGTAGCTAAAGGTTTATTTAGTTAAAGAGTATATATAGTAAATTAATAATTTAAAATAAGTATCAAGTTCTAAATATTTATCCTATGCAAAAGGAAGAAATATAAATGAAATTCCTCCTTAAAATAATTAGTTTAAATATATGAGTATGTGTGTGTAATATAACATCTTTTTTTTTAGCACTTATAATTAGTTACAACTTAGGATTTATATATTGAAGAAGTATATAATTAATTAATAATTTTTTTAAAAAATACCAAATTTCAAATATTTATTCAATGCGTTAAAGAAAAAAAAGAGTACAAATAGATTACCTTTTTTTTTTATGAAAAGAAAACTACAAAAATAGTTAACATTCAAATCATGACATAGAACTTCTGTCACTAAGTTAGGAGGCTTGAAGAACGAGACAGTGTCCAAGACCAAACCAAGAGAATACTTCGCAAGATTATCAGCTGCATAATTAATTTCCCGACAACACCATTCTATAGAAACCTCCTAATTCCGTTTCAAAAACTGAGAATTCTCTACCAAACAAACTACAAAACAAATTCATGTAGGTATGTATGTAGAAATATATCTTGTTATTTGAATAAGTAAAAAAAAGCTTTTAAGAGTCTGAATATCATTATTATTATTTAAAAAAATATTTTAATAAGAGGAACAAAATCTACATCTCCTCCTATATAAGATCTTTCTCTCTTCACTCTAGACTTAACTCATGGCGCGGCACAGTCTTCGATCCCGTTTGGATTAACGGTGGAGAAGTGGTTTTTTTTTTTTCATCTGACTTTTGAAAAAGCAAAATAAGATTAAAAGTGAAAATGTAAATGTGATTTGTGTTTGGATTAGCGGTGACAGAAGTAACTTTTTTTTTCTAACCTTAAACCTGTTTGGATTAGAGTTTGAAAAGCCCGTTTAGATGTAAAATGACTGAAAATGGCATAAATCTTATGTAATACTACATATATATATTTTTTGTATATATTGTGATAATTGAAATGAAAAAATATAAATAAAATTTGATAATAAACTACTTAATCATATCATATATTATGTATCCTCAGATTATATATTAGTTTATTAGTCAAACTAATTAGTTTGGAGAAAAAATAAAAATATAAATAATCTATAGTAATTTAATTAGCTTCCTTAATTTCTCCAAAAAAAGTCAACTTTATCTTATAATTAAGATCGGAGGGAGTAATATATTGTATTTCCAGCCTTTCTCTCTCTTCGGCACAGCCTCACCGCGTGGGGGAATGAAAAAAAAGCTACTTCAATTAGCTTATACTGGATATGACTTTATTTTCAGAAACATAAGGTATGTTTGTTTTAACGATTCGATTGCTTATAAGTAACTTTTTAATAGTGATTTACGGTATACGAAGTAAGTATGTGAGAGGAGTTGTATCTCGATTTACGTAAAAAGCAACTTATAAGCAATCATAACACCCAAACAAATATACCCATAATGAAGTAAAACGCTTATCCAAACACCATCTTAAGGGGGTAAAGTACTTTTCTTGAATATAAACACGTGTTGGGGGCTGTTCAACGCTTTGCAAACAGGCTGTTGATAGGTGCTCTTCTTTTTTTTCTATCATTCATTTTGTCGTGCGACTACCTCTGCCTCACACTGATTGTAGTCTTGTCGGACGTCATTTCCTTTACCATCCTTTAATTTTCTGTTGTCTAGTCTTGTCATCGCTCTCCTCCTCTTATCATGCGTGTGTACAGGATTTTTTTTTTAAAAAACAAAACATTTGTGTCTCACTCCCTTTTCTTCATTGCGAACTGTGTGTGTGGGTGGGTACAGATGCAAGTACTCCATTCGATCTTATTTGTAAGTATTTTTTTTATTATGTAGAATAAATTGATAGTTAAAAATAATGAGTATATTAAAAATATTATGTTTTTTTATATATATCCCTATTTATAAAAAGAATATAGGAGAGATAATGAATAAAAAATATGAGAGATAATGAGTATAAGATATATAAAATAATGAGTATTTAATAAGGGTAAAATAAAAAAAAAGAAACTTACATTTTCAAGAAAAAAATAAAAATTGCTTATAAAATGGATTAACCTCATTAGAGAGAAAGTTGCTTAGGACCGAAGGGAGTATTTTTTTTTATATAACCACATCTCCCTCCCTCCGTGTCATGTGAAGTATGCAAGACCGTATCTCCGTATACTTATAAATTTGAGTCTCTATAAATCTACCTATTGTTGATTGCTGAACCATTTTGACTTTTACTATTATTTTTTGTAGGAAAAATCACTCACAGCACAGGTCCTAAGGGCCAAACATAATATCAACAAAATCCATTTGAAAAGTTAAATATCAGAAAAGTCTCCAAGGACTTTTTTGTGATTATTTCCCAAAGTCAAATGACAATGTTGCCCCCAAGTCATTATATAGTTGATAATTCATCATAAAGGTCCCTTCGTTCTGCTATGCTTCTGCGTCTTCCTTCGAGTGGCTGTACGTTGCTCCTCTAAGTCCCAGTGTTGGTGCTTTCGTCTGTCGCTCTTCTGCTGCCCGAGCCTTTGTCGTTCCTTCGCTGCCCGACGTTGTGATGTCACAGAGGTAAAAAGCGATCTGAAATTTGTGTGTGTGTGTGTATGTTGACTGGATTAAGATTGAGGGGTTAGTTAAAGATTGAAGCTTAGGCTCAATAATGGACTAAGTGGTAGGAGGTAGATAAATAATACTAAGATTTTGCTAAAGATATGATCTTCACCATTAAAGTTAGTGTTTCACTATGGTTAAGTTGTGTGAATGTTATAGTGTTCTGTTTTTTAGGAAGATTACAGAGGGAGTGCTGTGTTTTAAGTGGGAATGGTTGAATGTAATGGTGGTTTGTTTGCTGAGAAAATGCTAATACAAAAAAAAGTGTTGTTAATTCGTTTATAGTTTTTTTTTTTGCCAACAGTTAATTCGTTTATAGTTGTTAATATAACTATTGTAGTTGTTAATACAGAACATGTGCTATATTTTTAGGCAATGTATTAGAGAGAGTGCTCTATTTTTTGGCAATGTAACATATGGATGACTTTGTTTTAAGTGGGAAAGATTGAATGTGATTGTGGTTTCTTTGATTACAAAATGATGATATGATATTAAAAAAAGTGTTGTTAATATGTGCATATTTATAGTTGTTAATATTGTTGTGGCAGTTGTTAATACTAAGTTCATGTTGCAGGTTGTCATGAAAGAGGGGACTAGAATCTATTATGTTTCTTTCATGTAGGGAGAAGTTTGTAAATGGTGGAGAAGATGAAATGAAATAGGACTCATACTATTGTAAATTAGGAGGAATTGAGAATGTGAGAATCTTGCCAAGGGGGAGATTTGTTGAATGTGGCAAAAGTCCCACATAGTAAGTTTTCTAATATTAGGGGAGGGTCTTTGGCTATAAAAAGAAGAGGCCCCTTCTCCTTCTAATTCCATTCCACAATTGTCTTGTCTCTTCTATAAGGTATTTGTATTTCCTCCTCTCTTATAATATTTCACTTATAAATTATTTAGAGTAAAATTGGATTCTGGTATTCTTTTTATTGTTGTCTTATGTATTATTTATTAATTGTTATTAGATATAGTAATTGTGATTTATTATATTATTAAATTACGTCTAAAAACTTTATTTTCTAGTATTGTGATTTTTTATAATCGATTACGCTCTATATATCCCGCTTTCGCAACACCATTGTAATTATTTTTTCAAAAAAAATGTGGCTTTCATGACAGAACTCAAGGGCAAGTAGGTGAACCTGCAGTGCCAAAGGCATTGTTGATCTCCACACGCGAAACAAGGACAATGTCAACAAGTTTTTCCATTATCTGTAATCCAAAAGATTATGAATAGGATTGAAGCCACATGAGTACAGATATAGAGAAAAGGAGGATATGAGATTACACATTCATCTAAAGCAACCACCAAAAGTTACCTCCTCCAAACTGCATGACCAAAGTGATTTTTTCTTCAAATGCTTAACTTGCTTCTTATGACTTTTAGGTCCTGCCACCGTGGTTGCGTGCTTATCACCTATATGATTTTATCTCAAATTTCAATAACAAAGTCAATCTTTGCAAAAGCAAGGTCTTAGAGATCACCACAAACAAGGGTTGCATATAGCTCATTAGAATTCTGCAATCAGATTTTTGCCCCTCCAGACATTTATGCAGACTATCTTGCTCAGATCTTTCCAAAGCATGCAACTCATGGTATCATTCCTGACACCATTAGAAAAAATTATTTTCTAGATTCTCCTAGAATAAAATAACTAGTAAATAACTTGGCAAAACAAAATTTCCTCGTAATTTATCACTGGAAAAATATAAGACTTATTTGAACAAAATACAAGATGTAACAAGAGTTCTGCTATTTTAAGTGACGGAAACTGCAGTATATTTGAACTGACAATAGATTGTGGCAACAGAACAGCGTGTGTGAAACATAGCGAAACTACAATGCACAAAAACACTCCAACCACTTCAAAGTTTATATGCATTTAGCAATTATTGCCGACAAAATTAATTTAACCTATGGTGCTGATAGAAACTAGCGTCCTGAAATTGAGTCCTCTTTGTTTGCCCAAAAAATGTTACCAGAGACACACAGGGAGATGACACACAAGGTAGGCAAAATACAACCCCCCCTCTCTTTTCAGATTAATTAATTGAAATATCAATTCAAGAACAAGAAAGTACAATGCATTTGCCATTATTATACACACACACACATATTTGGAAATTTATGATATTTTAGTTTATCCCCACAATAGAAGGCAATTTGTACACAAAACAGGATGATTCAAATTGTTGTAGGAGGATGGTAGATTCAAAAATTCAGCCATTTTCTTTTTAGACGAATATAATACTCACAGGAGTAAATTGAACCAAAGTCATCAGTTGCTGCATTATCAATTCTGCCTCATCATTTGACTGTCTTTGTTAATTATGTTCTCTGCCATTTCTGGATTGCACAATGAAGAGGATCCTTGTGAAAAAAGAAATAACTTTAAAGAACTAAGTGGGTACAGTCAACAATTCATATTACTTCTCAAAGTGACGGTCCATGTTGTGCCACTGAGGATCCTTCGAACGATTCCCAAAACGAACCACCTCATCAGAAAAAAATTTCAACTCCTCCCTGTAAAGATGATCCAATAAGCAATTAAATTGACATCTGATAGAGTCACCGTATACAAGGATAAGAAGTGACATAATTGTTTGAATAAGAAGTCATTCATACAAAATCTGATCCAACCCAATACTGGCCTATTGTCTGCTGCAACAATTTTTAGAGGGTCATCCACATCCTTTGACACAAAACTTGTGTGTGTCTCTCTCTCTATGTCTATCTATATACAAGCCTTTATCAAGCTAGCTAGCTCTGAAACCTGGAACTATCAACAGATTAATGATGTTGAAAAGTATTAGAATCAATATCCGATGATTATCTTGTCTAACATAACGGAACCTCAAACTGCATGATCAAAGTGATTTTTTCTTCCAAATGCTTAACTCGCTTCTTATGACTTTTGAGTCCTGCTCCCGTGGTTGCGTGCTTATCACCTATATGATTTTATCACAATTTTCCGTAACAAAGTCAATTTTTACAATTTGCAAGCAAGGTCGTAGAGAGCTCCACAAACAAGAGTTGCATATAGCTCATTAGTATTCTGCAATCACCTCTTTAATATAAATATAGCACTGCCATGTCTAGATCCCTTAATGGATAAAAAGCAACTACCATGAATCAAAAACGAGCACCAATTTTCAAGCACAAACTTTAAGGCTCAGGATAAACTTTAATTTTTTAGAATAATATATTTTTATTTGACAATAAAACAATTTAATAATAATAATATTTTATTTATCATAATATTTTTCATTATGAGAGTTACTGAAATTTCACAAAAAATATAAGAGTAAAGTAATCCAAAATTTTGGCTCCCCTCAATAGTGTTGAAGGGGAGGAGTTGGAAACTTTAGGATTCCAACCCGTCCAAAATTTTAAGCTAAATGAGGAAAGGGAAGCATATACTCTCCCCTTCCATCTCTTCTACTCCAACTAAGCACACCCTAAGGTCCTTTTTAGTTGGAGGGGAGAGGAAAAATGACCATCTTCGCTCATTTAGTTGAAAATTTTAGAGAGAGGAAGTCAAAATATGCCCTCCAAATATTTTCTCTCTTTTTATTTTAGTTCTCTTAAAATTGGGGTTTTTTAACAAGGAGCAAAAAATCTTAACTAGTTTGCCTCCATTAGCTTTCTGATACTCCCATTGATGCCGTTGGGGAAAAAATAAACACACGACTCTAGACAGACACTTCACCGAATCTCAAAACTCTCCACTTTCACCCAGCGCTTTCTTCCTCGGCTGAAATTATATTATATCATTCTTCAACCAAACGTGCTTATACCATGGTGATTACGAAGAAATAGTCCAATCTATCTAATGATATGCCATGTAATTTTACCATGTTGATTTAAACTGAAGCAACAGGATATACAGAATACTATTTTGATGCTCAACCTAGAAGAGTTTGCAGGTAGGTGGAATGTTTAATTAGGTTCAAGCCTGACATCACATGATCACTTTGCTTTCTAGGTTTTACCCATATGATGAATTATCTCTATGTTCACATCTCTGCAAATTCTTCACGCATGTGGAACACTGGAATGTTCCCAAAATGGCTTTATTTAAGCAAATTCTAAAGCCCAGCAAAGGATTTGGCATAAGAGAGCAGGTCAATAAGTGGTTGAAAGATATACAGGATAAGCTCTAACAAAGGCTTTTTATCTGCATCTAAGTCCCCGACAATACCTCCACAAGGCTTATGAGGATCCAGCGGAATTTTGTAATGTAACCTGATACGAATCTCTTTCTGAACTGAAAAGCAATATGACATTCATCATATGCGAAAAGAATAAACCTTGAAGCACCAGAAGAAGCTGAGAGTTAGTGTATAAATACTTTGTCAAAACCAAGGTAATTAAACCCGGACCGGTCAGTGAACCGGTCGGGATACTGGGCCAAGGGTCAGTGGGTCAGACCGGAGCTAAACCGGGACCAAACCGGCGAGAAATTGAAAATTTTAGACTTATAGTATGAAATTCTAAAGGAAAAATTAAAATGTTTTTTTTTTTTTAAAATACTGACCCGGACCGGACCGGGAACCGGACCGGTTTACCGGCCTGTTCGCCGGTTTCCGGGCCGGACCGGCCGGTCCGGTCCGGGTTTAATAAGCTGGGTCAAAACTAGTCTGGCAGTTCTCTGGAAATTAAAAAAACAAAAAAAAACTTTGGGGACTGTGGTTCAAACATAAAAGTTGCTTAATTTGATTTTTGAAATTATATTATCATATCAATAAGAGATAAAAATATCATTATATAAGTTTTTATATACATATTAAGTATTAATAATATATCGAGAAGAGAGTGAATTTTCATAAATTATATAATTTATATTGAGGTGTAAACTAATTTAAATAATTTATGTAAGTAAAAAAATATAAAGTAACATATAAAGGTAAAATAGTAAAATAGTTATTATCTCTCCTTCTCCTTCTTGAACTGAATAAAGAATTATAAAAATTCTCTTCCTTTCCTTCCCCTCCAACCATACCAAACAAGATAAACCTCATCCCCTCTTCTCCATCCTCTCCTTTTGAACCAAGCTAGCTCTTAACTGGCTATAATACTACCTAACTTATTAAACAAACTCCTCTTGCTAATGACTTTTATTGAAACAAATTTTAAAATTTTGCCATAAATAACTAATTTTAACTAACGTTGAGTTGTTCATAAGTATGCTAATGAAGTGAATGATTTGATTTGTGGGGTTGCAGCGCTGGAATATTCAGAGAATATACCAATGGCTATACTCCACAACATATTTGTGAAAGGGGCACAAACAATGTTTGAAATAGGGCCTGAAGATGTGGAGGCTTCACAGTTATATCCTGACTCCAAAGTACACCTCTGTTCATGCCCTCCTCCACATGTTCTTGGCTAATTCTCCACCACCAAAATTAGCTAAATTTGCATGACCAATCTCTTCTGTACTTGGATTTTTATCAAGAAAAAATTAGTGTCTATCTAGTTAGTGGTAAAAACTGCTTTTACAACGTGATTCATAATGCACGAGATAAGTATGTAAGAAGAATTTTGTCTTGACTTGCATAAACATGCTTCTCGAACACTAACTCAAACAGGCCCTTAGTTTGCAAGTAAGGCCACAATTTCACCTGGTTTTTAATTAAATCTTAGTTTTGCTTTATAATATCCTTATAGTTTCACTTCATTTTTAATAAGATCCGTGATCTTTTTTTTTTTTAACCATGTCTTTATACCTGTACTTGGTTTTTAATGCATTTTCAAGTGACTTGTAAAAAGTAAAAAATACAAAAGGAAAAACTATAGGAACCTAGTTAAAAACATGTGAAACTATAAGAACATAATAAAAGGGGGCAACCTACAAAGAATTGATAAAAAAAATCAGGTGAAGCAATAAGATACCTGATAAAAAAGGGGGAAAGCTATGAGGACCAATTAAAAATCAAGTGACACTATAAGAATTTGCCTAATATTTTTTCCTTTTATCTATAAAAATTCATATCATACTTAACCAAAACACGTAAATTTTACAAGTATTCATTCGGTTTGGGGCCATGTTAATTGTATATTTTGTTGTGGTATTTGTAGGCAAAATCTACAAAGAAATAAGAAAATATTTGATTCGAGCCGCGTCCGAGGACACTGTCCTTAAGAGATATTCCACAGCTCCCTCATTAAATAGGAAGCGGCATCTCCCCAGGATTAAACGAACCCTTCCTGTTAGGATACAGGGCGGCAGAACTGGTGGAAGATAAAGTAACCCAATGAGAGATTACTGAGGCTTCTATTTCTCTGCTTCCAAATGGTGCCACAGTTGGGATATTTATAGACAATGAATCAATGCCTTGAAAGTTGTGCCTCTTGAAGACTACACCTCTTCAATTGGAAAGTCATAACTATCTGTTAGATTCATGAACCGTGTTGATTCATGAACCAACACAAATCCCTTAATTCATAAGAACATAACTTCTCAAAACACATCTCTTCATTTAAACGCATTCCATAATATTGGAGAGACTCTTTCTTTGACACACCCATATGCAATATTTACAACAATCCCCCACATGTGTCAAAGAAAACACACCATTTGCTGAGTTACACCCATGGATATAACCATTGTATCTAGTGGTCCTTTGGACTATGAACTAGATCTAGACCGATAACATATGATACACAGAGATGTTAGTGGTCCTATGGACTATAAACTCTCATCTCTTGGCGTGTATCAGGGGCATTAAGAGTCAGATTATATCCTAACATTTCCACTGTTAATAGCGGTTTTGGGCGTTATATCGGCCATGCGCGTACCTGATGCATAATGAATGCTCTAGAGATTTTGTTAAGATCTCATAGGAGCGGCCACACTCCACATTCATAGAGGTGATTTCATTTAACTTTGTGCCTGCACTATGCACACTGCCTCATTAAACTATGAAATCATTAGGAGCTTTACTCAACCTATAATAATGCAGTCTAGCACATTCAAAGTATCATAGGAAGGGACGTAAAATATTTGTGCTAGTCAGAACTGACGAACGACTTATTCTTACCCGGTGAACCTTCTTCATGGGATCACCAATCACAAAGGATGGGTTGCCATCGCTGTCAATTAATAGTCGGCTTTAGTCCCATTCCTCTTGACATTTTAATAATCATTTTCCTCCCAAGGGGTTTTGTTAACAGATTCGATAGGTTTATTATTCATCTCACCAAATCGATTGAGATAACTCTACCATATTCCTTAAGCGCTTATTTATATCATATCTCAAACAATTTTCACTTACATCATTGTTCTTTCTACAATGGCTATTACCATTTGACAATCACATATCATCGACGCTAAGAGTCAGTTTCTTATGAAAATATTTGCTAAGAGGTTTTTAACATTCTTAGCACTTCACCCATTTCCAGAGTAATCGACTTTGACTCACGTAATATTTTACTTTTTTTACCATTGATGGTTAATGATAACCATTGGATTTTCACACATATATTGAATTTTAGTTACCATCTGTGCATATCAATACAACGGGAATCCACTATACATGATGTCATCATTTATGACATCCCTTAACTATTTCTTTCTCTTCAATTAGAGTTTATAAATGCTTAATCTCCACACATCATCTGCTATGTCACAGGATTAACATCTATTAGTGCTACAAATTCTCAACAATTTGTGCATACATTGATTGAGCTTTAAAGTAATCTCAAGTAGTATCATGAGGAATATTCACATAGTGGTTCTCAGAACCAATCTTCGGAAACATTTCTTATTTATAATCACTTGTCTTTTATGATCATTAACACCCTAAATCACATGTGATTCTCTCATGATTTCAAGAGCATGATATGATATATTTGACCATGCAAGTCATCCACATAAAATTCAATATATGTTTACAGTATGCATATACCAAGATAAATACAAATCCATAAATTATGAAAATTTAAAACACCTTTATCTAAACAATAGATAAATAATTAAATTTTCATATCACTACTGTAATGCTTATTTAAAGTTATATGCAAAATTTAATAATTCACATTACAAGATTTGCTCTTCACAGCAAATAACAAAACCTTCACTAAATAAACTTTAATCATAACGCGCGTCATATATAGCACAATTTTATAAAATTTCAATATATCATAATATATATTCTAAGGTGTCCCCACAAGATACTCTATTATTTTAGACACCCCCACACTTTCAAATATTTCAATAAAAATTTCACACTTTTCAGAAATAATTCTAATTAAATTAGAATATCACCATATAATCCTCTTCCATTCTAATTAAATTAGAATTTTCTACCCACTAAATCATTTGAAAGGCCATAAATACCAATACTCAATGTTATATATATTTAATAATATTATGTCCTTACACAGAATTTTCCACATAAATTTTTAAATATTTAATGATTTTAAATACCAATATTTAATAACATTTACACGTATTTAAACATGTGAAACCAATGCTACAAATTCTCTTTAAAAATTTCAAATGATCAGATTACAAAAATCATCGAAATATAAATATAATTTGCAGCATTAAAAATCTATCATTTTCAAGATTCAAACTAATTGATATGGTATATCAAAATAAATCACACAATGTGCAATTAATTATTTCTATTAATTAATCATGATAAAAATCCTTCTGATAAATTAAATTGTGGCTAAGGCATTCACAAATATCACCAGATTTATTAAAATTTTATTTTAACTTCCAACTATTATCATCCCAAAATTTAATTTATTCAGCCATATTGATCAAGAATAGGAGATTAGCAAAATTTTAGGAGACATAATAGGAGAGTATAAAAAAAATTAAAATATTAAAATTTAGAAACCAAGTTTTTGTTGTTTATTTTAGAAAACTAGCAACTATAAAACAATTAATGTGCTCATTAAAAAGCCTCCAACTTAATTATTTAAATTCACCACAGTAGAAATCAAATAATTAAATAATAGCATGCTTCTAAACTGCATATCAAATCTCAGCCACCAAAAACCATATAAATTATAACGCATGAATTTTTTTTTTAATATAAATATGCCCATCAATATTCTTATTAATATTAATTGGAAGCATACCTGGTAAGAGCGGTCGCTCAATAACAAACAGACGTCAATAACGGTAACTCCAATGTGTCTCTTCTTCTTCTTCATTGTCTTCTCGTATCATTACAAAGACAGTTTCTCTTTTTAATCAGACTTGCAGACTTCTTTTCTGCCTCTTGCCTGTGTTTGAAAGGATCACAGTACCCTCAAAATCTCTTTACCATAGAGATTAAAATAGTCCGGTTGAAGGGGAAATTGGATATTCGTCCATTACAGTACTGATCATGGCCCGCCTTAATCATAGGCTTAATTTAATGATACTTTCATCAAATACACTAAGATCCAATTCTCACTCCCCTCATTCTCAATTATCATCGGAGCAACCAACGCACTTTTACTTCTCTGAGATTTTTCCTCCATTCTCAATTATCATGAAGCACCCAGGAGAACTCTGATTCTCTACCATTAAATGATTTCTCTTCATCAGAAAAAATTTCTGGCTGCATGTTGGCGATTGTCATCTGTTTCTTGATTTTTAAAACAGAATCTGATTTGTTGACTTGACCGTCTGATTCCCTTTCATAGAGGCCAATACACTGGGATTGTCTACCATTTGATGCTTTCTCCTTATCAGACAAACTTCTCGCTTCAATTCTGCTATTGTCATCATTTCACGTGGATTTCAAAATTTGCCGAATGAAATTAAGGGATGCCATAGTTGATTCCTTTAATAGTGGGAGATCCTTGAACCTGACACTTCCCACACGAAACCAAAGTTCCAAACAATTTTTCAATGAATACATGTAAGTCTGGTTTCACAAAAGACACACACCGTAACTGCAAACAATTTTTTTTTTTATTCGGTCTCTCTATATTTTTTTTCCGGTCTATATATATATATATATATATATTTTCGCCTTCAAGATTTGCTTTAACTCAATAATTTCCACAAGTGCAAATAAATAAAAGCCCAAGAGATTGAAATTAAAACTTATCTTATTTTCTTTGCAATATGCCAAATGAACTTGAGAAAACTTCATCATGACGCACTCAAGAATAAGCCAGAAATATCTCTTAAGATTGTAGGCAAAATCTGTAAAGAAACAAGAAAATATTTGATTCGAGTCGCGTCCGAGGACACTGTCCTTAAGAGATATTCTACAGCCCCCTCAGTAAATAGGAAGCGGCATTTCCCCAGGATTAAACGAACCCTTCCTGTTAGGATACAGGGAGGCAGAACTGGTGAAAGATAAGGTAACCCAGTGAGATATTACTGAGGCTTCTATTTCTCTGCTTTCAAATGGTGTCACGGTTGGGATATTTATAGACAATGAATCAATGCCTTGAAAGTTGCGCCTCTTGAAAACTACACCTCTTCAATTGGAAAGTCATAACTATATGTTAGATTCATGAACCATGTTGATTCATGAACCAACACAAATCCCTTAATTCATAAGAACATAACTTCTCAAAACACATCTCTTCATTTAAACACATTCCATAATATTGGAGAGACTCTTTCTTTGACACACCTATATGCAATATTTACAACAGTATTATCACCCATGTTAAACTACAAAATATATAAAATATGGGACTACCCACAAGTTATTAATAATGCAGTTATTCTGACTACGTTCTACCTTCTCTTCTCCAAACCTTCGCTCCTCAGCAAACTTTGGCTCTTATTCGAAAACACTAGCAGATATAATATCCTATTGATTTTTTCTGAGAGATTAAAGAAATTTAAAAAAAGCAAGGTCAGAGAAACTAGAGAGAGAAACTCTTTCTTGAGATCAGTGCAAGGTGAGAGCTGTACGT
The DNA here is from genome assembly GCA_963242795.1 of Inga leiocalycina. Taxonomy (NCBI): domain Eukaryota; kingdom Viridiplantae; phylum Streptophyta; class Magnoliopsida; order Fabales; family Fabaceae; genus Inga; species Inga leiocalycina. The sequence continues at coordinate 57,963,094 of OY725327.1, read as the reverse complement.
TGCCCATAGCGGCAGCCTCTCAATGTAATAGTAAGGTTTTACGGTCACCAGAAAGTGAGGATGAGAGGAAGAAGTAAAGAGAGAAGTTCTGAGAGAGAGCGAGATCGTTCACCTAGAGTGCTAAGTGACGGTGCTGCTCGGAGACAACCATCTGATCGACTAAGGCTTACCGAGGAAGCATCTAAATGCATTCCAAGCACATTTGAGAACGAGGTAAATGAGAACCCAGTTTCTAAATCTGTGGAGATGAGTGAAGAGCAGGAAGAGACTAGAGAAGATAAAAATAGAGAAAAATCTCCCCGAGTCGAAGGAACATTCATCGGAAAAGAAACACTAGGCATAAGAGTGGAAGAATAGATGCAAGAGGAAGACGCCACTGCTATTGGCCGAACATCGGCTCTATCCTACAGGGAAGCTCTGAAGCCTAAAGAGAACTTGGCACAGAAGCAAGGAATAGAAGAGAAATCTGAGCCTACCTAGGATGGGAATCTCTATTTAAGTAATGAACAAGAGATGCTTGAAGGTGTTACTATTACTGAAACAATTAAGGGTTTGTTGATCGACTTTTTAGAAAAAGAAAAATGTAGACTTGAGCATAAATGGTTAAATTCTTTGATCATTAAGCTATTGGGGGCATACTAAATTTCATGCCGATGAGAAGGAAAATCCAAGCTATGTGGGGGAAAGCTGGTAAGGTGGATCTCTCAGACATAAGTAATGGATACATGATTGCTACTTTCTAAGACAGAGAAGACTATTTCTTTGCACTGGAAGGAGGTCTATGGCTAATCCAAAACCACTACCTTACTGTACAAATGTGGAAACGCAACTTTAATCCTTGGAATGAAAAAATTCATAGAGTTGCTATTTGGGTAAGACTACCAGGATTACCAGGGGATTATTATGACAAAAAACTCTTCTATAATCTGGGTAACAAAATTAGGAGAGCTATTAAGGTTGACGAGATGACTTTGATGAGAGCCAGAACCATGTATGCTAGAATGTGTGTAGAAGTATACTTGAATGCTCCCTTACTTCCTTCATATACAGTTGATGGCAATAAACTCATAGAATATGAAGGACTTCATCTAATATGCTTTACATGTGGTAAATTCAGGCATGATGCTGAACATTGCCCTCTAAAGTTTGCTCAAGAAGCTGCAGCAGCCAGGTGTCCAAATAACCCAAAACATGTAGGGTTGAATAGGTACCATGAATCTAGTTCACCAAACCAAAACCAATCGGAAAAAGTTTTTGGTGAATGGACGGTGGTCCAAGACTCAAGACACTACTGTAAACACATGAACCGAGATGGTAAGGGTAGTGAGGGATCGAGAAAAGCCACCGAAGGAGCTAAACAAGCTGGAACCTCGAGGTTTGCAATTTTGGTGGTTGAAGAGGACAATACCAAAATGACTTATGCAAAAGATGACGTCCAAATCCCACTCATTATGAATTTCATCTTTTCTTATATGATCACAAGCCCATCTCAGCATCGTCATCTCAGCTACTCCTATTTTAAGTTGATGACAAAAAAGAGAATGAGAATCAATCAAAGTAGTTTTAAGTATATATTCTTGCTTCACATTTCATGTGCCCTACATTTGTTTTACTTGCATTATGCCTGGGTTTTCCAGGGGGAAGAAAGGTACACAGTAGCTAGTTTGAAGTCTCTCACTTCCTCCACACTTATTGATTAGGAAAGGAACACTCATTGATTCCAAGCCCTGAAACACTAATCTTGATAGATCAGGAAGCTACCCTAGGATTTTGTGTTGAGTAAATGACACCCCACTGGTGATAATTAAACAGTCAAAAACTGTAGTAGAACTTATTGAAAGCTTAAAACAAAAGTTTTGATCTAAATAAAGAGGGTATTAGCTCCCTATTATTTACTTGTATTTTTAGTTAAAGATATTCATAAAGCACGTGTGAACCAAACCAAGTAATGAAAATATAAATATAGCACTACCATGGCTAGATCTCGTAATGGATAAAAAGCAACTACCAAGAATCAATAAGATCACCAATTTTCATGCGCAAACTTTAAGGCTCAGGATAAACTGGCCATGGTTCAACTCTCAGTGCAACAAAATGAACAAGTATCAGAGAAGAAAGGAAGGAAGGAAGGAAGGAAGGAATGAGAGGAGAGGTTACATACACCCATTATATTTTCATCTGGCTAAAGAATTCACTTACAAGAGTATCAATTTGGAGCACTATACTTGCATAATGCAAAGCAAGTTCAGCAGGGCCTAATCTTTGGTGATTGCTTACATATATAGTTGCTGCTTTATGTTCATCTGCAAGCACCCATGAATAAGTACCATTTATTGAATGAGGAAAAAGTCCCACATAGTAAGTTTCTAACATTAGGGGAGCGTCTTGGGTTATAAAAAGAGGAGGCCCCTTCTCCTTCTAATTTCATCCCACAATTGCCTTTTCTCTTCTATAAGGCATTTTGTTTTTTCTCCTCTCTTATAGTATTTCACTTATAAATTATTTTGAGTAACATTAGATTCTAGTATTCTTTTTATTGTTGTCTTATTTATTATTTATTAGCTGTTATTATGTATAGTAGTTGTGATTTATTATATTATTAAATTACGTCTAGAAATTTTGTTTTCTAGTATTGTGATTTTTTAGTATAATCGATTACACCCCATATATTCTGCTTTCATAACAAATGATATTAGAGCCAAGATTCTGTCTGAGTATGTTCTATGGTTACAGCATAGTCTGAACTTCCACATCAAAAAAGAATTACTTTGAGCTTTTACATTGACAGTTATTAAATAGTATTTGGACCATAAATGACGGACAAAAACAATGAATAATTCGCATCATATTTCAACAATTTGTCATTGGCATCTTTGCTTTTGACAAGAAATATGTCCAATACGAAGTTTGCAATTGAAATTTTTTACGGATCAGGACATTTTGGGATGTGGCAAAGAGAGGTTCTTGATGTCCTTTTGCAACAAGGACTAGATTTTGCTATTGAAGAAAGGAAACCAAACAGCATAGGGGAGGAAGATTAGAGAATCATTAATCATATTGCTTGTGGTACCATTCGATCGTACCTTTTAAGAGAATAGAAGTATCCACTCACAAAGGAAATTTTTGCATGTAGACTAGGGAAGGTACTGGAAGACAAATTCTTGAAGTAGAATAAACTTCAAATGGAAAAAAGACTATTTCACTACACTTATGCTCTTGGTACCACAATAAATGATCACATCACCAGATTTAACAAGTTGGAAACAGATTTGCAAAATATGGATGTGACTTTTGAAGATAAAGATCTGGCCTTGATGTTGTTGGGATCACTTTCTAATGAGTACAAGCACCTGGAGGCTACTTTACTTCATAGCAGAGAGGAAGTATCTCTCAGAGAAGTTTGTTCTACCTTATACAGCTATGAACAAAGAAAGAAAGAAAAACAAAGAGGCGAAAAAGAAGAGGTATTAGTCATAAGAGAACGCACTGAAAACCATAAGAGATCGAGGAAAGGGCGATCCAAATCGAGGTCCAAACCCAGTAAAAATGAATATGCTTTTTGTCAAGAAAAAAGCCACTGAAAGAAGGATTGTCCAAACTTGAAAAACAAGCCAAACCTAACAATGGGAAGGTCGTTATGGCCTCAAATATAGCTGACTGTAATGATGAAAACTCAAATTTCTCACTATCTACAACGACGTCACCAAAACCATCAGACGTATGGTTGTTGGACTCAATCTGTAGCCATCGTATGTGTCCTAGCTGAGACTAGTTCACTAATTTCCAAGAAAGAGGATGTGGAGTTGTCTACACATCATATAACACTTCTTTTATTGCATATGGCATTGGTTCAATTTGATTAAGGAACCATGATAGATTGATCAAAACATTAATAAATGTTCGTTATGTACCGAATTGGAATAAAAATCTCATTTCTATAGGAACTTCTAGGTTCAAAGGGGTTCAAATTCACTACATAAAGTGGAGTAATGAAGATATTTTCTGGTGCACTTGATTGAACCATATTTTTATATGAATTTTTTATGATTAATTTGGGGTTTTAATGTATTTTCTGGGACATTATTGCATTATTAAACATTAATTTGAGTTAGAGACATTTGTATTAAATTAAGTGTAATTAAGGGTAAAATAGTTATAAAATTGTTAATTTATTCATACAAATGTTTTCTTGGATTTTTAATGCTATTTTATGTTTAATTTTGCATTGTAGGTGATTTGGAAGAAAATTGGAAATTTTGGAGGACAAATTAATATTTTAAAGATTGGAAAAAATTACAGAAAGGGCCCCCATATTTTTATGGAAATTACAGTTAATGAAGAAAAGAGACTAGGAAAATTAGAGAAAAGGGCCCAAAATATTTGAAATTCATAGTTGAGCCCAGAAAAATTTTTGAAATATGCAATCGAGTCCCTTAAAGAACTTTCCAAATCCTCACTTTAGTCCCTGGTCAAAACTGGCGTTTTGACCAGGGCTAACTTTCTGCAGAAAAGGGATCCGAAACAGAGACGCTGGGCAACAGATCCGACTTGGCTGTGGACATGGAGATCTGGATATAGGGGACCCGAGAGTGAGCTGAGGATATAATTAGAAGGGAGAGCCGCAACGCACAGACACGCACATCGCATCTTCATCTTCAACCTTCGCCTTCTTCTTCCTCTCTCTCGCCGGCGGCTCATCCACCACCATAGGCCGCCGGCGAGCATCATTCCACTGCCAAGTTCGAGCTGCAGCGAAGGGATAGCAGAGCGGACCTGAGGCAGAGAGCTGAGGGATGGGAGCTGAGAGTTGAGAGTATCTGCTCTGGACTTGTCCCAGCCGTCAGTGTCCTCTGTTTGCAAATCATCACAGCCGTTGGTCTCCCTGTTCCTGAACTGTCTAACCCGTGGCTTAATTCCCTCTGTTCTGTTCTGTTTCTGAATTCAAATCCAGCCCAATGCTTAATTGATTAAATGCTGATTTATCATTTTTAATATGTGATTTCAAGGCTGGGTATTTGAATCAGAGTGTGGTTATATTTCTAGAAGTTATTCTCATGATTGGCTAGACAATTTTGTGCTCTTGGGGATGAATTGGAGATGGCTTGAGCTCATATGTGCTTTAAAAGGGGAGTTTATTTTATCTATAGCTCATTGTATTTTTGATTTCTTAGGTTTAAGAATTCATTTATATATTGAGACTATAATTTTAGTTATGTTTTATTCTATGGATTAAGTTGTTGTGATTTGTAATTTGTAATGAGGATTTATACTCATCAATATATATATGGTTATATATATGTTTCCTATGATTCTATTGCTTTCTATCTATTTAACATGGTATTGTTGGATAGTTTGATTGAATTAGAATTGTAGTTAAACCTAAATGCATTGCTTATTCCATAGTCACTCTCTAAGGGATTTTAATAATGCCTAAATAAATGGGTTCATGAGTTTAAGCATTAGACTCAATGGTAATTGGGGTTTGATATATTAGAAAACTTAGAGAAACTCATTACACTAAGAGGGCTCAATAGCATTTCAAGGGTAGGGGTTCCTCTCTTGTGATACTAGACTCAATGGTAATTGAGGTTTGGTATATTAGAAGCTTAGTGAATTAACTCCTCAAATATCTTAATTGAGCAAGAATAGTCATTGAAAACTATTTCCAAGAGCATCTTCATCATTTGCATTTCTAACCCATTCCATTCCATATCAGTTTTATTCCAAAAATCCAAAAATATTAGTTTTAAAAGCATTTTAGCTTAATTGCAATTTAGTTGTTAGATAAAAACTTAAAAACCATTTTTAACTCATTTCATGTCAATAATTGTACTTAGTTCCTAGGTAATTAATAAAAGGCTCTTCGAGAGACGATCCGGGATTACACCCTATATTGCAATCCTTGGTTATTTTTGAAGAGGTTACCAAGGCACAAAGCCGACAAAGCCTATTTCTTCAATAGCATGTACCATTATCAAGGTAGTACAATTATTGGGTTAGCAGCAGTAACATCCAGGGATAAGAATAAGGTAGAGGCGACCAGGTTGTGGCATATGAGATTAGAACATATTGGAGGAAAATTGTTGAAAGCTTTATCAGATCAAGGATTGTTAAAAGGATTAAAGCATTACAGTTTGAAATTTTGTGAGCATTGTGTAAAAGGAAACAAACAAGGGTCAAGTTTGGTACAACCATCCATAATACAAAAGATATTTTGGATTATGTTCACTCTGACGTTTGGGCTCTTTCTAAAATACCTTTATTAGGAGAAAAACATTATTCTGTAACCTTTGTTGACAATTTCTCCCGAAAAGTTTGGGTGTATACAATGAAGACTAAAGATGAAGTGTTGGGAATTTTTCTCAAATGAAAGGCGATGATAGAAACATAAATAAGTAGGAGGATTAAGTGTCTTCGTACAAAGAACAAAGGAGAATACATGAATGATCCTTTTCAGAAGATTTGTAAGGATAATGGAATCATTAGACACTTCACCGTCAGACATACACCACAACAAAATAGAGTAATAGAACACATAAACAGGACTTTGTTGGATAAGGTTCAGTACATGTTGTCTAATGCTGGTTTGGGCAATGAATTTTTGAAAAAAGTCATCTTCTATCATAAAGGCAACTATCTTAGCAAACTCTACCCTTACCAGAAACTATAACTTTGATACCACAAATGTAACCCCTACCATATAATCAGTAATTATGATTCAAAAATACGTACTTAAGATGAATTAGAAACCAGCTAATGGTAAAGGACATATTTTCAATCTCATCTTTAAGATAGGGTTTTTAAAAATTTCTTTTGAAATCTAATTAACCCGGTCTCGTATTTGCATTTTGAATATAACTATTCTACACAGGTAAGTCGCATTCATACATATTAGAGTGTAAAACCAAAAGTCCCGGCAAACCCTGGGTTTCATACATTAACTAAAGGGTTTACAAGGTGCATTCGCCCATTTACAAGTTCCCACACAGGGGATTATATGAACTATTCAAAAAATTTACATCCCAAATATATAAAGCAATCCCAGTCAAAAATTCGATAACCAACTACCAAAATACATCCCTACAAGAGTCCTAGCTGCCCTTGGTCGTTTGCTTCCCCTTTAAGCCACTTGCCCTGTTTGTAGGTTAGTTAATGGAAAGAATGAGATTCAAAAGAATCCCAGTAATAACAAATCACTCATACAACATATAATCACATAGCATGCAAGTAAATCATCAAGCAGCACAGTAGCAATGAACACAGCATACACATAGCTATCACAATATACATATTGTCTTCACGGCGTTCACATAGTCTTCACAGCATACACATAGCCTTAACGGTTCAAACATTTACAACGACAAGGGTAAAGATGACCGGCGTCACTCCCTACGAATGCTCATGCTGAAATGTGGACATCTAATACACATAGCCTTACAGCTTACACATAGCCCTTCGGCTTTCACATAGCCTTTACGGCTATCATGTAGCCTTTCGGATTTCACATCCACACGCTTTGCCACATCCAAAATCATTACAAAACAATGATAAATCAAACATACAATGCATCATATATAGTATAAGAGAAAGCGTCACTACCTTGTTCTTTCCGGGTGTGCTCTGACATAGGTGGTTCACGAACAGGGGAAATATCAAATCCTCTTCCTCTTTCCAAAGCTAGTTTCTTGATTCCTCAACTTTCAAATTTTCTCAAGCACTCAAACACCTTCTTTCACAAATCTTAAGCTTTCTTCTTTCTCTTTCCTCTTGAACTTGGACAAAATGGAGAATGGAAGAGAAAGGGATCAGATGATGAAGATGGTTTGAATTTTTGGGAAAAGAAGGCCCTTGGCCGACTTTGAGAGGGAGGAGAAAGGAAAAGAGATTTTGACAATGTGACCAAATCCATGGCTTACATGTTGACATGTGTCAACATCTTGTTTCTTCTTCTATGAGCACACACACATGTAATTCCTCCCTCTTGCTCTCTTGACAATTAATCATAACCATTGATATTTGAGTTACCAATGAGATTCCTCTTTAGTAACTAACCAATTGGTCGGTAACTTCCTTTTTCCCATTTTGTCCCTGATTATGGCAATTCTTACCGAATCACCACCAAACATATCTTATTATCCCATTTCACCTTAATATATGCCCTCCCTCTAATTTAACTCAATTTAGATGTTAATCCATAATTGAATTTAAATATAGGGTTTAGGAACTACTTATTACGCATTCGGATCACAATTCGTATCATATTCTCCAAAAGTGTTTGTTTATCAATAATTACATTCACTTTTGAAGTTATTAGCCCTTAATCACATTTTGGGGCATTACATGTGCCACCTCATTAATCGTGTACCATCTGTTGCTATTAGTGGTAAGACACTATTGGATCAATTGTATGGAAAACCTGCTATAGATTATGATTCTTTGCATGTGTTTGGCTCAACTACATACTATCATGTGAAAGAGTCAAAATTGGATCCAAGAGCAAAGAAAGCTATTTTTTTGGGGATTACTTCTAGAGTCAAAGGATATCATTTATGGTGTCCAGATACAAAGATTATATTCAGCAGGGATGTTACTTTTGATGAATCTGCCATCGTGCGAAAGGTATTAGTTAAAGATACCAAACAAATTGATGGAGTTTCAAAGCAGGTGGAGTTTGAAGGAAAGTTGATTTTCCCAGTACAAGGAACAAACGGAGAAACAAAAGAAGACTTTCTTACGAAAGAAGAAGAGCCAATTGAGAGGGAGGTTTCAACTCATGAACCTCAATAGTAACATAAATCAATAGCAACCAACAAGCCAAAAAGAACAATAAGAAAGCCTACTCATTTCATGGATATGGTAGCTTGTGCAACCTCAATTGCAGCTGATAATATTCCTTCCACCCTGTTGTTTAAAGCTTAGAAAAGGATAAGTAAAGAAATGCCATAAATGAATAAATGCAGTCCCTTCATCAGAATAGTACATGAAAATTGGCCAAACTCCCAAAGGGTAAGAAAGCAATTGGTTGCAAATGGATGTATGCAAAGAAAGAAGGATTTCCTAACCAAGATTATATGCGCTACAAAGCAAGATTGGTAGCTAAAGGCTATTCTCAGAAGGAGGGAATTTATTACAATGAGGTTGTTAACTCTCAGAAATCGATAATATTCTAGCATATTTTCTTCTATTTTTAACTATTTTTTGGATTCAAATTGAGTATAGAAAGAGTTAATAGAAGAAAATGTGCATATCAAAGTAACGAGCTAAAGTTGAAGTAGAACAATATATTTGTGGGCTTTAGTTTAAAAGAAAAGTTAGAACTTATGAATCCTCTCTTTTGTAGGAGGATAAAGACAAGTTTGGAAGCTTTTGAAGGATTGAAGATTAAGAGGGTGGAAGATGACAAGTCAAGAGCTAGCTCATGGGCAAAGAGGAAGTTGTTGTGTTGTTGGTTTCAGCCAACAATACATGTGCTGAAGCCAACAAGGTTAGAACTTATTGTGTCATATGCTTCAGCACACACGTATGTGCCGAAGCATACAACAGACTATGAAACCATGTGTTTTACTTACTGAAATGCATGAGGAGGGTATTTAAGCAGGGATAGGCCGAAATTAGGTCATTCTTCAGTTTTCAAGTGTTCCTGGGAGATAGGTGTGCTAGGGTTTTGCCCCTTTGAAGAGTATTGAGCTTGGGTTGAAGTCTAGAAGCAATTTGGGGCTCAAATCCTTGGTTTTTCTCATTCCTCTTCTCTTTCTTTGTTAATTTTCTATAATGGCTGTAATTATTCTGCATAATTGTAGCTTTTTCATGACTTTGTATAGCTAAACACCTCATTTTAGGGTTGTTTTGAACCCTTGTATGGATTAAGCACCCATTTCCCCTTATATTTGTGACTAATGATGAGATTATGCTGATTTACTCTTTTCTTAATGCTTCTTATTAATTGGCCACCAATAAGGTTGTTGGGTTCACTTGATTAATGCTTGAGAGGGCTAGATTAAGTGTAGAACTTGAGTTAAATCGTGTGAGAGCTTGAAATTTATGAATTGAATGGATAGCTTTGTTAATGAGGTAGAGATACACTCATTGACCTCACATAGCCCAATAGGATTTGCAATGAAAGCAGGGTTTGATTAGTTAATTAAGAGATTAATGAATTAATTAAACTATACGCCTATTTGGAGATTTGAGAGAGCACTTATAGGTAAATTAGTATCCTTGGTTAGTATAATCTTTCATTAAGTAGCATATGTTGGGGGGATTTAGTGAGTGCTTTTGAAATACAAGGGGGATAAACAATCTTAAGCTTCATTAAATACTTGAATTCAAAGAATCATTTGCTTTATAAATTTTCCGTTGAAAAGTAGTTTTAAATTCCTTTTTCACCCAACCAACATGTTTTGTTTCAACTTGATCAATTTCAAATGAATCTATTCAACCTAATTGAACACATGATTGCATTTGTTAGTTCGCTTTCATCGTAGTCCTCATGGGAACGATCTTTACTCATCACTTTATTACTTGAGACCCGTACGCTTGTGGAAGCTAAACGGCGAACAGAGGTATTTTCCCCAGTTGTGAAACATTCCTCCACTAGAATTTTGTTGGCTTTGGTAGCACAGTTAGATTTGGAACTAGTTTAAATGGATGTTAAAACTACATTTTTAAATGGAGACTTGGAATAAGAAATCTACATGACTCAGCCAGAAGGATTCAAATTTGCTGCAAAGGAGAATATGGTGTGCAAACTTAAAAAATCATTATACGGATTGAAACATTCTTCGAGACAATGGTATAAATGCTTTGTAGTCAAATTGCAAAGAAAAAAGAAAATATTTAGTTCGAGTCTCGTTTGAGGACACTATCCTTAAGAGATATTCCACAACCCCCTCAATAAATAAGAAGCAGCATCTCTGCAGGATTAAACGAACCTTTCCTGTAAGGATATAGGGTGGTAGAACTGGCAGAAGATAAAGTAACTCCATGAGATATTATCGAGGCTTTTGTTTCTCTCTTCCAAATGGTGTCACGGTTGGGTATTTATAGACAATGAATCAATTCCTTGAAGTGGTGTCTCTTGAAGACTACACCTCTTCAATCAGAAGTCATAACCATCTATTAAATTCATGAACCATTTTGATTCATCAACCAACATAAATCACTAAATTTATTAGGACATGAATTTTCAAGACACATCTCTTCATTTTAAAATATTCCAATAATATTATAGAGCTTCTTTCTTTAACACACCCATATGCAATATTTACAACACGTTTGACAAGTTTATGTTGCGGCATAAGTACAAAAGAAGCAAATACAATCATTGTGTCTAGTTGCGGAGGCTTGAAGATGAATCCTTTATATATCTCCTTTTATATGTTGATGATATATTGAGAGGCTAAAGGTTCAACTAAAAAACGAGTTTGAGATGAAGGATTTAGGTGGAACCCCCTGCCTTAAAACATTAATTATAATTTGAGAGTGCATAATTAAATGGTTTGAAGACCGTCTGATAATTTAAAAATCATTTTAAACTCCCACCCTGTGGTAGGGTTTTCACAAATATTTTCAAAACTTCATCCCTATCCTAGTCTCAAGTTCAAATATCGAATATAATTACCTATATAGTTAAATCACATTTATACATATCAGAGTGCATAGCCAAATTCCCAGCAACTCTCGAGTTTCATATATGTATAAACTAAGGGTTATAAGTTCCAACTAGGGGATGACATGATCAAAATCAAACATAATATTTACATCCCAAAAACAATTTACTGTAATCCCTTTCCAAAAGAGATAACCAACAATCCAAAATAACATCCCTACGAAGTCCTAACTGCTCCTGGTCGTTCGCTTCTCCTTGGAGCCACTTGCCCTGTCTGAAATGTTAGTCAATAGAAAGAATGAGATTCAAAAGAATCCTAATAGTAACAAATCACTCATACAATATATAATCACATAGCATGTAAGTAAATCATCACATAACAACACAAATACAAATTACACCCCACCCTCATCCCCTTTTTTCCGTCGAGAAGGCTCGGAATCCTTACCCGAACCGTTGTTAGCGACTCAGGGACTATTGGCGTGGTGGTGCATACACATAACCTTGCAGCTCACAATTAGCCTTCTAGCTTCCACATTGCCTTACGGCTTACACCTAGCCTTTCGGCTTCCATATTACCTTACGGCTTACATATAGCCTTTCGACTTCCACATTGCTCCATCCGCCATAACAAAACAATGACATACACACATACAACACATTTACACATAGTATAAAGGAAGAGTCACTACCTCATAGGCGATTTCACCAAAAACATAATTATTTTCTCCAAAATTCATCATTTTGCTTTCTTTAATGCCCCAAAGATATAAGAATCAAAGTGGCGCAGCGGCAGCGTGGTGTGGGCCGATAACCCATAGGTCCCAGGATCGAAACTTGGCTCTGATACCAAAAATGTAACCCCCCCTTCCGTAATTATATTCTAAATATGAGATTAAAGTGAAATAGAGACCAATAATTATTAAAACCCATTCACAATCTCATCCTTGAGATAAGGTTTTCACAAATACTTTTTGAAATATAATTGACCTGGTCTCATATTCACGTATTGAATATAACTACTCTGTGAAGATAAATCACATTCGTATAACTATCAGAGTGCACAATATACATTTCCGGCAATCCCGGATTTCTTACATTAATCCAAGCTTTACAAGGCACATTCGCCCTTTACAATTTTCCAAATAGGGGATTACACAAATTCTCATACCAAATACATACTCGAATATACATTCCAACATATACAATCATATATCCAAATATACTTAATCTCAAACATGCATTGATAACCAACTATCACAAGATTACAACCTAAAGGAGTCATTGCCACCTATGGTTGCTTGCTAAGTTGGTAGGAGAGGGTGAGATTATAGAGAATCTCAGTAGGAAACAAATACCAGTATGCATACAAGATAAGTGTTTAATGCATGACATGCTTGTAATACATAACTCATGATCACACAATAACATATCTGTGTGCTCAATTTTTCAACAACATACTCATGGCCATAGCATAAATAGAAACAGAGCTACAATCATTCATATATGTTTCACATAATCAAGCAAAGCAATACATGCATCAATACACCAACACAATTATCAAATACATGCAGAAGAGGTAAGTTCCCTACCCTTTTTCTTTCCACATATGCTCCAGCATTGGCTACTCACGATCAAAGCGAATATCCAACCCTATAACCAAATCAAGGACATAGGGTCAATCTTGATTCCAAATCCTTACTTCCATATCACTTAGTGCACGTTTGGTTCACGGAATCAGAGGGAATGTAATGCAATGTAATGGAATGTAATGTAATGATGATTACATGATTCTGTTTGGTTCGTCATTAGGGAAAGATGATGCATAAGCATGAAAATGTTTGGTTGGATTACATTAAACAGGGGAATACATGATAATAATGTATAAAAAGACAGAATTACCCATGTCTACATATATATATGTATAATGACTTGAAATTATCTATTATTTCACCAAGTATGTAAAATAATTCTATTCACACTTATAATAATCAATTAATAAACAAAATTACCCCTTGTCCATATGTATAACAAAAATTTTGTTAACTTAACAGCAGTATGAGGTGAATCCTCATCACACATATAATAATAAATTGAAGTATAATGCATGTTTATTGCTTTTTTTTATTGTGTATTATATCACAAGAACGCAAATATTGGAGATAAAAGCAAACATTCAACATATTGACATCCCTCGTGAACAACGCAAATATTGGAGATAACAACAAATATTATATAGCAGCGAAAAAATCATAAATTATTGGAGAGACTTACCTCACGATAAAGCTGCGATAGAGATGATCAATATGGTGACAGCAAAGGATGAGAATTAATTGCGATGAAGACGAGCGGCAGGAGTGCTTTTTTTTTCATTGAAGAGAATAGTGGGTAGATAAGTAGGGTTTATTTGTGGGCAATATGGTCAATTTAAAAAGTTATAATGGAAATATTGTCTTTTCCATTTGATTACAGGATGCCTGCATCCTCATTCATTAGCCCTAGCAGTGTAATCATGATTACATCAAATGATGTAATCAGGATTACAAATGTAATCCTCTTTACATTACAATAAGCCCAACCAAACGCTGTAATCAGCATATTGCAACAGGGTTACATGTAATCATATCCCATGTAATTGAACCAAATGTGCCATTAAAGTTGGTTACCATTCACAACATTTAGGTGACTATAATAAGCTCAACGAAAGCCTAAAGGATTGGGATGTACTAGGTGAAAATCACCTTTCAAAACCACAAAATATTGAAAATGACGGTTGGCTACAGCCAAAACGTGCACAGAAGGTTTTTGGCTGCAGCCAAGTATTTTTGCCTATGGCCAAAACGCACACAGAAACTTTTGCGCTGCAGCCAAGTCAACTTCAAAAATTCATAATTAATTCTAGAAAAATTGAAATGAGGTGATCCCAAAGCCAAATGAAAGCTATTTAAGTCCTCTTTATAGGAAAAATATGGATCAAGGCTTTCCATAACCACAGAAATACATAATTACACAAATATCCACACTGCTCCAGAATCAAACCCGGTTTTGACCTCAAACTTTAGACAACTATAACTCCCAGCTCACAAAACGAAATGACATAATTTATATGTCCATTTTGAAGCTTGGGATGTGAACTTTAAGATTGGAAAGTTTCATAATTTTATAACAACATTTTCCCAGTCAAAACGTCCACACAACCAGACTGCCCAAAACAGACTTTCAATGGATAGCATTTCAGTTTTGGCTCAATTGCTTCCAATGGTCCAATTTTCACATCAAACATCATTCCTACATAAAATTGCACAAGGAATCCATTGGAAACACCAAATCAATCAAATTGACATTACTTTGACATGTTTTATCAATAATCACAACATGTCATCACACAATCACAACACAAACACACATTGTCATTCCTTTCATTCCAAGTTCTCAAACCAATTCCAATGGCTCTATAACACATCAAGACACCAATTGCCACTCAAAACACAAGGCAATTCATATATTTCGAAAATACCATAAAATCAGGGCAAAATTCACAATTCACAAAACTCATCCACAAATCACAAAACTTAGATCAAAAGGCTTCAAATACTCACATCTTCCTCTTTCCCAAATAAATTCCTTGATTCTTCATCTTTCCACTTTCCTCAAGCCACCAAACATCTCCTTTCAAAAATCTAAAACCATAGAGATGAAGCTCTCATCAACATGATCAATATTAAAGAAGGGTATTTGAGCGTTAAAGGCCAATTAGAGTACCATACCTTGAACTTCTTCTTTCTCTTTCCACTTTGAGCTAGGCGAAAATGGAGAACAAGAGAGAGAGAGAGAGAGAGAGAGAGAGATGATGAAGTGAATGCAGTTTTTTACCTTTTGCCTCATATGTTGGCTAACTATGAAAGAGAGAGGGAAGATTTTGAAAAGTTGACCAAGATCCAAGGGTCCAAATTGTGCCAAGTGTCACCCTCTTGCTTCATCAACCATGAGTTCACATAGGCATACATGCATGGGATTCCACCCCTTGATCTCTTACACAAATCAATCACAACCATTGATCTTGAAGTTACCAATGAATTTCCTCTTCGGTAACTGACCAATTGGTCGATAACTTTACCGTTTTGCCCCTGATTATGACAATTCTTCTTGAATCACCACAAAACTCATCTTATCTTTTCATTTAACCACCTTATATGCCCTCCCTCTATTTTAAGTCAATTTAGATGTTAATCCATAATTGAACTTAAATACAGGGTTTCAGCGCTGTTCATAACATATACGAATCACATTCGAGTGCCAAATCACATCATATTCTCTAAAAGGGTTTACTTATCAATAATCACCTCCGCTTTTGGAGTCATTATCCCTTAATCAAAATTTAGGATCCTACTAAACCAGGGCTTAGCAGACCACTTATTTCAAACTTATTCTCTAGCCTCAAATCTCAAAATTCGAGATATTACATTAGGTGAGGCAAAGAAAATTCGTGGCATAAAGATAACAAGAGATAAACAATCAAATAAACTCTTTTTTTTTTATCTCAAAAGGAGTATTTGAAGAGGGTGCTAGATTGATTTGGTATAAATGAGAAAATGAAGCCGGTTAGCATTCCACTTGCCCCTCATTTTAAGCTTAATGCTTTTTTTTTATTAGACACCCACTGGATGCTGGCCGGGATCAAACTCGAATAGTGAGGCACTTAGGCCTCAAGCCCTGCCATCTGCGCCATAGTGCCCTGGCCCATTTTAAGCTTAATGCTGATATGTCACCAAAGGGTGAAGATGAACGAGAATATATGTCAAGAGTATTATACGCAAATACTGTTGGTAGCTTGATGTATGCACTGGTTTGTACAAGACTTGATATTTTCTCAATAGTACTCAATATCCTAAAGTAATTTTTAGTGCATTTTTTTAGCCCTAAGGATACTAGATGCTATTAAGAAAATACTTCTAAATGAAATCCCTACCTAGCTAGCTAGCTCTGAAACCTTGAACTATCAACAGATTAATGATGTTGAAAAGTCTTGGAATCAATATCCGATGATTATCTTGTTTAACATAATGGACCCCCAAACTCTGATATTAGAGGTTATTAGGTTTGCAAAAAAAAAAAAAACGTGCTTAGTATTAGACTCCAATCATTGTCCACCATTATTAGCCATGCATCCAAGCTTTTAAGCATAGGGTGATGTGAATGAGAAAAGAAAAGAAACGTGAAAATTGCTGAAAATTTCTCATTCCAACATTTATTGTCTAAACATACTTGGTCTGATTTGGAGGGGAGGGGAGGAAAAATTTTTATAAGTTGAATTTTAAAAAATTAAAGAAATGAAGTTACAAAATTTTAATAAAGAAAATATATAAGAAAAAAGAGTAAGAAAAACTTTTAATCCCACTTCTATAATGCTTTCCCTCCCCTCCTCCTCATACCAAACAAGCCCTTAAGGACCTGGGTACTTTAGGGATGTAACTCATTTTCAGCTGCAGCCTACAGGTGCAACTTTTCTTCAGCTATGTGCAACATAACTTCAACCATATGTAAATGTCTTTTATTTTACATGTAGTTAAAGATAGATTTCACACAGTTGGAGTCTTGATTTCTAAATCAACCCTTATAACAAACTCAGCTAATCACTTAGGGATACTACACCTTGAGTAATCCTCACAAGATTAAGAGAACTAAAAGTTTAAATAACTCGTGAAGAACTTTGGAGCATAAATAGACTACAGAGAGAGCTGAGAGTAATAAATGCTCAGATGTTTCGCACTTAATTATTGCACTAACCAACTTAAATATAATGATATTTATAGTTTTTCTTAATAATTTAATTAACATCTTGTGCTAGCGTTAAGCATGAAGGCTAGCTCCTTAAGTGAGAAAACATAACACATTAATTATAAGATCAAGAATGAATGTGTGGACCACTCTGGTCCTCTTAAATGGGTTTTTTTTTCTTTATTAATTACAATAAACAAAAAAAATGTATTTATATTAACTTTTGAAACAATCATAGATAAAGACAAAGTTGAAAATGTAGCTCATTATTAACAAATTAACTAACTCTTCTTAATATGTGAGAGTTACTTAATTTAGACTTATATTAAACTTACAAATAGGATCAAAATGGTATTCCACAAAGCAATTAACACATTAAATAGTCAGGTTAAAGCATTAAATAGGAATCTGGATTCAAAAACTTTTTTTTTTTTACTTTCTAACTTTCTTGAAAATTGGAATACTCGTTTTCATGCAAAAAGGCTTTTCTGTTACCCTCATAGATTGACCCTACCCAAAGTGTGTAATTAAATTTAGGCAGACTAAGGGTTTGTTTGGCAGGAGGGAAATAGAGAGGAAGGGAGGGAGGGAAAATTTTTATAAATTGGATTTAAAAAAATTGGAGAACTAGGGTTATAAAATTTTAATAAAGATAAGATGTAAAATAAAACAATAAGAAAAATTAATTAAAAACCTTCAACCCCACTTCTCTAATTTTTTAAAATCCAAGTTATAAAAATTTTTCTTCTCCTCCCCTCCCCTCCAAATCCATCATACCAAACAACCCCTAACTGACCTGAACTATGTTCTCTACTAAATGAACAGAATCAAAAAGATGAGCAGCAAATTTAGGTAGACTAACTGACCTGAACTATGTTCTGTACTAGATGAACAAAATCAAAAAGATGAGCTGCCCATAATTACATTAAAGAACCCCACGAGATCTCCATAGTAAGTTGACAAATAATGGCAATGAAAAATATCAAGCAATAACCTATGATGAACACTTGTACAAATTTTAAAAAATGTACAATGGAATAGAATCAGACACTTGTACTATATATATCTACACACACAACAACAACCATCTGTGTCTCACAGTGTAGAAATCCTCAAAAGCTTGTACCCTCTTCATCCGGTGACATCACAGTTAAAAGAGAGTACTTCACTTTAAGTGATATTTTGCCATTCTCCATGAACAGCCTTGCCCCAGACACAACCCAGTAGCCTGGTGAGTCCTGTGGCCCTTTAGTTATCTCTGTGGTATCAACAAACTTCAAAAGTTTTGGTGTTTGTGTAGGCACAGGAGGTCCATTGGGATATAAAGCAGAGTTTATGTGGACATCAGCAGGGTTAGGAGGCTGCTTCTGTGCGGCGTTCGAGAAGCGACCGCTGATCAGGGCTGACATCATTCCAGATTTCTGAGTCAAGCCAGGAGAACCGTGCCAGTCAGGAGCTTTGACGCGGGTTGCACCGATGACTTTGGCAAAGGTAAGTCTGAGATATAGAACTTTCTTCAGGCCATGGTCTTTGACCTCAAAGCGTGCACCGGTCACTATGGAGTTATCCTCGTATAAGTCAACTGGGGCCGTGCACACATGAGAGAAACTCTTCCATTGAACCTTCTCGAAGTACTTGCGTTCCAATGCGGTGTCTGGGACATTCTCGCTCTTATCATTTTCGAGTTGGAATGTCTGCGGCTGTGAGGAAAGATGCTGCAAATGGATTGCCAGGCGATTGCTTTTTTTCCCTTCTAAATATAATCTAAGGCCCGTGACAGGTTTCTCGCCCACATCAACCTTTTTAAGCAAGTAATCCAAAGTCAGTCTAAATCACAACATTTTCCAACATACCATCTCCGGTCCTTAATATAAGAATCCTATTTGTATTGCAAATTGCATCACAAACGGGATCTTATATTAAAGACCGGAGGTAGTATTAAACAAGAAGTATGAGGGAATGCACACAATAGAATGACTTTTTTTCCCCAATCACAAATCTCTAGAACGTAATCATATCAATGTGGTGGCATTAATTTTCATTCTTTCATGCATCCCCCCCCCCCCCCAAAAAGATTTATGAAAAATAGGGAGAAACATATTGGATGCCCAAAAATTTGAAACAGACCAAGCATGATATAAGCAAAATGCATGAGGGAGGTCGTTAAAGATGATAACACCTTTTTAAGTTGTTAGACCTCAAACGCTATAGGGTTAGGTAGCATCCAACACCCTGAAGTATTTTTCAAGTAGCACATAGTATCCTAAACTAATTTTTGGTGTTTCAAGTATCCTAAAGTATTTTTTTAATAGCGCTTAATATTCTAAAGTAATTTTTGATGTATCAAACACTCTAAAGTATTTTTTCAAAAACACACTCAATATTCTAAGTTTAGTATGCTTGTTGTTACTGAGAAAAATACTATAAGGTAAAAATACAACAACAACAACAAAACCTTATCTTACTAGGTGGGGTCGGCTACATGGATCGCATGATACCATTATACTATCGAAAACCGGCTCTTTAAATAGATTATTAACCAAAAGACCCCGCTTTATAACCTCATTAAGCGTTTGTTTAGGTCTCCCTCTACCTCTCTTTAAGAGCAAAATAGCACCAAAAAATACTTTAGAATACTGAGTGCTACTGGAAAAATTCTCTAAGGGACTGGATGGACAAAAAAATTAGTTTAAAATACCAAGAGCTACTGGAAAAATGCTCAAGGGTGCTAAATGCTACTTAATCCAACACCATAAGCAAAAGGTGATAAAAAGGTGCATGTCCAAGTGAGGCAAGAATCTAAAGTAACTGATTATTATAGTATGGCTGTGGTCCATTTGTAACTATTAGTTTCTTTGTCTAAGTTGATTATACAGTATGATCCATCAAATTACGTGAAAAAACATGCATACCAAAGATGCAAACTATCATGATCTTTTAGGTTGATTCTCTCGAGCGTGGGAAGTTCCAAATTTAAAATTATAGGAAAAAAAGAACTAAACAGCTTCATACCTTCTGAATATGCAAAAATAACAAGAACTCAATTTTCTTTTAAAAGAAAAAAGCAATGACAATGTTCATATAGAACCAGGAGCATTACCGGTGTTGTGTTTACACGGAGCTTAGGACCCATCAAACTGAATTGCAGAGATGCCATACTTTGTGGCTTTCTATCAAGACCAAGGGCAAGCTCGCCAAAAATTGGAGCCCATTGTCGTGGAAGCTGGAACTCCAAAAATTGATGCAGTTCTTCAAGTGGGGGTTTATCTGCAGTTGGAAGTTCCAATGAATGATGGCCACTCTTACCAGAAGAGAGGTTTATAGTTCTTTATTCACAGATTAAGAATCACATTATATATGAAATTGACTTCAAACAAGGTCACACGCCTCCATTAACAATGAAAACATAGCTAGACCTGTAAGTTCCTTTTGATTATACTTAAGAAGTTTTCACAAAGCTAAATTAGCAAAAAATTTAAATACCAGTATTAATTAATTTTAGCCTCCAACAGTTGGCTTGTTCCCACTATTCCGCCTGTTCCATACCTACCCATGAGGTCAAAATTACGCTTGATTCATTTCTTAATTGATTAAATAGTAGAATGATAAAAATCAGTGTTTTTTTTTTCAGAAAAGAATCACATTATTTTCACTGCAAATAATTTACAAACATGCATAAGGCACACGGGATATTTTCAAGCATTTAAGTTAAGGACTAGAAAAAGTAAGAGATATTATCATGAACAGAAGAATTACAGATTTCCATTTATTCTGATCATAATCAAATGATCAAAATGTATATTTTTCTGAAAGGTGGTAAATCTGAGGATTCTTCAGTTCAAAGATAGGTCATTGGTTCAGGTTAGCCACAATGAGACTGATGTTGCTACAACCATGATAGCAAAATTTAATGAACGCAGTCATCTCGGTGGCAGCAATTTACTCGGGGTGGTAATATAATTATAATTAGTTTTGTAGTTCCACTAATGACATCAGTGATAGTATCAAGGTTAAAAAATCCATTGAAACTACCTTTCTCCCTTCACTATTGTAAGACCAAACAACCATCTGATCTAAATGCTGATCAGAACTCTAATTCAACGAAAGTTGATTTGATTTCTCGTAAAATATTTATAACCAAAGGTTACAGGTTTCTAACCTACTGACATATATAAAAATCATTTGATAAGGTTTAAAGCCAAAAGTGAACAAGGAAATAATAAAGAACATTGTGCTTACAGCGGAGATAGAGGTTTATCGCATGAGTTAAAAATCCACTCCCATTAACTCCGCTAAGTAAAGATGTAATGGGTATAAATGACATTGAGATCACATCAGGGTGCGATGAAACAGTTTGGCACCACTCAGTGTGGGTCCAATTTCTTTTGTTAATCCCACCTTTCCTTTTGCACATGAACTTAATATCCTGCACCTGTGAAAGGTTGGAAAACAAAACCTAAGTCAGTAGTTAGTATTTCTTCCTATTTTTTGGCTAAATAAGCCAGTGAGAGCAAGCTACGGCAGAGGACATTAGCATGATGATCTTCTTGGGTTGAATTAGTTCAGTGATACAAGGATGCAATTGAGTATTCAATCAGAGAACATTAATAGCTTGATTGAAAAAGAAAATCTTCAAAATAAAGCTTAAGAGATGAACCTGTTATCATTCAGCATGCCATAAAGCAAATAAATAACAAAAAAAAAAGAAGTTGGGTAAAGGAATCAATTAGAAATATATGAAATCAAAAACCAATTACAGTAGGAATAAACAAGGCTTAAGACTTAAGATACAGGCATATTATCATATAGCAGATAAGTAATTCAAAAGTTGGGTAAATGAGTCGATTAGAAATTGTATGGAGCCAAAAAAATAATTATAGTAAGAATAAACAAAGCCTACGAGACAAGCATATGTATCAGCATTCAGCATGACATAAAACAGATAAATAATTGAAAGGAATCACTTAGAAATGTATGGAGCCAAAAATCAAATACAGTAGGAACAAACATAGTGTTAAAAGCTGCTCTGTTTATGGTAAGTTACCAAATCTGATATATAAATTTAGGATGAAGAAAAAGGAAATAGAATACTCTGTTGTAAAGAGAAAGTAAGTATCTCACTAACTCTCTAAGAACAGCCCAATACTCTGTTATAAAGAGAGAATAAGTATCTCACTAACTCTCTAAGAACAGCCCAAGAGAATCTCCACACTTAATAAACTCTCTGAATATTCGAAGCTTTATTGAGTAAGCAAGAAGTCAATTTATAAAAGTACAGAGAGATAAAATCTAATTCAAAATTCAAACTATGAAATCCAAATAATATCTAAAATCTAAGAACTAAATCCTACTCGTGGATATTCCACTTATTCTGAAATATCTTCAATCTTATTTGTGGATAATCCACTTATTTTCATATTTCCTAAAATAATAATAAAAACAGACTCAATTCATAAAATAAATATTAAAAAAATCAGACTAATTTAATTTATGCATGAAACTTCAAACTTGGTACTCTATCATTATCCCCTCCTTGTAAATTTGCCTTGTCCTCAAGGCAAAACAAAAAAATTATCTTCCTTATATATCTGGAGGTTTAGGCAACAATGGTAGGAAGGCAATAAAAGATGTATCAGCAACTCTAAAAGAAACTTCAAGAACAAGGGTAGGCCAAACAAGATGTAGCAAATAAGACACCAATCTGTCAAGGAAAAAATGATCCATGGAGCCACAATCCAAAAGAATTATATCAGAAGGACGTAGCAAGTTTTCTTGAAGCTTCACCAGTGATGTAGACTTTCCCAAGATGGCGTCAAAAGAAATTTCAGCCTCATCACCCCTATCTCTGTTTCAACTTCTTCGGTCAAAAGTGGAACGATGGAACGATCTCCGTGATCTCCATAAGCGAGAAGGACTCGGAACGACGCTGACCAGGGCGAATTTGCTAGCAACAACAGAAGCCGTCTTTCTTTTTGTGACACTGGCACTCGGACTCCATAGTTGAGGGACCGGACGAGTTTGCAAAGGAGTACTGGGACGAAGTCATGTTTGTTGTCGCTAGTGGTGGTGGTCTCAAACTCACAGACGCTACTCTCATTAAAGTCGCTGTAGAATCTTCCTCCAATGTGAGATGATTAGAAGAGTATGGGCGTATTTGTTTTGGCGTTGAAATTGCTTATAAATTGCTTTTCACGTAAATCGAGACAAAACTCCTCTCACATACTTACTTCGTATACTATAAATCACGATTGAAAAGCTGTTTTTAAGCATTCCAAACAAGCACTATGCCTATGAGCGAGCTTTGGTGATGTCCAATGACATTGCGGGTGAATTAATGGGATACAACAATTTTGGGTGGCTCCTCTTTGTTGGCTGAATACCCCGATAGAGTTAAGCGGCTATAACTAGGTTTTTTGCTTCTGCACTTGTGGATTCTGACATCCTTCCTAGCTCCTAAGCCAATGTCACGGGATTTTTCTTTGACGGTGGGAGTTGTGTTGCTTTGTTGGGTCTGGGAATTACTAATTTGGGTTTTTCAACCAAGTTTAGCAATTATAGTGTCAAGACGGGAGATAATATAAGATGCCTGCAATGACTTGTAAAAAGTGGAAGAAGTGTATGATGGGAATGAGGAAGGAAAACTAGCGGAGGGGTTGGTTACCGGATCAAACGGCTCTGATGCCATTTGATAAGTTACCAAATCTGATATATAAATTTAGGATGAAGAATAAAGAAATAGAATACTCTATTATAAAGAGAAAGCAAGCATCTCACTAACTATCTAAAAACAACCCAATACTCTGTTATAAGAGAAAACAAGCATCTCACTAACTCTCTAAGAACAACTCAGAAGAATCTCCACACTTAATAAACTCTCTGAATATTCAATGCTTTATTGAGTAGGCAAGAAGCCAATTTATAGAAGTACAGAGAGATGAAATATAATTCAAAATTCAAACTATGAAATCCAAACAATATCTAAAATAATATCTAAAATCTAGGAACTAAATCCTAATCGTGGACATTCCACTTATTCTAAAATATCTAAAATAATAAATAATATTGTTGAAATATTTTAAATTTTAAATCCTACTTGTGGATAATCCACTTTTTTTCATATTTCCTAAAATAATAATAAAAACAGACTCAATTAATAAAATAAATATTAATAAAATCAAACTAATTTAATTTATGCACGAAACTTTAAACTCGGTACTCTATCAGTTTACCTCAAGAGAGCGGTAGGAACTAGATCCAACCGTCATGCCTAGCCCAATCTCTTTCAAAAACTGTGGACAAAGAAGAGAGTAAGACAAGTTAAACTATCTGCATATCAATCAAGTCCTTTTCTTAAAAAGATATGCGTGAAAGCTGTTAAGTGCAGTAGCTTTACCACATATGCATGGCATCTATCCATCCATCTGACATACAGGTTTTCAATAAAACAGTTCCCTAATCTCATTTGATTTGTTTTCCTATCTTTCACCTTATCATTTAGGGAAAAATGTGTTCTTTCACAATTATTGCTCTTGATTTTCAAAGATTTTAGAGAAGGAAAATGAAATTAAGCTCAATCAATCTGAAAGTATTTCTATGTCATCTTTTAAGTTCTACCCCTCAATTTCCCTATACCAGACTTTTGGGTTTTTTAACCAACTAATTTAACCTATCAAATATAATTGAAGTATTAACATTCTTTTTGTAAGTGCAGAAAAAAATGAATAATTCTTTTTTTTTTCTTTTTTTTTACATAAGGGATTGAGAACCAGGATTCCCTGATTTATGACAAAATATAGAAGGTTAGGAGGTGGTAATTCATTACCAATATATTCTGACGTTTTTAATGGAAATTTACAATTCTATTAGTGAAGGATTCAGATATTCTTTTTCATTATTTACCAGAGATTAAAGGCATATGGCCTCCAACTTCCTAATCAATCTTGGGTTCATTGATAACATCTGACTGCAGATTAATAGATTTTTAATTGAGAACTCTCAAAATTCACTTCATGGAGACAGAAAAATAAATAAATTTTAATCCAAAAGCTTCAGACCTTATCCTTCTGATTAATTTTTTCATCATATGTGTAACATTGTCCAGCTCCATTTACAAAGAACCCGTCAGCAATCTCTTTCAATTTTTTCTGTACATCGGTTGGTTGGAGAGAAGATGAGAATTGCTGCTTTGCATATATCATATCAGTTCCCCCAATTTTCACCCCAACTATGACATGCGTTCCAAACTTGTCAATGAACCTGAAATTATAAGATAAAAGGATGATTAGGGTTTTGCAGGGAAAAATTTCGAATGATTGGATTGACTGTAGTGATTATCATAGACATAATATGTATCCATTGAACTTTTTTGGTACAAAGTGCAAAAATTTAAAGGCTGCAGGCTGATAACCAAGACGCAAGATGAAAAGAAACACAGAATAGCATAATTCTGAAGGATAGAGTTAAGCTTGCGCCTGACTCAACTTCCATTTGATACACAGAATAATATATATGTATTGAATAGTGATCATTCCAATTTATTGAAAAATATGTGTGTGTGTAATAGAAAATAAAAAGAAGTGATTTTGAGAAAGAAAAATATCCTTCTAATTTATCAAAGTTAAAAAAGCAAGAATCCATAATACTATCTCCTGTCGTTAATATAAAATCTCATTCATGGTGCAATTGTACCATGAACGAGATCTTATATTGAGAATCAGATGTAGTATTGCATAATGATCATTTAGATATAATGTATGTTATACAAAGAATCTCTTTCCCTATCACAAACTAAACCGCACATCCCTATTGTACTAAGCTTTCAGGACACTTGTTGGACACATATAAGGGACATTATAACTTGAGTAAAGGTCTAATTTTGCCCCTGAAGTTTTTGCCTAGGAGCTGTGGGTATCCGAAAGTTTTTGTTGAACCAATATTGCCCTGGAGGAGTTAAAAAACGGAGCAATGTCTCCGTTAAAAATGTTAATCGTCAATGTTAACCAGTTAACCAGTATGAGAAAACTTGCGGAGGAAAATTTGACCTTAAGCCTGGTAACTTAAGGAAAATTGTAGCGGTAAGCGAGCAAATTAAGCAAACTAGCAAGAAAGATTATTTTGCTGAACCCTCAAAGTACCTTGCCAACGCAGCGGGATCCCATGATGAGGGGACAGCTTGTTTGACATGATCACGAAGAACAACCTGGGTTTTCTCCAATGCAATGTTGTACAAGGTTATGGATACACCATCAAAAGCAAGACTTTTTGTATTTGCAGCTTCTCTCTGCCAAGCCTCTGATAATTCAAATGCTGTGTTGAAATACCCCGATGGGATCTTACCAGATAGTGATAGCTCCTGATTGAACTGCTCTGACATCTGGAGCAAAACATACAGTGCTTTGTTACCCAAGGCAAAAAAAAAAAAAAAATCTCAAACCTCAACAGAATCGAACTTCAATCATCCAAAACAAAGAAGAGAAAAAGAATGGAGAGGGAAAAATCTCCAGTTAGACAGCTTATATATCATCTCCTTTTACAAGGACTTGCAAGTATTTCAGTTCTCGACACACATAATTTACTTGAAAAAGAAAAGTTCGAACTCAATATTAAAACAACAAAGTTTGCTGTGAGTTAGAATTGAACCCATAAAGCAAAATAAAAACATGTTTTCAAGTAAAAAAGGTACCTGCTGAAAAGAGAGGACATCGGAGCATAATCTCATACGCTCGCCTTTATCACATTTAATTGACTTGGAGACATTTGAGACTGAAATTCCATTTGGGAGCTCAATGGTCCGAAGTTGGTCGTTGTCTGTAGCAATTAATCTAGGGTCAGGAAAATTTCTCTTGCAGAAATAGAGCTTGAGATCATTTGTGAGATCGTATCCCAGCCCAATGGAATTTATGGCAGTTTCAGCGAATTTGTTCGGGTCCAAGGCCTTCGCTGACATTTTCTCCTTACCACACACTCATCACCTTTGATCAAATTCAAAGCAGAGACCTCAGAAACGCAATCTTTCCTGGAAACGTTCCCAGAAAATATACAAAAAAACAGGAACACGAACAGTGATGGGTTTTCACTTCAGTGGAAATGGAGATTTGTTGAGAATCTACCAGAGTAGTAGAGAAGAAAGGGTCTAGGACGATGAAGGGGAATATTAAACAAACACGATTCAAATATCGTTTTCGCTTTTCGGTGCCCCCAAGTATGTGCAAGAGATGGCTGGTCAAACTAGTACAGGTCTCTCATCTTTGAGCAGAGGTATTTTAATTATTAATTTCTGCTTCAGAATAGTTGGTGACGGCTTGTTTCCGGAGAAAGTCAACCCTGAGGGCTGCTAGGGGCAGCTCGCGCCTTACCCTTGAAGGGCATATACTACACCTTCTCGCCATGTTTGTTTGAGCTGTGGTTTGAAAAGTGTATTTAGGTAAGATTAGATAAAATTTCTTTTATATATTTATCTCACATAATATAAATTATATTGGGAAAATAATTTTTATCCCTAATCTAAATAGGCATTTTAGCAATAAAATTTGTCGTTAGCTTGAGCCAATTTAACAGAATTGCTCAAGTGGCACAGTTTTAAAAAAACTTTGCCTATAATATGTCAATCAATAGGGTTGAGTCTAATAAAAGGGTTTAATCTATCACAATGTGGCGACACACTGTTCAAATCCCCGCTGAAAAAGGTGCTTGTATTTAATACCTGACAGCATCTTAAATAAAAGTGTCTTCAATAGAAGAATGCATGTGCTTAGTAAAAAAAAAAATTATATTTTCTTTTGCACCCTTCAAAACTTAATTGTGAAAAAAAATATTACTATGTCTGATTTTTAATATAAAATCTTTACACTTTGAACCAAAATCTCATGTTAAGAAAGAGGGGTAATATTTATTTAGGGGAGATCGGTGAAACAATTCATGCTAAAAAATTTTATTAACCAAAATAATCTAATATGTTTTTATATATAAAGAGTAAATATAAAACTTCAAACATAGAAAGTATATTAATACTCAAATTCAGACCCTTCTAACTAATAAAATTAGTAAACAGGGGCTTTTCAACTATTTTCTCAAAGTTGAATTGATTAAAAGTTAACATTTTAACCCTTCTATCATATAACTATATTAAAAATAATATAATAATAACATGCCACAAATGATAACCACGCATCAAAATAGATGGTAAAAATCTTGTTTAACGAAAGTAAGACTCACATGCTACATTGAAAATCATGCATGCATGAACGTGTTTTTTACAAATACATTGAACATAACAGATATTCCTGGGAGGGGGGGTGAATTCTGGCTGCTTGGTGCTTGCTTCATAGCTACTTTTGGTTGAGTTGAGAAAAATAAAAATAAAGAAGCAAAAAAGATGACAACTTGGAGTTTGGTTTGAATAATACTCTTTCCAATCCTAATTATAAAATAAATTTGATTTTTTTTAAGAAATTAAGGAAGCTAATTAAATTATTTTAGAGTATTTGTATTTATATTTATTTTCTTTAAACTAATTAGTTTGACTAATAAATTAATATATAATTTAAGGATAGATAACATATGATATGATAAAGTAACTTATTTAGTTTCTTTAATTTCTCTAAAAAAAAATCAACTTTATCTTATTTTTAGGACGAGAGATAATAATTCTCAGTATAAAAGTTAAGCAAGAGGTTTGTTTTGATTCTATACATAAGAAGTTAGACGTTAACTTACTTTGTTTATTACATTTATAATTGTTTTTTTTCTAAAAAGTCCTTATTATTGTGGCATTCACGAAAGTGATTCTCGTCAAAGATAATTTTAATGCATATGATTGAATAACGTATTTTAGAAAATCAGTTTATATTTATTATAAATAATTAATTTAATTGATTTTTTAATATTAAAAAATTAATTATTATCTAAAATCGCTGGTTGTCGTTGATTATTTGGTCCTGGCACCGCCAGAGACTTGGTCTAATGCCGTACTCAAGCTTTTTTCTTCATTTGAATCAGTCAAAGAATATCTGGCCCTACCCGACCTATCCACACTGTTTCCATTTTTTTTTTTTTGCCAGTCATACTGTTTCCAATTTCATTGCACGTGCAGTATGCGTGTGTGTGTATGTAATATGCATTTATATTATATAAATATATGTGTCTGTATATTATGAGGTCAGGCATGCCTGCAAATTCAAATCAGTTATTATAGAAATACTTATAAATTATTTATCAATAAAATTTACATATTGGGGGAGGATCTAAACTTATGATCCTATCAGCTATGACCTAACTCCTTATTACTAACTGAATCAATCTTTATATAGCATTTGTGTATTTTTATAACTGTATGTGCGGAGGTCCAAATACTATCTCCGGTTTTAAATATAAGACTTAGGGGGGAGTTTGGGATAGCCTATTTTTTGGTAATAAATTTTTATTACGTAAGTCGAGATAAATCTCTTTTCATACTTATCTCGTATACCGTAAATCACGATTTATAAACACTTATAAATAAAAAATAAGCTATCACAAACGAATACTTAATTGACTTATGGGATAGTCGTAAGTTCTTTTGCTGGCCCTTTTGACTTGTAAATACTACATCTCATTCTAAATATAAAACTTAATTGATTTTTTTTGGAGAGATTAAGAAAATTAAATAAGTTATTTAATCATATCATATATTGAGTATGATTAAATTATATATCAATTTTTAAGTTAGATAAATTAATTTAAAGAAAAATGATAAATATAAATACTTTAAACTGATTTAATTAGCTTCCTTAATTTTTTCAAAAAAATCAATTAATTTTTATATTTATGACTGAATGTAGTACTAATAATCAAAATCTTCAAAAATTCCACCCTCAAAATTTTCGGACAAAACTCTTCAAATTTATTAAAAATTTCATTATTAGCAATAATTCATAACATATAATCGTGGGTTTTCCACTCGCGAAGAATGCGGCTTCTCTCCTTGCATTCCTATCCTTTTCCTCTCTCTTACTCTAAAATTACTCCAAAATGGGCCTTTTTTCTTAAAAAAAAAAAATAAGATTCAGTATTCTGAAGTATTTTTTTAGTGTTATTGAGTATGTTAAAATAATTAATTATGAATCCAATACAGTAAAATATTTTTCTAATTGTAACGAACAGTCTAAACTTAAGATACAAAGTGTTGATAAAAAAAATATTTCAGGGAATTAGATGTAAAAAAACATTATTTAAAGATACTGGGTGTTATTGAAAAAAATTATTTAAGGTGTTGGGTGAACTCAAAAGTAATTTATGATACTGGGTGTTACTAAAAATACTTTAAAATACAATTTGCTAGATAGTAGATACTAGATATTACTAAAAAATACTTGTGCATTTTACTAGACAATAGTTACTACTGAAAAAATATTTGAGAGTAATCAATGCATTAAAAATTATTTCAGGATACCGAGCGTCACTAAAAAAATTCTTTAGGGGGTTGCTTATTACTACCTCCGGTCTTAAATATAAAACAAAGTTAACATTTTTTTAGAGAGATTAAGGAAGTTAAATAAGTTACTTAATCATATCATATGTTATGTAATATGTATCTTTAGATTATATATTAATTTATTAGTTAAACTAATTAGTTTAAAGAAAAAAATATAAATATAAATACTCTAAAGTAATTTAATTACCTTCCTTAATTTCTTCAAAAAAAATTAATTTTATGTTCTAATTAAGATCAAAGAGAGTATTAAAAAAAAAAAAAAGGCAATCTCCCTTTATTATTGCCCAAGACGATGTAGTTTTGGGATAAGGGAGAGGAAAAGGACAGAAACACAAGGGAGGGAAGCCGCGCGACCTCGTGAAGCTGTAAAACCAAAACTATGCCATATTGCCACGTGGAAAAATAATCTCAATGGGTGAGTTAAAGTCAAACTGTTTTTAGGATTTGACCTTGAATTTTGACAAATCACTACTTTATTAAAAAATACTTAAAAAATAGAACTGTTGCGTAATGTTTTGAAATTCAGATCGGATCGGCCAGTCCAAACCAAAAACCAAAGAACCGGTTTTGTTCAGTAAATTTTTTTAAAAAAAAGTTGATTTTTTAATTCTTTTTTTAATAAACCTAAAATCTTCAATTTCTCATCGGTTTGGTTTCGAGTTGGACTCCGGTCTGACTCACTGACTCTTAACCCAATACCCTAATTAGTCTTGTTACCGGTCTAGGTTTGAAAACATTGCTAATGAGGGCTTGAGCCTAAAATAAAAATTCTAAGAAAATGACGTTCTTTTTTGTCCTTTCAAATAGAAAAATGGGGAAAAATGAAAAATCTCACTCAATCCAAAAGTTAAAAAAAAAATATTTAAAAAGTTTCAGTACATATTTCTTTATCAAAAAAGTTCTCAAATACTTTGATGATATATATTCTAAATGTAAATTTAACTTATTATGATTATATTGACAAATCGTAAAATAATTATTGGTAAATCTATCTATATTAATTAAAATAATTTTTATATTCATAAATATATATAATTATTTTCACATGTCATAAAATAATTAATTATTTATAAGGTCTCTAGAGATGTTTTTAAACAGAGGAACGATACTGAAACTTTTTTATATATTTTTTCTGAACGTTCGGCTAAGATTTTCCCAAGAACACTTGCTCTGCTTGGCTGTTTCCTCTTCACTAATGCAACCCAAAATAAACGATATAGCTTAAAAAGACCGTTTCAGGCTAAATGTAATGGTTTCTTCTTTTTCTCAAATCGTTCTTCGTTGATAAAACTTCAAATTCAGAAATGGCATCGAGGGATTCTCGTCTACGAGCAGCCCAGCATGCCACTGACTCAATTGGCCAGGGATTTGACATAACCCACGACATATCTTTCAACAATTGCAAGAATGGTCCGAGTTTAATCATTATCAATGAAGAACAGTGCCGTAATCTGGAGATTCCAGGTGGGGTTTCAATTCCAAACGTCCCCAGTTCTATCAAATGTATCAGAGGTGAATCTCTAAAAATCCATTCCGATGTTCTTTCCTTACAGCAGGTATGTTAGTTATAGCTGAAGAAATTCATGTTTAGCAAGTCAAACGCGTGTGTGTCTTTGAGGATCAAATTCCTGTATTCTGATTCAGATGTTGGAGCACTTCAACCAAGAAATGTGCTTAGGAGGAAGAACAGCGTCTGGGAATTTCTGTGCTTCATTCGGGATATCCGATCGCTGTATAAAAGTTTTTGATAGCATAAAATCGCTTGCTTATGATGGATGGTTCATCAAACGCTATACTATTGAACTAGAAAAACGTCAAGGAGAACTTGATGATCATGTCAAAGAAGCTGTTCCATCATCATGGGACCCTGAGGCCTTGGCAAGGTGAGACTATGGAAACTCTGTACATTACAATCATCATTCAACAATGCTAGTTGTATACTTTTGTTTCAATGGAACAAATTTACTAGTTTCTATGATGTTAAAAGCTTCCTTTGTATTTGAACTGAGGAAAGTGTGTGCTTGTGTGTGGGAGGAACATGGTTTATTTGCAGACTATGGAAACTATTAAGAGGCTTCATAATGATAAAGTTGATTTCTATTAAATCATGCAAGGTTTATAGAGGAGTTTGGAACTCATGTTGTAGTTGGGGTGAGCATGGGAGGAAAGGATGTGTTATATTTGAGGCAATCACATTCATCAGACCTCCAACCCACTGAACTCCAACAACTTTTGAAGGATAAAGCTGACATGAGGTTTATGGGTTCTGCAGAAAATAGTAGTCTGACTTCAGAAGATATATGTTACAATGAAGAGGTATTGTACATCTATATTTTGTTGGACAAAACTTAGGCCAAATTGCTTATAGCCACTTGGTCAAGTTCTCTAATCACACTTGTTATTTTGTTATTATTAATTGTCAAAATATGTATGTGCACTTGTAAATGCAACTATGAATGCTTGTAAATTTTTGTATAATCTCTCATAATGTAAATTAGGATTTGTAAATTTTCATTTGGACACTTGTGATTTTTCTTTTATTAGTTGTTAAAACACGTATGTGCACTTGTAAACTCACCTATGAAATATTGACACTTGTTATTTTGTTATTGTTAGTTGTTAAAATGCATATGTGCACTTGTAAATTTACCTATGAACTTGGCCTAATGGATATAAGCAACTTGACCTAAGTTTTGTCCTATTTTATTCACCATTTTTTCAACAACTACTTGAAGGTCTTGCTCGCATATTTATTTGTTCATCCTGCATAGAAATTTTCTTCTGGACCATTCTTCAGTACCATAATTTCCTGACAGGAAAGCATGAAGAATTGTTCATGTGTTTGCAGGATGTGGTTGTGATGAGCAGTAGGAGGGGAGGAAGTTCCGAAATGCTACATCATAAGGAATGGTTTGATACTGTTGACTGGGAACCTGATGTCATCTCCATGTTTCTTGTTCCATTGACATCCCTCTTGAAAAGCATTCGCGGAAGTGGATTTGCGTGCCATGCCATAAATCTATATCTTCAATGTAAGTAGTGGACTTGTTTGGTTTGTTGTACAAAACTTGAAAAACCTGTGAATTTCAAGAAAGCATATGTAACAACCTCCCTCTGAATCTGAATTAAACTGATCGCTCCTGAAACAGATAAACCTCCGATCGAAGACCTGCATCAGTTTTTTGAGTTTCAGCTTCCAAGACATTGGGCTCCTATTCTTAATGAAATACGGCTTGGTGCTCGTTGGAAGAAACAAGTCAACAGCTGGCTAACACTTGGTTTCTTTGGTCCTAAGCTTTACATAGACACAATTCCAGTAAGTTCTTTATCTATTTTTGTGAATACTGAAGATTTCCCATGCTTCCTACAAGCCAGAGAGTAGTGAGCCAAAGAAGATGGTGAAGAGCCATACCTTTGTCTCCTGTTGTTAAATTCATGATAAACTTGCTTTAGCCTTAATGACTACATGACAAGACATAGTCTTTGCTAGAGGAATAATAATAATAAACATGATGAAATATGGTCTGTGTTAAAAGTTACTTTGTAAAGTCTACATGAATACTGAAAAATGTTGACAAAAAAAACATAAATATTAAAAAATAGGAAAAGTCTTAATTATAATCACCAATAATGGAACATTCATTAGTACTTGGCCAAAGTCATGTATCTATATTACATATCAATTGGTTTCATGAATGTTAGAGGAAAGTGAAGAGTTAACGCTGGTTGACGGGCTGAGTCATGAAAGGCTTTTGTCCTCTCTTCAACAGTGCAAACATTTGCGACTCCATTCATCTCAGATATTAGAGTCTTAAATGAGCGTTTGTCTTGATCATCTTGTTTGAGCATTACAGTTTTTAGATTATTGTGATCACAGCCAAAGATCCAAATATGAGATTTTCTTACACCTGTTTTCCATCTTTCTGTGATCAATATTGCAAAGGAAATGTACTTTATGTTTCCCTTATAGGAGTTGAATCATGTAGTAATAGCAAATTGATGTCCAACTTCTGTACACTGCATGATACCAACAAACTGCTCTTCTCTTGTGTCGTTTAAATGGGTTGACGTTAGATTTATTAGAACATCTAATACGACGACTACTAGGAGAAAATGGCAAGTAAATTGAAAAAATTAAACTGTTAACAATAATCCTTGGTGTAAATGGCAAGGAACTAGTTTTCTTTTAATTTGAAGTTGAGTTCGACCTTTGTAACTGAAAAAAGTAAGTATGGGCAGAGTCCTGCTTCAATCTACCTAAGCTGACTTGAACTAGTGATGCAGATTGAGACTTCCAAAGATTAAGAGACTTAATTTAAAAAAAAAAAAAATCCTGTTTTTTATTTGATGGCAGGTTGATGTGGGTAACAGACCAGTAATAGGATTGAGATTACGATTAGAAGGGAGAAGAAGCAACCGCTTAGCGATTCACTTGCAGCATCTGGCTTCTCTACCCAAATCCTTCCCACTTTCAGACAACGAAAATTCTTATTTGTCATGTAACTCTTTTAATTGCACATCCCATCAAAAAGTTACCTGGAATAGCTTTGCATATGTCTGCACTGCACCTGTAGAATCAGATGATGCCCTCTCCATTGTCACTGGAGCTCAGTTACAAGTTGAGAACAAGTGCCTCTTTCTACGCCTGCGCTTCTCCAAAGTACTCGGATCTACTTTGCAGAGTAAACCAGAGTGGGAGCCAAATCTAGATAACTCGTGCCATGGTTCATTGGGATTCTGTGGATTATTCACTAAAGAGAAGCAGAATGGTCATCCAAAGCCAGGAGATGTGACTATTGGGTCAACCACATACTCAGCGGCACGGCCACTGCCAGTGCACACGCCGAAGCTTCTGAGGTTTGTTGACACGACAGAGATGGCGAGAGGACCGGAAGATTCACCAGGGTATTGGGTTGTGTCTGGAGCCAGGCTTGCTGTGCAGTATGGGAAAATATATTTGATGGTCAAGTATTCACTCTTGAACCTTGTAATGCAGAGTAGTGAAACTGAAGCCTTATAGTGTTTGCTTCAGTGAAATTGATGGATGGTTAGAGGGAGATAAGCATGTCATCTGCTGTGGCAAATGCTATTTAGATGTAGATTTGTCAGCTTAATTTTCAATTTAGTCCAGAGTACTAATCAAGAATATGCTTGTAATAATAATATAATATGTATATAGATGATGGTATTTATGTCATAATATTCGAAAGTTCTTTCTAAAATATTAAATATAGAAGAAAACTTGATGTACACGTCAGCAATAGCTTGATGTTGTATGGCGTGAACTCTGGACGATATTTTATTTCCATTTTGTTCTTGAAAGTCACATAAAATGTCTATGTGATATATAAGTTCGAAATGGTTTACTTATTGGTACGAAAAAAAGAAAGGGAGAATTATATTGAGGTCTCAAAGAAGAGGAGAAATAAAGAAATGGTTCCTATAGATTGCAAAATGAAAAAATGGTCCCATAGAGTTGTTAATACAGGCTCCTGGAGTTGTTAATGAGTTATCAATACAGGCTCATAGAGTTGTTAATGGAACCATTTTTTTATTTTGCAATCTATAGAGACCATTTTTTCATTTTTTTTCTTGTATGGGACCTAAGTATAATTCTCCCAAAAAGAAATCAGTCTCTTGAATTTGAATTTAAACAATCTCTTTGCTCTATCTATGTGCATTTGAATTTGGATTTTGATTCGACAAGTTGGGTCGCAAGAACCCCGAGTGCTTGTCGATAATGAGAAGGGAGGGGAATAATTAAGGAGGTGAGGACAATAATTTTGCTCGTGTGACTCTTATTTATATTTATTAAATACTAGTATTAAAAAAAAAAACTCACTGTTATGAATATTGTAGTAGTGGATATTCATAATCTTTTAGGTTTCCATAATGCTTCTAACCTCCCATGGTTTTATTTAGTTTTATGTTGTAGATTAATTATTATGTTTATGATATAGTAACTCCATCATAATGTGAGTTTTCTTTTTCTTTTTTTGCCAAATAATGTGAGTTAATTCTTATGTTTAAGATATTATAACTCTTGAAAGAATTGAAAGCCTATATATAGAGGCTTAACACAAAGAATTTGATGTACATGAAAATACTATATGAATAAGAGTTCTTCACTCTCCATCTCTACAATTCTCTCTTATCTTTCTTTATCTCTTTATCTCAATCTCTTATATTTTCTTGATTTTATAACACGTTATTAGCACGAGTTCGTTCAGAAGGCTTGTGGTCTAGGTTTCTATTTCTTCTACTATCTAATTTTCTCATTTTCATACTATATTTTATATTGTTTATTCTCTATGTTATTTTATCTTTCTAGTTAACATTATCGATCTACCATTCTTTATTATTTTTCTTTTATGCTATCTAATTTTATCTTTCCTGTTGTTATCATTTATATGTCTATCTGGGATAATCTAAGCCATTATATGAAATTAAAAAGACCCTTGTACCAATTGTTCTATACATCGGGTTCTATGGCTAAGATTTGATATTATTAGTACTTTGTTCTGTCATTCGCAAGATTCTTTTACTTTTATTTATCATTTTTCTAGAATCTATTATTATGCAACATTTATATTTCTTTATTTTATATTCTGGTATTATTTATATTTTATGTTGTTATATTATGTTATTTCATTTTATTTGCGTTTCGTTTATTTATTTACTTATTTAACATCTATATTTCTTTATTTTATTTACATTTGATGTTATATTTAATTGTTTATGTAAACTAAGCAAAAAAAAAAAACTTTTTAGCTTTGCAAGATTTTTATTATGATCGTGAAGACCAACATTTGGAGAAAATGATTATGTGCTATTGAAAGTAAAGAACGCGTTTATAAGAGTGAAAATGAACATGATTATATTGCATTAGCGGAATTGATAGTTAAAAGTCAATAATACTTTGTCTTGACTATTGAACTACAGTGGTAGAAATAATAACATTTTTAAAGTTAGTAACATTATGAGCAAATGTTATAGTATGACTAGAATTCATATGAATAGAAAAAATGGTATAATATGATTGGAAGTCATATAGACTAATATGTACCAATTTATTAAAAGCAAAGATCAAAATGGTTGTAAAGTCAAAAAAACCATGAGATATAGTGAAAAATACCAGAAGTAATTATGATGCTTAAAGTAATAAGTTATGGAGAAAAATGGCTAAATTGTAAAGTCAAAAGAAATAATTGTAAGCCCTAAAGGTTATATAATTTTGATTAGTTTTTAAATTTAAATTTATTGTGGTTAATTTGTGAGAAAGAAATTATTATTTGAAATTAAATAGACAAAAAGGTAATTTTGGTCATTTTAAAATTTTAACATAGGGCCAATTTATTTACAAATTTAAATATTATTGGTAATTATTGATATTTTGATTTCGTGGCTTTTTAGGATTCTACCTTATGGTTATTGTCACTATGCCAGGTAACTCCGAAATGAAGTGGTTTCTAGTATTTATTTATATAACTTTCAATTATACAATTAAGTTGTTTAATTCTCTTCTTGATGTATAATTGTACAATTTATTTGTAACATTAAGTATATGGTGTATATGAATATTATTCATACATCAATGGAGTTTACTACGTCAAACCTACCTATTTTCTTCTTGGGCCTTGTGCTTATCTATTTTTTTTTGCCAAGCCTTGTGCTTATCTATTGCACCATAGGTTTCCTAACAAACACTCAAATCATATACCTCAATATTAAGGTATTTTCTTTCATAATTAGTCGTACTTTTTATTTTAACTCTATCTTCCATTTATGTTCTCCTCTTGAGCATGTGCAGTTTTTCTTAGTTCGCAAACGTTTCATTATTGAAAGGCATACAAATACTTTGTAATTTGTATTTTATTTTGGTATTGATAAGTTATTGTCTTTTCTCCTAATTCATTGTATTGTCATTTTTTCTACTCCTTAGCATTCTCACATGATATGTGCAAGTTTCATACATTAATCATGATGTAATATATGATATAATATATATATATATTGGAATCAAATTACTTTTATGTGACATTTGCAAAAAAAAAAATTCATATATCATATTTGAATTAAGAGAATGAGAACTCATTTAATTTTATGAGAAAATTCATTATGAATAGTTTGTGATTTGTTAGATAAAACCATTTTTGTAATGTGTGTAAACTATATATATAATGTAAATTAAATTTATGGATGATCAAATAGTAGGGAATATTTGAAAGAATACTATGTATATCATAATTATTCATTATTTTATATTATAATGCTTTTGTATTTACATTTCTCTCAAATTAATTTTAGCTCCTAAACATCGCAAATCATTGCAATAAGATCTTTATGTATTTTGATTATAGATCTCCTCATATTTCATTATGTAGTGAAAAATTCTAAACATTTCATACTTTGAATATGTATCAAAAGATGCAAATTGAAGCATATTATTATTAATGAGTAATGAAGTTATATAAAAATGTGATAATATATGTTAGTTCATGAAGAACATAAATGTAACAAAATCGATATAATTCCTAGAGAATTAATATAGATTTTTCTTAATTTTATGGGCGGAAGAAGATATAATCATGAAATTTTATGACCCATATATTTACATTAGAGTTTCACTTTATCAAAGGGTTTAAGTAATAGCCCAATTTACTGAAATCCAAATTGTATATGAGTTATGAAGTATTTGAGCTTTCAAGTGAAAGATAAATTATTGGCTTACTATATGTTGGTTTGTCTTTAAAATATAGAAATGAAGAAAGTATATTTATATGACTCACTCTTGATTGAGAGATTGTTAGAATACAAATGTGAGTTAATATTGAAAAGTTCTACTCATATATGTAGGAAAAATAGAGGGAGAGGGAAAACTGGCATACCGGGCCAAATCCATGTTCAGATCTGGGTCAAAGCTCCAATGCTCCATAATTATGCCCATATGATTATCAGACTACTAGAGCCTAATTGTGATTTGCACAGAAGATCACCAAAACCAGAAAGATGGTAGGAGAGAAGAGAATTTTCAGAAAGCTCAATGGCGGGGTGAATTACAATTGAGGAGGCACACCCTATTTATAGTAGTTTATGGAGGCCACTAATTAGGAAAGTGTGCACTCCTTCTTATTCTTCAAGACAGCAATTAATTGATTCTCAATTAATTCCCTAATTATGGTGATTTGTTCCTCAATTAAAAAATCCATAATTATTGCTGAATTATTCCCCAATCTACAATTAATGCTAATTTTATTCTTATTTGATTAGGCTACTTGTGTCTTAATCAAATAGTCTGGCCCATGAAGGGCGGACTTGGACCCAAAGTCCAACATCTCCCACTCACACTTGATGGGCCTCCCATCATGCGTCCATTACTCTTTCCTGTTTCATACTTGGCGTCTGCCGTGACCGCGTGGGCAAAAACATCTTCAAGATTTGATGCTTGTGATACTAGAAATCCCTCATACTGGATCAGTATCCAAGGACACCCTTTATATATGTAAGATATATATTCATTGCCTCATATGCCTCAGATTCTTCCGTACATATTGCTCATGGCATATCTAATCCCTCTTGAGTTAATATGTTGATTAACTCAGATTGCCTTCTACGCACATAGTATCCGCACTTACTAGCTACACATAGAGCTAGTAAGGGGTCGACCACAGATACTAGCACATCTTATGTATCTAGGAGTAAATCTTCCTTTTTGACTAAACATCAGTCCATCTTGACTTAGTCGCTTTCCTAGTTTTCACTCGTCTGACCGAATCAAGTGTGATCATGGAGCTTCAGCTAAAGTAGCTGTCACCAAACCAAGCTTTCATGATGTCGCCTAAGTCTTAAGGGCATCGTGGAAGGATTCTTCCTTCTTGGGACTCACACTGTGGTGAACTAGGGATCTTTCACTCACATCCCATGTTGCAGTCTAACTCTCAAGCACATGCAGTATGAATTGCATGCTACGGTGAATGGTTTGTGGTGTATGTCGATTTCTTTCTCTTTCACCGTACAGATATTAGTTCCAAAATGTACTCAACATTCGAACCAGAACTTTCTTTTTCACAATACCTCTTTTACAATCTCATTTGTGAAAAAGAGTTCTTTGCCTAGCTACAGGTTTGTATTCATGCTCCGATCCATTTTATGTGTATATATGCACATATAGATCTCATCTCAGTTTAACTGAGGCAACTCAAACGCAAAGATTCTTCTTAACCATCTTATGGTGATCATTTGCTCGTCTTACCCTTCCATGCCCTCGCAAAACATAGGAAGATGGTTGTTCGTGTGAGTGAACCAACCTCTTCTGACCTGTACAACATACAAACTTGTATACCTTATATGTATTTACTCATAACATACATACTATTTCGTTTATCTTCATATAAAAGAAGTTCACGACCTTACATTTTATTCGCGCCCCAAGATTTTCACTAACTCAATGAAAATCAAGCTATGGGCTCAGTAAGGGGATCTACCAATATTCTGTCAGTAGAAGGTCATTAAACTGTCGCTTTCGCTTTCCCTCTTTGAAAGCATATCTCTCATACAGATATATCAAAAAGTATGTTTCGCCTTGCTGTGATACTTAAGATCCTCATCATAAGATGTTATCGTTTGGATCATTCTATCCACCATTTATTCCCAATCTCTCATAGGAATTACTTTAGCCATATGGCACTTTGAATGATGGTAGAACACGCCCTGTGTTCTATTTCCATGGATAACAAAAAAATACTTTGTATGTTTCCTTACTCCATCACCATTTGCCTAGGTCTTGTATTGGAGTATCCTTTTAAAGGAAAGTTGTTGTCTTGACAACTTAATCCATGGTTATTCTCATAACCCATTTTACAGTAGAACCAAAAAATAGCTTTCAAGTTCGACCAAAAATATTTGGTCTTATGTATACTAACGTGTACATTCATATTACCAACTATAGTCTCACATGGGACTCTACCCACCTTTTTTATGTTGGATTCCTTATAGGACATGTAACCTCTTTAGGTTTATGCCTTGGACTTCAGGGGTGTCCATGGGTTTGCAGTTTGGCATCCTTGGATGCCTAAATATCACACTTGTACATGTCTTAGGTAGCAAAGACTGTATTTTCCTTGTGCAATCTTTGTTTATCTCGTCATTCAAGATATTTATTCAACCTATGATTTTCTCAACTCAGAATTTAAGCATTCTCTGATCCTTTATTCCTTTGACTCCCTTGACACTTGTTTCAGCTAAACATATGTCATTTCACAAAGGATGACTTCACAAAGAATCATCACTAGACCGTTTGGCACTCAAGTAGTGTTCTTCAATTATCTCAAAGTTGG
The DNA here is from genome assembly GCA_963242795.1 of Inga leiocalycina. Lineage (NCBI taxonomy): Eukaryota > Viridiplantae > Streptophyta > Magnoliopsida > Fabales > Fabaceae > Inga > Inga leiocalycina. The sequence goes on along the minus strand of OY725327.1, from coordinate 57,920,901 downwards.
TGAGGCTTTCACCTTGTGAAACCTCATATACTACTATTTTGGTGATTTTTTCTATAAAGCCCTTAAGCTACTTCATGTAGAGTTCATTATCCAATTTCCAAAATTTTCAAATTGGAAGGCGGTCTTTACATCATATTGATGTAATTTCAAGACTAAGCTTGTCATAGCCAAAGTTTAGAGTTAAAACGCACAACAGACAACCTTCTATTGTAGTACCCCTTAGCCACTAAGTGTTTTAGGTTCTACATGCCCCCAACAGATTTTAAAATCTACTTGTTCCCAATCGCCTCTTGGCTAGGTGACAAATTGCCCAAACACGTACTTGGCTTAAAGAGAATCTAAATCCTCCTACTTGACACTTTGCAATTCTTCTTAGCAGGTCCTTCTAATGTCTTTCAAACACTTATAGGTAGTCATCATTTTCTAAATGATGAGAGAGCATTTAATCCATTAGGGAATCTATCCTGTTATAGTCATTCGCTATATGAAAATTTGCTCCGAGGTGGATTTCATAGGATTCTTTTCCTATGTATGAGTGAGGTAATTCTCTCATAACTTACCTCTTACCTCTTTTATTGTGAAAATGGTCTCAATCCTCTCACTCGGATTAGTGAACTTAGGAATACTTAGTTATTCCTTGTCACTTGTGAACCTCTTAAAGAGATTCAATATGATTAATGCTCATTTCCTCTTAAAGTTATTCCTCAGCTCTCTTGTAGTCACTGAGCCGCCATCATTTTCACTATTAAAGACGTCTCTTGTCAAATTCTCAGGTCATCTCACAAAGAGATTCATTGTATACCTTGCCCCAACCTTCCTTATTTATAGGAAGAATTATGGATATAAAGTCGTTTACCCTTATGGTCTTAACGAGCTTGTGCCTGATCTAAGGCCTATCCATGATTCACAAGGTAAGGTTGTGACTGACATAGAGGGCATTTGGTTAAGTGTGAAGATAATAGATGTGAGTTTACATACCAACATATGGCTAATAGTTTCATTTATGCCATTATTTACTTAACCATGTCAAGGAGAGGTCTATCTCTCTATTTCAACAACTCTATTACGTTAAAGGGTTCTAGGTATTGATAGTTGCCTAACAATGCATTTCTTGTACATAAAGCAGCTTGAACTAATAATGTGGGTGTCTTTAACCCTTGTTAGTTCGAAAGGTCTTATCCTTTTAGTTTAACTGTTTCCTGACTAGTTCAGCCATTATCTAACAGCTTTACACTTGCCAAAAATCAAGTAAACATTACTGTATTTCAAGTAAACATCTTCAACGTTAACGAAACACCAAGCTTTGTGTTTTGCCCTCACGTTCATTGGTTCACTGACGTCATAATTTGCCAATTGCAGTGGATTTTCTCAAAAATGTTTCTTTGCCAGGTAGAATAAGTTCTCAACTTATTCATAAGGGTATTAACCCTTTAGCACATGTTGTTTAGCAAATACTCTTTTGCTAATTTAATCATTTCTTTTGATCAATGTGTATATATGGCAAGAAATGGAATCTTTTATTCCTAGAAAAGAAACATCAAAATCCAACAAAGGATTTGAGAATCATAGTCCCATCAATCCTTAACTAAAGAGATAGCAAAGATGTGATTCTGTCAGTTGCAATTGCATGGAGTGAATCAGGGTGGTTTATCTATGCAGAGTTAACATGAAAATTCCAATCCTCTGATTCTATCTCTGTATTGCTTTGCATTTGACATGAAGTCATATGCTTCTATGAAACATCCACAACTTATGTGGATTGCTACTTTTACAACCCTTAAGAATTATCAACGTAGCTTTTCATCTTTGTAGAAACCATTTGACCTCCTTTAGATCAAGTTTACCTCATAAGTTTCTTGCCCTCAGGCTTAGAGGATGAATCCTCCCACTCTTTAGCTAAGTTCGTCTGACTGATGGATCTTGAATCCTTCAGTCTTTCACTCTCAAGTTCAATGTGGCGAATTACATTGCTGAAGGTTACAATATGTATATCAGATGCAATCTTTACTTTCATATACACCCACTCACTGGAAGACATGGCTCACTCCCACTCACTGGGAGATGTCTTCTCACAACATACACTTGTTGTTCGTTAGAAAGAACTTGGCATTTAGTTTGTCTCAATTTCTTAGTTTGACATTTGCCTTAAGTGTTGCCTAAACAACATGTTAGGACTTAGTACACTATGTTAAAAATTAACTTAGTTTTAACTTTATGGAAGAAGATAACCTATTTTACTATCTTCCAACACTATCTACACGGCTTGGATAAGGTTTTATTGCTCGTACCACCATAAGTTTGAGCAATGTTGTTCTTTCTATGCTAGATAGCATAAACCTTTTTTTTTCTGTATCCTTCAGTTGCTTTAGTCTCTAAATGCTGAAGACTAGTTGGTATGATGTCCTTGACATCTCATTCTTCCCAAATGAAAAAGAGATTTGAGAGTTTCTAACTCCATAGTCATCTCTATTTAACTTGTCTTCATAAGCTCAGTCAAATAGACTTGGTCATAATTGGTCACTTAGACGATTATGGTATACAAATCATATTTGTTCAAAGAAAACAAAGGATAATTAGATAACAAGTTCACTAGTTTCATGTTCAGGAGATAACTATATTGACTCCCATCCCAATCATGCTAGTTAACTTATCACCCTTTTAACCATAGTCTTCATTGAACACTTTCCCCCTTTTTTGGATTTCTAGACACATTCCAGAAAACCCCCACTCAATCATAGGCAGTTATATCAACAAGATAATAACACAATATCATCTAATTAGCATGAGTGTTCAAGGAAACAGGAAGAGAACATACTTAATTCAATTCCAAAAAAAACAAAGAATTTAATCATAAATTCAATGAAAAACAAGAACATTCAAAGGTTTAAGCCTCATATAGTTGTCTCTTAACTAGGTTCTTCTTCTCATAGGCCCTTCTGACCATATGAACTCATGTAGTGTCTAGCTACAATGTCCAGCTCCTCTTTGCCATCTTTACATCCACTTTCTTGGATGTAATTGCAGCATACCTCCCACTTGATGAAATGATTCTAACATCTCTATCTGTCTTATCTTTTGTCACAACATTTGTGATAAAGGATTGACTTTTAGAAGTCATTGCTTCAATCTAAGTGGATCAATGTGGTTAGAAGCATGGGAGGACTTATTATTATTCAATAATCTCAAGTTGCTGCTATTTTCAAGTTGTATCTCTAAGAGTTTGAGTCAAGGTTGGATAGGATTTTATATTCAAAAACTCATTTGAATAATCCCTTACTGTTAAAGAATCTTTCAGTATTAACCTTATATTGCAGCTGAAATATTCTTGATAAGTAAGCCAACCTATCCCAAAAATAATAGAATCATCATTGACTCAATTTCAACGTTTTTGGGAATCTCTAAAGTGCATATAAGCACCTTTTTGACTCAAAACACATCAAACGTGCTTCAAATATATGCAAATTATATATCAAATTGAAGCTCTCGAATTTAGGAATTTCTAAGAACTAAGCGCGTCCCAATTGAAGGTCTCACACGCCGTCACGCGCCCCTAAAAGGTGTCTGGATCAAAAAATCTGAAAAATTGGAAAATTCCAACTTTGGCCACTCTCGGTGGTGGCGTGTGACCTTAACGCGCCGCCTTGCGGTGGTCAACCGGCAAAACGCTCCGGATCAAAAGACTCCATGCGTTGTCCTCTCTCCGATGGTGCTTGCCAACTGCCAAGTGTCAAACGGAGGCCTCAGTGGGCCCCACACACCATGTGTCAGTTTCTTTTTTTTTCAACTTTCGACCGTTGACCAGTCAACAGTTGACTGGTTAACACCTTGACCTCACTGACGTGTTGATGACGTGGCGCTGATGTGTCTCGGTCAACGGATGTGTGGCCGACGTTGACTGATGCTAGCGTGGCTCTGAACGCTTACATGACACTTTCTCATTGGTGACACGTGGACTTGTTGATCGATGATGCGGCGCTAATTGCCACGTTATCATCTTCAGCCTCCAGCCGGGTCTACCGGACCTGGTTGGAGCTCCATCGGGTCATCGCGACCCGCCATCTTCGGGAAGCCATATTTCCCCTCATTTTAGCTCCATTTTTCGCGTTCTTGGTGTCGTTGGAATCGTAGTTCAATGAACTACAAATCCATGGCATTTATTTGATCTTAAAACCTCTGTTTCATTGATCAAATTGTGAGTGAAGTGGCAGTGATGACTAACGACTTGCCAACTTCTTTCCTTCGTTTCTCCCTCATCCGAAACCCGTTTGACGCGTTCTTAGCATCATTGGAATCGTCTCTTCAAGATCTACACATCTGTGGCCTTATTTTGGGGAAAAACACTCAGTTTCGAACACCCCAATTTTTCTTGACGTTGATGGCACTACGTAACTAGACCTGGATGTGTGTCCTCTGTGTCTCAAAAGCTTCTCTACCTTGAGAGTTAAAGTCTTTTGTTTTTAGTTCCACATAGGTTTGAAGAACTCAACTCTAATCAAATCGAAGATATGAAGAGGAGAAGAAGAAGAAAATCTGTGCCATAAAATATATACACACATGCGCATATATATATATATATATATATATAATAGTTAGAGGAGCAGAGCGTGCAAATGTAAAGCCGAAAGCATACATGTATACATTTATATTTTCAAAAAAAACAAGAACATTATTTTGAGCATTCAAAATGACTTTTGAAAAAAACACTGGGAGTCACAATGAAAAGAGAGATGCTTCATGCGTTCAAAGCTTGCATGTTCATGTATAAGCAGAATTATGCACGCACAAGAATATTCGAATGGGCATGTAGCATTCAGAAAACACACATATGCGCACATATTAACACATATATAATAGCACAGCGGAATTAGAATATTATGGAGATATAAACAAATTATATCATACTGTTATTCACATAGAATAAATCACAGCCTCATGGATCAACAACGCTCTGATGCCAATGTAGGAAAAATAGAGGGAGAGGGAAAACTGGCGTATCGGGGCGAATCCATGTTCGGATCTAGGTCAAAGCTCTAATGCTCCATAATTGTGCCCATACAATTATCTGACTACTAGAGCCTAATTGTGATTTGCACAGCAGATCACCAGAACCAGAAACATGGTAGGAAAGAAGAGAATTGCCAGAAAGTTCAATAGTGGGGTGAATTGCAATTGAGGAGGCACACCCTATTTATAGTGGTTTATGGAGGCCACTAATTAGGAAACGTGTGCACTCCTTCTTGCCCTCCAAGACAACAATTAATTGATTCTCAATTAATTCCCTAATTATGGTGATTTGTTCCTCAATTAACAAATCCATAATTATTGCTGAATTATTCCCCAATCTGTAATTAATGCTGATTTTATTCTTATTTGATTAGGCTACTTGTATCCTAATCAAATAGTTCGGCCCATCAAGGGCGGACTTGGACCCAAAGTCCAATAATATATTTCCTCAGGAAGTCTATTGTTCTCCCAAAAATGGATGTCATATTGATATTTTATATCAATATCTTATGAAAATTGAAAAGTTTGTTGTTGGTTAAGCAACATATTACAGTAAACCAACAGTTTACTGATCCAAACAAATTTATTGTTGGCATGACTTATTTGATCATCCGAATCATATATAAAAGATTATGTATGACATACATTGAAGAACTAGAAGATTCTTTATGAATAGACAATATATTATATAATTTAAGAATTATCATGTGCTGCTTGTTCTCAATAAAATATGATTGAGAGCAACACAAGTTATGATTTAGAATGGATCTCTATATTTTTGGAAATATATCAAACTCATATATGGACCAATTCAAATAGCATGTAAATCATATAAGTATTGAATGAATTTGATAGACACATCTATATAAGATGGTTGCATGTGTGATTATTATTAGTTTGCAACTTGAGGTTTGCAAGATTATTTGAATAAATCATTATATTGAGCGTGCAATTTCCAGATAATATGATCCAAAAATCATTTACTACTAAAGCCTCCATAAATAGCTAAATCAATACTTTTGAGAATAAATTTTTATATTGGCATATTTGATCTTATATATTGTGGCACTTATATACATCAAGCTAACAAAATTCTCCCGATAAAATTGGCTTTTGGTCAGGAGTCAGGATATTTCATCTTAAAAAGTTTAAATGTGCATTCATATTGATCCACTGCATATAGATGGATATTTAAAGAAAATTGAGATAAATGTTGGGTATGATCCTCCTTCTTCTTGTTAATTTCTAAATGAAACAAAAGGATGTTTCTAATGGAAGCAAATGGATTTAGGAGACTTATACTGCATAATTAGTTGATTGTCATTTGACAAAGTTTTAATGGAAGCAAATGGATTAACATGACTGGGAGAAATTGAATAGCTTGAAAAAAGAACAAAAGGAATACATTAATACTATCAAGTATAGATCCTCGAATATAGCAATATAAACCAAAAGTTCATTAGATTTTGCATTCATGAAATATTGCATAAAATCTTCTAGATGCAATTATTGATCTAAACGAGAATTACTAAATCTCATATTTCAATTGAAAATGCTCTAATCAGCATAAATGAAAGTGAGACATGCCCGAAGCATAAAAGAATAATTAGTTCCAAAAGAAAGAGAAAGGAGCAAATAATCGAGATGATCATATTAAGGAAGCGGGTACTCCAGAAGACGCCAAGACATAACTAATTGTAAAAACTTCAAAAGAGGTTCAGGTACCTAAAAGTAATGAAGAAATCTCAATGAACTATGTCATAGGAAAAATAGAACCGAAAAGATCAAGTTATTGACAATGGTCTTGATAATAATTTCATGTGATCAAACGAGGATCTTATGCATAAATCTATTTGCGAGTAGATAGTGATGATTGGCCAAAAAGGACAAGTAAAAGGCGAAAAGACACAATGAAAATGGGATTAGATTATTTCGATATGTGAAAATTATGGATCTACAGTCCCAGCTGAAGTATGAAATATATAAATATTTAAGTAAAAATAAAGATTTTCACAAATGCTAATGAAGACTATGATGAGGCAAACTATTTTATAGTGGATACAATAATTTTATACTTATGGCAGCATATAAAATAAAATTATGTGTATGTTAGATATTGTTATATATAGCCTATTCATGTGGCTCATTAAATATTAAAATTTATATGAGAATCCTTGAAGGTTTTAAAATGCCAGAAGCATATATAAGAAAATCATTTTTATATATAAAATGTAATGCGAGTATGAAAATAGTTCAAGCATATATAATTGATTGAAAAATATATTAGAAAATAAGTAATTTTATATTTTACTTAATTTGTAGATCGAGTTATCCAACGCATCAAAGATTTCAAAATCACGTATTTTTGCTATAGTGAATTTTCCTGCAAAGATATATTGAATGCAATGATCTAAAAGTACCTTATATTTTATGAGAATATTTTATGTATCATACTAATATTGTATTTATTATGATTTTATTAAGAGATGTTATTTGAAACTTTCAAGAAATTTATTCTCAAATAAGCTTTTTTTGGTAATACTATCAACCAATATCCAGTGTCTTTTCTAATGCTATTACCAGGTATCTGAACAAACAACTCCAGTTTTGAAGTTCGTGATTGTCCTTTCCAACATAAATGTCTCCTATGGGACTTAAACTTGAAATCCAAAGGGATCTAAGTGGACCTTACACCACTAGTCACTAAACCAACTCTATATTGATTCTCAAAGACGCTTTTGAGTCTGTTGTTTTTATCATATCCCAGGGCATCTCTTGATAAGAAATCGAAATTTTAACACCGTAAATAAAAGTATGACATACAAGTGGCGACAGACATATTACATTACAAGTGTGACATTAAAAGACTTCTATTATTGAAAAGTATTGCGTGTTATTCTCCTTTCCACTTGCATCCTATTTAGTAGGGTAGAGAAATCGTTTTACTAATGAAGGCTTATTTTGAGAAGATGCCAAAGCATTATATGAGCTGAAAGTAAAATGAAATGGAGCATCTTATATGCAAATGGTTGCCCTTGAAAATGAGATAATGCCTTGGCCCAAAAAAAACAAACAGAGATAATGCGGATCATCATTATTCAAAAATAATAGTAATTATGATACACCAAGATTCTGACATAATTTCCCAAGTCAGATTATGTTGGAAGCCAAACAGAAGGAATCATATCACCTCCTTTTCTAGTTTCAAAACCGCCATGAAGGCTTCTTGAGGTACATCCACTTTTCCAATAGCTTTCATCCTTTTCTTTCCTTCAGCCTGATAACACACATGGTAGTACACTCAAGGGCAATCCCATGTAAATTTGTAGAATGAAAACTATAAATCACACTTGCAAATTTAGTTGTCTCATTCTCAAAAAATAATTTTGCTTGTAATTAATCATTTTCATTTCCAAACACTATTATGTGAACACGAAACTTTCAATCGATCACCTTTCTACCTAAAAAATAATCTATTAATGGCCAGAGAGCCACCAACAACCCCCAATACTCCATAAAAGATATTATGACAGTCAACAAAATTTGAAGCGTACCTGTTTCTTAAGTAATTTCTTTTTTCTTGAAATGTCCCCACCTAGAAGAATGATATCAAAGGAGAAAATATAAATAAAGACCATTCAGGGTAGTTACAATAAAGTAAGGAACTTAATGGGGAACATAATGATTATACGAAAGGGAATCTTATTTTCTACATATTTGCATGGATTTCCCCCCAAATGCATACATTAAAGGAATAGGAAAGCCAATGAGCCCAAAGTAAAAGTTGTTTGACGGGGGGAAAAGAATTACAAACCAAAAGCTATGCAATATCTGTCTTACCGTAGCATTTAGCTAACACGTCCTTTCTTATTGCAGATAAAGCCTCACTAGCAATCACTTTTGAACCTATACAAGCCTGACACAAGATTGCCAGAATATGTTGCTGAGGTTAGCTGAATGGGAAAAGCAAAGATTCTAAATATTCAGTTAGAAATCTAATGAACAACTTGTGTCAGAGGTGCAGAAAGAGAAAGTAAGATGTGGCCTGAAAATTCCAGCAGACAAGGCTAGAGAATCAGAAATTTATTTATTTTTTAAAAAAGAAGCATACATGAAAGGAGTAAAGAGCATATTGATCTTACTTGAATTGGAACTTTAAACATTTGACGTGGTATGAGCTCTTTCAATTTTTGAGTCAAAGCCCGTCCTACTGAATAGGCCTGAAAATTAAAGCTTAAATTGAGTTTCTGATAATACACAGACATCAATTCAGAAAGTTAATAATAGCTGCAAGGTATCTTTTAAATAAAGTGATGAATGGCAAGCATTCATATACGCCAAAGCATACTGTGCCTAGAAATGATAGTCAATTGCAGATAAAACTACACTTTTACACCAAAAGTACATTCAAAATGAAGTGGGATAGCATGGAGTCAGTAGCAAGAAATGCCAATTATTAACGCATCGTGCCCTGAAATATCTGTGGCTTGGTCCTTGGGTACATATTTTATCCAACGTAAATTCATATGTAAATACATATTGTAACGTCTTGGATTTAAATCTATAAAATAAATAATTCTAAATTATAATCTATCTATGAACATAAGTGGAGCCTAAAATACCCGAATAATTAATAAGCATCATGCATATATTATAATATACATATCAATTAACATGATAAAAAATTCATCTTACAAGAGATCCAATTTTAACAAACTAAAATAAACTCCAAATATCAATAATGTTGCCATTACAAAATGAGCTATACCAATCAAAGGATAATTTTGAAAAATTATAAAAAAAAATTTACATTTAACTAATTTCCTTGCTCATGAAAGTAGTTATAACTTATAAGAGCCTTATAAAAAGGACCGGAGAGAGTATTTCTTTTATTTTCTTTTAGTTAGTTGCAACAGTCATAAAATGCACATTAAAATATAAAAGTTGTCAACTTCTCTACATAAGTATTGGAGTACAATGAATAAAAAACCTCTACTCAAATTATTTTCTCTCTTCCTTACTCCATGGAAATGATTCCGAATCTTCCATTTTGAACCCAATAGACTGACATGGTGATGACTCTAGACTGCCGAGTAAGGGACAAGACTTGGGTTTAACTCCTAACAGGTTGTTGATTTGAACCTCGTGAGATTAGGATTTTTAGAAGCACATAACTTTTTAACGGTGTTTTGATCTAAAATTGTAGTTGTTGCAGTCTGCGTATCAAAACCTTTTCTTATTGGCCAACGAAACAAAATATACAGACCTTACCAACTGTTCTAAAGAATTTTACTTTTATGTGTAACTCCATTCCTTTCGCTCTGACTATTAACAACCCCAAAATTCCAACTCAGTGAGTTAAGAAATTCTAAAATTAGGAATTACTTTGATCTTTTCTCTGTGCATGGACACTGTATTTAAATACTAGCATTTCAGGAAATGAGTGCCTCCAGATTGGCAAAATGAAGAAAATCAGCCTTCTAGCTTTCTCAGTGTATGAGGTTCTGATAAACATGCAAGATATTATAAAGGGGCAGGGAGAAGGGAGTCTGCTTTAGCAATCAAGAGAAGGAGAGGCATCTCAAAAAATATATCAAGATAATAAAAAAAACAACAGCATTATTTCCAACCACTGCAAAGAGCTAAGGACTACTTACTTATACGCTGAGGTACTTTCCATTTATTCAGCAGGACTAATAAATTACCTTATCTTTGTGAACAATTGTAGCCAATGGTTCCACTGGATCACCATTTATCTGTATGTCAAGTCTAACTAAATCACTTTCTCTGTACCTGAGTCAGCAAACAGAGTATTATATAACACATTACCATTTTCTATAACTCTTAGCCAATATATTATGAATTTCTTTAAAGTCAACAAAGGCATCATCATCTATTGGATAATAGTTTTGATATTGCTAGCAATGGCATGTATGATGAAAGGCCAGTTAGAACAATGCTGCATTTACTTACATGAAGCAGTATATATTGTATAATATGAGAGAGAGAGAGAGAGGTCAAAATGGAAAACCTGCAGTTACAATTATATTTGAATTCTTCCATTATCTTTACAAACAACAGCATATCAGTTCAGTCACAACTGTAGGTATATCTCCTATATCTAATGGATAAAATAAGGCAAAAGCCATATGCTTGCGAATTATGAAACACAGCCTTCATAGACATTTACCCGATGAAAACATATTCCATGCTAGCATAACCCTTACTTCTGGACTTTAACTGGTCAAAGAAATCACCAACCATCTGCAAAATTGATATTCACAGACAGAGTAAGACATAAATAGGCTAAAACTAATTAAATATTAGTACATAAAGAGAGCTTAGAGCGAAGTGACAAAAATTCAAAGCAAGAGGTTACCTCTGCAAGTGGTAATTCATAGGTGATTGATGCTCTGTTTTCAGTGATAAATTTCATTTCTTTAAATTGCCCTCTTCTGTCTTGAGCCAATTCCATAAGTGGACCAATGTAATCTTTTGGTGTAAGCATCTCAATCTGCATGCATTACTCAAAAATAAAGTAACGTGGAATTTTACAGCACTAAAAAGCCAACATAATCAGAATGGATTACTTGAAATATTCATCAGGGATATGGATTTCACAAAGTACAATGAATAACCTTAACAAATGGCTCTTCAATTGACTTCCTTTGTCCAGGTTCAGGGAGTAAAGAAGGATTTGAGCATTCAACCTTCAATAATTGAGATTCATGAAATTATGGTATTAATAAAACATCTAACTAGAAAAATATAGAGGGTATTCAATTCGCATCAATAATTTAGATAACCAAGTTTACTTCATGAAAAAGTTTAGGATGAAGAAGAAATTACAGTATCACCATTTTCACAGTTCACTCTATAGACAACACTTGGAGCAGTTGTTATCAGGCTCAGATTGTATTCTCTCTCAAGTCTTTCCTGTAAAACAAAGCATTTGTGAAGGTAATTTCAAGGTTCAGGGAGCAAATAAGTGTTTGAGCATCCAGCCAATAATATGCGGATATCTAACCTGAACAATTTCCATATGGAGAAGTCCAAGAAACCCACATCTAAAGCCAAATCCCATGGCACTTGAAGTCTCAGGTTCAAACTGGATTCCAGAAAACAAAACGGACTCTCTGCATGAGTTTATTATTGATTCTACCAAAGTCAAGCTAGAATGTAAGAAAAATGAATACTAACTAGTTCAAAATTGAGATAGCTTGTAAAGTCCATGATAAATGCATCAGACATCAGGAAAGATGATGCATGCAGATTCATATACCTTCAGTGCAGCATCATTGAGCTGTAGCTTCTCAAGTGCATCACGTAGCTCAGGAAATCTGACAACAAAGTAGAGTTAAGTAATTAATTCCAGGGAACTTGAAGTGTCTAAATCCATTGTTTGTTTATGGAATTGGGGTGGGGGTTGGGCAAGCAAATGAGAGATGACATACTGGTCTGCATCAACAGGAAATAGGCCACAAAACACCATTGGAGTGGCTTCTTCATATCCAGGGAGAGAGTTCTCTGCTTGTCTGCCGTAGTGGGTAATAGTGTCACCCACTCTAGCATCAGCTACAGTTCTTATAGATGCTGAAAGATAGCCCACCTATTAAAATTCACAACAAATATCACAGATCTACTTCACTCAAAAATAAATAAGACAACCGACCTATTAAGGAGCATCACTTTACCTCACCCGCATACAATTCTTCAACTTGAAGCTGATTGGGAGATAAAACTCCAAGTTCATCAGCAAAGTAATCCTGTTGTATAAAAAGATTGAAATTATGAACACTTAACTCCAATGGATAACTGAAGCGCGATAGTGTAAAACTCAGATGGCTAAGAGAGAGGATATAAAAAGGTATAAAGAATACATCACCTTCCCACTAGCCATAAAATAAACTCTGTCACCTTTCTTTATAGTCCCATCTACAACTCGAAAATATACAATGACACCCCTATATGGATCATAGTAACTGCACCAAGAAACAAAGAATTAATGATATCACTTATATAAGCTTGAGTCAAAGGAGAGCCCAGCCCACAGACTAGTTATTAGGTGTGATAGCCTCAAGAACTTAGGAACTTAGGTACTGCCTTACGTCTCAATGGTTTCCCAACATCCAACGTAATAATCTATTATTTTGAATAAAGTTTAACAATATTTAGGGAAAAGGTCTGTACCTATCAAAAATTAAAGCCCTCAATGGCCTTGCAGCTGTTTCAGCAGGAGGTGGAATTCTTGTAACAATTGCGTTGAGAATATCAGTTATACCTATTCCTTCCTAAAAAAATAAAATAAATTTAATAGTGAACCACTTGTCTGTAGCTATTTATCAGTCAAAAAGACAGCATCATTGTGGTAAAGGTCATAATGCCAGAGGAATCATTACTGTAGGGCACAGAGGGGGAGGTCATAAGCGTCTATACCGTAAAATCAATTTTCAACGGAATGAAAAAGACATATATGGTAAAATCGTAACCATAGAATACGACCCTAATCGAAATGCATATATTTGTCTCATACACTATGGGCATGGTGAGAAAAGATATATTTTACATCCCAGAAGGGCTATAATTGGAGATACCATTGTTTCTGGTACAGAAGTTCATACACACAAAAAATTAATGGCAAAGAACTGACCTTTGCAGAGCAGAGGATTGCATTGCTACAATCTAACCCAACAATCTACAAAGGAATCAATTAAATGTTTTAACATAAGAATCATCCAGTAAATCTGAATAACAATTCCCATATACAGGACAGAGAAACTTGCAATGATTATGCATAAAAAGCTCTAGAAAAACACATTGTCAAATTTGTATTATCCCACTGGATGGAACAACCATAACAATTTAACATCAAGCAATAAAAATACAAATTGTCAGACTCTACAATATCAAAAGTTAATTAGTACATGTGGCTACAGCTGTAAGAAGAGAAAATGAACATCGATGGTTATAGAAGAAACAAAGAAAAGGCAGGAACATCCTTGAAAATGGATAAGTTTAGAGTCTCATTTTATAAAGGATCTAGGTTGACAACCAGACCTCTTCAATCTCTTTTATAACTTGATCTGGCTCAGCGCCAGGAAGATCGATTTTATTCAAAACCTGCAATGGATAAAAAATTGGTCTCAACAAACAGAAAAATGTATGGTTCCATCACTTAATAGTCTTTGTAATAAGTCAAAAACTTGACAGGAACAACAAACATAGATAACAGGAGTGAAGAATAGTGAATATATCTACGAACTATTATAACAAACATTTATAAGCTACTAGTAGATGACATATCCTTACGGGTATAACTTCAAGGTTGTTCTCCAAGGCTAAATAAACATTAGCTAGTGTTTGTGCTTCAACTCCCTGTTATTCGGAAAGAAACTTTTGTAACCAAGTATGTGATATACCTTAAAGCTAGAAAAAAATACATGGTTAAATATATAAAGATTCACCTGGGAAGCATCTACAACAAGAAGAGCACCCTCACATGCAGCAAGTGATCGGGAAACCTAGGCATAGATGAAAGCTATAATTGTATAACCATAGATACAATGAAAAGTGATCATCTTCTGATAAAAATATTAGCACAAACAAGGAGGTGTACAATTATCTACTTGTAATATATGAACCTGGTATCATAACATATCATTAAGATTTCTGATGGACCAAGAATATGACTAACAAGCATGCTATGTCTAGCATGTATAGCAAAAATTTTACTGCGTTCTAAGAAATTATTATTATTATTATTATTATTATTATTATTATGATGATGATGATGTCCCCCAACTTTAGTTATAGCCAAAAATAACAAGAAGGAAATGCATTTTCCGTTAACTTTTTTGAACATCTTTTTAAAGTAAATAGCAATGAATATAAAGGCAACTAAATGTGGGATAAGACGGGAGAACATCACCTAAACTAGTAATTTTTTCAAGTTATGTTTGGATCAGGAAAAATAATTTATTGGAAAGCACTTGTATTCAAAAGTTTCAATTTGTAACTAAAAAAAGGTTTGAGAAAAATACAATTTGACGGAAGAGTTAAGTTGCTTAATGAGAAATACTAAGACATTACTTACATCTGAAAATAGCTTCTGTATGGATTACAAAGCAGAAAGCCAGAAAGAAAAGAACAGAGGTATGATTGTTACCACATGGTAATTCGTATAATTCGTACAAAGATATAGTAATTTGTTGCAACAAACATACGTACCTCGTAAGAGAAATCAACATGCCCTGGAGTATCAATTAGATTTAAACAATATGGTTCATCTTCAAACTCATAACGCATTCGAGCTGCCTGCCGTGATCAAGTCTAGTTAAATGCTTTCTCTAACATTACATAGAGGTGGGCGTTATCCAAACAAGAAATCAAACATATATTTTACCAGTTTCCTGGATCAAATAAAGCAATAAATCCAACTCCTAAAGATTGTAGCTCATGAGAGATAAACAATTGGCTATTGAGAAGCTATAAGCGATTTTTTTTTCCTATCATTCATTCACATCTATGTCCATGAACAACTTTCTTTATGTACATTTCACCGCCAAAACAAATAATTGAAAGAATATTCTAACGTTAGGGTGGTAGAGCAAGAGGTCTTCAAGAACAAAGCAATGCAGCAGCTTACATCCATGCGAAACATGATCTAACATTAATTGGCTTTTTCCTAGTTACGGAGAGACTATATTAAAAAGCTCGGAGAATACACATATTCAAGAGGGCAGCAATGCTCAAGATACATATTGTTGCATATCATTATATCAATATATAAAGTAGACTAGAAGAAACTTTATCATTAGAAAATGCAGGAATGCTGCTTGAATGAGATTCAAAGAGGGTAAGGTAATAATAAGTGAACCTGGAGCTTAATTGTGATGCCTCTTTCTCTCTCTAAATCCATGTTATCAAGAAACTGATCCTTCATTTCTCGCTGTTGGACAGTACCAGTCACTTGAAGCAATTTATCTGCTAATGTTGATTTCCCATGGTCAATATGAGCAATGATGCAGAAATTCCTTATATTAGAGATAGGAACCTGGAAATGGAAATGTAAAATCCGGAATAAGAACATTTCACCGACAGATTCTTCGGATTAAAATCTAGCTCAAACCTTAGAGAGACGGTCCTGGCCGACTTTGGCAGCGAATTCGAGGTCGTACGCGCCACCAGCAACCTGGCAGCACACTCTGAACCTATTGGCGCGGAAAGTGGTGGAGAAGGAACCATGTTTGGAGAGAGAAGAAGAGAAGGAAGCTTCGAGAGGAATGAGTGAGAGTGATGATGAGAAGTGTAATCTGCTAGTGCTTCTTGGAGTTCTGGTTCGTCCTGCTTGCCGTTGTTGATGGTGGTGCAACTGAGCTTCACCGGATAAGAGCAGGGAGCCACAACAAACTTCTGCGGCCATTCTTTTTGAGTTCAGGTATTTTTGTGCCTGCTTTTTAATTGCGAGATTGGTGGAGCCCAACTGATTTGTAGTGGGCCCAGTAACCCGACACAGATTCAAACGGTGTCGTTTCTTGTGGTACTGAAGCCCAGTTTAATTTCGGTTATTTCGTTAAGGCCCAATTCCGTTCTTTCAGGATTTCTTTCCAATTATTTTTTTCAGGATTCAAACGGCCTTAAACACAATTGCACACCGCAATGAAGGATTTCTTTCCAATTATTTTTTTATTTATTATTACATATATTTTAAAAATGAATCGTTATTTAACACACAAAGGTTTCCCCTTTTAAGATTTGGAGCACAAATTGTTTTCGTCTCTTTTAATAATTATGTTTTCTAAGATTTAAACTTATGTTTAAGGCCACTTGCTACCTTAACCAACAACTTGTTAGTATTTAAACCTAACATTTTTCTTATTAATTATTTTTCCATTAAGTCAAGAATTCAAACTTTGTCATTGAAAAATAAAATACATTGAGATGGATATCTCTAATTCAAGTGAAAGTGCTTGAACATAACTCAATAATATTATATCCTAGACAAATTTATAAATAATATTATTTCTTTCTTTTTGAATTATTGATAGCTTTTTAAATAGACAACTGCATTCGTCATCCTAATCATCAAAACAAAATATATTAAATATGTGACGAGAAGAAGGGGGAAACGGGGAAGGAGGTATGTCAATAATTGCAAATGATAGTGCCGAAATCACTTTCACTGAAAGTCAAGAAAATAGTATGAGGAAAACTCTAAAAAATAACTTTTGAATAAAAGAAAGAAATG
The DNA here is from genome assembly GCA_963242795.1 of Inga leiocalycina. Lineage (NCBI taxonomy): Eukaryota > Viridiplantae > Streptophyta > Magnoliopsida > Fabales > Fabaceae > Inga > Inga leiocalycina. The sequence goes on along the minus strand of OY725327.1, from coordinate 57,903,650 downwards.
TGTTGAAAAATTACGCCAAATAAAAAAATAATATAAGAGGGATTACTTTTAGGTGAAGGAAGAATGAATGGGAATGGCGCGCAAATAAAAGAAAAGAGTTAAACAAAATAAATTTAGAGAGGAAAGGAAATAAATGAATGGACAAGAGGTTGGCAGGATTGGGTTGATGATTTGGGAAATTCCCCAGCTCACGAGTGACAGTCCCCCAACACACTCAAATAACAGCGCCACTTGCTATCAATAGGAGGTTGGGTCCAGTGGAAGCATTAGGGCCGTTTGATACGATGGAATTAATTTTGATGGAAATAGAAATGGATATGGATATGAAAATGGAAATGAGGTGTAAAAGTATATTTGGTATGTCATGAAAATGAGATATGATTTTTAGGTGAAAAGACTAAAATGTCCTTCAAATTTTTTTTTTCTAAAAAAACATCATTCAGAGAAGCCTAGAACCTTCTCCTCCGGAAAACTTACACCATTTTATTTTTTTCAAATGTTTGGTATATCATGAAAATGAGTCCTAATTTATATGTGAAAAGACCAAAATGCCTTTATAATTGAAAAATAAAAAATCCCTCTTCTTTGAAAATTTTAGGCTTATAGTATGAAATTCTAAAAGAAAAATATAATTTTTTTTTTAAAATTGGAACCCGGACCGAACTAGGAACCGTACCGGTTCACCTTCCGATTAGCCGGTTTTCGGGTCAGACCGGCCAGTTTAATCCGGGTTCCTGAACCTGAGTCTCATAAGAGAAAGGGCAAGGTTGGAATTGAAGACATGGAATTGCAAATCTTAGCTATTTGGGTGGAATTGAGTTTGATGGAATTGGCCCCATTTGGCTTCCATGTGGAATTAAATTCCATGAGCATTTCTTTATACCAAACATGCACAACTCATAGAATTGAATTCTAATTCCATACCTTCAATTCCATCATACTAAACAGGGCATTAGTTTTCTTATAATATGATGAATCAATGTTTAAATTCTCATTGGAAAAAATGTCACATTTAATACCTGACAATGCTTCGAATAGGATTATCTTTAATAAAAGGATACCTATACTTAGCGCAAAAAGAAAAAAAGAAAAAGAAAACAGCGCCACATAGTGCCAAATTCCATAATCAAAACTGGCAGCACAGTTCAGATTTGATCATCTTCTTTGCCCATATGCCTTTCCTTTTTATTTCTTCTTAAATCATTATTTAAAGTAAACTGATTATTTAATTAGCAAATTCATTCTCCTAGCTTGATTCGTATAATCATTATTTTTTGAAAAACACCGTTTTATATACTAAGTTGATATATGCATGAGGAGAAAAGCATACAAGTAAAATATTCTTTACAACGTTATTTTCTTTATGTGATTTTTCTTTAACTAGGGAAGAGTTACAAAATATTCTTCTAATTTTACCATCGTTAAATTATATGTGTGGAGAGTAAACACTTGTTAAATTATGAAACTTGCTCCCTCAAAATAGTTTAATTCCTATGAATTGTTGGGAACTATTATGAAATTAATTTTTTTTTAAATTGACTTAGTTGCTTTGTGGAAAATTAGTTCTCCTTGCCTAAAATATTTTCATTTGACAAGTTGAGCCTATTTGAGTTGGCGTTTAAAGAGCACGTTCATGTAAGTCGAGACAAAACTTCTATCACATACTTACCTCGTACACAGTAAATTACATTAGAAAAGCAGTTTCTACCGTTAATTCAAACAGACACTTACTAGTTTTTACTTGTCAAATTGTTGTTGTCATTGATTATTAGTAAGATTTTTTGTAAAATTAGTTGTCACTGACTTAATTGTTGTTATCATTTAATAAGTTAAAGTTATTGTTTGTTAAATTGTTGTTGTCATTCGAACAAAGGACATTTAAATAGTTTTGCTGCAAAATTTAATCTCAATATTAGGCCCCAAAAATTTCATAGAGGTTTACAAATTTGGAGATACTTTTGTGTCTTTATCCCTTGGAAGTCAACTTAATTATTATTTTTATCATTTCTAATAATAAAAATAAAAGAAATACACAAAAAAGGATAAATTAAAAAAGAGGTTAATACAATTTTTGGTTTCTTAAGTTTATCCTCATCTTAATTTTAGTCTATCAAGTTTCACTCCATTTAAAACATTAACCCCTATCATTATATAAAAACATGGATCATTTTGCCTCTCGAGACTTAAACCTCTTACTTGAAATTTTAGGGACAAAAACCAAGTTGACAACAAACTTGAAAAATCGAGATTATGAGCATAGGTTCTAAGGAAGGGACTTTAACCTTTTAAGCATGAAGTCCTAAATTTAAATCCATGTGAATACAAAAGATGCTTTAGGGTGAATTATTCCTAATTGAGCCCGGCAATACTTCAATGAGACCAAGTCATATGAAAAATGTCTTTCTTGTGATGGAACCAATGAGGAGTATATGTTGGTAACAAAATAACAAGGGGGTTAATGTTTAGTTTTGGGTCATATCTGGGGGATTCAGTCTGGGGGTCTGAGCGATGTCAAGGGAGGGAGCTTTAAAAGGCTGCACAACACTGAAGAGTCAGTCATCTGTGTGGTCTGTCTGTCTGTCAAAAAGAGTCAAGTTACGTTATTTTGTGTGAGTGGCACAACCAACATTAGCTAGCTGGTATGGTATGGAGGCGCCCAGAACTCACACAATATGGTCCAAATCAGTAGCAGTATTTGCTTTTGTCGTATCTCCGTTCAAAAAAGAATAAAAGATAAGAAAGCCAAACAAAAGGGGCATGCCACGCCATTATTTTTCAACTCTGCTTTTTCAAACTTTGCCTTCCCACATTGACAATGAAAGGGCATGACCCAAAGGAAACACTCCCCCACTCCTTTCTCTTCTTTTCATGTCCTTCTCTCTCTCTCTCTCTCTGTGCCAAAGTTTAAACCCACCCAAAAAATATAAAAAAGCCGTTTGAATGAGATTACCATGGACAGACACAGACCCGGACGGAGGGGTCCTCTGCCCTCAACTTTCCTTCCTTCATATTCAGACCAACCCTGCTTTTTTATTTTTAAATATTCCTATAACCACACCCAAAAACCAAAAAAAAAAAAAAACAACCAGCCAGCCAACCAACTACCAATTAACCAACCATGAATTCTCATTTCTCAATTCCATTATCCATCTTTGACTGTACAATTTTAATCCCTTCCCCTCCACTCCAGCATTCCCTGAACCCTGTACACCCTTCTCACAGGGAACAATCTTCTTCCACAGGATAAAGCAATTTCAACAAAAAAAAAAATTATACATATGATTCACCACATGTCCTGGGATGTACAAAGCTCTAAATTGTCAATCTCTCTCCCCAAATTAATTTTTTTAAAAAAAAAAATCACATCCATGCCTCTCTTTCTTTCTTTTCTCCCCCCTGCCACTTTTTTCCTTTCCTTTTTTTTTTAAAAAAAAATAATGAAAGAACAATTACATACTGCTACTTCAAAGAGTTTGAAAGAGGTTAAAAAGAAAATGAAACAACCGAATTAATAAGCTTGGGACATTCCTCCACCTACCCTCTTTTTTGCAATGGCTATGAGAAAAATGTAGCCATCAACAAAAACCTCCAAAATATGCATACTCTGTAGGGTCTCCTCTCTCTGCTGAGATAGGGGTTGTGTCGCCTTAAGCTTGTTCAAAATTAGTCATGGTCCAATTCCAGTAGTTGTCACTTTCTTTCCCCTGCGTATCATTTGTCCTCTACAAAGATTCTGTGTATGAAAAACCTAAATCTTTTTGAATATAGCTTGGGATCAACGGCTGAGATGGAGGTGGGATCCACTTGCAGGGACTTGTATGCATGTTCTAGCTTTTTGGTAATATCATAGTCTTGGAGAATGTCAATGATACCAAAGAAGAGGATGACGTCCAATATCTCACCGCCACCGCTACTACTGCCACTACCACCACCATCCGAAGGGGATGAATTGCTACTTCCACCACCCTTTTGCTCCAATCCTACCCTACACACCCTCTCAGCTCTGGCAGGGGTGTTTGTTCCTAACCGGATTAGAGGCTCCCTGGTATATACATCAAGAATGATTATACTTAAAATCAGAAACCAGCAATGGGATATTGATTAAACTCAGATAAAAATTCAAGTCACTACATAGCTGTTGGATACAGATATTCATGGAGATAGCTTTTTTAACAAGGCAAGCTGAGTGACATCTACTTGCTATATGTTTATAAGAGAATCTATACCGGCATAAAATATTTGCATAATCAAGATGCAAATCACCTAATAAAAAAACAAGGCAGAAAAGGAAGCATCATGCCTAACACAGCAATATATCTATTTATGATTCAAGTCCCAGCATCTATCACTGCTTCATTTACCTACCATTTGGCTAACAAAGAAAGCTTTGCACTTATGACGAAGATCACAATGACCCCACCAACAATAATTGTCAACAAAACTGACTTCAGTTTTGCCTAGATGGCACATGTCATCTTCAGTGCATCTCATGCAACAGAACAGATCCATTGAAAGAGATCACTCACTAGCCCACTCCCAAATCATATTAAAAATGGAAGTTAAATATAGTGCTCATTCATAGACTTTTGCTTGTTTGTTTTTTGGTTGTTGCCATTTCCCATTGGTAATTACTTGCATGCGAATGTGCCGCTTTGATATTTTAAGATAAAAGTATTCTACTTGTGCTTGTTGAAAACCTGGGTCCTTGTGCACTAAAGCTCAAGCACGTGGCACATGCAAGGTAGTGAAAGGGATTGCCATCAATGGGACCCAACCATGAGATTGTTGACTTGGCTTCCACAAAAAGAACTGATGTGTTGAAATTTTTATACAAACCAAAATTTTACAACGTTTAGCATATTAATCGCATAAAGAATTGTGAATCCCCCTTAAACATATGCTTTCGAAACATAAGTTAAAAAAAGATCCACGGAGAATAATGCTAAAACTTAAAACAATTCATTTGATAAAGACGACTATGTACGGGTAAACGGAAAGAGACATACCGGCTACTAGGTATCCACCTCATGTCTTGCATCTCATCACCAAGAAAATTTCTCTTTCCTGATGAAGCCATAAGACATCATATTTTATGTTTCGGTTAGTTCAATCAAACTCATCATAGAGCAAAAGACAAAATTATAAAGCAAGATAAATCATACATACCCGAACGCAAATCATATGGTGAACTTTTCTTTTCATCATCTGAGTAATCATCACGGAAATGAAGACCAATCAGAAGACTATAATCCATGATTCCCTCTGACTCTAGGAATTCACAGTCCCTATCCAGTTGCCTGAGTGGAGTAGAAACCATTACTTAAGCCCAAGCTGAAGTATGGAAGGAAAAATGTAAACCAGTATGAACCTTTGAAACTATACCATTTAAACTTCTGAAACCAAGACTGTTCCAGCCGAAAGACAAAATTAAGATCGAGGTCTTTGAGGGTGGTGGTCTCATCAATTTCTTCCTGGGGCTTATCTGTTGTACGACCATGCGAAGAACCTTTGAGGTCGAACCTCTTATGGATCCGGTACTCAGAACAGAACACATTGCCCATTACAATAAACCTGGTCTGCTTTTGCAAAGAATTTTGTAGTTTCTTAATTAATTTGCGGCAAGCAATTAGGAAAACCAACCACTTCACAGCAAAATTTTCATCTTAAATCATACCTTCTGGCCTCCGATAGGCTTGACACAATGAACGCCAAGGAATTTCGTAACAAGGGAGTTCTTGTATTGACAAACATGGTTGTAGTAACTTGGAAGCATCCTGATGAGCACCTGACAAGGCCACTAGTGATTATGGAATGCCCAAAGAATAGTAACCATGGTTCATTCTGAAAGTGAAATCTTGCCTCACCAGAGATGACAAAATTAATGCAATTTCCAAGTATGCCTATAATTTTTCCTTACAACATTAATGCATTTTCCAAGTCTAGAGGCTTGCAACTAACCTTGACTTCCGACTTCTTCACGGTTTTAATAATGAATCTGTCATCTTGTGTAAGGTAAAAGAAGCTTCCACTTTTCCCAGGAGATGACATCTCTCTGAGTGAGTCATTTCCGCAAATAGCCAGCATATAATCCGCCGGATCTATTGCAAATAAATCCCTTAAATGTCTAAATACCCAACAAAGAAGGAACCAGGGAGATATATGCATAATTAGTCGATAGCCCAATTTTCCAACAATGGAAATAAAAAAATACTAATCATTCAAGAAAATTTATCTTCACCTGAAGACGATAGGACAGTAGTCTTTCCACCTGAAGTCCACTGATTGATGAGGAGGTGTAAACTTAGATCCTTCTGGCGGAAACCTTGTCCAGAACTTCTCCTTCGGATCAAAATCTCCTTGCCTAAGTTCTTGCATAACCGAAGAATGCTTCCCAACAGAGTACCTGAAGAGGAAAACAATTTTACAACAAATTTAATTTAATTCCTCGAAAGATTATAGCAATTCGGATAAGTTAACGGGCAATTACCTGATACCCAGTTGAAGATTAAGCATCAAATCGTAGTTCTTATGCCCCTTCGATACAGTTTGACCTGGTCTCTTGAAATCGCCATCGACTGACCGACATGGACTCTTCTGGAACTCGCCGGTAATTGCTTCCTCTCCGTGAACAGATTCACTAACATCACCGTATAACTCAGATGGCTCAACGATATCGCAAGTAATATCTCCAGCTTCTCCATCAAGTTCCCAGATGCAAATCCGCGGGAAATTCACATTCCTCGATCCGTCAACCGACGATCTCTTCCTCGCCGTTGTCGTCATCATCTCAGCATTCTTCTGCCAATTCCCAGTAGAGCTGCTTCCGTCAGCCCATGTGAACACTCCCTTCCCCTTTGGAACACCGTTCTCCCAAAACCCTTCATATCGATTCCCATTTGTCCAAATCAAAACTCCTTTCCCAGAGATCGCACCATTCTTCCACTCACCTACATACTCATTCCCATTCTTCCACACGTACCTACCTTCTCCATCTTGCAAATTGTTCCTCCAAGATCCTTCGTACACATCCCCATTCGCATAGCACTTCTCGCCAACCCCATGTTTCCGATCAGCAACCCACGTCCCATGGTACATCTCGCCCTCGGTACCAATGAATGTGCCGTAGCCATCTATTCGACCCGCCTTGAATTCGCCCTCGTAGGTAGCCCCAGATGGCCAAGAGAACTTACCTCTTCCACAAGCTTTCCCTCTCTTCCATTCACCTTCATACATGCACCCATCCGCCCATAGATATTTCCCTGAACCGTGTGGCACATTCCGCAGCAAAGTACCAGTATAAAGATCTCCGTTCAGGACGGCCTTCTCAACGGCGCGGGTGGCGACGTTATTGGCACGGGAGGCAGGGACGGTAGGTGCCACGCGCCGCAAACCAGCTTGGGTCCGAGGCCGACCGAGCACCAGACAGGGAGGTGGGACCACTAGCTCAATTCCTTTCTCGTTTAGCTCAGATTTTTTCTTATTCACTTCGTTGGCAGGTGTGCTGAGATTGATGCCTTCTTCAGAGGGAATGAGGAGCGTCTGTTGCATATTTTCCTCGGAGAGCTTGAAGGAAATGACAACCCACAGACATCAGCCGGATAATGCAGCGCCGGCGAGTGGGGGGGAGAAAGAGAGAGAAACAGAGACAGAGAAGTGTAAAAGGAGTTTATCGTGTGAGGTGGAGCCGGATGGTTGGTAGTTGCGGTGGTGGCAGTGGCGGCGGCGGCGGCGTCCACATTGTGGAAGTGGCGATGTGTTGCTTATGTGTGAGAATGATTCAGAGCAAGCCAGAGAGAAAGATGATAGTGAGTATAGTATTTTTTTTCTGTTGGGGTTGAGTTGCCCCCTTGACTTTAATGGCCAGCCATGACTGAACTCCGTCCTCTCTCCTCTCTCTGGGTGTCTCGTAGATTTTGGCTTTGTTCGCTAATATACTTCCTTTCACCACACAGAAGTGGGTTTAATTCACACATTCTTAATTAGAATATGCATTATAACAATTTTGCTTGCGGGACCAATATGGTTTATCCACTAGCAAAATTTATATGTACTTTTTTTTATTTTGTGAATTAAAGTGAATTTTAAGATAAAATTGACTGAAAATAATTACTCCTTTTGATCTATAATATAGGATACTTCTAGAAAAATAACTTGATCCAAAATATAAATTAATTATAATATAATTGAAAATCATTTTTCAAATGTTGTCCTTATAATTAATACCTATTTCCAATTTCACTCACTCTTTAAATTTTCAAGTCCATTTTCCAATAAGTGCAAAAGTAAAAAAAAATATTTTAATTTAAAACATATTTAATGAGTTAATATTTACTTTCTGGTTTTTCATGAATTAGTTAAAGTGCTTGTTTGGGATAACTTATTTTTAGGCAATAAGTGCTTATATATCGTGATTTATGATATATGAGGTAAGCATGTGAGAGGGGTTTTATCTCGACTTAAGTAATAAGTGCTTATTGACCCCCAATAAGCAATACCAAACACACACAAAGTGTCTCATATTATAAATAAGAGAGAGAGAGAAGAAAGTGAGGAATTTAATCCTGAGGACCACTATTAATGAACCAGGACTAGACCGGGTGGTCTGGCCCGAAAACCTGCGAACCGGACGGAAAACCATATTCTTTAGAACTTCATATTAATAAGTCTAAAATTTTCAATTTCTCACCGGTTTTGCCCCGATCTGACCCACTGACCCTTAACCTAATACTCCAACCGATTTAGTACCCAATCCGGATTTTAATACCTTGCTAGGGACCCAATTTGAAACGAGAACTAAACTTGGAATGTGTGTGTAGTTTGTAACATGATGAAGGCACAAAATGGTGTTAGGAAATAGAAAAATATGATATATATATATATAGAGAGAGGGGGGGGGGGGAGTTGGTGTGGTAGTCACGGATGTATGAGAGGGAGATGCCAAAATTGATGCGCTTGAGGGATGATTCTGAAACTGAATCACATGAATGAAATTGCGGGCAACAACACAAAAAAGAAATGCTAAGGCCTCCCATGACTCTGTCACTCTGGGTGTGTATGTGTGTGTTGGACTAATCAGTAATAACGTATGTTGTATATAAAATAAATAAGGCGTGCCATTGGATTTGTGCGCCGCTAAACACAGCAGTTACTAGCTAGCTAATACAATACCCATTCTGGTCAACAACATGTGGCCAACTAAATTCCATGCAAACTTCCAACCACAACTACGTGTATGTTTGATAACACTTATTTTTTTGAATATAAATGTTTATTACGTAAGTTGAGATAAAACTCCTCTCATATACTTACCTCATATACTGTGAATCACGATTTATAAACACTTATTACCCAAAAATAAGGTATTCCAAACGAGCACTACTTTATTTGTGGTAAATAATATATCGTTTGGTTTTTAATATAATATCTACTTAACTAATTCGAGTACATAATGAAACTAATTAAATTAGTTTTTTGTAAAAAATGCATGTTGGTTTATCTTAAATGATATCTTAAATCATTTATATTAAAATTGTCTCTTGATATAAACTTCCTTAACATGAGCAATAATTTGGGATAGTTTAGAAAAACACATGATAAATATAGTAAATGAAATGGATTGAAGTTATATATTAAAAATCAGATCTAACCCTTCAGGTAAAAAAAAAATCAGATCTAACCCTTAACTAAATATTTATTTGGATTAGTGGTGAAATTTATAAACTATTTTTTTAACATGATTTATAATATACAAGTTAAATACGTAAAATGGATTTTATCTCAGCCTAGTTGAACTCTAACTCAAAGAGGTTTTAACTTCTATATTGGGTACTGAATGTGGTATTTAATTGTCGTGGTCTTCGTCAGCCGCTGATTTATTTTATACTAGTAACGTAGGGGGGTTCTGGCCCAAAAAATTTCCTAGCAATATAGGGTGGTGGAGGCATGCAGTGGGCCAAATTCTATTGGTGTTGGATTATTTTAAAATTTTTGTCGATGGTATGTTCTAGTTTGGGGGAAATAACTGTTTAGTTTTTTTTTAAACCAAAAAATAGCTATTTAGTTAATGAAAGCGGTTTAAGTTTATTTTTTATTAAAAGGTTAAATTATTTAAATTGAATGAATAACAAAATCTTATTTGAAATAATTCTTGTATTCACAAAAGAAAACCCAAAGTCGAATATGTGCTATATTACATGTTTCTAATTAAGCTTGTCAAATTCATGAATTTAAATAAATGTGTGACAAAAATGTAAATTTAGTAGTAAACTCAAATCATAAATTTATAAAGGTTTACTTTTATCGATAAATAGGTGTTAAAAGTATATAATAAAGTAATAAATATATAAAAATGAAATAGTTTCATTTATTATGTTTTAAATATGAATAATTGAAACTAAATCCATTAGCATTTATAATTTATCATATTAAAAAAAAATTTCTACAACGTTTATATATAAAGCTATTGAACATGATTAAAACAAACAAACGAATATAAGCTTAAAAATGAGTTGACATAATTTTACAAGGTAAAAACGTAAATACAGTAAACTCATAGTGTAAACTCATAAATTTAATTGAGTTTATAACTACCACAATTTTAAGTATAAATGAACATAATTTTATAAGTTAGAAATATAAAAACGGTAAATTTAGAGAGTCAACTCTTGAAGTTGACAAAACTGTTTTCGATTATTACATATGCCTTGATAAATTATGAATAATACTCAATATTCATAATCCAAATGCATCTTTCCAACTTCATACAAAGTTGTGAACCTATTCCGAACGGAATTTTAAATAATTAGTCCTTCTAATATTACATTTAGGAATTATATATTACAAGGGATAGGTCAGACATAAATATTAAAAATAATTAATTTACTTAATTATATATTATAAAACTTTTGAAAGCCATTGAATACCAAACACAATAAATCATAGAAAATCATTCATGTAGTTGAAATAAGCTATTCTAAAGATAATTCTTAATAAATCTTACATGTAATCATACACTGTGAACGTTTTAGTGAGTGTTTGGGAATTTTTCAAATTTAGGTTTTAAACTTAGGTTTACGTAACCCGAGACAAAACTTCTCTCACACACTTATTTTGTAAATCGTAAAAATTATTCTCAAAAGCTAATCTAAATACATACTTATTAATTGTCATCATATAAAAAATAAAAGAAAAATTGGTGAAAAATATTTAAAAATTTTATTAGATAGAAAGACCTGATATGTTGTTATACATATATAGTACCGACATTCTACAAAATTTCATACACAAAAAGAATTGGTATTAGAATTCAAGTACTTCAGTATATTTTTCAAGGACTTTTCACCGATTAAAAAATAAATAAATAGAATAACTGTCTTGGTAGATTATGAACATTGTTCATCACACAAATGTTTGCTTCCACTTTCCAACTCCATCTAAATCCAAACTCTATCTTTGAAACGCGAGAAAATTTCCAGAGGGAGTTGAGAAGGCGTCTCACTGTCAGGCGTACCTGTGGTATTTTATGTTTTATTGGTGTGTCTTCAGAACCTACCTAATCACAAGGAAGCAAGAATCACGAACCCTGCTCAACATATCTCACAAAAATAAAAACAAAACAAAACTGAAAAAAGATTATGGTAGGAGGCAGAAACCAAGGTTAGAATTTCAAAGGAATTATAGTCAAATATCAATACCATTTAACTATTCAAATATACGAGAGCAAGATTCCCAGTTGCCTTGTTCCCTCGCTTCCCAGTATCCGCCAACATAACGGTAGGTATTGCTGCCTTTGGCCTTCTCAAACCACCTTGGCTGCCAACCCTTGTTTTGCATAGTCAATGCCTAGCATAATTAAAAATGCTTAATTAAATGGCGACGGCATAGAAGCTCTTTATAAGTGAGAGGTTGCGGATTCGATCTCCTTTATAACCTCAGGCTTTTGGGGTCTGCCTCCTCTAATTCAAAGAAAAAGTGTAACTCAGATGCCTGAATCATACCTGCCGCTGTTTTTGTTCCAGTCGCAACTTCTCAGCATTAGCCATTTCATATAGTCCATTTTCCAAATACCTTTGATCAGGTCTTAGCCTCGAATCTGTTGGTGGCAGCTTCTCCTATTTGTGAACTCTCATGTAAGAATTAACAAATCTTATTTACAAAGGTATATAAAACTTACAGATAGATAGAGAGACATGGCAGTCTTCTAAACAGTTACCCTGAGCTCAGGTGTGATTTCATTCAACGTAATTCCGAACTGCGTAATATTATATTTTGTGGGGTGTTCAGGTGGTTCACTCCGCTTCCATAGAAGACGAGGTTTTGAGGAGACAACGGAACCTTTTCCTTTCCTGGAATTGTCTCCAATTACATAATGCAAGCTCTCGTCCCACTTGCCTCGTAAAGTTGCCACTGTTCTACCTTTCTTATCTGCGACTTGGCCGTGCACCTACAACAGAACTTAAATGACACATACGAAGTCATAAAAATATGTCTACAGAACGGAAAGAATCATGCAGTTTAGATAACTCTCTTTAGAAAATTAAAAAAGCCAACAATTGTGCAGTTTTATCATTGACAGCAAACAATGATTTCAGTCAGAGTTTACAGATTTCCCGCATGATATTTGCAAATAATTCATGGATCAACAACAACAGGTTTTGTCCTACTAGATAAGGTTAGTTACATGGATCACAGCGTAATTTTGCTCTATCAATGACCAAATTTTTAAATAAATTATTAACCGAAAAGATCCCACTCAAAAAATTTATTGAGTATTCTCTTTGGTCTTTTCTTGACTCCATACTGCTTGATCTACAATTCTCACCAGCATGTCCCTTGGCCTTCTTTCTTTGTGCATGTCTAAACTACCTCAAATTATAGGTATCAAAAAAACAAGTGCAAGTTCACGTCAGACTTTATGCAAAGCAGAAGACCACCTATTTAGGATAACAAAAATGCATTTCAATACCAAACTCGTTACAAGTCAGATAACTACGAAGAGGAAGATTACTTGCTAATACCAAGATAATACAAGCAAAGGTATGCAAGAATATAACACATTTTAAACAACCTGTGAGATCGCACATCCAACACAAAGGAACAAGGAAGAATTATATAGGAGAGGTAGACAGGGCACCTGGTGAGGGTTTCTGTTGATAATCGAAGGCTCCTTGAATTTAATCCTACATGAATACTCTTGATTTGCATCTATACTCATTGTACCATAATGATCACAATAGAGTTTCCCTAAAATGAGGTTGTGAACGGATGTTGTTACCTGATGGTAGAATATTAGCTAATCAGCAGCCAGCAGGCATCTTGGACGAGGTTGGCAAGTACTAGTTATGTGAAAGCATACCTTACTCCACCGAAAGACTTGTCCGTCGTCAAACTCCAAAGTCAATAAACCAACAGGATCAATCTGAATTGAACGACCCGAAAATTTACTTTTTATATTGACGTCAGCCCAAAATTTCCAGCTACTGCCCTCACAGTGGCATGCCATAACCATAGGATGATGACTAACCTATTTCAAGATAAATGACATAAGTAGTACATTCCCAATTGCCAAAACATTTTATCTCCAAGATCATCTGAATATATAGACAACACACACAAGCTAATGTTTCAATATGCATATCAGATTACTAGGGCTTTCAAAATTATAAATGTTCTTTTTTGTTTATGGTATGTCATAATAAGGCAGAGTTTTCTGACTCTTATATAAGATAAGCATACAACACCTTTTCAGAGATAAAGCGGATTCCCTTGTCCGGATAATCAGCTTCATATGTCTCACCCAACAAAGGATTAAATGGTTTGTAAGTTCTATCCTCTGTGGAAGCATAACTTGAAACAGCAAATGCAGCCACATATAGTATCCTCATAAGGTTGTTGCCCTGTTACATGCACCGTGGATGTCATAAGGAACAATTAGCCAACACAGACAATTACTGCAAAGTGTATGAATTCGGCTACCCCTAGTGAATGAAGTCATTGACAAAACAACGCCAGAAGGAACTAACCATTTTCCCCCACAAATATGCTTGATCTAGAAGATAAGAGTACTCAAGGTCTTCAAAGCATTTCTGTAATGAGGAGAGGGGCTCATTGAAGTAAACCGGTAGACAAATTTTTGTGAGATCCTTCCCAATATTATCTTTTAAAATTGACCACAGACTGAGTCTCTTCTCTTTCTCAACAGGATCAGGCAAGTTCTTTCGCCGGTTGACATGAGGATAGTAGGACCCAACAGACCCAGAACTTAAATTTGCTCTGTATTCATTGTTAGGAGTTCCTTCTCCAGAATCAAGTGGTGATCTATCTAACTCAGATCTATTATTTTTATCACTGATTGGTGAAAGGGTGTCACTTGAATCAAAGAATGCATCATAGTCATCATCAGAATCATCATTCCAGTCAAGCTCATCAAAAAAATCGCTTACACTTCCCTCTGTAATATATTCAAAAATACTAATTATGCCTCTCCTGGAAAGTTGATCTAGCAAACTTGGTGGAATTTATGCAACATCACATCCCTTCTCTCAACTCTTCTACGTTCCAAAGCAGTATTACATAATACAGAGTATACTGACAAGATCATGACCAGACCGAGCTATATATCTCTCCAAAATGCAAATCCTTTCAGGCTCAATGCAATAAGAGGATTTCGCATGCGCGAAAAATAATCACACATCTTTATAAGTGAGAAAAGCAAACATGAGAGTTCAGAATAGGCATTACAACATATAACTGACAAAAGAGAAGATGACTGTATGTTTTCCTTTTTACCATGCTTAGTAACCTGAATATACCATTGAAAGCAGTAGAAAAAGAGCCTAAAGCTAGAGCCGGGAAAACGGGCCGGCCCTTCACGGGCTCGGACTTAAACGGGCTGACCCGTTTAAGCTCGTTTCTTAAAAAGTACCATATTTTTGAAGCCCGCGGCTCTACAGGACTGGCCCTTCACGGGCTCGGGCCTAAACAAGCTTAAACTCATTTTAATTCAAATTTTTTTTTTCAAGTTTTACAACTTATTTATTATTTTGCTTTAAATTGGTCTACATTATTTTTAAAACTCATAAATTTTTAGTTAAAATAATCATCTAATGTTCAAATTAGGCTTTTTTTAAATTTTAAATGAATAAACTATTGTAAAAAATAAAATAAATCAAACCAATTCATAAGTGTTTGTTTGTTATTAATACTCTATTAGGAACTTAGGTGTTTTTCATATTGATAATTTGATATAATGATATTATATTTATTAATTTATTTTAAAAAAATATTAAACGGGCCTAAAAGGGCCAGCCCGCAGGGCTACAGTAGGGCCGGCCCTTTTAGGCCCGCTTCCATTTTCAGTCTCTAAATTATAGGTCCGACCCTTGACGGGCTCAGGTCTAAACGGGTCGGCCTGACGAGCTCGGCCCGAATTCCCGGCTCTACTAAAAGCTAGGAAACAACATAGAAACCGATAGTACGTAACGTTGAACATCTGTGTGATTATTTCATAAATACCGCAATTATTGCAAATTGTTTTCTTATATTATCGTCAATTCACCTAAGGGGGCTCTCAAATCAGAAAGAATCATATAATATCTATTGATGCAGGAAAATGAACGGTATGAATTATTTCATTCGACAAATAAACATAAATCGGAGTGTATCAACTTTCGACGACAATTTCTTAAACCGGAAGCACAACATTGCATATTTGCATTACCCTTTGAAAGAGAAGTGAAAATGGGTTGGAATAAAGGAATCCGACTAACCGCTGTACTTCTCGTAGACAGATCTAATGGAATCTTCGTCCTCCTTGGACTGCTCTCGGCTTTCACGAATAAAGGTATTTTCCAAATCCACCTTGTCTGTCTGTAAAATTTAGTTGGAATAGAAAAACTTCAACCAAAAATTAAAAATAAAATATAAAATACAATAAAATAAAATCCTTAGCATGGTTCAATAATCAAACGATCTTGGGAGCACGAAGAGATAGGAGAGAAAAGTTGCAGAACCATACATCCCAATCGTTCACGAAACCTCATGGCATGTATTTTAGTCATTTAAAACCCGTACAATTTTGCAATTTTAGCACGAAACAAAATTGTTTGATCAATTTTGTAATTCTGCTTCTTAGCTTCCCATCAAGAACAGAACTACTCAGAAGAATTAACAACAGAAAGACAAGAGAGAAGCATCGTCCCATATGAACAAAGAAAGACATCCGCGATGTCGTTGAGACTCTAGATACGCTTACCTCTAAATTGCGTAATGCCTCTACTAGTTGCATCTGCTTGTTCTTGAGAACAACGATCTCCTGGTACAGCTCGGAAAGTTGGTCTCTCATTATGTGTTCACTATCCTGAATAACAGCCTCACTGATACCCTCCTCTAGGAGGCGTTGCCTCAATTTCTCAGTGGAAATTACAGAAAACCCTGCCGGAGCCATGATCTCAGCATTTGACAAACGAGGAAACATATCCTTTGCGGCTAGCAATGCCTCCACCCATGCTTCCTTGTCCTCCCTGGTCTCCGCCCGCAGCTGAAACCTCCTCTTCGTCCCTGTATATATATCAAACCTCCTCTCATCTGATTTACTCTCTTGAATTGAACAGACCTGCACAAACGTGCATGCAACATTCAAAATTCGAATCAGTAAACACTGCACACCACAAAACATATAGTTGAAATGTAATTTGGAGAGTCTACATATCAGATACCAAGCACTGATGTTATATATATATATATATAATATATATATATATATATTACATCACAAATAATTAATCATCAAATTGAACGGAAGAATTGGGCGGAATTAAGAAACACCATGAGATGGATTTCTTCGATGGGCTTGCAGTGGCGAGATGATCGGCCGCGATGCTTATTTGTGCCACTTAGACTGTCTACTCCAATATACAGGGACCCTGTTTCGACTTCACGGCTGAGCAGGACCATACGGGGACCGTTGATTTTGTAATAAGAAAGAACGCCATCGAGGAGAACGAACCAACGACGTTGCCAGCCTCGACCGTAATTGACCCACTTGTATAAGATACCGGATATTCCGTTTCCGACAATGTCATTGATCATCACCTCTCGCTGACCTACCGGCAATTGAAGCTGCCGGTAGATTTTCGACGAAACGGAACGCTGCGAAAAACTGGAGGGAAGCTCATCGTAGGAGAGGGATTTGGACCTTTGGTGAAAGAAAGAGGGTCGACGGGAGTGGCTTTTGGCCGACGACGGCGTTGAGGGAAGCATGTGATTCATTTCCGAACACGGCGACCCGGAAACGGACGATGAGGTCCGAGCCATTTTGGGATGGCCCTTGGGGGAGGAAACGAAATTGATGCAATAGGAACAATGCGAAACAATGACGATCCAGGAATGATCAGACCATTGTCAGTTTGTCACGAAGATGTAGGCTCTCAAAAGAGAAGTGTTATTGGAGGCAAATTCAAGCGAGGGGGCTCCCCGCGAAGATCGTTTGATTTATTTTTAATTGGGAAAATTCCAGAAAACTACAAGTAAAAATACAAAAGGACAGAAAGGTTGGGTGAAAATTAGAAATCCCAAATCAGTTGCTCATGAGGAATCTGACATTTTAAATGTTAGCAAAATGACCTACATGCCCTCCTAAAAAGGGGAAGCAAAGAGACGAGCAGAGAGTGACGGAGGGAGAGAAACGAAGAGACACAAGATTCAAAACGAAAAGGGAGGAGGGCGCGATGTCGGGCTGAGGGAAACAAGGACACACAAGCGCCGGCTGAGGGAAACGAGGAGACAGGAGATCGGACTTGACGGTGCGGTGGGGAACGTTGGGCGGCGCGGCGAAGGGAGACGAAGGTCCGGCGAGTGTGGGGTGTGGGAAGGCGGAGCGGCGCGGTGAGAAGAAGGGGAGGCGAGTGTGGGGTGTGGGCGGCGCTGTGACAAGAAGGCGAGGCGAGTGTGGGGGGTGGGAAGGCGGTGCCGAGCAGGACGGCAAGGCGCGGCACGGAGTGTCGCATGTTTGTTCATTATTTGAATTTTTTGTCTGGCCTGATGTACATTTTTTATTAACACCAGCAACCCGTACATTAACATCATTACATTCGTTATTAACGACTTGACGTCGGTAATTAACAGCATCGAATGAACAGCTTAGGACGGCGTCATGTAAATTGGAAACACAACTTATATACGCGTAATAACATCTTTCCTTTCGCTGTTAACGACTATGCCTCGCCTATTCACATCTTCCAATAACAAGTTAGAACGACGTCACGTAGATGGGAAAACACAACCTGTGTCTGCGTAATAACATCTTTGCTTTCATTGTTAATGACTATGCCTCGCCTATTCACATCTTCCAATAACAAGTTAGGACGACGTCACGTAGATGGGAAAACACAACTTGTTTCTGCGTAATAACATCTTTGCTTTCATTGTTAACGACTATGCCTCGCCTATTCACATCTTCCAATAACAAGTTAGAACGACGTCACGTAGATGGGAAAACACAACTTTTATAGTCCTAATAACATCATTCTTCTCTTTATTAACAACTTTATATGTACTATTAACAACATTATTTCGTTCATTAACATCTTCTGAACAAGAAACGTGAACTTTTTAACATCGTTGCCTTAACGCAACACCTTTCACATCTTCCATTCACACGGACAACAGAAGATGTGTGAAGGAACAAGTTTGCAAAAAAAACATGTTACCAGCATAAAAACACCATTTGCCTCTATAATAACAACATGGTTTTGTTGATTAACACCCTTATATATGTATCAGTTCCTGACAGATCACAATCTGCATAATTACATCCAGCAACCATATAAAGCCCAAAAACAAGTTACACACTGCCCCTTGTACACGTTGACATATTTCATGACAAGGGAACATTATCTCTGGACTAGTACATAATGTTTCCTTGTCACAAACATTGGATTACATAAAACACTAATTAAAGTAACTACCTACTGGAGTACACAATTGACAGCAACCCATCTCCCAAAAAAACCATGAGTGGGTTGACAGCACCTTTACAAAAGCAAAATCAAAAAGTTTCACTTCACAATATTGCTGAGTGGGAACATAATCATTTGGACGTTTCTCAATGTGATTTCTCACCTCATCAACTATAATTGACGATGTCAAGTTAGATCTTCCACCATGACTAACCTGAAGATTGTCTTGGGCACTATGAAAATGTTCATCTCTGAATGTCGTTACCCGTAGTAATGGGCTGGTCTTACCAATAGCATTTGCTGTTACCCTCCAAGGACATCCAAAAATCTTACATTTAACTGAAATGTTGTCCTTGCTATTTCTCACAAATTCAAACTCAAACTTGTGTGCTATGCTGTACTTGTACAACGCCTTCTTAAAAGCTTCTGCATGTGCAAAACTCTGCATGACTCCTGAAAGTAATCCCCTCCATTTCGTACAGTTCAACTCCGGCATTGGTGTAGGTGCACTCTCTACTCCACAGGGCAGCCTATTACATCCTCCACCAATTTCAGCAGTCAAACAAGCAGCAACACTTTCATAACTGACTAGTTCATAATCATTTTCCACAATGCTTCGACACTGAGTGGATGTTTGTTGTGACAGTCCCAGTAGATCATCAGCCCTGCAGTGAATAACAACTGCAGTTCGTTAATAACCAACAAGAGTTTCATAAATAACAACTATAAAAATTACAAAATTTTACACTTACATGTCTGCCTCAACTGATATATCTGATACATTATCATTCCCTTTTTTTGCTATATGACGAGGCATAGTCATTAACAATGAAAGCAAAGATGTTATTACGCAAACACAAGTTGTGTTTTCCCATCTACGTGACGTCATCCTAACTTGTTATTGGAAGATGTGAATAGGCGAGGCATAGTCATTAACAATGAAAGCAAAGATGTTATTACGCAGACATAAGTTGTGTTTTCCCATCTACGTGACGTCGTTCTAACTTGTTATTGGAAGATGTGAATAGGCGAGGCATAGTCGTTAACAGCGAAAGGAAAGATGTTATTACGCGTATATAAGTTGTGTTTCCAATTTACATGACGCCGTCCTAAGCTGTTCATTCGATGCTGTTAATTACCGACGTTAAGTCGTTAATAACGAATGTAATGATGTTAATGTACGGGTTGCTAGTGTTAATAAAAAATGTACATCAGGCCAGACAAAAAATTCAAATAATGAACAAACATGCGACACTCCGTGCCGCGCCTCGCCGTCCTGCTCGGCACCGCCTTCCCACCCCCCACACTCGCCTCGCCTTCTTCTCACAGCGCCGCCCACACCCCACACTCGCCTCCCCTTCTTCTCACCGCGCCGCTCCGCCTTCCCACACCCCACACTCGCCGGACCTTCGTCTCCGTTCGCCGCGCCGCCCAACGTTCCCCACCGCACCGTCAAGTCCGATCTCCTGTCTCCTCGTTTCCCTCAGCCGGCGCTCGTGTGTCCTTGTTTCCCTCAGCCCGACATCGCTCCCTCCTCCCTTTCCGTTTTGAATCTTGTGTCTCTTCGTTTCTCTCCCTCCGTCACTCTCTGCTCGTCTCTTTGCTTCCCCTTTTTAGGAGGGCATGTAGGTCATTTTGCTAACATTTGAAATGCCAGATTCCTCATGAGCAACTGATTTGGGATTTCTGATTTTCACCCAACCTTTCTGTCCTTTTATATTTTTGCTTGTAGTTTTCTGGAATTTTCCCTTTTTAATTCCCTCTTTTACTTTTTTAAATATAGGATTAGTATATAGTAGTCTATGTTAGTAAAAGTAAATATATTGTTGGAATAAATTAGTATATCAACCCAGGTGAAAAAAATTACTAGTATATTTTAACGGCAGCCACCAGAAAAAAAATATTAATGTGTCAAAGTTAAGGTACTTTTGATATTTTGGAAGTGGGAGGGTGGGAGGTAGATTTGAAACCCATATTTTGTGTGTTTAGTAGGGTTGAATGTACTTCTCTAAGGAAGTGACTTCCATAAAAAATGATGGGAGTGATTTCCATCAGCCCTTCCAAAGAATTTGTTCCACTTTCATGGAAGTAGAATGTTGTTAACCATTATGCCCTCTTATATGTTATCAGATCCCAAACTTTGCCCTTCTTACTTCCTTTCTTTCTCTTGAGCCTCGCACTCCACTACCATGGAACTTGTTTTCTTCAAGCTCAGTCATCTCATTTTTTTCAGTCCCCACCATCATCTTCAACCTCTCGCTTCAAAGAATCAGATCTGTGCACAATTTTCTCCATGCCGTCGAACCTATAGAACCTACCCCACCCATGCTGCGAGAGACCCGTCGAACCTGCCCCACGCCACCACGAAGCCTGTCAAACTAGATATGTTTGTGATTGTTTTTGTCAAATTGATTTTTAGATCTTTTTTCTTGATTGGCTTTTCTAGGTCGATTGTTATTTTTCTGGATTGTGTTGATTGTTTATCAGCCATAGGTACCGGCTGTGTTGTTCTAGCAGGGTAGTTTCTTCAGGGCAGATTTTTTTCCCCAAAGGCAAGGGTATTTTAGCCTTTTCACTAGAAAAATACTCATATTGATTAAAAATAATGTCTCACTTCCATTGGCATACGAAACATATTTTAAAAATCATTTCTATTCTCAGTTCCATTTCTACCTCCACTTTCAATTATACTTCCACTTCCATAAAAAAACTCTTCCATTGAACTGTACCAAACAGGAATGTGATCTCAGGCCCATGACTAGCTCCTCTAAGGCTGTGTTTGATTTGAGGGGAGGGGAGGAATGAGAGGGTGGGTAAATTACCTTTTTGGGTTAAAGGAATTCAAATTTTGAGAGAGAATCCAAAATTTTGAAATGAATAAGAAAGTAAATTTTGAACGGGAACCCAAAATTTAAAAAAATGATAGGGTAATTTTTGGATTTCTTTTGTCCAAAATTATAATTTCCCTACCCTCTCTCCCCTCCCCTCCAACCAAACACAGCCTAAGGGCCCGTTTGGTATACTAGAATTAATTTTGATGGAAATGACTATGAAATTGAGGTTTAAAAGTGTGTTTGGTATGACTTGGAAATGAGACATAGTTTTCATATGAAAATACTAAAATACCCTCAATACAAAAATAAAAAAACCCATATACTACCACCAGACAAAACAACAACACCCATCGCCCTATCGCCTTTACCAGGGCCAGGACCAGCTTCGAGCAGCGCGACTTCGAGCAGCTGTCGTCGCCAACTATCATCGCCAACCTCTAGCAGCTGTCGTCACTATCGTCACCAACTTCGAGTAGCTGCTGTTGTAGATCAAACGAAGAGGAGGGGGAGAGCTGTCGTTACTGTCGTCGCCAGTGAGGGAGAGATGTTGTTGTCTTCTCCGTTGATCTAGTGAGGGATAGCTGTGTTGTTGTCATCTCCATCAATCTGGTGAGGGAGAGTTGTGTCATTGCCGTCACTAGCGCTAAAAGGTACCATTGTGGCTGTCATCGCCGATGGAGGGGGTAGAGTTGCCGTCGCCGATGAGGGAGAAGAAGTCACTGTTGTCAGGTGAGTGAGTAGAGGTCGTCGGAGGGTGATGAGGTTGAAGCAAAGAGGAGGTTAACGATGGAAATTTGATGTTGTAATTATAAATCTTACCTTTTTTTATGGATTTCATTTTGGTGGAATTGGATGATTTGGATTCCATGTGAAATTGGAATTGAGTCACAATTCCATTGTACCAAACAACTATCTTCATAGATTGGGCTCCAATTCCATTTCCACCACTTTCAATTCCATTGTACCAAATGGGCCCTAAGTGGTAAGCGTTTTCGCATCGCGTGTAGATATCTCGAATTTGAGCCCAGTCATTGACATAATTGTGTGTTTTCATTTTCCTGGCTTGTTATAAGATAAAAGAGGCAAAGATAAATTTGAAAGTTAATTTCTAAGTAACGGTCCTTGATACAAAGGGTGTTAATATTGGTCATAAATATAAAATATTATTTTTATATTTGTCAATCTTTTTTTAATTTATCCATATTGATGCTTTCTCAACAATTATAAGCAATTATAAAGAAGGAGAGGGAATGAGGGAATAAGGTAATTATGGAAGATGAGTAGGGTGTTTTAAAAAATACATGACATATTAAATAATTTAACTAACTTCCTTAATTTAGTCAAATTTAGTAAATATGTCTAATATTAAAGAACATAGGGAGTACTTGATAAATGAAAGTTAGTAATAACTAATAAAATAGTAGCAAATAATTATATAAAAGTTGTAAATGACTTGAAAAAGTGACCTTGTTGCTTGGCAAACAAAATTTTGTAAATAGGTAATGAAATGTTGTAAACGCCTACACAAAAGTTGAGAATGGCATCAAAGAGTGGCCTCTTTACTTATAGTGTGTTTGGGATAAAGGTGGGAAAAGTGGCTTTTTTACAGTATGACTTGTGCAAACTTAAGATTGAGTGAAAATCAGATTATGTAATATGATTTATATTTGGATTAGCGATAACATAAATAACTTTTCTGAATCTGAACTTATTTGGATTTGTGGTAGTATAAGTGGCTTTTGTGATAATTATAAGATAAAAAGTCACTTTTACCTTAAAAGCCAATAGTGATAGCTGCCTTTTGTGGTTTATCATATGAGAAAAAGTCATTTTTTCCTTAAATGCCCAATCGGTTCAAAGTTATCCCAAACAAATGCAAAAATCAAAATCTTCCAAAAAGCCCAATTGGCCCTCACGTTTGAGAGGTTCAAAAGTCATCCCAAACATACTCTTAATCAGTGAGAGTTGATAATGGTTAATAAAATGTTGTGAATACCCATACAAAAGTTGCAAATGACTTAAAATATTGACTTTGTTATTTGATAATAGCTAATGAAATGTTGCGAATAACTATATAAAAGTTGGGAATGGCATGAAAGAGTGACCTTTTTACTTGGTAAGTAAAAGCTGGTAATAGTTTAAATGTTGTAAATACTATGCAAAAGTTGAGAATGACTTTGTTTTTTGGTAGATAATAATTGGTAAAAGCCAATGAAATGCTATAAATACATACCCATAAAATAGTTAGTAATAGCTAATAAAATATTCAAGCCATTGTCGGTCGACACTAGATGTGGGTGCTGCTGGCTGCTGGCTGCTGGCTAGCCAGAGTATATTTTAATTACATTATTTGAATAATCTAATTTATGTGAAATGGTTTTAGTAGATAATGGATTATTGGAAGATGATAAAGTATATCAAGAAATATGATATACTTAAGGTCCAGGCGAGGTCTCGGTATAATTGGGCAAGGTCTAAGTACGTCTGGACAGGGTTTGATAAGTTTGGATAAAGTCCAGGTAAGTGTAGATAAGGCCCGAGTAAGTGTGGGTTCAGTGCAGGAGTTGTCCAAATAATATGCAAGGAAATTGGATTATTTAAAATAGTATAATTTATGAATGAACAAGGTTGAATGGAAAAACATAATATCTAGAACGAGGTAGATGAAATCATGGAAGACAGTCTACTTATATGGACTTAAAATCAAATATTGGAAGGCAGTCTAATTATTTAGAGATTAAATAATATCAAATAATAGTTTTGGCTTTTGGACTCTTAAGCTGCAGGATTAATCATCTAATAATAAATTAAATCTTAATGTGTCAATAATGATTAAATAACACTTAAAACACTAATTAATTACTCATATATTATTTAATATAAAATAATAATAAATAAACCATTTTAAATGATGAAAATTTTATACATATATAAATATATTCATTTAAAAAAAATCCCCCACCAAGATATATCGCAGCTTGATCCAAAGTGGTTTAACATGTAATTTAAATCCAATCCTTAACCCAAGGAATTAAATGGGCCCCAAGCCCGCAAATGTAGGGTTATGTTCATAAATAAATATAAGCTGAAGGGTATGATGGCAATATTAAAAAAAATTCATATGCAGCGTTAAATATATAATTTTTCTTTCCCACAAGGAGGGACGGGCGAGACAGAAAGAGAGTCTAGTGAGAGAAAACGTGAGAAGCCTCTTCGTTTGGAACTCTCAGAATATACAAACGAAGACCCCTCTCTCTCGCTTCAACGATATACATTCTTGATTCTCACATTCCGCGGGATTTCACTGTAAGATCCTCTCTCCTCCCTCTTCCACACTCGCTCTATCTTCTCTCTCCACCTTTTCGCTTCACTGCCTTTTGTTTTTGTTCAACTGCTCACAAACTGGTTCTGGCGGGAATGAAGGTTTTGCGCGTAGTCGGCGATTTAAGATTTTTCCAGTTTTCGCTTCACTCCTGTTTGTCGACGAGGGTCGCCATTATTTCTCGTCATTTTTATTCTACTCATTACGCAGTGCTTCGAGTATGTTCCGGGTTTGCGTATATTGGCACCTAACTTTATTCGGTCTGAGATCGCAGAAAAATGCATATTCTAGGGTTCCTGTCTATTACATCGTAACGGGGCTTCTTTTTTAAATGTTTTGATGGGAGTCTCAATGTTAGGCGTTTTTATATCCGAACTTCAACGTAGGGTCTTCTACTGTCAATTTTGCAAAACAATTTTAATTCTTTTTGTAGCTTATAATTTATGGAGTTGAAACCGAACAAGCAAGAACTTTTATCTCACTTTGTCTTATCTAAGCTAGCTACATTGGTCATGGATTGAAATGTCGCAATGACGGCTTACGTTGCGTTTGCAATTCTTATTGGTTGATTTGACTAGAAGTAACTTATCAGTTTCCTCTTCTGGGACACGTTAGGGTTTCTTGCACTAGAGACGCTTATCTTTAATTGATGAACATGCTTCGCCAGAGTGAAAGTGTTTTCTATTCTTGTTTCAACACTTAAATTGAACTTATTTTTCGTTTACCAATCGTTAAGCTCCTCTTGTTGACGATCTTGGAGAAAACTGTAACAATGTTGTAATTTGAGGTGTCATACTTAATGGTTATCATATTAATACTCAGGCAATTAAACCATCTCTTGTACAGACTTAGTTTTCAACTCCAACTAGATGTTGTCCCGTTGGTTTAATGCTTTGTACCGAGTTTGGGATGAGCTGCAATGCACGACTTGAGAATAGTGCAGTTTTCTATAGATTATATACTGATATTGATGATTTAAGTGGTTCTTGTATTCAATTGTTTCAAGCTTGTGTGGGGACTATAAGATTTATATTACCAAGATTGTCATGCCAATTTCTCTATGCAGGGTTATTGTCTCTGTTTGACAGCACACTACTAGATGCCTCTCTTAAAAAGGAAGCCTTTTGTCCTGGCTGAGCCACCTAAAGATTTGGTGCCACGTGAGCTTGTCCATCAAGTTCGATTTACAAAAGAAATATTCCGAGATTATCAGTATCCTTTTTATTTTACTGATATTGATGTTTTATATTTGGGATTCTTTTTCACATTTGTCATTTACATTGATGTAAATAAACAGAGAGATCAATTACGTTTTTATTTATCTGTGTAAAAGTGATTTAAACTAATTGTTGCAAAATTATTGATAAAATACGTTATCAGCATTTCGTACTTGCCCCCCTCAATAAGATGATAACTGTTAGCCAGCCTTAATGTGAAATAGTGATTATTTGAACCGTATAAATTTGTATCGCCAGAGAGTTTGGACATGTAAAGTCACCGGGAAATCTAACTTGACTTATGAAGAGGCTATGGTGTCAGAAAAGCGTGCCACTGAAAAAGTCCAACAAATTCCCAAAGAATTAATGGCTCCTGCACTAAGGCTTATTCAATTCAGTAAGAACTATTCTTATCTGAGACAAATGAATATATGTTGTTATGATGATAGATCTGTTTATTATTCTTCTATTATGACATATTGCATACATGATTTCCTTTTATTACATATGGTTATATTGCTGTGTGCATTTAACGAGTCTAAAATTTTCTGGGTGTATGATGTCTACCAGTCTACTTGTGAATATATTGTAAGCGTCTATAAAGATGGAGTGCTTTCAGAAAATATTCTGATGCTATCTACTTAAACAGCTGTGAATAAAAGTATCGTGCTGTTTCGATCTGTTAATTTCAGAAGAGGAATTGAAGTATTTTTGGTTTTCTATGCTGCCCAGAAGTAGTTAGTTCTCAAGATGTCTAGTCGTTGGTTGTCATCATAGGCATTTTTGTCAAGCCTTTCATCTCATTCCAAAGAATCGTCTCATGATTCATCAAGTTGGAAGTTACTGGTTCAGAGCATATATTACCTCCAGTTACTTGTATATAAATCATGATATCCTGAGCCTTATGATGCCCTTACACTTCTGGTTTGGCTTCAAGATGGTTCTGGGTTAGGCAGTAGTTATTGTGTTGGTATCAACAAAACTAACCATATAACTGTTGGATAAGATTACTTGTCTCTATTGGTCATTGTAACCTATATAAAATAAATGTTTGTGTCTCGGCTTTTAAAACAGTTTTTCCAGTTTTAATGTATCATTTCTACAGGTTGCTTAAATTGCAAGACATTTTGTGAACTCTCTAACCTTTGGGCTTATATTGCTGTAGAACAAATAATGAGTTTGCTTAAGTGTTATAGATGAAAACATTCCTTTTTTCGTAGAGAAACACTTTTCACTGTGTTGGTACATGGTTTTTGGTTCTATTTTTGATGTTTGATTTTTCTTTTTGGAAAGAAGCTGAAAAGACTATATTATATCAAAACCTTCTTTTCTATACAATGTTTTATCTGTGCTATGATGAGAGTATTAATGTTCACATATCCAACATGGAACGTATTTTATGTTAGAACTTCTAAACGAGTGTTTTGCAATCAATTGAGAAATAATGGAAAAGAACTTGAAAATGTGTCTGAAAACACACCCTGCAGAAAGTTAACTAAAAGCTAGTAAACAGTTTTAGATTTTTAATTTGAAAATTTAAAATAAAGCGGCCTTTGAAACTTGTTCTTATAGTTATCTCACCAAACAAATTTTCTGTTCTCTGACCATGAATGATCCACTTAGTGGATTTATTTTCTCCCAAGAATTATTGCCAAGCCCTGTTTGAAAACTGCCAATTAAAAACCATTGAAAGTAACAAACAGGTCCTGTGTGTTTGATTCAAGCCTGCTTGGATTATTAAATTTTGTTGGGTTTTTATCGAAATGTATATATTTTGTGCAAAATTAATGCGTCCTGTGTGTTTAATCCAAGTGTGCTGGATTATGCAACTTGTTGGATTTTCATCAAATTGCTTGTATTGTGTGTGTGTATTGCAATCCATGAATGAGGTTTTGTTTTGGCAGGCATGCTTCCTTTGAGGGATCTCGCCGATGCAATAGCTGAAAAGTTGCAGGAACAGGTGTATGTGGGTGCTGAGCTGCATGGGAAAAAGGATGATGGAGAACATCCCTGCAAAATATTGAAAGTCGTGCAGGAAGGGGTTGATGAATTGTGTTATGAGGTAGCTTGGCTTGACAAAAACAAGAAAACAATTGAAAAAGCAGAACTCAGTGCCAAGGATTTAGTGCAGAAGAAGTTTCCTTTTAGCCGGAATATCTTGAAATCTTTTATCCGGGAATCTACATATCGTAATGCTCCTTGGGTGATACACGATGAATTGGCACAAAATTATGCAATCTCAACTGATATCCCAGAGGAATTAAAGGGAAGAGCTTTCTTCAACAATGGACTTTTAATTTGCAACAAGAAAAGGAAAAATGAGGTAAACAGAAAGAGAGGGGTAGTAGTTTCAGCCTCATTCATTCTCTGATCCATGCATAAAGAAACAATTTAATTGATAAAGGAGAAAGAAACAAACTATAACGTCCTGAAGTATAGTTTCTTGGTTGGTTTGTTAGTGACCTTGTTGTATCAAATTTATCATGTTCAGGATGTAGATGGTGAAGCTGAGAATTGCAAAAAGAGGAAGTTGGATCATGCAAAAAATGGTGGCTCCTCTTCAGTGAAAGGTAGAATTTAAAGGTTGAAGTCATTTTGTCTGCTTTTAGAATTGGTTACCACCCCCCCACTCTTAATTTACAACTATTTAGTTAGAACTTATTTTGTAGCAGAATTTGAGTTCACTTTGATTTGCGCATTTCCATTTCATCCACCCCTCCCCCTTTCACTTTCTATGTTGTTGGGGTTGGGTTGTAGCATGTACCATGGACTAGCCTCTTATATTTTCTTTTAACTGGGAAGTTTTCTCTCTTGCAGCTTGGAAATAATGAATGTTTGATAAATTTGTATGTCAAGTCATATTGCTATATACTGAAAGTACAAATTTTTTACAATTGTCCAGTCAGTTCTCTTTATGATTTTAATGTATTAAAATTATCTAAACCTTATTGGCATAACAATTTTGCAGAAAATGGCCAATGTAAGGAAGAACCTATCAAATATCCGATTGATGATTTATTGGTGCAGCCTAGTCCAAGGGATCCCCTTTTTGCTGATCGTCCTTCTCCATTGAGAGACTTCAATATTCCAGTTCATTGTGTAGGGGATCTCTTGATGGTTTGGGATTTTTGTACTTCTTTTGGTAGGCTGTTGCACTTGTCACCCTACTCTTTGGAAGATTTTGAAAACTCTCTCTGCCACAAGGAAAGCAATGTGGTTCTTCTTGTGGAATCTCATGCAGCACTCTTGCGGGTGCTCATGAAAGACGATGGTGAGTATGCTTCAGCTGTACAGAAGAGAAAACGGAAGTTTAAGGTCAGCATCTCCCTTGTATATATCTTTCTACTAGCAGTTATCAGTATATATTTTTTATGTTCCTTCACATGTTTCAAATGAAACTTTCCTTGTGACTGGTATTCTGTGCAACTTATTTCTTTCTTTTATTAATGATGACAGTATCTAATCCCATTTCATTTTCAGATTACAATGATTAATTGGCAAGAATATTTATGCGATTTTCTAGAAATGATCAATGTTCCTGGATTACGGCAGTTGGAAGCTACCATAAAAAGGGGACATTATGGCCTCATTGATATCAATGCTAAGCTAGAAATCTTGTGCGAATTGGTCAATGGAGTTCTTGAAACCTCCATTTTTAGGGAAAAGTTGGACGAGGTTATTGAACAGCGGCAGGCACTTGGTGCTACTAAAAGAGGAGAAGCGCTAGAAGATGGTAGAAAAAGAAGGGAAGAGAAGGAACGGTTGAAAGCTGAGATTGAAAGCAATGGGAGTATGGATGGGCACTGTAAAACAAATGGAGCAACTGTCTCAACAAAAAATAATCACAGTAGACAGAATGGAGAAATAGGAAAGAAAAGAAATGGAGAAAAGGAATCATCTAGGAATGGGGATGCTTTTGGCGGAAGGTCAGTGTTTATATTGTGAATTTGTGAATTGTAGTTGTGTGCTTTTCTTTTCAGTAGTTATCATGACAACTGACATAAATTTTGTTCTAAATTTATGAGCAGTATGGATAAGCATTCAAATGGTGCATCCAAAAAGTCCTCTAAGAAACTGAGTTTAGAACTGAAAGAACCAGCAGAAAATGGAAATGAATCATCCAGAAAGGAATCGCAGAAGCAATTAAATGTGGAGAAGGATCCATCAGATAAGAATAGTATAGAACAGAGGGTGCAGCCTATATCCATGGCTATTTATTTATTTATCTTGTTTGCCCATTGGACTTCTAATGATCCTGTTTGTTGCACAGAGAGAATATTTTGAACGAGAGATGGAAAAACGATTTGTTCGTACGAGTTCCCTAGGTAAAGACAGGCATTACAACAGGTATTGGTGGTTTCGCCGTGATGGGAGGATATTTGTAGAAAGTTTTGATTCCAAGGAGTGGGGCTACTACAGCAGCAAGGAAGAGGTATTAAATTCAAATGGCCAGCTATATATGCTTTTCTTTTATGCACGAGACTTTTAACTTTTCATTGGTGTGCTTGAATAGCTTGACGCATTGATGAAGACACTGAATCGCAAGGGTGTGCGGGAAAGAGCATTGCAACATCAACTGGAAAAATATTATAGTAGAATATGGTGAGTTAGATTTGTTTTCCACTTGAAGATTTTAATGGAGTGACGGTAGAACAATTCTCAGTCCCTGGTTCCATTCCCCATAGTGGAATATGATGACCTGAACCTAAGTAGAAGCCTTCAATTTAGACTTTTCTCCCAATTGTACACGTTTTATAAAGCCTTCAATTGAAGATTTTAACAAAGGAACACCCTTGTTTTTGTTTAGTTAAAGCTTCTACTAAGTGATTTTTTTTTTTTTTGGACTAGAAAGGCAAAATCAAAGCTTGGAGCTTACACTGCTAGTAATTCTAATGTAGAATGATCTCCAAAATGAGCTGATATTTGGGGGTGGTTGATCTTGGGGGAAAAAAAAGTCATCCATTAGAAACTGTTATCAGTAACTTTGATTATTAGCATTTTGAATTAGTGAATCTGGTGAAACCTGTGTTGCCAAGTCAGGTTGTGATCTTCTAGTGATGACATATAAACTTCCTATCTTCCGTTGGATATACTTTTCAATGTTATCAATATAATTTTGTATACCTTAGTTTTTCTCATCAGTTAATGTTATTTATATTCCATGCCTATAGTACGGAACTTCAGAAGAGATCCAAGGAACAGATACAGAAGATTGCACTAGACGAGTCTGTGCTCCGAAGGTCTACTCGTGTCCGAGCGCCACCTAGAGAAAATCCTGCCAATGCTTTCCTCAAATATGTTAACAAGTGGAAAGAAGAGTAGGTGTTGCTAGGAGGCCTTACGTCTGTTAGGTTTAGCTTTTGAGATTGATGAAAGCTGGAACTTTCTGCGCCGAGCGTCTTTTCATTTGTTTCTCTTATGATTATGATTACATATGAGAATAGTAGCAAATGATTCAGTTGGTCCAAGGCCTGAAGAGGAATAGGAGGATTAAGCAGTAGTTTAGTCTTATCATCGGATGATGGACAAGCATGTATTCTATGCTTGATCCTGAAATTTTGTATATGGATTACGCCATTCTTAAATAATAACTGTAGGTACAAAAGGAATTCGTGTTTTTACCCTGCTTTAATTGTTACTATTTTTTGTTCTGCATGGTCACTGCATTTGTATGTTGAAGTGGAAATTTACATGGAAATATCCATGCGTGAATTTATAGTTTTCCTGCCGTGGGGTTTTTAGTCTTGTAAGATTCAATTTCCCCAATATTTCTTGTCTTAATGCCTTATGATTCATCTAAAATTCGACAAAAACGACACATATATTGTGGGTCAACTGCAAGGTACGTGATTGTGGTCACAATTTCTTTTTGCCTACTGAGGATATGCTTTGTTCCCTTTTTTGTTTGGGCCAAATTCTGTCAGGTGTAAACAACACAAGGAGTGCGATTTTTAAACGGTGTCGTTTTATATGGATTGTAGAATTCACGGAAATATAAATTTGAGAAATAAATCTTCATTGTTGATAATTTTGTAAAGAACTTTACTGTCTAAATAAATTATACTATCTCCAATCCTTAATATAGTTGACTAATTTGGGTAGATTAAAGAAATTAGTCATGTTCTTTACTTCATGTAACATCTATGTTGATTTCTTACAATATCATCTTTCATCATGATAATTATTGGATAACAACCTCTTAATGTCTACAATCATTGATGATACTTCAAAATAAAATTATAAATTTAGGAGACAAAGTGGATTGAGGTCTTACTGATTAAGGAGACTACTCCTTTTTAATTTTTTTCACATCATCTGGTTGGGTTGGTTAATTTGGAACGCTCACCCTGTTACTGAGTTGCATGTTTCCAGGTGGTTCCTCCTGTATCCTTTAATTTATGATACCTTCTCACCTTTCTTTTTCGAAATTAAAAGAGAAATCATAGACAATAGTGACCAAGAGAAACTAAAATCATAGGGCAGGAGAAAATAAACCCCACAAACACATAACCATTACTGAGCCCTTGTTACTGAGGGAAGAAGCGAAAATAAACCATAACTGGAAGCATTGCACCTTAACATAGGCATCAAAGACAGACAATAAAACTTGCAATACACATTTTCCAGAGCTGCAAATTTTGAAGTTATGAAAAATAAACTTTTGAAAGACAGGGGACCTCTCTACAAAGGAATTTGGTTACTAAATGTCTTCTTTTATCAAGTATTTTAAGTAGAATGAGTACCATAAAAGAAGAAAAGAAAACTCTTACAAGGGAGGGGCTACTGTGGCCCCAAAGGAGGAGGAAATTATTTTTCTTCATTCTTTTCCATGGCTGCATGCAGGATAAACCCTAGAAGAGAAGATGAGGGACCCCAATGCTTCTTTACCCAGTTAAACAGAAAATGCAGGGCCTCTCGTTCATGTAAAGTGCACAGTGAATGAATGCAATATATTCTCATTCAAATATCTTTAATCTGAAGGATTTAACCTAGAGAAATCTAAATGCACCTATCTCGACTAAATGAACCAGAAGTGACACGCAAATGTTTATTTTATTCAAGTACTTTGAACTCATCATGGCCATTAGGAACTCTGCTATCATCAGTACAGCAGAATATGAGAAAACAATATCCATCATGTGATAACTCACAGGCATGTAAAGTAAGGAAAATTAGGAACAAAAGATATTAACTCTCTCTTCTACTCTCTTTCACAGCAAGAACCTCACAAATGAAAGATTATAGAAGCCAAGGAGAATCTACAATATTCTGAAATAAGGTTTATTCACTCATACCTTAGCTTAAGCCCAGCTAACATATTTATAGATGCAGAAATACAATGGAAATAACTGACTCTCCCTACATTCTCAGGAAACAGATGCATAACAATGGAAACATGCGCATAACCAACTCACTGGACTCACAACTAAGTAAGTGGTCCTATTATTCTGCTAATGGACTCGACTTGACTCTAATAATTAATTAAATAATTCAGACTTAGTCAGCAAGGACTAATTCAGAACACTTCCTCTCTTATGCTTTCTCTGATAGGTGACGTCGATTGTCGAACCTATCATCATGTGTTCTCAGGCCACCAGTTCCTTGCATTACGGGCAAGAAGCAGAATTCTAGCCACAAAGCATTGCATGTAATATAAAACAAGATTATCTTATCTCAATGACAGCTCGTCCCACAATTTTCCCCTGGTTGAGATCTGCAAATGCTTTGTCTGCCTCCTCAAAGTTGTATCTTCTAGAAACAGTATTGGAAAGATTGAAGATACCTGTTTCTGCTAGTCTAACTAACTTAGGAAGATCTTGCCTTGCTCTACCTCCATATGATCCAATAACTTTTATCTATTCAAAGAGATGTTGTAATGGTTCATGGCAATAATGAAAGGCACAAAAAATAAAAATCAGTTTAACAGAGAATTTCATAACATCACAAAAGAAAACTAAGTTTCTATAGTTTGAACTCAAAGACCATCTTCAGCCAGATTATTCATGTGAATCCAAGATATTTCAACGAATTCATCCAGCTAAAGCCTTTAACTTGGTTTAAAAGCAGAAAAGAGAAATTTACCCTGCTATTTACCAACTTCAAGAGTTTCATTTTTTTTTTTGGTAAAACAAGTTTAGATGAATTGAGTTATTTTATATTTGGTAACAGATTTTGTTTCAGTGTTGGGAGAAAATTAATTTTAAAAGGGAGGAGGGAAGTTCCAAACCGATTATAAAAGGTCAGCTTGATTTGAATGGTGCATGTGTTATCGTGACCAGTGACCATTACAGCTGAGAGAGAGCAAGTTACTAATTACTATACTAGTTAGAAAGATATATTGCATACAAAGAATATGCACCTTTCTGCGAACAAGGCGATTTATATCCATTTGTCCTACAGCACCAGCTTGTGCCAGTCCAATCATCACAGCTTTTCCTCCATCCTTCACACTTTGTGTGCACTGGGAAAACGTTTGTGGTTTTCCCAAGGCTTCTACAGCAACATCAACACCTTTTCCACCGGTTATTTCCTGTTGAAATCAGTGTTAAGAAAATAAAGGCTCTCTTCAGAGTGAAAGAAATTAAACATCCTGTGGATGAGGCAATTTGTGAATTGAAAGATTGTGTTCGCTTCCCTACTAACTCCATACCTGTGGCTTTGTCAGAAAATCATGGCAAATATAAGGACTAGTAATATTGTAGAATAAGGGTTTTATTTCTTGAATCTCGAGGATGAAGAAAACGAAAGCTTCAAAATAGACAACAAATATGAATAGGAATAGGAAAAGATTTCATGTAGAGTAAGAGTTTATGGAGCAGAATTTCAAATTGTGTTCCATAAGGAGAATGAGAAGAAACTGAAACTATTAAAGCCAAATAAATTATGGTGGCAGAATAGAGGAATAAAAGTGCATGGCCAAAGTTATCTGAAAGCAAAATATATGCTCCTTATATACTTCTCTCTTGTCAAAATACACAGAATTGCAAATTTTTCTTATGCAGATGTCTATCTAACAGCCTTAGAATTAGAAGACACTGATACTTAGATAGCCTCCTAAATCACCTTGTTTAACTATTAATTGCTGGTAGACACACGTGCAAACAAGTCATGAAAAATATTCTTTTATGTTAGTAGGTAAAATAAAAAACACCAAATGTTAAACAAAGGAATGCATTTACAATTATCTTTCCAATTGGATCTTCACGGGTTGCATTCACGGTGTGAGTGGCACCAAATGTTTTTGCT
Organism: Inga leiocalycina; assembly: GCA_963242795.1. Lineage (NCBI taxonomy): Eukaryota > Viridiplantae > Streptophyta > Magnoliopsida > Fabales > Fabaceae > Inga > Inga leiocalycina. Next base: position 57,868,075 of record OY725327.1, on the reverse strand, counting down.
TTCTCTAGCTTATCATCCTGAATATCAACAGCAATAATTTCAGAAGCACCAAATGCTCTAGCAATCTGCAAACAGCTGGAAAGGAGAATAAATTTAAGAGAAAATTCAGCACGATGTTCTGTATCCTGAGGGGTAAAGTGGAATACCCATATTCTCTAAATCATTTTGCAATACCTAAGGGGTCTCCGTAATAAAACATAACTTCCACAAAGCTAAACGTATGATTCCCAACAAATTTTTCAACAAGTTTGTATACAATCTAAAAACAAAATGAGAAACAATCCCATCCATGTAGTAATAAGTTCTAAATGAAGTGTCAGTGAGCACAAGATAAATGAAGTGTAGGACGGGATGTGCTCCGAGGCAAATGAAGCTATCCTTTCAGATATTCAGTCACGACAGTTGAGTAGCTCTGTCCCCATTACTTTATTGTAATGTAAGACAGATGTAATTGACAAAATGTTAACCAAGTATATATCAAGCAAGCATTATGAAAGAGAACCAAAAGAAAGGCAGTGTGACTGCTAGGTGAAAATTAGATACTCATCAGTAAAGTAATTTCTTTTACCTAGAACCAACACCACCCGTTCCAATAACAGCAACAGAATCCCCAGGACGAACCTCAGCTGCATGGGCCATAGCACCATATGCAGTAAAGACAGCGCATCCTAGTATTGCAGACTCTGTATATGGCAATGAGTCTGGTAACACTGCCAACGCATTTGCTGGCACAACACAGTATTCGGCAAGCCCCCCCATACTATACATGTAGACTGGCTTTCCTATAAATTATTAATTATTTTCAGCATTCGATAATGAAGGGTACAGTCAATGAGTAAGTTTAAAATTGAATATTGTACAAGTATCAACTGAAACTAAAACACCAGAGAGAGAGAGAGTGGGGGAGGAATAATTTTTTTTTTGTATGAAGTTGCAGGGCATTGAACTAATCCTGTGCAGATGCGATCAAGGGAACATACTTATTTAAGTGGAAGGAGCTTGAATTGCGGTATTTCGTCAGTTCATCACTCATGACTAATCACAGTAATATGTGTAGTGACAGTAAAAGGCAGAGGTGGTCCAGCTGTTGATACAGCTTCCAGTAGCAAATCGGAAAATTTGTAGTCTATTATAAGCTTTCAGGCCTCTTAGTAAATCATAATAGAGTTTTGCTGCCAATGCAAGTAGAACTTTGGAGACAAAAGTAACAAAGGGCCATTATTAGCCTTAAAGAACATGTAAACCATACTTACCACTGCTGCGGAGAAACAGCCGAGTTTCACCATCATAGAGGGTTCCTTTTGCCCGGTTATAAGCGAAGAATTCTTCACATAAATCATCATGCCCCTGTTTGGATAATTGCGACAAGATTGAGGGCGAGCAATAAATCAGACAAAGTACTTGATGGAAATATGCGATGTTACCTTTGAACAGTAAGAACAGTTGCCACAAGGCATAATGAAGGAACCAACGACTCGAGATCCAACAGGAAGCCTGCGACACAGGAAAGCTTAATTATTACGACTTTTTTCACTTTCCATCGACATTGACAGAAGGAAGTATGCTTAAAGTCAACTGACTAGAACATTAAAGAGTAGTAAAAGGACCATTCAACTTCGTCTACTACCTTTGTTGTGTTTTATTATCTGTGAGCGGTCCATGTTCAACAACTTCGCCAGTTATCTCATGTCCCAGCACGCAAGGACTTGAAAAAGGAATTTCATCTTTTATAACGTGAAGATCGGAGTGGCATACTCCACAAGCTACACACAGAACAAATCATTCGATCATTAATTAGTTCAGTTCACTAGTTTAAAGCCAAAAAGCTCGATTCTAATAAATTAGGAGAAAACCAGGAATCTTTAGGATCTGAAAAAGTATGAATTAGACATCAACGATTCTTGCTGACAACAATGTCGTCGAAATCGGACTGATCGCAAAGTCGAAATCCATTAACAACAACGATGCAGAGAAGCAAAGAGATTAAGGATTACCAACCCTTGGTTCTAACGAGAACTTCTCCAGCCTTGGGGCGAGGGATGTGGAATTCCTCGATGGAGAGAGGCTTGCCTTTTTCCCAGAATACAGCTCCACGCATAGACGATGGGAGTCCACCACCACTCGCACCCTGAGAGTAAAACGAAACGCCCTTTGAAACTCTGTGAATAGCATTTTCATTCACAGCGTTATCGATCTGAGAATGCTGAGTCAACAGCTCACTGAGACACCAAGAACTAGGAAACTTGAACCGGCGACCATTGTGGATGATACTGGTTCTCCGAAGTAGAGAAGTTGCCATGGGGGAATTACAGAATCACAGAGGTCAAACTGGGATGGATGAGTGTATATTAATATATTATAGTACGCCTCAGCGAGGACGATGAAGAAATTGGAGCGGATAGGAACGGGAGATTGAGAATATATTATAGTGGGGTGCATCCTGGCCAAGTCATCATATCGGGCGCATGCAGCAGGGCAAAAACCGAAGACGGCTTCAATTTTTTTTCTCCTTTTTTATACATTTTGAACATTGAACGTGACTCGGATTGTGGGAGCAAGTAAACTTGAGGTAATCCCCTAGTCTTATGTCCAAGTCGTATATTATGTTTGGAATAGTTTTTTTTTTTTGGAAAAATAAGTGTTTATTATATAAATTGGGATAAAATTTCTCTCATATACTTATCTCGTATACTGTAAATAACGATTTATAAGTATTTATAAGAAAAAAATAAATTATCCCAAATAATCACAATGAGAAGTACTTCCCCCATATTTTAAAAAAAATCCCAAAATTTTATCAACTCTTTTATAAAATTCAACAATTTTTTAATTTTATTCTTATTTAATATAGGGAGAATGACAGAAAAATGTCATTTGAACTTCAAAATCCCACTGACAAGAAGAGTAATGAGATTGACAACGTAAATCTTTATCAAAGGACTAATTTGAGATTTTAAAGTTTAAGTGGTATTTTTCTGTCATTCTCTCTTTAATATACTCACTCCCTCACATCAACAATATAAATGCCTATGATTATGATTTGTATAAGTGACATTGGTTAAAAGTACCTTTATTCAATTGTGATTTCTGTTTAGATATTTTTTTCCATAAGTGACTTTAACAATTGTAGTTATGTTTGGATTTCATTTATTAAAGGGTGAAGGTGCAGATTTAGCAACGAACTGTTTTACTATGAGCACCCAATACAATTGACTATTTTCGGATGTAAAAGTATAAATAATCAATTTTTTTGCTAATATATATAGCAATGAGTTTAACCTTGGTTAACTTCCATTATTTTTTGTACTATGGATCCTATTAGTCTTCTCACTCTCTATTATTTTCATATATTTTTAAAATGGCAAAGATGCAAATTTAACAATAAATTATTTCGCTATGAGCACCGAATATTATCTTTTGTTAGGTCCAAAGTAGACATAAACATTTTTGTCTTATATATGCTCATATTTGTCTTATAAATTCCTTTATTTTCTTATGAATGACCATATTTATCTTGTGAAGGGATTTAAAAGAATTCAGGGAGTTAAAAAATTTGGGTCATTCAGATTTTTAACTCCATGGATTTTATGAAATCTATTTATTTGTCTTGTGACTATCTTTATTTGTCTTATAAATGCTCTTATGAAAAAATAAAGTAAGGGCATTATTATCTTTTCATTGATAAAACTTAATTTCATTTTGACCCAAGAGATGTAATGAAATCTCAAAATCATTTGGGGATTAACTGAAATAAAATTGCTTCCATGGGATCTAAATGATATTTTCCCATTAAAAAATGTAATACCTCAAATTTTATTCACCAAAACTATATTGTAATTATTTGAATAATTCAATAAAGTGGTGAATATTCATGAATTTGGATCTTGTGAATTTTGAAATATTCATATTCATATGGAAATGGGCAAATTAATTCAAAAATTGAGTTAAATTACAAAGGGGATAGCAAAATCATAATTTTGCCAATTTAGCCCAAGATTAATTATTTTCCAATTAATTGGAGTTAATCTCAATTAATCAAGGAAAATAAAGGAAAATGCATAATGTGATTATTCTTAGTGGAATAAATCAAGAATTGAGAAATTAAGGGGGATTATACATAAAATCAATTATGTGAATTGTGGAATTATGCAAAACAATTTTTCTCCTCCCTTCCTCTCATTATTTTCGTCCATGCATGAAAGAAAAAGGGGGAAAATTATTTAATATATGATCACATGCCATATGAAGAAGGAAATGATAATCAAGGTTGAATGCACACAAAATGGAAGTATGGTGAATGCATGAAGGGATAACTTGAGTAAAGGAATGGAGATACTTGATTGCATGATGAGAATAGCTTGAGTGAAGGAATGAAAGAAATTGAGTGCTTGGAAGAGGACAAACTTGATTACATGTAGGAGATTGCTTGTCTTGTAAGATGAGAGGGGGTAGGGACGGTTTTTTTAGGGGCAAGCAAAAGGGAGATCATTGATTCAATATAATGGAATTAGGTGGAGAAATTATGAGGAGGATGGGAATGGCGACAAGTGTCACAACTTGGGCCCTTGATTGAATCAATGGTTAGGAAGGAAGAAAACCAATTTATTAAACACAAACTCCTTCTTCTTTCATGCGCACATTCGGCCAAGACAAGGAGAAAAGAGAGAGAGTGTGAGCGTGGGAGTTTTGAAGACTAAGATAGCAAGAGGAAGCAAGAAATAAGGAAATAGTTGTTTCCAAGTGATTTAAGTTTCCTATCTTGTGTAAGTTCATTCTCTAATCCCTTGTCCTTCATGGAAATCATGGCTTAGCAAGCTAATCTTCAAGGTTGAGGAGAGAGAGAGGACGTCCTAGAGAGAAAGACACACCAAGGATCAAGAGGTAATCTCCAAAATCTCAACTTCTTTGTTTATTGAAGTTGTTGTTGGTGATTATTGTTTGGTTTTGTGATTTTTGGGTTGAGTTGTAAAATTAGAAAGCCATAACCCTAAGGGGTTATGCTGCCCAAAATCCTTTAAATCATTATTATGAAGTATTTAAATGAGTTAACTAAGGATTAGAAGTGGAAAAGTATAAGTTTTGGAAGCAAAAACACAAAGCTCCATTTTTCTATTTTCCCTTCAATATTTCGGCCAGACCAGAACTGGTACTAGGAGTTGGATTTTCATGAAATAAATGGTTCCATTGGACTCAGTGGGCAAAAATAGGTGGGATTACAGTTGGACACTTTTTCGGTAGAGGCCGAAAAAGCATAATTACGAAAACGCCACTGAAATCCCTAAATAGGGGCTGTCAAGGATATTTTCGTAATTTGACAGTGAATTTGGTAATTTCGAGCCCAGAAATCGATTCCTTGAGCGAAAATAAGTCAAAATAGCTTTGGTCAAAATTTTGGGAAAACATGCCATCGGGCCGGGTACGGCGGGGCCGGGCCAGGTTCCTGGGGGCACTTTTTTGTAAATTTTCACCATAGACTAATATAACCACAATAAACACTATGGAAGAGTCTAAAATGATATTTGGATAGGTTATGACCTATTTCTCGAACATTCAATATTTTAGGACCGAGTCGAGTGCTGGAACGACACGTTTTACGAGACACTGTTAAACAGAAGATTATAAAGCGTTGAGGTAGGGACATTATTCTTCATACATTATGCCATAGTTATATGATTGTGTGGATGTCAATGTTTGTAAATGCGCTTTCTTAATTAATATGATTTGCCCAGAAAGGGGCCAGAAGTGTCAGAGGCACTTACACTGGAGTTGGTGAGAACCCAACCGGTGCAGAATAGTGGGGCTGGGCCCTACTCATGTATACATGCAGATGATATGTTTATAATGTTCATTAATTGGTGCATATATGACATATATCATATTTACTTTTCGCATTTTCTATGAACGATAACATGTTTCTACTGGGGTTCTCCGGAATCTCACCCTATTTTTAATAAACACCTCAGTGGGTACCAGTGGGTCTAAGGGAAAAGATGTAGACGTCGGAAGTGAGTGGCACGAGTCTCAAAGCGAGGACAAGATCGTGGTCATAATTAGTCTATTTTGTGATATTTTGGTGAAATTTGTAAATATTAAGTTTCCGCTGTATTTTCTGTTTTCATCGACAAATGATATCAGAATTGTAAACGAATATTTTTATCAATATATTTGTACTTTTCTATATGCCCATTGAATTCCGTCTTTATTACTCTTCGATTATCAAAATGGAAACGGGTGTTGACGTTTTTGGTATCAGAGCTAATAAGCGGTTTTGGCATTATCAGAAATGCATACTGATAAGATTTTGTTTACATATCGATAGGATATCATGGACGGACCGAGAGGACCGATGATAGACTATTTCAGTACCGGCGATACGAAGCTAAGATATACGGCACGGAAGAGCGTGCCAATGCTGCGTGTCCACATACCACAGTCGAGACCGGAGACTCCACCTATATCTTAGGTAGGGGAGTCGGGGCATCTGCTAGGATATGACCCAGAGGAGGACCCTATTGAGCTAGATTCGAGTGAGAGCTTTCTAAAAGTATAGATTGTGATAGGAGAAAAGCAAGTTTGAAGATTAGGGCTTGAAGCAAGTATGGGGTTTCAACAAATGGGAACCATAAGCTTGTAGAGGTGAGTAAATATTGACATTTAATCGGTTTAGAATTTTTATATTACATTAATTGATAGATTTAGAGTTAGGGTTTGATTGTTAGATAAATGTTATTATTGAAGATGATAGTTTTACGGATTAAGCTTGAGTTTAATGGTCGAGTTAAGTTTATTGGAGGTAGAATTGATATTTAATCGGTTTATAATGTTGTTTAAGCTTGTAAAATGGAAATGGGTATTTTGGTTGGAACCCTAAGTTGGAGAAATTGGGGATTTTGATCAATTTGAATTATTTTGAGTTAGTTGTTGATTCAAATGAATTATTGGAATTTAGAAATGATGGGATTGGCATTAGAAGAAAGAATTAGACATTATAAGTGAGATTTAAAAGTTAGAGGTAGAGTTTGAGACTTTAAGTCTATGTAATTATCTTGAATGTTTATTTGGCAATTTGAGTAATGAGAAATTGTATAATAATTATGTAGATTGAAGTTAGATTGTTTGATGTTGGCAATTGGAAGCACTCAAGTGTTGATAATAATAAGCTTGGAGTAAAGGTAACTTTGGTTATTCTTTTATATACTTGTCAACTATATATATATACACTAAATTGTTTTGGGATTTGTTGTGCCTATAAAGGGCTTGATTTGAAATTGTATATTTAATAGAAACTAATATCATACTTAGAAACTATTCAAGCATGCTTGTGTGAATTAGAACTCATAGATTTGTATTTTGTAAATTGTTTAAGCATGCTTACATGTGATAATGGAAAGATTTGGAAATGATGTTATGTTTTAGATGATGAACACATTTGTTATGGTTCCTTAAGTTGAAATAGTATTATTATCTTCATGATTATTGAGATAATGTTTTTTTTATCAATATTGTTTGGAGCCATACTCATGATTTGGAATTCGAATATACATGCCATGATTGTGATTGATTGCCTTTGATGCAAGTGGGTGGTTGTGGAGTTATGATGGGAGATTTTGTGTAAATTAATACCACGTGGTATGCTATCACTTGGTGCACAGTGGATGACACTTGTCAGGGTCCCTTCTTCCTTGTTTTCCTTTGGCCGGGTTTCATTGGAGCTGTGGGACATGTGACACCTCTTTAGTTTTATTCTTTTAAGGAGGGGAGCCATAGTCTAGACTTGAGCTCTGCACCTTTGGCCAGGTACATCTTAAGAACTGGTGAGCTTGAGACAATCCAGTTAAATGGATGAGTTTCTGTTGGACTATGTGTTAGCCTATGACTCCAGTCAGCGGTTATAAGACTGGTCCGGGGTAATAAGGATGATATGTGCATCAATCACTTGCTTGGCATGTTATATATGTGATTTATGATTTGAATATGATAAAGTTTTTGTATAATTATTTTTGTGACAAGGTTGACACACGTTTTTGTGAAATCTCTTGTGGACGATATTTGGAAAATGAATTGTGATTTTCAATCGTTTTGGGACCTATTTGGAAGGGGGTTTTGATAACTGAATCGAGAATTAGTTTATTAAATGTTTCATGTAAAGAGTAATATAAATTAATTATTGTAAGTTGAACTTGATTTTAGAGCTGTATGTTCTCAATCTCGGTTTGCATGTATATTTCTGAATAACCAATGTTTACCGAGATATTGGGATCTCACGGTTGCTATATTTACGTTTTTTTTAGGTGAGATATGAGTAGCTTGGTAAGAGGGTGAGTCTAATTGTAGGCTCTCATTAAGGTTTCTCTTACTTGCACATGTTATCATTTGTCATTCCTATTTACATATGTAATGTCATGACCTAGGAACTATTTAAATCATGATTTGAGAATTCTTTATAAATTGAGTATTGTGAACTCTGGTTTTGGAAATGATTGTTTTGGTTTTTGATTGAAATATTCGATAAATGCTTGTTATTATTGAGTGGAGCCCCCTATTGCTGTGATTTTGTGATAATGGATTTGGATTAAAAGATTTAATAAGTTGTCATCTGGGCTTGTGGAAGTATTATTGTATAGTTGGGTTTCGAATGCCCGAGGCCCAATTGTTTATCAGGGGTCCCTAGTGCTTACTTCCGCTGTGTTTAGAAAATGATTTATCAAATTGTTTTGTTTACGTTCTATTAATCGAGGTTGATATTCTACTATTAAGTATTCCCATTTTCTACCTTGATTAGTTTTTCAAACTATTGTTTAAAACTTTCTACCATGAAATTTTTTTTATTGTTTGAGTTTTAACTTTTTATTACCATGGTAGGCTACTTAATCGATGTGTTAAATTTGTTTAAAAAGTTGGAATGTTACAACCAGGAATGTAGTCTCTGGTTGATTTTGCAGGGAATCACTGTAGTGATCACTCGAGTGATGTCTATTGAAAATGTTTTCAAACTCTCGACCAGATTTTGAAAGGTGTCACTTGAGTGACTATTTGAGTGATGACCAAGCATTACTCGAGTGACCACTTGAGTAATAAAGTAAGAAATGAAGTATGTGACTCTCTATCAAAATTTGTAAGGGATCACTCAAGTGACCACTCGAGTGATAAAGTCAGAATTATTGCTTCAACTCTTTGCCAAGTTCTGGAAGGGATCACTCGAGTGGTAGCCCTGAATCACTCTAGTGACCACTCGAGTGATGAAGTCTAGATTGCATGATAATCATCCGTTGTTTATTGATTTGTTATCTATATGATTAACTTTTCATTATATTAGTATTCTAAGTATATTTTTAGGGTAATAAGAAGAGATCATGCCAGAGAGGGAAAAGTTACTTTATGAAGAACGCAATGTTTATAATGCTCACATACCGCAACGACTATTTATTCAAATATGAAAAATGATCAAAAGAAGCTGCGTAACTCTAACGGATATGTTGAAATGCTAACAAGGGCTATCAAACTCAACTATATATAAAGAAGCATTCAACGGAGAAAAATACAGAACAATATATTGAGCCATCAACAATCAATTCACATTTGCTCTGTTTTTCATTCATTCATACACTCTGCACTTCAGTGATTCTATATACATTTTGTGAGAGAGATTTTCATTACAAACTTAATATCTGTTATTGAGACAACTTAAGATTGTGGAACCTTGAGTTGGGGTTTGGCTTACATCGTGTAAAGGGGGAGCGAGTGTCCAGTGAAGGAACTTGCTGTGTACTGAAGTGCCAAGAACTCACTGAATCTTGGAAGATATAGTGAAACTCTTAGAGGAACTCTGAGGATTGGACGTAGGTCAAAGTGGTTGTGGCCGAACCAGTATAACTCCCAATATACACTTCGGTGATATCTCTCATAGCTCTTAACTGTATTTTAATTCTGTCAATTTTCATATACGGTTTGAATATTCTGTGATCACCTAATTCACCCCCTCTTGGTTGAAACGTTTGTACTCAGAAGAGTGAATTGAGATTTTACATTTAAAATTAAAATAACCTCTTTATTAAATCTTACCTCTAAGGTTTATGATATAAGAGAATAAATTGATAAATATTCCCTTCCGTCGTTTAAATTTGAATTACCTGATCCTTTTTAATGTATTTTTTTAATGGTTGCCCCTAATTAATCATTCCTTATTCTTATTCATGTGTATGTTTGGATTAGTTTTTGGAGAATACTCCCTCCGGTCCTTTTTATAAGAAACTTTCTCTCTCTTAGAGTTGGTCATTTTTATCAGCAATTTTTTTCTTGTGTCTCAAAATCTAAACTAATTTTTCCTTTTTTACCCCTATTAAGTACACATCTTTATATTAATTATCCCTCACTCACTTCTTGTAATATCCCAATTTTTGATTAAGGGATAATCATGATTATTGTGGATAATTATGAATTTAATTGGAATTATTATGTGTTTTATGGCAATATTAATTAATATGTCATAATTAGTGGAAAATTGGAAGAATGGAAAAATTGGCCATAAGTGGTAATTAATGGGGAAATTAATTACTAACTAAGAGGAAAAATGAGACGTGTGATTAAATGGCTAATGGAGGGATTAAATAAGTTAATTGGTGACTTATTTGGTAAGAACCAATGGCCTTGTGACATGTGGCAAAAAGAGATGAAGTAAGAGTGAGAAAAGTCAAATAGAGTTTTATAATATTTTCTCTCTCTTCTTCGCCCTTTGGTTTCGCTGAAGCAAGCATGGTAGGGGAAATATTGTCATCATTCCTCTTCCTCACTCACTCTTCATCTCTCTCATCTTTTTCTCTCTCATTCGGCCATTGAAGAGGAAGAAAGGAAGAAGGAAAAGCTGAATTTTGGGTAAGTAGATGCCCTCCATTGCTCAAAATCTATTCATAAATGTTGATAATTGGGTTAAGAGCTTCATTTTGGTGTGTATAGTGTGTCCATTGGTGGTGATTTCAAGAATCACGAAAATCTGGTTGTTGGAGAATCAAAGAGTGTTTTTGAGAAAGTTGATGAGGTGAGTGACACCAATCTTTCTATCTATGTTTCATGTCATTTAAAGTAGTTCATAATTTCTGGAAATTTTGGCTTGAATCCGAAAATGAGTGCCACTGTTCATTTGACATGTTTTTGGCATGAGAATGGTATTTTAGAATGAGTTTAGGATAGATAGATCGATTGGAGGTTGAAATGTTAAGTTTAGTGATTTTGGGAAAATGGATGATTTGTGTTGATTCAAACCAAAGCATGATAATGGAGTAGGATTTTGGTAATTCTGATGATTCCATTGGATTCCTTGGGTGTTTTTGTGTGGGAGTAGCTTTTGTTTGGTATTTGGGTTCATTTGGATCACTTGGTAAAAATTCTGGAAGTGCTGTCATACCTTCTACATTTTCTGGTTTCTGATAATCATGCTCGAGTGAGGGAAGAACATCACTCGAGTGAGGGATTTTGTGCTCGAGTGATCCTTTTCTGTGAAAGTTCTTGTGCTCTCGGGCAAACACTTCCTGTCCTCACTTTCTTGCACTTGAGGTGCTGTCCGTACAATGCTTGAGTGAGGCCTTTTGTGCTCTAATGATCCTCTTCTTTGAAAATTTTTGTGCTCTCAGGCAAGCACTTTCTGTCCTCACTTCCTAGCACTTGAGGTGCTGTCCGTGCTAATGCTCGAGTGAGGGATTTTGTGCTCGAGTAACCGTACTAATGCTCGAGTGAGACCATTTTCACTCGAGATGCAGCAGTGAAAAATCAGTTTTTGTGCTTCCAAAAGGGGATCTTTAGGATAGTTCTTCCTACTCTTTAGGAGTTTTGTTAGGGGTATTTAATGACTCTAAAAGAGCAATAATGATAACCAATTAAGTATTATGAAATGAATTAAATCTTGGAATAGAGTATAACTCTTTGTCCCTAATTATGAATATAGGATTTGACATTTGCCCTACTCGGGAGAGACCAGCGCTAGGACACGCACGGAAGGATCAAGGTAGTGACTCTTCTCTCATATTGTGTGTGATGTTTTGGTATGCATAACTTATCATTGAATTTGTGAAATGTGTGCCATGGTACATTACAGCGTGAGCACTTCAGCATGAGCCGTATAGGGATTGACGTTGGTCATCTCTAGGTCGGTCGTTGAACTGCCGTCGTAATCGACATGGATCTTTGTGAATCCGACCCGTGGGGCGGCGTTTGTGAAACCAGCCGTGGGCTGTGTGTATCTTGCCTGTATGGCTTGCGTTATGAAATGCTTTATATGGATCCCAGCTGTACTGAATTATATTGTGTGGATTATTGTGATGCAATACAGCGTGAGCAATCGTCAGGGATGACATATGTCATACTAACCATTACCGTTGAACTGCCGTTGTAGTTGCTTGTATGGATAATGATTTGATTTAATGCCTTATTATTGTACATTATATGATTGATTTGACACTACAGGGATTCTTTGGAATCTCACTCTCCCAAAATTAAACATTTTAGGCAGGGCTGAAGGATCGAAAGGCAAACGGGTGACGAAGAGCGGGTAGAGCTCCGTGTTAGGAGTTCCTTTTTGGTTATTGGTTATCATTGTATATTACTAGATATTTTGTGGGAAGTATATGTATATTTTGGGATTTATAATGTAGTTTTGTGTAATCCCCAAGTAAAGGGTATGAATTATGGGCTTTATGCCTTTGTATAAACCCTTATTAAATGAATGGAACCCGAGTGAGTCGGGAATTTACTTTGCACTCTGATAATTGTAAATGGAATCCACCTGTACAGGCCATATTGGTTTTGAATTATGAATATGAGACCATTGTAAATAAATTTTGAAAAGTATTTGCAAATCAGATTTTGGGCAAAAGATTCCTTAATAAGTGCCAATTTAAAATATGGTTTCTAATTCTACATTAATTACGTGATTAAGAACGTAAATCTCGGCCTTAATCGTGAAGGGGGTTACACCACTAATTTTTTTTCATTTACTCATTTATTTTACATTTTCTCTCATATTTTATACTCATACTCTCTCATATTTATTACTCATCCTCTCTTCTATGCCATTTTCATAATTAGGGGCATATTTGGAAGAAATATAATATTTTTGACACATTTATTTTTTTAACTAATCTTAACCATAAGTTTATTTTGCACAATAAAAATAAAAGTTACTTATAAAAAGGACCGGAGGGAGTAGCTTTTACGATTTACGAGGTAATTATATAAAAAGGGGTTTTATTTCGACTTGTAGAAAAAGGTTTCTAAAATCATGATTTTAGAGTTACCAAAACACTAAGGGTGTGTTTGGTTTGAGGGGAGGGGTGGGAGAGTGGGTAAATTACCTTTTTGGGTTGAAGGAATTTAAATTTTGGGCGGGAATCCAAAATTTAAAAAGAATGAGAAAGTAAATTTTCAGTAAGAACCCAAAATTTAAAAAATAAGAGGATAAATTTTAGGTTTCTTTTATCTAAAATTGTAATTTCCCCGCCCTCCCCTCAAATTAAACACACCTTAAAACCTCCCCTCAAATCAAACACACATTAAAACTTTGCTCAACGTTTCTTAAACTATGTTCTCTGTCATGCTTTTTTTTACTACTTAATTTCTATCTCTTACTTGTGCCTCTATAAGTAAAAATATACTTAAAAAAATTTATTTTTAATATATCCACTATTTTTAACTATTTTTAACAAATATTATATATATATATATATATATATATATTATGTTATTCGATTATCATGCTCGTATGAGAAGGAAAATATATTTTTAACAATGAAAAGGACAACCTTCTACTATTGTTTTTGTTCTGCCGAGACTCTAGATGACGCAGCGATAGGGTGGTAGCAAATAATACGCGATGGGAATAAAACGGCACTGCATCGTTTTTTATTCAGAAAAAGAGAGGAATAAAACGACACTGCATCGTTTTTTATTCAGAAAAAGAGAGGAATAAAACGACAAAGCGGTGGATAGAGTTTGGGCGGATCCCGTGTGGCTTGCTCTGCTCTATTATGGTGCGGGGTCCCTCCGCCCACAATAAGCAACGGATGTTTGGTTGCACATTAAGAAAAAGGACAATGAGAGCTCAGGACTTGATTGAAAAATTTAATTTCAAGTAAGGATTTATTATCTGTTAAAAATTGTAAGGAAAAATATTATACTTTAGATAGTGATTAGTTCCTTATTTAATAATATTAGTTACCTAGTCACATCTCAAACTATTATAGGGCTTGTTTGATAAACTAGAATTGATTTTGATAGAAATGGATATAAATATGAATATAGAAATGGAAATGGAAATGGAAATGTGGACTAAAAGTATGTTTGGTATGTCATGGAAATAAGATCTAATTTTTGTATAAAAATACCAAAATGTCCTTCAAATTTTTTTTTGAAGGTGGTGGAGGGTAATAGATGGAAATGATCAGATGGAATTGTAAATATAAGGTATTTTGATGGAATTAATTGGGTGGAATTAAGCCTATTTGATTTTCACATGGAATTGGAAAATTTTCCAATTCCATCATACCAAACAAGCATCATGATGGAATTGATCCTTAATTCCATTTCCATCACCCCTAATTCCAACATATCAAACAAGGCCATAGTATTCTGTTGGAGAAAAATGTCGGGGAAAAAACTACCTTTATATCAGTTAGATATGTGTTTCTTACATTAATGAATCGCGTTATTATTTCTGAATAGTGTTCCTTTATACATATATATTGAAGATTTTAATAATAAATTTTGAAATAATGTTAAAAAATCATTACACTATTTAACTTAATAAATTTTCAAAATCTTAATTGATCTTCGGAGTCATTCAGGCAAAGATAGTCTACGCATCTTAATCTTTTCTTGTACACATCAACCATCTCAAGATCCCAATTTAAGGGATCTCACTTCTTGAATCTCATTTTTTTAAATGATGTACTTATTCACAATCAATCAATAATAATTGCATAGCTTCCAAACAATCAGCATAAAATTTAATACATGTATTCTGCGAAGGGAATGGAGTGGTGGATTGATTGGTTAGCTAAGTGGAGCCTTTCTTCAATCCAACATCTTTCAATAGTTAAATGAACCACTAAAGGGCTTAAGTGGCTTGTTGTATAGAGATAATTTAGGCTTTTAAACTTAAAAGTGTACTGTTTTAATTTTTGATTGTGCTTTTGCCTTCTTTTTAATAAAAGAGAAAAGAAAACGTTTTGAGAGGGTTATCCCGGGTGGACATGTGACAAAAAGTAAAAAAGAATATAAAAGGTTAATGCGTTAAAATAATCTTTAACTTTTATCAAAAGCGCAACATTAATCATAAATTATTTTTTGAAGCAGAAATCATCATAAACTTTTAAATTTTGGGTAAAACCGTTAAACTCAACTAACTTTTATTTATAACAATAGTAAAAATTAGTCTTTTGACCCTTAAAGTTTTGATCAACTTATAACCTAGTTATTGAACATTTGACTTGCTTATAACTCAATTCCTAATATTTTCTAAGTCATCCTATGTGGCAAAAAATGTTAAAAAATTGCTTAGATGGATTTTACATAAATTAAAAAAAATAAAAAACAGCATCCCAATCCCCACCAACTTGCATTCCTCTTTGTCTCTGTTTTTCAGAATCCTTGTTGGACATCCGTGACGTCCATGATAGATCCTTCTAAAGTACCAGAGTACGGCAAACAACTTATATTGGAGAAAAAGTTAAAGCCACCTATAATGCTTTTAACTATGACAAAGCGCCCAAGTATGCAAAGAAAAATTATTGTGGAAAAGGAGATTTCTTAACTTTTAAATTATAAATGGTGAATAGTGCTTGGAAGAGGATGGGATTAAAACAAGTTGAAGTACACCAATTTTATAACATACCTGACCCACAATCTCTTCTTTTTATGACAAATAGAACCACAAATTTTCTACATGATACTTATAATTTTGAAGGCCCTTTAATGTAAGAAAAATACATGTTATTTGCTTTCAATAGCACACCATCAATTTCTCCAAAGTCTTTAGGACCATAGCAAAAATCTTACAAAGCTATTTTTTTTTGGTTTAATTTGATATTTGAACTTTAGCCTTCGGGGATATTTGTAACAATTAAATCATTTAAGTGCCAAAGCTTTTCTTGTCAATCATGCCATTTAATGAAACCAATAGCATTCTTTTATATAAGAACTATTACAAAAGTGATGTGACTTCTGGTCATTTGATAACAAGATTAAGAATATTATGGCTTTTGGCCTTCTGATAAAATGAAAATACTATAAAATAAATTAAGTAAATTTAAATTCATAATCAAATATAAACAATAGATAAGCTCATGATCATATATAGATCACATTATATGATCATATATAATACTATTACATATTAATATAATAATAAACAAATGAAAATAAAATATTGACATAGTGATATAACAATAATATATTAATATAAATAAATGAAATGCATATCAAATAACAATAAAAAAAGATGAAATAAATAACATAAAATAAAGAATATAAACAATAAAGTATAACATAAAATGTAAATAAAATAAAGAAATATAAATGTTAAATAAGTAAATAAATAAATGAAATGTAAATAAAATAAAATAATATAATATAACGATATAAAATGTAAAAAATATTAGAATATAAAATAAAGAAATATAAATATTGCATAATAAGAGATTCTCACGATAAATAAAAGTAAAAAAAAAAACTTGCGAAGAAGAATAAAGTACCAATAATCTTCAATCTTAGCTATGGAACTTGATGTATAAAACAATTGATAAAATGATCTCTTTAATTCCATATAATGTCTTATTTCATCCCAAATAAATCAAATAGATATACGGTAAAAGAAGGTAGGAGAAATCGTTAAAACAACAGTCAGAAAAATATACCTTCATTAAAGCTTTGTGCTGATAACGTGTTATGAAATCAAGAAAATATAAGAGATCAAGATGAAAGAGATGAAGAGATATGAAAAGAGAATTTGAGAGAAAGATGGAGCAATATTTTATTCATTTGGATGCAATCAAACTGTAGTATATAGCGTTCTATTTATAGACTCTCAGCCTCAAGCAAAAGTTACAAAAGGTAAATATCAAATTTAATCATTATGAGTGCACAAATTGTAACCTTTGAGTTATGGGTATAAAGACTCTTAAAAGCTATTCATTAAAGAGGTTAATAGAGTGTAGGAAATGAAATGTCAAGAGTTGGGAATTTATGGACAACCACATTATTTAATATTTTTATAACAGTTTTATATTTATTTTCAAAATTATTTTGCATTTTATAACTTGTGAAATGGAGACTTTCTCAAATTTTTAAAATTTATATTAACGGCATGATTTGATTTAATTTGCATTTATCTCAGTCCTAATAAAAAATACTACTACATTGTTTTTACTGCGTTCATGAAAACATGATTTATCAATTTCTTAATCAGGGTTAATTCTTCTGGGCCGAATAATCAGGGATCACTATTATTTACTATAATAAACACTTATCAACACGTGTCAGCAATTGAAAGTAGTAGTAGGAGGAATAAACAAAGTGAAGGGTGATTTTAATAAAGGCCAGTGGCTGCATGTCGTTCCTGGAAAAGAAGTGATAGCTTTAGGAAGAGAGTTCAGAATAGTGGACGGTGCCGCTTTTCCTCTATTAGCTTCTTCACACTTTCACTCTGCACTGCTCCACCACCCTTCAGCGTTTCTAACCATTTCCTCTTTCAGTTGTATAATATTTTATTCATTTTTTTAATTCCAGTTTTCAACTAAATTCTTAATTATCTGACTTCTGTGTTTCCTTCAATCTGTGTCTATTATCAAAATCCTCACCCTTGCAATTAAGGTATTGGAATAACTTGTTCAAAAAGCTTTAAAGCTTTCTCAAAAAAGATAAAAAAAGCAGTCTCTGAAAAGATATCGGCAGTATAATATATTGGGTAGCATTTGATCTTCCAGTGAGTTCGTTTCTCCATTGAGATGCTGAAGCTCTTTAGGGCTTACCAGTGCATCTTTGGTTGCTTTCTCGTTTTCTCTGTCGTCGTATCCATCTTCAGAAGTACGTCTTCTTTTTAGCTGTGATTTTCATTCTATTCAACCTCGTGATCTTTGCTTTGCCGTTGATCAAATTCACTTACAGTGATCAAAGTATTGGTCTAAAGTAAATTTCTTCAATTATGAAATCTTGGTGGTACTGAGTTTCTTGTGGGTTTCATTTTCTTAACCATGGTTAAAACTGCCTATCTGGGGTAGATAAGTTTGCTGTGGGTTTCTATGTGTCTTAATTGAGATCTGAGAGCATGGTTAAGTTACGTTGTTTTCGAGCTTAATTGTGACACCCAAAATATTAATCGTTGCAGATTGCGAATGTAAGTACTGAGCAAAGTGAAATTAGTTGATCTGAGAGCATGGCTTCTTGAAATACCGTTTTTTGCTTTTTTTTTTTTGGGGTTTTTTTTTTTTTGCTTATGTTCTGGCTGTAGAAATCAAATGAAGTGTGAGTTGATTGGCCTTTTAATTGGATGCAGGATAGTTTATGATCCACTAACAGTCCCTCTTTGGTTGGTCATACTACACTCTGGCATTTAATTTAGCACTGCCTTTCTGACTCACAGTGTAAGTTTCACTGCCATCTCTGGTCTGTTTATTGTCCAATGAAGAAGGGTTATGTTACATGGTACAAGTTAAGAATGTTGTGATATCAGTCAAGTGTATGATCAATTGCCTTCAAAAGTTCAAGTCTCCTAGAGAATAATATGGAACCATCTAGTATGACATTTAAGTGGAGTTTTGATCTATACTTTGCAGAAAGATAAAAAAGTTAATTTGAACTGCATATCATACTGCTCTATTAACAAGTAAGAGGTGCTAGCTGCATCAATAACAATGAAAAATTGTCTGTTGTTAGGTTTCCTAAGATTTAAATTATTCATTATTTCAGCTTTCAATTTTCTTTATTATATATAGAAGATCTTCCAAAAGCTTGTCTTCCTGTAGCCTTTTATGGACAACTTCTATAGGCTGTGTTTGTTTCTTTAGCTGAAGCTGAAAAAGACTCGAACCTTGCTTTGCTTCTCATCTGCATCCCCTTCTGCATTATCTGTCCACTTTTAATGTTCTGTTTGTAGTTGGATTTGAATCTGAAGTAAGATGGCAGCCAAGCTTGTGAAAGCTGCAACAAGTGAAAAACTGGCTGAAACTGATTGGATGAAGAATATTGAAATATGTGAAATAGCTGCTCATGATCAAAGGTACCCATCTTGCTTCTAACTCTTTTTATGTCATTGTTTCATTATGGTTGATAACTGTCCTAGAACATTGAGAAGAGAAATGAACTGTGGGTATATGCCCATGAAGTCATACATTGTTCAATATGACTCTTTCCTGTTGGACCTTTTTATTTTTACTGTCCATAATTTCCCATGAAAGGCAGCCATGCCAAAATTGATTGCTATTCTTTTGGGATTCATTCAGTTTCATCTTGACTGCATTTGTTGTCAAAGTCTTGGTTACGTAGTGAAAATCTGGTCTGTTGGTGCCTTACATGCTTAATTTTCAGTTCTAATAATGTTCCCCACCATGACCATCCCTGGATTGATTCCTGATCCTCCTGGACGACTCTCATCTGGATTTTGAAATTTGGAACATAGATGATTCTGTTGATCTGCCAGAATAATTGTAGTACCAATGTTTCAACCACTGTGTATTTTTCTGAATATGCAGGCAAGATAAAGATATTGTTAAAGCCATTAAAAAAAGACTTGCCAGCAAAAATCCCAATACTCAACTTTATTCAGTCATGGTGAGTATAATGACCTTCCTAGAAATTTGGTATAATGTACATTTCATGACGTACCTGATACTACCTATACCCAAACAATAAGCTTCATTATAGTATAACTTTATACTAAATTGCTGTTCTGTTCTATGGCATCCAACTAAATCATCTGATCATATGTTGATTTTGTAGTTATTGGAAATGTTGATGAACAATATTGGGGATCCTATTCATAACCATGTGGTTGATATGGGAATTATTCCTATTCTAGTGAATATTGTGAAGAAAAAGGTGATTTTTTCCCTGTTAACATAAACTCGCCTTTAAGAGTGTTTTCTTTTCCTTTCCTTTTTTTTGGCTGACCTCAATATTTTTGGCCTTTTCCTTGCTTGCAGTCAGATTTGCCTGCTCGAGAGAGGATTTTTCTCCTTCTGGATGCTACACAAACATCCCTTGGTGGTGCTTCGGGAAAGTTTCCCCAGTATTATAATGCATATTATGATTTAGTGGTAGGTGCAGATATATGAAGTAAATCTAGAATTATTTGATTTATTGGTGGTGTCTGGGCTTGTATCTTGGCATAGTAAGAAAGCCAGATTTCTTTAAGCTCCATGATGTTGAAAATCTTAGTGACTTAATACGGATTTTGGTTCTTACTGAATGACAGCGCAGGTTGTAAAAAGTTTGTTTAGTATGCCTTAATTTCTAAGCCCAAAGCTGCTATCTCAAGGAGAAGTACTTTTAATTTTGTATTTTACCAGGATTATTAAGGTGTAAAAAGGTTGCACAAGACAGTTGGATGTTGATTTTTTGTATTTTTATATAATTTTCAAAGCCCCTTTTTTATGTTTTATTTTGTTTCTCGCTTTGCTAACAGATATTTGTCACCCACACGGAAGATGGCTTTCTCCATCTTATATTCCTTCTATGTGATACAAGTGATTGTATAACTTTTTCCTGCTTGTGTCTATGCTAAACTATTGTGGGTTTTCTGAATAGTTTTAACTACAACCTATTTATACTTTGTATAGAGTGCTGGTGTGAAATTTCCTCAAAGGGATCATGTGGTGCAATCAAATCATCCTAGTTCACAACCTACTAAGATTAGTAACATACTGAACAGGGAGTGGGTCTCACCTAGAGAAGAAGGAGTTGCTCATCAAGCAGAATCGCAGACTGTTTCTGAATATAGGTGACTTTGATTTTTTGGTTCTAGTATAATATGACAACATATTTAGCAACCATTTTTTGGCATTCTCATTTTCCATATGCTATACAGTCAACTTGCACTTGGTGAATAATAGAGTCCTCAACATTCGTGGCGCAATGTGCTGAATTGGATAATTATGACATGAATTTTTATTGGGATAGAGATTATGATTGTAAGAATCAGAAAAGCTTCCTACTCTGAGGCCAAGTGAAAAGATTGAAAAGAGAAAAATGCTGATATTTAATTTTGGGTGGATTCCTTCTCTCTTTTTTATGGATTTTGGTCAAATAATAGTAGGAATTGAATTGTGATATGGGGACCTCTATAGGGATCTGTTGGAGGAATATCCTTCTAGAAAGTTTGTTCTTATTGCCATTTTCATCTAGCGAAGTGACTTAATTCAACACATATCTCGCAGTGTTATTCAAAAGGCAAGTAATGCATTAGAGGTTCTAAAAGAAGTTCTTGATGCTGTTGATGCTCAGCATCCTGAGGTAGGCCAATGATTTGTTATTCCGAGAATTTGTCATACGTATGCACTTGCTCTGTAAGTTTATACTTTATTATAATAACTTCAGCCATGCCTTCGACGTCGTCTTCTTTTTCCCTTCTGCCTGATGTAGATACTATTATATCCAGAAATTTCCATGGGAATACAATGAAATACTTGGCTAGTACCAAAATTTGTAGGCACAAAGCAGAGAACAAGAAACCATCTTGGTGATTTGTTCAAGATTACAAGCCATCTAAAATATTAAGATATCTGCCTTCTAAAGAAATGTCTCAAAGTATAGCGGTTTTTTTAACATTTTATTGAGTAACATTGATCCTAAAACTTGTTTTTTCCCCCAACTTTTTAGGGAGCAAGGGATGAGTTCACCCTTGACCTTGTAGAACAATGTTCATTTCAGAAGCAAAGGTTAATGCAACTTGTGATGGCTTCTCGGTGAGGACACAAGGCTGCCTTGAATTTCTCATTTCTGCTTATGGCCTAATATAGATAGAGGCTTAGGTTTATGACCTGTATGTTGCAGACCATTGGTATTAATTCTGAGAAAAACATTGGCACTTGCATGCTGAACTATAATTATTGGTACCTCGAACTGCTTTTGACCCCCCCCCCCCGTTTTTTTTTTTGTTGGGTAGAGACGAGAAGATAATTTCTCAGGCAATTGAATTAAATGAGAAGCTTCATAAAGTTCTTGCAAGACATGATGACCTTCTTTCTGTTGGAGCTACAGCAACTGGTAATTGTTTTGCCCACGAAGAACCAGAGGAAGAGGAGGCTGAACAGCTATTTCTTAGGTGCCTTGCTATTTTAATTCCCCTTGTCATGAAGGGAGGGACTTTTTTTTTTTTGGGTCATTGGATTTTGAATATCCATTTATCTCTGATTACGTCTGGCAGATTAAGGAAAGGGAAGGCTTGTGTACGGGCTGAAGATGAAGACACTGCACCCCAGTTCCCTCACTTGGGTTTGCTTGGAGAAAGACTGAATCGTCCACTAATAAGGCCACTCTCTCTGGAGCCACCACGAGAAGCTAGTCCTCGCTCTCTTCCGACTACAATTCCGCCTCCTCATGCAAAAGGCATCGATCCACCTCTTCTTGCCATTCCACCACCACCGGCAAAGCATGTTGAGCGTGAGAGATTTTTTCAGGAGAAGAAGACGGATGGTTCTCCTCTGGCCAGGCACATGAGGGGCCTCTCTTTACATAGTTTAAATGGCAGCAGCTCTCACAGTGGAAGCTTTGATTCCAGTGACTAGACTTATGGAAGGGCCTCATTTAATTTTTATACATCCCTTGTTTTTATCTTTTAATTTATCTTTTAAATGTTGGGTTTGAATTTTAAGCTGTGAGATGGTGCTGATTTCTGATTTTAGTCTTTGGTGGGTTAACGTTATAAGAAAGGAACAACGCATCCGCTTGGGTTCATAATGTGCATGTAGGGAGTTTTCTGAGATCATATAGCCATGACCTGAGATTTGTAATTATTGCTAATAGGTGCAGGTTTGTTTGTTCAAGTCCTTTATTTTCTAATGGGTTAAGGTGCACCTAGTATCCTGAACTATTTTTGAAGATGCAATCAGCATCTTAAAATGGGGCAATTATCACCCCCAAGGTAACAGACACGTTACCTCCATTCATTTACTATTAATCATCTTCTCTCCTCCTTCAGAAAGGACCAGCAGATATGGCATCCTTGGGTCATCCTCCTCCAGCTGCTCCTCAACTGGTTTCTCCCAGTCTTGTCTCTGAAGCTCTTCTTAATTTCCACAATAAAGCCGTTGGGGGTATTGAATTACCCCATTTTGTAGGTAATGCATTGTTTAATCGCATAGTAAATTTTCTTTGGAATTTATTTGTCACAAAGTTCAGTCATCACTCGCCCAAGCTCGATAGAACGGATTTCGCCAAACTCCACCGGTACCATGCACTTCTCTCGACCCTATGCTCAATCTCAAATTTTCCTTCTTCTTAGTCCACGTACATAATCTGTTTTTCTATGCTCCCTTGAACAAGCTGTCAATAATTATTCAGCCAAGGATGAACAGGTTTGAGTTTCGAGGATTGAGCCAACTTCAAGTCTTGTCATTTTGAAACCGCTGGAGGAGGATGACCCAAGGATGTCATCTCTGCTGGTTCTTTTTGAAGGAGGAGAGAACATGATTAATGGTAAATTAACGTGTCGGTTGGCTTAAGGTGATAATTGCTCCGTTTTTAATATTTTAGGGCCAAAATTGCACTAACAAACACTTTAAGGCTGTGTTTGGTTTGAGGGGGGGAGGGGAGTGGGAGAAATTACAATTTTGGATAAAAGAAATCCAAAATTTGCCTTCTCATTTTTAAAAATTTTGTGTTCCGGCTCAAAATTTACTTTCTCATTCTCTTTAAATTTTGGATTCCCATTTAAAATTTAAATTCCTTCAACCTAAAAATGTAATTTACCTATCCTCCCATTCCCTTCCACCCTTCCCCTCCCCTCAAACCAAACACACTGTAGGGTGTTAATTACTTCTCTAAAAATAGTTCGGGTGGCCCATTTCTGATGTGTTGGGATCTGTACATCTAATCCACCACTTCTTTACTAATTATTCATACAAAGTCAAACCGTCTAATAGGTTAGTCTTTGGCTCTCAGCGTGTTGTTGGGATGAGCCAGTAGAGTTTGTCTCTCCTCCTTAAGATAATGGTCCTATCTTAAATGTACCATCTAGTTTATGGTGCAAAATTTGGTCCTACTTTTACATGTTTGTATTAGTTTTTGGATAATAGTTTTTACGATTTATGAGATAAGTATGTGAAAGAAATTTTATCTCGACTTATAAAAAAGAACTTCTAAAAATACGGTTATGTGATTTGCCAAACATCCAATTAGTATTTAGAGGCAATAATAACTTAAGATATACTTTCTCATGCCCTTAATATAAAGTCCAATTGACTTGTTTTTTAAAGATTAAGGAAGCTGAATAAATTATTTTAAAGTATTTATATTCATCATTTATCTTCAAACTAATTTTCCTGATTTATAAACTGATATATAATTTAATGATACACAATATATGTTATAATTAAGTAATTTATTTATCTTCCTTAATCTCTTTAAAAAAAATCAACTTGATCTTATTTTAAGGACTTGAGGGGGTAAAATATTTTTATGACCTTAAATATAAAATTTATTTAACAAGTCATTAAGTAAAAAGTAACATTTAAAATATTTTTTTGGTTAATTTGGAAAAAAAATTCTATCGGGTCGTTTTTATAAGGAACAATGATGGTTCCTTTTCTTTTCCTTTTCTGCCAATCAATAATGATGTTTCTTAATATAAAGAATAAATTCTGTTTGTTTGAAATTTTAACTTGATCTTTCGATTTTTTACTTCTATTAAATATTTGTCTTTCTACAATAATTTTTCATTCATTATCTCTCATATATTCTCTTTATAAATAAGAGTATAATTGAAAAATAGGCTAAACTATATTTTTGATCTTTTAACTTTATATAAGATATTATTTTAATCTTTTAAATTTAAAAAATATACTTTTAGTTCTTAAAACTTAAGGCATTTATTATTACTGATGGAGAATGCTAACTAAGCAAGGTTAAGTAGGGACTATGTATTGCTGACCAAGCAATATTTAATTCTTTTAAAAAAATCAGATTTTAATTAAAATAATATTAGAAAAAATTAGTTTTAATTCATTCTTTTCGTTTTTTGATTGCTTTTCCTTCCGTCTGGGAAACCTTCTTTTGCTGTCAAAACCCTTCTTCCTCCCCAATGACCTGATTAATTATTTTTATACTATCAATGCCTTCCTCAGAAATTGATCGGCCTTGGTTTCATTATTATCGGCCTACAAAACCTTCATCGATTATTGTAACCCTATGGCCCTCTCCATATATTTCTTGTAATCAATTGAATCACCTCGCTGCAGTAGTAAAAACTCCCATTATTAGAAAAAGAAGAAGAACTTCTCACTGTGTATGTTAACATTATAACAAGGAAGGATGGCGCTACCATTGGCATAAAAATTATCGATGAAGTAGTGAGAGAAACTGTTAGCAGAGAGGTTAGCATTGGAATAAAAAAAAAGTGTACTTTTTTAATTTAAGGGACTAAAATAATATCTTATATAAACTTAAAGGACCAAAAATATATTTTAGCATTGAAAAATATATATTTTACACATTTATTATTTTTAATTAATCTTTTTAAACAACATGATTTTATCTAGATATGTTTATTTTAACTACATTATAATCTTGAGAAGTGATGGTACAATTTTTGAGTCTCCCATATCCAGCAGCAGCTTTCTCCATTTGGAATCGTCAGAATACAATTTTTTTTGGTAAATACACATGTGGATTTAAAATTATATATAGATATATATTTATATATATAGATATACTTATGTATACTGGCCAAAAAAATACATACATACATACATATACATATATATATATTATCTACCCATCCAGACATCAGAATAAAAATTAACGATGGAAAATTCTGAGGTAATTTCTTTATGGCTCCAATTTCTTGTTGAATGCTTATTTGGGTTTTTTCAATTTGATTTATTCGTTTTTCTTCTTCTTCTGTTTCTTTGTGGTCATCATAGGCCAATTTCTAATTTCTTGTTGAATGTTTGTTAAATTCGGGTTTGTTTCTTCGTATTTTCTTAACAAATTAAAAGAGAATTAATAATATCTACAAAGATTTGGATAATATCTCGTAAGATTTTCTAAATACTCCCTCCTGATAGAGTTGAGTTTTTTTTAGAGAGATTAAACAAGTTCAATAAGTTACTTAATTATTAATCTGGTCATATTTATAAATCCTTTTTAATAAAAAAATTTGATCATATTTATAAGTTCAGTTTTAGGGTAGTAAAGGTATTTTGTACTTTTTTTACGAAGGTAATTAAACCCGGACCGGTCAGTAAACCGGTCAGGGTACTGGGTCAAAGGCCAGTGGGTCAGACCGGAGTCAAACTGGAGCTAAACTGGGACCAAATCGGTGAGAAATGAAATATTTTAGGCTTATAGTATGAAATTCTAAAGGAAAAATTTAAAAAAAAGATTTTAAAAATTTGACCCGGACTGGGTCACCAAACCGGAACGGTTTGGTGCCCGGGTTGCCGGTTTCTGTTCCGGGTCAGAGAACTTGGTTTTTTACCCCTATTAATTGTAATAAACAAAAAGAATCTATTGATGTTGATTTTTGGAACCAATTATAGATAAGGGTGAAATTGAAAATTTAGCTCATAGTTAATGAATTAATTAACTCTCCTTGGTATGTGAGAATTAGTTAAAAAGAACTTATAAATAGGATCAGAGTGGTATATCATATATTATGTATCATTAGATTATATATGAGTTTATAAGTTAAGCAAAATAGTTTAGAAAAAAATGATCAATATAAATATTTTAAAGTAATTTAATTAACTTTCTTAATATCTATAAAAAAATCAAATTTATCTTATATTTAAAACATAAAAGAATATCTTTCTTTCCCTCTTTTAGTGAAGTACGAGTAAGATCATCATCTTAAAACTTTCGTCTGCTTAATTCATTCTTTTTTTTCTCTCTGTAGTTTCTTTCTATTTTTTCCCCTCTTCAGTTTGAATTTCTTGTTAAATGTTTGTTTGGGCTTTTGTAATTTCTTTCTTTCTCATTTCAATTTTTTGGGTGAATGTTTTTTTGTGTTTCTCTTTCGTCTTTCTTTAACTTTGTTATCATCTTTCATCCATACATCTTTGGAAACAGAAACTGATTTGGAAAAAAATAAAACTCAGAAATTACTTGAAATAAAAAATTACACTTGTTGGCGCCCAGAAAAAAAAATAAAAACAAGCTTTTTTTTTTTTATAAAATATTTTGTCAGGACATACATCTAAAGGTGATGAAAGAAAGGATAAATTGGGGATATCCATTTTAAACGAAACATATAAATATATCAAACTAGGGGCCAGACCCTGAAAATTATCTTACATCGCATGTGGATTTAAAATTACACACACACACACACACACATTATCTCCCTGTCTAGATACCAGAATAAAAATAAACAATTAAAGATGATAGGATCTATGTATTTTATTAACAATCATAAAGCGGCTGACTCAACATTTTAGGTTAAACGATACCATCAGCATTAAGATTAAAAGATTAAGAAAAATAAAATACATAAATATCATTTGAATTTAAAAAATCTCAAAATATTCATTAATAAAAGAAAAGGATAGAGAGGTGATCGGTAGAAATCCGAAATATCAAAATTAGAGAGAAAAGACATAAATGCCATTCTCTTTATTTCTCATTATTTTCTCTCTCTCATCATTCTCTCTATTTCCTCCAAAGCTCCACCTCTTTCTCTGAATACAAATTTTAAGAATATCAAATAAAAATGACAATAAATTGAGAGAGAAATCTACTAGCCGTTGAAGCTTATCTACATCACCAAGAGACCAACCTATAGGCTCATAGAAGAAATCTACTTGTTTTCCAGTTACTTGATCCCGCACACCAACGCCATATTCATTGCTTCTTCCTCTATAGTTACAATAAATTTTGTAATCTAAACTAAAACTTAAATCCCCAGTAGTGAAGCTCTTGGGTTGATTCTCATGGCTGACTTGGAATTTATACCGGAGCTCTCCCGTCGACAAGTTGAACAGTCCCATTCTATTGTAATCGAGAATGATATTCTCTGATTCTACCCATCCGACGTCGTTTACTCTCTGGTAATCGAGATTAAGCGAAGGGTGTTCTTTTAGCATCCAATTGTAGACATGAACCATGCTTCCATGAGCGACACAACATCTGCAGTCAGGGCCAGTGCGGATTGCAGTTCCATCTCTTGGAGCGTGGCCAGTGATGAACCCGGAGAGGATCAGCTGGTTGTCGTTGAATTAACCATATTTCGCAGAGAGAACGTGGTCGAGGAGGCCGTAATAGAGGGCTTCACAGTAAAGAAGCTTCTCAGAGATGTTGGTCGGGATTTCGAGTTTGTTGGTGCGGAGGAGATCAAGGAGGACGGTGAAGTAATCAGGGTTGCGATCAATGAAATACTCGGCGTGGTAACTACCAGAAATTAGGTCCTAGCTCTTATGAGCATTGCTTCGAACACGGGATTCCGACCGAAGTTGGTAAGTGTTGTAACGGCCCAAATTTCAATTAAGGGTTAATGATAATTATTATGAATGCTTTTGTAAATTAAAATGGATTTGAGATCCGAATTATTATTGAAAATGCCTAACACTCTGTATTTTAGCATAATTATGTGACAAAGTAATTATTTGGGCTAAAATAGGGGTAAATGGCGCATGAAGAAGAGGAAAATAATTTAATTATGTGTTATGTGGCAATTTAAATTAATATGCCATAATCAGTGAAAAAATGGAAATTATTTGCCGATTAGTTAGTGATTAATGGAGAAAATAATTACTAAATAAGAGAAAAATGAGAAGTGTAACTAAATGGCTAATGGAGGGGTTAGAATAACTAAGTAATTACTTACTTTATGAGAACCAATGAAAATGGGACAAGTGGCAACTTAAGAGAATAAGAGAGTTGGTATAAAAGTCAATGCAACAATATTCTATCATTTTTTCCCTCTCTCTTCCCCTTCACTTTCGCTGAAATGGTATGGCCCAAGGAAGAGCCATAATTTCTCCTTCTTCTTCACTCTTCATCCCTCTCATTCTCCCTCCCTCCATTTTCGGTGTTCATTTCTGCAAAAGAAAAAGGAAGTGCCAAGGTAAGTTCTTGCAATTTTGACCCTCATAATAACTTCTAATGGAAAAACTCCCTTCTTCAATCTTGTTCCTTGCATTGAGAGCTTCGATTCTATGGTTGTAGATTTACCATTGGTGGTGATTTGAACTCTCAAGGAGATATAGAGTTTGGAGAATCAAAGAACTCATTTGGAGAAAGTTGAAGAGGTGAGTGAGTTGAGCATTTTGATATAAGTTTTGTGGTCATTTGGTTAAGCTGGAATTTCTGGGAATTTAGCCCTATTTTCGAAAATTAGGGTCTTGTGGTGTTTGAATTGTTGTTGTCATAGAAATGATGCCTTGCTTAGTATTTTGAATGAATTGAATTGAATTGAAGCTTAAAAGTAAAGGTTGGCAGCTTTATGTTTGGTTTTGTGTATTGGTCAAAACAGGGCATGGTGATAGGTTGGGATTTCGGGTTATTTTGAGGTTTCCATTGTGTTTCTTGTGGAAATTTGTGTAGGAGTACTGTTGGATATGAATTTTGAACCTTTGGAAACTTAGTTTTAAAAGTGGCAAGTTTTGATTAGCGAAAAACTCTATATTGACAGTCGTTTTTCATTGACCTTTTGAATGGGAAAATGGTATTGGAAAATTCTAAAATTTTCCAGTCTTAAAGTTCACATCCCAAGCTTAAAAATGGACATATAATTCATGTCATGTCGTTTTGTGAACTGGGAGTTATGCTTTGCCAAAATTTGGGAATAAAAACTGGACTCTGTTTTGGAGCAGTGTTAAGTTTTGTGTAATTTTAGAATTGTGTGATGATTTCTAGTAATGGTACATATTTTTGCAGTAAAGAGGACTTAAATGCCTTTCATTTGGCTTTGGAATCAACTCATTTCGATTTTTCTAGAATTAGTTATGATTTTTGGAAGTTCAGCCAATAAGCAGGATTTTTCTTGGCCGCGGCCAGCGGATTCTAGGCCGCGACCCAAATGTTTCGGACCTATTTTTGGCCGTGGCCAACCCCCAAAAATCAGTATTTTGCACTTCTGAAAAGTGTTTTTCAACCCAATGTTTTCCAACCCTTTAAGGCTTTTATTAGAGGCATTTGTAGCTTCTTAAGGGTCATTATTGATAACCAAATCTAAGTGTTGAGAAGTCAATTGAGTATTGGAATAGAGAATAACGCTTCGTTCTTAATTATGACTTTATGACTTGAAATTTTCCCGGAGCATAGTAGGCATATGCCTGCTCAAGAACGGAAAGACCAAGGTAGTAACACTTTAGTTTATATCATGTGTAATGCATTGCTTGTTTGTATTAATCATTGAATACAGTGAGAGGACGTGACGTAAGCCCGGCCTTGAATACAGTGAGGGGACGTGGCGAGAGCCCGGCCTTGTATACAGTTGAGGGACGTGGTGAGATCCTGGCCTTGAATATAGTTGAAGGGACGTGGCAGTGTGCCCGGCCTTGAATATTGTAATGCTGCATTGTGATATATGCTTACTTGCTTTGTTTATTATGCATTATATACGTAAACTGCTGCTACTGGGATTCTTTTGAATCTCTCTCTTTCCAAATAACATTTTTAGATAGGGTAAGATGATCAAGAGGCAAGCAAGTGGATAAGGGTGATTAGGACTGCCGGTGATAGTCTTAGCTACTATCTTTTTGCTTTTTGATTGGTTATCATTTTGGACAATGTATGTATTAAATTGACCACAGGATTGTAGTTTTTGTGTAATCCCCAGTTTGGGAATTGAGATGGGCAATGATGCCCTGTACAAACTTTTGGAATAATGTTATTATCCCGGGTGAATATCGGGAATTTGGATTATACTATGATATTGTATTTGTGACAAACCGACAGGCCAATTGTTTTTACTTTGAAGTGAATAGAGATCTTTTTGTACAGGTTTTGTAAAAAAATTTTAATTACCCTCGATCTCTCATTTAATTATCAAACGTATTTATACACCTAATCCCAGCCTTGATTATGACGGGGTTACGAGTGTAGTCACTGTAGTTTCGAATACTCTGCCACCAACGTTGAATTTCACCCTGTCAGAACAAATCCTCATGAATGGATTTTCTCAACAAATTAGAGAAACCCATAATCCAATTGGAAAACAATTCCTGATTTATTTGACAGGGACGTGGGAGGAGACTTGTTCTTTTCTAATCAAAAGAAGAAATAGGAGAATCATTATTCGTATTTATTTGGTATTCTTCAAACTTGTGTTTAGAAATAAATTTTTGTCGTTTTTGTTTGATATTCTTCAAATTTGTGTTTCGAGAAAGAGGTGGAGTTGTGGAAGAAATAGAGAGAAATATGAAAGAGAAGAAATAGTGAGAAATAAAGCCTACATGGAAAGAAAGCTTCGCACCATAAAGTAGATTTTCAATAAGGGTGGAGAGAGATAGGTAGAGAGAGAAGCTCTCTCTTAAGTATTGTGCCGATCCAAAATCGTCACCCATTGGGGCAGTTTCCCGTTAAGAAGAGAATCAGAAGAGTCGTGAGATGAGGGAAAGAGAGTATAGTAGAGGAAGAGAAGGCATAGAGAGAGATAAATCTAGAGAAAGAGAGAGAAATTCTGTGAGAGAAGTTGAGAGAGGAATAGAGAGGAATTTTTTGTGATTATAACTGAGGACCCTTTACGAAATCTGTCGCTGGACTGCCCTTTGGACATCTTATGGCACTAGGGGGTGACATAAGCTAGGTTACAAGTATATATGACAAGGGGAGGGATGGGGCTCTAGATCCCAAAGGTAGTATGGCATGCAAGGAGATCGAAGAGGCCCGAAAAGAAGATCCACAAGTGAAGTCGAAGCGAATTGAAGGTAGTTTATCTGGGAATGTTTCAGTTACACTAAGGGAAAAAGAATGGATGGTTAAAGGTGTTCAAAGTGCACCAGAAAAGCCATCCATTACCTTTTACAGGGAAGTCCTGAAGCTTAAGACTGTTATGGAAAAAGAACAAGGGATACAAGGGCAATTGGAAGATCTGTGGGATGGGAGATTATATTCGATGAATGAAACATAAATGAGAAAAGGGGTGTCAGTCACGGACTCCCTAATGGGACCTCATATTGAGTTTTCCGAAGAGGAAAAGAAACACCTTGAGAAAAAATGGTTAGGTCCTTCATCACCAAACTCCTTGGGGGGGGGGGGGGGGGGACAATTGGATTTATGCAACTCAAAAAGAAACTCCAACTTATGTGGGGGAAGGTGGGTCAAGTTGACTTAAATGATATCGGAAAGGGTTTCATGATCTCTACATTCTAGGATGTGGGAGATTACTTCTTCACCTTAGAGGTGATCTATGGCTGATCTAAATTCACTATCTAACAGTCTAAACATGGAAATGTCACTTTAATCCATGGAATGAAACAATTCAGGGAGTTGCAATTTGGGTTCAGCTACTGGGATTCCCTGGGGACTATTATGACAAAAAGTTCTTCTATAACATGGGGAATAAAATGGTTTTGCCATTAAGGTTGATAAGATGACCCTGCAAAGGTCTAGAACAATTTTTTCCAGGATGTGTGTGGAGGTGGATTTGAATGCACCTCTTCTACCTTCGTACATAGTGGACGGGAACAAGTTGAAGATTAAGTATGAAGGCCTCCACCTGATTTGTTTTCATTATGGCAAATACAATCATAATGCTGAACATTGCCCAATGAAATATGCTAATAAAGCTAAAAAACTGGAAGCAACAAATGATGTAAATAAGAAATCTATTCCCGAAAACTGTCTACACTCCGTGAAAAGCTGCCCGAAGGTGGTATGTGGGGTAGATGATTGCTCAGGATATGAGGAGGAGTCTACGGTCAAATCCAAGAGAAGGGAAAGTTGGCGACTCTTAGAAACGTGAAGATAGAGGAGAGAAGAAAGTAGGATCCTTGAGATTCTCTGTGTTGGAGATTGAGGATGAAGGAAATACGAAAGTGGCAACTGGGGATGGGGGCAGAAAACTATTGCAAGAAGTTTTTAAGTTCCTAACAAAAAGAAGGAATAATAAAGGACTTAGTGATGAAAAAACCTAGGACAGAGAAGACAAAAGTGGTACTGACAGA
Organism: Inga leiocalycina; assembly: GCA_963242795.1. NCBI lineage: Eukaryota > Viridiplantae > Streptophyta > Magnoliopsida > Fabales > Fabaceae > Inga > Inga leiocalycina. The sequence continues at coordinate 57,834,770 of OY725327.1, read as the reverse complement.
GGGTTAGTCTGTGGCAAAAAGGTGGGTACAATTGGAGAAGACAAATGAGATAAAAAAAGCATAATGAACGAGAAAAACAAGCAACGGGAGATTGTTAATCTAGTGGGGCCTAAGGGAGTAGCTTAAAGATAAGGGAAGAGAATGAGGTTTGTATGTTGGGGAAGATATAGAAGTGGGTTGAAAAGGAGATCTCGTTGTTGGGCCAAAGGAGTCTTCACAAATAGATGCTAGTGGACACTCAATTGAGATAAAATTAGGCCAGAAGGCCAAGGAAACCCAGGTCACTGCTATATCGGATGAAATAGGCCTAGTAGATAAATTGATGGAAAGTCATATGGAGAACTTCTCAGTAAAGCATGCCATATATCGAATGCAAGAGGACATACAGCCTGACCCAAATGACCCAACGGACCTCATGGGCTTATCAGTGGTAAAGAAGCTGGAAATAGCCCCATAAGAGAATGTAGAAAGCACAATGGTTGATGTAGAGGAGGAACCTAAGTTAGAATAGTGTCGGTTAGGTGTGTTTGCCTTTTGATCATATATTTATTAATGATTATGGTCTGGAATGTTAGAGAAGCAGCCGGGAAGAATTTCGGTCTTGTTCTTAAATAATTGAGAAGGCGGTTTAAACCAACTATTGCAGTCTTACAAGAGACGAGATGCAGCGGTGGGTCTACTCAAAAACTTATCAAGAGAATGGGCTTTCGGCATCAGATTATTGAAGAAGTGTGAGGGCTCTTAAGAGGAATTTGGATCCTCTAGGATGATAAGAATATCCAAGCTACTACCTTGGTTAAGAAGAAACAATTCATCCATTGCCCCATTATCAAAAACGGAACACAAAACTAGTGTTTCATTACAGTCTATGGTAGTCCCAAGGAAACCGATTGCAAAGAAGTATGGACAGACCTAGAGGAAATCTGTAAGAGAAACAATCTCCCTTGGTTATTGGCTGGGGACTTCAATGATATTAAAGATGCAAAAGAACATAGGGGAGGAGCCATGGTATGTGAGAGGAAGTGTAAAAAATTCAATGAGAACATCACCAAGTGTAAACTAATTGATATTGGCTCGAAAGGCTCAAAATTTACTTGGAAGGGGCCAATATCTCAATTTTTCAGAAGACTATATAAAAAATTTGATCGGGGTCTGTGCAATGCCTTATGGCATAATGAATTTTGTGATGCTATAATGAGAGTTGGGAGAAGACTACAATTCAACCACCATCCGCTGCTTATACAGTTGTTCAGAGATCTGATGCACGAGAAAAAGAGGCCATTCCATTTTGAGGCGGCGTGACTTAAACACAAGGAGTTCAAAAAATTCCTTGGTTGGACTTGGTGTAACATGACTAAAGTAAAGGGTGAACTTGAAAGGCTTATACCGCAGCTCCTGGAGTGCAACACCAACATGTTTGGAAATATTGCAAGAAGGAAGAATGAGCTCCTAAACCAACTAAATGGGATACAAAAGGCTAACCATGATTAAAACAACAAATTCTTATAAGGCCTAGAAGTACAACTTAATGAAGGACTTCAAGAAGTGCTCAACCAAGAAGAAATTTTATAGTTTTAAAAAAAGGTAGGATCAAGATGGTTGAATGATGGAGATCGCAACACACCTACTACCATACTAAGACAACCATACGGAGAAGGAATAGGGTCAATGCTTTGAAAGGTGAGAATAATCAACGGGTAGAAGGAGAACAAGAGCTTGACAACTTGGTAAATTCCTACTTCCAAAAGTTGTTTAAAGAAGACGATGAACAACGCATATGGTATGCCACGAGACACTCCTGGCCGGCGGTATCACAGGAGGAATGGGCACTCGTTCGTGAAGACCTCACCGAGGAGGAAATTAAAAGGTTTATGTTCTCTATTGGGGATTAAAAGCTCCAAGGGTAGACGATTTTCTGAGTATATTTTTTTAAAATAATTGGGAGGTGGTCAGTTCTAGTGTTATTCAATCAAAGAGATATGGAGAAACCCAACAAGTGTGAAGGAATTCAACCAAACATTGATAGCTATAATTACAAAAGTAGAATGTCTTGAGAAGGTCAATTAACTACAACCAATCTACTTGTGCGATGTGATCTACAAATGCTTAACATAGATTATTGTCTAGCGATTAAAGCAAATCATAGCCAAACAAGTGTCCCCTTATCAAGTTAGTTTTGTTCATGGAAGAAACATTCATGATAATGTCATTATTGTAAATGAGATGGTTCACTCGATGAGAAAGAAGAATGGCAAGAAAGGATTTATGGCAATTAAAGTGGACCTTAAAAAAGCTTATGATCGTATTAGTTAGGCCTATATAGAGAAGGTTCTTCAAGACATTCAAGTGCCAGGTGATATGATTGAGAGAATTAAGGGATATGGTTATACAATAACAACCAATATCCTTTAGAATGGAGCAAAGCTAGAAGACTTCCACACATCTAGAAGGCCTAGATAAGGAGACCCGATCTCTCTATATCTATTTGTGCTTAGAACAAAAAAACTCACCTACATCATTCTTGATAAAATGAGAGAGAAAACATGGAGAAGAATGAGAGTGGGTCTTAAGGGTCCCTTCATTTCACATATAATGTTTGCTGATGACCTTGTTCTTTTTGCAGAGGTGTCCACTAAATAAATGGAGACGATAGGTCAATGGTTGAAGGATTTTGGAGACATGTCGAGGAACAAGATTAGTAATGATAAAACTTATATATTTCTCCGAATATGAGTCAACACATAAGGACGGAAATATACCAACAAAGTAGATTCAAGCAAGTTGAAGAATTGGGTCGTTACCTTGGTAAGAAAATATCTTACTTGAAAAGGAGAAGAGACAAGTACAAAGCAATTGTGGCAAGGGTCCGAAAGAGATTACAAGGATGGCAAGCTTCAAGTCTATTTGTGGTTGAAAGGATGACTTTGGTTAAATCCTTTACAAGTGCTATGGCACTTTACCCCGATGCAGCATGGCAGACTTCCTCAAAGTATTATAGATGACATCAAACAAGCTCAGCAAAAATTTATCTGGGGAGAGAGCAAAGGGAACAGGAAAGGACATGTGGTTGCATGGAAAAAGATGTGCTGGCTTAAGAATGAAGGTGGTATAGGTGAGAACTTACTTAAGGCAATGAACAAGGCTTTTTTGATTAAACTATTGTGGTGCTTGAGGACTGAACTAGAAGGCCTTCGGGTGAAGGTCTTACTTGGTAAATATGGAAGGGAGGAAGATGCTGGGGGTACACTAACAGCCAAATAGGGAGACTCACCTCTTTGGAAGGCTATTGTGCACATGTGGGAGAGTTTCCAAGTAAACCTACGTGTTGAACCCCCTCTAAAACATAGGGAGCCAAACCGAGTGCAATGGATGCTATAAGGAAATGGGGAGTTCACTTTGGCTAGTACGTAAACTACTTAATTAAGGTGAATACAAGCCAAAGCAAGTTGATGAATTGGAAGTACGTATGGAAACTCAATGTCCTTAAATGTGTTCGTGTTTTTATGTGGCTTGCGGGTCATAATTGGCTTGCTATAAAGCAAATTACTAGCAAATGGGACGAGAGTAATGGGTCCTGTGTTCTGTCAACTTGGAAAAGAGGATCAACTCCACGAATTAAGGGACTGCCTAATGGTCAAAACTATCTGCAGGAGATTAGTCCCAGGAGACAAATGGGGTGATTTCTTTAAAACACTGTGGACAGTCTGGTTTAACCAGAATCTAATATACAGAGGAAAACATGATGATGAGATTGAGTGGCCTGAGATCTTTGCTATATAATGCTGGTTTATGTGGAGGTGGAGGAATGCCCAAGTTCATGATGATGAGACTACAGATCCAAGAAATGCTGCCGAGGTGATCAGGAGTCACTTATCTCATTACAATAAAAAATGGAGGTGAGATTCACTGCAAGAGCCAACCGAAGCGAAAGAGATGGTGACATGGGTACCTCCGCCACAGGGATGGTGTAAGCTGAACATGGATGGCACTTGGTCTGGACAAGGTGTAGCGAGCTGCAGAGGTGTCATAAGAGGAGATTGTGAGGAATGGATTCGAAGTTTTTCAATCAAATTATCAGTGAGTGACGTTGAAAAAACTGAAATCAAAGCCATTGAGGAAGGTTTGAACATATGTTAGGAATTGGGATTTAAACAAATAGTGATCGAAAGTGATGCAATGCCAGTGGTAGAGGCTCTGAATCGGGAACCATACATTTATAGCCACAATCAAGCCTTAGATACTGTAATAGAACTTCTTCAATAAGACTGGGCAGTTCGAGTTAATCACATCTACAAAGAAGGAAACTGTTGTGCAGACAAATTAGCACACTTGAGCCTGAAGCAAACCTCTCCTCGAGTTGCATGGGACCCCCGAGTGAAGTGGAAACTATCCTTCTTGATGGTTTTAATGGGCGAAAATACCCATATAGTCTAGTTAGTTAATCTGGGCTTTGTACCTTTTGTCTCCAAAAAAAAGAAAAAAGAAAAAAGAAATAGTGAGAAATAGAGAGGAGGGCATTTATGTCTTTTCCCTCAAACTTTGATATTCCGGATTTTTACCAATCACCTCTTTATCCTTTTCTTTTGTTAATAGATATTTTGGGGTTTTTTAAACTCAAATGATATTTATGTGTCTTTTTCCCTAGATTAAAAGAATCCTTATAAACTTAGGGAATAAAGTGAAATTAATGTAAACTTCAAGGAGGAAATATATACTTTAGCGTTAAATTAATTATCAAATTCCTACCTTTTGCATCCCAAGAAGTATTTCAGTTTTGTTTTGGGTAATTAAATTATATCTTCTTTTTTTATGAATTAAATTATATTCTATTTAATATCTCTTTGTTTTATTGAAAAATTGTTTTGGAATTGTTTCGAAAATAAACAAATATTTCTGGTATTTGTTTTGTTAAATTATTTCAAGATATTTTCCAATTTAAATTTAACCTCAAAATAAAAGTTTCGAAATTGTTAAAAACTATCTTCATTCTTTTTTTTTTTTACCTGAAAAACTATCTTCATCCCTAACATTCGCTTTTACTAATTAGTTTTATATATATATATATATATAGATATATTTTGCCAACACGTACAAATTAGTTATATTAATATCATGGCAAGTTGGTAACTGTGAACATATATCATATTTTATCTAAATAATTTGAAAAGAGGGTAAAAATAATAAAAATTTAAAATAACACTAAAATATAACTATGAGTATGGAAAAGATATATATATATATATATATGTATGTAAGTATATATATTATCTCCCTATCTATAGATATCATAATAAATATTAACGATAGAAAAACAAAATAAAAGATGACAGGATATCCATATTTTATTTAAAAAAATTTAAAAAATAATAATATCTAAAAAGATTTGGATAGTCTCTCATCTATCTAAGATTTTTCTAAATCCGTTCCCTCCTGCAAATTAAACTCTACATATCTATAAATAGGGGTTAGACTTTAGAGAGATACCATACGGACGGAGAGTTCTGAGGTAAGCTTCTTCGTGGTCATTCTTTATTTTCTTTCCCGTTAGAATGTTCTTTTGGTTTTTGCAATTTCATTTATTATTATTTTTCTTTAGTTTCTTTATGTTCATCATGGGGCCGATTTCCTGTTGAATGTTTATTGGGGCTTTTAGAATTCCATTTATTTTCTCTGCAATCATTTTGTTTGTTTGGTTCTTACAATCTCATTTATTCTTTTCTTTTTCTTTATTTTCTTTGGGTTTTCTCCGTATTTTCTTTAAAAAAATTTAAAAAATTAACAATATCTAAGTATCTCTGTTTCCCTCTATAAACAGGGGTTAGTGAAGTACGAACAACCCGGCACACAAAACAAAAGAGGCAACAAAAAGAAAATTGTGAGGTAAGATTGTCACCTTAAAACTTTCTTCTTCTTAATTCATTTCTTGCTATTTATTCTATTTTTTCCTCTTTAGTTTCTTTGGGGTGCCAATTTTCTGTTGAATGTTTGTTTGGGTTTTGGAAATTTCATTTATTTATTTTTCCCTCTCTTTCTAGTTTCAATTTTCTGTTGAATGTCTGTGTTGTTTCTCTTTTTCTGGATGGACGGAAATAGAAATTGTTTTGGAAAATAATAAAACTCACAAATTACTTGAAATAAAAATTACTTGTTGGCCCCAGAAAAATAAAAGCGTAGATTTTTTGTTAATATATTTTGTCATGATATGTGCTTTCAGTTTGCTACTAATATTTTTGCAAGAGGATCAAGATTTAGAGATGATTATTAGGTTTGATTTGGATAGAAATAGGGGATTTCAGATTATATATATGACGTTAGAAAGATAATATTCTTGATTTGTACGTGTCATATATCCTTGGGTGACAGATAATTTTAATACGCATATTTCATTCTATTTTGTTATCTAATTAAACTCTGATTTTAAACTCTATTAAATATTATTTTGTAGGGTCAGGACCTAGGATTATGGGTACTCGAAAAGTCATTGAGCTGGCACAAGGATGGAAACAAGTGCAGGAAGGTATAACGAAGCTGAAGAATATTCTAGAAGGCCTACCTAATGAGAAACCTTTCACTTGCCAGGAGTACATGAAGCAATACACTACAATCTACAACATGTGTACTCAACGGCAACCATATGCATACCCTAAAGAGCTTTATGAAAAATACAAAGAGACTTTTGAAGAATATCTCAACTCTACTGTGTGGCCATCTTTAAGAGACATGTACCATGAATTCTTACTCAGAGAGTTTGTTAAAAGATGGAGTAACCACAAAGTTATGACTCGATGGCTCTCACACTTCTTCCAATATCTTGAACGCACCTATATTGATAGATGTGCACTTCCTATGCTCAAAGATGTTGCTTTTACTTGTTTCCAAGATTTGGTCTTCAAGAAGGTAAGTTCTAGGGTTATAGATGCCATTATCTCTCTAATCCATAAAGAACGTGAGGGGGAACAGATTGATCAATCATTGCTGAAGAATGCTATTGATATATACATTGAGATTGGTGTGTATGAGGAGGATTTAGAAGTTCAAATGCTTGGCGATACTTCTTCTTACTATAGAAGAAAGGCAGCAAGCTGGATTGAGGTTGACTCTTGCCCGAATTATATGCTCAAGGCCGAGGAATCCTTGTTGAGGGAGAGGTATAGAGCTGGAAAGGCTGGTTACTTACATTGCGGCACACTGAGGAAATTAGTAGAGAGAGTTCAACATGAGTTACTTTTCACCCACGCAACTCAATTACTTGAGAAGGAGAACTCTGGTTGTGCCGTTTTGTTTAGAGATGATAAGGTGGAAGATCTATCTAGAATGTACAGATTATATCATGAAATATCTAGAGGTTTGCATCTTGTTGCTAATGTATTCAAGAAGCATGTTATAGGCGAGGGTACATCATTGGTCCAGCAGGTTGAAGAAGCTTATAGTAGTCAAGCAGCAAATAAATCTGGTGGTCATGAACAAGCTATTATTGTTGGAAAATTCATTGAGCTTCATGACAGGTATATGGGATATGTTAAGGGTTGCTTTATGAATAACAATATCCTCCACAAGGCATTGAAAGAAGCATTTGAAGTATTGTGTAACAAAAGCGTCACTGGCATTTCAAGTTCAGAACTTGTCTCCACATTCTGTGATAATGTTCTTAAGAAGGGTGGTGGTAGTGAGAAACTGAGTGATGAGGCAATAGATGAAACCCTAGAGAAGGTGGTCTGCCTTCTTATGTATCACTGTGATAAGGATCTGTTTGCTGAGTTTTATCGGAAAAAGCTCACTCGCCGGCTACTTTACGATCGGAGCGCAAATGAGGATCATGAGAAAAATTTTCTGGGCAAACTGAAGCAGCAATTTGGTGCAAATTACACTTCAAAGATGGAGGGGATGATGACAGACTTGGCCATAGCTAAGGATACTCAAAGAAGCTTTGAGGAGTATCTTCATGAAAATCCACTTTTGAAACCTGGGATTGACTTGTCAGTATCTGTTCTTACCACTGGATTTTGGCCTACTTATAGGTCTTGTTCCCTAAAACTCCCTTCAGAGATGGTCAGGTGTGTGGAAGTTTTCAATGGGTATTATGCATCAAAAACACAACACAGGAAGCTCTCATGGGTTTTCTCTTTGGGAACCTGCAACATCTATGGAAAATTTCAACAAAAAACCATTGAACTGATAGTTTCAACTTATCAAGCCGCAACTCTTTTGTTATTCAACAACTCAGAAAAATTGAGTTTCTCAGAGATTATGACTCAGTTAGACTTAGATCATGAGGATTTGGTTCGTATACTTCATTCTCTATCTTGTGCAAAATATAAGATACTTTCTAAGGAGCCAAACACAAAAACTATCTCTCAGAATGACATGTTTGAATTCAACTTGAGATTCACGGATCGAATGAGGAGGATCAAGATCCCTCTTCCACCGAATGATGACAGGAAAAAGGTGGTAGAAGATGTTGACAAAGATAGAAAATTTGCTATTGATGCTGCGATTGTGAGGATTATGAAGAGTAGAAAAGTTTTGGGACATCAACAACTGGTTTTGCAATGTGTTGAGATGTTGAGTCGTACTTTCAAGCCTAATCCTAAAATAATTAAGATGCGAATTGACAATCTTATCAGTCAAGATTATTTAGAAAGGGATTCAGATGACTCCAACATCTATAAATATTTGGCTTGATCAACACCATTCATGTTTCTAGTATTTTTATATTTTCTTTTTTTGAACTTGTATATTTTTTATATTTACTTATGGTATCACTATCTTAAATTTTGAAATTTACATATAATTGTACTTGACTAACTTTTCTTGATAAATCTTTGAGTATTTGATTGCTTTTTTTCCTTAGAAAGAAAATCTTTCCCTTCACTCTCCTCTTTTTTAAATAAATATTAATTATCAATATCTCCCGCTACCTTTACACAAATCGAAAAAATATTTAATGCCCTTTTTAATTGGTGTCTTATAAAAAACACAGGAGGGAGTACCATATTTATAAAATCTACTGGGAGCTTTTAATGGTTTGATATTTTTTGAGTTGCATTTAAAAAAAATTAAGGAGTTGGATTAAAAGTTGTTAATTAATTTTTTTACCCTTTTATCTTATATCTTACCTTAGTTGAAATTTTCCGTTTTCAAAAAAAAAAAATATCTTAGTTAAAATTTTAGAACTCCAATTCTTTAATTTTTTGCCTTTTTTCTGTCATCATCGTCATCGCATCGCTTTCTTCTTTCTTTGTTTCGCACTGTCTTTCCTTTTATTCCAGTTTACACGTCTTTTTTTTTTGTTTGTTTATTTTCTATCCTCACAAATAGACTGAATAAAGCTTTTGTAATTCAAGATCTAAAATTTTCAATTACCTAAGGAAACGCTAATTACCCAACAACACACATGACATTTCTGCTAAATATATTCCTAATAAACTTCAATCATTAATAAGCATTTGGAAGCGAGGAATCATAGGAAAAATTCCTTATCATATATCATGAAACCAATGAATTTAAAAAAAAAAAAAAAACCCCCCACCTCAGTAACCATCTTCTTTACCTCTAACGTTTGCTTTTGCTCATTAGATGTATTAGAATTAGAATACATTGGCAGCCGAGTACCTCATATTTTATCTAAATATTTTGAAAATATGGTAAAAATAATAAAAATTTAAATTAACACTAAAACATAAATATGAATACAAAATCAAAGGGGGATGAGGGCGGTGGGGACCAAATCAATTGGGGTTATCCATTTTAAAGTAAACACATAAATATATCAATTGGATTTAAAATTATATTATATATTGTACCGAAAAATTATATTATATATACATATACATACACACATATATTGTCTCCTAATCTAGATGTCAGAATAAAAATAAATGGTAGAAAAAAAATAAAGATGGCAGGATATCGTATATTATTAAAATATTAAAAAGATAATAATATCTAAAATTATTTGGATAATCTTTCATCTAAGATTTGTTTTTAAATCTCTTTTCCTCCTGCAAACTAAACTCTAAATTATCTATAAATAAGGGTTATTAGACTGTACGAGTTTCCCAGAAAAATCAAAGTTGTGAAAAGCGAATTGTAGAGTTTTAAAAAGTGATGGTACAAACTCGAGACGCATGCTGTGGTATTCATTAGGAGATATTTGTCAGTTTGTTCGTGGGGTTGGTTGGTAGTTGGTGATTTTAATGTAGTATTATGTCTTGAGGATAGATAGAGTATGAAAATTCGGAAAAGCAATGGAGTAGACAAAATTTTTAAGGAGTGGATCACTGATACTGATTTGATTGATATCAGTTTCAGCGGCCCTAAGTTTACTTGGGGGACTTCGTCTAATCAGAGTATGATTGATAGAGCATTGGTGGATGCTAGTTGGCATGCACAGTTTCCTAGTGCATCGGTTATGCATTTACCCAAATATAAATCAGATCATTGTCCTATTTTGATAAATACAGATAAGTTGGTACATGTTGAGAACAAACAGAGGCCTTTTTGTTTCTTCGCTCCCTGGGTTATGCATGATAACTTCTCAGGTTTTGTTAAGGATCAATGGAATGTGAATGACGATTGGTGTGGATCTTTAGAAATTTTTACTGAGCAGCTGAGAAATTGGAACAAAAAGGTGTTTGGAAATTTGCATTATATGAAGAATAATCTTTATAGACGTCTTGATGGGATTAACAACAAAATTGCTATAGCTGGACCATCAGTGGCTTTGGAGAATTTGCAACAGTGAATTGTGGAAGGAGCTTGAAAAAAATCTTGAAACAGGAGGAAATTATGTGGCTCCAATACTCTCATACTACTTGGTATATTCAAGGTGACCGTAATACCAGGTATTTTCACTTAAAGGCAAATGCTCGAAGAAGACGGAATCGGATATTAGTTATTAAATGTGATTCGGGGGAATGGTTGTATGATGAGAAGGAAATACGAGATATTGGTAGTAAATATTTTGAAGAACTATATACGGACACTAGTATGTACCAGGGGACCTTGGTATTTGGGTGTACCTACCCTGAGATTGATACAACGAACAGATGTGCTTTGGGAAGACAGGTTGATGACATGGAGATTAAACGAGCTTTATTCGATATGAGATCACTTAAAGCTCCAGGACCGGACGGATTCAATCCTCCTTTTTATCAAAGCCAATGGGATACGATTGGTCTTTCAGTGATATCTTGGTTAAACGGGTTTTCTCTGATCCTCAATGGGTCCAGCATATCAATGGTACTTTAATTGTGCTTATTCCAAAAATTGATCATCCTCAATCTTTCCCTGATTTTCGCCCAATAAGTCTCTATAATGTAGTGTATAAGATTGTTACAAAGATTATTTCTATGAGGCTTAAAGCTATTATGCCATTGGTTGTGGCCCTGAACCAATATAGCTTTGTGAAGGGGCGCCAAAGTACTGATAATGTTATTCTAATGTAGGAAATAATCCACTCTATGCGGAACATGGAGAAGAAGAAGGGATTCATGGCAATAAAGATTGACTTGGAGAAAGTGTATGATCGAGTCAAATGGAGTTTTCTCTTTGAATGCTTGAATGAGCTTAGAATTCCTAAGTATCTATGTGATATGATCAAGGCTTGTGTATCTACACCGCAAATGGAACTACTTTGGAATGAGTGTACTGCAAATGCTGTCCACCCTTCTAGAGGAGTTCGTCAAGGCGATCCTATCTCTCCGTATCTCTTTGTCATTATGTTGGAGAGGTTGGGACACTTAATACAGACTGCTGTACAAGACGGAGATTGGAAACCATTTAGTTTGTCAAGACAAGGTACGGCTATCTCTCATGTTTTTTTCGCTGATGATCTTATTTTGTTTACAGAAGCAGATATGGATCAAGCTGGAGTGGTGAAAGCTTTACTGGATAATTTTTGCGAGATATCCGGCCAGAAAATAAATGTTGAAAAATCACGAATTTACTTCTCAAAGAATGTGGGACGCACAAGAAGCCAAGAGATTAGTGAGTTCTTAAATTTTTCCCAGTCATCCAATCTAGGAAAATATTTAGGAATGCCTGTCTTACATGAGCGTAGCACCAAGTCTTCATACAGGTTTATTCTTGACAAGATCGATGCTCGACTAGCAAGCTGGAAGCCAAACATGTTATCTATGGCGGCAAGACATACCCTTGTATCGTCCGTGGTGTCAGCCATGCCCTCCTATGCCATGCAGTTTGTGCCTCTCCCTCTAGGTACCTGTGATGAGATAGACAGAAAGTGCAGGAATTTTCTTTGGGGAAGTACATCCACAAATCATAAACCTCATATGGTAGCTTGGGGTCGGGTGTGTTCCTTGAAAAAGGACGGTGGATTGGGATTAAGGCAGGCAAGGATTCAAAATCAGGCTTATATGACTAAACTAGGATGGAACTTGGCTTATAAACGAGATGCATTGTGGGTTCGTTTCTTTCGAGAAAAGTACAAGACAGGTAGTGATGTGGTGCCGATAGTGGAAAAAAGATGAAACGAATCGAGCACATGGAAGGGGATTAGACAAAATTGGGAAAGTGTAAGTGAGAGTATTTTATGGAGGATTACAATGGAGCTTTGGTGTCCTTTTGGCATGATATATGGGTTCCCTATTTGGATAGATTAGACAGCTTGGTAACTTACCCATTATCAAATGATATTCAAAAATGGAAGGTAGCAGATTGTACTACTCCATCAGGTCAGTGGGATCTGAATAAGTTTGGACATTTATTATCGAAACAAGTTGTGTTAGCGATCCAAAAAGTGAATATTAACCACAATGCTGGTGCTGATATTCCGGGTTGGCGTTGGGCAACTAATGGTAAATTTGTTCTAAAAGAGGCATACAACAGATTAGTGGGTCACGGAGATAATCAAAATTGTTTCCGATGGAGGCTCATATGGAAATTAAAGGTTCCTCAACTGTACAAACTGCTCATGTGGTTATGCGCCCACAGTCGTTTAATGACAAATTTGGTAAGAACTCAACGAAAATTCACACGAATGAGATATGCCCCTGTTGTCAAGACGAGACAGAATCAATTCTGCATGCTCTTAGAGATTGTGCTGTGGTAAAAGAACTCTAGAGTAAGATGCTGCCTAGTCAATGGTATCGGAAATTTTTTGACTTAGCCGATAGAAATATTTGGTTAACATGGTGCTTAAGTTGTCATGATAAGGTGTATAGTTATGAATTTCGTTATTGGTTTACTGTTTTTGTTTTGAATTGGAAGTGGGTCTATGATCACAGCAGAGGCATGGGGAATCCTGTGGGGTATAAAGTTGGCTTGGGAAGGAGGATTTAGGAATATTCTTGTTGAAAGTGATTGAAGCAAAGTATTGGAGCTTATTCAAGGAGCGGTCTCTGATGAACATCCTGATGTTACAGTAATTTTGGAGATTCATTCGATACTGGAACGTAAGTGGGAAGTGGAGCTGTTACACTGTTGTCGAGAGGCGAATAGGGTGGCTGATTGCTTCGCAAGGATAGCATGGGATTTGGCGGTTGATTTTCATGTACTTCACAGAGAACTTGCTGAAGCGAAACAATTGCTTATAGATGATGTTGTGAACCAAAATTTTTGTACTGACTTAGTGGGGTAGAGCCCTTGGGGCTGTTTGTTTGTTTGTTTTTTTTTTCCATTCACTATCAAAAAAAAAAAGTGACGGTATGATTTTATAATTTTTTCTTTGATAGCTTCTTATTTGTCTGTAACCCTAAGCTCGGGTCAACATTTTCCGTCTACCATTTCCATCCAGATGAGCTTTGTCCATTATGAATTGTCTTGTCCCTTTCACATATTCTTTAACTTAAGTGTCAAGCTTGAGGCCAAGCTGAAATCTATATTCAAAAACTAGTTTAAAAATTATTTCTAAATAGGCTTAGAAACATAAATTTTTAGCCTCTAAATAATCTAGTATTTGTTTGGGATCATGTTTGAGACCTCTAAAAGTATTTATTCACACAAATTGAGATAAAATATCTCTCACATACTTTCTTCATATACTGTAAATTACGATTAAAAAACTGTTTTTAAATATTCCAATCACTATTTTTTTTGAATAATCCTGGAAACAATGCAATACAGTAATTCAAAAAGCAATGCAAAAACTATCCTGCTCTTCTTTCATCATCATCCACCTCTTGTTGGGGAGATGGTGGATGATCAAAGATATAAAAACTACATGTGATACTATGAGCCAATTTGGCAAGTCTATCAGCAATAATAAGATCCTCTCAGGGGACATTTACCAACTTAATCTGCCACTCTCTATTAATGAGAGCTCTAATCTCTTCAACAAGATCCCTAAATGGATACTCTAAATCACATCTTCTGATCACAAGATTAAGGACCTCAATACAATCCGAGAATAGGCAAACGTTACGGATACCCTTTGCACATCCACTTGTAAAAACGGATGGCTTACAATACAAAACAGATTTTTTTTTTTTTTTCAAAAAAGGAGGGCAAAATATAAAATTGGCGAAAATGAGCTTCTGAAACCCCATTGTTTCCACAAGACAAAATAGGACACCTCCTTTTTTCAGGAAAAAAAAAAGGCAAAACGGAAACGTTCAGTCAAAAAGAAAAATGTGGGGCTAAGAGCTTGGACGTAATAATGGAAATTAGAAGCCCAACCCTCCGATAATTTTCACCCCTGGTAAGCCCACTTTGTTCCCACCTGTTAGATGGGGATAATTATATCAATCTAATAATCTATCTTGAGATATAGACGAGTCCAAACTTTCTTCTTGCTTGACTTTTCAAGCTGTACATCATTGACTCCTCTTAATCCCTTCACTCTTGTGCGTTTCTTTCTTAAAACTGGTTCTTCTGGCAAAAACAGGGGTTTAACCTCCTCTTCTTCCTCTGTACTCGGTGGAAATGAAAGAAACGATAGTGTTATATCCAGCTCCAAGTTTTGCTCACTTGGTCTCCATGGTAGAACTTGGAAAGCTTATCTTGCAACACCAACCCCACTTATCCATAATCATCTTGGTCCCATCTATGCCTTCTCATCATTCTACTTCTTCTTCTTCATCATACATAACTGATCTCTCTGTAACTGAAATTCCCATTTCTTTCATCTATCTCCCTTCCCTCCAAGTTTCAGTCTTTGATTCTGTCGCCATGAATGCTCTTAATGTTCTTGGTGCTCTGAAAAATTTATCTTCTTCTTTAACTATTTTGGCTCTTGTGACCTCTGCTCCTCATGAAAACTTGAATACCCACATCCCCATATTCTGTTACTTCACTTCAGCTGCTTCTGCTTTGGCTTTCTTCCTCTACTTACCTACCTTCCATAACCAAACCACTAAAAGCTTCAAAGATCTCAATGAGACTGATCCTTTGGATTTTCCTGGTTTGCCTTTTCTTACTGCTTCTTATGCCCCTGAACCTGTGCTAAATAGAGAGAGCAACTCCTATAACTTCTTTCTTAGTTTCGCTTCTTCTCTTCTGAAATCCAAGGGAGTGATTGTGAACACCTTCAATTTTCTTGAAGCCCGTGCAGTTGAAGCTATGAAAGGTGGTTTTTGTGCCCCAAATGATCAAACCCCACCAATTTTCTGCATTGGTCCATTGATTACGAGTGCCAGAGATCATGCTATTACCAGCTCCAATTCCGATGATGAAAAGTCTAATTGCTTAGCATGGCTAGATAAACAGCCAAGTAAAAGTGTTGTGTTCTTGTGCTTTGGAAGCAAGGGTGTGTTCTGTGAAGCTCAGATAAAAGAAATAGCTATTGGTTTAGAAAGGAGCAGCCATAGATTCTTGTGGGTAGTGAAAAGTCCTCTGGGTCCGGAAACAGAGCCCAAATTGGAGCAACTTTTACCAGATGGGTTTTTAGAGAGAACCAAAGAGAAAGGTCTAGTTGTGAAGTCATGGGCCCCACAGAATGCGATTCTGAGGCATGAATCAGTGGGTGGTTTTGTGACTCACTGTGGTTGGAACTCAGTGTTGGAAGCAGTGAGCTATGGAGTACCAATGGTAGCTTGGCCATTGTACGCAGAACAGAGTATGAACTGTGTGATCTTGGTGAAGGAGATGAAAGTGGCGATACCTATAATAAGAAGCAGAGAAGGGTTGGCGGGTGGAGAGGAGGTGGAGAGAAGAGTGAGGGAATTGATGGAATGTGAAGAAGGGAAGATTGTGAGAGAGAGGAGCTTGGAGATGAAAGCCATGGCTATGGCTGCTTGGTCTTCAGGTGGGTCATCTTCAACTGCGTTTGGTGATTTGGTAAGCTCTTGGAAGCATGGTTGACTAAGAAGTCTTCTCTGAATTTGTTCAAGTTCACTATATTTTCCGATGACCAATCGGCAAAGGGGGTCTTAGTAGGAAAAGAGAGATTAGCACAACAGAATTAGGAGATGTTTGCTTTCACTTTATGTAAATTAAACGAAAACCATCAATCTATATACTTATACATTATAAATTATACATTGTCGAATCTTTAGAAATAAAAGAAATCTTAACCCCAAAAAACAAAGGAAATTACTCCCCTCCGGTCCTATTAGACTTGGTCTTTTTATTTTTTTTGCAAAAATTGAAAGAGCTAAATAAGTTATATAATTATATTATATGTTGCGTATCACTAAATTATATATTAGTTTATAGATCAAGTAAATTAATTTAAAAAAAAATAAAAATATGAATGTTTTAAAGTAATTAGTCAATTCGGTCTTATATTTAAAACTCAGAATAGTACCTTAGAATGAAGTAAAAAAACATTGGAAAATCATTTGCTTGGGCGTAATGAATATAATTTATAATGCGTTTAATCCTTTGAATTTTGGAAAAATTTTAATTAAATCCATTTGAAATACTAAAAATCAAATTCATGTCTACACGTTAAACAAATTCTTAATAAGGTCAAGAGACTTAATTAGGAATTTTTGAATGTTGCTCAAAAACCAAAATACCCTTATGTGTTGCAAAATAGTATAGGTAAATTCTCAAATCCTCTTGAAGAATCAGGGCCCATTTGGATAGAAGGAAGTGGGAAGGGAAAATTGAATTTTCTCACTGGTGACTATGGTTTGGTTCGCCATTTTCCACCAAATTCTCACGGGTGCCCATTTTCTACGTTTAAATGAAAATGGGTTCTCACAAAAAATGGTGGGAACCCATTTTCCAGCACCTAAGGAAAATGGCCAGAGACCAAAATGCTCCTAATGTGATGGTGGATTTGATATAAAGAGATAAAGGAGCTGAAGGCAATTCACACAGTCGGACCTAGAGAAAACGGAGGGAGATGAAGAATAGAAAGGCCAAGCGGCTTTTTCGGGTGATGACGTGGCATCTGATCAATCCCGAAGAACAGGTGGGTTCCTTCTTCTTTATCGATGTGGTTGTTGTGTTTTTGTTTGCATTGAATGTGATGCACCCATCGTCCCATTGTTTCTAATAAAGTATATGCGAATTTTAGGAGCAAAAGAGGCTTAACAGAAGAGAGATTTGAGGAAAATTGTAGAGAGAAAAACACATATGAGAAGGAGAGAGAGAAAGGGAGACACAGCCCCGAATGTGAGTAAGAGAACGAGAGAAAGACATGACAATTGTAAGAGTATTAAAATTTACTTTATTGAACTTTTAGAGCTATGAAAACTCATTCGCTGGAAATCTGAGGAGAAGGTGGTGGAAATTCCATAGCTGGCAGAAAATTTGGTGAAGTATTGGCTGAACATGAAGTACCCATGTGATGAATGTGGCTAAATATGTGATATTCTACACAAGGGAAGTGGTGTTGACCATATGTGGTTGATAGTTGCACAATTGGTGGGAATAAAGTTAGATAATTATCACTGATAGTTGCACAATTGGTGGGAATAAAGTTAGATAATTATCACGTAATCATGACGTACCCATGAGCAAAATAAGATCATAGAAAGTAGTTGTGACCACGTGCAGGTGATGGGTGCGTAATAACTAAGAGTAAATTTATTTTATTCGTGTATAATCATGAGCCATCCATCACACACATATGGTTAAATTTGTTTTCATGCATTCATGTATGACCACAAACGACTGATGGGTATCTCATAGTTATTACTATCTTACGTTATGAGAAAACAAAGGGAAACAGAGTTCTTTCTTCCACCTTTTTACTGCATGCAATCTATGATGGTTAAGCCGTGGTTATACGGGAATTATTTGAAGTGATTCATGACAATGTGTTGACCATGGAGTGCATATAGTTAGAGGGGCTAAAGTGAAAATAGAAGTCTTGAAATAATATTTTTAAAATACCTTTAAATAATATTTTTTTAAACATGGACAAAAATATCTTTTAGCTTATTTTCTTATCTTATTTTCTTTCAATTAAAAAAAATTGGACTTTTGTCGCTTTCCACTTCTTAATTGGACTTTTTTATTTCGAAACGGGTTCCAACAATCCAACATCAGAGGCAAATCCCCCCTACAATCCCCATAATATGTTTTTACAATTACCATTTCGAGGGAGGACTTTGTGTGTTTGGATGGAGATAAAAATGAGAAAAAAATAGGAATAGAAAAAATATTAGAAAAAACAAACTTTCTAAAATGGTAAAATAATTTATTATTTTTAAGAATTATCCCTCCTAACATTCTTTTCCCCTAATTTTCTCTCCATCTTTATGGATTACTTTACCTTTCCATCTCAGGTGTAGACCGGCCGTATTGCTGCACGTTTTCTTCTGGGATTTTCAAACAGTGTCAAATTCTCAAAAAACATACTCCCTCCGGTCCGTCCAGGCACTTAGAGAAAACTAGTTTGATCCATAATATAAGTCACTTATAGGATAATTAATGCTTATTTTTTAATTTTGTCCATATAATTAATGCTCATTTCCAATTTATCCACTTAATAAATTTTCAAACACATTTTCCAACGGGGTAAAAATGGAAAAAAGTTTCAATTTAGAACACATTTATTGAGATGACTGTCATTTCTTGTTTTCTGTGAATTAGTTGAAGTGTCCTGTATTGTGGACCGAAATAAGTATTAAATTGTGTATGACCCACATTCTTTATCCTAAGAATATATAGAGATAGCATTCAACCTTCTCCCCTTCAAATTCCGCAGCTTAATTTCTACTGAGGATAACTAATTAGATTTGCATAATCCATTCATCATCGCGATACAAACGGATTGGTGCCGATTATTGGAATTAGGAGGGTCATAATAATGAAGGATTGAATTAGGGTTGAAATATTGAGAAAATTTTAATTAAATGGAGTTGAAATAAAATGATGCATTTTGTTCTTTTAATAACATTTAAAAATTTTTAATTAGGCCTCTTAATCTTATTAAAAATTTGTTTAAAATGAAAACCTAAATCTAGATTTTGGTATTTCAAATGAATTTAATCGGGATTTACCCTTTAGTTTACATATATTTCAATTTAGTTCCTTCAATTTTAAAATATATTTTCAATCTCTTAACATAATTAATCTTATTAGCAAAAAATGATAATAGTGACTCTAATTAAATACTGACAAATCATGTTTAAAAGTTAATCCTTTAATATAATATTTTTTATATTTTAAAAGATAAGTTGTTGGATGTTCAGATCAGAGTCACCCAACAATGTGATTATTAGGTTTTATTTTAATTATTTTTAAATTTACAAATTTTTAAATTAAAAATTAATATGTCAATAATCAATTATAGAGGGATCATTTAAGTTCATTCAGTAAACATTTTTAAAGAATTTTTGTTTATTCTAACAAGTGCATAAAGTGAACATTTTTTTTTTTTGTTACACTACTAGTGTTAAAATTACATAAATGAAATTCATGAATTTAAGGAATTCAACTGAAAATTGATGCAAATTTAAATTAAACGTAGGCATTGAATCATGAAAAGACTAATTAATTCGTAAAATGGGAGAAAACAAATGAGTTTTTTTTTTGCCTTGTATATGTAATATATATAACGTTAAAATAATTATCCGAAATAAGAGAGGAAAAATTGAACGGTGAACGTGGTTTCCACGAGGACCCTGATCCTCCAAGCTTCTGAAGCTACAGAAGAACCAAGATAATGCGACCAAAAATAAACAAGAACCACCACAAAAGATAAAGCGCTTAACAACACAATGCCACGTGGCATCACTCTACGTCTCACAATCTTGCTCACATATAGCCACAAACCCATCGCAAAACCCATTATCTCTAGCACAAGAAGCACCACCACCATCAGCGTCTCTCTACTCTCTAGCTAGAGCTTGTCCACAATGGCAACTTCTGCCACCGGTGCTGTCGTAAGCAGCTCCTTCTTCGGGAGACACGCCACCACAAGCCTCCGGTCGGCGCCTAAGCTTCAGGCTATGTTCCGCGTTGGAACAAGGAAGGGAGGCCGCCGCCGCGGCAGCATCGGAGGCCCCGTGACGTGTATGGCGGCTTTCAAGGTGAAGGTGATAACTCCGGAGGGGCCAAAGGAATTCGATTGTCCCGATGATGTTTACATTCTGGACCAAGCTGAGGAAGTTGGAATCGATCTTCCGTACTCGTGCAGAGCAGGGTCGTGTTCGTCGTGCGCCGGAAAATTGGTGGCAGGAAAGCTTGACCAGTCAGATCAAAGCTTCCTCGACGACGATCAGATTGAAGAAGGCTGGGTTCTTACCTGTGCGGCTTACCCGAGATCTGATGTTGTGATTGAGACCCACAAGGAGGAGGAACTCACCGCTTAATTCAGCATTTTTGTTACCTTCTGCATTAATTTCCTTTCATGTTAGTATGGATGAATCGTTGATGGATATATATGTATTGATATGATGTTGCCTTGTTTTGTGACGTTGATTAACAGTTATCTGGTAGTTTGTGGCTGTGAGTCTGCATGATCGGTGAATAATAATGTCATTATTACATATATCTGCTTCTGCTGCTAATTTAGCTACCTGTTTTTACACTATAGAGATTGAGCCGTTATATCACAATATCTTGTTTATTTATTGTTTTTAACTATTTTTAACTAACTTCTTGATAAATATAAAGTAGGTATTTAGCTCTTATATTTTGGCGTTCAGCTTCTCTCTCTGGCGCTCCCATCCATTACCTCTACTTTGCTTAGAAACAATTTCGCTTTGTGTCTTGCTATTAGATCCCCACCCATCCTTTTCCTCTCTTTTACCCAAAACTACACTGTTTTGGATGTTAAAAATGGAGGTTGGCTTATTTTATTTTTTCAAAAATAATATTTAACACCTTGAAGTATTTTTTGAGTGCATCCAGTACTCTAAAAAAAAATATTGATGTATTGATCACCCTCAAATATTTTTTTCAATTGTAACTACTGTCTATCAAACTATACTCTGAAGTATTTTTTCAATAACATTCAGTATCATAAATAAATTTTTAGCTCACTCAACACCTTAAATAATTTTTTTAATAACATCCAGTATCCTAAAATAATTTTTTTGCATCTAATCCTCTTAAATATTTTTTTTCATCAACACTTTGCATGTTAAGTTTAGGCTGCACGTTGCAACTAGAAAAATATTTTAAGATGTGAATATATAAAAATTATTTTAGGATTCTAGATGTCACTGAAAAGATACTTCAAGGTGCTGAATCTTATTTTTTTAAAAAAGAAAAAGGAGCCAAATCCCTTTTTTTTTTTTACACCTAAAACGATGTAATTTTAGGTAAAGGAGAGGAAAGGGATGGGAGGAGATCTAATACCATGACACAAAACAGCGTCGTTTCTGGGTAAAGGAGAGGCAACGGATGAGAGCGCTAGGGAGAGAAGCCGAACCCTATATTTTGAACCAGAGAGAGTATATTTTAGACCAACCTACTCTTCTAAAAGTGTTCTACTTTACTTGGAAAAAAAGAAGAAGAGAAATATAGTAAAGCTAGGACATCAGCTTTAGAGTTTCTCTATCTTTTGACGGGTTCAAGACCAACCAACCATGTTTAAGCATGTCATTACTTTCCCGTATTAAATTCTGTTTACACGAAGATCCTTATTTTCATCATTGATAAATGTAATTACATTTGAAAAATCATTTCTCGAACAAACTCATCTATAGCTCTCGTCCCATATCCTTTTAAGACCCATAAGAAATGCCCAAAATAGGAAAGCAATGGCTAGCTGAAAAAACCATGAATATCCATATAGGGAAGGGCGTAAAGGGTAATCAAACCCTTGAGCAACTCAAGGGTTTGCATATCCCTTGTTTTGCTTAAAGGTTTGAATACCTCAAACGTCCTCTCACCTTAGCTTTCCAACATTAATTCCTGTGTAGAGACACAATTTATAAGTCAATAGTTACATTAATATAAATATAGGCCAGCGGTTGCCATTGATTCTCCCCATAAAACCTAAAATGTCTTGGTCCATCTTGAATTGTATAGCCACTAGGTGTGGGAGGTACTGTTCTATTATATATAGACAAGTCCAACTAGTTCAAAAACTCTTACTTGAAGTGTGTCGAATCCATACATTATGGTTATTATATAATAACCGTCATTTATTATAATAGTTCGTGGTTCATATTTAGAAACTGTTATTAATGTACTAAATATTTAACGGTTGTCTAAGTAACATCGTTATTTATTTTTATTAAAAATAACGACTCTTATATAAGAACCGATATATATGTTAGTAAATAAATAACGGTTGTCAATATGAAATCATTATGTATCTTACAAGCATTACCATATATTATGAGATTATTCACATGTGCCCGTTAATTATTATCACAACAGTGCGTATATTATGACCTCACCGAGATTCAATTCATAACGGGTTTTATACTAGAACTGTTATAATATGTCTAGAATAAATAATGGTTCGGGACTGGATTTTATCTTCACGAAGCATATATAATGGCCGCATATATAAAGGTTCGGAACCGTGATGTATGGCAGATAGTAACCGTCATGTATCGCGATTTCTGTGGTAGTGCCTACACATCCCACTATGTCATTCGTATGGGAATAAGCTCCACCTTCATGAATAGTCCATCCCCATTCAGGTAAGGTCTTCTCTCTTCTTTGGAATACCTCGGATTTTGCAGAATATAGAGCTTGCGAAGATTCCAGTTACAGGCTTCCTTCAGCCAGCTAATCTCTACGGTCCCCCCCCCCCCCCCCCCCCAAAAAAAAGCAACTTTTCCCATGAAACTTGCCATTTTCGTTGTGAAGGTAGAACAGGAATGTTTAATTCCGTAAACCAACACGCAGCTCAGAGTTCAGGTCATTATGATCATGCAACATGTTACCTTGTTCGATGCACAAAAGCTCCCTACAAGACTTCCACGTTATCTTTAATAATTTATCTTACTCTTTTTATATTTAATATAAAACATATTTATCTAATTTGACTAGATTAAGGAATTTAGTAAAGTTAGTTAATATGACATGCATTTTTTGAAACACCCTAGTCACCTTCCTTGATTCCCTCCAAACCTTTCCTCCTTGATTATTGTTGAGGAAACATTAATAGGGATAAATTAGAAAAAGATTGATAAATATGAAAACCTTGTCTTATATTTAAGACAAAAATCAACTCCCTAAATATGTCTTATATTAAGAATAAAGGGGGTAGCATTTCAATCAACACACGAATTTAAGACTTACAACAAAATTAAATTAAGTGATTGTTCAAAGGTTTTAACAACCTCCTTTTTGTTCCTTTATTTTTTTTCTTTTTTTAGCAAATTACTAGATCACATCAACACTCAAAACAAAGGAGCGCAAATATAAAGTTAACACAATGATGTTTTTTTTTCCTTTTTGGGTTAAAAGGTGATTTTGGCTCAAAAGTTTTCACCTAAAAGGGTTAGAAAATGACTAATTTTGCCCTGATCGTTATCCTGGTTAATTATAACCGTTAGTTGATCAAATATGCTAAGATGACAATCCACATTTCATTTTGTTAAAGTACAAATTTGCCCCGAAAGTTTATGTGTCATCTACTTTATTTTTTTCTAAGTTTAAAATTTCTGGAGCAAATTCGAAAGGTTACATGTTTGATCGTGTTTGTAATCTCATGCCCATTAGTTTTGATCCTATTTGTAATCTCATGCCTATTAGTGTTAGCTTCTCTAATTCTAAAAACCAAAAAATCAAATCATGGGAGTGGGATACACCAGCGTCGACTAAATTTCTCCATAGATATCATTATTGCAATTACTGCTTTAAGGTAAAAGCAGCCGTGTAGGTTTCCCAAGTCACAAACCAAATAACAATTCTTATGACAAAAACTAAAGCTCTACATACAAGCAGAGGCTTTTTCTTACAATTTTACTATACGTTTCTCCTATCCTCTTTTCTATTCCATCCACAAATAGTGCAGTGCTTAAACTTGACTTGGTAAAATCAAGTGGTAAAATCAATACTTGATTGTCAAGTAGCACATGACAGAAAGAAATTATATGCATTATACGACCAAAACAAGACCCCATTGCCTTTTAAGGGTGAGAGGGAATTTTGTTCACCGAAACAAGGGCAATATTCCCCACTGGTGCAGAAACCCCTGGCCGGTAGTGACTTCTAAAAACAACAGAAGAAGCACGGCCAGCATCGCTGCTCTTCCATTCCATGTTTCCGCACTTCTTGTCCAACCCCATTCCCATACCATTACCGGTGGCGGTAGCTCCCGGCGTTGAGAGTCATATGCTGCCAATAACTCTTCTACACTTCCCAGGGGAACCAAAGACTGCCCAAGAAATCAGATTTTCAATTACATCACAAGTTCAAGGCATGCATGCAGCTGACAAGTTGATAATGTAAGATCAAATTTTCTTGATTCAATATTTTAAGATGATGGCAGAACATTTTAGTGGAGATTACAAAGTATAGGAGTGAAATGAGAATGTGTACCTGCCGTGCTTCAAGATTTGAAACTGCCATGGCACCGACATATGGGAGAGATTCAATTACAGCATCTGCCAAATCTGAAATGAAGGTGGGTTCACATCCTAGAGCAGGAACACGGCCCCAGTTTTTTATGCCAGATTCTAGAGCCAATTCTTTGTATTCAACATCAATTTCTTCTAGTGTTTCAATGTGCTCACTGACAAAGCTGTGAATATAGCACATAAATGACAGGAAAGAGTGAGATACAGAAAGAAGCCAGAAAGTATAAAGATAGGAATCAGGTAATCTTAAAAAAAAGAAGGCTAATATTACCTAATTGGCACAGCCAGCAGACTTTTCACTCCCTTCTTTCCAAGATCAATTATCGTCTCATCCGTATAAGGTTTTAACCATTCCACTGGTCCAACTCTACTCTATAACAATGATTACACTTTAATGTCAGTGTCACAAATCATGCTTTGAGGGTAGGATAACATTGATAGGTCGACAAATAGACTACTCAGGAAGAGATAAATCTATCTGCACCACCTAACTTTGTTGAGAAATTTAATATTATACAAGAAAGCTGCACTGAGTAGTATTTGCAGGGTCCTGAGACTATTCTCCAAAAGGTAGTCAGGTAGATTACTTGCAAAGAGCTTTCCACATGTAATAATAACTACATTATGTTAAAAGTTAGAAAATCATCGCACAAGATTATTCATTCAGAAAATAGCTTCCAATCATGAGTCCAATTGAGACTACATATAAGCAAAGTAATACAAAGCATAACAAGAAACAACAAGAATTGGATTAACCTTTTGCTCTAGAAACAATTGCTCTAGCATTATTCCCATTCTTATAGTTAGAAATTAGAATTTCCATACCATATTTCATATATTTAAATATATTGCTGGCCATGAAACATGCAACATTTCATAGTATAATCCAATACTGCCTATTGGTTTATATGAAACCAGAATTACAAGAAATCAAATAACCCAACAAATTACCTGATAAGCAAGGGTATAGGAATTAGTTATGTTCCTTTTCTCAAGTTCTTCCATAATCAAATCCACACATTCCTCCATCTCTGCCTTGTATGGGTCGCCAGCCTCTTCCACATATGCAAGTGGTACTCCATGCGCACTAAAGAATATCACGACCTGTTATCAGAATTCCAATTACTAAGGAAAATAGGCATACAGATAGAAAATTGAATGACTACCAAGCACAAGTATGAGAAGAATTCTTCAGGAAAAACTTGAACGATAACATAAGAAAGTAAGAGAACAACCATATTTTGTTGATAGGCGCAATTTTTTCTCATTAAAACAAATCAAAAAGGTTAGCACAGTGCATTTCATACAGAAGGTCAAGTAAAGAAGCATGTTATGTTACAGTTGATACTGTTATCAGTTACCAGAATTGCTGTTATGAGTTACTAGTACGACTGTTATTTTACCCAGACAGATGACATCAACTACATAAATTATGCTGTCATTATTTCAATAAAATGAGGAAGCTAACAGAAAAAAATTCACTATACCCAGACATAACTAAGATGTTGACTCCATAAATAATGCTGTCATTATTTCAGTAATATGAGAATGCTCACAGAAAAAAATATCACTGTTCACCAAAGCATGACTAAGATGTTGATACATAAATTATGCTATAAATATTTCAATAAAATATGAGAATGATAACAGAAAGTATACCACAGAACAAAATCCTTTCATCTGAATCACTAGATCATAAAAGATGCCGTACCTCCTTTGGGTTGTCAAAACCTTTTAATTCGTTTTCAATCAAATTAGCCATGGCCTTTATGTATCCTTCACGTTGGTACCAGGAAGGTATTACTGTGTGCTGCATGTTGACTAGATACTCATCCTCACTGAAGAATGGTTTAATATTTAAGAATTTGCCATTATAACAGAATGTCAGTCTATATCGTTGGAGTATCATGATATGATAACTGTAGGATTTTTTAGGGGTTACCGGAATATACTCTCCAGAAGACGTAAGCTTGAACCGCTGGTTGATATTGAAAATTGTGGATAAAGTGGAAGAACAACAAGCTTTGTAATTCCATCCCTTTTAATCTACATGGTGTGTTTTTAAGGGAAAAAATTACTTATAAACAAACAGTAATGAAATCATGGGGTAAAAGTATAAATAAAATTGTATTGGTTACTTCGGCAAAGTACAATAGGATTTCTTATTCTTTTCAACTAATCTGAAACATAATTAAGTATACAACTCAGATATAAGGTATCAGCAAAGAAATATTGACATGGAGAAAAGGCAATAGCTGCATCAAAGTTTGTATATAACAAACGTTCTGCCAGTCAGTTCTTGAAAAACTCAATAATATATCAAACAACGAGCGATGACATCACATGTTGAAATTTTTATAGGTTTTTCTTTTAAAAGATGAATCTTATATCAATAAGTTTCAACTTAAATTAGTATATAAATAAAAAGGTAGAAGATTCAAAAGTATCAAAAATTCAATAAAATGTTTAGTGTTTATTTTGTAATCCAAAATCAAGTTAACCAATACCTGTTCAATAGCTTCTTCAGTGAATGGATGCCAGTAACGCATGCCAACATACACCTTTGCAGGGACATTCTTTGCCCAAAGAGATTTCCTCAACTCTTCAGCCTGCAGAAGACAGTATTAAAAGAGCCAGGACAAGAATATAATCAAACAAAAGAAAAATTTTAAATCCTGTAAAAATAAAGTAAAGTCTTTGATGAAGTCGAAATGATGATAATGTTCCATATCATTAGTAAGCATGTGAAACATCAGTCTCTCCACAGATTGGTTGAAAATTCAAAAGTTTACTTGTAATGGTAGGAAAAAGTTAATTGAAATATAGATGAGATAAAAAATGAAAGTATACAAATTAACAATTTTAAATTTTTCATGAGACATGATTTGGCGTCATTAACAAATGCACAAAAGAAATCTTAACTTCAACAGTAAGGAGCTTGGAGAACAAAAATGTACAAAGCTGACTACTTTAATACGCTCTACAATTCTTCACCATCAACTATTGTGCTTTACTTTCACCATATAAATTATTAATACTTTGAAAACCGAAAGAAGATCAACCATTAGGCGTATGAACAATCTTACCAACATAAATAGTTCACTTATTGATAAACTGAAATTTCAAGTTCTCCAGACTCCAATTTACCATTTAACAAGTCCACAGTTAAACAACAGTACTCCCTCCAGTCCTTAATATAAAACATATTTGGGGAGTTGATCTCGGTCCTAAATATAAGACATAGTTTTCATATTTGTCAATTTTTCTAATTTACCATTATTGATGCTCCTTTAACAATAATTAGGGAAGAGAGGGAATGAGAGAATTAATGAAGATGATTAGGGTGTTTTAAAAAATACATATCATATTAACTAACTCAACTAACTTCATTAATATAATCAAATTAGTTAAACATGTCTTATATTAAAAACCGAAGGAAGTAATTACTAATTAAGATGAAAATCATGTTTACTGAAGTGCCATGCCTGTGCATCAGTTATACGTCTAAGAGGAGAGCCACCACCAATTGAAGCATAGCCTTCTTTGCTCTTCGGTGCTCTTGCAACAGACACAAATTGGGCTAACGGCTTTTGAAGGAAACCAAACAACCTTGGCAACCGTATAATATCCTACATGATAATGAATAAGAAATAGAAAATTTAGGTTAATATCAATTTCATGGGGTTGAATATTATTTTAAAAAGGAAAGGGAGTTCAGCCAAGATGTCTTGTGAATGAAAGATAGAATATTACTGGGTCAGCAAAAAGGTTAAACAAAAAAGGCTGCACATCTTCAAGAGTCTCTGGACCTCCAAGATTTAGCAATAATACACCAATCTTATCATCACCAACAAGAGGGGTATCAGAAACAGTTTGAGTTGTTGAAGTTGATAAAGCTCCCGCTGGCAACAAGTGCTTGTTGAGTGATTGCTTGGAAAACAGGGATTGTGCATCAGACCATCCATGAGAACATCTGGTCATTATGTAATTTTTTAAGGGACTAGAGTTAATAGGAGTCTCCACATGGGCCCTAGAACAACGATACATCTTTTGGGAAGCATGGATTGCCTGTGGCAACAACCTATGTGAAAAAAAAAAAAAGATGTTTAGACCTTGAGAATAATTTATTGATCTTGAGATTTGATAATAAAATATTTGACATAGGAATTTACTAAAGTACGTTAAAAGAGTAGTTTAGGAAATAAGATTAAACCAAAATAGTCAAGTACCAGGCACAATGAATTGAGAGGGTTATAACAACACAAAAGCAATAGGAAAAACAAGAAAGCAAGAATAATTGGGCTTAAATGAATAATGGGAAGCAGATCCTCAATCTAATTTTTGAACCAAACCATAGGATTCAAGAAGACAAACAAAAAATCTTCTATCGCCAATCGTCAACAACATTAATTCCAATAGAAAACGGGCGGCTTGATGAAGAAGCACTTAATCTCAGTGATTAAAACATGAAAAGCCAGTATTAACATTTCAAAATTAAAATCAGAAGATCCTGTCCATTGTTGGTGGTCAAACGAATTTACTCGTTCCTTAAAAAAAATACACAAAAAGAATAAAGGAAATGACAATGCACAAACAACCGGGAGCCAAGTAACTTAAATTCCTAACTTGTGAATATAAAATTCCGGCGCCAAAAAAAAAAAAAATCCAGGGGTAGGAATACTTACAGAGGAAACTTGCAATTGCGAGAAGCATGAGTGAGGAATAGAGGAGGACGAAACGCATACGAGGAAGACGAAGAGGAAGGATGAGTGGGAGAGTTCATATCTTGAAATAACTTCGTGAATCAGCACAACCAGGCAGCAACACTGACCTTTCCTTCGCTTACTGCTTTGTTTGAAGCCCTAAACAAAGGGGGGAAATCCTTGAAGCAAAAATTCCAAGCTAAAAAAAAAAAAATAGAAATAACGAGAAAATTTTAGTAAAGCAAGAAGAACTTTACCTAATTCTGATGATTAGGAATTACAAGGAACTACCACTAAGCAGAAGGTGAACTCTGAAAGAAAGATCAAGTAAAAAATTTTGGAGAGTATACGCTAAAAATCCTTCTTTCCCTGTTTGGTCTATTTTCAAAATAGTAGCTTGAAGCAATAGGAAAAAATTTTAGCAAATAACAAGATTCTTCAGAAACCCATTGGAAGTCTGGTGCTGGGCTGAGGCCTGAGATTGAAAGCGACGTATCAGATTGAAATAAATGTAGGCCACCTCTTCCTATATGTGTTTATCTACTCTTATATTTTTTTACCGCCTCCCATTTTTCAGGAACTTTTTCTTTCTTTTTTTTTTTTTGGTTCATTTTACATTATCCCCTGTCCACCAAGGCACCAACACCAAGTTTTTAATAAACATCATGCAAAATAAACAAATATCCACTTCAATTAATATTAATATTTTTATATAAAATATATAGCAATCTATTCATGTTGCAATAAAGTATTTTTTGACCAGATGTTGCTATAAACCATTTGATTTATATAATGTGTATTAACCGTTTGATTTAAGTTTTGTCCATCTAATATTATATAGAAACGATAATATAATATAATATAATATATTTTTTTTTTTGGCTGTTCAAAAAAAATATACCTTTTTTTCATGAAGAAGAATAAAATATACTAATATTTCATCCACCTAATTGTTAATTAACTATTAAACATGTATTTTGGATTAAATATTATCCAAACAAATAGCCATATAAAAAAATATTAATTTACAGTTTAAAATCATTTAGTTTACCCAAAAAAAATAATTTCAATGTATTTAGTTATTTATTCCTTATATTTGAGAACTGAAAGTATACCGTTATTTCAACGTTGGCCTTACTACATGTATCACGGTTCAACCGAACAATTTTTAATGTTTTTAGAAATACTATGGTATTTTTCTGGTAGTACTCTGTAATTTTTTTAAGCTTATCAATATCATTTAGACTAAAAATGCTCTAACTATTCAATAGGTTTCAATTCAAGTAAAATTCTACAGTTGTGATTTCTTTTTATATATTTGACCTATCGGGCTTTCGTCCGTTTCCCTTCTCATCATTTTTCCTCTTTTTCTCAATATAGACCGTTAGATTAAAATCTCAATAGTCTAAATTTAAAAGAAAAAATCTAGACTATTGAAATTTTAATCTAATAGTTTAAATTGAGAAAAGAAGGGAAAAGGATGTGAAGTTTGACTCTTGAGGGCAATGGTGTTGTTAGGATTTGGGGTTGCTGGTAAAGAAAAAAGTTAGGATTTGGGGTAGTTACGAGATATGACTATTTTGACTATTAGTAACTAAAGATTATAAATAGATTACTTATTACTTGTTTTGAGTTAACGTTTGGAAAGCACGTTCACGTAAGTTAAAATAAAACTTTTCTCACCTACTTATCTCGTAAACTGTAAATTATGTTAGAAAATTAACTCCCACCGCTAATCCAAACAGTCACTTATTAAAAACAGTTTGTTATAAATGAAATCTAAATTGCCCCGATCTAATATGGATTCTTCATATTTATTTCTTGACTTTTATTTTTTTAAAAAAAGTATATTAATATATACAAAATCTAAAATAAAGATAATCCCTCTAACATTAATTTCTAAAAAATGATTATTTTTTATAAAAAAAATTACCATCTGAAATTTCAAATTTGGACTGTTGAAACTGTACTTAGACAGTATATAAATCATCACAGTGATGAGCACCTCATTGCAACAATAAGCATTGAAAATGGTTCCAACAGTAGATTACGTTGGGGTATTACACTTATTATGAAAGTGAATTGTGGAACAATTAATTTGCAAGTCCTTTCAAACAATACTAATTCTTGGCTAGTTAAGATGCTAAAGATTATGGACGAAATGATGACATGATGCTATTTGCTATACCCTGATAAATCTAACCAATAACAATTTTAATTATATAAAATGACCGAAAACTTTTATTAATAACAACAATAGTGTTAGGTCTTGTCACGCCCTTATCTCAATTTCAACCTTTTTCAGAGTATTTGTGGAAAACGATATGCGGTTCGGTAGGCAACACAAGAATAACATAATTATACTGATAATATGTGCATGATTAAATAAATTCCCCATAGGGGTTTATACATGATACTTACGATTAAGGTAGCTGCACAAGGGTACTAGGGTATCTAAACTCATCCCAGTGAAACGGAAACTTCTTCCCGTCTTCGTTCCACTACTGTAATCCTCTCGTACGGTACTCTGCATTGTTGTTTGCATATCTTCTGTCGTCTCCTGTCTAAATTGTTGGTAGGGGAGGGTGAGATTCGAGAGAATCTCAGTAGGAAACAGATACCATAATGCATGCATGATTGATGCTATGTGTTGGAAATTGGGCTTGGTCCACCCTTGGTGGATTAGGCCCAAAACCCAAACCCATTAAGCTTTAAGCTTTGGGGCAAAATAAAATACCCAGACAAATGTGGGGTATTTATTTGTAATTTTCCCCAAGGGTTCAAAATTGAAACCTGGAGGAAGCAGTTCCCCGTATATTTTGGAGGGAACAGTTATTTGAGAAATAGAGACGTGTGTGTGCACGCGCGCGCAGATAAGTACACAGAACATACACCAGAAAAAAGACAGACAAAAAAAATATTCTCTGAGAACTCTCTTCTCTTCTGGTGCATTTGCTGTGTGTTATAGTCGAAATCCTAGTGATTCGACTCGCGTAGGTACCGGAAGAACTCGAAACGACACTTCAGGTACGCCCGAATTCCGACATTGGTATCAGAGCATTTAGGTTTTTATGAGTCCTGAATGATGCTTCTGTTGTGCGTCTGTGTTCTTAAACATTTACTGTTCATCAACTAGCATTAAATCCCCCACGCGTTGCGTGGGGAGCACTGGATTTCAAACATAAATAATACATTTAAAGATAATAATTCAAAAAATCCACTCATTGGTTTCATTACATCATTGATGCATGAATCACATCCACACTTATAAATTCAAGTATGTAAGGAGCACCATAAAATTCAGCAATCAAGTACAATAACTTTAAATCGGCAACTCAAACCCCTAAATACCTCCTTGTAGATAACATTTTTTGTAGCAGAATGTGTGCCAAGTGCTGAAGGAAGCTACACAGTGATTATTCAAAAGGCTAGAAAAGTGGATTCATTAGAAGAACCAGTGGTTTGCAATAGTTTTGAGATTGGCGAGCCTGGCAAAGTGGTTGTCACCATTTACAATCCAAGCTCGAAGAAGAAGATGCTCTTATACCGCTTGAAAACCAAGTCTTCTGCTTAAATATTGAATTTTGACGAGTTTCTAAAATTGTTATGGGGTATTTATTATATGGGATCAAGATCATATGAATATATATCCATATATATATATATATATACTCTCGTGTTTTTTAATTTATTACTATTGTTTTTGTTATTGTTGTCAAATATCAAAGTTCATTTTCATATTGGAGGTGGAGGAGGCTGGCTATCTTTTTGATATGTGATTTTGTTGTTCATGTATAAAAGGAAAGAAATTTTTGGTGGGTCTTTTGATTTATTATATGGATATATAACATGGTGGGTCTTTTTAGACTAATGTATTATACAAACATTTACTTGCCTTTGTTTAAAAAATAAAAACAACAACATATTTTTCATGAAATCCTTATATATGAGTGTTTGAGAAACACCTAAACCGTGATTTCAGAAGCTATTTTCTGCAAGTCAAGACAAAATTCCTCTCATATACCTACTTTTAGTACGGTTAGATTTTAGACTAATGTATTATACAAACATTTACTTGCCTTTGTTTGAAAAAACAACAACATATTTTTCATGAAATCCTTATGTATATGAGTGTTTGGGAAACACCTAAACTGTGGTTTCAGAAGTTATTTTCCGCAAGTCAAGACAAAACTCCTCTCATATACCTACTTCGTAAATCGTAAAAACTATTCTCAAAAGCTAATCCATACACACAACATCATATTAAGGGTGTGTTCTTATTAGCTTTTAGAGAATAGCTTCTGGAGAAAAAATGGAGAATAGCTTTCGAAGAATAGATTATAAGGAGAATAGATTATGGGAAAAAGTGATTTGAAAAAATGAGAGTGTTTGGATGATTTTATCATAATAGCTTTTTTCATGGTCAAATAACTGAAAAGGACATTAAGTTTTATGATAATTACATGTAAAAAATAATATTATATTTTATATATTATTTAAGGGGTAAGGTCAAAATTTAATAGCCAAGTTTTTCTGAGGGACATCTGGCACAAATAAATTTTAGAAGATGAAAAATAACAATGAATAATTAAAAATGAACAATTAAAACCCCTAACGGCATTAAAAATTATGTATTTTAACCCATTATTTAACATTAAATTTCATAATTAATACCAAAAATGAAATAAATTTGTCTATATGTAATGTTAATTAACTTAACTAATGTTTTTAATATAATTAAATTAGAGAAATATGTCTTATATTAAAGATAAGAGAGAGTATTAAAATTTTAAAATTCAAAAAAAATAAAAAGACAGAAAAAACGCTGAAATTCGAGAGAAAAAAAAAGATGAGAGAGGGTGTGGCATGGGACCCACATACAAGAAAAGAACCAATGAGAATGAGAGGGTGGGACCCACAAAATACAAAAGGTCAAAAAAATAGCTTATGCCCAAACCATGATTTTGAGATCCAAAACCATGGTTTGAGGTCAAAATAGCTTATTTAGAAAAATTGAGTGTTCTTATATTTTTTCCTCAAAACCATGGTTTTAAGAAAAAAGCCCTTTTTTTGACATAGCCGAACACACTCTAAGAGAGTCTTGAGCAAATTCAAACCTTAATAAAGGATTTGAATGGGACAAGTAGCAGAAGATACCCCATGTGAGAGAAGAAGACAGGGAAGGACCCACAACATAGTTGAAGGGTTACCTTGGCACCGAATATCATCATCAATAAAGGCCTCATCAGATAGGCAATTCATGTTTGTGTCTGCGGGTTCAAAAATTTCCCTTTTTTATGAGTATATAATATGTGCCTTTGGTTTTCCAAACGGACTTTTGAGACTTTCAAGACATCAAAGTCCCACTTTCATCATTTAAACCAGCGAGCTGTTGCGTGTTGCATTATTATCGAGTTAGGCAAAGTCTTCCACCATTTTGGATCATCACTTTCACAGCAGAAGCAAGCACGCATGGCCCTCATCATAAAAGAACCAATATTCGTGTTCTGTTCTTTAATCAAAACCAGATAAAATAGAACACATAAGTGGGATTTATAAGAGCCAATGATTATTTTACAAAGAAAAAGCACACAAAAGTGTAAGAATTCAAAAATTTCCCTTTTTTATGAGTATATAATATGTGCCTTTGGTTTTCCAAACGGACTTTTGAGACTTTCAAGACATCAAAGTCCCAC
Source organism: Inga leiocalycina (assembly GCA_963242795.1). Lineage (NCBI taxonomy): Eukaryota > Viridiplantae > Streptophyta > Magnoliopsida > Fabales > Fabaceae > Inga > Inga leiocalycina. Next base: position 57,799,523 of record OY725327.1, on the reverse strand, counting down.
TTTCATCATTTAAACCAGCGAGCTGTTGCGTGTTGCATTATTATCGAGTTAGGCAAAGTCTTCCACCATTTTGGATCATCACTTTCACAGCAGAAGCAAGCACGCATGGCCCTCATCATAAAAGAACCAATATTCGTGTTCTGTTCTTTAATCAAAACCAGATAAAATAGAACACATAAGTGGGATTTATAAGAGCCAATGATTATTTTACAAAGAAAAAGCACACAAAAGTGTAAGAATTCTACTTACCCCCCCCCCTCACTCCCTCTGAGTTGAATATTATTTCAGGGCCCTCACTTCATGATGAGGAACGGTGCATTATAGCTAAGCTAGCTAATCTGGCAAAGTATAAAGGGGAAATCCTAGCAGCTCCTAGATAAGTAAAAATGCAAACCCAGCTGTGTGTAGTGTTTGGTGTCTTCAATATTTTTTTCCAGACTTCGACCAAAATATATATATATATATATCTATATTTTTTATTTCCAGACTTTTTTTCTGCCAATTTGACATCACTTTACTGCTATGTTCATTGCGCCTATCTTTATATCTTTTCAGTGACTCACCTCCCAATTAATAATTCACCCTATATCTACAAAAGCTGGTGATCATCGCAATCACAAAAAGAAAGAACAAACTTGTTTGCTCTTTCTTTATATATAAGTGCTTCATGTAGCGAGAGTAATAAATAATCATTTAGAAACAGATAGAGGACAATCCAATATATTTGATCAGGTTCCTCCTTCCCTTTTTTATTTTTAGAAAAAAAAACCTACCTTTATTTTTTATTCTAAGGCCAATCAGATCTATTTGACCAGGTTTCTCTCTTTATCATTACCATTTCATTTTTCTCTTGTCCTCTTTCCTCTTCTGTTCGTCTCTGCCTCTTTCATGGCTGTGAGAGTATGGCCGTGGAGCTCATGATGGGTTACAAGAACGATAGCTTCGCGGCCAAAATGGATGATAATGTTGTTCAGGAGAGCCCTTCTGCCGCAACCTCCACCTCATCCTCCTCCTGCCGTTAATCAAAACCCTAAGACATAACCTTATGAGCCCAAAGTTATTATGCGACGCCGTTGCAGCAGATCCCGCCGGCCGTTCTTCAGCACCAATCTCTCGGCGAACAACATCCCCGAACAACAAACCTGGCGATACTGATAGTAAACGCCCATCCTCGTCATCGCCGGTGACCGCTTTTCAGATCACGAATCTATCTCAGGTATGCTCAGAGGGAAAGCCTCTGCTTTCTTCTTCTTCGCCAAAGAGAAAGTGTAGGTCCGAGAACTTGGGAATAAGAAACAATCCCGAAATGCAAAGAGATTTCTTCGTGTATTTAATGATACAGCTGTTTAATGATACAGACCTTGCTGTGTATTTACATACAAATGGTTTATTTTGTTTGCTAATATCAATCAGAAATACATGAAAAAATTCTATCAGTTGTAAGTCTCCATATTTCCGACAGCGAATGAGATTTCTTCGCTCCCTCATTTCTTTGTTCCCTCTATCAGTTGGAAGTCTGCATATATACGAGTCTCCTCCTCCCCAGTCGTACAGAAACCCAGTCCAACGATCGCCCGTATCAGTAAACAAAAAAAAAATACAGGGGAGGTGAGTTTAAGATGCGTAAAACAGAGTACACCAAGTTGGGGTACATGCGCAGATGAAAAAAAGCGAGAAAAAAAAATTACAGGGGAGGATATCAATATCACGGCCAATTTCAATGAGGGCAAAAAATGAGGTGGGAGAAAAAAACCTGTGGATGAGGAAATTGCTGAGTGTGATTTGTAACTTGACCTCCGCCATGCAGAGAACCGGCGAATCCGTTATCAGAAGCTACTGCTAAGCCTGGAGCATAAGAGCCGCTGTGTTCGACTTGGTTGGGGGGTTACCGTTATCGCTACTGATATGGTGGTTTCGAAACTTGGGAGCCAGGCTGGCTTGGTCATCGTACTGCAACGGAACATTCTCGGCCGCGGCGTGGGAAGGCGGTGGGGGAGTATCGTCCCAGAAGGGCTTGGGGTTAAGGTCCGGCCAAGAGGAAGATGGAAGGTTGGAGAGCATTTGGTCGAGGAAATCGTCGTGGGAAGAAGAAGGGTCGACCGCTTTGTTGTGCGAAGAAGAAGGGTCGACCGCTTTAATGAATTGCCCTGCTTTCTATCCATCTGATATATGATCCTTTCCACTTGCATGCCGTCTTCATTCAAATTTGAATTCGAATGGAAAGGCGCGTTAAAATATCACGTGGGGACACGATATTTGAAGAAGCTGACGTAACGTAAGGAAGATGAGATCATGAGCCAGATCTGGACCCTTCATTCCTTATGAACAGTGTTTTCATAAGGGAGAAGAAATCTCAGCGGTTGATTCCTTATGAACAGTGTTTTTGGTGGAACAGTATTATTAGATATATAGATTTTTCCGTTTTATGTTCAAGATATACATGTACGGTAGTCTAATTTCATGATACGTGAGAGTATATGATTCGGTTCATGTATATTTTCCTGTATGAGATTGGTTTTCGGTTATGTGCTTAAACGAAAATATGAATTGTGCTTAAACTCACTCTGTTATGTGTTTATCGTTTTTTTTTCGGTGGTTTACTGTGCAATCTACTTTCGGTGAAGTTCAGTTGTATGATAATGTCTTGGTTCTATGAGCATTAGAATATTGAAAAGCATCATAAAACATATACTAGGGCTATAGAACAAGAGTACCGATAGGTTGTGCGAAATCCGGAAAAAGAAGCATAAAACCGAAAAGAGAATTGAATTAGGTTTCCATAAAACTAGTTTTTTAGGGTTTAAAAATAATCCCATTGCGTAGAACTCGAAAAAACGATGAAGATGGACACCAAGAATGCGCAAAACGGATGCCGGACGGTGAAGTTACGAAGAAGAGAAGGTATCGGGTCGACGGACCCGACCAGCGGATGAAATCGGGTCCGGGTCGACCCGGCTGGAGGTTAAAGACAACCTCCAGCGTTTCAAAACGGCGCCGTTTTGCGCCTTCTCAAAAAAAAAAATCCAAATCAGGTCAACGGCCCAACCCGATCCGGTGCAGAGAATTTTTTTTAAAAAAAAAAAGGAGTTTTTTTATATTGGGCCATCAGTGGCCCAAAACCCAAATACAACAAAAAAAAACTAAATCGGGACAATGGGTAAAGACCCAACCCGACCCATCAACCTAAAAAAAAAGGGACAGAAACGCCACGTGGCGCGTGTGGCCACGTGGTAGACCCGATTGACACGTGGCGGACATAAACAGACTGTGGGCGGCGCATGGTGTCCAGCCAGACGGCGCGTGTGAAGATCGGAGGGCAGCAAGGTGGCGCGTGCACTTCACGCGCCTTCAGTGAGAGTGGGTTTTATCCATTTTTTTGGTTTTCCCAGGATTTTTTTCCTTCTCGGGGTGCACGTGCAAAAATACCCATGAACTTCTCAAAATGGAGCAAAAATGTCAAACTGTTAATTGGTACAAACGTCCGTTTTGTGGGACCCAAAATTTTATTTTTTGAGTTGCAAAAATACCAATGAACTTTTCTAAAAAGTGCACCCAACACCATAAACTTTTGAAAAGTTCATGGACATTTTTGCACCCAGAAATAATTTTATGGTGTTGGGTGCACTTTTTAGAAAAGTTCATAGGTATTTTTGCACCTCAAAAAATAAAATTGTGGGTCTCACAAAACGGACGTTTGTACCAATTAATAGTTTGACATTTTTACCCCATTTTGAGAAGTTCATGGGTATTTTTGCACCTAAAAAAAGTTTATGGTGTTGAATGCACTTTTGAGAAAAGTTCATGGGTATTTTTGCACCTTAATCCTAGAATAAAACTGTTAAAACTGTTATGAGCTGCCCTTGCTTCTGTCACATTACAAGTCTCAGGATCAAAGAATAACTGTTTGCGTAGGAAAGAATCTCTAGGCACCAAGAAATGAATCCCACCCCCATATTATTACTTCGAAGCTCACTGCTCTATTGACATGGAAGTTGGCGAAAGTTGAAGACAATACTGTGAAGAACTAACGATGAGAGTTTCTGAAAATCAAACATTCTCTTTTAATTCTGTGGTTCTGTTCATCATTCTGATATCTTCATTATTTCTTGCTTTCTTGACTGGTTTCTTCACAAGTTTCTCGTTCGTCATTGTTCCTCAGAGGACTTTCTCAGCATCCTCAAATTTAAACGAAGAAGAAGCTCCATATTCTCCATCACCTCCTGTTAATACTTCAGATTCCACAGAAATACCAGAGGCTCTAGTTTCATCTGGTTCGGCACAAATCAAAACGGCTACTTCCAAGAACATTGTGAGCATTCAACTTCTTTTTTCTCTTTCTTTCTTTCTTTCTTCTTTTCTGTGTAGAGTACTTTCTCTCATACTTTCTTTTTGGTTGGCGGGTCTTTTAGGGAGGTAAAAAGCTTGACGAAGAATTGAAACGTAAAGGCACAGAACAAGTGAGCATTACAAATCAGAAAGTCAAGAAGCTGAAAAAGATTCAAGCAAGATTGGCCCAAGTGAGATCCTCCATTAGAGAAGCAAGCAAAGTTCGAAACCTGACATCAACCCACCAAGACCCAGATTATGTTCCTCAAGGCCCAGTTTACAGAAACCCCAATGCTTTTCACAGGTACAAAAATATTAACTCTTCTTCACATATAAAAGCCTTGAACGATTAATTATGATATATAAAATTTGCAAATTAAAGGAGTTACCTGGAGATGGAGAAGATGTTCAAGATATTTGTGTACGAGGAAGGGGAGCCGCCATTGTTCCATAATGGTCCATGCAAGAACATATACACAACAGAAGGAAGATTCATACACGAAATCGAAAAGGGCAAGTATTATCGTACTCATGATGCAGACCAAGCTTTTGTTTATTTCTTGCCATTCAGTGTGGCTATGATGGTGAAACATCTTTTTAAACCCTCCGTTGGTGATACCAATTCCATTGGCCTTTCTGTGATAGACTACGTACAGACTATATCCCATAAATACCCCTTCTGGAATCAAAGCATAGGGTTTGACCATTTCATGCTCTCATGCCATGATTGGGTAAGAAACTCTCTCTCTCTCTCTCTCTCTCTCACTCATATTGGCACTAGAAACAGGGCATCCTATGATATGAAACGAAGCTCAAAGTTTTTCAAACTCCAGACTTTTATTACTCCCTCGTGTCCTCAATATAAGACATTTATCCAATTTGATTAGATTAATAAAATTAGTTAAAATGATATATATTTCTTAAAACATCATAATCATCTTTTTTAATTACCCTCCTTCCTTTTTCTTTTTAATTATTGAAGAGGAATATCAATAGGGGTAAGTTAGAAAAATACTGACCAAAATAAAAAATATGTTTTATATTCAAGATCAACTTCTCAGATATATTTTTTATTAAGAACCGGACAGACAGAGTATATGTTTGCATATCAAGTTGATCATAACCTGTTTGTCGAAGTCGGAATTTTTATCTAGAAATACGATTCTCGACTCCTTAAGCTTCCAACTCCAAGTGTGTATCTTGGTTGCCTTTTGATGAAATCTCTGGAAACTTTTTCACAGGGGCCTATGACATCTTCATACGTACCTCAATTATTCCACAATTCCATGAGGGTATTATGCAATGCAAATACATCAGAAGGATTTAACCCTGCAAAGGATGTTTCACTCCCAGAAATCAATCTTATAACAGGAGAAATCACAGGATTACTAGGAGGGTACTCTCCATCTCGTAGAAAAATCCTCGCTTTCTTCGCGGGTCACCTTCATGGCCATATAAGGTACCTACTTCTCCAGCAATGGAAAGACAAAGACCAAGATGTACAGGTCTATGAAGAACTTCCCAAGGGTGTATCTTACTATAATAAGCTCAGAAGCAGCAGATTCTGCCTGTGTCCAAGTGGATATGAAGTAGCAAGCCCCAGAATAGTGGAAGCCATATTTGCAGAATGTGTGCCTGTTCTGATTTCAGATAGCTATGTCCCACCCTTTAGTGATGTCTTGAATTGGAGGTCATTTTCAGTGCAGGTAGATGTAAAGGATATACCCATCATAAAGAAGATACTAATGGGAATTTCTCAAAGACAGTACCTGAGAATGCAGAGAAGAGTAAAACTGGTGCAGAGACATTTTGTGCCCAATGACCCTCCAAAGAGATTTGATGTTTTCCATATGACCGTTCATTCTGTATGGCTCAGAAGGTTGAATGTCCAAATTCAACATCAGTGACACCAATATTGACAGATGCATTTTGCATCACCATGTAGCTCAAAGATGGTAGATTTTTTTTCATAATTAAAACATTGTTTATCTTTTTTGGTGTAGAAATGAAGAATTCTTTAGTAGGTGCGGTATACATTGGATGTAACCTACTACACTTCTCTGTATCAATATCTCACTAGTTTGGTGTATGTACATTGCTCAACATTAGGATCTTTATGTAAAACTGATCATGTTTTTCCCCCCTCTTGTACATTACTGAACAAATTCTGGTAATAAGAACATAGCATATGATATTTCCATACAAGGATTTATTATAATTATGAGTTATGAATGTGATTTATAGCCAGCCAACACAGGAGAAATTTGAGGTGCCACGTGATAAAAATAGAGTAATCTAGGATTTAATCAGACAAATATTGTTCGCATGCATGTTCTTAATGATACAGGTAGTACATCATATGAACAAGACCATAAAGTTAGAATATCTTGCCAGTTGATAACAGTCATTGATTATAATACACATAATAGTAGGTGATTTCTAATTTTTTTTTTTTTGAAATAATCAACAAGTAAACAAGAATTATGCTGCTTAACTGACTTGAAATTCTCCACTGGCATGAGCCTCCTTGACCCTTTTGTCATATTCATCTTCTTCATCCTCCTCTTCCTGCACTTCAGCTGCCTCATCTTCTCCTTCATCTTCTTCACCTTCCCAGCCAAAACCCTTGACAGGTTTAGATACTGGAGGCGGGTTTCTAGCTTCTCCCACAATTTTCATTATGTCCTCCACACTTTGAACAAAAAAGCTTGGGTTGTCTCTCTGGTAATAGATAGCTTGAGCTGATTCAGTTAGCTCCCTTGGAAGGTTCTTTAAAAACCATGGATGGTTTTTGATTTCCTTGAGAGTTATTCTCTGAAAGAAATAAAGAAAATGGGCTGACAATTAGCTTCATAAGATATTGATTAAATGATCCCCAGTGTAAAGCATTAAAATTTTCTGTAGCATCTTGTTCTGTAATAATCACAATCTAATATTAGTTGCATAAAACAAGGGATAATATGGGCCGCAACCTGTGTTTTGGGGGGGTGGGGGGGGGGTTGGAGATGTGAAAACTTTATGTTACGTTGGCTGTTAAGCATAAAGTGAAATATATACATATTCAGTCAATTCCTTGAATTTAAAGTTAAACATATAACCAGTGTTCACCAAAGGGAAAAACATGTCACCAGTAGCCAGCAAATGTATTCTTGGGAGCCTACATGGAACCTGAATTTCAGAAGACACCAACCACTTACCATGAATAGTGATGAATATCTCACTATTCATGGTTGCTTCTTGTAGTTTTGTTGTCCTTTAGTTTGTGCGTTTATGTTTGGTTAATATACAACCTTGGCTACCAATACAGACAACAAACTTCGATAAAGCTAAACCAGAGAATTTTATACATTGATACAGCAAGGGAAAACCGAAAGTGATGAGGAGGACCAAAATCCAATTTTTTTTACAGTAGAACAGAAAGAGGAGAAAATTATGAGTGTAGAAAATGCTTTTGGGAAAACTACCCCAATTGGGCCCGACAACGCTAGAATATGACCCAGTTAGATAGCCATATCAAAACTTTAAAAAAAAAATAAGAGGAGAAAAGTAAACGTTCCAGTATACTATTCAGTCTCTGGAGTCTGGAAGTGGATTAGATGGTCAAGATAGGCACGCTTAGTTTACAAAAAAGGGCACCTAACTGTGCTGTTCAGCTTAGTCTTTTCTCCTTAGTATAAATATTCAACAACAGTGAGGCTTGTTTTACAACCAATTTTTCAGTTATTTTCTATTCATTGACATTAAGGTCCATAATTGACAGGAAACCACAAAAGTTAACAGATGCATACTTGTAATACTATAATAGAGTCCATTTGTAATATTTTAACACAACTGCTATATAACAGCAAAAAATTAAGTCACTTCAAAAAATCAAAACTTGCCTTCAATGGATTTGCGACAAATATACAAGAAAGGAGGTGTCTGCAATCTTGAGATACGTGGACATAATCAGGGACTTTGTATTGGACAGCCATAATGCGCTGCAGAATAGGACAGAAAAAAGGGGATGTGAAAGATGTGAAAAATTACATTTGAAACAGTACCAAAAAAAATCAGCATCAAATAAGGTTAACAATAAGATACCTGAATTGTTTTCCTAAAATTCCTGGGGTCTGCATGGTCCTCAAAGGGATATGCTCCAACCAGCATAACATAGAGAGTCACTCCACATGACCACACATCAGCCAACTAAACAATGGCAATAACAGAGAAATCACACTTATAGTTAAACAAAGGGATTATAACATAATGACTGAAAAAAAATGAACATACTATCTTTGGTTCTTAATATAAGATATGCTTAACTAATTTGGGTATGGTAAGGAAGGTAGTTAAATTAGTTATTTGTCAAAATTGTGTGTTGCTCGCTTTTAAATATCCTCTTAAATAATTTGCATTGAAACTACACTTTGACATAAACTCCCTTAACATGTGCAATCAATAAGGATAATTCAGGGAAAAAATGATAAATATGGGGAGACAAAGTTGATTGAGGTCTTATATTTAGAACCAAATCCAACCCCCGACTAGTTCTTATATTAGGGACCGGAGGTAGTATCATTTTCACATCAAATTTGATGCATCCTGCACCTAAGATAATCAAAATCACTTCTCTGAGTTGTCTTATAAGAGGAATAATGTGGCAAAACTAGAGAAAACTAATTAATGAAGTATACGCCAACACAATGAAATCTAAATAACCAAATCTAGATAAAGCACCATATTTATCTATATCTTACCTTGCCATCATACTCCCGCCTGGAAAGGACTTCAGGGGCTATATAAGCAGGAGTTCCAACAGTTGACTTGGGACGTGAATGCAGCAAAGACGACTACACCACAAATCACATGAAGTCCAAAAACCATTAACTCTATATAACCCCGGCCAAGTTATTATTTGAACCAATAAAATGTTATGACATTGATTGCAAAAACCTTGGAATAACCGAAGTCACAAATCTTCAAGCGAGGTGCAGGGCTTCCATCTAGAAGGGTGTTTTCCAGCTTCAAATCTCTGTGGCATATTTGCTGAAATGAAGGTAAAAGCATAAGTTATCACAGTGCACTTCAAATCTTTGTGATTGTAGTTTACATTAATTCTTAGAAGCTTGAGTATATGATTATACCATGGCATGACAGAAATTGACACCAGAGATCAGCTGCTGAAAGAAATATCTAGCCTGAAAAAAACAAAAGGAAAGAAAATGAGAGATTTGCAATAATAGTAATAGTAATGAACTTGGAAGCAAAAGATTATGTAAAATTAATAAATTATTCACCTCATCTTCACTGAACCTGCCAGCAGTACAGATCCTCTCAAAGAGCTCCCCTCCAGCTGCATACTCCATTACAATAGCCAAATGTGTGGGGGTCAAAACCACCTGGAAAAATCAGAACCAATTGAAATTAGAGTTTACCGAATCACATATGGCACTCCAGCGATGATTGAACTGAAAAATTAAGTAACAAATTGCTTGCCTCCTTGAAGCGGATTATATTGGGATGTCGAAGGGACCTGTGGTTCATAATTTCCCTTGCCACATTCTCGTCAATCTGGGATTGTAATAGAAAATTCTTAGAATCACACAACTCAAATAAGAACATTTAATAACAAAACAAGGAAAGAAGCTTGAAGCCTATCTTCTAATCTGGTTGACCGCCCAGAATTATGACGGAAACGCAAAACGTAATCATCTGTAAATCTAAAATTTCCAGTAATCTCTAAAGCAGTTGATCAGTTCTGACTTCTGAGACAAACCTTGTAGCCACGCTCGATGTATTTCATGGCGACGAGTTCCTTGGTCTCCTTGTTCCTCATGAGCCTGGCGACCCCAAAGTTGCCAGCCCCCAAATCCTTGACGGTCTCGTACTTGTCCATATCCACGAATTGAACAGCGACGAAATGACTAGCGAGTCAGTAACTCAGTATCAGAATCAAAGATCATTCCACAGTGGGAAGTGGAGTGAGATAGAGAAAGCACTAAATAAGGAAGAGCACGTGAGAGAGTGAGAGAGGAAAACGTTAGAAAAATGGGGAAATAGTATGGGAATCCATGAAGACCAGCTTGAATCCAGTGAGGCTGTGTTGTATCTATCAGTTAGCTTGCTTTCGCAGTTATTTTTACATTAAAAAAATTAAAAATTGTATTTATTGGTTCTGATTTTTGCGGGGAAAAACGCGGTTTCTCGGTGGTTTTTGTCTCCAGCTTGGTGAACAGAGTCATTTTTGCAGCCATCTTATTTACAGTAACTAACGGTATCTTTCATTTTTCACTTTCACAGCCGCCAAAATATTGTTCATCTTTTACAAAACAAAAGCTGAGTAATTTGCAAATGCAATTAATAGAAGTACTGTTCATTTCAGGATCTGGATAGAGCATAGCAATATGAAATCATTTGAAGATGAATCCACAGATCGGTGTATGAGTTTGCTCCGCCGGTTAAAGATGGCAAAAAAAAAAAATTCCTCACTATTGAAACTTGAAAGGATCACCGCGAAAAGTGACACTAGGTGATGACTCGGTGGGTTTTATTGACACGGACACGCGGTTGACTGATTCGGATAAACAAGCATTAATACCGTTAATATAAGATTCAGTTTATTTGTTAAAAAAGATTAAGAAAATCAAATAAATTAGTTAAATATGACATATTTTATCTATAACTTATTTAAATCTCTTAATCTCTTAAAAAGGATTAATTGAGTCTTATATTAAATATTGGAGATAATAATTTCTCTAATTTTTTTTATAAGAATCCAAAATTTGAATTGTTTTTTTTTTATAAAAACTAAATAAAAATTTTCTAAATATTTAATGAATTTTTTTTTATTTTTACCATCCGTTAATTATATTTATTGTATTAATTAAAATATTGATGATACTTATATTTATTTCATTTCTTTTTTATACTTATCCCTCATAAATAAGAATATACTTTAAAAAAATAAAATTTATTTTAGACATCTTTATTATTTTTAATTATTTTTAATTATTTTTTTAAAGGGAGAATTGCTTAAAAAGACCTCATGGACAACTTATTTGCTAAATGGGACCTGGGAAAATATCTTGCACATGGAGGGAAGATATCTGCACATGAAGGGAAGATTTCTGCACACGTAGGGAAGAATTTTGCATACGTATAAGGAAGATTTTTGCACACAGGGAAGATATTCTGCACACGTGGAAGATAATCTGCACGTGAAGGTCCCATTTGACAAATAAGTTGGTAATGAGGGATTTTTTCTCAATTTTCCCTTTTTTTAAATAGTGTAATTCGATTATTGAATTATTTAAAAAAAAAAAAGACGTTGACAAGAGAGCGCGCCAATCGGGGGTGGCCGACATGAATAAGAGCCGACGTGGGGGCAATTTGATTGGCCCTTTTTCTGGTGAAAGCGTGACCATTAGTAGCTCATCATTCAATGCTCTTAGATTTCATTCATCTCACAACTCGGAAAGACGGAAACCTTGAGCGTTGTCATTTTCCCCACATGCCCCATCACGTGCCTCATTCCCTCCCTCAAATTCCGGGCGGACTCGTTGAGAACGTGATTTTGCAAATTACAGAATGAGCTGTTATAATCAATATTGTGAAAATCAGATTGGACTGGTAACCGGAAGGGTTTTTGGCTCGTTCAGCATAGTTCAATCGTTTCATTATTAAAATTGATTCAGGCTGCTTCAGACTGGCTGTTAAGTCAGGAACCGGGGTTGAACCGGGAACCGTTTATTAGTATTATTGACATGTTATTGTGTTATTTTTAATGATTTCAATGTATTAGAATTTGGGATTTAGAAAATATGATACATATAAGCTTTTGTATGTGTTTATTTTTAAGTAATGTTAAAATTTCATATTTTTTTATATTTATATAATTATATATATGTATAATATTATTTTCATTTAATTATTATGTTTTCGGTTCGACTGCCGGTTTGACCGGTCCAACCATGCAACCCATGACCCGATAGCCTTTCCAATTTGACGTCCGATCCGGCTTTTAAAACATTGGTTATAATGCTGTAAAAAATAAGGTTATTAAATCCAAACTAACTATTAAACCGATCGAGATACTAAGTCAAGAGTCAGCGGGTCAGATTGAAGTTAAATTGAACTTAACCCGAGACTAAACTAATAAGGGAGTGAAAATTTCAGGGTTATTTATATGAAATTATAAAATGAAGCTGTTATATATAATACTATAAAATATATCATAAAAGCATAGAAAAGAGATGTAGTATGTGTTTGGGATAGCGGTAGTAAAAAGGACTTATTATGATTCTAACTTATTAAAAATGATTTAATAGAAAAGTCAGTTTTTGTAATGTGATTTATGTTTGGATGAGTAATTTATTTTTGGACAATAAGTGCTTACAAATCGTGATTTACGGTATACGAGGTAAGTATGTGAGAGGAGTTTTATCTCGACTTACATAATAAGTGACTTAATAGAAAAGCTGCAAGTGAGGAGCTTATTTAATAAGTAGTTTATTCTATTTGTAATGTAAATAGAATAAGCTGAACCAAACATCCAAAACAAAAAAAAACCCCAATTCATTTGAGCTTATTTCCAAGAAAAATGGGCTTAATCTCTCCATAACGTGATAACAAACACAGCCGTAGATAAATAAACCCACGTTTTCACCAGATTGAGAGCTTAATATTTTGATTACCTTAATTCAAGTGATTTTAGGCTGTAACTAAACATTCCTATGGGGAGTTGTTTCATAGAACGTTTAACACTTATGTTAATTAGAACTTTGAATTAATTAGGATTATTAGTGTTTTTTTAGTTATTAAATAACCCCTAAAACTCTATATAAAAGGTCTTAGCCATAAGTTAAAACTTAAAAGTGTGAAGGGATATTTGATCCCTACTAATGTAAAAAAGGAAAATGTAACTTGTGTCTTTCCGTAGAGAGATAATTTTTTTTAGAGTATTTTCTTATATAGAGTTGGTTCATCACTCTCAAGTGAAGGATGATTATTGTTAAATTCAAGTGGATTGATTTTTCTCTTGTGAGCAATTACTCATATTTGTTATCAATAAATATTGTTGTTGATTTACTGGCTCCTTGATTTAAGTAACAACTTATTTTAAACTAATCCAAACCCATGCCGAATGAATTTTCAAATACACATGGATGAACCTTACTACAACACAGGCCTTCTTGCTTTTACTTTGAAAAGAAATAAATTTTACTTACAGTATGCACGACCGAAAATCTGTTTCAATTCTTTATTTTAAAAAAAATATTGTGCTTCTAATATTTACCCAAGGATAATTATTTCTTTTTATTATTATTTTCTTAGTTATATGTATATATAAAGACATTTGACATTTATAAAATCACCTTTTTATTTCCATTTCTTTTATCTCTTTTTTTGGTCAACCCATTTCTTTTATCATTTCATTCCATTTTCGTTTCTAAATGAAGGGATGAAAAAAGTTGGATGAAAATATTTTTAATGAAATTAAACGGGAAACATTTAAAATAAATGACTCATTTCATAATGATAAAATAATACTCAAATGAAATATAATTTCTCACTTCTTGGAGCTAGCTAAATTTGTAAACTTTTTTATTAGAATTGAGTCTGAACTTAGATAAGAACAATAATCAAACAACAAACAAAATGACATAGAACGTAATTAGCGGAAAGATATATATATGAAATTAGGGGGGGGGATCAGAAGTGTAAGAGCCTATTTGAAAAAGTGATGGGAAAGTACGTTTATGTTAGAAAATCAATTTCTACCGCTAATCAAAACTCTTTTCATAAAATTATTTCGTATATCGTAAATCACGTTAGAAAAGTAGTTTCTACTGTTAATCAAAACAGGCACTAAGGGCTTATTTGGTCAAAGGGGAGGGGAGGGAAAGTGGATGGAGGAAAAAAATTTTTGAGTTGAATTTAAAAAAATTAGAGAAGTGGGGTTAAAAATTTTTAATTAATTTTTCTTACTCTTTTATCTTATATGTTCTTTTTATTAAAATTTTATTACCCCACTTTTTCAATTTTTTAAAATTGAACTCATAAAAATTTTCCCTCCTCTCCCTTCCCCTCTAAATCCCTCACACTAAACAGATCCTAAGACTCTGTTTGGATTAGCTTTTTTAATAGCTTTTACGACTTACTAGGTAAGTATGTGTTAGGAGTTTTGTTTCGGGTTGCGCAAACCATGGTTTGAAATTATAGTTTGAGATGTTGCCAAACACATACTAAATCTTGATTCGGAATTAAAAATTATCCCATAAATATCCACAATAAAACTTGTCTGACCTAACCTTGACACATGGTCTATCCTATTTTATGTTTTAAACTTTTCATTATGTTTCAAACTCATTGTTTGGCTTTAAGTAGGAGATGGCTCCATTGGACTATTAAGTATTAACATATAGATATATAGCTGCACATATTCGTATAAGCATTTAATAAATAATTTATTAGCAATGTGAACGCAATTAAAAACAAAATCTTAGCTGCCTTTAAAATGTTCCCTTCCGCTTCTGGTTTCCTCGTTGATTGTCTGCTTTTAAATGTTCGCTAATCGTTACAATTATGCCGGTGGACTATTGACAAGAGATTAAAATATTTGTGCTTAGTGCTTTCGTTGTATCGGGAAAAAAAAATTGTGCTTATTAGAGCATTGTGGAATCCAATTATTGGTGCAAATTAAAAAGAATCACGTTCCTTGTCCATTAAAAACATGATTAGTTTAAACGTGTTATGACAAAGAAAGAGAGAACCCACGCAACCCCCAAACTGTATGGCTTATTTTCATTACTTCTCTTTAGAACAAAATAAATTCAAATTTTTTAGGAAAAATTCCAGAAAAAAACTTTAAAAATGTTAAAGAACAAAAAAGTGTTTCGAATATTCATAATAATATCAATGAGGTGTGAGTGCCTAATTTATCTTTTTCAAAATTAAATAGAAATAACATAAATGTCCCTATGAGTTTAAAACACATGCTTGCATGTTTTTAAAGGTTTAACAAGTTCAAATAAAGTTTTACCAAATTTTGATAAAATTTTCAAAAATTTCAATTCAAAAATCATCACTTGCTATAATAATAATGTATTGATTCTCACTTTTGATAAGGGTTTAACAACTTTAGATAAGATTTTGATAAGATCTGATAAGATTTTCACAAATCCAATTAAAAAAATATCACTTGCTATAATGATAAGGTATTGATTTCAACTTATGATAAGAGTTTCACAAGTTCAGATATTGTTTTAACAAATTCTTATAAGATTTTTACAAATTTCAATTCAAAATTCATCATTTGCTACAATAGCAAGGTATTAATTCCCATTTTTTATAAGGTTTCATAAGTGTAGATAAAATTTTAATAAGTTCTTATAAGTTTTTTACAAATTTTAATTAAAAATCTAAGGCACCAACACCTATATAGCACCATTCATCACCGTGAATAGACCAACAACACTTTCCAACGAAGCATCCAAGACACCACCAACAACCACAAAACATCAACCACTAGCAACAAGATGATGATTTAAGAATAAAAATAACACAGCTAACAACACAAAGATCATATAATGCTAAAAGTTTGATCAGACAATAAAAAATAACACCAGCAACAACACAAAGATTGGAAAATAAAAAAATCAATTTGAAATCACAGTTGATGTCAAGGTTGCAAGTTTGAGAATTGACAAACAAGACAGATCACCGAAATCACCGCTGACATTGCCAAGGTTACAAATTTGAGAATCGAAGAGATGAAATCAATAGATGGAGGTCAAAGAAGAAGCTTCGTGTTATGCTTAAGATTCAAAAGTGAGACGAACAGAGGATTTTGCTAACAGTGCTGATATATTAGTTGAATCTCAGCAACTCAGTACAATGGACCAATAAACGATAACAATCAAATTGGGGAAAGGTAGAGAAATACAAGAGATACAGAAGCACGAGAACAGCAACACACAGAGAGAAAGAAGAAACCAAGAGTAAGGAAGTTACGTAAAATCATGCACACCCAACCACATTCCCCACACCTCATTAAATAATTGTGACCTCATCCAAGTCACGTAACTTCCAAGACGGTTTCTTAATCCTCTTACTTAGCTGTGGTGGGCCTTTGGTGATGATTGGGCCTTCTTAGGCTGTAGTGGGAGTTGAGATCATGACTTCACCTCCCCCATTAGAGGGGACCTTGTCCTCAAGGTCCAAATTCAAGTTAAATGCAGCCACGACATCAGAGTCCTCCCAGGAATCTTCGGTGCAACCATCCCAGCGAATTAAGTATTGCTTGCAAGGGCCGTCAAGTGATTGAATAGTGCGTCTGTCAAGGACCTTTAAAGGGTGGCAGATGGGACCTTTTGGTACAGTCGGCAACTATAATGGCATGTACGACGTCGGCTGCAAATCACCATGAAAAGGCTTGAGTAACGAAACATGGAAGACATGGTGTATCTTCGCATGTTCAGGAAGTGCCAGGCGATAAGCCACTGAACCAATCCTGACCGTGATCTAAAATGGACCAAAGTATTGGAGAGCAAGCTTCTGATAACGACGGAGCTGGACTGAGTGTTGCCGGTATGGTTGGAGCTTGACCAAAACCCAGTCATTTACTTCAAACTCAAGTTCTCGGCACTTTTTGTAGGCAAAACGCTTCATGCGGCTCTGTGCTCTCTCTATATTATGTTTAAGAATTTGGAGGACCTCGTCACATTGCTCCAATTGTGCATGAAAGTCGGTGGGGGTGTCTTCCACGGATGAGTGTCGGAGTAGTGGAGGGGGGTCTCTACCGTAGACCACATTAAATGGGGACATGCCGATAGACGACTAAAAAGCGGTATTGTACCATAATTCTGCCCATGGTAAAAAAGAGAGCCATTTAAGGGGATATTCAAACACAAAACAAAAAAGGTACATCTCAAGACATTTGTTTAGAGCCTCAGACTTCCCGTCGGACTGTGGGTGGTAGGAAGAACTGAAGTTCAGCTGGGTACCTTGTAGTTTCATAAGGTGTAGCCAAAATGCACTAGTAAATATATTATCACAGTCTGAAACAATGGATTATGGTATTCCATGTAGTTTCACCATGTGGTGGAGGAATGCTTCTGCAACTACTTGACTGGAAAAGTTGGTGGTAAGTGGAATGAAATATCCATATTTAGAGAGGCGGTCAACCACCACCATGATAATGGACTGGTTTGAACCGGTGGGAGTCCTATGATGAAGTCCATGGAAACATCTTCCAATATGCGAGTGGGTATTGGTAGTAGGTTGAGAAGGCCCACAGGTTGTAGTTGAGCCACTTTAGCTTGTTGGCACATGATGCAATTACAAACAAAAACTCAAATAGCTTGCCTCATATTTTGCCAAAAGAACAGATTTGCTATCCGATGGAACGTTCTGAGGAATCCGACGTGACCCCCAAGTTTAGAAGAGTGAAACTCTTCTAGTATAAGCTGAATGAGTCCAGGAGCATCACTCAAAATGACCAATCTGTTTGCCCAATATAAGTGGCCCTGTTTAAGGTTGTACTTAGTCGTAGCTAGGTCCCCCCGTTCAAGTTTTTGTTTTAGTTCAGCGAGCTTGATCGACATAGTGGTAGCGTCATAAATGGCGTCGATTAATCTATGAGAGACTAACGTTAATGCCATACAACTTGTTCAAGAAAGGGCGTCTATTGCCTGGTTAATGGGCCCGCAATTTGAGCATAATTTCTAATGAAGCATCGGTAGTACCTACTCAAACCCAAAAATCCTTTTAGTTGGGTCACTGCTGTAGGTGTGGGCTATTCCTTGACACTCTGTACCTTTATTGGGTCCATCTCCAAGCCCTTGGCAGATATTATATGTCCCAGATAATCTATTTTTTGTTGACCAAAAGAGCACTTGGACATTTTAGCATAAAGTTGATGTTCTTTAAGTGTTTGGAGAACAGTTTCCACATGCATAAGATGAGACTCCCAAGTTGCACTGTGCACTAGTATATCATCAAAAAAAATGAGAGCAAGTTTCCTAAGGAATGGTTGGAAAATAGTGTTAATTAAGGATTGGAATATGGTAGGGGCATTTGAGAGTCCGAACTGCATTACCAGCCACTCATATAAACCCACATGAGTTCTGAATGCAGTTTTTTCCTGGTCTGCTTCCCTCATCAATATTTGATGGTATCTTGAACGGAGATCCAGATTGGAGTAAAATACTGAGCCATGGAGTTCATATAATAATTCATCAACCGTTGGCATGGGGAATGCATCGAGCATATGACACATAAGATAAATTGATTCCAACCTTGGCTCAGGAGCTTCCTTAAGCCATACTACCAATTGCATTGGATTCTCTAGAAGCTCCCTATTAGTACCGAGACCCACCAAATCTACATATATAGCAGCTAACAAATTGACCTCATTCCCAGGGACTAATGTGTCTATAACGTCATATGGTCTCCGACCTGGTGATAAGACTATATTATTCTCAGTGAATAGTGGGTTCAGTACAATGGACCAATAAACGATAACAATCAAACTGGGGAAAGGTAGAGAAATACAAGAGATACAGAAGCACGAGAACAGCAACACAGAGAGAGAAAGAAGAGACTAAGAGTAAGGAAGTTACGTAAAATCATGCACACCCAACCACGTTCCCCATACCTCATTAAATATTGTGACCTCATCCAAGTCACGTAACTTCCAAGACGGTTTCCTGATCCTCTTACTTCGCCGTGGTGGGCCTTTGGTGATGATTGGGCCTTCTTGGTCTGTAGTGGGAGTTGAGATCATGACACTTCATTGCCATCATCATCAAAGCATGTTCTCTCCCTAGTTTTTGATGCTCTTTTCCCGACTCTTCAATGGCAAGACTACGTGGTTTCAGTATTCCATGTCCCTTTGAGCAGCGGTGGCGGCAGCAGAGTGGGGAAGCCTAAAGACACACCGAAGACGACGACCAGACAAGGTTTTTTGAAGGCATCCTCTGCTTGGGTTCCATATCCAGTCACTGGTTATTACAATCCCAATAATCACTCCTATGAGATCAACCTGGCTGAACTTTGACTCATCCTCTTGGACCATAAAGTCAGATCGCCCACCCACTCCACTTTTAGATGCAACACGGATAGCTGAAATCATCGTCAGCATCATCACCATATTTGAGAATATGAGAATGATGAGGCTATTGTGGTTGAGGAAGAAGCTCTGTTGCTATATTCACTAGAGGTTGAAGAAGATTATGCAGTGGGAGCGACAAATGAACAGAGCAAACAACCGATTGAAGACTGGCAGAGAGAGAAAAGGAGAGGGAGAGCGTTAGACAGGAGAGAGAAGCCAATGAAAGCAAAGGGGTTTTGATAAGTATAAGACATTTTTTGTCATTTCCATTTAATTTTAAAAAGGATAAATCAGGCCTTTCTGAAATTATGAATATTGGGAGCATCTTTCTGTCTTTTAGTATTTTTAAAAAAAAATTTGTAGGATTTTTCCTTTTCTTACTTAAATAAATTCATTTTCATTGCATTTTACTATACCGACGTGCCATTAAATATGCCCTTTTTTTATATACAAGGGCAAGCATCAGCTTGATTCGAGATTATGATTAGCCAGAGATTGGCATCTGTCCAAAAAGACTACCAAACTAAATTTGTGGTCCACAACAGAGTTGCTGATCTCTTATAAAAGTAATCAAACACCCCTAAGGAAGAATAGATATCAGAGTTACCGAATGAGTATGATCATGTCCTTCTCTTGCCATAAAATCAGCACAGCTGATTATTTCCCTAGACGTATGGTGAAGTTCAGCTTCCCAGTCAATAAAGAGCAGCTCACGAGTTTCATCAACGATATTCTTCAACGAGTGATCAGCGGAGCAATCCCTCATGAGTATATTGCATGCCTCCAAAGAATCTGAGTAAACTACTACTTTCAGCAATCCCAGCTCTCTTCCCACCTCCAATCCTGTTTTAATAGCAGGGATTTTTGTTTCCACAACACTACATAGACCTAAAGATCTACAGAAGCTTGTAATCCAGTTACCCTGTGCATCTCTCACAACACCACCACATGCCGCACTCTGATATGTTTGGACAGAACCATCCACATCTATCCTCACTACATTTGGGGGTGGAGGGGTCCATACGTTCTCGCCTTTTGGTTGGATCTGAAAGACTCTATGATTGATCCTTTGATTCTTCAAGCTCTCTATCAATACGTGTAGGCATTAGTGGAGTATCTCTTTTGCCATGGTACATATCCCCTAGAATAATGCTTTGCATCTGCTTGTCCATATTAACCAGCACAGCATGCTAAAAACTCTAGTCCATGTGAATTGCTGGAACCTTCCTCTTCCTGGATGATGATTAATATTCCATTTGAGCCATACCTACAAATTACCATAAAAGAAACTAGGGAAAGCATTAGGTTTTAAACTTGACACCACAATTCTTTTGATTTCTCACAGTTTCTCAAGATATGTATTACACTCTCCTCACCATGACACTGGAATGGGCACTCACTGTCTGTAGATAAACCTCTTTTGGCTCTAAGCACATTAGTAATCGCTCTCTCATGAGTAACCTGCCACATGAAAATTTTGACTTTCTCGGGAACCTACCATTTCCATATATGAGACCAGATAATGTTGCTGTTATTTTCCAGCTCCTTGGAAATGTAAGTATAAGCAGACTTGATGGTGAAAAAACCATCCTTTGCTGGCCTCCATGTAAATTTGTCTTGCCCATGCTCTATATTCGCTTTAATCTTAACAAGCTTTCTAATGATCCAACTTGGTAATACCCCTCTCCATCCATTTACATTTCACAATCCGTTCGGAAGGACATGGTGACATACCAACTCCTCCTTATTGACTACATTTGGATTAATTTCATATGATAGAAGTTGGTTATCCAGGGGAGTCCATCGATCGAGCCAAATGGAGGAAACCATTTAACTTTAAAGTGAGATATATTGGGGCTATTCCATTTAAAGTTAAATGGGGCAACACATTCAGACTTGATAAAATGCCCCAGCCTCTCCACGCATAGTACAAAAATATACGGACTCAGTGGATCTCCTTGTCTCACTCCTCTACATGTGTTGAAAGACATCCCCATTCCAAAGAATTGATATGGAACTGGTTGTGATGCAAGCCATAATTACCTTTATTAGGTTTTCATCCAGATTCAAACATCTTAGGGTGTCCTTAATAAAACCCCAATCAAGCTGGTCATAGGCTTTTTTCATATCTATATTAATAGCCACAAAGCCTTTTTTCCGTGAGCTTGTTCTCATGGAGTGAATTATTTCTTGTACAATCAATATGTTATCACAAGTAGATATATTAGCAACAAAGCTACATGCTCTTGCCCAATCAATCTCTCCATAATCCATTTCATTCTTGTTGCTATGATCTTGGTTATAATCTTAAAGCTTACATTGCATAAGGAGATTGGCCTGAGATCCTTAAGAGAAGATGGATGATCCACCTTTGGAATGAGTACCACTCTCGTTTGGTTAAGGAGGGCAATCTTTGATGGGTCCTTGAAACAATCCATTACTAAATATGCCCTTTATACTCCAACAACCAAATGTCATTCTGATAAAACTTGGCCCTCATGGGCCTAATTGGGCTTACAACAGCATAACCTACCTTGATTTTTGTTTGGACTCTCAGGCCTCATAGAGCATTTGGATTCATGGGCCCACCATATGGCCTACTTTTTGACCTGGTCAGCCATCAACACTTGACACGTCAGCATGTGTAACTTTATAGTTTATACACGATATAACCAAACCAAACACCTCTAGGAGATTGGGTCTAGTGGAAGGGTTACTCCCTCATAATGTGACGTGTTAAGGTTTGAATTTATGTTAAAAGAGATACCCTCATTTAGTGCCGACAGTACTTAAACAGAATTATTTCTAATAGGAGAGTCATAATGAAAAACATAATAAGAGAAATATGAAAATTTTTTGGACTATAAAACATAGAAATACATGTAAAACTTTCTAACTCTCTTTATGCAAGGGCTGAGCAAGCTATCGCAACTCGGTATTTAACATCCTAATTTTTATATTAGGATTTAATTACAGTTAAAAAAGAATTAATCATGATAAATGAATTTATCATATAATTATTAAAATAAAGGTTTTATTTAAAATATGATTTATGATAGTAAAAGAAATTAGTAGAATAAAGATGTAGAAATAATAATATTTTATTGTTATTAATGTTAATATAAAAAAACACAAAGAAAGGAAGTAAAAGAGAAAGGATATTCAGTCCAAAAAAAAAACAGCGAAAGGATAAAATCATAAAATATATATATATATATATAATAAAAAAAATAAGAATAAAATTATATATATATATATATATATATATATATATATAAATATATGTGACAACTAAAAGGGGCACGTAGCCCCTGGAGCTGTCACAAGGGGGAGGGGGGTATACCCCCACCCAGCCATCACTTTGCTTCTACAGCGAAGTGATATTTCGGGCGGCTGAGAGCACGCAGGCGTGTCATCTTCAGTTTTTATAACTTAAGGATTATATTTTAAAAATTAATAAGGTAATTAAAATCACTTTTAATTATAAATTTTTTTATAAAAACTGTTTTAAATAATTTTTTTTTTATGATAGCAATTTTCTGCTAGTTAGAAAATATTTTGGATTAGAGTTTTAAGTAAGTTTTGAGTTTTATCAGTATATAATTATAGGAATATAGAGGATCATTAATAGTTAATTTAATCAGTTTACTTCTATTATTTAGTTGGTATTAGATTTTATGTTGAATTTTCTATATAACCAATCTATAAATAATTCTATATTAAATTTTTTAACTAATTAAATTTAGGTTAAATGATTTATTTGGATTACTGAAGGTATTCTTAAAGTTTTAGATGATTTAGAATTTTGATTTAAGTGAAGATTTATAATTTAGCTGTTTTATGCCCTAAACTTTAAATTGGGAATTTTATGTAATTAAATGAAATAGATGATAAACAATGACTTAAATGGGTTATTTAACTTAAGAAAAATATTTGAATTAATGTTAAAATAAATAAATGGGATTTTAGTGTGGAATTGGAATTTTTGAGTAATTAATTCAAAATTATAAAATTATAAAATTAAGTTAAGTTAATTGTTCTAATAACTTAAAGAGTTATTAATGTGTAGTAAATTGACTATTGTAGATTGATTATGGCATATGTTTGAGCTCTTGGATTAGGAGAAGTGTAGTAATAATTTGTTTTGGCGAGATGTAACCACTTTCATCTTGTTGTGTATTCTTGTATAATGTTTGTGAGAGATTTTTAACCATATAGAACTGTAAATTTGCTATTGGTATATGATGCGGACTATAAAACTATGTTGTTAATAAAATTGTCTTGTGGGATTTATTTTCATTGAGATGTAACTAGTAATATTATATTATATGAATTGGTGTTGATTTATGAGATTGGAAAGGTTCTCTTAATAACTTGTGAATTGATAATGACGTGATAATTCAATGTGATTAATTATCTCTCTTGAGTATTGATATGAGAGGGGATGGTGGATGTGGATTTGATGTGAGGTTATTCAAAGAAGAAATAAGGGGGTGAATTCTTGTACAAAAAGAGAAAATAAGGTGATGAGCTTTCAGGTGTATACTGGTTAATTCTTTAGCCCATTTGTGTTTAGTAGGGCCTTGACACCCCACTAATGTATTAGAGGGGGAATCCATGGTCCGGTCTTGTACTCTGTGTTTTTTTGCTGATCCATATCACTTGATCGATGAGCTTGTTGACTTAGATACCACTCACATGGGTGAGTGCTAGCCCATGGGTTAGGAAATAAGGTGAAGAGGAAATAAGGGAGGACAGAGAATAAATTCTTGTGTATTGATTTTTGAATACTCATGTGATAAATATGAGAATGAGATTATAATATTGCTCATTGATACACACACACACACACACATGCAGCCATGTGACATTTTTAATAGTGCTATGTTTCTATAACTGTCCCACATGACACCTCACAAGCACTTACTCCTATGCCTGATGAGATGGATTGTTGGTTGCTGAGGCTTTTGTCTCACCCCGTTGATTTAACATTTTTTACCAGGTGATAGTTCTCGTGTGGGTTTATCAAGAAAGACTTCGGAAGCTTAAGCTACTTCTGCTACCAGTAGTGCTTCCATCTTTTTGGTATATGTTGTATTATTGTATATTGCCACATTAGGGCTCATCATGCATATTCTGATTTATTTTAGATATTTGATACATTAACTATACACTTTTAATTTCTCTGTAACTGTATTACTCTTGATGATTTTGGATGGCCTAGAGCCCATATGACTTGTTTAAACTTGTGGGTCCACAATTGATTTGATATGGATATTTTGATATATAATAAAAGTATTATTCAGTTAAAGAGTTTGGACTTTGTAATGAATAGTTTTTTTGGACCTTTTAAAGTCCAAAGCTCAACTGCATACATGATAATGTTTTGGTAAATGGTTTGATCAAACCTTTAGTTAATTTTCCTTTTAAGGAAAGGATTTTACATAGTAGGCCTGCCCAAACTCATCTAAATTTTGTCCATTTATACCCGCCCATAAAAGGCCCATGGCGGCGGGGGTTGAAACCCACCCATTTAATAATTAAACAAGCGGGCTACAGGCATATCTTTCGGTTGCCCATGTCTGTCCATTTATTTTTTTTCTTTTATATTAAATATTTGAACTTGCAATTGTAATGTTTTAGTTTGAATGTTGAAATTTGAACATTAAAATGAGGGTATGATAGTATTTCTCTAAATTTAAATTTTTTAGTGTGAACTTTGATGATTGAACTTTGAACATTCAAAATTTGGAACAATGGATTGATGTTTATGTATGGAAGTTTCCCAAAAAAAAATATCAAAATTTAAACAGGTTCCCCATAACCTGTTTAGCCCTTCTGTTTATGTCTTAGCCCAATTAACACAGGCTTAAACGGGTTGAGGTAAGAATATGGGTTAGCCTGTGCCCACATAATATTAAATGGGTGGGTTACGGGTTTGTGCACGGGCTGCCCAACCAGCCCGTTGCTCAGCCCTATTTTATGCTAGAAATATTAAGTATGCATTTAATTTTAAGAGATGCAAGTAATATAAATAAATAATAAATTACATAATTTGATAGATTAACTGAAATGCAATACAGCATCAATGTATTTTGGACTTGATCAATAGAGCCTCCTTTTGACATATCAGCAGAATTAGAAATAGGTTAGGTCAATGCTCAGGAGGCTTAACTAACCTGAAGTAGTTTATACTACAACCTCCCCTACCCTACCCGTCCTCTAATAAATTTTTTTTTAAAAAAAAACTAGTTTGAAATTTTTAAGTAAACTATTTAAATTAGCTCATTGTATAGTTGGTAGCCTATGTATTTTTTATCAGCCTCCACCTGAAATGAAAGAGGTAGGTTGAAGAGAGACTCTCCAATTGTTTGACCTTAACTTGTAATTCTCTCTAGAGTGAAGTTATCCCATGTACCTTTAAAAAAAGAAGGGGAGTAAGCGTTGTAAATCAGGTTACATACAAGGCTTTTAGCGTGTTTGGATGAGCGTTTTTAACCTTATAAGCCCGATTTTATAGCATATAAGCCCGAATCAAACTGGACTTTGGTTTTTAGATGTTTGGATGAACGTTTTTAATATTGCATATGGATTGAAAAAGTTGCTTAATCAAAAAGCTCTGATCCTTAGCTTTTTGATAAGGCATTTTTATTACCGTTAGACTGGCTCACCCTCATTTTGTTATTTTCTTCTCTCTCTTCCCATCTCTCTTCTCCGATGCTGAACATTCCCACTGAGCAGCTCCTCTAGCCTAGCCGATTTTCCCTCCCTCGGCGGCCAGCGAAAGTCGTTCAGTTGGATCGTTCAGCTTTAGCCTTGTGTTTTGTTGGAATCGAAGGATCCATACGGAGATTTCAGGAGATCGATGGAGGAGATGGTTGAATCGCACGGAGTTAGGGATTGGAGGAATTTTTGGGATGGTACCTGAAGGTGAACGGGAAGAACAATCACGCTTTCATTGTGGAGGCTTTCGTTGATTTACTCTTGAGTTTATCGAAGAAGAATCCTGTTTCTCCTTCTTCAACCTCTAATTACTCTTCTGCCATTTCTTCTTTCTCATCGTCTTCTTCACTACGCGTATCTCATTCTCAGGAAGCTCTCAATGATTAATTAATTACTGTTAGTCACAGGTTTTGTGAGTTTTTCTTGAATTTTCGCCAATCATTTTTTACGAGTTGGATTAGTAATGCACTAACATTCTGATGATATGAATATGGGCATGTAAACATTTCAACTAATTACAGAGTGAAAATGTCATTTGACTTTTGAAAATGTCATTTCAATTCGCAAGGGATCAGAATATAAGGCTATATATTTGTGAATTGTGAGATAAAGCATGTATATATATATATGCATAAGAGCTACTTGTGGATTAGATTTGGTCCTAAATATATGCATAAGAGCTAGTTGGGAAATTACATTTCCAATCCTGATCCAAAAAAGTGTTTGAGAAGGAGTTTTATTTCCGAATCCGATGCCGAGAATTTCCCTTTTGAACAGGACGGAAAAATTTTCGGAATTCCTGATTCCGAATTTTCTTTTTTTTTTAAAAAAAATCTCTATATTATTTTTTTTGTTGAGTTTCTTTTAGTCCAGTACAAATATATAATTTTTCTAATATCATATTGTTACTGTTGGATATCGCATATATGATCTATCTAAAATTTGAAGAATATACAGATGATATATTATTGTTGGATATCGCATATATGATCTATCTAAAATTTGAAAAATATACAAATGCCTTCAAGTTTTTACTTTTAAAAACGCACTTATAAAAATCGCTGATCCAAACATGTTTTGAGTTATGAAAAATCACTTATTCAACCGTTCATCCAAACATAAATCACGTTACAAATATTGACTTATTTATTAAGTCATTTTTTAATAAGCCCGAATTATATAAGTCATTTTTCCTACCGCTATCCCAAACACACCCTTTGAAGACCATAATATTACTGCAGCGGCAAAATGTCAAATCCAAAAAGCCAAACCAGAGGCAGAAATCAGCCGAAATAAGAGATTAAAAACAAAGGAAACAACAACAGAAACAAAGCCAGGCTTGTGTTGGGGTCATTATGCTGACTGGATTCAGTTGTAACATGATCACTAGTTTGCTCTTTTTAGAAGAGCCCCAGATTCAACTGTGTTCAGGTTCTGGTAACTTGCCATCTACAACTTTTTTTAAAGGAAAAAGTTCAGAGACATATATTGGGATAAATAATGCTAAGAGAACAAAGTGAGTTTTAGTATATTTTAACAAGAGTATTGGAACAAAAAAACGCCAGCTATTGTCTTGACTTTTTTTATGTACGTATTTTTAATGGATTTGTTCATATGAGTACATACGATGTGCAGGGAAAGCGGGAAAGCGGAGAGTGAAGGGAAATATTAAAAAAACAGTCTAATATTCAAATCTGTATTAGGCAAAGCTAGCGAACTACAATCATGTTTGAATTTCAAAAGTTCAGATAGCTAAGTAAATATAAAAAATTTAGAAACAAGAATGATCAAGCCAAGTACTTATAGGTGTTAGAATCATTTGGATCCCTTTCCAAATAGTCTTGAAGGATGAGATTTTCAATTCGCTTCTTGATTACTTTAATATCAGGTTTGAACATACGATTCAACATTTCAATACATTCCAAAATCAACTGTTGATGCCCCAAAATTTTCCTGCTCTTCATAATTCTCACAATCACAGCATCAATAGCAAATCTCCTATCTTTGTTAACATCTTCTACCACCTTTTTCCTATCATCAGTTGATGGAAGAGGGATCTTGATCCTCCTCATTCGATCCGTGAATTTTGAGTTAAACTCAAACATGTCATTTGGAGATATATTTTTTGTGTTTGGCTCCTTAGAAAGTATCTTATATTTTGCACAAGACAAAGAATGAAGTACACGAACCAAGTCTCCGTGGTCTAAGTCTAACTGAGTCTTAATCTCTGAAAAACTCAATCTATTTGCATTGTTGAATAGCAGAAGAGTGGCAGCTTGATAAGTTGAAACTATCAATTCAATGGTTTTTTGTTGAAATTTTCCATTGATGTTGCAAGTTCCCAGAGAGAAAATCCACGAGAGTTTTTTGTGCTTTGTTGTTGATGCATGATACCCATTGAAAACTTCCACACACTTGACCATCTCTGGAGGGAGATTTAGGCCACAAGATTTGTAACTAGGCCAAAATCCAGTAGTGAGAACAGTAATTGATAAGTCAATCCCAGGGTTTACGTGTTGATATTTATGAAGATACTGCTCAAAGCTTCTTTGCTTATCCCTAGCTACGGCCAAGTCTGCCATCATCCCCTCCATCTTTGAAGTGTACTGTGCACCATATTGCTGCTTCAGTTTACCCAGAAAATTTTTTTCATGATCCTCATTGGCATTCCGGTCAAAAAATAGCCGACGAGCGAGCCTTTTCCGATAAAACTCAACAAAGAGATCCTTATCACTGTTGTACAGAAGAAGGTAGACAACCTTATCTAGAGTTTCATCTATTGCCTCATCACTCAGCTTCTCACTACCACCACCCTTCTTAAGAATATTGTCACAGAATGTTGCAACAAGTTCTGAACTTGAAATGCCAGCAACGCTTTTATTACAGAATACTTCAAAAGCTTCTTTTAATGCCTTGTGGAAGATAATGTTATTCATAAAGGTGCTTTTAACATATGCCATATACTTGTCATGAAGCTCAATGAAATTTCTTACTAGGACTTGTTCTTGAACACCGGATGAGCTATTATTTGTTGTTTGATTACTAGAAACTTCTTCAGCCTGTTGAACCAATGTTGTGCCCTCAGTTGTAACATGCTTCTTGAATACATGAGCAACAAGCTCTAAACCTTTAGGGATTTCATGGTATAATCTGTACATTCTAGAGAGATCTTCCACCTTATCACCTTTCAGCAACACGTGACAACCAGAGTTCTCCTTCTCAAGTAATTGAGTTGCGTGGGAAACAAGCAACTCATGTTGAGCTCTCTCCACCAATATCTTTTGTGTGTCAGAGTGTAAGTAACCAGCCTCTCTGACTCTGTACCTTTCTCTCTTCAAGGATTCCTCAGCCTTGAGCATATAATCTGGGCATGAGTCAACCTCAATCCAGTTTGTCGCCTTTCTTGCATAGTAAGTAGAAGCATCAGCAAGCATATGAACTTCAAAATCCTGCTTATACACACCAATCTCAATGTATATATGAACAACATTCTTCAACAACGACGGATCTATCTGTTGTCCCTCACGTTCTTTATGGATTAGAGAGATGATAGCATCAGTAACCTTAGCTTTTACCTCATCAAAGGCCACATCACGAAAACAAGAAACTGCAATAGTATTGAGTGAAGGCAGTGAGCGTTGCGTAATATAGTAGCGATCAAGATAATGGAAGAAGCGTGAGAGCCATCGAATCATAACTTTGTGGTTGTTCCATCTTTTGAGAAGCTCTCTGAGTAAGAATTCATGGTGCTTGTCTCTTAAAGATGGCAAAACATTAGATTTGAGGTATTCTTCAAAAGTCTCTTTGTATTTTCCATAAAGCTCTTTAGAGTATTGATATGGTGGTGGTTGAGTACACATGTTGTAGATTGTAGTGTATAACACCATGTACTCTTCTGAAGTGAAAGACTTCTCTGGTAAGCCTTCTAGAATATTCTTCAGCTTTGTGATCCCTTTCTGCATTAGGCCCCATCCTTGTTGCAAATCAATGGACTTCT
Source organism: Inga leiocalycina (assembly GCA_963242795.1). Lineage (NCBI taxonomy): Eukaryota > Viridiplantae > Streptophyta > Magnoliopsida > Fabales > Fabaceae > Inga > Inga leiocalycina. Next base: position 57,769,383 of record OY725327.1, on the reverse strand, counting down.
GGCGCTTCATTCCTAGCAATGTAAAATTTGATTGTCTATGTTTAGTAGTTTAAAATTGCAGGGTTTAGATAATAAATAAAATAAAAGTGTCTTAATCCTCTTGCAATATTAGCAAACTGAAGGCATGCATATATTATGACAAAAAATAAATTTAAAATATTTCATCTAAATAAACCTAGTTTTTAATTTTTTTTTTCCGGGGCCAACAAGAGTAACTTTTATCCCAGTTAATTATCGATTTTCTTATTATCTTTTTTTTTTTGCCGTGCGATTTTCTTATTATCAAACCCACTCTAATGAGTTTTATTATTTTGCAAAACAGTGTGTATTTCCAAAAAAAAAAAAACATGTGCAAGAAAGCATTGCCATGGATAACAGAGTTCAAAAGAGAAAGAGACATTACGTGACGGACCACGTAGAAACGATCAATCAAAAATAAAAATTCCAAAGGAAATTGGCATACAATGACCACAGAGAAACTAAAAGGAAAAAAGAGAGCAAAATGCCTTTTATTATATATTCTAAAGATGCTTTATATTTTAAAAGATAAAACTGTTATCATATATTTATTTCATACTGTGTATAAGCTATTCCAAACAAACACTAGTTTGGCAAACCTCCAAATCATGGTTTGCGCAACTTGAAACAAAATTCCTTTCACACATTTATCTCATAAGTTGTAAAAACTATTAAAAAAAGCTAATCCAAACACACACTAAAAGAGCTTTAGAGGCCGAATTCCATATCCAAATTGCAAACAATGAAATCGTGATGAATTGAGAGGATATCAAAGAAAGAAGGGGAAAAAACGTTAAAATGATAATCTTATATATGTTGGCTCTATTGACAATATATACCCATATTACAATTTGTTGTTACTCTTTTGATTTCTCTCTGTGAGCTGTTTACTTATTAATTTCTTTAATCTAATAAATAAGGTGATGCTGCAATAAGTGTTTATATATATATATATATATATATATATATATATATATATATATATATATATATATATATATATATATATATATCGTTATTCTTAATGAGAAATTCTCTCCGATCAATATCTTTAAAAATCTCATATGGAGATACTATACACGTATATAATTTTATAAAGAGTAAAAATGAAGAATATTCAGATCAAAATAAGAATGAAGAATATTGAAAATAAGTTACTAGCTACTTTTTTTAGAATAAAGATAAGACCACAATTTTTACGAAAATTAAAACTTTAAAATAAAAGCTGATTTTTAACGAATTGAAAGAGTTTATACAATAGATAAAAAATTCAACTATCCAAAAATAATCTACATACAATGACATCACAAAGAAAAAATTAATTTAAAATAAATAACTAGTCAGATGGCCCCTTGTATGAAGAGAAGAGAGGCCGTTTATTGAAGAAAACGTAATAATTATAAGAAAACAAGAACGCAACGTGTGAATGAAGAAAATGATACTTAGATGAATGAGTCTTGATATTTTAGTATATACTGTGCAGGGGTGTTTAAAGTATCCCAATCTCGATTGTCTCAACCTGGACCTAGACATTTTGATCCCGAGAATTTCCCATCCCGGACTGGATCGGGACCAGGACAATCAGGACTGTGATATATTAAAACTGGGACTGGAATCACCCTTAAGATCCCGGTCCCAATCCCAATTTCGGTTTTTTTTATCTTATAAATTAAGTTATTCTTTATATATATATATATATATATATATATATATATGTATTTTACTCCATAAATTAAGTTGTCATTTGATAAGATGTGTATCACATCTTTAGTTAGAGTTAAACCGTATATATCGTCATATTAATCTTAACTATATAATGTATAAAAATAATAGTGAAGATGATGATAGTGATAATAATAATAATAAAATGTTATTCTTTAATTCTAGATTAATTTGTGTGATTATTAAGGCTTTCTTAGGTGTTAAATAATCATTTTAAACACTATATTATAAAAAATTTAATTGATATAACAATATATTTTAAATTAATTTTTTTTAAGAACCGGGATTTCCCAGTTTTATCCTAGTCTCGATTAGAGGTGGTAATATGGGTTGGGACCGTGGGCTGAGCCCGCCCAACCCGATAAAATGGGCGGTTTGGGTTCTACAAAACTGGGACCATATTGATGCGGTCCTTTTTGGCCCGAACCCATATGGTCCCAACCCGTCACGGGTTGGACCACCGGGTTGGCGGGTTGGCCCATATTTTTTTTAACTAAGAGGGAAAAGGAAGAACCATTAGCCAATAGTCCAACCCATTTCTCCTCAATCCCTACTCTCTTCTGCTTGCTTCAAATTGAAACACCTTTAATATTAACTAATTATTGATTATTGTTAAGTTATACTGATAACTTGTGGATTTATATTTATTTTGTTGTGTATGGACTTGTGATGAATATTTAATTTGTAATGTATTTTAATTTTGTTATATTTAAATGTGTAGAGAAAACAATCTTATTGTATATAAAAAAAATAATCTTAGTATATTGTTAAAAAAAATTGAAAAAAAAAAATGGGTTGGCCCGCCCAACCCGCCAACCCAGCGGTTATGGGTTGGGTTGGCTAAATGCCAACCCATATTGATGCGGTCCTTTTAGGACCGAACCCATATGGTCTCAACCCGTGGTGGGTTAGCCCGAACCCACCGGGTCGGACCATATTACCACCTCTAGTCTCGATCCCAGGACCGGGACCGGCCTAAATTTTGAACACCCTAATACTGTGAATGAAAAATATACGTCATGTCAAAACATATAATTACATTTATATGTAGGGAAAATGGTGAAAAAAATCCCTCATTGACAACTTATTTATCAAATGGGACCTTCGCATGCAGATTATCTTTCACATGTGCAGAATATCTTCTCTACGTGTGCAGAAATCTTCTCAAGTTTCATTTATCAAATAAGTTGCTAATAAGATCTTTTTTAACGATTCTCCCTCATACGTATATGTGTGTGTTAAGTTACTGTGTGTACACATATTTAAATAAATGAGCAAAGAAAGGAGGGAGAAAACTTTTTTATGCATTTAGCGAGTACCTGAGGATTAATATAATGGTTACTCATATTTACCCTTATTTTAATTTTAATCTCTTAAATTTCAAAATATAGGTTTTAAAACTAGTTCAAAACATAGGTTTGAAATCTTTTAAAATATTGGTCCCTTTAACACTTGAGGAAATAAGTTTCATTTCGCAGATAATATTGGTCACTCTACCATTTTTCCACATGGGGTAAACCCCAAAACCCTAAATGGGTTTGAAACTTGAGTGCATAAACCAAAAAGGAAAATTGAAGAAATAAAGATTGTATTAACTCTAAAAATAAAAAAAGACAAAACATAGGCCAGAATGCAGATAAAGAGAATCAGCATACCTGTACAGAATGATTTCCAAAGTTTTTTCCCTCTGAATGAAAAAAATAAAAGCTCAATCCGGATAACCGGGAGCTCGAACCAAGCAAACTGATTCAAAATTAGTTGTGAGCAATTAGCATTTTCTTAAAAAAATGAAAATTTTTAATCATAAATTACCAAAGCCATATTCAGGCTATTTAGGCGGATGGGAAAGACAATCCAAGACAGGGAAACGAAGAAAGAGAAGACGAGAACAGACCTGCGGAGTTGCCGGCAACCGTGAAAGTAGAGAAGGATGACGACCACCACCACCACCACCGTGAGAGTGGAGAAGGGCGACGGTGGGTGAGAGAGGTTGCGACGGCACGAGAATGGGAGGGTCACAGTTTATGAGGGCGAACAATTATAAACCTAAGAGCAAGTTTTAAATTAAAATCTCCATTGATGATTCTTTTGTTTTTTATTTAATAATTTAATAAATCCCATTAAAATCGCGATTCAAAAATTGAGCAGCTGCATTTTATAAATATGCATGATACGATAGGAAAGATACGACACAGGAAGTTTAGATAACAGGGTATAATCTAAACCGTTCCCACGACGGAAGCGGCTGAGAGAGGCCGCCGACTTTTTCATTCATGCTTTTGTTGGGCCCACCTTTTATATTTGTCCTATTTCCTCGTTTCTCCTGTTGCTAAAATATTTTTAACTCGTTGGCCAAAAAAAAAAAAAAAAAAATTTTTTTAACTCCACCTTAACCCTTAAATTTATTTATTTATTTTATAAATGTGTTTGTTTATCTTACGAATATCATTATTTATTTTATGAATTCTTTTATTTATCTTATAAATAGTTAAACTATTCTTTATTAACTTCCTCATTTCTTTTAAATTCATTCATTTATTTTATAAATATCCTTATATGTCTTGTAAAAACTTTTAACTGAAATAATACAGTAATAATATCATTGTCTTTTAACTAACAAATTAATTTCATTTTGATCCAAACGATGCAGTATGGTTCAGAATCTTTTGAGGGTTCACAAGAAAGGGTTTGGTTGGATATAAGATAAATTTCGTGAGTTGGATTTTAAAAAAAAAAAATTAAAGAAGTGGGTTTTTAAAATCTTAACTAGTATTTTTTAAAAGGGGAAAAATTTTAACTAAGATAAGATATAAGATAACAGCGTAAAAAATAAATTAAAAATTTTTAACCTATCTCTTTAAATTTTTTAAATGTAACTCAAAAAATATTAAATCATTAAAAATGCCCAGTACATTTTATAAATATATGCAACTTCCTCCTGTATTGATTATAAAGACATTAATTAACAAAGGACATTAAATATTTTTTGTATGTAAAGGCGCGCTGTGGGAGATTGCGATACCATAAGTAAATATAACAATACACAAGGTAAAAAAAAGATATACAAAAATACTAGAAACATGAATGGTGTTGATCAAGCCAAATATCTATAAGTGTTAGAGTCATCTAGATCCCTCTCCAAATAGTCTTGATTAATGAGATTGTCAATTCGCATCTTGATTATTTTAGGATTAGGCTTGAAAGTATGACTCAACATTTCAATACATTGCAAAATCAGTTGTTGATGCCCCAAAACTTTCCTACTCTTCATAATCCTCACAATCGCAGCATCAATAGCATATTTTCTATCTTTGTCAACATCTTCTACTACCTTTTTCCTATCATCATTTGGTAGAAGAGGGATCTTGATCCTCCTCATTCGATCTGTAAATCTCGAGTTGAATTCAAACACATCATTTTGAGAGATAGTTTTTGTGTTTGGCTCCTTAGAAAGTATCTTATATTTAGCACAAGACAAAGAATAAAGTATACGAACCAAATCCTCATGGTCTAAATCTAACTGTGTCATAATCTCTGAGAAACTCAATTTTTCTGAGTTGTTGAATAACAAAAGAGTAGCAGCTTGATAAGTTGAAACTATCAATTCAATGGTTTTTTGTTGAAATTTTCCATTGATGTTGCAAGTTCCCAAAGAGTAAACCCATGAGAGCTTCCTATGCTTTGTTTTTGATGCATAATACCCATTGAAAACTTCCACACACTTGACCATCTCTGAAGGGAGTTTCAGGGAACAAGACCTATAAGTAGGCCAAAATCCAGTGGTAAGAACAGATACTGACAAGTCAATCCCAGGTTTCAAAAGTGGATTTTCATGAAGATACTCCTCAAAGCTTCTTTGAGTATCCTTAGCTATGGCCAAGTCTGTCATCATCCCCTCCATCTTTGAAGTGTAATTTGCACCAAATTGCTGCTTCAGTTTGCCCAGAAAATTTTTCTCATGATCCTCATTTGCGCTCCGATCGTAAAGTAGCCGGCGAGTGAGCTTTTTCCGATAAAACTCAGCAAACAGATCCTTATCACAGTGATACATAAGAAGGCAGACCACCTTCTCTAGGGTTTCATCTATTGCCTCATCACTCAGTTTCTCACTACCACCACCCTTCTTAAGAACATTATCACAGAATGTGGAGACAAGTTCTGAACTTGAAATGCCAGTGACGCTTTTGTTACACAATACTTCAAATGCTTCTTTCAATGCCTTGTGGAGGATATTGTTATTCATAAAGCAACCCTTAACATATCCCATATACCTGTCATGAAGCTCAATGAATTTTCCAACAATAATAGCTTGTTCCTGACCGCCAGATCTATTTGCTGCCGAACTACTAGAAGCTTCTTCAACCTGCTTGACCAATGTTGTACCCTCACCTATAACAAGTTTCTTGAATACATTAGCAACAAGTTGCAAGCCTCTAGATATTTCATGATATAATCTGTACATTCTAGATAGATCTTCCACCTTATCATCTCTAAGCAAAACGCCACAACCAGAGTTCTCCTTCTCAAGTAATTGAGTTGCGGGGGTGAAGAGCAACTCATGTTGAACTCTCTCTACTAATTTCCTCAGTGTGCCGCAATGTAAGTAACCAGCCTCTCCAGCTCTATACCTCTCCCTCTTCAAGGATTCCTCGGCCTTAAGCATATAATTCGGGCAAGAGTCGATCTCAATCCAGCTTACCGCCTTTCTTCTATAGTGAGTAGAAGTATTTTGAAGCATATGAACTTCAAAATCCTCCTCATACACACCAATCTCAATGTATATATCGATAACATTTTTCAACAACGATTGATCAATTTGTTCCCCTTCACGTTCTTTATGGATTTGATAGATAATGGCATTTGTAACCTTAGAACTTCCCTTGTTGAAGACCAAATCTCGAAAACAAGTGAGTGCAACATCCTTGAGCGTAGGAAGTGAGTTTTTGTTAATATAGTTGCGATCAAGATATTGGAAGAAGTGTGAGAGCCATCGAGTCATAACTTTGTGGTTGTTCCATCTTTTAACAAACTCTCTGAGTAAGAATTCATGGTACATGTCTCTTAAAGATGGCCACACAGTAAAGTTGAGGTATTCTTCAAAAGTCTCTTTGTATTTTCCATAAAGCTCTTTAGGGTATGCATATGGTTGCCGTTGAGTACACATGTTGTAGATTGTAGTGTATTGCTTCATGTACTCCTGGCAAGTGAAAGGTTTCTCAGGTAGGCCTTCTAGAATATTCTTCAGCTTAGTGATACCTTCCTGCAGCTGGGCCCATCCTTGTTCCAGCTCAATTAGTTCTCGCCCCATCATTCCTAACCATACAAAATATCATTAATAATAATATTTATTAAATTTAAAATCAGAGTTAACTAGATATTAATAAATAGAATGAAGTAGCTATCTTAACAGACAAAAATTTGTTTGATTGGAGTGATAAAGTGTCGTTAAAATCATAGAATCAAAATTCCACTGAACCTTTCATCTGTAAATTTTGTCAGGAAAATATTTTGAAACTTCCGTTTGAATGTAAGTGCTCAAAGCTATTTATATAATTTGAAACCCCCTATTTCTATCCAATCAAACATATATCTGATCCTCTTGCAACTGAAAGCATATATCCTGACAAATATTTAATTAAAAAATCTAGTTTTTTCCTGAGGTCAGCAACTGTAATTTTTATTTCAAGTAATTTCTAAGTTTTATTATTTTCCAAAACAGTTTCTATTTCCGTCCAAAGATGTATGGGCGAAATATGATAACAAATTTAAAGAAAAAGAAAACGATAAACACAAACAAACATTCAATAAGAAATTGAAACTAATGAGAAAGAAAGAACAAATAAAATTACAAAAACCCAAACAAACATTCAACAAGAAATTGAAACTAAAGAAGGAAAAAAGAATAAATGAAATTGCAATAACCCAAATAATTAAACTAAAGAGGAAAAAGAATGTTAAAAAGAAGAAAGTTTTAAGAAGATAATCTTACCTCTGTGGCTCTGTTTGCTTTTCACAACTTTGCTCTTTTGGTTTTTGAGTTTTTGCTGCTCGTACTTCACTATAGGAGGGAAAGAAGGATGTTTAGAAAATATTACCTGAGATATTATCCAAATCTTTTTAGATATTATAAATTCTTTTAATTTGTTCAAAAATCCTTTTAGATATTATTAATTCTTTTAATTTTTTAATTAAGAAAATAAAGAGAAGCAAACCCAAACAAACATTCAGTAAGAAATTGGAAATCGGCACATGATGACCACAAAGAAACTAAAGAGAAAAAATAAATAAATGAAATTGCAAAAACCCAAACAAAAATTCAACAAATAAATTGGCGCCATAAAGAAACTAAAGAGAAACTGTGTTGAGAATGAAGAAACTAAAGTGAAACTAAAAAGAAACTGTGTTTAGAACAAAGAAACTAAAGAAAGAAGACACAAACAAACTAAAGAAAGAAGAAAGTTTTGAGAGGATAAGCTTACCTCAGAACTTTCTCTTGCCTATTGACCATTCGCTTTTAAGTTTTAACCACTTTGCTCTTTTGATTTTTCTCTGTGACTCGTACCTCTCTAAAGGCTAATAACCCTTATTTATAGATAATTTAGAGTCTAGCTTGCAGGGGGAAAGAGATTTAGAAAAATCTTAGATGAAAGATTATCCAAATATTTTTATATATTATTATCTTTTTAATATTATAATAATATCCCGTCATCTTTATTTTTTTTTTCTATGGTTAATTTTTATTCTGATATCTAGATAGGGATATTAAATATATACACATATATGTATATATATCTTTTTTTACCCGATATGCATAAGTATATCTACATATATAAATATATATATATATATATATATATCTATATATAATTTTAAATCCACATGTGGTGTAAGATAATTTTCAAGGACCGGCCCCTAGTTTGGTATATTTATGCGTTTCGTTAAAATGGATAACCCCAATTTATCCTTTCTTTCATCACCCTTTGATTTTATATTCATTTTCATATTCATATTCATATTCTAGTTTTATTTTATATTTTTATTATTTTAACCCTCTTTTCAAATTATTTAGATAAAATATGGTGCTCACGGATGAGCAAAAGCGAATGTTAGATATAAAGATAGTTTTTAACCCAACAAAAAAAAAAGAGCTAAATTATACAAAATCCTCCTAAACTTTGGGTCAGTTGCATATAACCCCATAATATTTCAAAATTTAAATTTAACCTTCCCGACCTTTCATTTTTTAACTATTAATCATTTGCTGTTAAGTGATCGTTATCTTTTTAACAGAAATTATCACGTTACATTATGAGATGACACATGTCATCCTACATGGTATATTATATGAATTACTAATTTCATAAAATCTCCCTAAACTTCGAACAGTTGCAAATAACCCTTTGAACTTTAATCAATTACAAATAACCCCCTTAACATTTCAAAATTTAAATTTAACTCCCTTAAAATTTGATTTATAATAAATAACCCTCATGTTATTACTTTAATCATTTTAATAAATTTATTAATTTTTTTACTATCATTTATCAATTAAAATAGTTTTCTTGTATAGAAAAAACTAAAAGAATAATATTTAATAAATATAAAAATAAAAATGTCATCATTTATATAACATTTATTTATTTTCTTGGGTTAATTGAGCATTGATAGTATAAAATTGTTGTCATTTGTGTTAAATATAATCTTGGGATTATTTACTATCGATAATTTAAATATTATATTTTTGTTAGAGGATAGCTCTTACCTTCATTAATTTTTTAATTAGCAATGCATATTTTTTTAATTAGAGGTTCAACGTTTATTTTATAGTTTTCTAAATATTATTCTTTTAGTTTTTGACATACAAAAGAACTATTTTAATTGACAAATATGATAGTAAACATTTTAATAGATTTATTAAAATGATATAAAATAAAGGCATGCAATTTAATATTATAAATCAAAATTTTAAGAGAATTAAATTTAAATTTTGAAATGTTAGGAGGTTATTTGTTATTCATCAGAGTTCAGGGGGTTCTTTGCATCTGTTTAAAGTTCAGGAGAGTTTTATGAAATTAGTATTTTACACAAGATACCACATAGGAAGACACATGTCATCCCATAATCTGGTGTGACATTTTTCGCTAAAAACATAATGGTCGCTGAACAACAAAGGGTTAATAGTTAAAAAATGAAAGATTGGGGGATTAATTTAAACTTTTAAATGTTAGATTGGTTATATGCAACTAACCCAAAGTTTAGGGGCTTTTGTATAATTTAGCCAAAAAAAAAACCCTAGATTTTGAAGTTAAAACTACAAAAGATCAAAGTATCTTGAAATAACTTATAACAAAACAAATACAAAATATCTTTTTCTATTGTAAAAAACAAATCCAAAACAGTTTTTTCAATAAAAGAAAGAGATACTAAAGAAAATATAATTTATGCATGTAAACATTTGCCGAGAACAAAACTGAAATACCTCTTCGAATGCTAAAGGTAGGAATTTGATAGATAATTTGATGATATTTATAAAATTGGATAATTGCTAATTTATAAAAAAAAATTGTTTATTTTTATAAAATATCCTCTTAAATAATGAGTTTTGGTGCAACGAGCATTCCTTACTATTTTTATAGGCACCTAAAATATTTATTTAGTGATACAATTTTACTCTTAATATATTAAAACATGGAGCGATTCACAAGTGCTTATCATTGATATATGGGCACCATAAGTTTGTTAAATTATTTAGAATTGCTGACTATGCTTTTGGACAAAACTAAAATTGAACTTACACCGGCACAACTAACTCATCTAAGTGAGACATCCATTGTTTATTCACTTTGAAAGTGATTAGTCCAGTAATGCCTTTTCACTCCTTGAGGCTATTGTCAATCGCAATCTTAATACATATGGACATTATTGGCTTATTGAAAAAAATTGCCACACTGATAGTGAGGAGTGAAGTGGAACGGATTAGAATGCAATGAGATTTGGTTGCAATTTTAGCTTAATAGAAGTCACCTTTCACAAAAAAAAAAAAAAAAGTTGGAATCAATATCCTTCATGATGGTCTAAGGTCTGAAAATTCAACTAAACAAAAATTGCTCTAATATCAAGTAAACCAGACACAAGGAAGCTTAGAACTAAATCAAAAACACAATCAACTTGGTACTGGCTAGAGACCCATATATTTGTATTATTTCCTTGCAAAATAGTATTACAACAATACATTTGGAATTGTTAACTGTGCTTTTGGAGAAAACTAAAATTGAATTTACATTGATACAACTAACTCACTGTTATGAGTGTAAATGATTTATTAAAAAGTGTAAGTGTATACCATCATAAATAAGTAATATAGAGGTGAGTAGAGTATCCTTCCTGTAAGGATTGATCACTAAGTACCAAAACTTGTAGTCTTAATTATATTTAGTTGATCGATTAGTTGGTGATTGAGATTATAAAATTAAAAATGATTATATATTAATGCAATTGATATGAAAACAACTATGAGAAAAAGCGATATGAATAAAATTTCACTTAGCAAATTTCGGATTGAATCACCTATCTATTCTAGTCCATTGTCTTCCACATGATTGATAGTCGAGTTTTCCTGATTTAATTACTAGCCTTTTCTAAGGTCAAGCAATTCTATAATTAATTGCTAATCTAATATGTCCCTATATGAATTAATACAATTAATCATACATTAAGATTTATAGAACTCATCAAAATTACATAACCCATATGAACACATTCCTATTTCATAAGCAAGTTATGGTTTTATTTATAGGATCTACACACATGCATCTTCTTTCGGTCTCAACATACATATTGAAATCATTCAAAAGATAGCCAATCAATTGAAAGCATTAAGAAAAATAATCAAAACTCAATCATAAAGGAGAAATTAAAACTAGATTTAATAAGTAAAGATCCAATCTGTCATTAGTAAACTATATCATCACCCTAAGAAAATGAAAATTTAGCTCATGATGAAATTAAAAAGAAAATCAAAATAAATTGAAAACTTCATAAACATTACATAAAACTTAATTATTAAATTCTAAAATATAAATATTCAACTATAATATGCATGAAAATGGAAAAATCTAGCCTTCCTTAAAGAAGGTAAAACCTTCCATATAGGTGGCAACATATTCCATTCATGAAAGAGGTCTACCTAAGCCTTCCAAAAAGGAGACATGTAAGAAACAATACAATGCATGAAATTAAACTCTAAGATTGTGTCTCTCCTTGTGTCTTCCACTCCTCTATTTATAGATGAATGGGGTGCAAAGATTTCCACTTGTTAGATATAAATCTTAACTTTAAGCTACCTATGTTGGCCTTGTGGCAACCATGCTTCTCAATTACAGCCAAATGTTGATGGTCAAAATAGTGGATTCTCACATTTTTGTATTCATGAAAGTTGTAGATCTGGATCTTAGCTTGAAAACGCATGTAAGAACTTCTCATTTCAACATTTGCAGCTTAAGTTATGGTCAAATTAGTGGGCAAAGGTCAGACTTAGACAAATTCACGTTCTCAACTTTTGAGCAAAATTTGAAACTCTTGAAGACAGAACTGGATTTTGGCCTCAACATAAAAGTTGTAGGGATTTTTCTTAGCTTTTTATCCATATAAAGAATGCCCTAATCCGACATCTGGAGCTTTAGGGCCTGTTTGGTTCAATGAGAGGGGATGAAATGGGAGGGAATGGAGGGGAGGGGATGGAAGGGAATGGTAGGAGGTTACCTTGTTTCGTTTGGTTGAAGGGGAAGGAAGGAGAAGGTTTTTTAATGATCTTTTGTTTGGTTCAAGAGGGGATGGGAGGGGAGATAATATATAATTTACCATTTTACCCTTATATATTAGTTTATATATTTTTACTTATATAAATTATTTAAATTAATTTACACCTTAATATAAATTATATAATTTTTGAAAACTTACTCTCACCTTAATATGTATACAACAATTGATATAATAATTTTTGGTTTAAACTATGTTTTCAACGAAGGGCTAATTTGACTCTAAAAAAAGATGACTCCAGCAACAATGCTTTAGCCAAAAATGACTAGCAACAATGCAAATTATTTAGATAACCCTATAACGTGGTTCTCAAAATTCAATTGCTGACAAAATTTATTGAGCCGAATGTGCATCAGGATTTGTGAAGATGAAACTATCAGCCATCAGGATTTCTTATATGTTATTGTGCAAAAAATGAGAACACAAAAATAAAGTCCAAATTCACGTTTTTGGCAAAAAGCAGAGGAAGGGAGTTGAGGGCGAGAGACTAGGAGCAACAGCAGCGGAGAGGGCATGAGTTGCAACCATGGGCATTGATGGGATATGACAAAGATTATGAGGATAAATTAGTCCCAATATTTGGCTCCCCTCCAAAACCCCCCAATTTAGAGGGAATCAAAATAAGGGGAGGGAAGGGGAGAGAGAAGCAAATTTTTACTCCCCTCCCTTCCAAAATTTCAAACCAAATGAGGGGAGGGGCTCATTTTTCCTCCCCTCCCCTCCCCTCCCCTCCAACCAAACAAAGCCTTAGATATTGCCTAAAAACTGAAACAAGGTTAAAATTTAGTAGTTTTCGATAATTTCTATTTACTGAAACAAGGTTAAAATTTAGTAATTTTTGATAATTTCTATTTTATTCTAAAATCTTTATTTATTTATCAATTACATCCAAATTTATTAAATTAAGCTCAAATATCATCCATAAAATCATTATATAAGGGAAAATAAATATACAAATATTTTATTTATCAAATTCCCCCACATTTAGCTCTTGAACATCCTCGTACAATAAGGAGTGACTAATAAGTTTTTACTATGCTTTCAACAAACTCAGAAGTCTCAAGTCATAAGTAATAACACAATTGAAGAATAAAGAGATCATAACATTCTTGAATCAACAAACATATAAACTAATAACTTTATTTGAAAATGAATGAACTGAATTTGTAATTGTGACTCATTCTCTCAATCTCTTAGTGTTTAAGGGTAAGTGTTTCGCTTAAATTCAACCGAAAAAATTGTACTACCATAAGCTTACTAAAAATCTCAATCTCCACTACCTAATTCACATGCATAATTCAAATTAAAAGGACTTATTGAGGGTTGTAATGTGGGTAAGGTAAAAGGAATGTAAAACATGATATGAAGGGCTATATTTAAAAAATTAATAGAGCAATTGAAAAATGGACCAACTTATGAATAAATTTATCTCGTCACAAGAACCTACAATTTTAATTCGAATGCTCAATATCTTTTTTTTTTTGGCATAATTCTGCAACTCTAAAGTTGATTATATATACACCCCCACGCTTGTCAAAAGCCTATTTCACAAAGATTTCAAATGCTTTGCTATCTTCTAAAATAGGTAAAAGCACTTGATATATCATTAAAACACATGTTAATGGGTTGAGAACAAAGAAACAATCAATTAAGCTCAAAGGGGCTTATCAACGATATAATTGCAAGGTTGGCTACTTGGCTCTGGCTAAAGAAAGAAAATAAATGTCTTTACCATTTTTAAATGTGCATGTGAAATATAATCTCAACCAGATTTAAAGTAAGTTCTAAAATGACAACTTAATAGGTGAATATCATACATAGGGGTGGAAACAAGCTAGGCGGCCAGTCAGGGGCCTGTAGCCTGGCTTGTGATAGGCCTGTTCAGGCCTGGCCTGTCAGGCTAAAAGGCTAGGCCAAGGCAAAAAAAAGCATGTTTTGCTTAATAGGCCAGGCCAAGGCTTATTGACAAGCCTTTTAGGTGTGTCAGGCCAGCCTGTTAGATATTTAAAAAAAATTAGAGAATGGGGAAATTACATTTCTTTAATTCCATTTTTGAACTTCGGTCAGAATTCTTCTGCTAACCCTATTCTTCATCTTCATTTCTCCATTCTCGTCCATTCGTCCTCCTCACTCCACAGCTCTAGAGCGGCACTGGCACAAGACACGACTGTCCTCTCTTGGACTCCATCCGTCATCACACAGGTGCATGGCATCTGATCTGGCATAGGCGCATGGCCGTCCTGTCTCCGTCGTCGACTCGTCGTCAGTCCCTCATCTCTCTATTATCTCGTCGCCTCTGCTTCAGTCGCCTCTGTCATCTCTGTCGTCTCATCGCCTCTACTTCAAGTAAGATACAGATTTCTGGGTTTTTTTAGGTGGATTTCTGGACATCTGTGAATTGCTCATTTGTTTCTGGTTCATTTGCTAGTTCCTTTTCGATTTTGTGATTCGGCTACAAACTGTTTGTTGCACTAAATATGTTTTATTTTCCATTTTTTATCTGCTCCTTGAGTCATTTAAATGGTTTGGTAGATTCTGCTATAAACAGATTTTTGGGTTTTTTTAGGTGGATTCTAGTTCCTTGAGTCATTTGCTGGTTTTTTTTAGAGGTCAACCATTTGCTTTTTTATATATGCATATATATTTTTAATAGATGAACTCAAATATGGAAACTTCAGTTGCGTTTCTGTTTATCAATGTCTTTGAATGGTGGTTTTAGAAAATGTCATTTTTCGCCTAATATGGTTAATTGCATACACACACATGGGGATACAGGGTTGGGTGTGCCTTTATTATGAGAATCAAGAATATGTGTGCTTTCTTCATGTAATTGATTGCCTACAATTTTGAGAATCAAGAATATGTGTTTCCATCATAAATTGTATTTCTGGTTCATTTGTTTATCATATGTAATTAATTGCTTTCTTCTGCTGTTCTGTTTCTGGTTCATGAACTTCTCTATGTTGCTCTTGTCACTTTAAATAATACATTGCTTTTAATGTTTCAGGTGTAGTTAATGTCATCTCTATTTGTCATTATGGAGCTATATGCCTATGATGCTTTTGTTATAACTGGAATTTCTCTGCTCTACTCTGTTTTTCTTTTCAGATTGGCTATCAAAAAATATATTGGTAATTTTCTTTTCTCTGCTTGGTGTAGGATGATTCAAAAAAGGAAATATTAGCAAAGAGTCAATACAGTATGTGATGGCTTACTAGATCGTTCCTTGATTTTATGCTAGACTTTAATTATGTGTATCAAACAAGTGTATGTTATTTCTTCTGTAAAAGTATGTAACTAACAAGTTATCTTGGTTCTAATGTGTGTTCCTCACTTGTTCTCTTGTATTTTTATGTATTTTGAATCATTGATAGTAATTTATGTAAATTTCGGCCTGTTTAGAAGGCCTGTTTTCAGCCTGTGGCCTTTTGGCTTGTTTTTTAGTGTGGCCTGTAGGCCTATCGATTTGCTTAAAAATTTTTGAAAATTCAGGCCTCCTCAACAGGCTTCAGGCCAGGCCAAGCCCAGGCCTAAAATTTGGCCTCCAACAGGCCAATGGCTAGGCTCAGGCTAATTTGTGCCTTAACAGGCCAGGCCTGTTAAGGCAAAAGCCTGGCCTGTTTCCACCCCTAATCACACACAAGAAAAATAATCATTATTAATCAAATAGGCTCAAAAGCTCATGGTCAGGGGCTTTCAAATTCAGCTTATTCAATCTCAAAATTCATCACCAATCCCAACAATTAGTTGTTCAATCATGCTATGAAATATCTAAATTCAATTGTTCTATACTTAAAACTTATATACTTCTTAAAAACATTAAAAAGCACCTAAACATGATATTTTTACATAAGATGAAACAAAAACATGCCACTAATAAAATACGTCTCAAATGTTAAGAATAACTCTTTAGTTTGCAATCTTTACACACCCCATGAATCTAATGATTTTACTAACTAACTAAATTTATTTTTTTACTACTCCTCCCCCAACCTAAATCAAACATTGTCTTCAATGTCTTCTAGAGCTTAGAAAAAGTTCTTATTTAAAAACCTAAACACATAATAAAGTAAACTAAATGCTAAGAGTAAAACCAGAAGATTAAGGAAAGTTACAATTAAAGAGTGGTATTTAAATTCTGCTTCTAACTGCTGTCTAAAGATTGCCCGCCTCTTTTCTTAACTAATAGATCTAGTTCGGGTTCATAGATTTTCAGTTGATCAATCAGCTGATTAGCAGATAGTGCAGAAATTATGGTATGATAAGTCGCTTAAGGTATGAATCACATTTCCACAGCATGATCAAAAAAAGACTACAGATTATCATATAAACCATTAACATTTAATAATCCTAATGCCTTTTTGTGAAAGTTTAGTTTAGCCCAATATGCAACGCTAAAAATCTATCCAACATTTCCAAACCACCGAGTAGAACGATAAAAGCTTCAGTGTGATAGAACATGTGTCCCATACGTTCAAGCAAGCTTGAGACCTGTAACTCTTGTTCTACTGAAAAGATGTGACCATCCAACTCCTTCACTCAAACCCTTGCTTTCTTCAATGCTTGGACAAAATGGCCACACTTCTACTTAGGCCCTGAATGCCTCCCTCATACATAAAGTAGTTAGAAACTCCCTATCCTTTCCTAAATCAGTTGCACAAAAAATGCAGATAGATTTAAATCTACATTTTAGTGTGATACCCTTTTTCTCTTCTTTAGTCTCAGACATTTTGTGTTTTACAAGTGGAAGAGTACATATTTACACTACTAAAACAACAACAACAAGATCATGCATTTTTCAAAGAGTTTGGAAAAAATTCCAACACGAATGACCGGTTTAATGTTGGGTGAAGAAATTAAATAAAATGAGTAAAGAACATCAAAAGTTATGGAAAATATAAGACATATTAGATAAAAGCATGATTATAAACAGTAATTATGATTATGGCTCACATCTTCCTCTGGTTTTACGTCCAGTAACCACTTAAACGCTTTCTATGAATAGAGGATTTGCTTCCCATCCAGTTAACTTATAAACTAGCAAACATGATCTTTTAATGTCAAATTTTCAAGACAGTAGCGCTCTTTTTCTTTGTTAAATAAGTTTATTAAATCAAGAAGAATACCATGAACATCACCACTAGGATGTGTCTCAAGAGCTTGAATAATATTATCCAATAACTCCTTAGTCCATCCTTTATGAATTGAATTTTATCTTCTCGATTTATAGAAACCATTCCTTTGCTCTTACAGCGCTCAACACATGTCCACCTTGCACATTTATGGCAGGCCTTCATTCTTTTAGCTCTTCTTTTTTTAGAGTAAGAACTTCTTCCCATTCATGGCATAAGTTTAATAAATGACTCATGAATCTCATCAGCTAAACATACCTTAGTTTCAATAATTTAGCATACATCTTCAGGTAGGTCCAAATGCTTGAATATCTTCATTTTTTCAAGTCGATAACCATAGATCTTCTGAGCACATCTTTGGAAAGAGTGGGGAACCTATTTTTAAACTTTGTAAGAGAATCCTCCATGTTAACTTAAAATGAAAATGATGAAAACTAAAATATTTAATGCAGTGAAGTGTGCTATAGTGAGTAGGAAAGAAAAATTAATGAGTAAAGAAAAGAAGTTTTGGTTTGCCTCTCAAACTGTCACCATTTTTTAACATCTTTAGCTAGAAAAAAACCAAACCAATTGAATTTTTTATTTTTATTATTTTATTTATTTATTTTAATTCTAGAAGGAGGGCTTACCTATTGGTTCCTCAAATGTGATGACAGTTTTCAAAGTGTTGTCATATACTCTTTTAGCCTTTGCCCATTCACTTTGAATTTTTGATCACCATCTTGAATTTCCATGGTTCCATATAGCCATACTTGAATCATAGTAAAAGGTCCTAACCACCTTGATCTCAACTTTCCTGGAAAGAGCCTTAACCTTGAGTTACATAAAAGCACTTTTCGTCCCGTGTGAACTCTCTCCTCAAAATTCTTTTATCATGCCATATAATATCATGAATAGTAATTAAGGGCTAATGACTTTAAAAGTGATGTAACTATTAATGAATAAACACTTTTGAAGAATATGATGTGCATTGTGATATAAATATGTTTGAAGATGGTTTATTAAACATTGTGATAATCAGGGACAAAATGATAAATTTACCGACCAATTGGTTAGTTATCGAAGAGGAGACTCATTGGTAACTTGTGATCAATTGCTAGAATTAGCTCTTGAATAATCAATGGGGTGGAATCAAGTGTGTGTGTGAGCATGTGAGATAATGGAAGGAAGCATAAGATTATATGCCAAGTGGCATTTTAAGGACCAAAGGATCAAGGTCCAATAGTCAAACCATTTTCCCTCTCTCTTCTCTCTCAAAGTCGGTTGATAGGTATGGTTCAAGGGAAAATCTGCTTCTTCATCAATATCTCATTCTCTCTCATTATTCTCTATTTTTGCATAAGAGAAGAAGAAAGAGAAAAGAAAAGGTAGGATTTTGACTTATGGAATGCTCTCTTTAGCTCAGATGGTTTTCATTAATATTGTTCAAGAGGTTGAGAGCTTTAATCTTATGGTTTCAGAATTTTGAGAGAAGTATTTTAGACCATAAACAAGTTTGGAAGCTAGAAAATCAAGAAGCTAATCATTGAAATTTGAAGAGGTGAGCATTTGTAGTATTTTGGTATATTTGTTTTGGTCATGGGTTAAGTTTTTGGAATTCTGGATTTTTGCCTTGATTTCATGAGAATTAGAAATGGATGAATTAGATATGGTAATGTGTGGAAAATGGTGTTAGGATGTATTATTATGTCATTGGTTTTGATTGGAATTTGAAAGACTAAGTTTGGGCTATTGGTTGGTTTGTGTCCAATGTATTGGGCTAAGACTAAAATTGTTGATAGGATATGATTTTGGGTATTTTGAGGTTACAAATAGGTTCCTTATGGAATTTTAGGTGGGAATGAACTTTGGTATAAGTTTTAGGACCAATAAGAGACAAATTGAGCAAGCCTAGAAAGTTATATCAATTACTACGATTTGGCTTCTGATAAGCTTCACTCAAGTGAGGTAGGGTCTTACTCGAGTGCAACTTGATATATCCCTTTCTCTTCAGCGTATTAGTAGAGTTCTCAGGCAGAAACTGAGAGTGCACTTCTTCACTTTCGAGTGATAAGGGTTTCCATTTGAGTGCGTAGGGCATCACTTGAGTGCATGTGCATGTAGCACTATGGACGTGTGTCTCGGGTTCACACTCGCAGGCAAGTTGTTAGGAGTGCGCGTGGGCACTCACGGGTATTGGGTGGTCATTTGGGCACTAAGGCTAGTGCTCAAGTGCATTTGTCACTTTGGCATTTTAGTTGTTCTCAGGCTGTCACTTTCTGCATTTCACTCGATGGGACTCGGGTGAATGTGTCCTCACTCGAGTGCCCAGGATGGTGCTAGGTGAATTGGCCGCTCCAAGGTGTGTTGGTACTCTTGGGTACACACTTTCTGCGTTTCACTTGCTGGGACTCGAGTGCGATTAGGGGCATCACTCGAGTGAGGCCTTCTTCACTCAAGTGACTCAGCCAAAAATCAGTGCTTTAACTTCCAAAAAGGGATCTTCAGGGTAGTTTTTCCCAACCCTTTAAGCATGTGTCTAGGTTTCTAATAGTCACCTAAAGAGTTCAAATGATAACCGACTTTGAGTATTATGGAATTAAGAATTTGGAAAAGAAATTGAACTGTTGTCCCTAATCTTGGTTAAAGGGTTTGACATCTGCTGTACTCGTGAGCCCACTGTGCCGAGGAACGTCAGGAAAGAATAAGGTAGTAACTCTTTCTCTTGTACTGTGTATAGAACATTGTGTGTATGTTGTCATGCATTGAGATGCTTTGAGCATAGTGATTATAGCGTAAGCTGTCGTATTGAGCATAGTGAATACAGCGTAAGCTGTCATATTAAGTATAGAGATTACAGAGAAAGCTATTGCATTGTGTATACAGCCGTAAGTGCTGTCGTGTGTGGCGTGAGCCATGCATCATTGTGTTGCTGCTAAATATGATCTTATATGCTATGTGTTTATATATTGTATAAGTGATTTGTTACTACTGGGATTTTCTTGAATCTCATTCTTTCCATTGACTAACCTTTAGACAGGGCAAGTGGCTCCAAGGAAAAATGGACGACGAGGAGCAGCTAGGACCTTGTAGGGATATTACTTTTGGGTTGTTGGTTATCCATTTGGATTTGAGATTACTGTATATTATTTTTGGGATAAAAATACTATTTTGGAATGGTATTGTAATCCTTTATATGGGAAACATTAAACCCTTAGTGAGTGAATCCCTAGAGTTGCTGGGACTTTATCATACACTCTGATATGTTTGAATGCGACTAACTGCACAGATAATTATATTCGAAACTTGAAAATTGAGACCAGAGAAGGGATGAAGTTTTGAAAGAATTTGTGAAAACCCTCCTGTAAGGAAGGGATTGTAAATGACTTTTGATGATTATTGGTCTCTATTTCATTTTAATTACATATTTTGAATCATAATTACGGCTTTAAGGCAGGGGGTTACATGCCACATTTTTGTCTTCTGCTTGTACAACTCGGCATTCTCATAAGCTGCTTGTCTGAATTCTTCAAGCTCATTGAGTTAGAGAAGTCTCTTCTCACCATTTAGCTTTAAGTCAAAATTTAAGGCTTTTATTGACCAATATGCTTTGTGCTCCATTTCTACTGGAAGATGGCATGCTTTTCTGTAGACCAATTGATATGGGGATGTACCAATTGATGTCTTAAAGGCAGTTCAATAAGCCCAAAGTGCATAATCTAATTTCCTTGCCCAGCCCTTCCGATTGGAATTCACAATCTTCTTTAAGATCCATTTCAGTTCTCTGTTTGAGATTTTCACTTACCCACTAGTTTATGAGTGATATGGAGTTGCAACTTTATGAGTTACTCCATATTTAGCTAATACTAATTGAAGTTGTTGATTGTAAAAATACCTTCCTCTATCACTGATAATAGTTCTAGGCACTCCAAATCTTGTAAAAATATATTTCTTCAAAAATTTCAGAACCACTCGAGAATCATTGGTAGGACAAGCAGTTTCTTCAACCTACTTGGAGACATAATCAACAGCTAGTAAAATAAACTGATTGCTAAATGAGGATGGAAAAAACCTCATAAAATTGATCCCCTATACATCAAAAGGCTCAACTTCTAAGACGTTAGTTAAAGGGGCTTCATGTCTCTTTGAGATTTTTCCCTTTCTTTGACATCTGTCACAGGTTGTCATAATTTTGTGGGCGTTCTTGAAGAATGTAGGCCAGTAAAATCCAGATTGAAGGACTTTAGTAGCTATTCTATGTGCTCTAAAATAACCACCATATGGGGATGAATGGCAGTGATTTAAGACGGTGGCCATTTCTTCTTCAGGAACATATCGACTGATAATTCGATACGGGCATTGTTTATATAAGAAAGGATCCTCCTAAAGGTAATGCTTTACATCAGCTAGAAACTTCTTCTTTTACACTTTAGAAAGTTCATAAGGAATTACTCCACTTATCAAATAATTTACAAAATCGGCATACCAAGGGGTGGGTTGTGATTGCATGACAAAAAGTTGCTCATCTGAGAAATTCTCCTTGATTGATGATGCTCTCTTTTGTTCAGATGGCTTTAACTAAGAAAGATGATCTGCAATGAGATTCTCAGTCCCTTTTTGTCTTTAATTTTTAAGTCAAATTCTTACAGCAGAAGACCCATATGATCAATCTAAGCTTAACATCTTTCTTCTCAATCAAATATTTGATTGTTGAGTGGTCCGTCCAGACAATGACTTTTGACTCGATCAAGTAGGCTCTGAATTTGTTGAATGCAAACACTACTACTAAAAGATCCTCTTCTATTGTTGCATAATTCAGTTGTGCGTCTGAGAGTGTCTTGCTAGCATAATCAATGGCATGAAAAACCTTGTCTCTTCTTTGGCCTAAAACAGCTCCAACTATATAATCACTTGCATCACACATCATTTCGAATGGAAGGTTTCAATCTGGAGCTATGATAACTGGTGCAGAAATCAAGGCACTTTTTAGAGTTTGGAAGGTTGATAAATATTCCTTATTAAACACAATCTCTAACAACATGAAAAGTTGCTTTGTGATTTTTGAGAAGTCCTTGATGAATCTTCTATAAAATCCCGCATTTCCTTAAAAACTCCGAATGCCCTTTATTAAGGAGGGAGGTGGTAGCTTTTCAATTATTTCAATCTTGGCTTGATCTACTTCAATGCCTAGATCAGATACCTTGTGACCCAGCATGAATCCTTCTTTCACCATTTAATAGCATTTCTCCTAATTTAAAATCAAATTTGTCTCCACACAATGTTGTAAGACTTTTTCCATATTTAAAAGACAATGATCATATAATTTTCTGAAAATTAAGAAATCATGCAGGAAGACTTTAATAAACTTTTCCACCATATCTTAAAAAATCACCTTTATACTCCTTTAAAATATTGCTGGTGCTTTACATAAACTAAATGGCATCTTTCTGAAGGTAAATGTACCACATGTAAAAGTTGTTTTCTCTTGATTCTTTATATAGTTGTAATTTGATTATATCTTGTGTACCTATCCAGAAAACAATAATAGGCTTTCCCGGCTAGTTTGTCAAGCATATGGTCTATAAATGACAACGGGAAGTGATCTTTTCTAGTAGCTTTATTGAGCTTTCTGTAGTTAATGCACATTCTCCAGTCAGTCACTATTTATTATGGAATCAGTTCATTTTTCTTATTAGGCACCACTGTCATTCCACCTTTCTTTGGCACAACTTGAATTGGACTTACTCATTGACTATCAGAGATTGGGTAGATGATACCAGCATCCAACCACTTTATTACCTCCTTTCTCACCACCTCCTTCATATTCGAATTGAGTTTTCTCTGGAGCTCGACTAATAGCTTGTAGTTATCTTCCATTAGGATCTTGTGCATACAAATTGAAGGACTAATTCCTCTTATATCAGCTATTGATCATCTAAATGTTTTTTTCTACTCCCTTAGAATCTTAATAACTTTTCTCCTTTATCAAGAGTAAGAGCTGCAAAGACTATCACTGGTAATATTGAATTTTCTCCCAGACAAGCAAACTTTAAGTGGGATAGTAGTGTTTTCAACTCCAGTACTGGTGATTTTTCTATTGATGGTATCAACTTACTCGGCCTTTCTCTGAAATCTTCAAATGGTTTCTTGATAAAAATTAGGAAATTTGCTTCAAGATACCCAAATTGCTCCAAGACTTCAGGATTAGTAGATTTTGATATATCTACCATTCTCTTTACTAATGGTTGATCTATACAATTTTCGTTTACCAAGTCTTTTGTGCAATTGGTCAATGTATCTACTTTGTAACAGGTATCACCTTTATTTGGAAAGGATAAAGCCTTAAAATTGTTGAAAGATACTTGATTATCTTGAACTTGCAAGGTTAACTTTCCCTGTTGCACATCTATTAAAGTTCTCCCGGTTGTTAGGAATGGCCTCCCAAGAATGATAGGAATTTCTTAGTCTTCTTCCATATCAAGTATTATGAAATCAGCTAGAAATATGAGTTTTTCCGCCTTTACCATAACATCTTCTAAAACACCCCTATGATGTTTTATTGATTGGTCAGCTAGAAGTAATGAAATTATGGTAGGCTTCATCTCTCCAAGACTGAGTTTTCTGTAAACAGATAGAGGCATAAGATTTACACTTGCTCTTAGGTCACATAGTGCTCTTTCAAAGTTACATTAACCTATAGTGTAAGGTATGCAAAAACTTCTTGGATCTTTCAATTTTAGTAGTAATTTCTTTTGTAGAATAATACTGCACTCCTTAGTAAGTGTAACTGTCTCAAATTCCTCAAGTTTAAGCTTATTTGAGAGAATATCCTTAATAAATTTTGCATAACTGAGCATTTAGGCAAGAGCGTCTACGAAAGTGATGTTGATATGTAACTTTTTGAAAATCTCTAGAAACTTTTCAAACAGTTTGTCCAGTTTTGCCTTCACAAGTCTCTGAGGGTATAAAACTGGTGGTACATATTGAAGAGGGTTATCTGGAAAGCTAATTCTTCTTGGTAGCACATCATCCTCTTTAGGTTTCCATGTTTCCTTCTTATGTTCTTCTTCACTTTCTTTATTTTCTCTATCGTTCTTCTTTTTAATTACAAGATCTTTTGATTATTTCCCACTCCTTACTACAATAGTCTTCACATGCTCTCTTGGGTTTCTTTTGGTATCACTTGATAGAGTTCCTGGTTGTTTGAAATTTAGCATATTTGCAATTTGGCTCATTGGATCTCCAAGTTCTTTATTAAGGCTTCTTGGCTTTTGAGTGTTGCGTCAGTCCTAGCCATGAATTAAGATGTATTCATGGTTAGTTGAGCCAGTGCATCTTCCACATTTACTTTCTGTTGTGATGGATTTGGTGGTTGGAGAGCTTGTTGCTGGTTGTTCCCTTGTTGCTTGAACGCATTTTGATTATTCCTCCAACCAAAGTTTGGATGATTTCACCAACTTGGATTATAGTGTTTGAGAATGGGTCGTTTCTTTGATTCCTGATGTAATAAGCTTGCTCTGGCATGAATGGGTGTCCTTTTTGACATTGCGTGCTCACATGAAGTCCTTTACATCATCACAAGTTTCAATAGGAATTCTAATTACATTTTCTTGGTTTGTCAATGAACTCACTTGCTTGGATATAAACGCAATTTAAGAAGACAAAGTTATGAGAATATCCAGCTCGTGTACTCCAAGTACTTTCTTTGACATGTTACGTTTAGAAGGCCATTGGTATGCATTGGATGCCATCTCCTCAAGTAGATTATAGGCATCATCTAGACCTTTTCCCATTAAAGACCCTCCAGCTGCAGCATCTACAAGAATTCTAGAGGTTTGTGTCGTCCCATTATAAAAGTTTGCAGTTGCCAGTAATCTAGTAATCTATGATGAGGACATCTCCTTAGCAACTCCTTGTATCTTTCTTAGGCTTCATAGAGACTTTCTAGTTCATGCTAGGTTAATGAGATAAATTCATTCCTCAATTTAATAGTTTTTTTCTGAAGAAAAGTATTTTGTCAAAAATGTCTGCTCCAAGACATCCCATGTAGTTATGCTTCGAACTGATAGTAACTGTAACCAGCTTTTAGCCTTATTTGTGAGTAAAAAATGAAAAGTCTAAGTCTGATGGCATCATTAGTAACACCATTATGCTTGAATGTGTAGCAGATTTCTAAGAAGTTGGATATATGTGTGTTAGGATCTTCTATCGGTAAACTACTGAACTGATTTGCTTGCACCATTTGGATAATTATAGGCTTGATTCCAAAATTATTGGCTACTACTGGCAGATTTCTGATTCCAGAAATTGTCTCTATGACTATTGGTGTTGTATGATCATTGAGTGTTTTGGTATCTTTTGCTTCTTCCCCTGAATTTACCATCGAATTGCTTAGGATTGAAGTACACTGCTTTCGAACTCTTTGATTTCTTTGATAAGTTCTCTCAATCTCATAATCAAAAGGCTGTAGTTTAGTCTCCTTCGATCTAGTCATGCATTAAGCAAAAGCCTGAAAAGCAACACAAGACACCAAAAAGAAAAAAAAATGTAATATGAAGACCAAATTAGTATTAAAATTACATGGTATTAATATTATTGACAACAATCTCCAGCAACGATGCCAAAAACTTGTTATGAGTGTAAATGATTTATTAAAAAGTACAAGTGTATACTGTCGCAACCAAGTAATATAGATGTGAGGAGAGTACCCTTCCCACGAGAATTGATCATTAAGTACCAAAACTGGTAATCTTAATTCTATTTAGTCGATCAATTAGTTGATGATTGAGATTACAAAATTAAAAATGATTAAATATAAATGCAATTGATATGAAAACAACTGAGAAAAAGCTCTAGAGATCATATTTCACTTAGCAAATTTCAAATTGAATCACTTATCTATTCTAGTCCAATTTATTCCACATGATTGATAGTCCAGTTTTCCTGATTTAATTACTAACATCTTCCAAGTTCAAGCAATTCTATAATTAATTGCTAATCCATTATATCCCTATATGAATTAAAACAATTAATCATGCATTAAAATTTATAGAACGCATCAAGACTACACAATCCATATGAATATATGCCTATTTCATAAGCAAGTTATGGTTTTAATTATAGGATCTACACACGTGTATCTCCTTCTGTCTCAACATACATATTGAAATTATTCAAAAGATGGTCAATCAATTGAAAGCATTGAGAACAATAATCAAAACTCAATCATGAAGGAAAAATTAAAACTAAATTTAATAAGTTAAGATTCAATCTATCATTAGTAAGCTAGATCAACACCCTAGAAAAATGAAAATTTAGCTCATGATGAAATTAAAAAAAATCAAAATAAATTGAAAACTTCATAAACATTACATAAAACTTAATTATTAAATTCTAAAATATAAAGATATAACTACAAGATGTATGGAAATGGAAAAATTTAGCCTTTCTTATTGGAGGTAAAACTTTCCGTATAGGTGGCAATCTATACCATCCATGAAGAAGGTCTACCTAAACCTTCCAAGAATGAGGCATGCAAGAAACAATACAATGCATGAAATTAAACTCTAAGATTATGTCTCTCCTTGTGTCTTCCACTCCTCTATTTATAGATGAATGGGGTGCAAAAATTTCCACTTGTTAGGCATGAATCTTGACTTTAAGCCACCAATGTTGACATTGTGGCTACCATGCTTCTCAATTACAGTGAAATTTTGATTGTCAAAACGGTGGATTCTCACATTTTTATCTTTATGAAAGTTGCAGATCTGGAACTTAGCTTGAAAATGCATGTGAGAGCTCCTTATTTCAACATTTGTAGCTCAAGTTATGGTCAAATTAGTGGGCAAAGGTCATATTTGGACAAATTCACGTTCTCAACTCCTAAGCAAATTCGAAACTCTTGAAGACAGAATTGTGTTTTGACATCAATATAAAAGTGATAGAAATTTTTCTTAGCTTTTTATCTATATAAAGAAAGTCTCAATCCGACATCTAAAACTCTAAATATTACCTGAAAACTGAAACAAGGTTAAAATTTATTGGCTTATTGAAAATCCCCTTGGTCCAGGATACTGATGCCCTTTTACTCCTCAGGCTATTGTCTATCACGATTTTGATGTAATTGGACATTATTGGCTTATTGAAAATGTTGCTACACTGATGGTGATGAGTGAAGTGGAATGGATTTGCAAGGAGTGCAGCGAGATTTGGTTGCAATTTTGTCTTACAAGGAGAATTCAATTTTATGGAAATATGCTCTGATACGATGTAAACTACTAGACGCAAGGAAGCCCAAAACTGAATAAACAACCTAGTCAACTTGGTACTGACTGATGTCTTATATTGTTTCCCATACAAAATATTATGACAACAATACATTTGGAAAAAACTAAAATTGAAATTACATCGAAATAGCTAACTCATATAGTGAGGCATCCTTTGTTTATTCGCCTTGAAAGTAATCAGTCAAATGATGCCCTTTCACTCTCCGAGACTATTATCAATTGCAATCTTGATACATATGGACATTATAGGCTTATTTAAAAGGTTGCCAAACTAATGGTAAGGAGCGACGAGGAATGTATTCGCAAGGAGTGTAGTGAGATTTGATTGTGTAATGCCCCAAATTTTGAGCAAAGGCTAATTATAATTATTGTGAATGATTATGTGGATTAATGTGGATTTGAGATCCGGATTAAGTATTGGGAATGCCCAACACCTTGTATTTTAGCATAATTATGTGATAAAATAATTATTGGGCTAAATATAGGGGTAAATGGCGCATGAAAGAAGGAAAAGAATTTGATTATGTATTATGTTGCAATATTAATTAATATGCCATACTTAGTGGAAAATTGAAAGAATGGCTCTAAATTAGTTATTAATGGAAGAGATTAATTACTAACTAAGAGGATATGAGATGTGAAATTAAAATGGCTAATGAAGTGATTAGAGTAACTAATTGGTTACTTATTCTATTGAAACCAATGAGAAGTGAACACTTGTCAAGATGAGGTCAAGAGGGAGGGCTTTGGAAAAGTCAAATAAGCAATATTTTACCAATTTCTATTCCCTCTCTCCTCTCATTTTCGTCCAAAGGGCAGGGGGCAGATTTTTCTGCCATTCTTCATCATCTTCACCTCTCATATCTCTCTCCTCTCTCCTCTCTCCATATTTTCGTCCTCCATGGCTGCTTAAGAGAGAGGAAGAAATCTTGATAAAGGTAAGCCATTTTGACCCTCTTAATGGCTTCTAATGGAAAAATGCTCTTCTAAAGTTGTTCCTTGTGTTGAGAGCTTCAATTTCATGGTTTTAGATTTTTCATTTGGTGGTGTTTGAGCTCTCACGAAATTCTAGACTTGGGTGAATCAAGGAACTCCTTTAGAGAAAGTTGTAGAGGTGAGTAAGACAAACCTTTTCATATAAATTTTGTGGCCATTAGTTAGGCCTTGAATTTCTGGAAATTTAGCCCTAATTTTCGTGATTTAGGGTTATGGGGGAGTATGGTATGTTGTTGTTATGCTTGTTTAGTGTTTTGAAGTGATAGAATTGCATTGAAGCTTAAAAGTGAAGTTTGACCACTTTGTGCTGGTTTTTGTGCATTGGGAAAAACAGGGCATGTCAATGGGTTGTGATTTTGGTCATTTTGAGGTTACCATTGTGTTCCTTATGGAAAATTGTATGGGAGTAAGTTTGGTTAATGATTTTGGAGTCATTGCACACTTTGATAGAAAATTGGAAAATGTTGTCAATGTGAACTCTATTCTAGGCAGTCAGTTTGTACGAAAGTTTTGAATTATCAAATGGTGTTGAAAAATCCTGAAACTTTTTAGTCTTAAATTTCACATCCTAAACTTCAAAATGGACAAGTAATTCATGTTATTTCATTTTGTGAACTGAGATTTATGCTTTGCCAAAGTTTGGGATCAAAACTGAACTTTATTTTGGGGCAATGTTGAGTTTTGTGTAATTCTGGAATTTTGTGATGATTTCTAGTAATGGTTCATATTTTTCCTATAAAGGGGATTTATATACCTTTCATTTGGCTTTGGAATCACCTCATTTCGATTTTTCTAGAATTAGTTATAATTTTTGGAAGTTCAGCTAGGAAACAGAATTTTCTTGGCCGTGGCCAGATGTTATGAACCGCGGCCCAAGACCTTATGTGCATCCATTGGCCGCAGCCCATAGGTAGGCTGGCAGTGGCCAACCCCCAAAAATAAGCATTTTGGACTTTTAAAAGGTGACCTTTGATCAAGTGTTTCCCAAGCCTTTAGGCATGTGTTTAGGCTTTGATTAGCCACCTAAAGGTCATGAATGGTAACCAAATTTAAGTGTTATGAAAATGAGAATTTGGAAAAGAGAATGATCCTATGTCCTTATTTGGTTATAGGGTTGGGTATTCACCCTGATTATAGTTCGATATCCGCTCGGATTGCGAGTAGCCGATGCTGGAGCATACGTGGAAAGAATAAGAGTAGGGAACTTACCTCTCCTACATGTATTGATATTTGTGTTTGTGTATTGATGCATGTTATTGCTTTGCTTGATTATGTGAAATATATATGAATGATTGAAGCTCTGTTTCTATTTATGCTATGGCCATGAGTATATTGTTGAAACATTGAGCATGCGGATATGTCATTATGTGAGCACGAGTTATTGTGATACAAGCATGTCATACATTAAACACTTATCTTACATGCATATTGGTATTTGTTTCCTACTGGGATTCTCTAGAATCTCACCCTCCCCTACCAATATTTTAGACAGGATAGGTGGCTCAAGGAAGGAGCAATCGACTAGGGCCGGCGAGAATTTCTTATGGGCATTTGGATTTGGTAGTTGGTTATCATTAGATGTTGGGGAAAACTATATATGTT
Source organism: Inga leiocalycina (assembly GCA_963242795.1). NCBI lineage: Eukaryota > Viridiplantae > Streptophyta > Magnoliopsida > Fabales > Fabaceae > Inga > Inga leiocalycina. The sequence continues at coordinate 57,738,830 of OY725327.1, read as the reverse complement.
CGGATGATAGGTTGGAATATGTATTTAGAACGAGTATTGTGTAATTCCCATTTGAAAAATTGTAAAGAGCGTATATGCCCTATGAATCTTTAGTGAAGGTATGAATCCGGGATTGTCGGTATTATTATTGTGCACTCTGATATTTATATAAATATGATTTATCTTTATGAGATAATTGTATTCGAAATATGAATGTGTTTGTGAAAGTGTTTGTGAAAGAAATTTGTGAAAATCCTATCTTATGGATGGAAATGTAAACATTATTTGATTATTATTAGTCTCTATTTCACTCTAATCGTGTGTTTCGGATATAATTACGGAAGGGGTTACAGGTTGCAATTTCAACTTAATAAGAGAATTCAACTTAATAGAAATTTGCTATGATACCATGTAAATTAGACGGAGGGAAGCCCAGGACTAGAGCTGTCAAAATGGCCTGAGCTTGTCAGGCTAACCTATCTAAATAGATGGCTAGGCTTGTAATTTTGGTAGTGTAAAAGGAACTAGGGCTTAAATGGGTTAGCCCCGTTAGAGCTAAACAATAAAAGGTCAGGTCCTTTTAAGCACATCTATTTTTCATTTTTTAAAATAAAATACTCACTCTTATTATACAACACCTCTTCCTTGGGGAAAAAAAACTTAGTTACTTCAATTCACACACATTTGTGCTCTAATGAAAGTTTAAAGGTTCAAGTTGATGTGTAAATTGTTTAGCTCTAACCACTTGCCATACATCTAATGACGCTATATATATGATTTACTCTGATTCATGCATCTACTGCGCACAGGATAATTGAACTTCCGAAAGTAAAAGAGCATAGTATTTTTCCTAAGACAATATAATTTTAGTCTAAGTTTTATTTCTTTTCAAGACTTTCTCAAATTAAATTTGAAACTAAATAATATTATAACAAAGAAAATTTAATAGTCATACTAAATTATATATATAATAACTATGAGATTTGCTTGTCTTTTAACTATTAAAATTTTTTTATATATGATTACAAAAAGGTGGTAAATTATTTATTTTTGATTATTTTTGAGTTGGATAATAGTGTATTAGTGTTTGAATTTTGATTTGCATTTGTTTTTGAAGTTTAGACAATAATTTGACACTTTATTTTAAAACTATAAGGGGTAATAGTAGCCCAAAACGGATAATATTGAGAGCGAAATACTGTGATGTTGTAATTGGTATAATATTAGGTTCAAGCCGATGTGTTAGTGAGGACACTAGGACCAAAGGGGTGAAAGACACCTTATAAGGGCTTGAATATCTCCTCCTCTTGACGTGTTTGAAAATAGTGAGAGGTGACAGTATCCCAATTCGAACAATATCTAGAGCGAGACACTTGGATGTTACTATTGGTATCATAATCAGAATTGAGCCAATTCACTGGCGACATGCCAGGCCAAAAGGGGGTGAAAGACACATTATAGGGCATGGATACCTCGCCTCTCGATACATTTTAAAACCATGAAGGGTAATGGTGGCCCCAAAGCGGATAATATCAAGAGTGACACACTCGGATGTTACACCTAATATGTCTTTTTGAATTGGTATAACTATAATTACCTTCGCTTGATTTTGAAGCTAAAAAACCAGGGAGTGTCCTGTTGAAAATTACAAGCACTATAGGGATCTCTAGCAATCATTTTAATATAGAACCACTTTTGGAAATGCTAACTGTGCTTTTGGAGTAAACTAACTTCGATACAACTAACTCATCTAGTGAGGCATCTATTGTTTTTTCACCTTGAAAGTAATTAGTCTAGTGATGTCTTTTCACTCCTCAAGGCTATTGTCAATCACAATTTGGATATAGGTGGACATTATTGACTTATTGAAAAGGTTTCTACATAGAGAGCGAGGAGTGAAGAGGAGTGGATTCATAATGAGTGTAGTGAGATTTGGTTGCAATTTTGGATTAATAGGACTTGCCTTTCACAAAAAAGTTGAAACCACATCTAGATATTCAGAATTCAACTAAACAAAAATATGCTTTGATATCATGTAAACCAAACGCAGAGAAGTCTAGAACTGAATAAACAACCCAACCAACTTGGTACTGACTAATGACAAATATATTTATATTATTTCCTGTACAAAATAATATTACAACAATACATGAAATGTGGGCCGAACTAAACTCATGAAGCCCATACAAAGTAATTCCAGAAACATATTTTTCAAATTAATTTGTCTCTCTAATAAATGGATATATATATATATACATACAATAAACAATATATGTTATAATTAAACAATTTATTTAGTTTTAATGTCTCTAAAAGGTTAACTGAGTCTTATATTAACTTATTAAGATCAAAGTGAGTATTACATTGGCAAGCTAGAGCTTGGGGGTTACATTACACAAAAACAGTGCTGCATGCCAGAGGGGGATTCTTGCAATTCATTGTTCCACATATTCGTAAATTTCAGTGTTGAGCCGTGGATGGGCCTTGTTTGGGCCTATTTAAGAGTCCATAGATTTATTCTAACTGGGCCCTTAATAAGTAGTAGTTGTAAATCTAATATCCCAGCTGGAACGGGCGTTGGCTCATTCCTGGTCTATAAGGGTGTGTTTGATATAAGGGATTTGGAGAAGAAGGAAGGGAAGAAAAAATTTTTATGGGTTAGATTTAAGAAAATTGAAAAAATAGGGTTATAAAATTTTAATAGAGGGAATATATAAAATAAAAAAGTAAGAAAAATTAATTAAAAACATTTAACCCCACTTCTTTTATTTTTTTAAATCAAATTAAAAAAAATTTTCCTCCGCCCACTTAACTAACTTCTACATATATAACAGAAATGAGTACAATATAATTTCATTTTTTATATCATTGGAGACAAAGCAAATAAAAATGAAAGACGTGATTGTTTTGTATCCAAACAAAGTAACAATATATATACTCGGTCGGATCCATTTTATAAGATATCTTCGATAAGTTATTTTTAATATTTTTTATAGGACATTTTGATAGTTTCAATAAGTATTAAATCGGGCAAAAAAAAAGTATTAAATATTTTGTTCATATTTAATAATAGTAATAAGAGAGGGTTGAAATTAATCCTCCCTGCAATCTAAAAGAAAATTTAATCAAAATATGAGGTTGACAGGGTAATTGAAGGTGTTCCCCCCCCCCCCCAAATCTACCCCTTACGAGAGAGAGATGTGGCATATAATAAATGTATATTTAAAAATGATATTCTTTGATAGAGGTAAAATAGGTATATTTTATCAATTTAATTCAAATAACTTAGCTAATATTCTTTAGTTGCTGTGACCTAGTTCACTACATCGTATATTTTATACAAGAAGGAATATAATGTTAACGTTTAGTATAATTAATACGAGAATATTCAATAAATGCGCTTCTCAGAATTTAAATTTGCATTCTTCTTTTTACAAAAGTAAAGTTTCTTACCATCTCAACTAACATCTTATTTATAGAAATTAAACGAGTTATACAACGAATCAATAGATGCAGGCATATATAATTCTCTCTCGACGGGAGAATTAGGAATTGATGGTGGTCGGTGGAAGGGGAAAAAGAGACGTAGACCCGGAAAAGAAAGGCGGTGGTGAAATTAGGAGGAGAAAGTGGGGCGGTCGGATGGTGGCTCCCAGTCACATCCAATGGCTCACATGCTTCTACACTTCTCCATTGCAAAACATAATGGTAGGCTCAGACTTAAACCGAACATTTGGCGATCATCTTGTGATGAAGCAACGTTAAATTGGGGACCCTGTCACTGCTTATGATTGAGAGAGAGAGAGAGAGAGAGAGAGACAGAGTCAATGTGTTCACTATACGTAGTCAGCTATGTTCTAGAAGGAATGCCACCTTTTTGACTTGTTCTGCTGCTGGTATTCTCATTCTAGAATCTAGATAATATCCCCTCTGGTATTCCAATTAATTAGTGAGGGTAATTTTAAAAATTACTTAGATTTTAGTATAAATTTCTGTTAGTTGGTGTCTTATGATAAAGATTAACGAAAGTATAAGGCATCAACTACAAAAACTCACAAATCAATAAAAACAGTTAAAAGCATTAAAATTGTTCTAAAATTCAAATAATTTTTAATATTACCTCTCCTAACTACAATAAACTTAAATATCATATTAATTATTATTCTCTAACACTACCTTTATTAAATATAGGCAGACATGAAAAAATAAATTAAATGTTCCTTGAAAACTTGCAAGTGACTTATAAAAAGAATCAATAATATTTGTTAGTTGGTGCTTTATGCTCTCTCCAGTCCTATTTATAAGAGCTTAATAACTGAATTACACAGTTTGAGAAAATGGTTAAAATTAGTTAAAAATAATGAGTATGTCTTGAAATAAACTTTTTTTTTTCAAGTATACCTTTATTTATGAGGAGACAAGTAAGAGAAAGAAATAGAGTAACATAAGTATTACCAACCCTTTAATTAATACAATATATATATAATTAATGAGAGGCGCAAATGGAAAAAACTTATTAAATGTTGAGACAACTTTTGTTGGGCTCTTATAAAAAGAATCAAGACAATTCAAATTTTGAGCTTTTATAAAAAGAACTAAAGGGAGTAATAAGGACTAGAGGGAGTATTATCTTAGTTATATGTGTGTGTAGTACTCCCTCTGTCCCTATATATAAGGTCATTTGAACCGAATCGTGGAATTATAAGAAACAGTTAAAATTAGTTAAAAATAATAAATATGTAAGAAATATAAATTATTTTAAAAAAATGTCACTATATATGAATGGGTAAGAGAGAGGATAATAATAAAAAAAGGGTTGAAAGAGAATATATGAGAATAAATGATGGGAGAGTAATTGAGAGTAAAATAAATAAAAAAAAAAATGGATTATTGAAACAAATTCAAAAAAAAAATCTTATAAAAAATGACAAACTCATTCAAAAAGATAAAGATATTATGTATAGGGATGAAGGGAGTATACAGGCAATTAGATATTTAGAGCTAATAAAGTAGGGGTAACAGAATGACATAAGATTTTTTTTATATATATAAAATATTATAGGTAAAAAGAGGAAGTAAGCACACGCAAGACAGCAATACACACCAAGCATCCCTTCGTAACAATGTTTACAAGACGGAGTAAAGACTTTAAAGTTTAAATACGATTAATAAAACTACTCCAAATAATGTGCTCAAATTAAGGCCTCCAATAAATTTTGTGTATTTGAATTAGTTTTTGAGAATAATTTTTACGATTTATAAAATAAATATATAAAAAAAATTTTATCACGATTTATAAAAAATAATTTTTAAAATCACGGTTTAGGTGTTTTTTAAATACTTACCATGAAAATGAAATAAGATTAAAAATGTGAGTTAGAGAGGGAGAAGAAAATGACAGGGGAATCTGATGATGAGACAGGGCATGGTAGGTAGATAGAGAGGAAGCACTAAAATGTGAGTGAAGAAGAGAAAAGCACGATGATCATAAATTAATCATATAGAAAGATATTATTGTCATATTGGAGTTGTGCTGATATTAGTCAAGTCCTAATAAGTGATAATAGTCAGATTTTCATATAAAAAAAATATATTAGTCAAGTCCTGGGTGGCATCCAAGATGATTAAGAATGGCGTTTTATATTATCAATAATTAGGAATATATTTTTGAGAAAAATACAGAAAAATACCACTTGAATTTCAAAATTCTAAATTAGTCCTTTAACAAAGATTTGAGTTGTCAATCTCATTACCATTCTTGCCAATCCCATTATCATTCTTGTCAGCTGGATTTTAAAGTTCAAATAATATTTTTCTGTCTTTTTCCCTCAATTTTTTTAATGAGTTTTCTATTTTGTCGATTTTGAAGGACTAACTGTGAATTAGTAATTTCCTTTTTGTTATTTTTTTTCAATTTAATCAAGAGCGTAATTCCTTTTAAAACTTAAAACGCAGAGAATTTTCTTCTCTTTAATAATTGTGCTTCACGAGATTTAAAATTTTATTTTTCTTTTTTACGGGAATAATGTCACTTAATTATAGTATCAACTAACAATTTATTGATTTTTTTTAATATAGCATATTGATGTGTAGAGAAGTGAAACAAAAATAATGTGGGGCCTGCATGCGTCTTCTAGAAAGGACGCATTATCACTTGCTCCATCGTCCTATGCAATCCTATGTACGCCTATCCTCATAAGATAAGATATATTTATAGAACTGATCTTAGTTTTAAATAATATATATGATTTTTACATTTGTCAATATTTTTTATTTTACTTATATTGATGTTCCCTCAATAATAATTAAGAAGAAGAATGAATGAAGAAATTAATAAAAAGCATGTTTGTTTCAACTTAAAAAAACTTATAAGTTGCTTTTTACGTAAATCGAGACACAACTCCTCTCACATACTTACTTCGTATACCGTAAATCACTATTAAAAAGCAACTTATAAGCAATCGAATCGCTCAACCAAACATACCCAAAGATGATTAGAGTGTTTTAAAAAATACATATGATATTAACTAACTTAATCAATTTTTTTAATTTAATTTAATTAAATAAATATTTTTTATATTAAGGATATGAGGGTATTTATGTATGGCTTTATACTTCCTTTCCCCTTCTCTTTCTTCCACCTACATTCTTGTCAATAAAGTAAAAGATAGAATATTTAAAATACAAATTCAATGAATAGAGTATCAACAAATTATTATGGGAAACTAGAAAAGAAACCTGGTAAACAAAACTTTAAATAGGAGCAAATGTCAGAAGCAATACTATTTTGAGAAACATAATATTAAAAATCTTGCTTGGCTGAGAAATTTGGAACCAACACGCAAAACAGCCAGAGGAGGACACTTGATGATAGAAAGAGATGATGTCTGTAAAAGAGTTTATATGAGACATGCCAAGCGAAGTTCTCGTAAGATAATAATTAAGGCTTCTTCAAAATGATATGTGAAGGAATTTGGGCATATCTATGAAATTCGATTGATTTTCTTTCCTGTTGCCACTTCATTTTAGTGCCTTTCCAAATATATTTTTTATGATTCTTTAGATCATTAGATTCTACACGGAATGAGTAACGTTTTGATATCTTATGAGTAAAAAATGGAGTTGTTTTCAATTTTTTACTTCTTTTCAAATATTTAAAACTATAAATCAAAAAGAAACTACACATTTTTAAACTCTTAAATCTTTGAAAAATGGTAAGAAATTGAAAACAACTACATTTCTTACCCATAAGATATTAAAACGTCACCAATTTCGTGTATAATCTAATAATCTAAAGAAACATGAAGAATACATTTGGGACGGTCCCCAAAATGAAGGGGCAGCAGGGAAAGTACATCATCCACCTCTGCCCCTAATCCCCCAAGGTTGGACTAACACTACAAAAAAAAAAGTATTTTGTAGCGGTGTAATTGTAGCGGTTATATTAAACCGCTACAAATTATAGTATTTGTAGCGGTTTTCACCTAAACCGCTACAAATTTGTAGCGGCAAGATATTTTTGTAACGGTTGGGTACACAAAATCGCTAGAAATTTGGCGCAAAATTCCCGCCAAAACTTGTAGCGGTGATTTTGTAGGGGTTAATGCACAGAAACCGCTACAATATTCCCACCAGTTGGCGCGCCAACAGTGTAGCGGTTATTTGTAGCGGTTACAGCAACAGAACCGCTACAAAATACCAAAGGTAAGAAGTTTGTAGCGGTTATGCCCCTATAACCAATACAGAATTTCAAAAGTCTCGACATTTGTAGCGGTTCTGGGTAATAACCGCTACAGAATTTCAAACGTTGTTATCTTTTGTAGCGGTTATTGTAGAACCGTTACAAATTTAATTATTTGTAGCGGTTACAGTAGCGGTTATTTGAATAACCGCTACTAAAATCTGGCCTATTTAAGCCACCGCCTCTTTCATTTCTCCTTTTGCTCATTTTGTTTCCTGAGGTTTCTCTGAGTGATTTCTTCGAGATTTGAGTGTTCAGACGTCTATATAGGAGTTTTTGCTCAGTATTTCTCAGTATTTGCACTTGAGGTACGTATATAACACATATTTTATTTATATTTTTATTTTTATTATATTTTTGCATAATAATGTGACTATTTTTTTTTAAATTTTTACAGTTGATATGGCTTCAGGACAGGATAAGGGGAAGGCCCCTGAGGTCCCCAGACCGATTTTACGGGGTGGCAGCAGTCGGGCAGGGGGCAGAGGGAGGGGGCAGCGTGGAGGCAGGGCTACCGCGGCATCTCAGCCCATCCCCCCATAGGAGTTGACCCTACCACAGGCACCGCAGACGATCCCACAGGCGACGACCGCACCAGAGGTGCCTGAGGTTGGGGGGCCAGATATTAGCGTTGAGGACTTCCTCAACGAGGAGGAGTTCGAGATCCCAATTGGGTTCAGGGAGATAGAGCAGTTCCTCAATGAGGAGAACGCTTGGGAGCAGAACAACCCACGAGGGTCGTCTTCGTGGTCCACTGGAGATGATCTTTCCTCCGTCCTTTTTTACTGTGATGGTTCACCTCACAGTCCACCTCGTTCATGAAACAAAGCTCGCTGGACCAGTACAATATCGTTAGATGTATCCGATTGCGAGGTACTCATTTTAAATATGTGCTTTAATTTATTGTCCGTATTTAATGTTTGCTAGTCATTCTTTTCATCATTTTATATCAATTTTCTCTTCTGTACTTCGTAGGTTCCTTGGGAAATTAAAATCTTGCGTGAGGAATAAGGCGTGGCCAGAAGGTTCTATAGCTAAAAGCTATATAGGGGATAAGGTGCTATATTTTTGCTCAAGGTACTTTGATGATCTTGAGACGGCTTTCAACCGCCCGTCTCGTGTTGACGATTGTCCTGAACCTGCGCCGACATCAGGAAAATTTATCCCTCGTGTTGGTAAACCAGTTGGAGCAACTGAGAACATCAAACTAACGACAACTGATAAGTTCCAAGTACATAGACATGTCTTGATTAATTGCACTTAAGTTGAACCTTTCATACGGTAAGAATTGTACACTCACATGTTATTCGATCTATATCTTTCGTAACATTTCTCACTTTCATTTCACTAACGCCTTTCCATTATTAATTGTAGGGAATTCAGAAGTCATGTTAAGCGTCAACTCAGGATCCGTACACAGACATCATCGGAAGTTGATAGGAGGGTCCACAGAGAATTCCCGAGCTGGTTTGCACACAGAATACTAAATGACTACAACCCACACTCACCAGATTTCAGAGCTCTCGCAATCGGCCCTCTTGATCATGAAAAATGGTTTACAGCATACAATGTCAATGGTTTTAAGTTTTGCACGGTTTCACAGGATCAAGGGTTGCAAACACAAAATTTGGGTGTTTATGGCACATTTGGGACAAGGAGTTATGCGAGCAGCAGTGACGCCAACATGCAGTTCGGAGGCGTCCCTTACTATGGCAAGCTTCTTGATGTGATTGAGCTTAATTATCAAGGCTGTTTCACCGTGACGCTGTTCAAGTGTTTGTGGGCAAATACCACTACTTCTCGGGGACTGACAATTGACGACCTAGGGATCATATCAATCAATTTCTCATGACCGATTCATACTGGTATTTCTCAAGATGATGAGCCGTATATTCTAGCTTCAGAGGCACATCAGGTTTATTATGTCGAGGACGAGAGGCATAGGGATTGGCACATGGTCATTCATTTAAAGCCAAGAGACCTTTACGACATGGGTGAAGGCGATAACATCGCCTACGAGAGTAAGCCATTTCAACCAGCTGATTTTGAAAACTACTTCCCTGAAGGCGATAACAATTTACCTCTACTGTGGTGAGTTTTTTTAAGTCCACGTCATTTGAATTAAATTTTTTAAATTTAATAATACATCAATAACAATAATTTTTCTACAAAATTTCTGTAGGGATGGCGACGATGAGTAATCAAATTCAAATTATGCTTTTGTCTTTACAAAAGATGCAAAAAAAATTTTAAAAAAAATTAAAATAATATTTGTAGCGGTTATTAAACCGCTACAAATAAAAAATTAACCACTACAAATAGCACTATGAATATTAAACTGCTACAAAAATATAAATAACCGCTACTAATTAATAACCGCTACATTAACCGCTACAAATAGTACGTGGATCCCTATAAATACCCTTACCACAACTCATTTCAAACACTCCCCAATTTCTTTTCACCTTACCTTTCTTTCATTTTCTCTCATTTACAACTTCTTTCGTATGAGTAGAGGAGCTGAATAATACAATCAAATATGGTAACAAGATTTTTAATTTTTTTTAGAATACTTCTTTCCTTTCTATAAAATTTATTCTAACCATTTTTTTCTAGATATATCATAACTGTATCTCATTTTCATCTATTTTTCATACACAATTACATTATATTAGATAATATAATAATTCCTTATTACCTACCTATCCTTAATAATATTATTAATATAAATGTTATACTAATCCAATTCAATTACATTTTTCCTTTTTATTTATTAATAAGTTAAACTATTGAATAATAAGCTAATTGAAATAGATAAAATAATAACAAAATAAACTATTTAATTTAATATTGAAAAAACAGAAAAAAATAATTGTATATTTTTAAAAAAAATTTTAGCGGTTATTAAACCGCTACTAAATAACGCGCCTTTTTACAACTCAATTTAAATTTTTTGGCACCAATTTTGAATTTCATGAAATTAGTAGCAGTTTTCAAAACCGCTACTAATTTCATGAAATTCAAAATTAGTAGCGGTTTGTTAACCGCTACAAAATAAAAAAATGTCATTTTTTTTCACCAACAAATTTTTAATTTTTTATATTTGTAGCGGTTTGTTAACCGCTACAAAATAAAAAATTCTTTTTTTTTAGCTCTCAAAATTTAAATTTTTTATATTTGTAGCGGTTATTATCTCTGAAAAAAATTTCGTCTATGTGGGTGTTGTAGCGGTTAAGTTGAACCGCTACAAATGATATAGCGGTTATTTTTGATTGAGTAGCGGTTTTATATAACCGCTACAAAACTGCTTGCAACGTACGATTTAGTAGCAGTTTGAGTAACCGCTACTAACCTTGTTTGTAGCGGTTAGAACCGCTACTAAATCACGTTTGTTTTTGTAGTGTAAATATATTCCAACAATATGTAAGTGCCATGTTGGAAGAGAACTTTACAATATTTAACGATCTTTTTGTTTTAAAATTTTTTTAAACATATATTCTAATAAAAACTATTCAGATCACTAAGTAAAGGAGAAGGCTTATTAGAAGAACCACAGACAAAAGGCTTTGGCCATTGTATTCTCTAAAACATTTATATATATATATATATATATATATATATATATATATATATATATATATATATATATATATCCATGAAACTTATTTACAATGTGGGATGGATTAGGGACAAATGAGGCTGATAATGACAATATATAAGTATTAAGATCACATCCAATTCACTTTGCTTGTAAAGAGAGCAGGGAGTTTTTAATAACTAATTATGAACCCCAGACATCAAAATCTCAGTAGATCTAATAGAGAGGTAACCAAATCAAATTGCTTTAGTATACGTAGCTGCAGGAACAAAAAACATGCTCAGCAAAAGAAACTGATGTGGGTGCATAATGTGAGAAGCCCGCCATTTACTATTGGTTGACAGAAAAATTAGTGATGGTGGATTGAAAAAAAAAATTCATGTTATATGCAATTAGACTTGTGATATCTTAATTCATCACAATAATGAGGGATATAAAATAATCATACAAAGAGTCTAAGGGGGCAGCTAATTAAGTGCACAAGATTCCCGTCAGATAGAGTTTAAGAAGTGATAAATGTTATGTAATCTTACCCTTATAAATAGAGAGATTATTTCTAGGATTTGAATCTGTGACCTTTAAGTCACATGGTAACAAACTTTACGCTATTCTAAAGCTCACTCTCAATCATATAAAGAGTGTACCAAAAAAAATAATTATATATATAATTGTGACGATGTTAAATATATAAGGTGATACGATGATATTAAAGAGGGAAGGAAACTAAAGGAATCCGAATCTGATGAGAAGGAGGGCAAGTTGTGTGATTTGAAGGAACGAAACGTAGGTAGGTGGAATTTTGGAAGGAGCTAGTGCGCCACCACCGGGCACCGGCCAATAGTTTGATGTCAACCTCAAAGCAACCATTACCACATAACTCAATTGTAAGTAGTGTGTGTGCATGGTCCCTCTGCTCCTCACTTTTTTATTATGTATCTATATGCTCTTTGGATTGAAAGTCCTATAAAAAGATGTTGTGGTAGATCAAAGCGAACACTCAATGACATTAATTATAGAGTGAGATTTTTTGGCTAACAATCTATCTAAAAATTTGATTTTTGATAGTGTAAAATGGCGCCATGCGATCCATGAAGTTAACTTCACATAGTGAGATAAGACTTTGTTATTATTATTGTTGCTCTTTGGAATGAAATCTTCTACTCTCATTATTTTTTTTTTCTTGAAAATGTGTTTCATTAACTGCTTAGTAGTTGATAAAAGATAAAATGATATTAAAATAAGTAAAATGTTTTACCAAGATAAAAAAATTAACAGGACAAATATAGCTGTTAAAATAACAATAAAAAGTAGAAGCTGAAATGACTTGAATAGATTGAAGAGTAAAATTCTTCAGAAAAGCCAGAATTCAACTTAATTTATATGTAAATATTCATGTATATTAATCCATGCTTTTCGGCCCTTTTCATAGTTATTTTTCCTTCCTGTAATTCCACCTTTATATATATATATATATATATAAAATTTCACTTGCTTTAATTTAATTCTCCCCCATCCCACTTCCGAACTCGTACTAGTTGCCACTTGCCTTGTTTATTTATTTTTTGAATAATTAATATGTAAGTCCTTGTGGTTTCGTCTTTCAAAAATTTTTTAATTTGGTTCCTATAGTTTTTATCCTTTTTTATCTTATCATATTCTTACAGTTTCACTTAATTTTAATTAAGTTCCTATAGTTTTTCTTTCTTTTTTGTTGGGTCCTTACAGTTTCAATTGATTTTTAATAACTAAAGGGATCTCACTACTATCACGATATATGACACTTATTAACTACCATACATAACGGTTTTGAACTGTCATATATATGGGTGCTATAAAAGCTCAGCGTAGATATATTATGATTTTGAACTGGTATTTATTCTGAACATATTTTATAATATAACACCCGTTATGTATTGAGGTTTGGTGAGACAATAATTTGCCTATTGTTGTGATAATACTTAAAGGGCATTCGTAAACAACCATCATAATTATAATAATGCTTGTATGATACATAACGGTTTCATTTTACAACCGTTATTTATTCAATAATACACATAACGGTTTGTATATAAGAACCATGACTTTTAATAAAAATAAGAACCGTGAACTTTTACGATAAATGACAACTTTGATTTAATAACCATGATGAATGGATATAAGACGCTTCAAGGGAAAGTTTCCGAGCTAGTTGACATCCTCTATATATATAATAGAATAGCAGTACCTTCCACATCGAGTTGCTATGTAATTTGGGTTGGATCAAGATATTCCAGACTTTGTAGAGAGAATCAATGGCAACTATTGATGTATATAAGTGATAATATAATCATTGACTTATATGTAATTGTGTCTCTTCACAGAAATTAGGCCTGAAAAGCAAAGGAAGATGGGGTAAAAAAACATATACCCCATCAAAAAGGGTGGATGAGATATGCAATCCTTAGTATTTGAGCCATTTGTTGCCACCAACAAGCTTTGAGGAAGAGGTGGCGGCGGCAGAGGAGGAATTCTCTGGGATCTTAACATAATGAAAGAGAGAAGGAGGATACTGATAAAGAAATGTAGTTCACAATGAATAGTTGAGTTTAAATAGATATTTAACGAATTGAGAAGGGTTATGAGTTATAACTTATGAAGGTCTAACGAGATTACAAAGAGTTATGGTGAGTTATGACATTGAAGGTCTAAATGTTATGAAAGGTTATGAGAGAGTTAGATGACAGTTGTTTCTAAAGACCATTATGTTTTGTCTTCACTAATATAAGTGTTTAAAGACAAATTGTTTGTAAGTGTTACATAACAGTTGTTTCTTAAGAACCATCATTTTTATTTCTAAATAAATTATGGTTATTAATTACAACTATTATGTTAGTGTTTTCGCGAATTTTGCCTCGCAATACATGATAATACACAAAACTAACCGTTTTGTTTAAACATTATATCTCCTTACGTGACTTCCGCCTCAACATACATGACATTTATTAGCTGTAACTGTTATGTATTAGACATTATAAATGCTTAAATATGTAGTACTATCTTATAAGGTGAAATTGCAAGGATATGACTAAAAAAGAACTAAAGTGATATGATTTAAAATATGTGAAATTATGAGTGCCTAATTCAAAACTTTACAGGAATATTCCTAAAAATTAGGTGAAACTATAGAAAATTATAGATTAATATTATCCTTCATTTTTTAATATCAACCATGGCTAATTAGTTCCTTTAATTTTCGGTGCGATAAGAAAGTTAACTAACATTTCGAGCTGAGATTTTATTATGAACACAAAATTCATATCGAAGGAGATTCTTTGCCTTTTATTTTTAATTAAAACTACATGAGATTATTTGTCGAAAATAAATTGGTTCAGACTATAAAATCCCGAGAGTTTAATTTGGTGGTAGTGGAACTGGACCGAACCATCACTAGATAGATACCAAGTCAATTTTAAATCCACGTACCAAAATATCAACTCTGGTACAACTGTGTACGGAATCCCATCTACTTCTACCTCGTGATTAATTATTTTTTCTTGACAAAAATATGCAAGGTAATAAGGATTTTAGTCATTTTACATGCACATGGATATATATATTCTATATGAAATTTATTTTAATCTTAAATATAAGATATAATTTTTATATTTTTTAATATTTTTTAAATTTAATCATATTAATATTCCCTCAATAATAATTAAAGAGGAGAGGAAAGAAGAAAAGTAAAAAAAGATGAATTCAGTATTTTACAAAACATGTCATCTTAAATATATCTTATATTAAAGACAACATGGATTATGTAACAGTTGACGTTGTTATGCGTGACAATCACTTAAAGTTTTTAATCCTAGCTCCTTGTTTGGAAGAAAACTATAGGTGTTTAATTATTTAATCACTTAACCGTTTAGGGTTTGCCAGGTTTTTACATTAATTTAGCAAGTCTTTTAAACAAGAAGGATCGCAGATCTTTACGTTGACCTGTTTTGATCTTATTCATTAGTTATGCTCTATCTTTCTATATATTTTTCAATATCGCACCAAATTTGTGAGGGTAAAAGAGATCAATCAAAATATTCTCTTGTGCGCTTTTTTTTTAATATAAAACTCCATAACGCACTTTTACCTCATCTAAATAGATATTATCATTAATGGTTATCTTTTTTTATAATTTCCTCCTTCATTTAGCAAACGAATAATTAATTAATGAGTAAAATTTTAAATTAAAAATTCAAGATTGGCCAAAAAAAATTCAAGGAGAATTTGAGAGAAAGTCCCCATTAAAAATTTTATTGGTGAGAAGAAGAGTTTCATTCTCAACCCAAACCCATAGATATCCTTTGTCTATATCCTTTATCAATGAAATAAAGAACTGTAGAAAATAAAAAAAAATCATATTGACAAATGATAATTAGGTAAAATAGAAGGGATTTGATTCTTTTTAAGTAAGGTTGATGGTTTGAATCTTATGTGAATTTAAAAAAAAATAATCTCATATATATAATTAAGCCTAATTAGCGATACTTGAATTTAACCTAGTAACTAGTAATTAATATTATATACAAGATTAATTATATAAAAAACATATTGAAATCTTTTTATTGATAAAGTTCTTGATATTTCAATGATAAAAAGGAAGAAAACCAGCCCATGTCATTAACACTTTCAGGCACATACCTTCTGGACAAAAAAAACAAAAAAAACAAAAAACATAAAACAAAACCCACTTCTTTGTAAATATTGATTGAAGGATTGTTCTAGTTATATTCTGCCAAGAAAAGAAAGCACAAAACCCACAGATATTCTTATCACCACTAGTTATTATTATCAGAATTTAGAATAATGCTTGCTTGTATTAAAAAGAATTATAGAATAATGCTTTAAGAGGATTGCCAAATGCCACGCACGTTCAAAATATTTCAGTTTAATGCTTATCATTAAATTATACTATTGCTTTTTCGACTTGGCCTTGTAATTTTAAGGTCCTTCGTTGAGTTGGGGAAAATAACACGTTCAAATTAAAAGCCACACACACGTAATGCTTTATGCTTTAGGGCATTATTATTATCTCTGAAAATCCTCTCTGTCTCTCTTTATATTGCTATCATCTTAGCTTTATCTTCTTTTATTTTCTTTTTCTTTTGCTTTTGTGGCACACGAAGATGTGTGTTCGTGATGAGGTGATGAATTCTACTTGAACTTAAACATCATATGATTGCAAATCAATTAAACATCTTGAAGCTTAGACTATTATTGATTAATTTCATCTGGTTTTTTTTCAGGAGAATGTACGGACTAAATATGAACCATAGTTTTTTTAAGGAAAAAAATTCTTCCCAGTTCATGAGACATGAGGAAGGAGTGAAAAAATAATCTATATATAATATAAATATTCAAAAGAAGCTAGATCTTATATCAAGTATAGGAGGTAGTATTATTTATAAGGTATAATTAATGTAGTTTATTTTCATAATTTTGTATAATATACAATACCTAAATTTAGGGTGCCAAAACCCACTGGTCCAATCCAATTTGGTCAACCCCGAAATGGTCCAGTCCAATCTAAATAAGTTCTATAATGAAATCATGTCCGACAAGACCAAACTAGTTGGTTGGATTAGATTGAGTTGTAGACCCAGTGATTAGACCACTTAGTCTGGTCTTAGCCTTGATGTTTTTTTTAAATATTTTGCATTTTGTGGAATGTTGTTGGAGACTCTTATAGACTTATACTTAGATTTTATACCTCGTTTGTAGCATGGAAGAGTTTTGAATGGAATTGGAAATGAAACTAGAAGTAGAAATGGAAGTGGAAGAAAGGTTTAAAACATATTTGGTAGGATTGAGATAAAATGATGGAAGTGAGATATAATTTTTAATTAAAACATGTACTTATAATTTGAAAATAACAAAATACCCTCAAAGGAAAAAAGCCTCTTCCACATTCAGCCCAAGTTAACTGTCGTGCTCCACTTTCATAACGACCATTGTTGTCACCAGAAACGCAACTCGCCGAATGTCTCTTGTATGGAGGGCTATTTGCTATTTCAATGTCTAGTTACATGGATCTCCCAACACTTCCATGGACTAAATGCTTAAATAGCTTTTAACTTTTTTGAAAAGTGTAACAGTAACTATAAAATATTTTTTGGAGCAAAAATAACAATAAGTATTATAAAAGAAGGCAAAAATAAATATGACGTTAACATCAGTTAATGTGAGCTTTTTAATAAAAGATTAAGCTGCTAAAATAGTCATTAATTTATATTAAAAGTGTAAAAATAACCATAAACTTGTTTTTGTATGCAAAAGTAATTAAAAAGTAACTTCTTGAACATTAATTCATAAGATTTTCTTTGGCTTTTGTATTATGAATTTTTTATCAATTTAAGGATTAAAATGACAAAAGTCAAAGAAAAATTTATAAATTAATGTTTAAGAAGTCATCGTTTTTTTATTCTAGCAAAAATGACGAAACGAAAGAAACTTGTTACCCCAACTTCAAAAGTTAAAATCCTCAACATGAATTACTGGCTTTAAAAGTACCATGAGAAGATTATAAGGGAGGAAAATCATGGCAATGGAAGATAGCATATATATATGGTAGAGTTGGGAAAATCCACATCACCCCTGGTCATCACATATGCAAATTGGACTCCAAGTGGATTTTAGTTATGAGATGACTATGGGTGACATGAATTCTTTCGCTTGATCATTCTTGCTAGAATAAAAAAAGGTAATTTCTAGAATATTGATTCATAAATTTTTCTTTGGCCATTGTAATTTTTAATCCCAAACTTGATAAAATACTCATAACACATGCAAAAGCCAAAGAAAAACTTATAAATTAATATTCAAGAAAGCACATTTTAATTTTATTTACTTTTGCATTCAAAAAAAATTATAGTTACTTTTACACTTTTAATATAAATTAATGACTATTTTAGCATCTTAACCTTTTATTAAAAAGCTCACATTAATGAACGTTAATGTCATAATTACTTTTACCCTCTTTTATGATGTTTATAGTAACTGTTATATTAAAAAATAGTTTATGGTTACTGTTACATTTTTCAAAAAATTTGAAAATTATTTAAGCATCTTAACTCTTTTTTCTTTATATATGTTAACACTCGATAGGAATATAAATTATTATCTTCCATCTTTCTACTATTTAGATCTTATATTAATGTAATATTATTTTATGGAAAAAGACACTTAAATACCACTTAAACTTTAAAATTTTAAATCAGTGATTTTCCAAAAACCTGAATTATCAATTGGTATACTGTTTTTGTCAATCTCATTACTCTTATTGTCAATAAAACCAATTTAGGATTTTAAAGTTTAAGTGGTATTTAAGTATCTTTTTCTTATTATTTTATTTACAAGGAGTACATATTATATATATATATATATATATATATATATATATATATATATATATATTGTTATCCGTGTTAGCTCCCTTAATGGAAAATTATAAAACATTATATTGATAAAAAATTATTAAATTATTTAGATATACCTTTGTACCGGCAAGACCATGGATTATTACTTTTCTTTAATACAAATGAAAATAGAAAAAAACACCCAACAACACGCACATAATCTATGGGCTTGGGTTTCTGTTATTTTTATTTCTCTCATTTTTTTCTCATAATTTTATATACATGGTTAGATTAAAAAAATAAATAGTTCAGATTCACTATTTTATAAAATTATTAATATAAACATAAATAAATAAATTTAAACTCTTAAAATCTAATTCATAACTGCAATAAAGAAAACACAAATAAATTTTAATTATAAAAAATTATAATAATAATTTTATAAAATGTTTAATCCATTCATTTGATAATCTAAGGGTGATAAAATTATGAGGAAAAAATGAGAAAAAAGAAAAGGAGAATATCTCCTTCCATAGTCTATGTCATGGTGCTGAAATTGTATACACTTTGAAAGAAGTTATAATATATCTAGAAAAAATTAATTTTTTTGTTTCTATAGTTATAACTGAATTATAACTCAGTCTTCACGTTTGAAGAATAAAAATGTTCCTATATCTTAGTTCTTGAACTTAGACTCATTGCAATTCAATCCTTAAAATTAAGTGAGTTTAATCTCTAAAGAAGAAAAACATGATGGGTTGTGAGTTCTTTTCATCCAATGAATGATGAGTTGATGACAAAAAAGCGTTCACTCTCCTATTATGAGCTTAATTTATATGTAAACCGTCAGCATATTTATTGGTTTTTTTATTATCAACATATTAAACTCTAAATGCACACTCACACATATCCCTCAAGATTGAACTTGTCACCATCTATCCCTCCACGGGAAGAATTTTCATAAAGTTAGGGCATTTTGCCATTAGACATTTATTGGCTTATTTAAAAACATAAAAAAAAAAAAAACACAATGCACATAATTAAACCTCTTATTTCTTTCATGTATATGTAAAAGGATCTCTTATTTAATTTCTTTCAACAAAGTGATAAAAGGATGGCTACTAATTGCATATCACCTGTAGATGAGAATCAAGGCTTTGGTGGAAAATCCCGGATAAGTTAATAGTACTTATACTTTAATTAACCAGGGTATCGTCCACGTCATGTACTTATTAGTAATTGCAAAATAAGGATATTTATTTTTTATTTTTTATTTTTTTTGCCAACAAGGATATTTATTAATAATAGTGCCCTTAAACTCTGATCACTTGTAACTTATTGCCACCACCATGTCACTCTCCACCAAATCTTTAGCACTACTCTATCAAATTACTAATATATTAATTTAGATATGTGCGTGTAATTAAATAATATATATTAAACTTTGCGTATTAGGATTGGATGGTCATTGTTGTTAATTGACAAAAAAAGTGTGCGAGATCGAAGCCGTCTTGGGTTCAAGCTGGCGTTGATATTCAATTAATGTTGATGGACATTGTCATTTGTCGTCACTAAATTAGTACTGTTTTATTTTTTTTTATTTTTTGTTTAGTGGTCGTACGATCACGCAAGAGTCTACTAATTGTACAATACTCTAATATATATATATATATTGAATAATAAAAACACGAGTTAACTCTTGGAGTGTGTCAAAATGACGTTACAATTGCATGGCACAGAAATACTACAAGCACCCAATCTTAGACTAAATCAGCTAACATTCGGTCCAAACAATAAGCTGGAGGATTCTATAATATGCTGAGCTCACTATTTGATTCTTGTGCCATTTTGGCCAAAATGTCAACGCACTTCAGTGCTTCTCTGTGATTGTGAATGATTTCTATATCTCAGTTTGAGAAAATGAGATCACGAATATCCCTCAATACTTGAGACAACGGATGAGAATGTTCTTGCTTTGCTTAGAGAGTAATAGGTAGATTGCTTTTGTAGAGTCCGAATACAGCTTAATGCTCCTGAGACCCTGATCTTTACATACTAACAAACCTCTTTTGATGGTTTGTAAGTCCATCTCATCAAAAGAGGAGAAGCCAAGTCTTTGTTGGAACCCCACAATCCACACACCTGCAGAATCACGAGCAATGCCTCCATATGTCGCATGCCTTTGACTGTTTACAGAGCCGTCCACGTCCACATGAATGTAATCCATTGGAGGGGCAATCCATCTCGTGTCAGTTCTGTTCGAGACTTGGAGAATCTGATGTTTAAAATTCCCTTCTTGAACTCCCTCAATCAAATGGTGAATACATCGGTGAGCTATACTCTTGGCTAGGATCTGTGACCCTTGAAAGATTTTTTGACACATATTCTTCCAGATAAGCCAACAAGCCGATCCAAATGTGCTCATCCAAGGCCACCCAGACATTCTTCTGTTCCCCGGTTTGTATTTTGTATTCCACTTGATCCATTCCTTCAAATTACCACTAAAAAGGAACTAGTATATAAAGGGTCAATTAAATGCAACCACTTATTCAATGTTACCTCACAATCTCTCAAAATATGGAGTACTGTTTCCTCACATGAACACTCAAAAGGACACTCAGTGTTTTCTGTAAGCCCTCTCTTTGCTCTCAAGGAGTTGGTAGGTAATCTTTCTTGAAAATCTTGCCACATAAAAAAGTTGGCCCTTTCTGGAATTGGCCAATGCCAAAGTTGCTGCCATATAGGTTCTATCAGAAAGTCACTTGCTTAGCTAGCAATTTGTAGGCAGATTTCACATTGAAATTCCCATCAGAGGAGGCACGCCAATGAAACAGATCAGAACACTGCTAAGATAAAGGTTGAATCGTCTTGATTTTGTCCACAACCCAATCTGGAAGATAAGACTTCAGTTTACGTAGATCCCATACTCCACTCATTGCTGCAAGCTGATTAGCAATTTCTTCGTGATTTATTCTCCCTTGGTTCTTGTAGACATAATGAATTAAGGGCTTTTCCATCGAGGACTACAACTCCCACCATGCATTTGTATTTTCTCCGCTTCTTATTTTGCTCCCCAGTCCTTTCCGAAAAGCATCCTAAACTTTTGTGATTGCACTCCATACTGTCGATTGCTTTTTCTTTTTTGAAACTTTAGGAATTTTTCCCGTCCACAAGCATATTTACTTTTAAGACATTTGACCCACCAAGCTTTTGGTCTTGTCATTAATCCCCATGATAATTTCATAATAAAAGCTTTATTTTAAAGGACTAAATCTTTGACTCCTAATCCTCCCTCTTTCTTTTCAGCCCTCATCTTATCCCATGAGATAAGATGAATATTCTTTTGAGTAGATCCTTAGTTCCATAGAAAATCTTGACTTATCTTTTCCAATTCCTGAAGAACTCCTTTCGTTATATGAAGGAATTGCATCTGATAGTAAGACAAGATAGACAGAATAGATTTAATGAGCATTGATTTACCTACCATACTAAGGAATCCACTCTTCCATCCCGCTAGTTTCGTACCCATTTTTTATAGTAATGGGGCAAAAGTCATTTTGACTGCTCTTTTTTGAAGATGTGGCACCTCCAGGTACTTTCCCAAATCAGATGTGATGCCAATGCCTAACACTTGACTAAACTCAAGGGCTTGGTTGATGTGAACATTGCTTAAGACAAACAGCTTGGATTTAGGAAGACTAGCATGGCGCCCAGACACTCTACAAAACAAAGCCATAATCTCTCTTACTCTCTTCTTTTGAGTCTTTGAGGCTTCACAAAACAGCATAAGATTGTTTGCAAAGAATAGAAACTAAGTACGCCCGGCAGGAGAAGTTATCAACTGTTTCCGTCTTCCCCTCTCCACCTTTCTATTTATCAATTGTCCCGGTCGTTCCATGCACAGAACAAACAGATACGGGCTTAAAGGATCTCCTTGCCAAACCCCTCTTGATGGTGAAAATTCCTCTGATGGTACACCAATCCAATATACTTTCATTTTCGCTGATGAGACACACTTCATTACTAAGTTGACAAATTGACTGTTAAGACCCAAACTCTGAAGGTTGAATCTAATGAAATTCCAATCTAGTATATCATATGTTTTCTCTATGTCGACCTTGATGGCTACATAACCCTTCACTACCTTCTTTTCTCTTATGCTATGAAGTGCTTCTTGTGCAAGAATTATGTACAAGTTCATCCATAACCTTCTCCAATCTATTAGTCAGAAGCTTGCTCAAGATTTTGAAACACATTACATAGGGAAATTGGTCTAAAATCCTTTATGGAAGACAACATGTCCACTTTAGGGATTAAGACAATATGAGTTTGATTTATCTTCTCAATATTGTTTGGGTCCCTAAATGCTTCCCTAACAAGGTCACAAACCTTACCACCAATCACCTCCTATTGAGATTAAAAAAAGTGAGGACTTATGTAATATCCCGAATTTTAGGATTGGAGGCTTGAGAATAAGTCTAAACTAAGTGGACTACTAAGCCCTAGTTTAGTATATGTCCCAAATTTATGCTATAATATTTCTTATATCTTTGGGACATTAAAGAAAATAAAATGGTGAATTTTAAAAAAAAGTGAATATGCTTTCAGTGAAATTTTCTGTGAGGAAGTGAGCTTGTCATGAGGTTTTAGAAGACCAAATGATGAGCAAAAATTATGAAATTTTACAGGGAGAAATTATACATTCCAAGCTTTAATTTGATTGTTCATATGACTCAATTAGAGCTATATACAAAAAGTTGTGAATTTTTGACATTAGCCCAGAAAAACAAGAAAATTTCTGGAACAGCATTCAAAGATTTAAATTCTGGGATTTTCGTGATTCTAATTGGAAAATTTCTATATTTTTCCTTGAAACTAGACTCAATAAGGGTTCTATAGCCTTTAAAATCACTCTGATATGATGTTTACAAATTTAGTTATAATTTTTCAAATTTGGGCAGAAAATCTTCCAGAAAGTCCATTAAACCCGAAAATGGAATAAAAATGTGATGTCAATTTTTAAAATTATGAGATGAATGGAAAAGCCAATTGGGACCTAAAGGAAGGACTCTAGGATGTCATTACATGTAACAAGAAGAGGGAAATATTAGTTGCATGACAAATGGGCTTGTGACAATATTATAGGCAAATAAAAGTTGAAATATGATATTTTTGGAAATTTGCTAATTATGATAACATAAGCATAAGATTATTAAAGAAACATCACCCTCCTCCTATAGCATTTTTGACGCCATTATGCAACCAAAATAAAGAAAAAGAGTTGAGAGAGTTTAGGGAGAGAAGGAGAAGAAAACTCACAAGGTAAACCGATTCTTCCGACGATTTAGCTCCTAACGTGTGTAAGCCTTCTCTTAAACTTCTCCTCTATGGTATTAAGGTACTGGAAGCAGAAAAGTCTGTGTAAAAAGGGTTAGGGTTTTCAACCACAAGAGGAATAAGCCAAAAGGAGCTTAAGGTAACCACCGAAACTTCAATTTTTGATTGTTCTGGCTGCTGTAAGTAGTTTATTCGGTGAAATTCCGATTGATTTGCTTTGATTTCAAATTTGGTAAAGGAGTTGGCCTAAGCGTTATGCTATCAAAATTGCATTAAATGGTAGTTATAATGTAATTAAATAGTTAATAAAGTGGTCAAGAGTATAAAGGAATACGTCTATGAAGTTGGATTTCAAAAACCCCAATTTTCCTTAGGAATTTATACAATTTAGCCAACTCTATTTAGAGGTCTTAGAGTTAGATTTTCAATAATTTCATGGTTTTATTGAGTTCAAAAGGGAAAATTGGGTGGGATTAGTTGGTCACTTTTTTGGAAAAGACTTACGAAAACGCCCATGAAACCCTTAAAGTGGGGCTGTCAAGGGTATTTTTGTAATTTGGAAGTGAATTTGGTAATTCTGAGTCTGCAAATGGATTCCTCGAGCAAAAATATATCAGAATAGCCCATGTCAAACTTTTAGGAAAAGTACAGCCGGACCGGGTATGGCAGGTCCGGCCGGGGTCCCGAGGGCATTTTGGTAAATTTTCACTGCAGGCTAATATAATCGCAATAAACACTATGGAAGTGCCTAAAATGGTACCTGAATGGGTTTTAACCTAATTCTTGTACATTTGACATTTTAGGACCATGTGAGAGCTAGTCGGTGCACACATTACGAGGCACATTATTCGAGGATCAGGGAAGGGCGATTAAGGTAAGGAACTTAACTCTCCTACGTGTATTTGATATTTGTTTTGGTGTGTTGATGCATGTTATTGCTTTGCTTGATTATGTGAAACATATATGAATGATTAAAGCTTGTTTCTATTTATGCTATGGTCATAAGTATGTTGTTTGAAACATTGAGCACGTAGATATGTCATTGTGTTAGCATGAGTTTATGTAATGCAAGCATGTCATGCATTAAGAACTTATCTTGCATGCATATTGATACTGTTTTCTTACTCAAATTCTCTCGAATCTCACCCTCCCTGCTAACAATTTAGACAGGTGAATATAAAAGATATGCTAAGAACAAAGAAGAAAACCGTACGAGGAGATTGCAGTAATGGAACAAAGACGAAAAGATGTCTCTGTTTCACTGGGATACCCTGGAGCCCTGTGCGGCTACAAGGTTTGTAATTATTATGTGCAAACCCCTATGGGAAATTTCTGTAATCATGCACATATTATCAGTATATTTATGCTATTCTTGTGTTGCCCACCGAACCACGCATTAATATTCCATTGTAAGTCAAAATAAGATAAGGGTGTGACAACTTAATCCATCTAGCCCAAGTGCTTTAAACACTCCCATTTCGAAAGTTACATTTTTTATTTTCACAGCGGATGCATCTCTTTAAATTTCCCACAGATGTGCTTCATTCAACTCTAGGAAATTAACCGACCGATCATGATTTGAGGGAACCTCATCATTTTTAGAATACAGAGATTTAAAATATTCAAGGGCCATTCCTTCTAGTTCAACTTGATCAGTCACCCAATTCCCTTGATCATTCTGTAGTGCCTCAATTCTGTTTCTCTTCCTCTTCATCACTGTAGAAGCATGGAAGAATTTTGTGTTTTTATCACCAAACTGAAGCCACTTACACTTGGACTTTTGGTTCCACATCAACTCTTCTTAGTTAATAACCTTCACATACTCTTGCCACAATTTCTTTTCTAATTTAGCTAAGCCTGCTTGAGGATTTTCACCCATTGCTTTATCTACTCCTTTTATCCTTCTGACAAGCTCTCTTTTTTTCTTCGACAAATTTCCCACCACTAAAGAGTTCCAGTTTGGAGCAACCTCCTCAAAAATAGTACTTCCCTCATCCTATGATTTGCCCATCCATAAGGATTTAACCAGATCAAAAAATCCTTCTTCCAAGCACCAGCCGGCTTGGTATTTGAAATGGACTAGTTTCGATTGTCTCCTCACAATAGGATCAGCCGAGACTACTACAAGTCGATGATCAAATTTGTACTTTAACTGGTGAAACACTTAAAACTCAACGTGATTCAATTCCCAATCCACATTTCCAAAGGCTCAGTCTAATCTCTCCTTCACATCCTTTTTCCCCTATGTCAATTTATCACCCACTACTGAAATTTCTATTAGATTGCAATCGTTCACATACTCTTGAAAAATAGTTAAGGAAGGCAGGTTTGCCAGTGCTCCTCCAATTTTATTAGACAGTTGTAGGAAGGTATTGAGTCCCCCAGAACCAGCTATGACCCCTGAATTTGTCTCGATAAATCTTGAAAAGTATCGTATAATCCCCTTCTCCTCATAGCTTGGGGATCACCATAAACAAGAGTAAGTATTACGGATTCATTAGAGCCCCTATCAACCAAAAGGCAATGAAGGACCTGAGTGCTTGAAAATAAATAATCTACATGTACTTCATTTTCATTCCACAATAGCCACAACCTCTTGCAAACTCCGTAGCTTCAACCTGAATCCAATTATTAAATCCTAATCGTCTAACCACACAATCTGCTCTATCCCCATTAATTCTAGTCTCAAGCAATCCCAATACATTAATTCCATGTTTTCTAACAATATCTTTAATAATTCATGGAAAAGCCTTACTCCCAGTCCTATGACAATTCCATGATACTACTATCATAATTAACAATGAAAAGTTGGGAATATAGATAAACTCACTTATCTGGGGGCACATCTCTTGAGTCCTAGCCCTCATTCGCTTGAGCTTTTATTGTAGCACTTTTAACATTTCCAACTTCCTCAAGCTTCCTGGGAGTCTCATCTTTATGTAGTGCCATCTTCCTTCTCAAAACCACAGAATTCTCAGATTGTTCTTTGTCCATATTTGCTTTGCCCAGACGGTTTTTCCCACTTCTCGAATTCAAGTTAGTAGATTCAGTATGTTTTGCTGGGCCTTGGGTAATGTCCATAGACATTTGGTTATCAAGGGAGCCGCTTACAATAATGGGCTCGATTTCCCTTGATTTGGCCCCTTGTTTTTCCTTCTTCGGTATTGGGTTTCGGCATATTGGAGGCTATATTGACCACCACCGATTTGGTGTTACGCCCTTATCTCATTACCACCTTTATCAAAGTATTCACAGAAAATGGTATGCGGTTCGATAGGCAACACAGGAATAGCATAAATATACTGATAATATATGCATAATTACAGAAAATCCCCATAAGGGTTCGTATATGATACTTACGATTAAGGTAGCCACATAAGGCTATTAGGGTGTCTAAACTCATCCCAGTGAAATGAAGACTTCTTCCTGTCTTCGCTCTACCACTGCAACCCTCTCTCGTGCAGTTCTCTTCTCTGCTTTCACTACACCTCTTGTTTTCACCTGTCTAATTTGTTGGTAGGGGAGGGTGATATTCAGGAGAATCTCAATAGAAAAATAGTACCAATATGCATGCAGGATAAGTGCTTAATGCATGACAAGCTTGTATTATATAACTTATGTTCACACAATGACATATATGCGTGCTCAATGTTTCATGCAACAAAACTATGGCCACAGTATAAACAGAAACAGAGCTTCAATCATTCATATATGTTTCACATAATCAAGTAAAGAAATAACATGCATCAATACACCAACACAAATATCAAATACATGCAGGAGAGGTAAGTTCCCTACCTTAAACCCTTTTTCCACCTAGAAATACGTGCCTTATAAAACGTGTCACAGCTTGGCTCTCCAATTGGTCTTAAAATTCCAAATATACCTGGTCAACCCCCTTCCGGTCAAAACTTTCCTTAGGTAGCCCTCTCCGATTAGATTTCACCGTAGGTAGCCCTCTCCGATCAGAACTTTCAATCTTTGTGGTTACAAAACAACTCCACAATTATGCCATAAAGGCAACATTTCCATATTTAAAGCAAACATTATTACCATCTACTCAAGATTATGGATGGGATAGTTCAATTCCTGAAGCTTCAGCTGACATGATGCATACGCCCTTACTCGGCTTGCATCAATTCTCATCTCAATATATGCCTGCTCGCATCTGGGGATTCAATTCCCTTCCCAATCCATGCCATATGGTATTAGTGAAAACAACAATGGCCCACTATGGATCTAGGATTATCAATGTTAGTACTCTAATACATTTTTCATTTCAGCTCTTTGAAGCTCCTCTCACAATCATCATCCCATGCATAATGCTGAGTTCTGGGAAATTTCGATATAAACATCTCATCCTTTTTGTTATTATTGTCACACTCATAGCCCTTCTTGGCCTCGTACCCGAGTCCCTTAGGACGTGGCTAGCAGCCTTGTTAAGTAGGGTGCCTTTTTATTCACACCATATGGCCCTCCATAGTAACCCACAATCTCCATAGAAAATGTGATAGATAAATATATCATACACCATATAATGTAAAATGAAAATCACATCAATCCGTGTGTGTACACAAAGTTCAGGGCCAAACACCCAGTTAAAACAACAATCCGTATGTGTACACAAAGTTCAGGGCCGACCATCTAATTGAAACCCTTATATGTACCTCAGCCAAGTCACCGACTACAGCTAGGTAAATTGTGTATCATAGCTGGGTCCTTACTAGGCCGAATGGTACATATACACTTCCCATCAGACTGTACATATACACTTCCTGCACTACGACTAGATAATATTCATGTACCTTAGCTGGGCACCCAATCACAACCAGGTAATGTTTGTGTACCTCAGCTGAGTCCCAGACTACAGCTAGGTAATATGCCCTAGGCATGTTTTCATATCACATAATACAGAACATACAACATATTAACTATCACATAGTGTATGAGAGATTATAGTTACTACATTGGCCTTTCTTAGATAATCTTCCTGATGATCATTGATCATTACATACCACTTGTTATCGATCTGAATCAGAATAACAATATGCAGTTTGATGTACTTGTAGGTACCATGCTGGGTCATACTCGGTGTACCCGTAGGCACTATGTACGATGTACCCATAGGCACTATTCATCAGTTTTGGTTTTTTATTATCACAGTAGCACCAGATCGCACCAGCATCGCACCCTTCCGGGGTAAGCTAGGTAACTAGGTACCTGGACTCAATCGAATATCCTCGCTCGTCTTTTTATTGTCACATCCCTATTCTTTCAACTGGACCCCAATCTGATGACTGGACGACCTAGTCGTTGGGGCCAGGGATGGACTCACAAAGATATCGGCATTCCTCCTTCTGATGCCTTTCTTTTGGTTTTTGCAGGATTCGAACACTCACCCTAGGGGTTAAGAAGAGCTCCGTGGCGAACCATGCTATCATTGAGCTAGTGTCACACCCCCAATTTTTGACTGGACCCCACTTACTGATACCAGATCACCTAGCCTGGAGGCACCTGCCTTGGGGTCGAGGGTGGACTCACAAGGATATCCCTACTCCCCTGTCACATCATTTAAATCATCTAACATAAATGATCATAAGTCATGGAGAAACCTCAAGGCAACCACTATGTCTTAAGTCTTCATGACCCTATCAACTCACTTCCCAGGGGGTTACCCATCCTAGAATTTCCTGGGTTGAGCACGCTTAACTTTTGTGTACTCATGCCCCAACGTAGATACCAGATTCTACTGCTTCCGTCCACGGGTACCCCATGACTACCCTCGTCTCAAAAGACGTGCCAACTATCTCCAATCACTAAAATATTGGGTGCAAACCGCACATTGGCCTTGGCCGTACCCACTTCCTCGGGTTCTGCAATATCCTTAGACCATTCTCGTCTAGTATTGCACCACTAGCTGCCCTTCAATACTCACCATTTCTCAGGGCTAATTCACAAATCAGGAAGATACCCTCCTTTGGTACCTCCCATCCGTGCATATTTCCTAGCACTATGTAATCAGGACCATATCAGTATACCATCCTGTTGTCAGAATCGTCCCACTGCTAGAACCTCTTGGGCTCTTCTAGAACCGCTTGAAGCTCTGATACCAAAATGTCACGCCATTATCTCAATTTCAACCGTTTTCAGAGTATTTGCGGAAAACGATATGTTGTTCAATAAGCAACACAAGAATAGTATAACTATACTGATAATATGTGCATGATTACATATATTCCCCATAGGGGTTTGTACATGATATTTATGATTAAGGTAGCCGCACAAGGCTACTAGGGTGTCTAAACTCATCCCAGTGAAACAAAGACTTCTTCCCGTCTTCGTTCCACTACTGTAATCCCCTCGTACGATACTCTGCATTGTTGTTTGCATATCTTCTGTCGTTTCCTGTCTAAATTGTTGGTAGGGGAGGGTGAGATTCGAGAGAATCTTAGTAGAAAACAGATACCATAATGCATTCATGATTGATGCTATGTGTATGACATGTTAGCTTTATCTAGATGTATGCCCCATAATAACATTTCTGCATGCTCAATGTTTCATACAACAAGACTATGACCACAGGAAAAACAGAAACAAAGCTTCATTTATTCAAATATGCTCTACATAATCAAGTAAAGCAATTACATACATCATTACACAAGTAAAGATATCAAATACATGCAAGTAAGGTAAGTCCCTTACCTCCAATCTTTCTTCTCGATTTGCATGCCAACAGCTCAGGGCTCCATATTCGATCCTACAATGTCAAATGTACTATTTAGACACTTCCATAGTGTTTCTGGAGGTTATATGAGTCTATCTTGAAAAATTACTAAAATACCCCCGGGGACCCCACCCCATCGTACCCGGTCCGGCTGTACTTTTTTCGAAATTCTAACATGGGCTATCCTGACATATTTTCGCCCAAGGAATCCATTTTTGGACTCGGAATTATCAAATTCACTGCCAAAAGATGAAATTGCCCTTGGCAGCCCTTATTTCAGTGTTTTAGGGGCATTTTCGTAATTATGCTTTCTTGTCCTTTTCCAAAAAAGTGCCCAACTGTAACCCCACCTAATTTTCCCTTCTAAACTCAATGGAATCATAAAATCATTGAAAATCCAACTCTAAGACCCATTTCTAGAGCTGGCTGAAACTTATGAGAACTCCGGGGAAAATCTGGGTTTTTCGGTTTCAGCTCCGTAAACACGTTTCTTTCTACTCCTAACCACTTTATTGACTATTCCATTAGGTTAAAACTACCATTTAGTAC
Source organism: Inga leiocalycina (assembly GCA_963242795.1). Taxonomy (NCBI): domain Eukaryota; kingdom Viridiplantae; phylum Streptophyta; class Magnoliopsida; order Fabales; family Fabaceae; genus Inga; species Inga leiocalycina. The sequence goes on along the minus strand of OY725327.1, from coordinate 57,707,517 downwards.
CAATTTGGGCAGCATAACCCCTAGAAAAACCCATTTTCCATTTTTACAACCAAGGACAATCCGACAAAATTTCACCGATTAAATTGTCCACAATAGCCAGAATAGTCAATATACAAAAGTTTGGAAGTTACTTCAAGCTCCCACTGGCTCTCCCTTGATATGGCTGAACCCTAGGTCACTTCAACAAGAAAATTTGAGCTTCCAACCCTTGAATCACATAGAAGAATAGCTTAGGAGCGGAGTTATACGCATTAGGAACCGATTTACTGAAGAAATCACTTACCTTTGTAAGCTTTTTCCTCCCCTTTTCTCTATCTAAAATTTCACACTTCCTCTCTCTATGTTCAGTTGGTTCATGTCAGAAATGGGGCTGAAGAAGGAGGAGGATGATTATAATAATATATCCAATTTAATTAATTAATTTTCTCAATTTTCGGATTTTTACAAAATTTTGGCAGATTTCTGCCCAAACTTTGACAAATCATAACTAATTCTAGAAAAATAGAAATGAGGTGATTCCAAAGGCTATGGAACCCTTATTGAATCTAGTTTCAAGGAAACATATAGCCTTTCATTTTCTTGAATCACAAAATTCCCATAATTTTAATCTTTACATACTGTTTCAGTAATTTCAGTTTTTCTGTGCTGACTTCAAAAATTCATTTCTTTTTGTATATAGCTCTAATTGAGTAATATGACCTATCAAATTAAAGCTTAGGATGTCTACATTCATCCCATAAAATTTCATAATGTTTTCTCATCATTTAATCATTCAAAATCACATGACAAACTCACTGCCTCATAGGCGATTTTACCGTAAGCATAATCACTTTCTTCAAAATTAACCATTTTATTTTCTTTAATGCCCCAAAGATATAAGAAAAATTAGATAATATATTTGGGACACCTGTTAAACTGGGGCTTAGTAGTCCGCTTAATTTAAGCTTATTCTCAAGCCTCCTGATAAGTAAAATATTTGCATATTTATTTTCCCTTATATGATGATTTTATGGACGATATTTGCGTTTAATATAATAAATTTGGGTGTGATTGATAAATAAATATTGTTTTTGGAATAAACAGCATTTACAAAAAAATAAAAAAAAATAAAAAAATAAAAGTACTGTAGCAGCCACCGGGCATTGTAGCATGTCAACGGCACTGTAGCAAGCCGCCAGGGGGGCACTGTAGCAGGTCAACGTCACTGTAGCACCCGCCAGATCATTGTAGCAGTACTGTAGCACACGTTTTTTTTCCCCTATAAATAGAGATCAATGCCAAGCTCAAAGGGGAAGAGAGGAAGAGAAGCAGAGGCCCTACTCCAACCGGGAGAGGTCCTTCTCTGACCGGGAGAGATCTTTCTCTAACATTTCTGAGTTCTTTGTGTTGTTTTTGAGATTTAATTTCATGTATTGCTTGCCTCCGTCTTGGAAGGCTTAGGATTTTATTACATTTTGCATACCGCCTACATGGAAGGTTTTACCTCCTAAATGGACGGATAGATTTCTTCATGCCTCTATCTTGGAAGGCTTAGGATTTTATTTTGCATACCGCCTACATGGAAGGTTTTACCTCCTAAATGGACGGCTAGATTTCTTCATTTTTCATGCATCTTTTGGTTGTATATTTAAGTTTGAGAATTTAATATTCAAGTTTATGCAGTATTTCTAAGGATTTCATTCTAGTTTTATATAATGTCAATTTATTTTGGTTTTGTTTTTAATTTCATCATGTGCTAAACTTTCATTTTCCTAGGATGATGACGTAGCTTATTAATGACGGATTGAATCTTAACTTATTAAATCTAGTTTGAATTTCTCCTTCATGATTGAGTTTTAATTATTATTTTTAATGCTTTTGATTGATTGGCCATCTTTTAAATGATTTCAATATACATGTTGAGACCGGAAGGAGATACATGTGTGTAGACCCTATAATTAAAACCATGATTTACATATGAAATAGGAATATATTCATATGAGTTGTGTAGTCTTACTGAGTTCCATAAATCTTAATGCATAATTAATTGCTTAAATCCATATAGGAATATATTGGATTAGCAATTGATTATAGAATTGTTTGACCTTGGAAAAGGCTAGTAATTAAAATAGGGAAACTCGACTATCAATCATGTGGAATAAATTGGGCTAGAATAGATAAGTGATTCAATCCGGAATTTGTGAAGTGAAATCTAATCCCTGGGCTTTTTCTCATATTTGCTTTCTTATCATCTGCACTCATATTTAATTGTTTTTCTTTTATTTTGTACTCTCAATCACCAACTAATCGATCGACTAAATAGAGTTAAAATTGCTCATTTTGGTACTTAGTGATCAATCCTCGTGGGAACGATACTCTACTCACTTCTATATTACTTGATTACGACAGTGTACACTTGCACTATTTAATTGATCATCTGAATTCGTATCACCTCCAATCTCAAAATTCGGGGTATTACATTCAACCTCTTCTTTCTCATCATCTCCAACTTCTAGCGCCGCATATCTAGAGGCTGTTGGCTTCATTTCGCCTCTCCCATCCCTTCTTGTACCTTGTTTCACATTCCCTGAGTAACCCTTCTTCTCTTCTTTCCTTGTAACCAGTGTCCTTTAGGAACCACGCACAAACATCCACGGCCCGAATTCCTCTCCCTTTGCCGGTAGTTTTTTCTCAGGCGACGTTGCTGGTTTACCATTTGCTGGAGATGAATATTGTTCATTACTGGCATACACCTCTCCCCTGGGTTTCCATAGACAAGCTTCCCTCTTATGCCCATATCTTCCACACCTAAAGCATATTAGATTCAAGCCTTCATATTCTATATTGTACAGTGTTGACTCTAGTATGATCCTCAGGACCAACTTCTTTAGTAAATCTAGTTCAACACATATCCTTGCGTATCGTCCACGCTTAACTCTGGGTTTGTTTTCATCACAACCATTTAAGGTATGTAGATCGACTTTTAAGGTCCTTCCAATCACATCCCCCAACCTCGAAATGTATTTCTTAGTATAGCAATTTAGTGGGATATTTGGAATTCTAATCTAGATGGCGATCTTGCCTAGTGGATTTTGAAAATGGTCAAAATATGGGGACCATCCTTACACCAGAATGCTATGCTTTGCAACTGCCCAAATCCCCTCAAACAGAATCCGTTTGTAATGCACCTCCCCCCAATTGTCCTGGTTGGTAAATCTCACTACATAATAGTTGTTTGGCAAGTCGACCAGTTCAAAGTCTTTGAATTTCCACACTCGGCTTAACATTTCTTTCAACCTATAGAAATTAAATCTCACCCCAACACCGTAATTATTAGAGCGTTGTTCCACAGTTCACAGCTTTCATTATATTCTTCATCAATCATTGGTACTACCGGGTATATACTCATGAGCTTTTTTATTTCTTGGGACGGCTCCGGCACGCTCCAAGTTTGATCAAGTAGATCGGATACCAGCGGGTCTTCCTCTATAATCAAAGCTCCATAAGCTATTCCATTAAACTCATTCCCTTTAAACCCCAAAAGAGACTCTTTGTATGAAATCTGTTTGGGGCTATCAATTTTCCTCGTTGCTTCCTCCTGACTTCAAGGATTGTCCACCTCCTTCTCTAAGTCCTCTGCATCCACCATGGGGTCAAACATGATAGCATCCTCCTTAACTTCTTTCTTTGATCTCTTAGTTGCAGTAACTAATGCGAGTTCCTCCAGTGGCCTGTCTGGCGGCACCTTACGGACGTTTGCTTCCTCCATAATGAACCAATGTGTGCACAAACTTTAAGAGAGAGAAACCTAAACCAACTCTTCTATTATATATTAATATTTAAGCTATTTGCTTTCCTAGCATGTTTGGATGTGTGGGGCCGACGCTTAATTACAATTAACAGTGGGCTTTAATAATTATCCAACATTGAAAGGGGTCCTTTTTTTTTTTGCCAATTAATCCTATAGCTGGTTATTCATTATGTATGAGAATGATATATTAAGTTCCCTTTATCTTTAATACTATATTTATTTTTTTAGATTCCGCTTTGAGCTGTGATATAAAGACAGGGCAGGGGATGATATCTAGCCTAATATTGTATTTTAAAAGAACCTCTTGTAAATCTTATCAATACCTTCTCCATAGAAAGTCCTGCAGAAAGAATGTGAGAGATAAAGGATCTGTTTGGTATCTTTTTTAAAATATTTTTTTGGTAGAAAAATTGATGGAAAATCGATGTTTAAAAATTTTATTAGTTATGAGGATCTCAAATTTAAGTCATTCTGACCAAACCAATAAGATTTTTGAACAGGACTTTTCACCGGTTTTTCCTCTTTTTTGAAAAAAATAAAAATATGTTTGAAAATTTGCATTCGGCATCTCTAGTATCTGGCCCAACCCACCAAAAATGGTGGGCTCGAGCTGGCTAAACGCCAGCCTGCCACACTTAGCCCGCGAGCTGCAACAGGCTTGCCCGTTATATATATATATATATATATATATAAAATAAATATAAATACTTTTATTACCTTTCTTTTAATGTTGTGTTTAATACAATTCTCCGTACTTTTTATTTGACACTTTTATTTTAATATTATATTTATTTATTTTACTATTATAAAATTTAAAAGAGATATGTTTATATGTTTTTATTATATGAGTAGATGAAAAAAAAAGTAAAAATGAAATTGGCTTCTTAATATAAATGTAACAAAAAAAAAGAAATGTAATATAAGTAGAAGAAAGAGAAAGGGAATGAGAATTAAAAAAAATAAAAAGGAGTGAAATTTTTTTAAAAAAACAAAAATAGGCGGGCACATGCTAGCCCACCCCATCATGCCCGTAGCCCATGGTGGGCCAGCCCACGCCAGTGGGCTAACCCGAATCCCCAATACTAATGTTTGGTCATGTGTTTTGGAAAACAAAAATTAAGAGTTTAAACTTATTCTGAAAACAAAACAATCAAAATATATTTTTTTTATGTTTCATTACTTTTTTGTTTTATTAGAAAAGAGGTATAGAACATCGTATTTCAATAATGACAATCATACTAACAAAACAAAATATTCTTTCATCCTTAATCTCACCATTTAAGATATTTAAAATTGTGTTATCTTCTTTAAGATATAAAGTTGCTTATTGACTAATAGTTTGTTGGTATGTTTCATTATTTTAAAAACATATTGCTAATGGGATATGTTCTGACAAAGGAGCTTGAGTTGAGGCTTTTCTCTATGAAGAAGACAGGATATATACAACGTACAGTAAGAAAAACTTTTTATAGATATAAAAGCAAACAACGCCACTCGTTTTAAGAGTGGACAGTATAAAAAGGCTTCAACTATTGCTATCTTATGATGCATGCCACGATCCAAATGTTAAAAAAAAAACAAAAAAGTTTAATTTTTAATTTTTAATTTAAAAAAATGTACTGCTTCGATCCCTTTTTTCCCTGTCACTTACTCTTAAAATCACCATCCATTAGCTAGTGCCTACATTCCATTACTTATCATTAATAGTGTCCAATGAAATTTATACTAAAATTATTCAATTCATGTGTTATGTGACGTATTTCCTATATTATGTATAATAGGCAAAGATATATGTAAATTAATAATATATTTAAAGCATTATTAATTAAAGGACTAAGTAACATCCGACATGACTTGCATACTTTTTTTCAATAACATACTATATAATACATTAATTATTGGGGTATCCAGCAGTCTAGCACCCTGAAAGTATTTTTTAAGTAGGACTTGGTATTCTAAAAAAACTTTTGATGCAATTTTGCTCATAAAGTTTTTTTTTTCTCTCAATAGCAATGGATATCTAAACTTAGGATGCTAGTGTTGTTATAAAAATATTTTTATTATGTCAGATGTATTGAAAATCACTTTAAGATATCGGTGCGATTAAAAAAATACTTTATAATAATAGGTGCATCAAAAATTAATTTAAAATACTGAATCCCTGTGTTAATTCACGCGTAATTAAATAAGCCAACTATTCTCACTTGCCACCCATAAAGTAGAACAACTAGGGTTTTAAAGAAGACAAATTAATACATAGGATTAATGAAGATTTAGGTTAAGGATATGGAAAAGTGGGGAAATGGGAAGGTAAATAAAGTGGAAAAGCACAATATGGGCCAAACATTGTGAAGATTTGTGAAGTGTGGTTGCTAATAATTAAAAGGAGAGACAAAAAAAAAGGGGATGGTATGAGGATTGGGTATTAATAGTGTATTTTCACTTTTAATTAGCAATTTCACCACTCGATTTGCTTATCTTCTAAGTTGGAGGTAGGCCTTTATTGGCAACAATATAAGTCAAAAGGTTTCTGTTGAGGGTAAAATATGAAATTTAAGTTGAATCATATCGTATTTATAATCTATAAATAGTACAACTTTTGTAGATTTTATATTATATATAAAGATTAGAAAATAACAATTGTCAAATATTATTATTATTGAATGTAAAATGATTTGTTATAAAGGAAACATTGTTTTTTATTTCAAAACTCTTTGTCACTATGATTGTTACCAATACCAATATATAAAAAAATTCCATAACAAGTCAAAATATCCATCGATCATGGGTAGTCTGAGTAATTTGCAGAAAAATACATGTCTAATTATGCAATATGCTCACATAAAAATTATTTTATTATTATTGACAACTAATGATATAGAATATAATAATCTAAACAGTTATTTGGCGAAATGCGTACGTTGTCATATTAAGACTCCTTCATTACCTTGTTACTAAATATAGATGAATATTATATAACTCAACGTGACATTATGGATGAATACATACTAACCTATTTAGATTTAAATATTAAGTAATTAAATTTATTAACTATAATTTCATTTAAACTTTGCATGACATTTAACAAACACACATATAGTTAAAAAATATAATGAGTAAAAAAAAAGATCATAATGAATGTCCCATTTTTGTGAAATCCGGACGAGACCCGCATCCTAGCCGACAACGTACCAATTGGCATGTCTTTATTTATTTATTCATTTATTTTTTAAGTTAGAAACTTTAATCATGCGACTCAAATTTCAATTCGTGAAAATATAATATTGAAGACTAAACTTGAACAAACCTCAATATTAAAGGAGAGGTCAAGTACGGATGTCACACCCTCATCTTATTTTCACCTATTTTAGAGTATTTGTGGAAAACGATACGCAGTTTAGTGGGTAACACAGGAATAACATAGATATACTGATATTATGTGCACGATTACGAAAATTACCCATAGGGGGTTTGTACTTTATAATTACAATTAACATAGCCTCACAGCGCTACTTGAGTGTCTAAGTCCATCCGAGTGAAACGGAGACATCTTCCCGTCTTCGTTCCACCACTGCAATCCCTTCGTACGGTTCTCTTCTTTATTCTCAGCATACGTTCTGTCTTTTTCTATTTAAATTGTTGGTAGGGGAGGGTGAAATTCTGGGGAATCTCAGTATAAAAGCAATACCAATATGCATGCAAGATAAGTGCTTAATGCAAGACATGCTTGCATTACATAACTTATGCTCACACAATGACATATCTGCGTGCTCAATGTTTCAATCAACATACGTATGGTCATAGCATAAACAGAAACAGAGCTTCAATTATTCATATATGTTTCACATAAATAAGAAAAGCAATAACATGCATCAATACACCAACACAAATATCAAATACATGCAAGAGAGGTAAGCTCCCTACTTCAAAGCTTTATAATCCCTTTTTCCTGTATGTCTCGTAATGCGTGTCGTTCCGGCTTTCGAATCGGTCCTAAAATATTAAATGTACCAGAAATAGGTCATAACCTATCCAAGTATCATTTTAGACTCTTCCATAGTATTGCTTGTAGTTATATTAGTCTATGGTAAAACTTTACCAAAATGCCCCCGGGACCCCAACCCGGCCCCTCCGTAACCGGCCCGATGGCATGTTTTCTCAAAATTTTGACTAAGGCTATCCTGACTTATTATGTCCCAGGAATCCATTTCCGTGCTCGAAATTACCAAATTCAATGTAAAATTACGAAAATACCCTTGACAGCCCCTATTTAGGGATTTCAGTGGCGTTTTCGTAATTATGCTTTTTCGGCCTCTATCGAAAAAGTGCCCAACTGTAACCCCACCTATTTTTGCCCACTGAGTTCAATGAAATCATTTATTTCATGAAAATCCAACTCCTACTACAATTTCTAGTTCTAGCCAAAAATATGAAGAAAAATGGAAAAATACAGTTATGTGTTTTAGCTTCTAAAACTTGTACTTTTCCATTTCAAATCCTTGATTAACTCACTTAAACACTTATTAATCATGATTTAAAGGATTTTGGGCAGCATAACCCCTTAAGGTTATGACTTTTCCAATTTTACAACTCAACCAAGGAACTTGAAAAAATCAAGAAACAACGACAACACAAGAAGGCAAGTTTATGAAGTTACCCTCTTTGGCTTTATGGTTTCCTCTTACTCTAGGTTCCTCCTCCCTCTCTTCTTGATCTCAAAGTGTGACTTTACCACCATGAATTCATGAGAACAAGAGTTTAGAAAAGGATTTCATAACAAGAACACAAGAAAACCATAAGAAATTAACCTTTTTACCTTAGATTTCCTCTTCCTTCTCTCTAACTTCAAGAGCTCTCCAAGTTCACTCTCTCTCTATTTCTCAAGCTCTCTCTCTTCCTCTTTTCCTTGTGGTTGGACAAAATATGGCCAAGAGGAAGGAGAAAATGTGCGTTATTAATTTGGTCTCCTTTCTTCCTAGCCATAGATATAATTAAGAGGCCAACATGTGACACTTGTCACCATCTTCTCTTCCTTCATGACTTCTTCATTATCTTGCCATTAAATTGAATCAATTCCTTCCCTTGCTTGCTCCTAAAATCCTGTCCCCCCCTCTTATCTTACAAGACAAACAAGCTCTCTTCCATTTAATCAAGTATGTCCTTTCCTTCACTCAAGCTTTTCCCTTCATGCATTCACCATACTCTCTTACTTTATGTCATAACCTCTCATCATGACCACCATGCCCATGTCTTCACTTGATGTGCACTCCATCTTTGTCATCATTGATATGTGTATGTAATATAGTCATCATAACCTTCTTCTTGTAGCATGTGATCATGAAATCAATTTTTTTCTCCTTATTCTTCATGCTTGGATGAAATTAAAGAAAGGAATGGAAGAAAATTGTTTCTCACAATTCCTTAATTCACATAATTGGTTTATGTATAATCCCCCTCAATTTCACAATTCTTGATTTATTCCACCAAGAATAATTCAATTATGCATTTTCCTTTATTTTCCTTGATTAATTGAAATTATCTCCAATTAATTGGAAAATAATTAATCTTGGGCTAAATTGAAAATTATGATTTTGCTATCACATTTGTAATTTAATTCAATTCTTGAATTAATTTACCCATTTCCTTATCAATATGAATATTTCAAAATTCATAAGATCCAATTTTCATGAATATTTACTATTTTATTGAATTTCTCAATTAATTATAATATATTTTTTGTGAATAAAAAATTTGAGATGTTACAACGCAACGGAATGAATGCCAAAAACAAAAGGAATGCCACATGCATGCCAAATATTAGCTTGTAGGGACTCCACCTTATCATATATATATATATATATATATATGCTTGACTACGGTTGTTCTATTTAACAGTGAAGTATTAAGCGTTATATATTTAATTATTTATGATTCTGTTAAGGGGTAATTTTATTCTGAAAGTGTCAAAAAATAAGTAAATTTTCCCTAGCCATTATTTCAATTAATTTTAATCATTAATTGACAAGTATGTTGAGCTAACAGTATGTATGTCATCCACGTCACTTTTGTCAAAAGCGCAAATTTGCCCCAAAAATCAATATGTCATCTACTTCATTTCTTTTTAAAGTTAGATTTAAAACTTCCGGGGCAAATTTGTACCTTAATAAAAATGACGTGGATGATACATGAACTGTCAGCTCAATATATTTGATCAAATAATGGTCAAAATCAACTGAGATAACGGCGAGAGCAAAATTACTCCCTTTTTTACACTGCTAGGGCAAAATTGCCCTTTAGTAAAAACTTTTAGAACAATATTACCCCTTAACCCTTTATGATTTTGTAGCAGTGAATGCCACACACTAAGCCAATGAATGAGTATGATTTCAGTGTTTTGTTTTCCTTTTTGGCATACATTTCAAATCGTCACCTTAACAAATACTACATCATACTATCTCCAGTCTTAAAGATAAGATAAAGTTGACTATTTTTAGAGAGATTAATGAAACTAAATAAGTTACTTAATCATATTATATGTTATGTATCCTTAGATTATATATTAGTTTATTAGTTAAACTAATTAGTTTGGAAAAAAAATCAAAATATAAATAATCTAAAGTAATTTAATTAGTTTCCTTAATTTCTTCAAAAATGTTAACTTTATCTTATAATTATGGCTGGAGGGAGTATTTTTTAAATAACAACAAATATAAAAAGTATATAAGAAGACATGAGTATATTAATTGTATGGCTTGTTCCATAAATCATACAAATGTAAGCATCCCCTATTTTTTTGACCGAGAATGTAAACATCCCCTATGCATCCATAGGTAGATTTAAACATTTAAAAAAAAAATGGAGAATTACAGTCAGGTCCAAAATAAGAAGGAAAATAGAAAAATGGTCTCTTAAAATCTAAAAATAAAAAAATGGTCCTATTAACAACATCAGTTGTAGGTCGTTAAAAACTTCTTGAGTTTTTATTGACAACTTCTTAAAACCATTTTTTTATTTTGAAATTTTAAAGGATCTTTTATTTATTTATTTTATTTAGAATCTATCTGTAATTCTCCAAAAAAGAAAAAACGATAGCACAAATTTTCTAAAAAGAAACATGACAGTTACTATATGCGACGAATGCACTTCGGAAAGGCCAAATAATAATGTAGAGTCATTCCTAATAAAGAGGCAAAGTTAACGTCAAACCCCACTATTCCACTCCACCGCCACTTTCCTTTGATTCCGTATTTCGCACCAATAGTCCCATACCGTCCACACACACCCACATATTTTTCTTTAAAATTTATTTTATTTATTCGCAATTACGAGTATATTAGTAAAAATTATGAATAAATTTAAATTTATGGATTTTCAATTATAAATTAGATATTTAATTCAAATATAACTTTCAATTCGTAATTGGCATGGTCATTTATAATTATATGAACCGATATACACAACTTATTTTTTTAAAAATTTTGTGAAAAAAGAACCTAACTTTTTTTTTTAATTTAATATTCCTTCCTGTCCTAGTTATAAGATAAATTTGATTTTTTTAGAGAAATTAAATAAACTAATTAAATTACTTTAGAGTATTTTAATTTTTATTTTTTTCTCCAAACTAATTAGTTTGACTAATAAACTAATATATAATCTAAAGATACATAAGATATGATATGATTAAGTAACTTATTTAGCTTCCTTAAAGCATGTTTGTTTGAGCTTATAAAAACTTATAAGTTGCTTTTTACGTAAATCGAGACACAACTCCTTTCACATACTTACTTCGTATACCGTAAATCACTATTAAAAAGCAACTTATAAGCAATCGAATCACTCAACCAAACATATTCTTAATCTCTCAAAAATAAGTTAATTTTATGTTATATTTATGATCGAATGTAGTATTTTAAGAACTAATTAATTTTCACTTTCCCTTATATTCTTTTGTTCCTTCTCTATATATATTCCGCTTCTTCTCTCCTACGTTCCCTAACCACTTGACCCACAAGTATCCCTCTCGTCCTTCTTCCTCTTCCTCTTCAATTCTTTCTTCTTGTTGGTGTTATTAATCTGGAAACATAGAGATGAAGACGATGATGCAGGAGGAGCATACTAAGAAGACGAAAGTGAAGAAAGGATGGCTCGCCGTTGAGGTTGGTTTGGAGGAGGAAGACGACGACGGCGAACACGGCGGCACTCGCCGATTTGTTATCCCCATCTCATACCTTTACCACCCTCTGTTCCGTAGTCTTCTTGATAAAGCTTATGAAGTCTACGGCTACCACTCCGATGGCCCTCTCAAGCTTCCCTGCTCCGTCGACGACTTCCTCCACCTTCGCTGGCGAATCGAGAAAGAACCCAACCGTCACCACCACCACCATAACCACCATCACCTTCCTCACGCTCTGTTCTTTCACTGTTGATCTCACAGATATAAGCAATATAACTCAGGCCAGGCTAGTGACTTTTTTTTTTGGTTTATGTTGACTCCGTTGAAGCAGAAATTTTTGTATCTTGCAGTGTTCTTCTCTTCTTGATTCTTCTTAATTTGATGGCTTCAAGTAGTTTGATTATTAGGCTACTTCGCAAGGGATTATATTCTGCTTGTAATCTCAAGAGATCAGGGATAAGATGGTCCATATATGCACTGTACACGAATTAAAATTACCATATATTTCAATTGCCTTCTACCGCAGTTGTATGAGAGATCTTTATGAGTGTGAGGCCGCGGGTTCAATGTTAATTACAACCTTAGGTCATTAATGCTGGTCATTAATTCACGTTTAAACAAAATTAGGGTATTTACCTTTTTTCCCCTAAAACTGCTTAAAACTCCAAAAAAAGATATCCGTGAGTGGTTGTTGCAAGTTGCAACTCATGTTTAGTTTTGTGCTACTTTTCCTCACATTAGCAAATTTCTCTTTTTTCCCCCTAAAACTGTCTGGTGGGAGGGTTTTAGAGGGAGGGCGAAGGGAGGAAAATTTTTAGTTAAATTTAAAAAATTAGAAAATGGTGTTATATTTATTTAATTAATTTTTTTATTATTTTATTTTACATATTCTCTTTATTAAAATTTTTTTAACCTTATTTATCCAATTCTTTTAACCTCAACCAATAAATTTTTTGGATAATTACATTCAAGTCCCACCCTAAGAGAAAAAATGAAGAAATAATCTCTAAAATTATTAATAACAAGTCGAGAAATATCTATTGACAAGTTGAGGGATATCAATTGATAACTTTAAAAACTATTTTTTTCATTTTTACCTTTTATATGAAATTTGAATGTAATTGCCTCTGAATTTTTTTCTTGTCCTCACCGTCCCTGTAAAAATACAAAAGATGTGGAAAAAGTAGGAGTGATTGCGGCTGCGCACGTAGGGGAGTGTCAAGTCGGAAATTGAGGATCATACGATGAAGGGAAAATTGCACTGAAATCCTAAATTAGAAAAAATATTGCAAGACCCCCTTAAAGTCTCCAATTTGAAAACAAATCTATTGAATTTTAGTGTAATATAATTGAAATGTCAAAAGACCCAAACATCCACCTTTCAACACAGGCGCATGAATTTATCAATGAATTCTCATAAACTTGTCAATAAACACTCATGAATTTATCAATAGATATGGACACCATAAACTTGTTAATCACTGACAAGTTCATGGGCTACCATCAATAGATGAGGTAGCTGACATTAAGGATCTGTTTGATTTAAGGAGAGGGGAGGGGAGAGATATAGGGGGAGGGGAGGCATTACTAGAAATTTTTCTTCCTTCTCTTTAATTGGCACTACTAGAAAGTTTGGAAAGGGAGGAGAAATTTTTTAAAATTTTCCCCTCCCTCCCCTCAAATCCCCCCGAATTGGGAGGATTTGGAGAGGAGAGGTTAAAAATAACCAATGCATGGAATAAAATGCTCATGAAATTTTGTCATTAACTCAAAAGCAGCCTTTGCCATTTTTGACTAATATATATATATATATATATATAATTATATTAAATGTTATTTATAATTTAGGACATAAAAATATTATTTATAATTAAACTTTATTATACATCTAATAGAATTGGGAAAAAAATCACTTATAATATAAGGGTAAAGTTGTCCATGTGAAAATAATTTCCCTCCCCTCTCCTCCTGATCAACCAAACAAGGTAACATTAAAATCCCTTCCCTCCCTTTCTTTATGATTAATCCAAATAAGGTAATATTAAAATCCTTTCTATCTCCTCCCCTCCCCTTTTCTCTGCTGAACCAAACAGACTTTTTGAAGGTATTTGGGTCTTTTGATATTTCGATTATGTGAGTGTTTGGAATAGCTTATTTTTGAGAAATAAGTACTTATTATATAAATCGAGATAAAACCTCTCTCACATACTTATTTTATATACCGTAAATCATGAATTATAATCATTTATTATCTAAAAATAAATTATCCTAAACAGACACTATATTACCCACAAGTTCCACAGACTTAACTCCAAATTGGAGTTTTCAAGAGATATTTTAGTAATGTTTTTTTTTAATTTGGGATCTCATTGCACTTTTCCCTAGGATGAAACATGAGAGAAGTGACGAGGCCGTGCAGGAGTCTGTTATATTCTGTGGTGCAGAGCACACAATTCCAGTTGTCTCCAGAAACGTGGTCCAGTTATAATGTACAGGTCTAGTTTTTATCTCAAGAAAATCCTAGAAAAATATGTTTAAAATTGTAAAAGATAAATTATAGAGTTTAATATTACAAATCTCAAGTTAGGTTTATGGGAAGAATTTGGGATTTGTTAATGTTTTTAAATGATCAATCTGCCCCTGACAATATTTTGGGAGTTTAAATTGTCAATATATATACTAAAGTTATTAATTATTATTCTTTATATCTAAGTAGTTAGTGATGTCTGATATGAATATCTTCAAAATATTACCTATAAAGTTGTTGGTATTTCTGGAGCTCAAATTGTTAATATATATATTGAAGTTGTTAACTACACAATACATAATCAACTTAGATATAAAGAATGATGACTTAAGAATCATAATTAACAATTTCAATTTATATATTGACAACTTAAGCCCATATGCTGTAAGAGGTAGATTGGTCATTTGGAAACTTTTTCAAATCCCAAATTTCTCCTATAGGTATGACTTGGGATTTGTGGTGTTGGATTCTCTTATTTATTTTATCCCTATCTTAAATGTATTTTTTTGGGATTTTCACTTTTATCTCTGCTCATGGAACTTTTGTTTTCCTTTTTGCGACCATGGATCAACTTTTTATTTTTAAATAAAATCCACTTTTGATGTATGATCCACGATTTAAATTTAAATGCAAGTAAGTTAAGTAATTAATCTATATGCATTTCTCGGTTAAAAAATACATGTTTATCGATAATACGAAAATGTATAGAATATTACATTATTTATATGCTATAAATAATGTGATTAATTGTCAACCATGTAAATTTATATCCTATAATAACAGCATGCATTAAATTTTTGAATTTTTTTGTCTGCGGAATAAAACAAAACTCCTCTTTATCTTTTTAAACCCTTAGGACATGTTTTTAATCAAATGAAAATTGAGACCAAAATCATAAATTTGAAACTTAAGGGATCATCTGGTAAAAAAAAGAATTTAAGGAATCAAAATAAAAATAAAAAATTTAAAATTTGATGGACGAAAATAAAAATGAGAATTAACTTGAGTTTCCAAAAATCGTATTAAGCCTTCATCTTGTCACTGACAAAAAGTAAACGTTATCTTACCCTATCAATCAAAGGTTCCAACCTCCAACTTCCAACTTCCAAATTTGGAACTTCGAAGCGAAACCCATCCGCGTCGTGGTTTTCCCCCCTCATTCAGTAAGCTTCTATTCTTCCCTAGATATCTTGCTATACGTAAGCTTTATTCTTGGTAATCTACTGCGTTTTCTATCGACCTAGATTCTCCTTATTTGTCATATGGCGAGATATTGCTGATTATCGTCCCTTTTCTTCTTTTACGTGCTTCACCCTAAATTGACTTCGTTGTTCTTGTTTTTTCCCCTGGTAATTGGATGAATGATCAGATCTCAAGGATATGGAACCTGTTGGTGTAGGTGAGCAATTTACTATACCCGAATGAAGTTTGGGATTCAGCGATGTTGTAATTGTTCTTATGTACTGATAACTATTTAACTAGGCTTAAAACTCTACCACTTTAAATACCAACAGTGTGCTAGGAACGACCTAAATATATGTTGTCTATTTAATTGCAAACACCCCTAAATATTGTACTAGACTATCATTATCTGAAACTGCTTAAGCGTAATCTTCACATGAAAAAATTAATGTTTCAGAAGTATGACATAGTAAATCATAAAGGCTTTGTTCACCACTTTACAATAACTCAGGTTGGTGTGGGTTGTAAGAACTCTTGTTACTTAGGTTTGGTTATCTACTTTCATGCATGGACTAAGCCTCCAAGGGGTTTACTCTTTGCCAATCCTAAGGAAAATTGATCTCTCTTGAAGGATATTTTTGGTGTCTACCAAACAGAAAAGTTGAGCACTACCACAGATGTGGTAGCCTAAAACCATTTTAAGATATGGCATATGTGTATAGATTATAGGGAACTCAATAAGAAAACGGTAAAGAATAAATACCCTATTCCCTTAGTTGAAGATTTGTTGGATGAACTTAAAGACGCGCGATGGTTCACTAAATTAGATCTTCGTGCGGGGTATCATCAAATTAGATTGGTGCCACAAGACACTTACAAGACAGCTTTCTGAACTCATGAAGGGCACTACGAGTGGTTGGTTATGCCCTTTGGACTCACTAACGCCCCGACTACATTCTAAGGGGCCATGAATCAGATTTTTAAGGACTTCCTATGGCGGTTTGTCCTCGTCTTTTTTGATGACATACTTGTGTATAGCCCGAGTATGTATTTACATCTCCAACATCTTAAGCAAGTCTTGCAAATTCTTAGGGCTAACCACTATGTTGTGAAGGAAAGTAAGTGCACTTTTGCTGCCACCAAGGTCGAATACCTCGGTCATATTATATCAGAAGGAAAGGTGGCCACAGATCCAAGGAAAATTCAGGTTGTAGCAGATTGGCCTGAACCTCACACTGTTAAGCAGTTACGATTCTTTCTTTCTGGGGTTAGCTGGTTACTACCGCCGGTTTATTAAGGGTTATGGAGAGTTGGCTCACCCTTTAACAAATCTGCTCCGACAAAATGGTTTTGAATGGAGTACAATAGCAGCTTCAGCTTTTCAGAAACTCAAGCAAACCTTGGTTTCAGCTCCTGTTTTAAATCTGCCAGACTTTTCTAAGGTTTTTGTAGTTGAAACTGATGCATGTGGTGAAGGAATATGGGCTGTGTTGATGCGGCAGGGTCAACCGTTGGCCTACTTTAGTAAAGCATTGGCTCCACGTCACCGTTCCTTTTCGGTGTATGAGAAGGAGTTACTGCCAGTAGTGCATGCCGTAGAGCATTGGCATCAGTATCTTGAGGGTAGGAAATTCATCATTCGAACTGATCAGCAGAGCCTTAAACACTTGTTAGATCAGAAACTTAAAACTTCATTTCAAATGTTTTGGGTGTCGAAATTACTGGGGTACGATTATGAGATCCATTACAAGAAGGGCTGCACTAATAAGGTGGCTGATGCCCTTTCTCGAATGCCAAAAATGGAATTTCTTGAAATTGCCCTCTCCACTTGTTCAGAAGAATTGTTGCAGCAAATTAAAGACAGTTGGCCAAGTGACCCAGATATTGTCACTTTAATCAGTACATTGCAATAGCAGAATGGCGAAAAGGGCAAGTATACTTGGGATGGGTTGTTATTTAAGAAGAGCGGTCGGTTAGTTATTGGAAATAGTGTAGACCTTCAAACTAAAATTTTAAAATGGATGCACACTAGTGCTCAAGGTGGGCATTCAGGGATACATGCAACTTATCAGCGAACCAAGACTCTTTTCTGGTGGAAGCACCTGTTTATGGCTGTTAAGCATTTTATTCAACAATGTGATGTGTGTGCAAGATGTGAATATGATACAACAGCTTATCCAGGGCTTCTCCAACCAATTCCTATACCTAGTAAAATATGGGAGAGTATTTCAATGGATTTTATTGAAGGGTTACCCAAGTCCAATGGTAAAGAGGTCATATGGGTAATAGTGGATCGTTTGACTAAATTTGCCCATTTCTTGCCTCTTTCTCACCCTTTTTCGGCTTCTACATTAGCTCAGCAATTTTTGGATAACATTTATAAGCTACATGGGGCACCGGGGGAAGTTATCAATGATAGGGGATCTGTTTTTGTGAGTCATTTTTGGCAAGAATTTCTGAAGATACTGGGAATAGAGCAGAAGCTTACATCCGAATATCACCCTCAAACGGATGGCCAAACTGAAGTCCTCAATAGGTGTTTGGAGACCTATCTTCGGTGTATGACATGGGAGAGACCTAGAGAGTGGTCTAAGTGGTTGGCTCTTGCTCAGTGGTGGTATAACACCACTTTTCATACTTCTACTAGGACCACTCCCTATGAATTACTTTATGGGCAAAAATCTTCGCTACATGTTCCTTATTTACCTAGAAGTGCTGTAGTTGAGGCGGTGGATCGTTCTTTTGTGGCTAGGGAAGAGACATTGTTAATCGCTAAACATCATCTACATAGAGCTGTCAACTTAATGAAGCAGTGGGCGGACTCCCATAGAACAGATCGCAAGTTTCAGATTGGGCAGTGGGTGTTCCTTAAATTACAGCCCTATAGACAGATTTCAGCAGCTTCTCAGAGTTCTTAGAAGTTGGCTCCGCGCTATTTTGGTCCTTATCGAATTGTACAGAGGGTGGGGCCAGTTGCATATAGGTTGGAATTACCAGAGGAATGCCGCATTCACCCTACATTCCATATATCCTTGCTGAAGCTTTGCCCTGATCCTACTGTTAAACAACTCAATCCTCCCAGTCAGTGGCCTGAACCACCCCCTGATTTAGTTCCAAAACAGATTTTGAGCAGGCGAAAGGGAAGGAAACGTCGACGAATAGTTACTGAGGTGTTGGTTAAATGGAGGAATCTACCTGAAGAGGAAGCTAGTTGGGTTACCTTGTATCAGTTGCAGCAGCAACATCCATCCTTTGCAGTTACAGATCCTTGCAGACAAGGATCTTGAAGGGGAGGGTATTGATATGTAGTTATAGATAATTAGATATTAGGTGATTAGGTGACCGTTAGTTCGTTAAGGATATACTAAGTCTATGAGTCCACTAACGGTTAGTATTAGAATAGAGGGATTACCTATTACCGGCATATTAAGTCTATAGTCGGTAGGGCAGGTAGTATTAGTTAGCTATATATATATATGATGAGTCATTACCTTTTGGGGAATCGGCCAAGACCAGTTATGTTGAACATGAATTCCAGATTCTGATTCTTTCTCTTCTTCTCTGTTCTTCTCTCATTCTCCTCTCTTCTTCCCTATTCTTCTACACCTACCATATTAGAGTAATGCATCTATGCAGACTCTAGTGTGGATTTTTTATTTATTTGTTTTCACTTCCTGCTTCTGGCGTCTATTTGAATTGTCAATTGATCCATTTTTTTAGATTATAATTTAAGTTTAGAATATGCCAAATCAATTTGTTTCAACTGGTCATTGCCCTAGCACAAACAAAGCACTTAAGAGATAAGATGTCATAACTCTTAACATAGTTGGCTTGAGCAAATATCAAATGATCAACATTTTCCCAGTAAAATAGCAAGAAAATAGCAGTGGGTGAGCTTGAAATAAATTCATGAGTCCATCGTCAGCATTTTCGGATGCATTAATTAAAAAAACAAATTGTGAGGAGGATGAAAAGATCCTAGGTTTCAATCTAATGGCATCTGCAGCCACCTTGCCTTCCTTAAATGACCATTGAACGCATCTACTTGGTTGAAGGGACATTGCTCTCTCATCAAGTGAATCACTGCCTTAGGTGTGCCTGATGGCTTTTTTAGGTTCTCCAGGTCTAGGAATTTGGGGAATGCAAGTTATTTCCGAAATTTTAGAGTAATTTACCATAAGATGCTGAAATACACTGTTGGCAAAATGAAATTGAGCCTGCCACATGGATATCTGTGATGATTTTTAAGTTCTTTCATTTTCTTAAATTTCTTGATGATTTAAATATCACTCTATTTATCTGTGGAGTCGTGATTTGTATCTTTCAATTGGTATGCTAGACCTGCTGACAGAGGCAAAGAAACTTGAGGCTGAGGTATTATCTACTATCAAGTTTACTCCTGCACATGTCTCTGATGGTCTTGATAAGCTGCTTAAGGATGCTTACGCTATACGATGCCCAAAACCTATTGATTATTTCAACAGGAAGGATTTAATTCGTATCTTCAATATTATAGCAAAGGAAATATATGGTAACCTTCTGTTACTAAGTTCATTAAATTTCATCCTGATTGTACATTTGCAGAGATAGTAATTTTTGAAGTCATCTTATGTTCCTGTTTCTACATGACTGCATATATGATGTAGTTTAGTACAATACTAAATAGTAAAGATGTCATCTTTGAACCTTCCAAACACAGGCTAAATTTATTGCTAGTTTGTCTTCCAAGAAGTAGGATCTTAAACATGCACTCCATGGTAAAGACTAATTATTATATCTGGTCTTTCTCCCATGCTGGCATTTACCATATAAGCAGCCCAATGAGAAACTACATTTTTTCAATCAAATAATCATGTTATTTCTACCATCTTGATTGATATGCCATGTTGCATTTTTTTTTTCTTTTAAAGAAAGGAGTTGTTGTGTGGGAATAATCTTTCATGGTGGCATTTAATATTTTACAGTGTCAGAGATAATCCAATATTGGCATTGTTGCCGCAATTCTTTCAGACATTATAGATGGCATCTGAAACATTACAAGTACACAATTATTATAGTGTTATTATTACCTGATTCTGTTTCAGGCCCCTTTACCTCAATTTCAAATGTCTTGAGATGCAAGCCAACTTTCCTTGTAGATTTTATTCTTCTTTGAACACTGTCTATCCTTTTCTTTTCAGGCAATAGTAGTACCGCCCCAGTTGTGGAAGGATATGGCTCTTTTGTTATGGATATGTTCTGTGATGGAAGTGATCTGGATTTGTCCATAAATTTTGGAAACAATTCAAATGAAGTTCCTCGGCAGAAGAAAATTGAAACCCTTCGAAAGTTTGCTAAGAAGTTTCAAAAATTTCAAAGTAAAGTTTTCACAATATAAATCTAGTGTAATTTACTTGTGTAGGTTTTTTGCTTAGGAAGTTATTCAGCATAAATATTTATATTACTGCACTAAATTTTAGAATTGTATTTATCATCTGCATTACTGCATTCTGACAATTTTCAACAGTACTTGTCATTATCTATAGTCACTGGGAACTAATTCCAATCCCTGTGAACAATGAATTGATTGACTCGTGTTGTATTTAGAACCCTAATCATACTGATGCTAGAAAAATACCATTCATTGGTTATTAATTGAGGGCATTTATATATCCAGGATTTTGAATCTAAACTGGATAGTTGATACATCTAATCTCATTGAAAGTGATTGTGGACGAGTAGATCTTATTTGCTTTTCTTTGTTACCCATTAATAATCATAAGTTAAAAGTTTATCATCTATGATGATGAAGTTCAAAATATTGACACAGATGACTTGTGCATTGTAGGACAAGGAATTGTTAGAGGTGTACAGACCATCATGACTGCCAGGGTGCCAATTGTTAAAGTTATTGATTGTGGTACTGGCATTGAATGTGATTTATCAGTAGACAACAGGGATGGCATTGATAAATCACATATTATTCATGCAATTTCTCTTATAGATGAAAGATTTCAGAAGTTAAGTTTTCTGGTAATTGAATATACCCTTGTCTTTCAACGAGCTATTGCTCATTTTAACTTAATGATGATGCATATTTTATTTTGAAAAATTCAAGCATATGTTATATGCTGCTGGACGTATTTTTGAGTTTTAGAATCGGTGATACATAAGGCCAAGTTTGAAATGAAGAGGACATTTGGCATGTGGCTAAAGCTCAAATACAAGAACTCTTTATAAGGTGATGAACCTAAAGCGCAAGGCAATTGTATGGCCATCTGAAATAGTAGTAAAAGCCCGTACTTATGATGTTAAGTTTGGACAACGTGGAATTCAGGCCAAATGCAAGATTAACCATACCTTTTACAATGAAAGTCTAGGAACATAGGCACTAAATAATTTAGTAATCTTAGTTTCCTTGATCTTTTCTCACTTGTGGGCTGGTTAGCAGGGAACTTGGCTTATTTTGTCAATTTTTTGTGATGCTTTTTTTGCATGTGGCAGATGAAATGCTGGGCAAAAGCACATAACATCAACAGTTCCAAAGACCGGACTCTAAACTCTTTATCTATTGTCTCTTTGGTTGCTCTTCATTTACAGGTATCATAGACATTTTTATCCTTTTTGTTCGGTTAGCTGATATATATTATTCGGTTTGACCACTTAACAACATTGTTCGGTTTGATGTCGTTTTTGAGGATACCAACATTGATAAATGTAATTGCTGAACAATTAAAACATTATTTCCAAGTTTGCTAATGGCTAAAAAAATACCTCAAGAAAAAGATGGATAAGAATTCAGTTAACATCTTCTGATTTCTGAAGTTAAAAATTTACCAGTTTGAAAAATATATTCGTAAAGGGCATCTCTAGGTAATTTTGAAATATTCTTAAGCTGTCAAAACACAATGAATGAAGCACCGTAAACTTGTGGTGAACATGAAGTTGTGACTTCTGACGTTGAAATGCCACTCGATTCCTAAAATGGTTCCTTATTGATGCCTGATATATATGACGGCTCTTTAGATATGCCTGGTCTATAAATATGTATCACTATTTTTCTTTTTATTTAAATTTAATACTTTGTTTATTCTTATGTTTTATACAGACTCGCAATCCTCCTATATTACCTCCATTCTCTGCTTTGCTTAAAGGTGAGAGGCCTGCTTGTAGTATCAGAATATTCTCTTGAGATTTGATTTGTTTAGTTAAATCCTATGGCAACCGTTGGCCTTTATTATCTATATTAAAAGCAGCAGTATCAATTGGAAAAAGCCAAACGTTTTACTACTGGACTTTCTTTTTTCTTTTTTAGTAACTGCATTTTTAAACTTGACTATTCGAGTATTTTTTATAAGTAACTTAAATTGGCTGATCACTTTGATAGTGAATCTGTTTCTGTAAATATGTAAAATCTGATTTTTTTTTTTTTTTAATCTGCTGTTTGAAATATTTGATAAACACTGTATTCTGCTTAAGTCTGTCATGAAATGTCAGGGATTTTTGTCTTTTGTTTGCTTGGAAGACCTAAGACCCCATACACTATTAAACCAAAGTCTAAAATAAATTGAATCATTATTCAACCAAGAAACAGGGACGGGGAAGAATGAGCGAGAGGCAACAATGAACAGCTGACAAAAATCCTTAATAAGTTATTCTAGACATGCAAAGGCCAATTTGAATTCATAGGTAAAAATAGGGCAATAGGCACTTATAAATTGGAACCATGCATGTGCTCACATAAATGAATAGAAGTAATAATCAAATGTGTACTATATTACACAAAGGATACCAAAGTCTGGGAGCTTAAAATGTTTTCTTGGCTCTCCATTTGAATCCTTTTTCACAATTGCTAGTTTGACTTTATGGAGTCTATATTTTTCAAAATTGATTTTGAAATTCACTTTAAAATCATGTATATTTCATGTTCCAGATGGATCTGATCCAGCAGCAGTGAGGAAGGTTGTTGACAATTATATATCCTTTGGGCAAAAGAACGCTGAGTCATTGGCTGAGCTGTTTATTACTCTTTTTGTCACGGTAGTTACTGTACTCCTTTGTATGTGGTTCCTAATCGTTACAGACACCAGATTAATCCCAATCCCCATAAGTAAAATTGTCTAATGAGTTATACCATAATGTATTTAAGCTAGACCATAGTTTATGTCGTCTCAATTCCGTGAAGTAATTATTTGACAACATCATTCCTACTGCAGCTAGCATCAGTTGAAAAGCTTTGGGAGAAAGGCCTATGTGCAAGCTTGTATCGAGGTTCATGGATTCGTAAATCATGGGGCTCACGTTCTTATTCAATAAGTGTAATTGAATTCGCTCCTTCTCTGGGTATTGAGAATCCTTCTCTGGTTAATGGAGTTAATCTTTACTGATCATTTTTGTCTACTAGGTTGAGGATTTCACAGACCAGTCTCAAAATGTTGCAAGAGCAGTTGGAACTGAAGAGGTAAAAACAATATACAGATATATCCGTGAATCTCTCGACTACTTTAGGGAATATCTGAATGGCAAGATGTCGGGAACCAAGTTGATTGATCTTTTGTTTGGAGGAGATGCTCCTTCTACCACTGGCCTTGTGGGTGCTGGGGACATAGACAAAAATATGAAGAATCTTCCTATTTCAGTAAATCAGCGTCCGACAAAGAGGCAGAGATTTGTGGAAGATTTAGAAATAAAGCAGATTCAGAAACCTAGTGGAGGAAACCATCTTGTCCAAGGAAATCAAAGACCAGAGCCATGGAAAGGTTCTGTACTAACCCACCAGGCAGGTGTCCTACAGGGTGGTACCTTCCAACCTCCTGCCATTTCTAGTTCCTATAATAATTTGCCTCATGGTTATTATCCAGGGACAGGTCCTTCTTCTTCTGCCCAAAATCAAGTAGGTTTTGGAGGGTCTTTTAACTCACACCAACTATCAAATCTTGTTCCTGTTCTGAATTCCATTGGTTATGTTGGGGGATTTCATCAGCAACCTGTACATCCAAATACTTCTCTTGAAGCCATTCGCTCACACCATCCTCTAGTTAGTAATAATTCGTATGATGGAGGACCATCCACCAGTTCATGTGCACAGAAGTGATAAATTTCCTTCCCTGGCCTCTCTCGTTGTTTCTTGTATGTACATTGTTTCTAACTAAGATTAAAGTCGCAGAAGAATGCACAGGTAGACCACTAATTCTCAAGCCTCTCCTTGCTTGGGACTAACATAAGGCAACAGGATTACAGGGTGATGACGATGTTGACTAGCATCTGAACTTTGGAAGCTGAAGTTGTAGAAATGCTTTTATGGCATGAACGACTGAGGATCATTCAGCAACCGATTCTTTATTAGGTAAGCTTCTTGACCTCTAGCATCTAAATGATTGAAGGGAAAATTAATATTTTGGTTCCCAAGGTTGACTCAGTTGGAACTCAGTCTCAGTTTCTATAGTTTTGACCCAGTTGTAACTTAGTTTCTAAACTTTGACTCCCTGCAACTTAGTCCCTATAGTTTTAACCATTTTATAATTTAATTCCTATGTCTTTGATAATAAAATCATATATATAGGGGTCAGGTACTAAAACTATAATTGTATATGTATGTCTGTCTAAAACATAAGGACTAAATTATAAAACGGTTAAAATTATAGGGACTGAGTTGCAATCAAGTCAAAACTATAAGAATCAAAAGATTAATTTTTTCCATTATTGAAATTTAGTAAGCGTCAAAGCTGGAAATAGAAGGGCAACTAGTTGTTTGCTGCCTTGGATTTTTTTTTTTTGGGGTAATTCTAGCACTCCATTGAGTGTCCGTAGATTGGACAATTTAAGAGGAAAGGACTAATTTTTGATTTAATTTAATTGTACCATTAAATAATTCCTTGTTGGGATTAACTCAATGGATTGTGAAATTTCAGAGGTAATTTAGTCAAATTATTTTGCTGAACTTCAAAATCTCACTTAAATAGTGGAACATGAACCTTTACATTTTCATCTTTGAGCGATTGGTTTCTTGTAACAGTAATACTTCTGTGTTTGGAGTTGGAGTTTCTTTCTCTGCTTCAACTGTGCTCATGGTTACTCATGGATGCAAAATATTACTCCTCCGCCTTTAATATAAGAAAAATTTATCTAATTTGATTAAATTAAGGAAGTTCGTTAAGTTAGTTAATATAACATATATTTTTTAAAACACTCTAGTCATCTTCTTTAATTCCTTTATCCCCACTTCTTGATTATGGTTAAGGGAGCATCAATAGGAATAAAATAGGAAAACATTGACAAATATGAAAATTATGTCTTATATTTAGGATCAAGATCAATCCCCTAACCATATCTTATATTAAAAATTAGAGGAGTATATGAATTTCTTTGATTATGGGTGAATTTATGCTCAGTCTTGTGGTCCAGTAAAAGTGTAGCCCTTCAAAACCACATCAGTTCAAGGCTGTTCTTTAGATAATATGGAAACTTGCGTTTAGGAAATGAGGCAATCTCAGTCAGAAGGTAATGAGTTTTTAATGTTTTAAAAGCCGGACCGGACGTCGAGCCGAAAAGATCAGCGGGTCAAGGTTCAACCGGTTAGACCGGTTGAGCCGTTTAGTCGGACCGGTGACGTAATAATTAAATTTTAAAAAAAATAATATATATATATATAACAATAATTAGTTATTAGTCTAATTTCATATGAAATTAGTAAAGTCACAAAATACCATTTAAATTATAAATAATATTACATACATATATAAGGATTTAAATATAATTATTCCAGTTTAATAAAAAAAAGATTTAATTACATACTATCTCTAATCCTTAATATAAGATCCAGTTGATTTTTTTGAAGGAGGTCAAGGAAACTAAATAAATCAGTTAATCATAATACATGTTGTGCGTTATTTAATTATATATCAATTTATAATTACATAAATTAGTTTGGTATAAAAAATTAAATATAAATATTATAAAGTAATTTATTTAAAATACTAAAAATATTTTGTGAATTGTAATATAAAAATAAGTCATATTAAAATATTTTTGTATTTCATAACATATGGCGGGTGTATCATTCGAAGTCTGAGACGTTGCATGCTTATGGGAGAATAACTTATTTGTAATATAATTATAAAATTAAAAAAATGAGTTTAAAAACACAAATAAAATATCTTCTCTACTCCCTATGCAAACTTCACGTGTTATGACCACTTTTTTTAAAGGTGTCTGACAAAGATATTGACTAAAAGGCATAAACAAAGCTAAGTTTAGACTTTAAAATGGAGCTAATAGCTAGGTAATAAAATATATGTTTCTCTTTCTTCCCTGTGTCTTCAACATATCCTCCTCCGTCGTCTTCCTCCTCCTCCATCGTCTTCCTCCTCTTTCATCTTGTTTCTTCTTCATCTTAGGCCGTCCGGCTACTCTAAAGCCGCTCTGGTTTCCGGCTAAATAGCGATTCCCGGCTTAAAAGGCGGCTTACACCGGATCAAAACGGCTGAACAACAAAAACGATTTTCAAACATGACTCAAGCCGCCTTCTCCTCCGGTCCACGGCCGGACCGTCCGGTCCGGTCCGGTCCCAAAAACATTAGTTTCTCCTACACAACGTCGCTGTACAATGCTCAAGGCTCTAGGCATGCTCAAGGCTCTAGGCTGAATAGCAGGAGCTACCTTTAAGGGGGACAAAGAAACTCAAATTATAAACCCTCATCATTTTGTCTTCCTTGAAAACGCATTTGTGAAGATTGGAAACTTTCGGTGGGTCAAACTCTCCCGTCATGCTACCTTTTATTTTTAATACAAGTGTTAATTGGGAAGACAACTAAGTTTCTTAATATATTGGTTAAAATATATTTTTAGTCTTTTAAATTTTACATGAGGTATACTTTTGATTCATTAACTTTATAAAATATATTTTTAGTTCTATGTTTTTAACCCCATTAATATTATTAACGAAAAATGTTGATCCACAAACTTAATTGATGATTGTACAGGTGACAAAGCATGTTTAAGTTTTATTTTTTTAACATAATATATTTAGATTATTATTAATAAACCGATAAATCACTGCAAATGAAATCAAGGATTTGATATTTAAATTATTGAACTATTATATTTATATTATTAAACTAATTTTTTAATACAATTAAGATTTTGATATTGATTGTTTCGTTAGGTTTTTAGATATTTTTCAATTTATATATATTTTAAATTTAAAATCAATAATATTTAATTACACAGTCATCATCATTTAAGTATGCTGCGTCAATATTTTTTATTAACAACATTAACGGTGTTGTAATTATAAAACCAAAAGTATATTTTATAAAGTTAAAGGACTAAAATTATACCTCATAAAATTAAAAGACTAAAAATATACTACAACGTAATCAATTTTATTGTCTCTTTTCTAGTCAACCAACTTTTAAGTAGTCTTAATTACCAAGGGCAAGACGTTTTTATTTTTTGGTCGAAGGGCAAGCAGTTTACCATTAGTTCTGATCATACATAATAGGACCCAAAATACAAACTATGGGAATAAGATCCCAACATTGCTACACACACACACACACATTCTGTAATTTGTTTCCCGTAAACTTGATTGAAAACTATAAATTTATTTATTTTTAATATATTCAATACCACGTGTCAATCTCGATTCAAACATAATAAATCTCAAATAGAGATATTCTCCCTATATAATTTTTTTCATAAATAAATTTCAAAATATCCACTTTTGTTGGTTAAGTTGAAGATATACTCTTGAAATTAAGCACCACCATGAAAAATCAATAAAAGACGATAGGATGGTTCTGAAAGTAAAGAACTAATAATGATAATCAATTTTATCTCTGGCATTCTCGTGATCTTCATAAATCTCAGGGAACAAGGATGCTCGATGAAAAAACTTTTGGTAGCAACTTCTGTATAGTTACGATTTTCATAGATCTTAAGGAACCAGAATGCTTACCACCTTACTTGAACAGGATCTGTTCTATAGGGCTTGAACCAACGTGTCCTTGAGTCCCCAGGAACCAGAATGCTCAATGAAAAATTTTTCTGGTAGTAACTTCTGTATAGTTATGATGCTGCTCACACAAGTACCCAACAGCTTTTACATAAAACACATAATTTCTTAATAAAGAATTTCGTTCAGTTAATGCTCCTCATCTTCCATGTCTTCTGAACCTTGTCCATTTGCATCTTCATCATCAATGTCGTCTTCTGAATCTTCACCATCTTCATCTTCTGAATCTTCTCTATCTTGATTCTCCTGCGTCTTGTCATCATTTTTCCCTTTGCCACCGTCGTTTCCTAACAAGAGAGGGGTAATCCAATTGAAGAACATATATTTCATCAACAAAAGACACATTTAACAAAATCATATGATCAAGGGAAAAGAAGAAAAGGATGCAAATAGCAATCTCTAATCTAGAACAAGAGATCTATGACAAGAATCATCACTTAGCAATGATTTCTTTTAACATCAATAACAAATGTTTAATGAAAGAATTCTGGTTGGATTCTTAAAATTTAAGAGAGAAAATATCTAATGGCTAATAAAAAAGGGTTAAGGTCTCTGAATGCCAATGCTCCTATTTATCAATTTATAATGCCTAGTAACAGATATTTTCTTAGCGCAGGAAGGAAAAGGTAAGAGCAAGAGATACTGTACCGTATTGACTGAAGAGGACTTCACCCGAACACAGCCCTTTCTCAACCTTGATTAGCTTAAGTGTCATCCTGGGCCCAACCTCTTGAAGCTTCACCGCACTTTTTGTAGAAGCACGATTAACTCTTCCAAGATCACTTGCTAAAGTTACTGTTGCTGCTTCCTCGTCTGCTTCACTCTCTGATCCATAGCCAGCCCTTCAAAAGCAACAAAAAAACCTTAGACCAAAAACCAAAAAAACAGAGGAATATTCAATATGATTAATTATTTTGCATCCTTAGTTTTTGGCTCGTTTCTCAATTCCAGCTCTTTCTCAGAATTTATAAGATTATAGTATTAAAAAAATTGTGCAAGATTCAAGAAATATCTCACAAGAGAAGAATCCTTGAAAAACCATTTGGTCAATTCATACACATAACTGCCCAAGATGCCAATCTTAAGTTCTTAGAGACGTAATTCGACAGAGCTGAAGATTCACAGAAGATTTACAAATCATTTCCAAGGACCTATAGCAGAAGATTACAGAAGGGAAATGATGTGGACAAGGGAAATATTCAAGAGGATTACAATAAGGGTCCGGGTAAAGAAGGAGGGAATAAGTAGGTAGCCTGCATTGTAACCTTTTAGTTTTAAATACTCTAATGGTTGAAGTGTGTTTGGGAGAGTACTGGCCTCTTGAACGTCCAGTGTCTTATGTTCTGAGGGGTATATTTTATATTGATGCTGTGCCTTGTACCCTGTAGATGTTATTTGATTGTAATTTCTGTTGATGGCTGTACGAGGGAGACAGGATTGGCTTGAATCATTATTCCCCCTGTAACCCTGCTTTATTGTTCAGTAATGATATCATCAGTCCCATGTTGTTTGTTGTCTATTTCTGGTTTTCTCTCGTTATAAGCTTAGGCTCTATCACAATTCATAAAATAAATAAATAAATTACACATCAAGTTCTCTGGCAAGTAATTTAGAAAATATAAAGGTTGCAAAAGGTCAGGAAAACCTACATACAAAGGCCATAAATAAATCATATTAAACCCCCTCCCCAACCATCTTCTAAAGATTAAAAACAATAAGATGCCAAGTCAGTGTCTTACTTTGTGATAAAATCACTCACATCATGAAGATTCCTTAAATCAGGGACTTGATGGTTTTGCACAAATTTTCTTATTCTGCGAGAAACACCTACAGGTTGTAATCTTATGGAATAATGCCGAAAATCAATTAGCTTTGTGTCTTTGTTGTAATTAAGCAGCACAATTCTCTGGCAAGAGGAGAGTTTAACCTGAAACAAAACATTAAGTAACGATAAAAGATGAAGGAATTTAACATCAAGCTAATCAATAAATATGCTCTTGCGTTTAAAACTTACAGTTTTAACATCAATTGTTGGGAATATATTCTGAAACATGTTAGTTGTAAGCTGTAGAGGAAGGTCTCCACTCACAAAACCAGAAAGCACAATCTACCAAATATAATTAATAAGCATATTGAATAATCAATTCTCGACATTCTACTAACAAACTATAAAATCTGGAAATAGAACAGCTATGGATAAGATATTTTACCAAAGCTGAATTTTTGAAAAGATCTTTAGGGCACCGAGGACGCAACTGAGATTGAGCAATGTCAGCTGCCAATGAGTATTCATTTATTTTAAAAGTAAGAGTAGGCCCTTGAGGGGTTGTTGCAACCCTCAAATAAGGTGCAGTTGCAGTTTTTGACAATATCAGGAAATGCGTAGCACCCATAGGTCCGGCAACATTCAGAAAGTCTTTTAGATTATTTCGTTTCTTTTCCTACAAACAGAAGAAAAGATGTATAGTCGACAAAAAAGGATTTAACTAGTGCTATGTCTGCAAATACATGCAAAGTGCAGTCTGCAGATTCGTAATGAAATAGATCTTGATGCAAATCAATAATCAGGCTGAGAAATATCAACATTTGCAAGCTTGAAGCTACAAATAGTCTATTTTTAACTTCCAATAGTGGTCAGATTCGTAAGCTTAAGTCAATGAGCAATTTTTTTTTTTTTTTTTGCCGTTTAAACTCTTCATAAAATGACAGTCATTTCCTACCCTCCAACATTTCATTTCACAATCAAGCAGACACTTGATAGTATTAAATTCCAAGAATGCAGAGTTTACTGATTGAGTTCATATAAGTATACACAATTCATTCTAAAATGTTCAGAGAGATCTGCACATATGTTAGACTTGTTAGCACACTGATAGTACTCCATAACTAAAACTAAATTTATTCTTCTAATAGTTCAATTAAACTTGTGTAGACGACACATACAGCAGAATATGAATAGAATTTTTTTTTTTAAGAAAAAGTACAACCTCCAATATTGTATTTCAAACTAGGTCCTGCATTTTAAGACCAGAGGAGTAAGAAACAATGTAGAAACATTTACCTTGAGGTTGAGAGCAGTGTAAGGCAGCATTAACTTTCTCAGGTCCATCTGAAGTTGCCTGAGAGGACCAGGCAACTTCCCTCTTGAAAACACAAAACTCTTTGGGATCTTCTTTCCCGTAATAGGATCCACAGATGGTTGCTGTTGCTGCTTCTGATTCTTGATGACAACTGGCTTCCTAAAGAAGCTCTTCTTTTTCCTCTGATTCATTCAGAAGCATAACGAGCAACAACAAATGGTTAAGCCAAAGCTAAAGCCCATAAAAAAGAAGAACCAGAAGTGAAGGTGAAGAAAAGTAACGTCCAATTCAGTAATAAGACAAATAGCGTGAATAGACAAGAAAAACTTTAACTGACAGTGTTACCTCCCTTCCATCTGACTAATTTAAGGACCATTATAGCCAGAGTATTAAAAAAGAACAAGAGGTGGTAGCTCATCTTACCATGGTTAGCGAAAGAGCGACTCCGAGGATCTCGAAGGAATTTAGCCTCTCTTTCCACAGTACTAGATAGAGTCTGATAGGGTAAAAAGAGTTGGAGTTGCAGAAACACTGTCAAACTGATAATCCAAACCCAGCGAAGTTTGGATTAAGCATTCAAGTACAAGATTCAATCAATAGCAGGAATATTAAAGAAAGAAAGAAAGACATATTCGAGGGGGGAGGGGTGGAATGAAGTTGCAAGAAATTGCAGAACCGGCAGTGACACAGCTTAGTTTGGACCGGAAAGTACACATACAAGGGCCACCAGCCAGCAGGTTAGGGTTTTTGAAGCGGTAGAGAAGGAAAAAAGGGGAAAAGAGAGGGCGAAAACACACTTGAGATGGAAGACAGAAGAAGAAGCCGCAGATGGTGAGGCAAGGACGGCGGAGCCAAAATGACCCACCTTTGAGCTTTCCTCCTTTCTGCTTCGCAAACGGCAAATCGCAAACGTGGTTTTCCGCACAAATGCCCGTCCAAACTCCAAAGTCGTTTTATACAACAAATCAGGAATAAATTAATATATTTTAAATAATATATATTTCTTTTTTTTAATTATCAAATCAGGTTCGGGCTACATAACTACCCTTTCCAACACAAATATTCCCTTTGAGGTTTTTTTTTTTTATTACAAAGTAAGGCTACTACTTAAGATATTTCCTCAACACATAAATATTCAGCAAGAAAGTCAGGAGGTATTGTAAATTGAATTACCCCTAAAGCCCTATTCATTGATTCCTTTGCAAGCATATTAGCTGCAGAATTTGCTTCACGACAACACCATTGGATATCTACTTCCCAGTCTCTGTTCAATAAGTGTCTAACCTCTAACAATAAATCAGCATACATATGTTCTTCATCCCAGCCATCTACAATAAGCTGTATTGCCTCCCAGCAATCTGACTCAAGTACCACTCGAGTAAGCCTCATATCCCAAGCTATCTTCAAGCCTATTAGAATTGCCCAGAGCTCAGCCAGAAAACAGCTCCCACGTCCAATACCAAACATGAATCCCCTTAGCATAGTACCCTCTTGATCCCGAACAAGTCCTCCACAACCCGCCACAGTACAACATGTAACACTTGCACCATCAACATTTAGTTTAACCCATCCCTCTATGGGTGGTATCCACGAGACTCTTCTGATTGCCCCCAATCCCTCTTTCTGTAATTCTATACTTGACCACCTTGTTTGTGCTCTCACCTGCTCAAAAATCTGTCGCACGCCTGTCGTCTTTGAGTTGAAGATTGTTGAATTACGATTAAGCCAAAGCTGACGGCATAGAAGGGCAAACCAAATAGGCCATTTAACCCCATCGATCTCCCTCCTACATCCCAAGTTCCAATCGAACCATAACCTGACATCTATCTCAACATAGAACCTGTTCCATATTTGTCCTTATAATAATCTGTCCCAGCACTGTTTTGCTACTTTGCAGTCCCGCAACACATGAATAACATCTTCATGAACACCTGCACAACAGTAACAATAACTATTAATTGTCAAACCTCTAGCCATCCGCAATGTATTTGTCAAAAGTCTCCCTCGTGCTGCCATCCACATGAACATCTTGCATCGCTGGGGTACATTATTCTTCCATATTTTCTTCCACAAACTCTAGTGAGGGGAGTGTTGTTGTCCTCTAATCAGGGAATAAGCTGAACGAACTGAGAACTCCACACCATGAGTTAGTCTCCATATTGGTTTATCAAGAATACCACTTCTCACATTCAGATCCATTCGTTGAATTTCATGTGGGACTGAAGAAGGAAGGTATATATTGAACTTTCCCCAATCCCAGTTGCCTGAAGCAGTCATATAGTCACAAACCTGGTCCGCCTTCATGTATTCAGGTGGTTCAGAAATGCAAGCCTGTTGCAGCGTGTCAAAATTTGGGAGCCAATGATCCGTCCAAAATTTTACATTTTCACCACTTCCAATTCTCCATCTAATACCACTATATACCTTGTTCCATACATTACGAATGCCTTTCCATGCTTGAGACCCTCTACTTTTAGTACTTATCTTTGGCAAAATATCATCCCCACACTTGTATTTTTCCCACAAAAATTTAACCCAGAGAGTATCTCGTCTCTTCACAAGTCCCCAACCCAATTTCATCATGAAAGCCTCATTTTGCCCATGAGCATGCCTAAGTCCCAGACCTCCTACAGATTTTGGCCTGCAAACATCATCCCTAAACTCAAGATCTAAAGGAATCTAAGGAACCTTACTCTGTTAGACTAACTTTTGGGTTGGTAAATAATATATATTTCTTGATATTATTGTATTAACAAATGAAAAATCATTGAAAAAGTATCTATTTCAAATTTTTATTGATTAGAAGGATTGTAATTGGTAAAAAGACAGGAAAATACTATCAAAATTGATAAAAGATAAATAAGTATGTTGAATTTCAATAATTTCAAAATGACTAATTTAGAATTTTAAAATGTTGCAAAATTTGAGAAATTATCTAATTACTTTTATTTTTTTAAAATAAAAAATTCTAAAACCATTTGCTGTCCTCTGGAGCTTCCGGCAGCTGTCCCTGAAGCTCCGGTGACCTTGCTAGTGATCGGCCTCTGGAGCTCTAGTAAAGGTTATTAACAATTCAAATATCTATATTAACCAGGGTTTTGAAACCTGGACTGGACCGGACGGTTTGGCCCGCAAACTGGCGAACTGGCCGGTAAACTGATTCGGTCCGAGCATCAACCTGATTTGCTATATATATATTTTTAACAATCAACCCGATTCGCTATATATATATATATTAACAATTTTAGTATCACTATTAACAATTTAAGTGTGTATATTAACAACTTTGGTCTGAGAAATTCAAAAAAAGAAATTTTAGCCACCGGAGCTCTAGTAAAGGTTATTAACAACTCAAGTATATATATTAACAACTTTCGTCTGAGAAATTCAAAAATAAAATTTAGCCACCGGAGCTCTAGTAAAGGTTATTAATAACTTAAGTATCTATATTAACAACTTTAGTATTGCTGCTTTAGCATGAGAAATTCAAAAAAGAAAAAGAAATATTAGCTGTCAGAGCTCCGATGAAACTTATTAGGAAATATTTAACAAATACCACGTTTACAACTTCAGCATCGCTATTAACAACTCAAGTATTTATATTAACAACTTTAGCCTGATAAATTCAAAAAAAAAAAATATTAGTCGTTGGAGCTCCAGTGAAAATTATTAGAAAATATTCAACAAATATTTCATTTACAACTTTAGTGTCGTTATTAATAACTCAAGTATCAATACTAAAGACTTTTGCATGAGAATTTTAAAAAAAATATAAGGATCCCATTTACAATTTTAGTATCGCTATTAACAACTCAAGTATGTGCTCGTTTGGAACAACGATTGGAGACTTGAAAAGTGTAACATCCCAATTTTTGTTAACACTTAGAGTTAGTTGAGGTTTAAGTTTTAATTAGTTAAGAGTATATAATAAATTAATACTTTAAAAAGAAGCATCAAGTTCAAAAAAAAAACCTCTATGAAATAAAATAATACAAATAAAATACCTTTTTAAAATATTTACTTAAGTATATGGGTATGTATATGTAAATATATCTTAATATTAGAATAAATAATATTAAAAAAAATCTGTCAGAATATTACTAACATTATTTTTTTTTTAAAAAAAATATTATTTTAATAAGAGAAACTCTAAATTCTCTTTCCTATAAATACCTTATTTTTCGCCCCCTCCAGTATACAGTCGTGGGTGCCAAATCTGCAGGTTCATTTTCTTCCCTCCTCTCTTTTCAAATCTCTACTTCCATAACTTTAAAGTTCTGAATCATGTCTTTTCAACTGTTCATTATGTATTTTTCTCTTTCCTTTTCTTCAATATTTCATCTTGTCATATCATGATTACCGTTTCACCTCTGTCGAACAGAAAGTAGGGGCTTTTATTTATTTATTCATATATTTTTTCTACATCTTCATGACCCCACATTTCTTAGTCCATGGATGTCTGGCTTCAATAGTTCAACGTTTTGCCTTTGATGTTTTCCTGACAATAGCATATTTTATTGTCTTATGGTACTTTCATCCATCTAGTATGTAAACTTTATTGGTAACTCTTAAACCAACTCCTTCTACTTGGTGTGTTGGGTGTGAGATTTATATATTTTTTTCTTCTTCCTTTTTTATTTAACCCAGATTTTCCGTTCTGCTTGTTGTGGGTACACACTTCACACATATAAGTATTTTGTTATTTTATCTCTCTTTCATAATTCCCCAAATTCCTAACCAAACACTGTGTATGTACAATAACTTTGTCTTCTTCTTCGAAATTTGTGTGTACTACTCCCACTTACACATGCCTATATATGCTACCAATATCTTCACCTCCAGAGCTATGTGATATATATATATATATATATTTGTATTTTCTCACACATTAAATACTAGCCCTCTTTCTTTCTTTCTTTCTTTTTTTTATTCATTTCATTATAAGTTTATTTAATGTTGAAACTGTGCTTTTTTTTTTTGTTCTTATTTGACTTGGCATATGAGAGTAATTAAATTGTTCTCTAATTTTTCCAACCAAAGTTATTTTGTCTCTTTTACGTGTGTGACATCTCTTATTTTCAATGGTCCAGATTAATATACATATATTATGTTTGTTTTCACACCTTTAGATCTTACGCATTTATATAATGATATATATATATATATAAGAGTGAATCCGCGGTAACCTATGAGTATATATTTATAGAATATAGTGGTTTCAATATATATATATTAAAAGATTTTTATGTGTGTGATTTGTAGACTCTTGTTAAGAGCTTTGGAGTAGCTCTTGTGTGCTTGCCTATGAGCTAGGGAGTAGAGGTAACTCTGAATATTCTTCCATATACTTGTGAATAGTGTATGATTTTGAGATGACATTTTTTTAAAAGAAAAAATGGACTGAATTATATGTATATGGGTTTGTATTATAAATTCTCAAATAAGTAGTGTTACAAATAAATTTCTATATAACTCATTATATTCATATAATTAATAATTTAATGAGAATTAATGTATTATTGATTATTATTTCATTTTTAACATGTTTCAATATGTGATGATATTTGATATGAATGGAAGCATGAATTATTATACTTTGTCCTTTAATGATATTTTATTTATCACTGTCATGGCGGTTGCATCTGTAATGGGTTGGAGTGAGGAGGAATTTGTATGTTGAGATTTTTTTTACCATGTGGTATGCCATCACTCGGTGCACAGTGGATGGCACTTGTCAAGGCCCCTTCTTCCATGTTTTCCTTTGGCTGGGATTTCATTGGAGCTGTGGGACATGTGACACCTCCTTAGTTGTATTCCTTTAAGGAGGGGAGCCATAGTCCAGACTTAAGCTCTACACCTTTGGCCGGGTGTATCTTAAGAATTGGTGAGCTTGGGACAATCCAGTCAAATGGATGGGTTTCTGTTGGACTATGTGTTAGTCTATGGTTCCAGTCAGCGGAATAAGGATAGACGGTGATATAAGGAAGGTTGCATCTTACATATTGCATATTGCATAATTGTATATTACATGTTGCGATGAAAATACAGATTGATATAATGGTGATTAAACTTGTTTTTGTCTTGTATGAGAATTATGGTATATATGAATATATATGTAATCAGTTCCTTTTTATCATATGAGATTTGCTTGTGTACGGTAGAAATTTTCAGTAGTTACTGAGACGTAGAATCTCATCCCTATATATTAACATTTTCAGGTGATTGTTCTAGTATGGAGCAAGGGAAGGCACCTATGGAGTGAGCCTTAGAGGCTCTTTTGTGTTCCTAGAGCTCATGTTATATCATTTTTATTGCCATGACCCTAAGACTTCCGCACTTTATTTTGTTTATTGAAATATTTTGAGGATTTGATTTAATACTGAGACATGAGCTTTATTTGAACTTATTTGTAGTTTGATGGTTTGGATGTTGGACATCCTTGTTGGCGATATTTGAAATACTTTAGTTAAGTATTTGGTATTTTTGATTTGAGGTGTTACAAAAAGCAGCTTTTCAATCGTAATTTATGGTATACGAAGTAAGTATGTGAGAGGAGTATTGTCTCAACTTATGTGCATAAGCACTTATAGGGCTATCAATCGCCCAACAAAACAAGCACATACTATATTGACAACTTTTGTTTGAGAAATTCAGAAAAAATATATTCCTTCACTGGAACTCTGGTGGCTAATATTTTTTTTTTGAATTTCTCAGGTTAAAGTTGTTAATATAGATACTTAAGTTACTGATAGTGATACTAAAGTTGTAAATAGGGTACTTAATAACCTTCACCAAAGCTCCAGCGGCTAATATCGTTTTTTGAATTTTTCAAACTAAAGTTGTTAATATAGATACTTGAGTTATTAATAGTGATACTAAAGTTATTGTTATAGATACTTGAGTTGTTAGTAATATTCATTGAAGCTCCGGCAACCGATTATCAGTAAGTTAACAAAGCTCCGTGACGGTCATCGCCGCCGATGGGCAAGGGGGTTGATGATTTTTTATTTAAAAAAAAACTAAGGGTAGTTAGGTAATTTCTCATATTTTGCAACATTTCAAATTTTCCAATTAATCCCTTTAGAATTATTGAAATTCAACATACTTATTTGTCTTTTATTAATTTTAATAGTATTTTTCTGTCTTTTTTTCATTGTAATTTTAGTATTAGTGCTTTATGTGTATAAAAATATAGAAAAAAGACACTTAAATACCAATTGAACTTATAGATTAAGCCTAAAAAAGTTTGTTAACATTTGGAAATAACAGAAGATGATATGGTAGGAATATGGAATTTTAAAGTTTGTATGTTTCTACCAAAATGCCCATAATATTTTAATTTAAAAGAAAAAACCCACTCTCGCCAAAGCACCATTGCCCGCGGATAGGCAACCTCCGGAGGTTTAGCCGTCATCGGACGCTAGAGCTTCAAGCCAATGTCTGTTTTTTTGGGGAGGGATTTCAAGGTGGTGAAGGTGAGATTTGAACCCACCCCACCTTGGTCCCAAAAAACTTAGTGACCATTGGGCCACCAAGTCTCTTTAATGCATTTGTATATAAGAATATATATGTATAATACAAATAAAGACCTAATGGTATTTAACTAAATGAATAATGAAAATGACTAAAGGTGTAATGGTATTTATTAGAGCTGTAAAGGTATTGACTAAATTAGTAATAATATTAACCAAATGCGTTAATATATTGACTAAAAGCGTAGTGGTATTACTTAAATGAATAATGATATTAACTAAAAACATAATGATATTCACTAAAGGCGTAAACACATTAACTAAAGGCGTAAACGCATTAACTCAAGGCGTAATGATCACAAAAGCCTTTTGAGAGACCAAGGTAGGGTGGGTTCAAATCCCACCTTCATCACCTTGGGTCCACATTTTTTTGAAAAAGCAAATTAATCCCCTCCCCAAAAAAGTAGCATCAGTGCAGGAGCTCTGGCGAGGCGACTTTTTAAAATAAAAATTAAAATATCAATGACATTTTGATAAAAACACACAAACTTCAAAATTCCACATTTCTACCATATCATCTTTTTGTCATTTCCGAATGTTAACAAATTTTTTGGGATTTTGTAAGTTCAAATGGTATTTAAATATCTTTTTCTCAAAAGTATATGGATTGATATAACTTTTGGTTCCTGAAGTTTGATCCAATTTTGGTTTTGGTCCCTCAAGTTTGAAATTTTTTATTTTGGTCCCTCAAATTTAAGAAGGACTCGATTTTTTTTCCGGTTCGGTTCGGGTTCTACCAAGTCTTTCTTAAACTTGAGGGATCAAAATCAAAACTTTCAAACTTAAGGGACCAAGGGTCAAACTTCAAGGACCAAAACCACCACTTTTAAATTTGAAAAACCAAAACCAAAACTGGATCAAACTTCAGGAACCAAAAATTATATTAACCCAAAGTATATCAAGTTGTTCTTATTAATAAAATTTTCAAAGAGGAAATTTCCACTGATTTTTCTAATATTTATCTGTAGAGAAGATGGGGCATGATAAGACAGGATTATTGTTGTTTGTGACTTACCTAATGAAGCTATGGATGAGTTGAGATTAGAAAAGCTGCATTTTACCGGAAATAGGGGGAAAAAAAAAAAGGCTTCGCGATTGTGTTTGGAACAGGATAGGGTACTAAGCCAGAAATTCAGAAATCGCATGCGGTTAATTCAGAGGATTGAATTAATCTGATTTTATTTTATTAATATTTATCTTAGTTGTTTTAACCGTAAGAGAGAAATTAGTTGTGACACTCATTTTCTGTTTGCGTTTGCTGTGGCTTGGCTTGCCGTTTTGGGTTCCCCCTCATTTCCCATATTTGTTCCCCCTAGCTGGCTAACTCCAATTCTACGTTTCTTTTTATTTTAAATTAGAGGAATATGCAATAATAAAATGAGAGATACTTACAAATAAACTTTCATGCCACTAAATTAAGAGAATCTGGCTAGGTGCAACGTCTAATTAGGGGCTTTTAATTTGCAAGAGAGGATTCGTGTCAGAGTCCGGGAATTTAGATATGCATATATAAACCCTTTGCTTGTATTTTGTCACAACAAGAAATTTAAAAGGAATATTTTAAATAAATACCATTTGAAAATGTATAACCCTAAAAAGTCTATTAACACTTTAAAAAGATTTAGAGGTACCAAAGTACCAAATTGAGTTTTTCAAGTTTTGACACATTTACTATTTTACCCCTCAAATTTTTTTTAAAAATAATAGTGGTGCCCCCGCCGAAGCACCACCGCCGGCCGGCCTCCGCCTCCCCGGTGGCTGGCCGACCAGGACCCCCGACGGCCAGAGCTCAGGTCGCCGGCGGCAGGAGCTCTGGCCGGTGGAAGCTTTTTTGGTGGGGAGATTTTTTTTTTTGAAAAAAAGTTGAAGAGAATGGCAAGGGGTGGGATCAAATCCATTCCACCCCTTTAGAAAAGAAGCATGGTGGCCACTGGGCCACCTAAAGCTTCTTTGATATATATATGCATTATTAAATATGTATAATATAATTAAACGTGTAGTAGCTTTGACAAAGTCAGTAATGACGTTGACAAATTCAATAATGGAAATAACAAGATTCGTAATGGTATTGACAAAACCGTTTGCTGATAAACTTTGACTTGCATGTTTTCATCAGCATTTTTGCACAAAACGTTTTTATCAAAACCATTACAATTTTTGTCAAAATCATTATTAAACTTGTCAATCTTATTACTAAATTTGTTAAAATCATTTTATTTATATTATGAATGTTTTCATAATGGAATTTCATAATGGGATTGTAAAAACTATTACAATTCTTGTCAATCTCATTATTAAACTTGTCAATCTCATTACTGAATTTGTTAAAATCCTTTTATTTATATTATGAATGTTTTCATAATGGAATCTCATAATAGGATTGTCAGAACCATTACAATTCTTGTCAATCACGTTACTAAACTTGTCAATCTCATTACTAAACTTGTCAATCTCATTACTAAATTTGTTAAAATCCTTTTATTTATATTAACAAGTTTAGTAATGAGATTAACAAGAATTGTAATGGTTCTGACAATCCCATTATGAGATTCCATTATGAAAACATTCATAATATAAATAAAATGATTTTAACAAATTTAGTAATGAGATTGACAAGTTGAGTAACGAGATTGACAAGTTTAGTAATGAGATTGATAATAATTGTAATGGTTTTGACAATCTCATTATGAGATTCCATTATGAAAACATTCATAATATAAATAAAAGGATTTTAACAAATTCAGTAATGAGATTGACAAGTTTAATAATGAGATTGACAAGAATTGTAATAGTTTTTACAATCCCATTATGAGATTCCATTATGAAAACATTCATAATATAAATAAAATGATTTTAACAAATTTAATAATGAGATTGACAAGTTTAGTAATGATTTTGACAAGAATTGTAATGGTTTTGACAAAAACGTTTTGTGCAAAAATGCTGATGAAAATATGCAAGTCAAGGTTTATTAGCAAACGGTTTTGTCAATACCATTACGAATCTTGTTATTTCCATTATTAAATTTGTCAACGCCATTACTGATTTTGTCAAAGCTACTACACATTTAATTACATTATATATATTTAATAATGCATATATATATTAAAGAAGCTTTAGGTGGCCCAGTGGCCACCATGCTTCTTTTCTAAAGGGGTGGGATGGGTTCGATCTCACCTCTTGCCATTTTTTTACAACTTTTTTTTTTTAAAAAAAAACCCCCACCAAAAAAGCTTCCACCGGCCGGAGGCGACCGAAGCTCCGGCCGTCGGGGGTCTTGGTCGGCCGGCCACCGGGGCGGCAGCGTCCGGCTGGCAGTGGTGCTTCGGCGGGGCACCACTATTATTTTTTAAAAAAAATTTGAAGGGTAAAATGGTAAATGTGTCAAAACTTAAAAAACCCAATTTGGTACTTAGTACCTTTAAGTCTTTTTAAAGTTTTAATAGACTTTTTAGGGTTATACATTTTCAAATGATATTTATTTGAAATTTTTCCAAATTTAAAAAGCATTCAAGCCCCATACTATTTTGAAATTAATGTTCATTTCAAAATCTGTAAACTACTAATCAAAGATGATTATTATTTGTGGCGGATAACAATAGACGAAAATAGTAACCTTACAATTATTATGGGTAAGGATTCTTAATTTTCGAATGACTGTATGATTTGTTCTGTACAAGGAGCTTGAAAGCTATCTTCTTACTTTTTTATTCTTTTTCTTCCTGAAAATAGCATGATTTGTTTGAGAATTCCATTATTCTTTTTCTCCAATTGGTCAAAAAGTATCTATATTTATTTGTGCGTCCGGGTCCTGCGGCCTTAAACTGATTCGAAATAAGGATGAATTAAGACACAAAATGAAGTCCCCCCCCCCGCCCAGCACAAATAAGATACATATTGTTTTTTTTTAAAGATAAAATACAAGCAAGTGTATGTATTGATGTTAAACTCGCGAGTTGACTCTCTAAATTTACCGTTTTTACGTTTCTAGCTTACAAAATCGAGTTGAATCACTGGTAAACACATGACCATTGTAAACTCGATGAAATTCACGAATTTATATACCGAGTTTACCGTTTTTACATTTCTAACTTATAAAACCTATTAACTCATCTTTAAACTCGTATTAACTTCTTCGTTTTGATCATGTTCAGTGGCTTTATATATAAATTTTATAGAAATTTCTTTGTTAAATATAATAAATTATAAATGTTGATGGATTTAATTTCAATATTTGCATTTAAAATATATTTAAATTAAATTGCTGTCATTTTTTATATTTTAATTATTTAATTATACACCATTGATACCTATTT
Organism: Inga leiocalycina; assembly: GCA_963242795.1. Classification (NCBI taxonomy): domain Eukaryota; kingdom Viridiplantae; phylum Streptophyta; class Magnoliopsida; order Fabales; family Fabaceae; genus Inga; species Inga leiocalycina. The sequence goes on along the minus strand of OY725327.1, from coordinate 57,663,923 downwards.
AGTGGTAAAAATAAAATCTTATGAGTTTACGATTTGAGTTCACGATACGAGTTTAAATCACTATTACAAATTTACTTAAACTCGTGAGTTTGACAATCTTGAGTGTGCGTGCATATACATCCAACACAATCCCTCATTCAATTCACCGTAATGTTTTATTCTACTCAAAATGAATTCAAATTAATATGTGATAAAGCATTACCATAAACGGGAACATATTAAATTCCAGAACATGAACCTTGTGCCATAATATAAATTCTGCAAAACCTGATCACATAAACCCAATTCATTGCAAGAAAGAAAGAAAGAAAGTGTATTCCGAGAAGAAGCATCAAGCGAGAGGAGAAGGAGAAGAATGTATACAAATTTCATGAAAGCCATCCTCATATTAACACTTTCGTTGCTTCTGATAGAATCAGATTATTGCAACGCAACAAAAGTGAGAGTGAAGAACGATTTAGAAGAGGGTCAAACCCTAACCCTAAGTTGCTCATATTATACAGCAGATAATAAAATGACGGCGACGGTGGCCGGAGTTCTTGGTGGCGACCAAGTCAAAGAGTTAAGTCTGGATCCGAATGCTACAACAACGGTTGATTGTACGTTTAAATGGGGAAGTTCTTCTCATTCGTTCTTAGTATACTCGGAATATAGGGATAATGATTATTGCCTCACTGAGTGCACATGGAGTATCAAACAAGATCGTCCTTGTAGGGTTGATCCAAATAATTCTCAGATTACATATTACTGCGATACATGGGTCAACTAAATATTATAGTCAAATGTTTGTAATAGGCATGATGATCTGTGTTTGATGCTATGATTATGAATACAGATCAAATAAGGAAATAAATATTTCATAGTTATTTGTCTTGTTTAATTTTCATGTTTGAATCCCCTTCTCATTCTTCTATTTATTCCATGAACTGTGTTAATGGGGTTGAGTCTAGTGAAATAGAACTAAGATTTGCGTTAAGGGAGGTGCATGTTGAAAGCGTCTTAAAAAGGATACCAATGCTTAATAAAAACAATGCTTAATAAAAAGAAACTAATGATTGAGATATTCAACACTTTATAAAACCATTATATTTTTTCAATTTTAAATAGTCTATAATTGTGAATTGTTATTAATATCAAATTTTAACACGGTTCAAATTTTACGTCAAGTAAAATGGGTTAGTTTGTCACCTTGTGGTGAATCAAGATTTATTTTGGAAGAGGTGTTTATATTTAATGCTCGACAATGTCTAGAACATGATTGTTTTAAATATAAAGATACACGTGCCTAGAAAAAAAAAAGAATTATTACTTTATAAAACCATTATTTCCCCCCCAAATTTAGTAGTCTATAATTGCGAATTGTCAGTATCAAATTTTAATAGTTTATTTTTATTATGTAATATTATGACATAATTTTATAAGATATTAAATTTCAAGTTTTTAACCATTATTCAATTTTTAATCCATATATAGTAGAGATAAGATAAAGAATTGGAAAAGACGGGAAAAAAAATGAAGGGAGGATCCAAATTCAGAAATGAATGGGCTCTATTTTTTGGCATCTTGAATAGAAATGACTAGCTTGCATGGTGTATGGAAAGAAAGGATGTTGTACAGGGTTTTGAGTTTCGTCTTTGGTTTACCGTCTTATGCCGATATATCTGGTTGGCTCGAAATGACCGATGTTTTAACGACAACTCTTGGAGTAGAAATGCCATTTTAGCCTGTGCTCGTGTATGCTTAGCATGGGGTAATACAAGCCTGTGTAGTAACCATAATGAGAAAGAGAGTTGTACACATTGAAAACCACCTCCGCCTGGGTGGGTGAAGATTAATACTGATGGATACATGAGTGACAACTTAGGGATGTGTACTTGTGGTGGTGTACTGTGAGATCACAATGGTGAGTTTTTGTTGAGGTACATGTATCGAATTGGCCAAGGGACGGTGGTCTCTGCTGAAGCTTGGGGTGTATTGTGGGGTCTTAAAATTGCCTGGGATAGAGAATACAGACAAATCATAATTGAGAGTGATTGTAGTGAAGTCATTGAACTTATTCAAGTAACGGTGTCTCAAGAACACCCAGATTTTCAACTTACTTAGAGATTCGCACGTTGATGGCTCGTGACTGGGAAATCGGAATGTTACATTGTAAATGAGATGTTAACACAGTTGCAGACGCTATAGCAAAGGAAATTTGGAAGATGGCATTGGATCTCCATATCACTGAATCGCCTCCAACAATTATTACGAGCTTATTATTTACTGATCAAAATAGGTCGATATCGCAGGTTGACTTAGGAGGATAGCTTCTGAGGTGTTTGTAGTTTTCTTTGTCTATCAAAAAAAAAAAAGAAAAGAAATGAATGGGCTCCACCAAAAGCTACAAAATAAAACAAGAATCAAAGTGGTGCCAAAGGCCACAAATGAATGGGCGGGTTTGAAGAACATAGGAGAAATGTGGAAGAATTTGTGTGAATAAAAAAAAATTAATCTTTATTTTACACACACAACAACTCGTTATTAATGTACAATAAAATGTATCTACGAGTAATTATTTAGAAAAATTGAGATCAACGATAATATACAATACTCACGTGAACCTATCCTGGATGATATTACCTGTAGTCTCGACTTTGTTACAAGTTACAACCAAGCATTTCATAATTTTAGACTATATTATTTTTAGCATACGATACAAGAAATGAGATACATCAGTTCTTAGCTTATAATAATTCTGATTTACATGATGGCAAAAAAAAAAAAAAAGATTTACATGATTTTACGTTTAAATTAAACACAAAAACTTAATGCCATACCAGACATGGCTTTTTTTTTAAAAAGCTCTGTTGGGTTTAGGATATTTGGGTTGGCGTTTTGACAATTAAGTTTTTTTTTTCTAAAAGTAGTTTTTGAGAAGAAGCTCAAAAGTCTGATTTTTTCAAAAAAAGTCAATTTTATTATTGTCAATACAAACACAAATCACATTTACAAATAAACTTTCATGCCACTAAATTAAGAGAATCTGGCTAGGGTGCACCTTCTAATCTGGGGCTTTTAATTTGCAAGAGAGGATTTGTGTCAGAGTCCGGGAATTTAGATATAAACCCTTTGCTTGTATTTTGTCACAACAAGAAATTTAAAAAGCATTCAAGCCCCCCACTATTTTGAAATTAATGTTCATTCAAAATCTGTAAATTACTAATCATAGATGATTATTATTTGTGGCGGATAACAATAGAAGAAAATAGTAACCTTATAATTATTTAGAGTAAGGATTCTTAATTTTTGAATGACTGTATGATCAATCAACTTTACACTCTAAATCTCGTGTGACCCGCTCCATAACTCATTTATGCTTGACCTAGGTCAAATAATCACAACCCTAATTACATTAAAACTCATTTATAATAATTGCCAAATAATAATTAGGTGTAACTTTTCAAAATTCAAATAATCTAATTATATTGAAATGCTTTTATAATGATTGGAAAAGAATAATTTGGTGTATCCTTTCAAATTTCAAAATCTTCCATAAATGTAGGAAATAATAACTTTAACATTCCAATCCTAATTAATTCAATAATTAAATTAATTTAATAATTGGGTGTAGCCTTTCAAAATTCAAATAATCTAAATACAGTGAAACACATTTATAACGATTGGAAAAGAATAATTGGGTGTATCCTTTCAAATTTCAAAATCTTCCAATCCTAATTAAATTAATAATTGAATTAAAATAGATCAATTAATAATTGAATTATGTATTTTCTAAAGTTTCAAATAACGTTATTCCCATAATTGCGGCATATAATCTAAGAAATTGAGCAACGTTAATCAAACAATGCAAATGCTTGGGCAAACCATTATAAAAATGTCAACCAATAGAATAATTGCATTATGTATTTTCTATAGTCTCTAATAAGATTATTCCCAAAATTACGCCATACAATCTGAGCATTTGAGAAACGTTAATCAAACAATATAAATGCTTCGGCGAACCATTATAAAAATGCCAACCAATATAATAATTGCATTATGTATTTTTTGGAGTTTCTAATAATATTATTCCAAAAATTGTGGCATACAATCTGAGCAATTGAGTAATGTTATTCGAACAATTCAAATGCTTGGGCAAACTATTATATAAACGTCAAACAATATAATAATTGAATTATGTATTTTCTAGCATACTAATTGGAAAATAATAATTATATGTAGCATTACACATGTTATAATTACCGTACAATTCAAATAATTACCTTAATCGTCCAAGATTGTTGGGAATAATAGCTAACATTCTAATCCTAATTAAATTACTACCATTCAGTCCATGCATGTAATTGAAAGTTGTTTTTTCCGAAAATTCCTTCACATACACGTACTATTATATATCTCAGCATAAGCCTCCCATCCTCATATCCAGCAAAAGAGGACCATTCTTGAAGAATCAGTTACATCAACTCAATTAATGGCAAATATTGCTCATGCTTTACTCAAGGACATTGATGATAACAAGGAAACCTAGAGCATTATTGTTAGGGTACTTAGGAAGTAAGCGATGGCAAAGAAGGCTGCACCATTTGAGGTTTGGAAAGTCAGTATGTTATTAGTTGATGAACAAGTAAGTATCTAATGTAATCATCACATTCATCAAGTGAACATTATATTGTTGCTCATATTTCATCTAACTATTTGCAAACAGGGTGATCGAATTGAGGGTTCAAAGCCTTTAAGGACAGAACGAAAGATCTGGATGTGCTCACCTTAGTTGTCTTACGGTTTGCTAGGATTACAAAAAAACAAAAGTACTACATATATCTTTTATTTCCCTATAAATTCTTTTTTTTTGTTTTAAAATTACATGATTTTTTGTTCAAGGTTATGGACACATATGTAGTGTCTTCAATGCCACACAAGTTTATTTCAATCCAGATTTTCCAGACACAAAAGACCTTTATGACAGGTTAAAATTTAGTTGTATCCATGTTTTTTGTGCATCTGTATACCTAAATTATAGAATGTATAGGGTTTTCTAACGTAAATGTCACAATTACTATACAGACTCACCAATGCCCCTGAGGCAAGTCAGGCTTTCACACAGATTTCCTCCACTGTGTCACATGAGTTTCAAGTGATTCACTCTTATCATTCCCTGTCAGAATTCCTTAATTGCTTTTATTCCCTGTCGCATGATATTTCAAGCGACTCACGCTTTTATTATAATACCATAATTGCTTAATGTTTTTATAATGGTTTGCCGAACAAATGATTCAAAAAATAAAGAATATGCAAGAAAAATAATATTCTCAGGTTCACAAATAATGTGTAACTAGAATAACATCATAATTTTAATTTTCATGAAGTTTGTGGTTTGAAGATTCACAAATAAAAAAGTTATGGTTAGAGTAATGTAAGAAGTTCAATAATGTAAATTACTATTTAAATTTATGTTAGCTTTAATTAACTATGATTTACCAAAATAAATTCAATTATGAGTTTCTTGGTTATTATTTACCTCTTTTTATAAAATAGCGTACTTTTATTATTGATAGATCTCTGTGTATACTACTATTAACATTAAAATTAAGAGTACATTTAAAACAAGAGAAAATTTATTAATCCTATATCAAATTAAAATTTATTTGAAACCTTAACAATAATTATAATTTATGTGACAAAATACGTTATTTAATTATTATATCAACTGATTTAAATTATTATTACTATAATTACCGTACTTTTTTAATAACATTGCAATAATTACCATATGTTTTTAATTTGGCCGAATCCCATCACATTTTTGTCCCCGATTACCAGCGATAATTTACTTATTGGTTTCCCCAATTATTGGAGTATTTGCATCACAAATAATATTAATTACCTGATTAATTACCCAAATGATTTTGTTAGAATATTATTGCATTAATTATTCATTTTGTAGGTTTTGGTAACTAATCAAATTTAAAATGAGACATTAAGATCAAAGAGATTGATTCTCATTCAAAATCCAATTAAAACCATTTTAGTAATAATCTCTATTCCTTTTCTTCCTAAATCAATGAATTTTCGAAAAACCCTATTTATCCCATAAAGTAATTTGGTATCAGGAACCGTGCAGCTATTGTCAACTTGAGCATAAACTCTTCTCATTTATGGGGTCATTGTAAGTTGTTCCAACTTACCAAGAACATGCGGTTATCTTCAAGTTCATCTGAAGATAATTCAAAGCTGAAGCAATTTTCAGACTGGCTTCTAGATGTTGGTGATGGCCGGATTGGTTTTCCCCATGATGGAATATCAGAGATAGAAATACCAGAAGATTTCTTAATTCTAGACTGTCATGATCCTATGCAATCAATCATCAAAGCGACATATCCTGATCTCCTCCATCATTTGTCTGATTCTAAATATCTTACTAATAGGGCTTTTTTATCACCAACAGTAGAAGTTGTAGAGCAAATCAATGACTACATGTGTGCCTTATTGCTTGGTGATGTTGTTGAATATTTTAGCTCTGATTCTGTGAGTTCAGCAGATCGAGGCTATACATCATTTCAAGAGTTGTATACTACAAAATTCTTGAACACAATAAAATGCTCTAGCTTACCTCCACATAGGCTTGCATTGAAAGTCAGAGTTCCCATAATGCTCGTGCGAAATATAGATCAAGCTACGGGACTCTGTAATGGAATCAGGTTAAAGGTCACATTTCTAGGGAAACACTTTATTAAAGCAATCGCGCTCAATGGTACAAGTATAGGTCAAGAGGTTCTAATTCATCGTAAGGATATGAATCAATCGGAGTCTAAACTCCCATTCACATTGACGCATAGGCAATTTCCCATCATACTATCATTTGCTATGACAATAAATAAGAGTCAAGGACAATCAATGACTAATGTCGGATTATATTTACCTATACTTGTCTTCACACATGGTCAGTTATATGTTGCTTTGTCAAGGGTTAAATCAATAGGCGGCATCAAGATTTTAATACTTGATTCAGACAAGAAACCCACCAACAAGACAACCAATGTGGTTTATAGAGAAATTTTTCAAAATATCATATAAGATTCATTTTTTTGTTGAAAGATTCTTTTGGTGATATATTTAGTAAAAAACCGAAATTGTAGTCATTTTATGCTTTATCAAATTTTGTCCCCCACATAGCCTTCCATTTATTAATTTATTGACACTCTGTTGACACACCAGGCATAATAAATTATCCAAAAAAATGTTCCCTCAAAATGTGATATATAAGCATGATTATAATCACCCTTTATGCATTTTTGAGTTGAAAATTTAATTTTATAAATATACAAATAAATGCATTATAGTCATAAAAAATTAATCTTGCAATGTACTATTAATCAAATTCACGTTCTCGTGCAACGCACGGGGTTAACACTAGTTTTACTCTCTAAATCTTGTACGACCCGCTTCATAACCCAATCACGCTTGACCCGGGTCGAATAATCACATTCACAATCGCAATTAAAATCAAAACACATTTATGATGATTGGTAAATAATAATTGGACATATCCTTTCAAATTTCAAATAACCTAATTACATTGAAACATATTTATGATGATTACCAGATAATAATTGGATGTATCATTTCAAATTTCAAACAACCTAATTACATTGAAACACATTTATGATAATTAGCAGATAATAATTGGACGTAGCCTTTAAAATTTCAAACAAATAATAATTTCTTAGTACGACAAATAATATTTGCTCTAAAAGGAATAATTTGGAAGGAAGAGGTCACAACATTAATTGAGGAAAGGATATTACGGCTATTATCACCCAAATTTTTTTTTATTAAGGACTGATATGTTAGAATGAATTTTTGGCTCATTTTAATGTTTTGAAAGTCATTCATATAAGGAAAAAACTATTCCATAACTCGCTCATCTATTTGTATGAAAAAGACGAGTCAAGAAATGCTGTTTTTTCCCATTGCAAACTCGGTAATCTATTTTTTTTTATAGAGGTTAATACTATCACATTAATTGAAAAGGATATTATGGCTAAAATTTGGAAGGCAGAAGGTTGAATAGGGGGTATTAAATTGCTTAAAAAAAAGGCATGGATCACATTAATTGAGAATTAAAATTAAGATATTGGACAAATCATTATAAAACCATTCGAAAATTCCTCATATACAGCACATGTACAATTATATGTCTCATCAAAAAACCTCCCATCCTCGTATACAGAAACTCAAGCAGTGACAAACATTGCTCATGCTTTACTCAAAGACGTTGATAATAGCAAGAAACCTTGGAGCATTAGTCGACAAACAAGTAAGTATCTAATATACTCGTCGTCACATTCACCAATTCATTAAGTGAAAATTATGTGTTGCTTATATTTCATCTAACTATTTACAAACAGGGTGATTGAATTGAGGGTTCAATTGTTCAGAGGGTACAGATTCATAGGTACATTGAGGATTTAAAAGAAGGTGAGGTGTACCGATTTGAAAACTTTGATGTGTTGGCCAACAATGCTGACTACAAAAAATACCCACACCGTTGGAAGATTAAGTTTCATGCTAACACATTTTTTCAGAAAGATAACTTCCAAATCCCTCTTCATGCATTCAACTTTGTCCCAGTCAATGACATTGTTAGCGGTGAAGCCTCACATGAAGAGCTAATAGGTTAGTATATATTTCTACCATGTCTTTTATTTAAAGCGTTTTATTCTAACCTGGACGACAAATCCATCCAGATGTGAAGGGCTACCTGCAAGCATTTGAGATCTTAGTTGATCTAAGGAGAAACTTTAGCACAATGAAGAAATTGGATTTCACAATTGCAAATCATAAGTAACATGCTCTCTACATTTAACATTAATCAATTCACGATATTAACGTCTACTTTCATGTTAGTACATCATCATCATAATCATATGATAACATGTGCAGTGAAGTACGTGTCAATGTATCTCTATTTGTGGAGGTTGCAGTCAAAGCCTTTGAGGACAGAACAGAAGATCTGGATGTGCCCACCTTAGTTGTCTTATGGTTTGCTAGGACTACGAAAAACAAAAGTATTACATGTATATTTAATTTCCCTATAAATTCATTTTTTTTTCTTTGGGTTTTAATTACATGCTTTTTTGATTAAGGTTATGGAGACATATGTAGCGTCTTTAATGCCACATAAGTTTATTTCAACCCTGATTTTCCAGACGTAAAGGACCTTTATGATAGGTTAAAATTTAGTTGTATACATGTTCTTTGTGCATCTGTATACCTAAATTATAGAACGTATAAGGTTTCCTAACATAAATGTCTCATTTACTACATAGACTCACCAATGCACCTGAGGCGAGTCAAGCTTTCACACAGATCTACTCCACTATGTCGCATGAGATTTCAAGTAACTCAGTCTTATCATTCCTTGTCAGAATTCCTTTACATGAAATTTTGAAGTTTTCAAAGGTAAATAGTTTTTATTTTAAGTGTTCCAATACGTATACAATATATCTCAACGGCATCTTTTTTTAAGCTTACTAATCTTTGCTTATGTGATGTGATTTGTAGGAATCTAAAATTGTTACCAAGGTAACAATCCAAAAGCTTGAGACAACACATGGTTGGTATTATGATAGATGTTCATGTGATAAAAACCAATCTTTGAGGGTGCTAAATTGATGTGCAAGTCATGTCATAGGGAAGTGATGAAGACCGAGCCTAAGTAAGCTCAAACAGTATTCAACATTCTTCAATAATGTGTTTTCATATTACTTTATGACTTAAATACTTAATGATTAATGACTTTCTGATCAATGATTAACATTACCATTTAGATGGTTATTTCTGACAGGTTCAAAGTTCATCACACAATGTTTGATTCAACTGCAAACTGTTCCATACTAATGTTCAACCGACATGTATATGAGCTTTTAGGTTGTTCGGCAGCTGAGCTTAAGACGAAGGTGTTAAAAAATTTTCATACTTATTAATACTGATACCATGACATATGTGATTTTCATCATTATGTTCTTTCAATTTTAGGTAGGGGCATATTCATCTTTCCCAGAAGAGTTAACAACTGGAGCTGTCCGGAGGGTAATTGTGGTTAAGCTGAGGGTGAAGGACAACAACATAAAATATCCAGCTAGTATGAATGTCTCGCACTTTACTTCTGAGAAGGATATTGTTAAGAACTTCACCTATTCTGATGCCAGTTCCAATGAGAACATAAGCAAGCTGCATCATAACTACTTTACTATTCAAGCTTCTTTTCTTAACCTCTATTGATGTTTTGCTTCCCAGATTTTTCCACTGGAGTCATTTGCATCAATAACTTTGGAACAGAATATAAGCAATGAAAAAGATAGCGATGGAGATGACATAAGCATATCTTAGATGGTGACTCCTGTTATGGTTGCATCAAAGAGAAAGAAGATTGCAAGCAGTGGACATGTCGAAGTTGATGATATTGGTTTGTCCGAATTATCAAATCCTAGCTCTAGTGCAACCAAACCAATAAAAAACGTCAAAATAGAAAAATAAGCAGCGGTTTTTTCTTCAAATTCTATTCCGTACTTTAATTATGCATCTAATAAATTTGTAGAAGGTCATGCTAATTTCAGAATATGGATTCAGAATGTATTTTTGCTTTTGTTACTCTGATGGTTGACTTTATCTATCTATTAAAGAGTTATAATGCTTGGTGAAACTCTTCTACTTTTCAACAAAAGTGCTTATCATATGTTCCTTTAACTTATTTTCATCTATGATTTGTTAGTTGCAAGTATCTACACAAGAAAAAAATGATAAGATTATATACACTTAATATGGTGATAAAACTTCATTTGCATTATAATTTTACAAAAACCCAGTACATAGATATTCTAGAAATTCATTGATTTAGTGGATGATTTAAAATAAAAAATTTTATGCGAACACGTTAGGTATAAATCTCTTGAATAGGAATCAAGATAATATCAATTTTGAGCTTATTTTTTTCTAATTTCTCCTTTTTTATAAAATATCATGAATTTATCATTGCTAGATCTTTGCATATATTACCACTAATTTTAAAATTTGGAGGTCACTTAAAAGGAAAAAAATAAATTATTGATCCTCTATCAAATTAATGGTATTTTGAAATCTTGAAAATAATTATAAATTATGTGATAAAATACATAATTCAATTATCACCTTAGTTGATTTCAATTATTATTACTATAATTACCATACGCTTTTATTATAATACCATAATTGCCTAACTTTTTTATGATGGTTTGCCGAATGGATGATACAAAAAATAAAAAAATATGCAAGAAAAAAGATATTCTCATATTCACAAATAGTATGTAACCAAAATAACATCATGATTTTAATTCTCATGAAATTTGTGGTATGAGGATTCACAAATAATGAAGTTATGGTTAGAGTAATGTAAGAAGTTCAATAATGTAAATATCTATTTAAATTTGAGTTAGCTTTAATCAACATGAGTTTACCAAAATAAAATCAATTCTGAGTTCCTTGGTTGTTATTTCCCTTTTTTTATAAAATAGCATGTTTTTATTATTGATAGATCTATGCATATACTACCATTAACAACATTAAAAGTTCACTTAAAAGGAAAAATAATTTATTACCTTATGTCAAATTAACATAAATTTTTAACTTGACAATAATTATAATTTATGTGAAGGGATACATCATTCAATTATTATCTTGGTTGCTCTAAACTGTTATTACTATAATTACTATACGTTTTTATTAACATTGCTTTAATTACTGTGCGTTTTTACTTTAGCCCAATCCTGTCACATGATTTTTCGCGATAATTATGATTAAAGGTTCCACAAATTAACAACATACGTTTACTTTTGATTTACCCAATTATTGGGGTCTTTTTTTGCATCACAAATAATATTAATTATTTGATTAATTAACCAAATAATTTTGTTAGAATATTATTGCATTAATTATTCATTTTGTACCTTTTGGTAACAAATCAAATTTAAAACGAGACATTAACATCAAAGAGATTGATGCTCAATCAAAATCCAATTAAAACCCTTATAGTAATAATCTCTATTCATTTTCTGCCAACGACACATGAGAATTTGAAAAACCCTATTTATTGCCATAAAAGTGCCATTATGATCTATTTTCCAAACTTAGAAAATACATTGAAGGTCCTTCATTCATAATTAACGACATCCGATTAATCATCCATCTACCCAATCAAATAATCAAATAATAAAGCTATGGTTAGAGTAATGTAAGAAGTTCAATAATATAAATTACTATTTACATTTACGTTAGCTTTAATTACTACAGTTTGCCAAAATAATATCAATTCTCAATACCTTTAATCTGTTCTTATTTCCCTTTTTTTTTTAATAAAAATTCATGTTTCTATTATTGATAGATCTTTGCATATACTACCATTAATATTAAAATTAAGAGTTCACTTAAAAAGGAAAAATAATTTTGTAATCCTTTATCAAATTAACATTAATTTAAAAACTTGACAATAATCCTTTATCGAATTAACATTAATTTGAAAACTTGACAATAATTGTAATTTATGTGATGAAATACATCATCCAATTATTATCTTGACTGATTTAAATTTTTACTACTATAATTACTGTACGTTTTTATTAACATTGCAATAATTACAGGACGTTTTTAATTTGGCCCAATCTCATCACATATTCGTTACTGATTACTCGCGATAATTATGGTAAGAGGTTCCACAAATTAACAACATGCATTCACTTATATTGGGTTCTTTGCATCACAAATAATATTAATTATTTGATTAATTAACCAAATAATTTTGTTAGAATATTATTGCATTAATTATTCATTTTGTACCTTTTGGTAACAAATCAAATTTAAAACAAGACATTAACGTTAAAGTGATTGATGCTCAATCAAAATCCAATTAAAACCATTATAGTAATAATCTCTATTCTTTTTCTGCCAACGACACATGAGAATTTGAAAAACCCTATTTATTGCCATCAAAGTGCCATAATTATCTATTTTTCAACCTTAGAAAATACATTAAAGGCCTTTCTTGCATAATAAACTTAAATACGAAAGCCACTTGATTGACATGTTGGAACACATCATCATCCATTTTCACACAGTTATGACAAACTTGAATAGTTTTTCAATTAGATGGTGAGTTTTACACATGGTCATTTATATGTTATTTTGTCGAGGGTTAAATCAATGGACGGCATCAAGATTTTAATACTTGATTTAGATAAGAAACTCACCAACAAAATAATCAATGTGGTCTATAGAGAAATTTTTCAAAATATCATGTAAGATTCATTTTTTTGTTGAAAGATTCTTTTGGTGATGTACTTAGTGAAAAATCAAAATTGTAGTCATTTTACCTCTGCTTTATCCAATCTTGTCCCTCACATAGCCTTTCATTTATTAATTTATTGACACTCTGTTTACACACCAAGGCGTAATAAATTCTCCAAAAAAAATGCTCCCTCAAAATGTGATATATAAGCATGATTATAATCACTCTTTATGTATTTCTGAACTGAAAAATTAATTTTATAGATATACAAATAAATACATTATAGTTATAAAAAATTAATTCTACAATATACCATTAATCAGAATTCATGTTCTCGTGCAACGCACGGGGGTTAACACTAGTTTGTTCTGTACAAGGAGCTTGAAAGCTATCTTCTTAATTTTTTTATTCCTTTTCTTCCTGAAAATAGCATGATTTGTTTGAGAATTCCATTATTCTTTTTCTCCAATTGGTCAAAAAGTATCTATATTTATTTGTGCGTCCGGGTCCTGCAGCCTTAAACTGATTCGAAATAAGGATGAATTAAGACACAAAATGAGATCCCCCCGGCCCAGCACAAATAAGATACATATTGTTGTTTTTTTTTTAAAGATAAAATACAAGCAAGTGTACACATTGTTGTCTAGCTTACACAATTGAGTGGAGTTACCTGTAAACTCGTGATCATTATAAACTCAATTTTACGTTTCTAGCTTACACAATTAAGTGGAGTCACCTGTAAACTCGTGACCATTATAAACTCGATGAAACTCACGAATTTATATACCGAATTTACTGTTTTTACGTTTCTAACTTATAAAACCTATTAACTCACATTTAAACTCATGTTAACTTCTTTGTTTTGATCATGTTCAGTGGTTTTATATATAAATTTTATAGAAATTTCTTTGTTAAATATAATAAATTATGAATGTTGATGGATTTAATTTCAATATTTGCATTTAAAATATATTTAAATTAAATTGCTGTCATTTTTTATATTTTAATTATTTAATTATACACCATTGATACCTATTTAGTGGTAAAAATAAAATCTTACGAATTTATGATTCGAGTTCATGATACAGGTTTAAATTACTATTACGAATTTGCTTAAATTCATGAATTTGAAAACCTTGAGTGTACGTGTATATACATCCAACACAATCCCTCATTCAATTCACCGTAATATTTTATTCTATTTTCCCTACTCAGAATGAATACAAATTAATATGTGATAAAGCATTACCATAAACGGGAACATATTAAATTCCAGAACATGAACCTTGTGCCATAATATAAATTCTGCAAAACCTGATCACATAAACCCAATTCATTGCAAGAAAGAAAGAAAGAGTATTCCGAGAAGAAGCATCAAGCGAGAGGAGAAGGAGAAGAATGTATGCTAATTTCATGAAAGCCATCCTCATATTAACACTTTCGTTGCTTCTGATAGAATCAGATTATTGCAACGCAACAAAAGTGAGAGTGAAGAACGATTTAGAAGAGGGTCAAACCCTAACCCTAAGTTGCTCATATTATACAGCAGATAATAAAAAGACGGCGACGGTGGCCGGAGTTCTTGGTGGCGACCAAGTCAAAGAGTTAAGTCTGGATCCGAATGCTACAACAACCGTTGATTGTACGTTTAAATGGGGAAGTTCTTCTCACTCGTTCTTAGTATACTCGGAATATAGGGATGGTGATTATTGCCTCACTGAGTGCACATGGAGTATCAAACAAGATCGTCCTTGTAGGGTTGATCCAAATAATTCTCAGATTACATATTACTGCGATACATGGGTCAACTAAATATTATAGTCAAATGTTTGTAATACGCATGATGATCTGTGTTTGATGCTATGATTATGAATACAGATCAAATAAGGAAATAAATATTTCATAGTTATTTGTCTTGTTTAATTTTCATGTTTGAATCCCCTTCTCATTCTTCTCTTTATTCGATGAACTGTGCTAATGGGGTTGAGTCTAGTGAAATAGAACTAAGATTTGTGTTAAAGGATGTGCATGTTGAAAGCGTCTTGAAAAGAATACCAATGCTTAATAAAAAGAAACTAACGATTGAGATATTCAACACTTTATAAAACCAATATATTTTTTCAATTTTAAATAGTCTATAATTGTGAATTGTTATTAGTATCAAATTTTAACACCGTTCAAATTTTACGTCTAGTAAAATGGGTTAGTCTGTTACCTTGTGATGAACCAAGATTTGCTTTGGAAGAGGTGCTTATATTTAGCGCTTGACAATACCTAAAACATGATTGTTTTAAATATAAAGATACATGTGCCTAGAAAAAAAAATTATTACTTCATAAAACCATTACTTTTTCCCCAAATTTAGTAGTCTATATATAATTGGGAATTGTCAGTATCAAATTTTAACAGTTTATTTTTATTATGTAATATTATGACATAATTTTATAAGATATTAAATTTTAAGTTTTTAACCATTATTCAATTTTTAATCCATATATAGTAGATATAAGATAAAGAATTGGAAAATACGGGAAAAAAATGAAGGGAGGATCCAAATTCAGAAATGAATGGGCTCTATTTTTTGGCATATTGGATACAAATGACTGGCTTGCATGGTGTATGGAGAGAAAGGATGTTGTACAGGGTTTTGAATTTCGCCTTTGGTTTATCGTCTTATGCCGATATATCTGGTTGGCTCGAAATGACCGATGTTTTAACGACAACTCTTGGAGTAGAAATGTCATTTTAGCCCGTGCTCGTGCATGCTTAGCATGGGGTAATACAAGCCTGTGTAGTAACTATAATGAGAAAGAGAATTGTACACATTGGAAACCACCTCCGCCTGGGTGGGTGAAGATTAATACTGATGGATTCAGGAGTGATAACTTATGGATGTGTACTTGTGGTGGTGTACTGCGAGATCACAATGGTGAGTTTTTGCTGGGGTACATGTATCGAATTGGCCAAGGGACGGTGGTCTCTGCTGAAGCTTGGGGTGTATTGTGGGGTCTTAAAATTGCCTGGGATAGAGGATATAATACCCCGAATTTGGGGATTGGAGGCTTGGGAATAAGTCTAAATTAAGTGGACTGCTAAGCCCCGGTTTAGTAGATGTTCCAAATATATTCTCTAATGTTTCTTATATCTTTGGGGTATTAAGAAAGTAAAATGGTGAATTTTGGAGAATATAACTATGTTTTCGGTAAAATCGCCTATGAGGCAGTGAGCTTATCATAAGGTTTTGGAAGACTAAATGATAATAAAAAATTATGAAATTTTACAGGATGAAATTAAACATCCTAAGATTTAATTTGATAAGTCATATGAATCAATTAGAGCTATACACAAAAAGATATGAATTTTTGAAGTCAGCACAGATAAACTGTGAAATTTCTGGGACAATATGCAAAGATTGAAATTCTGAGAATTTTGTGATTCCAAAAAGCAAAATTATATATTTTTCCTTGAAACTAGACTCAATAATTGTTCTATAGGCTTTGGAATCACCTCATTTCGATTTTTCTAGAATTAGTTATGATTTTTCAAAGTTTGGGCAGAAATCTGCCAGAATTTTGAAAAATCCGAAATTTTTTGAAAATTAGTAAATGAATAAAATAGAATATATAATATGATATAATCATATTCCTTCTTCTTCCTTCAGCTTAAACTGACGCAAATATCAGCTGAAAATAGAGAGAGGAGTTGAGAGAAAAATAGAGAGGAGGAAGGAGAAATCTCACAAGATAGGTCGATTTCTTCGGTGAATTCGTACCTAACGTGTATAATTCTTCTCCTAAGCTTCTCTTCTATGTTGTTTGAGGTATTTGAAGCAAGATTCATGGTGTTTTGAAGTTAGGGTTTTCAGGCACAAGAAGGAAAAGCTAGTGGGAGCTTGAGGTAACTTCCAAACTCTTGCATATTGACTCTACTATAGACAATTTAATCGGTGAAATTTCGCCGGATTGTCTTTGTGTGTAAAAATGGAAAATGGGTTTTCCTAGGTGTTATGCTGCCCAAATTGATACTAAATGGTAGTTTTAACCTAATGGGATAGTCAATAAAGTGGTTATGAGTAGAAAGGAACGCGTTTACGGAGCCGAAACCGAAAAAACCCGATTTTCCCCTTAAAACCTATATATTTCGGCCAGCATTGTAAATGGGTCTTAGAGTTGGATTTTCAATGATTTTATGATTCCATTGGATTCAGTGGGCGAAAATAGGTGGGTTTACAGTTGGGCACTTTTTCGGAAAAAGGCCGAGAAAGCATAATTACGAAAACGCCCTTAAAACCTTAAAAGTAGGGCTGCCAAGGGCAATTTCGTAATTTTACATTGAATTTGATAATTCCAAGTTTGGAAATGGATTCCTTGGGCGAAAATATGTCAGGATAGCTCAGGTTAGAATTTCGAGAAAAGTACAACCGGACCAGGTATGATGGGGCCGGGTCCCCGGGGGTATTTTAGTAATTTTTCAAGATAGACTCATATAACCCCCAGAAACACTATGGAAGTGTCTAAATAGTACATTTGACATTGTAGGATAGAAATATGGAGCCCCAAGCTGTTTGCATGTAGATCGAGGAACACGTTTCGAAGCGGAAAAGGGTTAAGGTAGGGGACTTACCTTTCTTGCATGTATTTGATATATTTGTTTGTGTAGTAATGTATGTGATTGCTTTACTTGATTGTGTAGAGCATATTTGAATAAATGAAGCTCTGTTTCTGTTTTCGCTGTGGCCAAAGTGTTGTTGTATGAAATATTGAATGCAGAAATGTCATTATGGGGCATACATCTAGATAAAGCTAACATGTCATACACATAGCATCAATCATGCATGCATAATGGTATCTGTTTCCTACTAAAATTCTCTCGAATCTCACCCTCCCCTACCAACAATTTAGACAGGAGACGACAGAAGATATGCGAACAATAATGCAAAGTACCGTATGAGGGGATTATAGTAGTGGAACGAAGACGAGAAGAAGTCTTCGCTTCACTGGGATGAGTTTAGACACCCTAGTAGCCTTGTGCGGCTACCTTAATCGTAAGTATTATGTACAAACTCCTATGGGGAATTTATATAATCATGCATATATTATCAGTATAGTTATGCTAATCCTGTGTTGCCTACCGAACTGCATATCGTTTTCCGCAAATACTCTGGTAAATGTGAAATTAAAATAAGGGCGTGACAGAGGATACAGATAAATCATAATTGAGAGTGATTGTAGTGAAGTCATGGAACTTATTCAAGTAACGGTGTCTCAAGAACACCCAGATTTTCAACTTATCTTAGAGATACGCACGTTGATGGCTCGTGACTGGGAAATCGGAATGTTACATTATAAACGAGATGTTAACACAGTTGCAGACGCCATGACAAAGGAAGCTTGGAAGATGGCATTGGATCTCCATATCACTGAATCGCCTCTAGCAGTTATTACGAGCTTATTATTTACTGATCAAAATCGGTCGAGATCGCAGGTTGACTCAGGAGGATAGCTTCTGAGGTGTTTGTAGTTTTCTTTGTCTATCAAAAAAAAAGAGAAAGAAATGAATGGGCTCCACCAAAAGCTACAAAATAAAACAAGAATCAAAGTGGTGCCAAAGGCCACAAATGAATGGGCGGGTTTGAAGAACATAGGAGAAATGTGGAAGAATTTGTGTGAATAAAAAAAAATTAATCTTTATTTTACACACACAACAACTCGTTATTAATGTACAATAAAATGTATCTACGAGTAATTATTTAGAAAAATTGAGATCAACGATAATATACAATACTCACGTGAACCTATCCTGGATATTACCTGTAGTCTCGACTTTGTTACAAGTTACAACCAAGCATTTCATAATTTTAGACTATATTATTTTTAGCATACGATACAAGAAATGAGATACATCAGTTCTTAGCTTATAATAATACTGATTTACATGATGGCAAAAAAAAAAAAAAAAGATTTACATGATTTTACGTTTAAATTAAACACAAAAACTTAATGCCATCCCAGACATGGCTTTTTTTAAAAAAAAGCTCTGTTGGGTTTAGGGTATTTGGGTTGGTGTTTTGACAATTAAGTTTTTTTTTTTTAAAAAAAAATAGTCTTTGAGAAGAAGCTCAAAAGTTTGATTTTTTCAAAAAAAATCATTTTTATTATTGTCAATACAAACACAAATCACATTTACAAATAAACTTTCATGCCACTAAATTAAGAGAATCCGGCTTGAGTGCACCTTCTAATTAGGGGCTTTTAATTTGCAAGAGAGGATTCGTGTCAGAGTCCGGGAATTTAGATATAAACCCTTTGCTTGTATTTTGTCACAACAAGAAATTTAAAAAGCATTCAAGCCCCCCACTATTTTGAAATTAATGTTCATTCAAAATCTGTAAATTTCTAATCATAGATGATTATTATTTGAGGCGGATAACAATAGAAGAAAATAGTAACCTTATAATTATTTAGAGTAAGGATTCTTAATTTTCGAATGACTGTATGATTTGTTCTGTACAAGGAGCTTGAAAGCTATCTTCTTAATTTTTTATTCTTTTTCTTCCTGAAAATAGCATGATTTGTTTGAGAATTCCATTATTTTTTTTCTCCAATTGGTCAAAAAGTATCTACATTTATTTGTGCGTCCGGGTCTTGCGGCCTTAAACAGATTCGAAATAAGGATGAATTAAGACGCAAAATGAGATCCCCCCCCGGCCCAGCACAATAAGATAAATATTGTTTTTTTAAAGATAAAATACAAGCAAGTGTACGCATTGTTGTCAAACTCGTAAGTTGACTTTTCGAGTTTACCGTTTTTACGTTTCTAGTTTACAAAATCGAGTCGAGTTACTGGTAAACTCGATGAAACTCACGAATTTATATACCGAGTTTACCGTTGTTACATTTCTAACTTATAAATCCTATTAACTCACATTTAAACTCGTGTTAACTTTTTCGTTTTGATCATGTTCAGCGGTTTTATATATAAATTTTATAGAAATTTTTTTGTTAAATATAATAAATTATAAGTGTTGATGAATTTAATTTCAATATTTAGATTTAAAATATATTTAAATCAAATTGCTGTCATTTTTTATATTTTAATTATTTAATTATACACCATTGATACCTATTTAGTGGTAAAAATAAAATCTTACGAATTTATGATTCGAGTTCATGATACAGGTTTAAATTACTATTACGAATTTACTTAAATTCGTGAGTTTGAAAACCTTGAGTGTACGTGTATATACATCCAACACAATCCCTCGTTCAATTCACCGTAATATTTTATTCTATTTTCCCTTCTCAGAATGAATACAAATTAATATGTGATAAAGCATTACCATAAACGGGAACATATTAAATTCCAGAACATGAACCTTGTGCCATAATATAAATTCTGCAAAACCTGATCACATAAACCCAATTCATTGCAAGAAAGAAAGAAAGAGTATTCCGAGAAGAAGCATCAAGCGAGAGGAGAAGGAGAAGAATGTATGCTAATTTCATGAAAGCCATCCTCATATTAACACTTTCGTTGCTTCTGATAGAATCAGATTATTGCAACGCAACAAAAGTGAGAGTGAAGAACGATTTAGAAGAGGGTCAAACCCTAACCCTAAGTTGCTCATATTATACAGCAGATAATAAAAAGACGGCGACGGTGGCCGGAGTTCTTGGTGGCGACCAAGTCAAAGAGTTAAGTCTGGATCCGAATGCTACAACAACCGTTGATTGTACGTTTAAATGGGGAAGTTCTTCTCACTCGTTCTTAGTATACTCGGAATATAGGGATGGTGATTATTGCCTCACTGAGTGCACATGGAGTATCAAACAAGATCGTCCTTGTAGGGTTGATCCAAATAATTCTCAGATTACATATTACTGCGATACATGGGTCAACTAAATATTATAGTCAAATGTTTGTAATAAGCATGATGATCTGTGTTTGATGCTATGATTATGAATACAGATCAAATAAGGAAATAAATATTTCATAGTTATTTGTCTTGTTTAATTTTCATCTTTGAATCCCCTCCTCATTCTTCTCTTCATTCGATGAACTGTGTTAATGGGGCTGTGTATTTAGTGAAATAGACTAGTCCCTTATAACATAATGAAGAGCTCATTTGATTCGATCCCATTACACCATACGGTGCAGTACAATGCAATACAATGGTAATGCAATGCAATATTAATTACAGGGGTAGTGTTTGGTTTGATTTTTAAATAACGTGCAATGAGTTAATATTTTAACAATTATTTAAAATTAATATATTACACAAAGTCTATTTTACCCCTTAATATAATTTTTATAGAAAAAATAGTTAAAAGCCGGCGACTACGGGGATGGAGGAGGAGGTGGTGGCAGTGGGAGGTGGGCCGGTGGCAAGGCCAGGGGTGGCGGCAGAGGAGGAGGTGGTGGTGGCGGCGGCGATGGGCGGCGGGGTTGGAGGAGGAGGTAGTGGCGATGAGCCAGCGGCGGGGGCGGCGACGGCGGAGGTGGCGCGGCGAGGGGCGGCGGCAGTGGAGAAGGAGGTGGTGGTAATGGCTGTGGGCAGGTGGTAGCGGCAGAGGAGGAGGTGGCGGTGGGCTGCAACGGGGGTGGAAGAGGAGGCGGCGGCGGGTGGAGGTGATGGCGGTGGAGGAGGAGGTTGTGGCGTGATGCGACAAGTGAAATGAAATAAATAACACATAGACAAGGAAAACTAAAGGGTAAATTGGACTTTTTAAACCATGCAATGGGATGGTACTGAAGATTCATAGGGGGAGAGGTATGAATGAGGATTACCAATTTTTTGGTAATCATCATTACCATGGTAAATTCTATTACCATATTAAAGAGCAACCAAACACTTGGTAATGCAATCATGATTACCATTGCAGGCATGCAATGGGGTTGAACCAAACGGATTCTAAGGTTTGTGTTAAAGGAGGTGCATGTTGAAAGCGTCTTGATACTAATGCTTAATAAAAAGAAACTAACGATTGAGACATTCAACACTTTATAAAACCACCAATGGGAGTTGGTTCAAGTTGTAAGCGGCTTGGTTTCATTTAAGGAAGGTCTCGGGTTCGAGCCTTGTATATGTAGAAAATTCCCATTGAGAGACTCTCTCACTATAGCCAGGTGTGCGACGCGGGTCAGATCCGAATGTAGTCAGGGCAAAGCTCCGGTGAACCGGGTGGGCAACCAAAAAAAAAATTTTAACAACGTTCAAATATTACATCTAGTAAAATGGGTTAGTCTGTCACCTTGTGATGAACCAAGATTTGCTTTGGAAGAGGTGTTTATATTTAGTGCTTGACAATGCCTAGAACATGATTGTTTTAAATATAAAGATACATGTGCTTATAAAAAAAAAAAAGAATTGTTACTTCATAAAACCATTATTTTTTCCCCAAATTTAGTAGTCTATAATTGCAAATTGTAAGTATCAAATTTTAACAGTTTATTTTTATTATGTAACATTATGACATAATTTTATAAGATATTAAATTTCAAGTTTTTAACCATTATTCAATTTTTAATCCATATATAGTGGAGATAAGATCAAGAATTGGAAAAGACGGGAAAAAAATAAAGGGAGGATCCAAATTAGTACTGGGAATTCGGGCCAGCCCGAGCCCGACGGGTTGGCCCGACACGGGTTGGCAACCCAACGGGTCGGGTTGCTTCATCCCGACTCCCTAACGGGCTGCCAAATGGCAGCCCGAGCCCGTTTAATCGGGTTGACGGGTTAGCCCGCCAGCTCGATTAAACACTGGGTTTTTTGTAAAAAAATAGCAAGACGCATTTTATCTCTTATACTCCATTCAGAATTTCAGATTCAGAGTCTCTCCCACGCCGGAAAAGCATTACAGACGATTACATATTTACATAGACCATGACAGGTTGATAGGAATTTGGAACCATTACAGACGATTAGAGTATTAGATGAGGGGAAATGGAAACTATGATCGCCAATCCACTCAGAAGAAATGGGGAACATATTACAGATCTAAACAATTCGAACCAAATTAAAAAAACATTACCTCACTGCCTCACACAGAAGCACGGCGGACGGGGAAGACAAAGGTAGTCACCGGACACAAGTCACGAGAGGAAGAGGTGAAGAGGGAGACGAAGACGGAGAGACCGAGTGGCGAGGATCCGCCGCCGACGAGACAAGTTGGGCCACCCACCATCGCACCAGTGCACCACCACCATCCGCCAGCAAGGCAGTCGTGCGGCGAAGAGGGAGACGATCTGAGACTAAGGCGGAGAGGGCGAGCCGACGAGAGGCGAGAGAGCTAGGGTTCGGTGCGATCACTAGTCAAACTCGAGATCAGAGACAGAGAGAGCGTGAGCGACGATCTGAGACGAAGGCGGAGAGGGCGAGCCGGCGAGAGGCCGAGAGGCGAGAGAGCTAGGGTTCGGTGCGGACTGCGGAGCGAGGAGCGAGGCCGAGAGCGAGGAGCGAGACAGAGAGAGCGTGAGTGAGGAGCGTGGATCCGAGGGGCGAGGTCGCGAGGATTGAGATATGAGAATCTGAGATTGTGACAGGGTGAGAAAGAGACAGAGACACAGAGGGATCAGGGACTGCGTTTTTTTTTTAATATTTTAATTGGCTAAACGGGCTAACCCGTTTAGCCCGTGGGTTAACCCGTTTAACCCGCTGGTTAAACGGGTTTAACCCATTTGGCCCGTTTCTTAAACAGGTTGAATTCCCCTAACCCGAGCCCGTTAATTTTGGCGGGCTGACAGGCCCGCCCCGCCAGCCCGCCCCGTTTTACCGCTGCTAATCCAAATCCAGAAATGAATGGGCTCCACCAAAAGCTACAAAATAAAACAAGAGTTAAAATGGTGCCAGAGCCACAAATGAAAGGGCGGGTTTGAAGAACATATGAGAAGTGTGGAAGAATTTGTGTGAATAAAAAAAATTAATAATATTTAATCTTTATTTTACACACACAACAACTCGTTATTAATGTACAATAAAATGTATCTACGAGTAATTATTTAGAAAAATTGAGATCAACGATAAAATACAATTCTCACGTGAACCTATCCTGGATATTACCTTGAGTCTCTACTTTGTTACAACCAAGCATTCATAATTTTAGACTACATTATTTTTAGCATACAGTATACGATACAAGACATGAGATACATCAGTTCTTAGCTTATAATAATACTGATTTACATGATTTTACGTTTACATTAAACACAAAAACTTAATGCCATCCCAAACATGGCTTTTTTTTTTTTAAAAAAAAAAGCTCTGTTGAGTTTAGGATATTTGGGTTGGCGTTTTGACAATTGATTTTTTTTTAAAGTAGTTTTTAAGAAAAAGCTCAAAAGTCTGGTTTTTCTAAAAAAAGTCATTTCTGTCATTGTCAATCCAAACACAAATCACATTTACAATTTAATTTTTTATTTTTATCCTATATGATTTTTGTAAAAGTCATATGAAAAAAAAAAGTCACTTCTATAGCGACTAACCCAAACAGCCTCGGTAGATTATGCAAGTGAATCCAAACTCCTTAAATGGACTAGCTACTTAGCATTTAGTGTGTGTGTAATGTATAAAAGTATAAAACTGAGAAAGGTGGCAAAAATGTGAAGATATGCAATCATTTTCCCAACGGATCCACTATTGCCCATTTGTGTGAATGTCGTTGCGCGCCCCACTATAACGACCAACGTTGCACCAACTTATCGTGCTCCTTTTCACTCAGAGAACGCTGGGAAATTCCACGTGGATGCCGCTTGTATGGTAAAAGGAAAAGTTTCGTGCACTAGTGCGTAGCTCTGTATATTGCGCGCTGGCGCCAATTGCGTTGGCGAGTCGCAACAGGAGGTGTGAGTGTTTGCATGCTCTCCATTTCCCCTTTTCTTTCTGTTTGGCTTCTCCATTTGAACATAACCTGAGCTCTCCCGCTCTCTCTTTCTGTCTCGCCATGTTTTACTCTCATCAGCTTCTGGCTCGCAAGGCTCCTCTCGGTCAAATTTGGTATACGTATCACTCTCATTTTGCGTCTCCTCTTTATCTCTTGATGCTCCTATTTGAACTTCGATCTTGCTGCTGCTGCTACTTTCCTATGAGTTCTCTATTATATAGTTTGACATTTAAGCTTGTCATTTTCCGATTATTGCTCGTTTTCATGAAATAATGTGGAATGTCGACTGTGGTTGTGGTGATCCAGACCTGTTTACTTCACTGTTTCTCTTGCGCTAGTCGGTCTGTGTCTGTGTTTCAAGTGCATTTTTAGCTTCGCGTTCTCTGGCAAATGAGTAAATAGGAGCTAACTTCTCTTTCTTTGTGTTTTTTATTAAGGATGGCCGCGACTATGCACGCAAAAATAAACCGAAAAGGGCTAAACAAGCTTAATATTATTAAGATCTGGTGAAAATTGGTCATCTGAGCTCCCCTCTTCTTGTATTGCCGCATTGTTATCGGACTGATTCCCAGATATTATTTCCCCTGTTTTTTATACAGCGAAGAGATTTTGAATCCATCGGTTCCCATGGCTCTCAGACTCTCTGGAATTCTCATGGGTAATGCACGCACTCTGTCTCTCCAAATTTCCGTCTACGATAATTTTAGTTTCCGGATCAATTGATAGGAACTCTCTTCTCATCGACGTTATTATCAGGAGGAATTGTGATTGTTTATGAAAGGAAAGTGAAGCTTCTTTATGGTAACCTTTCAATCCCTTCTAGCTGCTTATCAATTTGAAGGATCACTACTCAAGCATAATAACATTTGATCTCTGTTTTTCTCTGTTAAATCGTCTACATATGTTCGCAGATGATGTTACCCGTCTTCTGGTACGAGGCTCAACTTGCATA
Source organism: Inga leiocalycina (assembly GCA_963242795.1). Lineage (NCBI taxonomy): Eukaryota > Viridiplantae > Streptophyta > Magnoliopsida > Fabales > Fabaceae > Inga > Inga leiocalycina. The sequence continues at coordinate 57,637,774 of OY725327.1, read as the reverse complement.
TTTCCTGTTACCTTAGACTTTAATCATTTTTTTCACTAAAACGTTTTCCATTTCAACTGTCTTAGCTTGAAATAAACACAGCATGGAAGGTGAAGTCAGAGCCAGATCCTACGGTACTTCCTAAAGGAAAATACAAGGCCAGGTCAGTCGTTCTTTTTCCAAATTATTTTTCATTTTTCATTTTTCATTCTAAAATTGTAGATTAGCGTAGGGAAAATAACGGCAAAACTTGGTTGGTTAATAGACAACGTACGTTTTTTCGAGATAATTACACGTTTAAGGGGGAAGTAATGAAAAACTAGGAGACGATCAGTTTGTCGAATATTAATTTATATATTTTTTGTCTGCCTTGTGTCCTATGCAGGAGAGAGTCAATTACCTTGCCTGAGAATGAAGAGCCAAATGTTGGAGACGTTGAGCAATCCCTTCGGTTTTCTAATACAGTGAACACAATGGAATTTCAACATGCTGCCTATTTCACCATGGTGCCTACATCACTTGTTTACTAGGGAGTTTTCTTTCGGATGGTTCTATTCAATCATGTAAAAGAATATGAAAATCATTTTTACGCTAATCGTCTTTTCACCGTAACTTATTGCGCTATATAATAAGTATGCGAGCAACAATCTCTCTAGGAAACGACTTACACGACTTAATTGGGAATTTTCTTTCAATAAAAACAGAAATTACCACCAGAGGGACAATTGAGATCTCCAAAGCTGAACTCCGCAGGAGTAAAGTGATTTTAAGCATAATCACAATATGGTGATTGGTGAAGGAGTTTTTCTCAAACGCTGGTTTAAATCCTCCACATAACTCGGAGCTGATCTATGAAAATTTTTTCATGTTTTTGCAGCGACTTGATAGTGTGGACGAACCCTACATATCGAATGAAGCAAATGAGCAAGATCCATCCCAACATCTTCATCAAGGTTTTTCTAGTTCATTCTTTTCATCATTTGCATACCGTGCAATTCGTTCAAGTGCATGTATCCTGACTATCATCATTCTCAGCTGACGCAGAGAATATTACCTTAACTGAACGTTTTGAATCATTCCAAGCTGTGGATCCATACTATCTCTTTGAAAGGTTATTTAGTTTTGCTGTTACTTCTTTCTGACAGTTTTCCATGCTCTCATTTTAAGGTGAAAGATTGGACTATGTTTGTTAGAATTGGGATACTGTTACAAGTATCTCATGTCTAGTTGGATGAACCCAGCATTAGGATAATTTATAATATTATCACCTCATGCGTTGATGTGTGAATGTTGTGGCAGGTTTGATATTGAAGGAGATGAGGAAACGCAAGTGAACTTTACTTATGGAGAGAACGCTCAAATTCCAACATATATACCCTCCCCTCCTCATCAGGTTGATCCAACAGGAGGTGATTGACACAACTGCTCATAAACAATAAAATCTTTCACAAGGCAGTTTCCATGCCTTGTTGAAATCATTGATATGTTAGGAACATAAATTATACGTTATCTTCAATTGCAAATAGCAATTTCTTCTCTTAATTTCTATTTTATATACCCAGGCAACGTCAATCAAATGTAGGCAAAATACTGGCATCTAAGCCAACAAGGGTATAATAGTAACAAGATTAAATCTGGTTTCTTCAAGCACAATTTCTTGTCACATCACTACAAAATTGCTTCTGTTGCTGTGAAGAATACATACATCTATGCTACCTAATCTCAGCAAAATCCGAATTCTGTAAATATGTTTATCATGCTTACCTGCTTATGCCGTTGTCTCTTCCTTCTATTGTTTCTATCCGCCTCTATGAAATTTTTAAGCCATATGCTTGGGAATTAAAAGAAATTTTATTTGAACTATTAGAGTCACATATAGCATTAGGATTGTAAGAAACTTCAGACTCAAATACCTAGCTTGTACCTACGCAATCCTACATCTTTCCCTGTCTCTTTCCTAGAGGAGTTGAACAACAATTAACCAAAAGTGAGGTAAAATATATAGTACTAATTTTCTTCAACTGGAAGTCTAATTTTTGTAAGAAATTTAGCTTGGAACTGATGATATTTGTTTCTAGTCATGCATGCATTTTTTTCTGTTACTGGTATTCATATTGGAGACTCATTTCCCAACTCTGGTAATTATTCACTTCCAGGCATATGTTGCTTGGATTAAATAACCCGTCAACTTAGAAAATAAATGCTAGTCCATCTTACTTTTCTGCAACAGACATAATTCTTTTTTTTTTTTGGGTAATGCAACAGACATAATTCAAGACCAGCATCCAGGATCCCAAGTCAATCAGCAATCTAATCAATGCATGGAAGAAAGAAAGGTAGCATGACCATTTATCCATTCCTGATCCCCCTCCCTGAGGCAGAGGAAAGATGACCAACTCATTGAGTGCAAATGAAACAGGAACGGGGAGGACAAGGCCTTAGGAAAAGAAAAAGAAGGCAACCACCAAGAAATGCAATGGATTTTGAACAAACCATCATTCCTGTTCATTTATATCAGTCATGGCTGCAAAATGCTTCTGATATTGTCTCAAGAGGAAGGAAGAGAAAGGTTCATGATTTAATATAATACGCTATCTTCCCATTGTTATTACATTATTTTATTAAAAAAATTTCTCATGATGAGTATAGAGTCTAATATTGTAAACATTGGAGATGAAATGAAGGGATGGCGGAATTAGTTACTTATTTATGCAATACTATCCTGTTTCTTTAATCTGTTGCAGCCCTCTGGTATCACATCTAAACGAAAGATAGCTAACCTCATGGAGCTGCCACCAGTTGTGCTAATTGGTAATTTATTTACAAGTGGAAATAGAGATGTATATTATCCGCCTCCTATCCTAGAGTTATGGTATAAGAGCACTCAACCTTCCCAGGAATCACCATCAGGTCAGTGTAATTTTTAATTTTTTTTTAATTGGATTGTGTCCATGTGCGTGCTTGAGGGCGGGCGAGGGAGCGTTTTAAATCAGTTGTCACCAACAACTTCCACAACCTTACCATCATAATTCAATGTAGAAGGGACTTCAATACCCCCGCCTCCAGAGACTTCATTTTCGTCACCTCCAGGATTAAATCAAGACGATTTTGTTGGAATTGTAAGCTACACTCATCAACTTTCTGTTTTATTCATTTTAGAAATATAATTTGACTTAATTCTCTCGTATGTTCCAATGCGAAGCCCATTGAAGACTTTCACAGTGGTTCAGACGGTCTATTAGCTTCGAAGGAGAAGCTACGGGACAATGTTATTGATACTAGAAAATTCATGGATGAGCTGACGGCTAACCTTGACAATGGTTCAAGAGCGCCTAAAGCAGCTACTCCTAAGACTGCGTCAAGAAATTCTGGTATATGTATGACGTCTTGGTTTAATTATTCGGTCTTTAGTTTCTCTAAATTTGGTCTTGAGTTATCTCGTTTATGATTAGAGTACATGCCGTATAATTTGTTCTTTCATGTATCATTTTAGGAGATAGTGCAGAGAACTTTCCAAGATCAGTATCTGAACACGGTCTCTCCTCAGATTCAGAGTTATTTATGGGAAGGTAATGCAATTATCGAATAGCTAATTATCAAATATTGAGTAAAATAAAAAATAGATACCGTGTAAACTGTTCATTATTGTTTCAAGGATTGGTCATTTTTGGCCAGAAAAAAGGATTAGTCATTCTATCTTTTGATATCCAATGGTCATTAAGAGTTAAAGAATTGATCTTGTTTGAAAACTTGTGGCTAATTAAATTACAAGTACTGTTAACAGTTTGAAGAAGAAAAGGCATTCACCATCAAGATACAACAGTAGAGGCCTCGAGCCAGTGGCTGAGAATGCGAATTCCAAGTTTGCTAGGTTGTCTGATTATAGTTTTACGCCTGATCCAGGTACATGTTTTTTTTAAGATTTTCTAATGATTTAAAAATGTTATATAGCCAGGGCCCACTTGGTGCATTTGTCAGACTAACGAGTTTATTTGCAGAACTACTAGTGGAAACAGGACGCACGCAAACGCAAACGCAAGTGAACATTAAGGATCCTATGGACAATATAACTGATTCTATTAGAACGTACGATTCTATTTTAGGAATTTGTTTGCCCATAATAAAAGTAATTTTCAGTAGAATAAGTAATTAAGGAATATTTCTTTACAAACAGGCATATAAAAACTCATTTTGACACGCCAGGAGCTCCCCAAGTAGAATCCCTCGATGACCTTGCAGCTGGAATGACTCGGAAATCTGCAGCCTTGCTCTTCTATCAAACTTGTGGTATATATATTCATACATATTGCTTCACATTCGCGTTTTGATATATTTTGGTATTTTTTAGCATCCATGTTCAGATTACTATTGCCACTATTTTGTGGATTATATAGTTCTTGCCTCCCGTGATGCCCTGAGAGTCTACCAAAAGATTCCCTATGGGGAGATCCTGATTTCTAGAGGATCAAAATTGTGATGAAAGGTATGTCTCTCCCAATAATTTGCCTCCTTATTCCCCGAACGAGTCTTACAAAATATAGAGCGATACGAAAGTGAAAGAACGCAACAGGGTCATCACATGTCCAACATTATCCTTCTTCAATCCATGCTTTGCAGGTCCTGGACACGAAAGTTTGGTCGAAAGACTCTCAAGCACGGCTAATTACACCATTAATTATCCTCCTTAACGTACAGAGCATAACCAAGATCAATACTTTACACTTCTTGAGGTTGCTCCAAGTGAGATCCTTTCCCATTTTGTTATTCCCAAGGGTTAGGAAGGATCTTGGAACTCTTGTTTAGTATTTTGCTAGCTGTTAGCTTTAGTTAGTACTTGAAGTTATAGCGCTGTACTTGGATTCACCCGTTTTATGATCATTCCATCTGTCCAACCGAGAAAGGAAAAAAAGAACCGTAGCCTGAAATATACTGTCATTTTTCAAGATTGTAGTGAATATTTTGATTATTTTCATTTTTTTTATTTTATACAAATTAAACACACATGCATACAAATATGTCAATGCGAGACTTGAGTCTGAAACTTAATCGAAATATGATAGGTGGCGCTGTCATTGGAACAACTTGCCTTGATTATTTTCATTTGACCCAAATTTTGTATTAAAAAAAATGGCATTAACATTTTTTAAAAGATAGAAGATAAAATTTTAACTAAATAAAATGTTTATTAAAAACATTAAACATCTATTTTAAACAGGCGGGACAAGATGATTATATTTGTCGAACAAAATTATCATGTGTGTGTTCTATTTATTTTGTTTAATTATAAGGCATTCAGTTTTTTACTGGATTCAGTCATTTTTTCTGTCTATTGATAAACAAGGGCCTATAAAATGATTTAAATTTAAAGAAATACACTAATCTTCAAGGTAATAAGTATCTAGAGACAAAAATGAATAAAAGAAAGATGAACTATTAGTAATGTATTGTGTTTAGCTATATTAGGATCATGATATAGCCTCTCATTTTGGATCTTTGATCATCCGCCACTCTGAAATTAGTGGTGGTTTATGATGAACGATTTGGCAGGCGCTTATAAATGTATATTTATACCTTTTCATTTTTTAATGAAAGTTTCCATTTCCTATACTGGGGAAAAAATACGAGCTAGCCTTTAATAGCAAATCCAGCAGCCTCGTGTATTAGTTTCACTTATTGATGCTTTTAAATTTATTGATGTTCAAACACTCACTTATTTAGGATTTTAGCCATGTGTTAAGTTTTATAAATTTAGGAACTTTGACTGTATAGCAGGTACTCTTGAGATTAATGAATCATTTTGTCTTGTTTAAAAAGAAATCTACCAGCCTCCAAATTGACCATCGCAGCTCCTAATAATTATCACATGACCCAGCATCCAAAATGCAAAAACCCATAATGTGTATGAAACTGTCGATATGACCAATGACTAATGAGTAAGAAGCTCGCTGGAGAAAAGAAAGAATAAAAAGCTCGAGGATACTCATCAACTGACACACCGATTTACCTCGCGCCAAAAAAAAAACCGGAAAGAAGGGAGCACAAAAAAAAAATCCAAAGGAAAAACCAGAGGGGCCGAGGGTTAAAACGGTCAAATGCTGGCATCTCTACATACTTCTGCACTTGCCGCCATAACTTGAAGACGTTGCACAGGTATAAGCCATCGGTTTCAGAAGCTTCTCTTATTCTCTGTTCAGTTTTGTTTATTTATTTTTAATCGATTGGCGATCATCTTAGATCTACTCTCCTTGTGATCTTTGTTGAAACTTAGATAAATTATCCGTCTTCTATCCTTCTTGATTCTCCATGAACTGCTTCTAAATTATAAGCGGGAAAAACGAAATGAGGCATCGAATTGGATTTGCGAAATTTAAACTCAGAGCTGGACTGAGTTTAGGTTTAGGGCTTTTGAGAAGATCGTTCGCTAGTGAGCAAGGAAAGAGGTCTGCCGTGCTGTGGGGCAATGGCGATTATGGGAGATTGGGTCTTGGAAGCTTAGATTCTCAGTGGAGACCTGCGATTTGCTCTGCGTTTCATAATCAAAGCCTTAGAGCCATTGCTTGTGGTGGTGCACATACTCTCTTCTTAACAGGTTGTCCTTTCATTACTCTCTCGTCAATAACTAACTTCGTTCTGAGGCAGAAGTAATTTCAATAATATTATTATCCTTTCTAATTGGGAAAGCACAGCTTTCCTCACTGATGTAATAGACAGATATTTCGAACCAGAAATTTTCTTCTTCAGAAGTGCTTTTTAGTGCAAAATTTTGTTGAATGTCGCGAAGTATTCCGTTAGTTGAATACCAGAACCTTTAGAACAAATATATTTTATGTAATCAAATGGCTGGAACATAACATTCTTCTCTTTGTTGATGAATTTTGAAGATTCACTGTAATTGTTGGGTAGAGGCTCACAATCATCTTCCTGTCACAGATGATGGACGTGTTTATGCCACTGGTCTTAATGATTTCGGACAACTTGGCATGTCTGAAAATAAACAGTACTCAGTGGTAGAACTTCTAGATCTCATACTTCACATGCATAATAGGTTGCTGTTGTTCATTTTTTCTTAATTATATTTCCTCATAATCACTTCTTCATTCATTAATTTCAACTGTATATTTTAAAGATAAGAAAATACTATGAACTTTACTCGTGTAATACTTTCACTATTAGTACTGCTATTCTCAAAATTCATATAACTGTGGGTGCATAGTATCATATTTTCTCAACCTTCAGAGCTTAGTCTGCTAGATTTTGCTGATTTCATGTGTTTCTGTACCTCCTACCAATTTGATGTTTGTTCTGTTTCTGTATTCACCACTCACATAACACACTCATACACCCCTAGTATATTTCCCCCCTAATGATTGGTATACCTGCCCCAATTTGACTTATTGGAAATAAATCCCTTAATTGTTCATGTTGATGTAGGAACCAATGCAGGTTTTTGGATTGAAGAAGGAAATCGTGAAAATCTCGGCTGGTTATAATCATTCTTGTGCAATTACAGGTCTGTGCTATCAAATTTCTAGAGTTGCTGTTATCAACCATACCCTTGATAACTAGGTTCAAGCTATAATATTTGAAGCTGGTTGGCAGTTTTCAAAGGCAATTGAAAATCTTCTGTAGAATAGCAATGAAAGATAGAAAAATGTAATAGCATGCAAAATTCATTATTCGAAAACAGTGAAATTAATGAATATAATCTTGCAATGGAAGGATAACTAATGAGTGTTGTTGCCCATAATGAATTTTGATATCAGAATATGACCTTTATTTTTTCAGTGGATGGAGAACTGTACATGTGGGGAAGGAACACAAGTGGACAGCTTGGACTTGGAAAAAGTATGAAAATAACCTTATATTTGGTCATCTTATTTGTAATTTTTTTAAAACGTGAAACTGTTACTGGCAGTAGCCATTCAGGCACTTATAAGAAAGGATTTGAAGACAGCAGATTGTTTTGAATATATAATTCCTTTTGTGAAATGCAGGAACCGAATCTGCAGTTCCTCTGCCAACTAAAGTGGAATGCTTGGATGGAATCAAGATTAAAATGGTAGCTCTGGGTTCAGAGCATTCGTTGGCTGTTAGTGGTATGCAATTCGCATCCTTGTTTTGTTTGCTGTTGAGGCTGTTTTCTCTATTTATTTTTTGATTTTAGTAATGCTGATACAGGAGAATGGATGGTTTAATGCGATTGCAGCGCAAATCTCCTAGTTGTCATGTGAAGAAATTTAAAATTTATAGATCAGAGGGAAATTTTCCTTAGAAACCGGTTCAGAATTTTTTTTTGTTTTTTGTTTTGGTTCAACCAGTCTTAGCCAAAACCATTCGTGAGTAGGAACTAAAAAGCTATCAAATGATTTTATAGTGGCTTGGATATGGCAATGTGCTGTGGTGTTCCCATTAGTCACATTTCTGATGCAAACAGTAAGTTGTTAGCTGTCATAGTCACATGGCTTGAATATTGTGAAGTAGATTTACACAAAATAATACAAATACTGCCATGCAAATCTTGTTAACAGTTGCACTTAGTTATGTTTTGGATTTCATTCTGGAAACAAAAGAAGGGTTGGAGGGCTGCATATGAACATTGCTTTCATTCTTCTTATTTAAACATATGAAGCTACAACATGTGCTTCCATGTTTGGCTACTCACTTAAGTCATTGTTCTTACTGATAAAATCTTAATGCTCATGTGTAAACCTTGGGTCCTAAAATTGAAATTCACCCAAAAACAACAACAATAATGCCTTTTTCTCACTAGGTGGAGTCAACTTAACTTATGGATCGCACAACGCCATTGTGCTCTATTGCAAACCATATCTTTAGATAGATTATTAACTAATAGATGCCGCCCTATAACCTCATTGAGTGTTCGCTTCAATCTTCCTCTACCTCTTTTTGAGAGGACTCTATGCCACTTGATCAACCCTCCTACAATTGAAATTCACCCAATGCCAACAAATTTTTTTTATAAATGTTTACCTTAGGTTTGGTGATGACTGCATCAATATGCTGTCTTGTGTGGGCTGCAAATAGAATGTGTCAATAGAATGTAAATAGGTCCAGATTGGTTGATGGGTGCTCTCAAATCTTTCTTGATTTAATCTTGCTTTGTGTTTCTTCATTGCGCTATTATATTACATCGTTCGTTTTTCAGAATTGTATTGTATCTGTTCTTACTCACCTCATATAGCATGTTTGACTCTTCATATTGCCTGATAATTATCCTTCACTTCTTCAAAACTTGTTCTCTTAGATGGAGGAGAGGCCCTAAGTTGGGGAATGGGAGGGTCTGGTAAACTTGGTCATGGCCACGAGTCCAGCATTTTAGGATTCTTAAAAAGTAACAGGTTCCATCTTCTTTTTTAAAAAACAAGATTACTTTCTTTTCCATTACATTAATTGATATAACTGTTTGTCTTTAGTTTATATTTTATTCAACTAAGTCAAAGAAAATATGAGAGTTAGTATAACTACCATCAGTATCACAGGAAAGATTTCCATTAAAATGGTTATATCAATTATTATTTTTATTTTATGGCATGTTTTGAATAATGCAGTGAGTACACGCCAAGGCTTATAAAGGACCTTGCAGGAGTCAAGGTGTGGTGTTGACTTTAATACCTTAATGTTGTTTGTTTTCGAGATGGATATATTAGCTTGAAGATATTAATTGTTATCTCTCTTGTTTTGGCTTAAATCTTTATATCTTTATTTATGCCTAGGTTAAATATGTAGCTGCTGGGTTGCAAACTTCAGCTTGTACAGATGGTATTTGATGATGATCTTTTTTGTCATTATATTTTAAATAACATATTTTCTCTACTCTGTGCATAACCTTGGTTCTATCCTCCATTTATCCTTTGATTATATCTTCATTCGTGTAATCTTGTGCAGAGAATGGTTCTGTTTTCATATTTGGTGAAAAAGGGATTGACAAGTTGGTATGTTTGACATGTGATGAATTTCTTGCATGCATATTTTTTTATCATACATAAAACCTTATACAACCTGTAACAAGTACTGATATCTTCATACAAAATATTTAGCGCTTCGGAGGGATGAATAATGCAACAAAGCCATCATTGATTAGTGAACTTCCATGCTCAGAAGAAGTTGCTTGTGGTGGCTATCACACCTGTGTGCTGACAAGTAATTCATTAGTTTCTCAGATTAAGCATGTTCTGATATAGTGATCATATTTTGTTTATGGTTTCATTTTAATTCTTTGTTTCCCTACAGATTCTGGAGAGCTTTACACTTGGGGTTCAAATGAAAATGGCTGCCTTGGCATTGGGTAACTTCTTGAACTTTTGAACTGATTGTTTGAACAAATCCTTTTTTTTTTTTGTATCTTCACGCTTGTCTTGATTTCTTTTTAAATTCTTAGTTCCTCAGATGTTATTCATCAACCTGAAAGGGTTCAAGGTCCATTCCTGAAGTCCTCTGTTAGCCAGGTTTGTACTGTTGTTCATTCTTACAGTTGATTCCATGGAGATTTTGTTTGGAAGTACATGAATAAGATTAAGAAAGTTGCAAAGATAGTGGTTTGCAATATGATTGACCGGAGTAGATTTTGGGCACTAGGTTTCAATATTAATAGTGGGCTTCATTTTCTAATCTAGCTAGCTTGCATTGGTTAATAAAATTTTTTATTATTTTACGAATGTTGAACTAAATTCACGGGGAAGTAATACTTGGGGTACTCTTGTGTCACTGCTGATATTTTATGCTGTATTTAATAATCAATTACATAGAGTAGCTGGGCTTTCAGAACTAACTTGCCTTGTGAATTTGCATGATCTTGTTCCCTTATCTGCTATGTACATTAGTGCTATGACTGCATTCTATCAGTGTAGTAGATGCATTTTTTAGTTAATCTTTTTGTGTGCCAGATATATACATGTACATAATCACATACTAATAACTTACTTTGATGCATTTTTTTAGCACCTTTGATAATCTTATGTTACTTCAGTTTGTAATGCAAACAAAGCATAGGATGTGCATTGACTCAACACTTGACTATTCTTCAAAATTTCTATGCTATATACATGAAATGGGCAGTAGGTGCAATTTCTGCATAAACTGTGGATAAAAATGTTTGGCTTGTGGTAATAAAATCAGCATCAAAGTCAAGATTTTAACTCCGTCACTCTATCCATTTTGTATTTCAGGTATCCTGTGGTTGGAAACATACAGCAGCAATTTCTGGTAAGATCCCTTCTCCACTTCCATCTGAAAAGAAAATTTTCATAGGAATTAAACATATAGAATTTGTCATAATATATTATTAACGTCGTCATTATTCCCTCATATTCTTGGTATGTTACATTATCAGTTTTGGTGTTTCATTATTGCTATTGAAGTATCCTTTGGTAATATGCATATTACTTTTGCACATAATGATTTTTACTGTATAATATTTTACAATACTTGTAATTTGTCTATCATTACTTATATGTAAACTAAATATATATTCTAAAGAAAAATCTTTTCATGCGACACATGGGAAATAAGATCAATTTGCTTCTTATAGATATGAGATACTTTGCAATTGACCTGTTATGAAAGTAGACACATTTCCCATGCAAATGAACCGCACTGTTCAGGCTTATGAATAATGTGACTTGTTCTAGATTTTATCATTTATGGTTTATAGTGCAACTTATAAATTTCATTATATATAATGATATATTAGATTAAAAGGGGAAAAAGTTTAATTAATATTTTGGCCACTTAATTTTGTTCTGTTTCAATTTGATCTCTGAATTTCTAATTTATTTAGACAAAAAAACTTTCTATTTATTTAACATTTTCTCTATTCCATCAGGTACTTAGATCTATTTGACAAAGATTACATGGCTTCCACTGTCTGTCAAAATATAATGTGGCACAAATAACTCCTGTTTAGACAACTCAAAGGGTCAAACTTTCTCCATCTCTTGTTTTCTCTTATCTCCTTTTTTATTCTCTCTATTGTGCTTCTTCCATTTTGACTTTTTCTGGTCATGGTGGCAATTCCTACAATCTTTGTCTTCCATTTTGAATTTTAATTTGAATTAATGTGCTAAACTAGAGATTATGGTAAGCTACCATCTTTGTCTTCATCTTTCATCTGTAGCTGATTGTTCCTTTTGCATTTTTTTCCTTTTTCATGTTTATATTCAGTTGTTTTATGTCACAGTAGTTGAATAATGTGGAATTAAAACCTCATCATAGCATTTGGGACGGCTCTTTTGAATTTAGTTCAATTCCAGATGAATTATGTCCAAACCGCTGTCAAAATTAAAATTTAAGGGGAAAACAGTTGTATGCTAAAAGTACTGGCAAAAGAATGGTGCAATTCAATGGTAGTTGCAAGGTTTTTGAAGTCTTGGATCAATTATGTTTATGTTTAGTGGTTTTGGTAGAGTACCATTAGGATCTGTTTAAAGACCCAGTGAAGTTACTTTGTTAATCCGTTTTTGCCCCCCTTCTTTCCTGGTTTTGATGGATGTCTAATTGAATGTTTATGAAGTAGAGTCTTTTTATCCAACGTAAATGTAAATTTTTAACTCTGCTTCTCCAACAAGGACATTGAAGTTAAAGTTCAAAATGAAATTTTTACATTTAAGCAAATTGAAATTAACCATTTGAGACAGTTGATCTAGTGGCCTTACATACTTACGGTGGTTAATTCCCAGATCTCAATGTTGATTTATCCCCCTCTGGCCATTTCGCCTCTGATCTACCACCATGACCAGAAAATGACGGAAGGATGGAGATGAGAGATAAGAAATAATGACAGAGGGAGAGCACTAAATGAGATGGAGAAACTTTGACTTAGCTGGCTAGGAGTTTATTAGTGCCATATCAGATCTTAACAGACATGAGGATGCCATGTGAGCTATGTCTAGGAGGAATGCTGAGTATCTCGCGGAACATGACAGATATGATGTATATTGGAGGTTAAAGGATTTAATTGAAACAAAACAAAGTTAAGGATCAAATTGAAATAAATATTAAGGTCACCAAAATACTCTTGAACTTTATGATGGGAAATAATATCATTAACAAATCACTTGCTGTTAATTATGGGTCAAGCAGAACTTTATTAACGCTGTTTGATTTGTTGGAAGAGTTTGGAGGCAAATAACTGTAAGGATAAATTTTTTTTTTTTTTTTCCTTAGAAAAGTGCGAGAGATTCTAGCAGCCAAGACTTTTTAAGCATATTCTGGAATACAAAAATGTTAGAATAGAAATATAGAAAACCTTTAAGAGATCAAACGTGGTATATGTTGGGTTCAAGTGTAAGTGGAAGAAGTCCTAAACTGGTAAAAACGGACTATAGGAAAGGTGTATAAATAAAAAGAACTCAAATCTAGTTCCTTGTGATTTCAGGTCAAACAACAGTTCAATCCCACTTGTATAGTTTCTTGAAGAAATCTCACGATGATTTCTCTGATGTCTTGGGCTTTCCCGGACTTGAACAGTATTCATGCAATAAGAAAATAAGGATTTCATATTTTTAAGGCATTTTAGTTTTGTTATATCCATGAATATTCATGAATACACCCTTGACCTGCTAGGAATGGAAGTGTTCTATTTTTAACAATGAATTGGAGAAGACTTGGAGTTAGTCATCGCTCATAAGTCCCTTGCCTAGTGGTGAAGCTCAATCACTTTTCTTTGGGTTATTTGGGAAAGTAATTAATCTTTTGTTTGCCTCGCCTTGATGGTTCTAAAGCCATGCTTTATAGCTTCAAGGCGCGGGTTCGAGAGCTGGCATTCCCAAAAAAAAACAGAGAAGGAGTAAAATATGCTAAACCCTGGGTCCACTTAGCATGGTCGAGTTCTGCTTAGAGGAGTGGCCTTTCAGTAGACCCCATGCTATAGTCATATGTTTGGTGTGAACAGCTGAAGAGACAACTCTATTCCGATTTGCTGGTGTTTTTAAACTTCTTATTTGTTTTCGTTAAAACCTGATATTTGTTTCTTTTGCTCTCTTGGAGGTTGACACACGTGCTTTTGATGTTTAAGTGGTATTGTTGTTGGACGGAACTAGATTATTTTGTTACTCATCTTGAGTTTCTTGTCTTTTCAGATGGAAAAATCTTTACGTGGGGCTGGGGAGGTTCTCATGGGACTTTCTCTGTGGATGGACATTCTTCGGGTGGACAACTGGTTTGTCTCTTCATGCTATAATTATATGCCTTTTCTTGGTTGATATTTCTGGAGAAGAATGGCCGTGCACATACATTGTGGATGCTATTAGGACATGGGTCACAAGATATATTCAAGAATTTCCTTGTGTCATTCTCCAAATAATTCTTTGTAATTACCAAATATAAACCAACAAGCATGCTGGCGAGCTTTCTAAATTTTGAATATTGACGTATTCTTAATCCTGGGAACGTTTAGGGTAATCATTATACAATGCAATACTAGCTATTGGATAATTTAGAGAATGTCTAATCTGATCACAGCCAGACTAACGCATTTCTTTCATCAATTATTTTTTTCATTGTTTTCGTTTGTAAGTATGCTATTGTCTGCCAATATGATTTGACTTCTTATTCTTTCGATTCAGGGTCACGGAAGTGATGTGGACTACATAAATCCAACAAAGGTTTCTATTGGAGAGAATATGAAAGCAGTGCAAGTTTCATGTGGGTTCAATCATACAGGTGCTATAATTGAATATAACTAGGTTTGGCTGCCCCCAATATTATACATTAGTTACCTGTCTATATGGTCAACAAAAATTAAACAAACATGAACAAAGCAGTGATGCCATGCATTTGTTCATTTTGTTTATGTTGTCATGTATCTTTCATAAACCTCACCAGATGAACAAAGAGATACTCTTCTTAGACACACACGACAGGCTCTAGGAAGTGGCGGCTTAACTTAAGTGGGGCATACCCATATATTTCTTGTATTTAATTTTTGTTTTACAGGAAGATTGGAACATGAAACGTTTGTGTAAATAAAAGGTCCAATGATGTTCTAGTTGTGTAGGTCAGCGCTTAGAGTAACAAAACGGATGGTTCATAACATTCTTCCATTGTGTAATAATTTCATTTTCAGTTTTATGGTTTTTATCCGTCTTTTTACTTCTTTTGCTAGTTTGATTTTTTTTGGGATCGGAACTCCGAATAAAAAAATCACTTTTTGCCCCTCAAAATAGAATGACGGTAGAGTGGGTGCTAATGGGTCACGCTATGCGCAGATATTTTTCTTCAGAGCCCGGTTTGGAAAGGTACCCTCTTTTCCATTTGTATATAATTGTTTTAGATGGATCTTTCTGCTCATGTTAGGTTAAGCATATGGATAAAAACCTCGAACAGTGGGCAAATCTTACAGTAGCATTCAGTTTCAGTTCATAACTACTACATCATTTCGGCATATCATCTGGTTTTAATTGCATAATATAGCGTAGCAGTGAGACACAACTCTGTCCCTATAAATCCAGTTTTACCTCTTGTCAAAGGAATTTACGACTACTACTATTACTAGCTTCGTTATGGATGTTGTTAACAACACCACAAATGTTCTTTAAAAACATAAAGCTCGGCGGGCAGGGTCATGACTCGTGAGTTTTATGTGAGAGAGAGAGAGAGAGCAGTGAAAGCAGTTCAGAGGGAGGCATTAAAGTTGTCTCTATAAAAACATCTTTGGATTCCATGGATGGAAACATACATGCACACATCTTCAGACACTCGTAAAAGAAAAGCATAATAAATGCCTTGCCAGTGATAAGTCAAAACATTGGGACATAGCTTGCCTGTTAAGTCTACGCCTCGAGAATTGAGATTTTTTAAAACACCTCCATCCCAATACCCTCCTTGCCTTTTGCTTTTACTGTGTCACATACATGTAGTAGTGTAGCAAGTTCAATTGTATTGTATTGTCACTAATATTTGCGATGATAGTATATCATTATCTTTAGCATATGAGAGGCACGATATATGAATATGAATATATCGTATCGTAGTAGGGTCGATCCGTAGATCCGTGGTCTTGTGGTTGGTGGGGATTGCATTATGATTAACCCATAATTGCAGTAGCCCACTAGGGGTGGGGTGGTCCCTACATGAACAGAGAAACTACATCTGGGAAACCAATGGTGGTCCCCCACGTACCCCACCGGTGGAAGACTACCCTGGAGTCCACGTGCTGTTGTCCCTTGGGAGGATTGGGCCCCACAATGAATCCATCGTACCATAGTGCATTTAATGGGATCACGTGGCAAGGCCTGCAACGTACGATGTGAGGAGAATCTGAGCCGTCGGATGTTCTCTACCCGGGGGGGTTTGACTCTGGAGTTAATACGCATAGGTGTATTATTTAATTATATAGTATGTGCATAGAGAGAGAGAGACTGAGAGAGTATGGTACTACTGTGCAGAGTACTGAACTAGCGGCTGGTTGTGAGAAAAGGAAAAAAATTAAATGTGAGATTGTGAAATATGTATGGGGGTTGGTTGGGAGGGGAGTAATGGAGGTGTGTGTTGGTAATTGGTAATTGGTAATTTTATTTTTCTGCTCCTCGTTAGTCGGGCTGTGTTCCTCGGTCCCCGATGCTACGCTCCCGCTGACACCGATATGTCCGGGGTCGACATCATCCTCGCTTATCCATCGTCCGATTGTTCCCGTTCGACGGATGAGATCTCATGATTCCATATTCGCCGTCTTTCTCATGACGTGTTTCACGGAAGACACTGTTGATCGTCACAGCCATGCCATGGATAGATGCATAGATTGACGGGGGGCCAAAACCAACTCAACGACAACCCCCAAAAATTTAAAAAAAAAATGGATTGACCCTGTGGGGCCCTCCTGTTTACTTCACATTAATTATTGAAACGCCCTTGCCCATTAGGAAAAAGCAAGGCCCCGGAGATCGGACATGACGTTGAATCGATCGAGTTATTGGCTGTAGGGTTAATAGTTCAGGTTGGGATCAATTAAAAATATATATATAATTTAAATATTTATGTATATCATGTAAAAACTATATAATAGATTTTTTTCAAATCAATGAGTCAATATAACCTCTTGAACTTAATACCCACAAAAATATCATTAAGTACATAAGGATTTTCCTCCAACTAATACCAACATTATTTAACAATCCTTTTAAAGCTCTTTGTAAATCAAAAAATTTCAAGAAAATAATTTTTTTAAGGAAAAAAAAAAGCCAGGTTAGAGCATAAAAGTGTAAACAAAAAAACAATAGTGCAACCTGGTTCACCTCAATTCACACCGAGGCGATCGGTTCAGTTGACTCCGGTTTTTTGACCCCAACCGGATTGGACTAACTACAGGTTTCCGATCTGAATTGGCCGGTTCAGTTTTCAATATAGTGTGAAAAAGGAAATGAGTACACTATTGGTTAATATGGTAAGCGATTTTATTGTGTAATGAGGAAAATATAAGTGTGTGTTTGGATTAGCTTTTTTTAATAGCTTCTGGAGAAAAAATGGAGAATAGCTTTTGGAGAATAGATTATAAGAAGAATAGATTATGAGAAAAAAGTGATTTTGATAAAATGAGAGTGTTTGGATGTTTTGATCAGAATAGCTTTTTTCATGGTCAAATTACTAAAAATGACATTAAATTTTGTGATAATTACATATAAAGAATAAGATTATATTTTATGTATTATTTATGGATTAATGTCAAATTTAACAGCCAAGTTTTTCCTGAAGAACGTCTGGTACAAATAAATTTTGGAAGATGGAAAATAACAATGAACAATTAACAAGGATGTAAATTTAACAAAACCGTTAAATTTGACCTAACGGAGTTAAATTATAAGAGAAGAAAACATCTAATGGTATTAGAAATGATACATCTTAACCCATTATTTAACATTAAATTTCATAATTAATACCAAAAATGAAATAATTTTGTCTATATGTAATGTTAATTAATTTAACTAATTTTTTTAATATAATTAAATTAGATAAATAAGTCTTAAATAGGATAAGAGGGAGTATTAAAATTTTAAAATTCTAAAAAAAAAAAGAGAAAAAACGTTGAAATTCAAAAAAATAAAAAAGATGAGAGAGAGAGTGTGCCGTGGGACCCACAAACAGAAAAAGAACCAATGAGAATGAGAGGGTGGGACCCACAAAGTTGAAAAAGTAAGAAAAAATGGATTATGCTCAAACCATGGTTTCACATGAAAAATGGATTCTGAAAAAATCTCAAGTGTTTGGATGAATTTTGTCCAAACCATGGTTTGGCCTCAAAAACAATTGTTGGAAATGAAAAACGTGCTTGTTGGAACTTTGAAGAAATGAAAGTTCTTTGTGCTCTAAGATTTAAAAGGAAAACCTTTATCAAATCAAAAGGGGCTAGGGATGGAAAATATGAACAAACTCAAAAAAAGAAACGTGTTTTACTTTTTAAATGATTGTTACATATTTTATTATCCTAAGAGTTTTGGTTTTCATTTAAATATTTTTGGGTTAAGATGCAAATTTCTAGGTTCAATGTTGCCCTAAAAATGTTAAAATAAAGCAATGTTGCCCCTTATCGTTAAAAAGTTAATAGTCAACAAAAATTTTTTAACAATCAACGTTAATTTTTTAATGGTATGAACAATATTGTTATGTTTTAAAACTTCTGAAGTAATATTGGACCTGAAAAAACATTCCAACAACATTATTTCCTATCAAAAATTTTTGAAACAAGTTTGTACCTTAACCCCAATAGTTTTTTATAAACGTAACTGTTAAATATTTTGTTATTATAGTATAAATTCAATGTATATTTCAATATGATGCTTGAGATTAAAGTTGAAAAAAGAATCAGAACGGACGAGTGTACATACACCAGGCATTTATTGACAGACATTATGGAAAAATTTAGTGTATACTTTATATCATATATTTATTGTTGTAACAAACATTCTACATTATTTCATGAATTGTTGGTGGTTGTCTTGGCAAAAAAAAAAAAAAATTGTTGGTGGTTGTAGACTAACAAGTTATGACGGGAGAAAAAAACAGGAGCATGCGTGAACTGAAAAGGAAAAAATAATTGCTGTTTGGATGCAATCGCTTACCCTCTCTATCCAAAACAGAAATAAACTATAGTAGTGTTATTTTTTCAAATCAATTGAATTGAATATTTCTTAAATTTCTTTTTTAAAAACTGTTATCCATTCATATTCAATTTATTCACCTGATGAAGTCGATTTTTTTAAATATTTTCTAAATAAATTATTTTTGTTCTCATTATTATTATATGTGTAATGTCAACTTAACAGTTAACATCAACCTGATCTTACACTCATAAGGTCACAATTTCATAGTAATGATATGTTAAAAAAAAAAAAAGAGCCTAACAGCTGAAAAATAAGTAAGAACCAATAAATTAAGGAAAGGAGAGAGGGGAGCGTGATTGAGGGAGGGTGTTGGCCGTGCGGGTAAGGAGTGGTACAGAGGAGTTTGAAAGTAGGAAATGCAAAAAGCTCAAAATAATAAGGTAATGATGAAGGAAGCATTCAAGGCGAGACAGAGTTTTGTCTTGTGTGATTGTGTCAAGTTTTTTTATTTTTTTTTATTTTTCAAAATACCCTTTTTGTCTTCTTCTTCTTCTTCCTGTTGCTCCTTTTTGACTGTTAGTAGCAGGTCACAGGTCGTAGGGTTCACCGGTAGCTCCAGGTCAGCACTCAAAAGCTAATGAATACAAAAACAAAAAAATCACAGCATTTGCCATCTGGTGTAGTGTGTATAATAATAATAATTAATAACTTATATTAATATTTATATATTAATGATGATGATATAAAAACTCTCAACTCTCAAATGAGGTCAGGGGGAGATCATCAAGTACGATGCTTTGGGGGGTTTATGTAATGAGTTTTGCATAAGCTAATTTTAGGAACATCTGAATGGTAAAAGCCTACAGGAAAGAAGCCCACCATTAGCAGTGACTAGCGATGACTCAGTCAGTGCTCTCTCTCTCTCTCTCTCTCTCTCTGGGCCTAGCTATTATATATATATAAGAAGTTTCGTTGAGGGTTAGGGTTATGGGGTAAGGTTATGAGTGTAGAGAAAATAGGTGTGTGTGTGTGTGTTTGAGCCTTGAGGGGAATGTTGGCTGGCTCGAGGCTTTTCCACAAAGGAGGTTCTCTCTCAGAAGAACTATTAAGGCTTCGGACCAGGCTTCATTCCCCTCAAATCTTTCCTCCTTTTTCTCTCAGTTTCATATTTTCCATACATCAGAGTGATTTTTTCTCAGTTTGATCCAACAGATCAGATCATATATCTCGCAAAGGTTTAAGGTTGAGAGGAATGTTGTCTGGCTCGAGGTCATGAACAGGATCAGTTTGATTCTCTTGCAGTACTGATACAGATTATTGCTCGATCTCGATCACTGATCTTTAAGGGTTTCATCTTCTGCAAAAAATTTTTGTAGTAATTAAACCCTAAAATATGATTCTCGGACCAGGCTTCATTCCCCCCACCCAACTTTTGCTCTAGCAATTATAATTTGCGCTCATTCCCTCTTCATCTTCCTCACATATTGGTAAGCCCTTCATTTTCTTACATACAGTTCTTATGCGCTATATATATATATATATATATATTTTCTTTATTTATACAGTTAATTAACCGCGATAGATCTGGTTCTGCATATATTGCTTAATTATTACACCATCACTTCATACCAAACAACAAGCCCCTCCCACTGCTTCTACTAAAGGATTATTGCAAGGTCAGAATTATATATGTGCACAAACACCACACTCACTTCACATATATATGCTTGCTTGCTGTGATTATTTATAGAGATATTCATGTTTTTCTATGAAGATTTTCACTTCATCAGCTTCAATTTGTGGAGTATGCCTTCTTCTTTTACAAATCATTACTCCCTCAGTTTTTAAACATCAGCAAATTTTAACTAATTCTCACACTGTTTAAGAAAGTGATGAGACTAGAATATATAGAACTGCTTCCTCTCCCTCAGCTCTCTCTTTAACACACACACACACACACACACACACACTACAAAGATATGGTTACAGGCATGATCTGTTGGTAATCAAACTAGTAAATATTTAAAGGATGTTATCTAAATTACTGGCTAATAGTGTTAATCACCATCGAAGGTTCACTTCACGTGGACAAGATAGGTGAAATCTGAAGTCATGATGTAAGTGTGTGAAATCTATCACCAGATACATAGATGGATGTGAAATTCTTTACTTAATAGTCTACTTAGGGTATGTTTGGTTGAGCGATTCGATTGCTTATAAGTTGCTTTTTAATAGTGATTTACAGTATACGAAGTAAGTATGTGAGAGGAGTTGTGTCTCGATTTACGTAAAAAACAACTTATAAGTTTTTATAAGCTCAAACAAACATGCTTTTATTAGCTAGCTTCTACTATCTATCTAATATTATTATACTGGTAGCTCAGTGTTGGGGCTTCTTCTAGGGTTTCGAAATTTATATTATCCTCCTAATTCTTTCTGAATCTCTTTCAGCTTTTTGGAAGTAACCACCCTTTTTCAGACAGCCAAAAATATAAATATATATTTGCAGAAACCTCGCAAATCAACCTGAAATGAAGCATCAATTTCATGAATCTGAATATACTACAGGTAAATCTACAGTTTCCCTGTAATGGCAGTAATAACTTTAACAGGTAAGATTCACTCTCACCCAGGCCTTTTTAATATCCCATAATTTTCCGTGGAACACTTGTTGTTATTATTATTGCTCATATCAAATTTATTTTGACGTAATCTGAGCTCTTATAATCAACTTTTTTAAATGTTGCTTGCTTGCTTTGCTTTTGCTGCTGAATAATTTATTTCCTCTTCTTTTTTGGTAGTGAAATGCGCTTCATATTGTTGAAGACACACTAGTTGGTGAAGAAGCAAGCTGCTGTATTTCTGAGACATGATAAGGAATATCTATCTCAATCAACAGGAGTGAACGAAGATGAATCACATACTACTTTATCATTATCTATAATTATTGTATCATATTTTTTTTTCTTTTTTTAAATCAGATGTAATTATTTAATGAATCCAAAAGCGACAAATAATAAAATATGTTCCATGCAGCTGGCCTCAAACAATTTCAATTTCAAATCAGCTTCATATAAACTAGACCAAATAACAGTATTCTGATGTACTATAATGTTTTCTTTTTTCTTTTAGCGAAAAACTGAATAACATCACTGTATTAACAACTAGCACATTTAAAAATCAAAGCAACCTAACTTCCTTCATCACCAACAACCTCCTAATCAAAGGATCGGTAGCGATCAAAGACACAATAATTTCCTGTAATCTTATGAGTGTACTTATAGTAATGCTTTTCAATTGTTCATTTATATATTAAATAAACAAGAAGGGCGTTACTCCATGATTAAATTAAATGTTTGCATTACTTTTACGAGAAAACAAAAACGAAAAAAAGTATTGGGAGTGATTTTTTGGGGATCCCAATCCCAAGGGTTGGTGAAGGTGCTGAGATATATAATCTGATGTGAATGAATATAATGATGAATAAAGGAGTGAAGATGCCATGGAAAGAGAGATGTGCTGGAACAGTTAGCGAGAAATGTATAAAATTGGAGAAGCTAGCTACGGATTCTCTTACACCATGCAGCTTCCATTATCATTACAACCCACTTATATATATATATATATATATATGCAACACATACAAAGCTGATGCAAACTATATGAACCTGGAAAACTGAGAAAGAAATAAGAACAAGAAAAGGTTGTGTGTTTTAGTGGAACATATTTATGAGGCTTTCAAAGTTGTTGAAAAATCAGAAACCATGTTTGGAAAAGCTGGTATCAGCAATATACATATATAGCAGCTTCTTTTTTCTTCTTCCTTACCGTAGTTTGTATGCAGAGAAAGAAAGATGTTTTTATAAAAAAAAAAAAAAACGGAGAGAGGGGTTTTGAAAAGGGTAGATGACAGAATGAGGAGTAGTGAGTGACTGAGTAAATTAATGAAATGAGAAGTGTCTGTCTGACGCGTCTTGGGAAATGAAACGAAGAAGAAGAAAGAGAAGAGAGGCTGTGATTTTATTACAATATTAATGATTAAAGAAGGGAAACGAAACAATATAGCTCTGGTATTATTTATAAATATTTTTTTAATTATGTAAAATAAATTGGTAATTAAAAATAGGGACAATTGCACTTAGGTCCCATAAAAGAAAAAAAATGAAGAAATTGTCCCTATAGATTACAAAATGAAAAAATGGTCTCATTTACAACTTCATGAGCCTGTATTGACAACTCATTAACAACTCCATAAGCCTGTATTGACAACTCTATAGGACCATTTTTTCATTTCTCCTCTTCCTTAGAACCTGAATGTAATTCTCCCTTAAAAATAATAGGTGTATCAAAAATATTATATTTTTTAATATATACCCTTATTTATGAAAAGAATATAGGAAATAAAATAGATAAAAATTATAAGATATAAGAATAAATGAATATTTAATAAGAATAAAATAGGAAAAGAAACTTACATTTTCAGACAAAAAGTGAAAATTGCTTATAAAGAGAATCAATCCCGTGAGAGAGAAAGTTGCTTATAAATAGAATCGGAGGAAATAATAAATTTATTTGGATTGTGTTTTAGCATTTATTTATATAAATTAAAATAAAATTCTTTTTACATATCTATCTTATACACCATAAATCATATCATGATAAAAAGTTAATTTTTGAAGGCTACTATAAGCATGTTTGTTTGAGCTTATAAAAACTTATAAGTTGCTTTTTACGTAAATCGAGACACAACTCCTCTCACATACTTACTTCGTATACCGTAAATCACTATTAAAAAACAACTTATAAGCAATCGAATCGTTCAATCAAACATACCCTATATATCCCATTCTAAATAAGCACAATGTTACCTTTATGTGTGATAACAGCTTCTTCTTCAATTTATTATCATTTTCAACTATCTTCTTTCCCCAATCCCTTCAACGAAAAATGACTCTCTCTCTCTCTCTCTCTCTCTCTCTCTCTAACAGGTTTTCAACTTCCTCTGGCTTGCCAGCCACGCAACTTTTTCTGCATCTTACAAGTACACGTACCCTAACACTGGTCATCAATCTCTATATTATCAAATCAGGATGAATTAGAGGGCAATTTTGTCTGTCTAAGAAGTAGTGTTGTGACCGAGGATAATTTTATATTGGAAATGTTAAAAAAAAGTAATTTTGTCTTATTCATTATCCCAATTAATTTTAATCATTAACTGACTAAATATGTTTAACTGACAATTCACATGTCATTCACGTTATTTTTATTAAAGTGTAAATTTGTCTCAGAAGTTTTAAATCTAATTTTGAAAAAAATACAAAGTAGATAATATATGAACTTTTAAGACAAATTTACACCTTAACAAAAATGACGTGAGTGACATTTGGATTACTAGCTTTTTAACCCAATCAAAATCAAAGCTCTTGAATAAATTACAGCACTGGTTAACTTTGATTTCATATAGCACTTAGATCGCCATTATAAGTGCGCTTGAAGAATCATCAATAATTGTTTTCCAATTTTTGACAAACTTGAGTAATAATAAAGATCACAGTGATATACAAAATCAAAGTTAATTCTACTCTAAATATAAGTCCACACTTTAAGATTTTTTTTTGTTTGCCAGACTTGAGAGTTATTACTTAAAATTAGAATTGGGTATTTTTAGTAATAATCAAGATAAAAAAAATTAGTAGTTTTTGTTCAATATCATTACTTACAATTGAAAGGGTAATTTGAATCATCCTAGTAACCAAGGTACTGAAAACCGGACCGGTCAGGATACTAGGTTAAGGGTCAATGGGTTAGTTAGGTAGTTAAACAGGAACTAAACCGAAAACCGGTGAGGAAGTGAATATTTTAGATATATTTATATGAAATTATGTATAAAATTAATAAAAAAATGATTTTTAAAAAAAATTAAAAAATGAGTGAACTGGTCTATACAGTTCATCTTCGGATTGAACTGGTTGGACCATTGGTTCGTCGGTTCACAGGCTGAACCGACCGGTCCAATCCGATTTTCAATTCCCTGCTAGTAACATGATTTAAAGTTTTAATACATTCGAGAAAAAGAGGTAAATTTCCCTATATCCTCCAAACCAACATAAATTTAGAGAATGAATGATGGCTATCATTCTGCAATGGCTCGGGGGACATCCGTGAGTTTACAGCTGAAGCCACAAATTCACTGATCTTCACAATTCTGAGCCATTCCTCCGCAACCACTCCGTCCATTCTCAAGTACAGAGCCATAAACTTCCATCTTGATATACACCTAAATCCAATTTCGCGTTAGTTACTCATATTATACAATTTCACATGTTATTGATTTTATTAAAAAATATTAAATATAAACTTTTCAAGTTCAATCTGACAAAGACATGTAAAGCGGCGATGAAGTGGATTGAAGAAGCAGTAAAAAAGAAGCCGAGTCCCCCATTCCGAAACACCAGACATTTTATATATATATATATATACATATATTTTGGCCAAAAGCAAGTCACGGACATTTTATATTTGATTCACTCTATGAAGTCGTTACGATTCATTAGTCAAAGTTATAAACACGATGTGATAAAGCAAAAAGGTAATGTCAGATAGTTGAGAGCAGCATGAAACTGCTAAATCTGAGTTAATGGTGATGCCTTCCTACTTCCTAGTAGTAGTCTATTAGGTTACTGCCAGTAATAAATTTTACTATTTCTTACTCTATAATTAAATAATTTGTCACTGAAATTGAAGTTGACTTGAAACGGACTAGTCCACCCTTTTTTTTTTTAAATGAAATTTCATGATTTTTTTATAAGAAATGTTAATTTTACCAACAGAAAAGAAAAAAGGCAGCTGAAGCTGCATGGTGTGATCCGTCGAGTAATTCAAGCATTTTTACTCTTTAGATAAAAGCTAAATAAAAAAATGTGGACGTGGTTCTTAATGTTCTTTGTTAGATGAATTTGAATTAATTTTTATAATAACAAAAATAAACGCATACAATATGTTCTGAAAAACGTTAATAAATATAAAAAGCAAGACATTTTAATTATATAAAACTATGTCATTTTTCAAATAAATAGTAAATGTTCAATCCAGTAAACAAACAGATGTTCATGGCATATTGGCATGTGTTGTTTTTTTGTCCCATCTCTTACCTCTATTTTTTACTACTCCTCCGGTTATTCATATATATAAGATATATTTATTTAATTTAATTAGATTAAGGAAGTTAGTTGAGTTAGTTAATATGACATGTATTTTTTAAAATACTCCAGTCATCTTTAATCCCTTCCTCTCCCCTTCTCATAAATTATTGTTGAGGGAACGTCAATACGGGTAAATTAGAAAAAGATTAAAAAATATGAAAAATATATCTTATATTTAATATTAAAATCAACTATTTATATATATCCTATATTAAGAACTGAAATATATTTTTACCATATTTATGTACTCTCAGGAGTTCCTGTTACTTGCACTTTTTCGTCTAACATTCAACGCGTCTCTCTCTCTCTCTCTCTGTTTTAACACAGTAAGCTGTGGAATTGTTGTATGAATATCTAATGGATAATAACGAAGTCTGTCTTTTATGGGTTTACAGGGGCAACGAATGTATTGACATTTGACACTACATTATGCCTGAATGACAGCCATGAAATCTATATAAATCCCCCAAACAAAGAGCCACTCTTATATATATATGAAACGCATATCTGAAAGAATTGGCCACTAGTCAGCAAAAAAAAAGGAGAAGAATTGGTCACTCATGGTGATACTTGCATGACTAAGAATTGTGATTACCATATACTCTTTGTAATCCTTAATATAAGATATATTTAAAGAGTTGATATTGGTCTTAAATATAAGAAATATTTGTTATACTTGTCAATCTTTTTCTAATTTATCCCCTGTTAATACTCTCTCAAACAATAATCAAGGATAATAGGGAATTAAGAAAGATGACTTGGGTGTTTTAAAAAATATGTCATATCAGTTAACTTTACAAACTTTTTTAATCTAATCAAACTAGGTAAATATGTTTTATATTAAGGACTGAAGGGAGAACATTTTTTCTGGTAGTTTAATGATTTCATTGGAAGGTTCTAGTATTTTTTTTATTTCTCTCTCTTGCTGATAAATTTTTAATAATTAAATAGAGAAGGACTCCTTGTACTATAGTAGTATGTATATATATACACATAATCTAATATCTAATACCATATTAATATGACATATATTTTCTAAAACACCTTAGTCATCCTTCTTAGTTCCCTCATCATTCCCCCTTTTATTTGATTGTTGTTGAAGAAGCATAATATGGGTAAATTAGGAAAAGACTGACAAATATGAAAATTGTATCTTATATTTAAAATTAAGATAAACTCCCCAAATTATCTTATATTAAGAACCGAGGAGTAATTATTACTACCTCCATTTCAAAATTCATAATTATGATTCAACATTATGCACTTAAATTAACAAAACGATTTGATACTATAAATTATAAATCGCAGCAAAATTTAATTAGCATTTTGATTAAACTATATCTTTATTAGTGGAAGACAGCAAACATATAAAAGTAAATAGTATTTCATTAAAATTTTAAAGCAAATTTTTTTAAAAAAATAAAATACAAATTTAACATAATAATTATTCAAGAAAGGAAGTATGTAGTAGAAGTAGAAGACATTACACGTATACCTTAGTTGGTTTTCTTCCACATCACTAGTTAAAAATGAGGGCCCAACAATGAATTTCACTTCATTGTAAGGTGCATTGTATTTGATTTGCACGATGCAATTCAGGGATGGATTCACGCACATGTTGGATGGCGATTTTTTTTTTTAATGATAGAATTAATAAAACATGTTTTAATTGGTGAGCCAAAAAGAAGAGCAAAGTAGGAAAGGACAAGGGTTGGACCAGGAATAATAAATGGGACATAAGCCACTGCGTGAAGAAAATGTTAGTACTTGGAAGGAGAAGGCACAGACAACACAAAATCCCTGAAGAGGAGATTCCACTCGTACATATAGCTTGCATGCACATTTTTCTCAAAACTTGTTTAAAAAACTTAACATAACTTGCATGAGCTTCTACCAAGATGGCGTGCAAGAAATCACAACATGGGCCTGTCTCACTGTGTTTCAGCACAACGTGTTACATTGCTTACAAATTTACAGAGCTTGTGGGTGTTAGTTGCTAGTAAATAGAAAAACAAACGCAAAGCAAACTCATTGCCGATATATATTACAATCACTCATATGTAAGCATCTACGTGTATTTTTGAACTCTTTTCTCTCTCTTTCTCAGTAACTTGAGAATTAGAAGTGGTGTTATTTACCGAGGATTCTCCTACAAAAAGGATTAGAGGGGACAAAAACCCATAATATGGGCAGGTCTATAGGCAGGCTGAACGAGAGGATTACTATATGGGGCTTCTATTATCAGAGTGGTGAGTGAGACCTATCTTTCAGAAAGATGGATGGCCATCTGCTGGAGGAGGACTTTCTTCTGATATGCATTAATAATGCCCTTGCACTCAGCATCCAATATGACATCTGTCATTATTGCTGCGGCATGCCCTCTAGGCTCGTCCTCTGAAGTCCTCCTCAACATGAACACCTAAACATGACAAATCAAAACAACACAGAATCAAGCATCTGCATTTGGTGAAATTGTTTGAAAACAATGATTTTTTTTTTTTTTGGTTTCCCCCTTTTTCTAAAGTTTCTCCTTTGGTAATCCAACGGAGCCAAAGCCCAAAGAAAACAATAAACTATTTTAAAACTAAGCATGATGCATCTCTAAAGAGAAGTTTAGATATAGTGTAATTAAGTCATAGCTCTGGCTTAATACGGCATGCAAGCTTCTAGCCCGCTAAAAGCCTGCAATATATTTTTATGCATGATTTCTCTGAGAAGGGATTGGGAAAAGGTTAAGGGTAGTTAGATGATGAAGGTATTGAGGAATGCAGAACTCGTGTCATTAATAGGTCAGGCACATTGACCCAGTTAGCATATGCCAGTATAATGTGCATTTTTTAATTGTTTACTTTTACATCAAATGTTGATATCAAATAAACACAAGTGTGTGAGCATGATTGGAACAATTCCCATCTCAACATTAACACATTGCAGGAGGGACAAACAGAATATTCCCTTGTAAATCAGATCAATCATACGACATGCAAGTGACCATGCAAAATTTTTCTGATGTAAAAACGACACTGGATGAAGTTCACGATTTCCAACCCAACATATGAATGTGCACTAAGTTTGATTGATGCAGCAGCAGTCAGTTTAGTGCTTATCAAATTTTATAGCGGAAAAATGTGTATATAAAACTGAACATGTGCACACATAAGGTCAAAGAATATTAAAATCAAATTGTTTCTATCACTTGAAATCATGTCATACCTGCCCACGATGAGATATCTCTATGCAGCCGGGTTGTTGGATAAATGGCTCCCCGTCAATTTGAACAGGGAAAGGACTTGATGAGTGTATTTTAATGACTTTACCTTGGGCTAGCCTTCTTGCTTGGGAAAGACCAACCTATCCAAAAATCAAGCATTACCAGGTTAGCGAATTTGCAAAGTAATTTTTTATTAGACATATAGGCATGTTGGTAATTATCATAATGCTTTTATGAAAAAGTAAGCAGTTAGCTCACTGAGTAATATGTCTAACTATTTACATAAATACATATCCTTAAAGGATATGTAAACAACTCATAATAAAAAAAGGGATATGTAATACTTTGCATCCCAACAGTTCATATCATCCCACTACATTTCATCTTGATGCATTTGCACCGATGTTTCATGCAAATGTACCAAAACATAGTGATCTGAGAGTTTGTCCAATTGAACATTCTAAAATAGGTTATTTTAAATCATATATAAAGAACTAATGTTCATTAGGCTAACTCTAAAGAAAGAATAATTTCAAACCTGAAGTTTGCCTAGGTGCCATGCTCCACATACACATACCACCTCAAGTATTTTATCATGCATCGATTGAAGACTAAAATCATCATCATGCTCATAGTCATTTTGCCAAAGATTTACTCCGCCCATATAGCTCCCAATATTAAGCACAATTAAGCCCTCTGAATCCTGCATGGATAAAGTAAGAAATGATTCCTCAGAGATAACTTGAAAAGGTGTAATATTCAAAATGCATATTTTTTAAGAACTGAAAGATGTTTACTTTGGGAATCTCAATGTCTTTCCCATCAACTTCAAGCCATACTTGCCACGGCAAGTCTGCACACGTTCTGTCCATTATATCTTTAGCTCCTTCTTTGGCATACCGAAGTTTATTTAAAAACTGTGAATGGAAATCTCATCAGAAAACACTACTTGCACAAAATAGATACAACCAAAAGCCTCTCCTGGACAGGGGACTTAAAAACCCTAGAATAAGAGAACAAATGAATCGAGAAAGATGCTTTGACTTCAGTAAACAAGGGCCAGAACGAGGGTGTAAGCAAGTTACATTGTTAAGATGTCAAAAATAATACAGCAACCACCCATTAACTTTTCAACATGATCTCTCTTGATTGTAGTTTTTAGCTAAGATGCGTGAGAAGGAACTTCAAGAAAGTGCCAGGAGGCCCTTTTATCAGTTGGCTTCATCAAGCACCCTGACGTTCAAAAAGTTGGGCTATTTAAAATAATCACAGCCTTCTATTATTTATTATAAGTAGCGGTACTTTCAAATATTGTTCAGCCTTAGAGATTTTGTACTTTACACCATGTGGTTAAGAAGCTGCCTTAAATTTGACAGGGTGCAGTATGAACATATATCTTACAGCTATAAAATACCAAGAAAAAAACAGCTTGTACCTGACTGCAAAATTTCTCAGGATATACTTCTCGAGTAACATGAAATTCATATGCAACCTTCGCATCACATCCAATTCCTGTAAAAGTAATTTATATATGTCAATAGTTCTCGAGAAACAATATTTGACATTTGTTTCAGAGAAGTACCTAGGTAGTTCATCATGGATTTAGATTTCACTTTTTTTCCTTTTCCTTCTGAGTTTTCTTCTGTGATATTTACTGACCAGCGATCCAACATTGTAACTGCCGCATTGCTAACATCTTGCAAAATCATGGTCAAGCCTCCTCGTCCATCAAGGGCAGAGAAGCCTCCTCCCCAATTCAGTACCCTTGATAAATCGTTTCCAGTACCTAGGGGGAGAATTGCAACTGGTGGAGGTGACTCAAAATTGTGTTTTTCTATTGCATCGAGGACCCATGCCACAGTGCCATCACCACCACATACCAATACTCTAAAATACTGTACACTCTTGAAAAATTCCAACCCCACCTCAGGACCTTGGGAAGCACTTAACTCAAATATCTACAGTCAAAGAGCAAAAATCAGCACAGGCCCATTAAGAACATGGTATGAAATAAATATATCCACTATATATAAGATATAAAGAAAAGCATTGCAAGTTAAGTAATTCCATAGATTATCTGCTTTTGAAAAGATATTTAGTGGAATTTAGAGAAACATAGGGCTGTAGGATCACCTAGAACAAAAGAAAATGTTAAAAACGAAGTAAATTCCCATTTAAAGACAAAATTGATGGGCAACAGCAATGCCGTAGTATATGGTGTTTCTCAGGTTCCACTGTCTTAGAAGTAGAGGAAATCTATCACGTATGCTTAACCTTAGACCATAATGAAAATTTTTGTGTCTCTTCATTTTGGTAACTCATGAGCAGTCAACGAAGATTTTTACTTACTTTATGATATGGCAATAAATAATGTTATAGGAAAGTTAGCTAGCTCGCCAACTTTCCCAGCGTATAAAAGGAAGGGGAGTTCTCTATATTCTTTGGCTTTTCTGATTTTAATGAACACCTGAAGTTTCTCTTTATTCTCTCTTCTACAAGCCTCTCTCTGAATTCTGAAAGTCCACTATCTATATATCTATCTTCTTTCTAACCTATTTAAATTCTTTTACATAATACAATGCCAATATATTTCAGGCAAAATAAAATAATAAATGCAATGCCAGTATATATGCTCAACTAAAACCTTCCATAATAATGAGCAAAATGTTAAGATAAAATCCATGTAAAAGTCTATGAGACACAAATCAAGAAAAAAAGGGCACCAAAAATATTGATGAAAAGCCACACCTAGGAAATTCCAGTATATATTATTAGGAAAGAATCTAGGAAACTCCAGTATTATATTTTCCCTTTATCTTCAAACAAAGAGAAGGAAATTTCAATATTATTCACTCACATCTCAACACATTATTTACATTTTGAGGACCGTGGGTCAAAATCACATAAGGCTATGGTAAAGATATGCACAATAGGGTGGTAATTAAAATCTTGCATGAGGAAAGAGTAAAAACATCATACCAGTTTTTAAAAAGCTGTGGTAGGTAAAAATATCAAAATGTAGGCAAACAACAATTTTCATTGCATGGAATTTTAGAAAGAAGTCAGATTGCACTTGAGTCTGACAAGTTAAACTACAACTCTTTCATTTCATAAACCACAATATTTTAATGAAAATATGAATAAAGGACAAGAGTAAAATATTGAAACCCTTCGTATAAGACCACCAATTAAATTCAATTACTTATCAAACACACTCCCAAACCATATGCTCCAATCTAATATTGACAAAAATAAAATGTGTGAGTGCGCGCATGCACTAAACATGATTAGTTTCATAAAATACAAGACTGGTTCAGGAGATACCTGAACAGGATTTAGTAGCATGTTCAATCTCCTGCAAAGAGAAGACCCAAGCTGTCCACCACTCCTGGCATTTATGAAAACCAAGAGCGGTCTTGCAGCAGGAGACAACTCAGACAGTGTGTACTTCTTAATTAAACTATGTGTAGCAGTTTTACCCTTTTCTTGCATGAAAAAATGAGTGTCCCTCATTTCCGGCACTCTACCATTGTTCATGTAATCGAACTTCCTCTCACAACTGGATTTCTTCATATCTGACAAGCCATTCAATATACATCCCAAAGTTGCCTCAGAAGCAGAGGAATTCCTTAACAAACAATTAGTGGAGTAACTACCTCCATTCTTATTACGATTGCGTCGCTTTTTAATCTGACCACGAACTGAAGAGGTTATGATTTCTTGTGTAATGTAACTTACTCTTTCCCCCTTTTGATCTTCGTCAACTTCTTTGACACACAAAGGAGAGAGGATAACTCGTCTCAGGGGGCCCAAATCACAAATATCACCAAAATCTCTAGCCAATTTGGCATGACATTTTACATGAATGAGGCGCTGACACCAGCGGCAATGCCAAGATGGAGAGGCATTGACAAATGGAACACCACATATTTCATCACAGTAAAAACAGAAGCCAGACATCTCCTGATTATCATCCACATTAACCCATCTCTCTGACCAATGGTGTCGCACATGGCTAAAAGCAGCCTGTGCCACACATTTGCAATCCTTTGCAGCAGACTGAGAACAATAGAAATGAGCAGCTACCCCGCAAACAGAGCAGCGATGGAGAGGAGTACGAGGTGAGGCCGTAGTACCTAAGTTATGAGAAGGCCCAAGAGAAGTCAAACAGACACAGCAAGTTGATGGTTGTTCCGCATAAGTAAAATCTTCAAACCATATATGATTTGATAAAGGTACTTTCAGCTTTTTCCAAACTTTTTTCTTGGCTCTGGCAGCAGCCTTCACCCAATTTAGAGACGTCCTTCTCTGCCACTTGAGAATAGCATAAATGATGGCTAGAAGTCCAAGTGATCCAGTGATCAGCCATCCAAATATAGATGGAACAGAAGCATTAAGGCCAGTAAACAACTTCGTAATTGAGATAGCCAGAGACATTGAGGTAAAACTCATGGCTATTTGATTCGACTTGGGTCCCGAAAGATTATATACATAGAACCTGCAAAAAATAGCCTGTCACTCAGAGACTATAAGCATAAAAGTTAGCTGACAGCAATAAATGCGCACCAAAAGGTATATGAACTTAAAACTGGTGCCTTCATTACTATAGTCGAAAGCATGGGATCATTATAAGAAAGAATAACACAAAAGATGCTGCCGTATTGTGCATGACATAAAATTTATTTTCAGGTGAGTCGCTATTCACCTCTATGGAATTTTACAGGTTGAACATTACCTAGCAATACAACATTAGAAACAAAGTACCATTAATTATTGATTGACTACGGGGGAATCATGATCCTTCAAAAACAGAAAAACAATGTTGGAAGAAACCAAGCCAGGTGAGGGCATTATGTTGAAGTTAAAATCCCAAGACTCACGAAATAAGGATTTTAATGAGCGTTCAAACTTAATTGAAAATTCCACCACCTAAAAATAGATCGAGTTTAAACATGAAACACAAATCTGCGACCAAATAACGTAATGATCAAATCATATAATATCTCCAAACTCAATAAACAGAATTTAGGTCAGATGAGAGGCATTGTCGATCTATGCAACTCAATCTAAAGACTAGAAGCCAATCGGAAGTAATTAGAAAAAGGAAGATCAAAGAACAAATACCAGAACGAACGTTGCAGAAAAGGATTCAAGCCTGAAATTTAGCGCGCGGGAGAGAGAATACGGAGATTCCTATCGGAATGAACGGAACGCCGGAGATGCAGATGCGAATTAGTGACCAATATATTAATGTGTGTGCGTGTGTGTGTTTATTATATGCATACTGTGTGTGGGTGCGGGAAAGAAAGGGAATTGGTGAGAAGAGGATCTTTGAAAACTTTTCATTCGGCATTTACTTTACTTCGTTAGAAAGTAAGAGGGACGAGGAATAAAGAGGCGGGATTTCCGTTGCACAACACGCGGATGTTCTTTCGGAATCGCCCGCGCAACCCAACAAGGCAACAAGCCAACAACGCGTTTTAATCTCAATTTACCATTTGACCAGCTGGAAATTACTAATTTACCGATGTATCCTTTAGTGTTTTTTAAAAAAAGAAAATAAACGTACGGAGGCTTATGCAGTTATATCTATTTATTACTCCGATAAAGTTGATTTTTTTAAGAAATTAAAGATTCTAATTAAATTATTTTAGCATTTTTTATTTTTATTTTTTTCTCAAAACTAATTAATTTAACTAATAAACCAATATATAATCTAATGATATATAAAATATGATATAATTAAATAACTTATTTAGCTTTCTTAATCTCAAAAAAAAAAAGTCACCATATTTTATATTTATGATGGGAGGGAATAATTATTTTCAAACGTTTTCGCTGTAGATTAGTTCCTCTATATTTGATTTTTTTCCCCCTACGGAGGAGCGTGAGGTTGGAGAATTGAAAATGAAATAAAGGGGTAGAGTGAAAATTAGATAAACTATAAAGGTTAATTTAGTTGGTAAAGGGGCAAACTCATAATTATAAGGTTGTGGCTTTAAACCCCACTGATATAAGGATCTTATTAGTAGGTAATCTTTAAGCACCTCTATCAACGTTCTTTAAATCAAAGTGAATCATGTTTTTTTTTATGGGACAAAATTTTGAAAGATGATTTATTTGCTGATAAAAAAGAAAGATTATTTATTTCTATTTATAAAATAAATTAGTAAAATTAAATAATATCTCTATTAAATGTATGGAATGGCTGGTTATGAATGTTGCCTTCTTTAGAGATCAGGGAATTAAAGTGAGCATTAAATAGGAATAAAACCTGAAAAACGAAAAGTAGGTATAATACATGAATTGGTTAAGAATCAGGTAATTTTATTTCACCACACGAAACTCATTCCGGGTTGGTGACGGATTCCAGGATGTCTAGTTTGAATTTATGAAGAACTCGTCTACACGGAATTGACGTTGTCCTTCTTGGGTCATTCTTCTTATTCTTAGGTTAGACAGTGATGTGAAGTGAGTTAGTCTCTCTTTGTTATCACTTAATTTTAGATAATAAGTCCTTATTATATAAGCTAAGATAAAATTCCTCTCACATACTTACTTCGTATACTGTAAATCATAATTTATAAGCACTTGTTACTTAAAAATAAACTATTTCAAACAGACACTTAGATAGTACTTATGGTCTACAATCATACAGGTGTTTTTTTTTTTTCAAGCCTGAAAAGAAAATCCAAAAGCAAATCAACTCGAGTATCTTGGACCGTCCCTGGGATCATGTCGTGTTCCCTAATCATGGGAGTCAAGAGTCAACCCACGTAAACATTACTCCTCTCGTTTTAATCATACTAGTAGGGCTTTATTGATATAATAAAAGGGGAATTTTTAGGGAAAATCTTATTAAAAGTCAGTTAAAATACCTAAATTTTGAATTCGGTTAATGAACGTAGTAAATTATTCATCAGGTCATATGGAACAAAGAGGGATTTAGAAATTGAGTCAAATTACTCTCATACCCCTTAGTCCCTAATCTTTCCACATTTCATAATTTGACCCTTTTTAAAAATAAATAAAAAAATTGAGGGGAAAAAAGTATCCCCCAAGATTGCTTCAACCTCAACATCTAAAAATCTATATCACTGTACATATAAAAGAAACCAAAAGTCGTCTTGACCTTCACCAGACTTTTTACTTAAAATCTTCGATCGAGTGCTAAAATGAAATTAGATTCATAGTTTTATTGGGGCGAAAATGTCATTAAAGTATCAATAAGCTAACAATGTAATTATTAATAAATGAAAACATGATGAGAGTGGCAGTATATTATATGTGAAAAAGATTATTAAAATGTCCATCCTGTCCTCTGCATAACATTGAGAAAATTTGTATATAGTAGGATCAAACTCAACTAGAGATTTCCACAATTAGTTCAACTCTGCAACTATGTTCAAGGCGTTGATCTTCATGAAGCCAAATGGGTTACCAAAGGATCCATCGGCTTCTAAAATTATGGGCCCGTTTGGTTAGATTGCATTGCACACCTGCGATGGTAATCTTGATTACATTACCATTAGTTGCCTGTTTGATTGGGCTTATTAATGGTAATGTAGATTACAATTGTAAAATAGATTGCATATTTTATGGTAATCTTCATTCATAGGGAGACCCCTATGAAAACTCATTGCAGGTTTGTAATCATTGATGAAATCTCAAATTTAACCCCACTAATATAATAAAATGACAAGATATATCCTCACCAAAGAAATAAAAAATAAAAACATGCTATCATCGTCTTTCTCTTCTGAAAAGCCCTAACAGAGAGCAGAACAACGTTGAGAGACGGCAGATGGTCGAACGTTGTTTATTGGTGAGTTCCAGCCACAATAAATATGGTCTTGGTCTTACAACTTTGGCCTTACGGCTAGAAATATTCAGCCACAATATTGATTGGTGACATAAATATTGTGTCAGTCTGTCTATCAAAAAGTTTCAGCCACAATAAATATGGTCTCGGTCTTACAACTTTGGCCTTACAGCTAGAAATATTCAGCAAACCCTACAAGCTGGTCTATGATAAGAAAATATTCGCATTCTCAGTAAGCCGCAATTCAAAAACACTTTGGCAAAGAAACTTCGTTTTGCACAGCTTCCAGTACCAAATCCAAATAACAAGGTTTCGTTCATGAAGAACGAAATCAATCCAAATTTAAAACAATCCTCCACCATCGTTAGTATGCGACCTTACTGCTCAGATCTGCTCAAAAAAATTTTAACTTGATTATTCTTGTTTGAGTTATGCACTGACGCTGTGATTTGGGGTGAGGAAGGAGATGATTGGTGATGGAGGTTTTTTTTATGTTTAAGGGATATTTTGGACCTTTCATAATTCAATTTAAATATAAAAAAAAATTCTCCACATCTTACTATTAAGCAACCAAACATGATGATGGTAATTATTATTGCATTGCACCCCATTACATTACAGTCCATTGCATTACAAGAGGGGTCTGCAATCTAACCAAACAGGCCCTATGTTCATGGTGATTAATTATTCTTTGTCCTTTATTTATATTTTATTTAATAATCAAGTTGAAAAAATCATGGGCTGGAGATGCTTTTTTTTTTTTCTATTGAAAACACATAAGATAATTAATTGATGACTCCAATAATTTATTTATAAAAATGATTAAATTATGAAATGTAGAAAGATTAGAGACTAAGGGGCATGAGTGTAATTTGACCCTATTTCTAAATCTCTCTTTGCCCATATAACCTAATTAATGATTTGTTAAGTTTGGTAACTCAATTTAGAATTTGGGTAATTTAACCATCTTTTAATAGGATTTTCCCAAATTTCTAATTAAACCCACATGAAATACCAAAATCTAAATTGAAGCCTACGTTTTTAATAAATTCTTAATAAGATCAATAAGACTTATTAGGAATTTCTAGATGTTGTTAAAAGACTCAAATGCCCTTCTATAGCTAAAAAGAAGAAAAATAGAAGTTATCTATATACCTGATTTTGATCTTGGCTTCAAGTAGAGCCGTTAATATGGGTCCAACCCGCGAGTTTAACCCGTGAACCCGCGGGTTTTGACGGGTTAGGGTTGGGAAAATCCCAACCTGTAAAAATGCGGGCCGCACAGGCCCGCATTGCATAACCCGCGGGTTGATGCGGGCCAGCCCGTGGGTTTGTGGGTTGGCTCGCAAAATTTTTTATTTTTTATTTACATATAATAATTTTACAAAACTTATAAGTTTTCCACTCCTATCTTGGTATCTCCCAATCCAAAGAGAAAAAATCTTAGCTTTTTCCCTTCTTCTTTAAACAAAATTATTATATATTGGTTGCTTGAGGATGAGTTTATGTTTTGTTTATAAACTTTAACAAATTTGATAATTTTATCTCTTAAATTGTAGATTATGTTTTTACATTTTTATAAGAGAAATTATTGATATTAAGAAGGTAAATTTAATTACTCATATATATGTGTCTCATATTTTCAATTCTCTTTAAAAAATATAAATTTTTTTTCAAAAAAAAATTCGGGCCCATGGGCTGGCCCGCAACCCACACATTACAGGTTAGGGTTGACATTTTACCAGCCCACAGAAATGCGGGTTGCACAGGCCCACACCGCGCGAGTCAACCCACAACCCGTGGGCTAGCCCGTATTCCCAGCTATAGCTTCAAGCAAATGAGGCCGACATCGATCAACCCTTGC
Source organism: Inga leiocalycina (assembly GCA_963242795.1). NCBI lineage: Eukaryota > Viridiplantae > Streptophyta > Magnoliopsida > Fabales > Fabaceae > Inga > Inga leiocalycina. Next base: position 57,598,644 of record OY725327.1, on the reverse strand, counting down.
AGCAAATCAATACTTGGTGTTGAATCATTCCGACTGGCTGCAAATCAAACAAAACCTGAACACGTTGGTGATGTATTCTGTGTGATTGCAGCCACATATTGTCAACGACCTAACATCGACCTGGGTTACAACAGATTCATAAACTAACTAAAAATAGGGGGAATCCCAATTAAATAACGGTGAAATGATAAAAATCAGGAGTACCATTAGCATCAATTTTACTTTTTCATTATATAGGGTATTTTAGTCTTTTAACAATATTTAAAAATCCCTAGTTAAGCCTCTTGGCCTTACTAAGAATTGGTTAAGAATATATGTCTAAGTGGATTTTGATATTTCTGCCGAATTTAACTGGGATTTTACCTAAAAAACTTCAAATCTTCTTAACTTGATTTTTAAAATTTAATGACTTCCTAATTTTAGCCATGTTTGATATATAAATTGCTAGGAAATTTCAGAAAAAAAAAAAAATCAGTCAGTTGTTAATTGCTAATCAAGTGTCGTCAATACCTAAACCATTATAGGAAACAAAACCGATTTGAGATTTAGATATTTTAAAGGTATTTCTTTTAGGATTTTTCCAAAATTTATTAAGAAAATAACATTTGACACAATAATAAATAAATGTTAAAATTTGTATATTCTTGTAAAAAATTTAATGATTTGATTTATAAATAAGATAAAAATAATATTCTCTATTAACTTACGAATAAGATCATAGAAGTATTTTTTCTAACAAGGCTCTCAATATTGTATTCTTGTATTTTTTTAGACTCCGAAAGTCAGGTTTAATCAATTTTGATTTTTCTAATGACGTCAATTTTTAATCAATAGACAATTTTATTTCAATCCGATAAAATAAGAGTACATGAAATAATAAAAAAGCCCAAGTCAGAGTAAGTTCAAGAAAACACAGTCAAAGCAAGCTCATAACTCCAACTAAAATGGTTGACAGATGTCCCTCTTCCTTGAGTTCAGCTAGCGAAGGGATCGGATGCTCTCATTAATAGGAGAAGGTTCAATTCTGGGGAAGTCCATTTAGTTGTGGTATAGTCAAGGTGCTGGAGGAGGCATTCCAAATTGAAACCCTATCCTTAAATCGTGAGTGAGCCTAACCCCTTTCCTAAAATTTTTTTATAAAAATAAAATAAAATAAAATGGTTGACAGATTCAACCATGCAAATATGACAAGTGCCACTTGCTCGAGTGTTTAATATAAAACTTATTTAGAGAGTTGATATTAATTATAATTATAAATATAAATATAAGATATATTTTTCATATTTATAAATATGTTCCTAATTTATTTCTATTAATACTTCTTTGACAATAATCAAATAAGAGAGAGAATAATGTTGTTAAGAAATATTATTAAGGTGTTTTTATAAAATATATATTATTTTAACTAACTCAACTAACTTTATTAATTTAATTAAATATATTTTACACTAAGAAACGGAGTGAGTATTGAAGAAAGAGGTAGTGTCCAACTTCTTGTCCTACCGGCCACAAGAGGGAAGCATCATCCATCTTCGTAAGTTCCTCCAAGAATAAAGGTACGTTTGGTACGTTGGAATTGATTTTGAGGGAAATGGAAATGGATATGGAGATGGAGATGGAAATGAGATTTAAAAGTATGTTTGGTATGTTATGGAAATGAGATCTGATTTTTATATGAAAAGTCCAAAATGCCCATTTAATTAAAAATTTAAAAAAAAAATTTTAAATAAAAAAGCCCTCTGCCTTTTCTTCGAAACTTCTGAATCGTCGTTTGTGGAGCTTGAGCACCACCACCACTACCTACATCTTCTTCACCAAAAACTTCACCTTCCTTCTCCATTTTCGTCGCCAGCAACTCTCACCTCCACCACCTTTGTCGCCGACAACATCCCTTCTTCTTTCACCCTCCACCAACAGCCGCGAGATTCAAGCTTGAGATTGAGAAGAAGCACCACAGCAGAGATGATTTTGGGGAGCTTCTTCATCGATTCTCACCCGCATCGCTATAACCTCGATGTTGATGAAGCTGGTCGGCAGTAGGAGCGTGAGGAAGAAGACGAAGTCGGAGAGTAAGTAGAGGCCGCCACGGTCTTTGCCAGCGAGTGACAGATGTCGCTAGTCGGTAGGGAGGTTGAAGGTAACTGAGGAGGAGGGTAATGGATGGAAATGGCAAGGTGGAATTGTAAATCTTAGGTTTTTTCATGGAATTCATTTAGTGGAATTAGGCTTATGTGGCTTCCACATGGAATTGGAAAATTTTCCAATTCCATCAAACCAAACAAGCTTCATCATGGAATTGATACCCAATTCCATTTCTATCACCCCAAATTCCATCATACCAAACAGGCCCTAAAGGTATTGCATTGGAGCCTTGCGGCAAAAAGTACGTCACATCCCAAGTCAAGGTGCAATTAGTTTTAAATTTTTTAAATGTTATCGCTTGTTTTTTTTTTTTTGATATCAAAAAGTTTAAGTAGATTCGGCACCAATCCTCTACCAGGGTTAGGGCACAGCTCCAGGGCTCTTTGAGCGCTTACAAAGGACTTACGAGATCACCTATCAACGAGGTCTCCCCTACCAACAAGAGTACCAACAAGAGCTTTTTTTTTTGTTGCCCATCCGGTTCACCGGAGCTTTGCACCGACTACATTCGGATCTGACCCTCATCGCGCACCTGACTATGGTGGAAGAGTCTCCCAATGGGAATTTTCTGCATATATAAGGCTCGAACCCGAGATCTTGCTTAAACGGAACCAAGCCGCTTCCCACTTGGACCAACTCCTATTGATAGAGCTTTTTGATATCGCTTGTTTATATAGAATCAGAGAACACCCTAATCTTCTTTGAGGTCCTGGTTCCAATGGAGATTGATTATTCTCTATTACTAGTCCAATTAAGTGTGTGTTTGGATTAGCTTTTTTTAATAGCTTCTGGAGAAAAAGTCAAGAATAGCTTTTAGAGAATAGATTATGAGCAGAATAGATTATGAGAAAAAAGTGATTTTGATAAAGTAAGAGTGTTTGGATGTTATGGTCAGAATAGCTTTTTTCATGGTCAAATTACTAAAAAGGACATTAGTTTTTGTAATAATTACATGTAAGAGATAAATTTATATTTTAAGCATTATTAAACATTAATTGTATAATAAATATAAAAAAAATTCGAAATAAATTTTAAAAAAATTATAATTATAAAATTAGTCAAATATATAATATCAAAAAATAGATAAAATTTTTTTATAAATTATAATATTAATCGGTTATGTGATATAAAAAATCGGATCAAACATATATATATATATATATATATATATGCGTGTCAAGACGGGGAGAGAGAGAGAGATGAGAAAAGGGAAAGATAAAAGAAAGAGAGAGAGAGATGAGAAAAGGGCAAGAGACAAAACGGAGAGAGAGAGATGAGAAAAGAACAACGGTCAACAAAGGCTGCACAAATCCTATTAAATACACAAATGGGTGTTCAGAATAGCTTTTCGGTAAACCTTGGTTTGGGCCTCTCAAACCAAGATTTCAACTGAGAATAGATTCTGAAATTTTTTTTGGTGTTTGGATGATTTTATGGTTTGGGCTCAAAATCACTTTTTTTCAGTGCATCCAAACGGTCTCTAAGTCTAAAACCTTCATGGGCAACCCCATCATCCCAAACCTGCCCCTTGTCACACATGTCATAGTTACTCAATTGCAGGCCCATGTTACCCCCTCCTAGACAAAGTCGAAAACCCAATTCATTTTTGTTATTGGTACATTGAAATATTGGGTCTATTGGCCCACACTCGTATGACTATATTACTACTCTCGCTCTTTAATGTATAAGCAAGTTATTAAACTGGGATAGGTCACCAAATTGGCCGCGGTACTGAGTTAAGGGTTAATGGGTCAGGCCGAAGTCAAACCAAAGCTCACTTGAAGCAAAACCGTTAAGAAAGTGAAGATTTCAGAGTTATTAATATAAAATTTTAAAGAAAATAAAAAATTATTTTTTTAAAAAAAAAAGTGGACTGGGTTGATGCCCAGACCAGACAAGTTTCCGGGTCGCACCAACAGGTCCGACCCGGGTTTAATAACATTATGTATAACCTATTTAGGGGTTGATCTTGATCTTAAATGTAAGATTTGTATTATCATATTTATCAATTTTTTACTAATTTATCTCTATTAATATTCTTCCAACAATAATATAGTAAGAGAGTGATTGTAGGGAATTAAGGAAGATAATTATGATGTTTTAAAAAAAATATATCATATCAGCTAAAATAACTAACTTTCCTAAAATAATCAAATTAAGTAAATAGGTTTTGGAGGGAGTAATATCTATTTCATTCAAAAAAGAAAAACTCGTCGCACGTACAACGTGCCAGATATAACATAACAAAGAAACCTTATTCTTTTCACCATCGACAAAAATAACACACAAAAAAAACATTAATGAGGTTCGGAGGAATGAGGGATGGGAGGTACGGAGTCTTGAACTCGAAGCATCGTGGAACGTTCAATAAATTCACAGGAGAGACCATTACTGACAGACGAATAAGATATCATATCATAACATCACTAGAATAATTTGCGTAACTAATACAATAATGGCCAGATTTCAAATCAACGAAGAAAAACATTATGAGTAATCATTAGGAAAAACTCGGATGAAGAATCTAGAGAAAATGATATTTACCGGCGAGGGTCTTAAAAGTGACCAAATTTACAAATTCTAAATTATTCTCAGTCAAACTTTCCACATTTTCTCTGGCCACATCCTTGACAAATGATCCTAAGGTTGGTTGCAAGAATGGTGATAAACAATATAAGGGCAAAATGATGTAAATGATATAGGCTATGTGATACCTAGAAACGCAAAAACAAATGATTCTATGAGTTGAAACACGATTTTGACAACATTGGGGGAAGTACTTATATTTAATGCTCAGCTGTGTGACATGATTGCTTAGGATATAAAGAAAATGATATTTACTTAGGATCATAAAAATTGACATTGTTTTTTTTGTATTACATGGACAAGAGCTTTCTCTCGGGGTTTTTACAAACCCTTACAATATATTCTCATAGCTAAAACAATGAAGACAACCCAATTCTTATTTGAGATCCGATAACAATTGGATCGAACAACAAGCTGGAGGGGTTTGCAATATTAACAGCTCATTGTTCGTTTCTAATACCATTTTGGCCAAAATATCAACACACTTTATAGCTTCCCTGTGAGAGTGACATATCTCTAAATCCCATTCTAAGTAGATCAAAGATCTAACCTCTTATAGTTCTACATTGAGTGGGTGAAAGTGACCATTCGGCTGTAGTAACAATATAATAGCTTTGGTAGAGTCAGAATAAAGTTTGATTTTTCTAAACTTTATGGAATGACATAACTGCAACCCAGTTTTTATTGCTTGTATTTCTGCTGCTGTGTGTTGAGTTGAAACCCACAAATCCATGATCCGATACTGTCATGAATTACACCTCCCACAGCTGATTGTCTCTGATCATCTACTGCAGCATCCACATTGACACGAACAAGTCCATCTGGAGGAGCGGTCCATCTCTCTAACGTCCTATCCACTGCGTTGAACACCTTGTGCTTGAGCTTTCCCTCTGCAACATCTTCATGGAGGAAATGGAGGCATCTATGCACTATTTGACTAGGTTGCTTGCTGGAACCCTCCAATGCTTTCTTGCACCTGTTCTTCCAAATAAGCTAGCACAACAAACCAAACGTCCTCAGCCAAGGCCAATTCCCACATTTATGAGCTCCAGGAGAATGATGCATATTCCATTTATTCCAGACCTACAAGTTACCAGTGAAAAAAATAGAATAATACATAGGGTTAACACAAGAAAGCCACACACTGTTTGCAACCTCACAATCTCTCAAAGTATGTAAAGTTGTTTCCTCATAATCACATTCAAAAGGATACTCTATAGTATTACTCACACCGCTCTTAGCTCGAATCGAGTTTGTTGGAATTCTCTCTTGGAATAGTTGCCACATAAATAATTTAACTCTCTCAGGAATAGGCCACTATTATTCTCTAAAAATTCTTGTATTTCATCACATTTTTCTTATATATTTGTGGTTTTAAACTAAAATTGTGCATAAACTTTATACATATAAAGGAAAATGTGATGTGATGAAAATACTTTGAAAAGTGCAAATTTTGAGCTAAATGTATAGGGTTTTAGATTAAATTGAAGAAAATTGGAAAGCTCATAAAATCCTTCTCTTTGTAGGAGGATGAGGACAAGAAATGGAAGCTTACATGGATCCTTGGAGGTGGAGAAGATAAGAACAAAAGCCAAAAAGGAAAATCAAAGTAGCTTGAAAGTGCCCCGGTCGCTTTTGCTACGACACAGCGAAGCAAAAGTGAAAACACATAAAAAATAGGCCCTTCTGACCGCATACACTTTGGGTTCGCTATAGCGAAGCAAAAGCGAAAACACATAAAAAATAGGCCATTCTGACCGCGTACGCTGTGGGTTCGCAATAGCGAAGTGAAAGCAAAGTTGCGATACTGCAACTGTGCATTTTGAAAATTTGAAGCTGCAGCTTGCTTTTTAACCTAATGGGGGCGCTGAAATGGACACATTCTGCATAAGGAAGAGCTCAAGAACCATAAGGAGGCTTTTTTAAGAGGTTGAGGAGGATTTTGGTACTTCTTGGAGGAGATTCTTGGAGAAACTTAAGATTTTCCTCTCTTTTTCTGGTTTTTCTCCTCTTATCTTCCCATTTACTGATATGGTTATGGGTTTTGTATTGAGTTTTTGGTTTGTATTGATTATGAGTAGCTAAAACTCTCATTTAGGATTACTTCTACTCATTGTATAGATTAAAACTATTATATTTTCTTGCTTTTACTAGTTGTTGAGAGTATGTGCTGATTTTTCTCTATGCTTAATTACTATCTTGTGCTTGATCACCACATGATTAGTTTAATTCAATTGAATGATACTTGAGAGCTATTTTGGTTGTAGAACTTGAGAAGAATCATGTTAGATTTGAAATTTATGGATTAAATGGATGGTTTGTTGTTAGAATAGAGATATATCTAACAACATAGCATAATCTAATGAAAAATTGCTTTGGGAAAGATGATTTTCATTAATGATAGACAAGAGATTGAATATTGTTAATGAAAATTAAAAATCAATCTTGACTTGAGAGAGCTTGATTGATGATCTTAGAATCTTTGATTAGTATATGGACTCACATAACTAGCATAAGTGAATCAATTGCATAGTTTTATAAAATACAATGAGGAATAAGTAATCCTAAGCCTTTAAACCTTGAAGTAGAATAAATTTTACAATCACCTTTGTTTTACGTTATTGTTTTTAGCAAATTTCCTTAATTGACATACTCAATTTCAAATGATTTCATTCAACCTAGTTAAGAATATAGTTACAATAATTAACTCACTTTCATCATAGTCCTTATGGATCGACACTCGTTTACTCACTAAATTATTACTTGCGACCCATGCGCTTGCGGAAGCTAAACGGCGAACAACCACCTCCAGATCCCTTACCAAAAGGGTTTGCTATCTACTGAATTTGAGTGATTGATCATGGAATAGGCTAATCTAACGGCGAAATTCCCATCGGAAGATTTTCTCCACTAAAACATATCGTTTCATAGTAAAGAGAGAGACTTGACTTGTTTGATTTTCTCAATTACCCATTCAGGTAAGAACAAACTCTATTTAGACAAGTTCCATTCACCATCTGGTCTCACAAACTGGCCAATCACTTTATATGGATCAATTAAATGCTGGTTTTTATCAACATAATACATAAGTGGATTATCTAGATCTGTCCACAAATCCCACCAATCATTTGTTGAATTACCACGTCTTAGTTGACTCCCCACCGCTTTCCTGAAGGAATCCTGTAACCCCCTTCTCATCCAAGGCTGAGATTAAGTTCATAAATACATGATTATGTGGAATTAGAGACTATAAGATGAATTGGGACTTATTAAAATTCCTTTTACTCAAAACATGGCTTTCAAAAACTTTTCTAAAACCTGATCAACAACTGTCTCATATTCACATTACAAGTACACAAATGGCATGTACAATATGATTTTATTTATAAATATCAGAGTACAAAGTAAATTCCCGACACACTTAGGTTCCATTAATCGAATAAGGGTTTTACAAGGTACCAATGCCCATAATCCATTTTCCCTTAACTAGGAGATTACACAAAACTATACTACAATTCCAATATATACAATTATTTCCGAATAAATATCCAAAATTTATAGTATGATAACCAAAAACCAAAATAAACTCCTAGCTTGAGGCTTCAGCCGCCCTTTGTCACCTGCTTTTCTTTGAACTACCGGCCCTGTCTAAAAATGTGTTTTTGGGAGAGTGAGATTCTAAGAAATCCTTGTAGTAACAAATCACTCATAGTATATACAACCACTAAGCATGAAAGCAAATCATCACACAACACATAGCAACTACGACGACAATTACAGTGACAAGGGCAAGTATGACGTGCGTCACCTTTACGTTTGCTCACGCTGAAGTGCTTATGCTGTATTGCACCATAACATGGTTCACAACAATATACTTCACCACAGCTGGGTTTCATATAAAGCATTTTACAACATACAGCCACACTGACCGGATACTCAAACAGAAGTTCCCAATTCCACAATGCAGCCTTGGCAATTACAACGGCAGATACAACGGCAGGGATATGTGTGATAACCATCACCCCCTACGACTGCTCACATTGAACTAATCAAGTTGTAATGCCCTACAGCTGATAACACATACAACACAATGATAAGTCATTCATACCAAGCATCATACACAACATGAGAGAAAAGTCACTACCTTGGTCCTTCTGTGCGTGCTCTAGCACTAGTCTCTCCCGAGTAGGGCAAATATCGAATCTTATAATTCATAATTAGGGACGAAGCGTTATTCTCTATTCCAATACTTAATGACTTCAATACTTAGATTTGGTTATCATTAATGACCCTTAAGAAGCTATAAATGACTCCAACAATAGCCTTAAAGGTTGGGAAATACTGGGTTAAAAACCACTTTTCAAAACTACAAGTGCTGAAAAACAGGGGTTGGTCGCGGTCAGCCCACCCTTGGGCCGCAGCCAAGATATGGTCCGAAATTTTTGGGTTGCGGCTAGAATCAGGTCTGAAATATTTGGGCCGCGGCCAAGAATTGTCTTGATTCTTGGCTATTTTCAACCGATCATAACTCTCAGCACTGAACTCATAATTGGCCAAACTTTTTATCAATGGAAAGCTTGAAATGTGGACTATAAAATTGGAAAGTTTCACCTTATTCTTAAACCATTTGCTATTTTAAATTACCAAGCAAAGTTGACTACTTGAACAGCAATTTCACACTTAACATTTCCAGAACTTCCAGTTTTGTAACCTATGTCTCCAATGGTTCCAAATTCCAATCCAAAACTTATTCTCATACAAAATTTCACAAGGAAGCTAATGGAGACACCAAAATGACTAATTTCACATTGCTTTTACAAGATATAGCATGGGCAACAACACAATGCAATTTTCCAAAAACTTCAATTTTCACAATTCAATTCCAAATCAATCTTATCTATCCAAAATACATTCCAAGGCACCAAACCATGACAACAACAACTCAAACACACCATGACCCTCATTTTCAAAAAATAAGGCTAAATTCCCAAAAATTCCAACCTCAACCAAATGACACAAAACCTATATAGAAATGCTTGTTTTACTCACCTCTATAACTTTTCCAAAGGAGTTTCTTGGTTCTCCAAACTCTAAAATTCATTGAGTGCTCAAACACCACCAAATGGGAAATCTAAAACCATGAAATCGAAGCTCTCAGCACAAGGAATAAGATTGTAGAAGAGAGTTTTGGCATTAGAGGTCATTAACTTACCTTAAAGTCAAGTTTTTCTTCCTCCTTCTCAAGCTTCCATGGCTGCTCGCACAAGGAAGAGGAAATGAGAGAGAAGAGAGCTTGAAGATGGAGAAATAATGGTGCTTCTCTTCCCCATACCATTTCAGCCAAAACCAAGGAGGAGAGAGGGAGGGGAAATAGTTTTTAATTCCAATATTGACTTTTCTAACCACTTTCCCATCATCTCACCCTGACATGTCCAACCCTCATCAGTTCTTATAAAGTAAGTAACCAATTAGTTACTCTAATAACTTCATTAGCCATTTAGTCACACATCTCATTTCTTCTTAGTTAGCAATTAATTTCTCCATTAATCACTGACTAATAGCTATTCTTTCAATTTTTCCCCTGATCATGGAAATTTTTATTAAATTGCCACATAATACATTTTTTCATTTCTTTCTCTATTCCATTCGCCATTCCCCTTATGCTTAGCCTAAATAATTATTTGTCACATAATTATGCTAAAATACAAGGTGTTGGGCATTTCCAATAACTGATTCGTCTCTCAAATCAATTTTGATCTACCAAAATCCTTCACAATAATCATCATTAGCCCTTAATCAAAATTTGGGGCATTACAAATCCCATACTGAAGTTATTGCACTCCATACTGTGGATTGGTTTCTGTTCTTCTCCATAATAGGCAACCTATTGTCTCCACATCCGTACTTCGATTTAAGAACTCTCACCCATAAGTCATCTGGTTTAGTAATGAGTCCTCAACATAATTTCATAATAAACAGCTCATTCTAGCTCAAAAGATCCTTTATTCCAAGTCCCCCCTCTCTTTTGTCTTTCTTAATTTTCTCCCATACAATGAGGTGTATTTTCTTACTCCCCTGATGCTGGTTCTAATGGAAGTCTCTGCTTAGCTTCTCTATCTCTTGTAGAATGCCTTTAGGGATGAGGGTAGTTTGCATCTAATAAGACAAGAGTGATGAAAGAACTGATTTGATTAGGACTGTTCTCCCCGCCATACTTAAAAACTTCCCCTTCCAACTAGAAAGCTTCCCTCAAAATTTTGACACCAACGGGGCAAAAGTCATCTTCACAGCTCGCTTATGTAAGAGAAGAACACCCAAGTATTTGCTTATATCCGCAGTGATGTTAATACCCAATGTTTGGCCAAGCTCCACCGCTCTATAAAAATTTATATTCCTTGAAACAAACATCTTGGATTTCGTTAAGTTAACGTTATGCCTTGACACCCTGCAGAAGTATATCGTTAAGTCTCTAATTTTCTCTATTTGGTCGTTAGATGCCTCACTGAACAAGACCAAATCGTCTACAAAGAACAGATGAGAAAGTGCAAGACTTGTTTCACTAAGTTTTAATGGCTTCCATCTACCTGCTTCCACCTCATTGTTTATCAACTAACTCAGTCTCTCCATACATAGCACAAACAGATAGGGACTCAATGGATCACCGTGCCTCACTCCTCTTGTTGGTTGAAAGGAATCAGATAATGAGTCATTCCATGAAACACTCATTGTAGCCATTGAGACATATGCCATTATAATTTTTACAAAGTGCTCATTAAGATTCAGACTTTGAAGATTAAATTTTAGAAAGCTCCAATGTAACCTGTCGTAAGCTTTCTTCATATCCACCTTGATTACTACATATCCCTTCCTCTTTCTAGTGGATCTCATAGTATGTATAGCTTCCTGGGCCAGAATAATATTATCACAGCTTTGCCTTCCCCTGATAAAACTACACTGAGTAGGATGAATTAGATAATCCATAACTGGTTTCAGTTTATTTGCAAGCACTTTACTGATAATCTTAAAACTCACGTTACACATGGAGATAGGTAAAAAATCCTTTAACGAAGTAGGATTCTCCACCTTTGGAATTAGAATTATATGAGTCTGATTTATATCTTTCATTCTCTCAGGCTCCCTAAAAATTGAAACAATAAGATCACAAATCTTTGGGCCCACCATTTGCCATTGAGACTGGAAAAAATGAGGCTGCAAACCATCGGGACTAGACGCTTTGAAAGCCCCCATCTCAAATGCTGCATTTTTAATTTCTACTTCAGATACTTCTTTATAAATATCAGCCAGCTGAGATTTATTCAAAGTTGGAAAGTTCGCTAGCCAATTTGACACATTTAGCACCCCCTGTTTTGCCGAATATAGGTCTTTAAAAAAGTGAAGAGCTGATTTTTTTAGTTCATCTTGATCTGTAATCCACTCTCCTTGATCATTTTGCAGCATCTCTATTATATTTTTCTTTCTTCTAATCACAGCAGCTGCATGAAAGTAGCTTGTATTTTTATCCCCATACTTTAGCCATTTGCATATTGACTTCTGGAACTACAGGAACTCTTCCTGATTAACTACTTTTATATACTCCTTCCACAATTTTGATTCTAATTTAAACAGACCAGCATGTGACCAAGTTCTTCTTGCATGATCCACACCCTCTAAATGTTTGCCTAACTACAACTTTTTCTTTCGAAGACTACTAATGACATTCATATTCCACCAATAAGCCTTTGCTTGAAAATCACAATAACCCCTGACCAATCCTTTTCATGACAAGCAGACTGAACCAAATTCGAGAAATCCTCTTCTAAATACCACACAGCTTATTGGTTATTTTGTAACCTTAGTTGGGAAATGACACAACCTGAACATAAAACCTTTCATTATCTCGGGTATAAATCGGATCATAGGGTGATTACAAAAAAACCCAATCAAGCCTCTCTTTTGTAGCATTATTGGACCATGTGAATTTATCACCTACCATAGGAAGTTCAAGGAAGTGACAATCCTAAATACAAGATTTGAACGGGGATAGAGACTTGACTTAAAGGGTCGCTCCCCCCATTTTATCTGCTGGATTTAAGTAAGAATTAAAATCTCCCAAGACCAACCAAGCCTCATTAACTAACCCAGCTAATTACTGAAGAGAAAACCACAAATCCTGTCTATGACTCCATCTAGGATCCCTGTACACAAAAGAAACACAAAAACATTCCCTTGAGCTTTTTTTTTGTAAGTCAACAGTGAAGAATTTAGGTGGTAGACAAAAGATATTCCACAAAAGTTTCATTATCATTCCACAATACCCATATTCCTCCAACAAAACCCGTTTCTTCCACTATCAACCAATTACTGAAACCCAATTTTCGAACCACAGAATCAGCTCTCAAACCACTTATTCTTGTTTCCAACAGACCCATCATAGAAATTAGATGCTAACTACATCTCGAAATATACAAGGGAAAGATTTACCACTAGCCCCTCGACAGTTCCATGTAGAAATAATTATACTATAAAGTACGTGGAAATAAAAAGCTAGGAGGCATTTAATTATCTGAAGGCTTGTGCCCGAAAGCCATCTGGCTCTTACTCTTAGCTTCTTTGAGATTTCTGCTTGGTTGACCTTCATCTTTCGACCCTCCAACTTGATTCTTGGATACTTGTTATGGCAGTAGTAGCTGCTCAGGATCAACTATTTTGATATCTCTTCTTTTATTTGCTTCCTCCGAACTCGTCACATGAACCAGCGGCAGAGGTTCCAGCTTGATTGCGTAGCGTGGTTCGGTGGCAATGATAGCCTGATTCTCCATCTCAATAATGTTTGACTTGGATGTGCTTGTTGAACCCATTACTACCTGATGGACCATATTGCCCACTAATTTGCTTTTGAACTTCTTCTCCGGGCCCATAATAATTGAGTCATCCCCACTTGCTACCCACTCTTGTTTTTGGACCTTCCTTTCTAAAGTGCGTTGGGGAGGCTAAATGTTTCCTTTCCCTTTAATTACAAAGACACTTTTCGAAAACTGGGCCCCTTAGCCTTTAACTTGCTTTTTGAAATAAAACCATGCTCCTTCTTTCTCTGCCCATCTTCCTTATCTTCATATCCTACCAAAGTTCTCCCTGTCCCATCTATCAAACTGCCTTTCACCATTGAAATGTCATTTGAAATTCCCTCTTGCTCTTTATCTTCTTCCCACTCAGAGATTTCTTCAAATCTAGGCTCTTGAGATCTCACACCCATATTTTTCCCTGACTTTGTACCATACCCTATACCTGACACGCCGCCACTACTACCTTCTCTTCTTGAGAATCACGATTTTTTCTGCCCTTTAACAAACATCCAAGGTCCAAACTCTTGGCCTTCTTTGGTAGAGATTGTTTCGACAACAAACTAGGTGATGACTTCTTCGATTCAGGTCGGATATGTTGATCATTCGACATCACCGTATCCTTTTCCCTCTAGGGACAAGCTTCCCTTTTATGTCCATACCTTCCATATGAGAAACATATCAAAAAATTAACATTGTTGAAGAGGACAAAATATACACATATAAATTTAAAAATACTACTAAATTAGCCCTTATAAAACCTCCTACATTCTCTCCCACCTTGTATTTTTAAAAATAATATTATATTTTATTTGTGTCATTTGAGCTTAGGCAACTAATTCTTATAACTTATAAAATATGGATTAGGTTTAATTTTTGTTTTTGTGAAGAGAGTGTTTTTAAACCAAAATTTTAGTAAAGGGAGTTTAATCAATACCAATGCTTATAATATAAATCAGGCAAAAAAGGGAAAAAAAGAAATTTAAAATTGTAAAATTCTAAATCAAGTTTGTTACTAAGAGTTAATAAGGGAATGATGAAACTTGATAATCAATTAACAATTTATTTTTTGGGAAATACCTAATTTAAAATTTTGCAATTTCAAAATTCTGTTTCTACCTTTTGCCCAAAAAAACTTAATGTTATTTTAAAATTTTGGATAAATATAACTTTTGGTTCCTGAAGTTTAACTTGATTTTGGTTTTGGTCCCTAAAATTTACTTCGTTTATCACCGTTAGTTCCTCAAGTTTGAAAAGGACTTGGTGGAGCCTTTGACGGAGTTAATTAGTCCGACGTGGCACTAACGCCGTTAAAATAACTTAGGTTAATACAACTTTTGGTCTCTAAGATTTGATCCGATTTTGATTTTGGTCCCTCAAGTTTACTCCATTTATAACTGTTGGTCCCTCAAGTTTAAAAAGGACTTGATGGTGCCTTTAACAACATTAATTCATCCGATGTGGCGCCAACACCATTAAAATAACTTATGTGTCATGCCTTTTAGGACAACTCATATGACAAATATACTATAATATATTATATTGTGTTTGAAAAAAAGGGGGGGGGGGAAGGCATCAAAACGAAACACACGAGCCAAAAATAACTTATGTGTCATGCCTTTTAGGCTTGTGTGTTTAGTTTTGATGCTCTTTTTTTCTTTTTTTAAGCACAATATAATGTATTATAGTATATTTGTCATATCAATTGTTGGACAAATTAACAGTGTTAGCGCCGCATCGGACAAATTAACATAGTCAAAGGCCCCACCAAGCAAGGTAATTAAACCCAGACCGGTCACTGAACCAGTCGGGATATTGGGTCAGTGCGTCGTATCGGAGTCAAATCGGATCTAATTGAGACCAAATCGGTGAGAAAGTGAAGATTTCAGAATTATTAATATGAAATTATAAAATAAATAAAAAAATTTTGATTTAAAAAAAAAAGCTGAACTAGGTTGAGTCTTGGACTGGATCAGTTTACCAGCCAGTTCATCGGTTTCCAGGTCGAACCGACCGATCTGGTCCGGGTTTCATAACCTGGCCACCAAGTCTTTTTCAAACTTGAGTGATCAATAATTAAAAACGGAGTAAACTTAAAGGACTAAAACCAAAATCGGATCAAATTTTAGGGACCAAAAGTTGTATTAACCCTAAGCTATTTTAATGACATTAGCACCACGTCGGATGAATTAATGCCGTCAAAAGTGCCACTTAGTCCTTTTCAAATTTAAGAGACTAACGGTGATAAACGAAGTAAACTTAAGGGACTAAAACTATCGATTTCAAATTTAAGGGACTAAAATAAAAATTAGGTTAAACTTTAAGGACCAAAATTATATTTATCCTAAAATTTTGATTATAGGTGAGTTTGTTAAGGGTAATTTAATATCACGCTCACGTTATCCATGGCTGCAAGGCGAACCGACATGGAGGACGAAGAAATCGGAATAGCTGCAATGTGGCAATCGAGCACTAACGCTTACGCTCAAGCGCAGGCTCGCCGGAAGGGCTTCGGAGTGAAGGTGTGGCTCGTCGTGCCGGAGGCTGGGCATTCGCATCTCGAGGAGGTTGATAAGCACTCCATCATGAGGCGTACCGGCTTACCGGCGCGTGATCTGCGTGCTCTCGATCCGATATTGTCGTATCCTTCCTCCATTCTTGGACGCGAGAGAGCCATTGTCATCAATTTGGAGCACATTAAAACTGTGATTACGGCGAAGGAGGTCCTTTTGATCAATAATCGCTCTGATTCATTGTTTGCTCAATTTGTTCAAGATCTTCAGACTCGCGTTTCTACTTATAATGGAGCGCCTCCTCAAGTAATTCTAAGTCCTTTCTTTCAATTTTCATCCTCCGTGGAGAAACTTTGATTTTAGTCTTAAATTTATATTCATTTCCAGGGATCAAAGAATGTTTCTGTCAATATGATTATACCTCATCACAGCAAATGCTGGAAATCGAACACCGCTGTTCGATAATCTGAAATTATGCTAGTATAGAATCGTTTAGATAAGCCTGTGTTCTTTCAACTACCAAAAAAGAAAATCAAAACCCTGGAGTTGAAAAAATATTATGTTAATCGTTTATGGTCTTTTCTATCTCAAAAGCAGTTCTAAATTTATAAAATTCTGCATTTCGAACAGGTTTAATTTAAACTTTAGTCCCCTGTATTGTACGTCAAACCACTTATGGTATTGTAAATACCATTTTTTTACCATCCATTACAACTGATTAATTATAATACTAGTGAGAATTTATGAATTCTGAACTGCATTGTGCAGATGAGTAAAGAAAAGGACACTGAATTGGCAGCCAATCATCTGCCTCCTTCCTTGCGCAGTCGTTACCATTCCCAAAAGAATTCAATTAAAGGAACGTCTGAGAGTATTAATATTTTTTCAGATACGTCAAACATTGATGTTAAAGAGGATAGTCATAAGAGTTCAGATGATGGGCCTGTGGCTGTAGCTCCTAAGCAGTTGCCTTTCGAATTTAGAGCACTTGAAGCTTGTCTTGAATCTGCCTGCAGGTGCCTCGAGTCTGAGGTGTGTATTATAATTATTTGCTCATTTGGCACTTACATATCTCAAATGATGGGCTAGGATTTGGAACTTTGTAATTTCGGATTTGTTTATTTATTTTTCTGTGGTAAGTGAGATGCTCATCTCTCCCTTTGCCTGAAACTTTAAATCTTTGAAGTTCAGTACTTCAGTCATAACTGTGGAGACAGTGCTCTACAAAATTACATTTGTATTTGCATCCTTATTGTTTGTTATTCTGTTTCCCTTTCCCAGTTGCCTTTTGGCTTTATATAATGTACTGTGCTGTATATAATAAGCTCCTAACCTGGTTCTGTACTTCTTCGACCTGTATCAGACTCGTAAATTGGAAGAAGAGGCTTACCCAGCTCTAGATGAATTGACTTCTCAAATTAGCACACTCAATCTTGAACGCGTGAGACAGATCAAGAGTCGTCTGGTTACCCTTTCCGGTCGTGTGCAGAAGGTAAATAATCATGCACTCTCAGACAAGTCTTAATTATCACATCTAGATTTTGACTCGGTAACAAATATTAACCATTTATATATTGGAGCATTGTGGATATATATGCGGCCTTCTCCAGTTCTCCCTGTCACTTGTTCTGGTTCATGTCTTGATAAAGTTTCCTGGGCTTCCATTATACCCCGCTAATCCTTAATCTTTAAGGCTTGTTTGGTATGAGGGGAGGGGAGGGAAAGTGGGTGGAGGGAAAATTTTTTTTAGTTGAATTTAAAAAATTAGAAAAATGGGGTTAAAAAATTTTAATTAATTTTTCTTACTCTTTTATCTTATATATTCTCTTTATTAAAATTTTATTACCCCACTTTTTCAATCTTTTAAAATTCAACTCATAAAAATTTTCCCTCCCCTCTCTTCCCCACCAAATCCCTCACACCAAACAGACCCTTAACGTATGACTTAGTTGAGGAGTTGACTTTAGTCTTAAATATAAGACATATTTCCTATCTTTGTCAATCTTTTTTCTAATGTACAGCTCCTTTAACAACAA
Organism: Inga leiocalycina; assembly: GCA_963242795.1. NCBI lineage: Eukaryota > Viridiplantae > Streptophyta > Magnoliopsida > Fabales > Fabaceae > Inga > Inga leiocalycina. The sequence continues at coordinate 57,580,527 of OY725327.1, read as the reverse complement.
TGAAATAAGAGAGAGATGGATGAAAGTAAGAAAGATGGTTAGAGTGTTTTAGGAAAACATGTTATATTAACTAATTTCATTGATCTAATTAAATTAGGTAAATAGGTTTTAACATAAGAGGGAGTATATACCGTTGTTCATTTCTTCTCTCATCTTGGATTTTGCAGGTACGAGACGAACTCGAGCATTTGTTAGACGATGACGATGACATGGCTGAAATGTACTTGACTCGAAAGCTTGCTTCCCGCTCCCTAGATCAATCACCGACAACAGAAGTTTCTTCAGTTGAAGATGACCATAGGTGCAAACTAATAGCCAAAGATAATTTTTTTTCCTGGTTTTTCCAATTTAGAAAACAAGCCTATTCCATTAGAAAATACCCCCAAGTATTATTCTGAGAAAGTGATAGAAAAGTACCATTTGAATTACAAATCCCAAAACATCTACTAAATTAGCAAATCAACAAATAGGTGATTTGATATAAATATGAAATTTTGAAGTTTGGGTATTAACTATACACAGTGACAATTTGAGGGCACTCAAGTTGCCAATCTGTATACCAAAGTTGCTAATTCATATACTCAAAAGTTGTCAAAACCTAAACTTCAAAATCCTAGATTCCTACCAAATTATCTATTTATCTTTTTGCTAATATAGTAGACATTTTTGGGTTTTTGTAATTCAAATGGCATTTTTCTGGCATTTTCCCACTCCTCCAGTCTTCAATATAAAATATATTTAAAAAGTTGATCTTAGTCCTAAATATAAAACATGATTTTAATATTTGTTAATGTTTTCCTAATTTACTCCTATTGATACTCTCTCAACCATAATCAAAGAGGAAAGAAAATGAGGAAATTAAGGAAGATGATTAAGGTGTTTTAAAAAATACATATTCTATTAACTAACTTAACCAACTTCCTTAATTTAATCAAATTAGATAAATATCTCTTATAAGAAAGACTACTCTCCTACATATAAAACTTTTGAAGCATAATAAATAACGTTTGACTAAAATTTTGTTCTGGCTGCAGAGCTGAAGATTCCAATTCAGAACACACAGGCATTTCTACTGCTGTTAAGCCCGACGTTGTAGAATTGGAGATGCTCTTAGAAGCATATTTTGTACAGATAGATGGCACATTGCAAAAACTATCCGATGTACGTATCTCTGAAACTCTCTCCTTCCTATCTCACTTCAATTCTCAGAATTATTCTAATATATATATATGTATATATAATCTGGCACTGGATTATAGTTGAGTGAGTACGTGGACGACACAGAGGACTGCATCAACATAATGTTGGATGATAAGCAGAATCAGCTGCTGCAGGTAACAGTAATACTCAATACAGCAAACATGATATTAAACGCCGGCATTGCGGTGGTGGGTTTGTTCGGGATGAATATTCATATCAGTTTGTTTGAAAATGGAACAAATAGACAATTCTGGGAAACAGCGTTGGGGACGCTTGGAGGCTGTATTGGATTTTATGTTATTGCTGTTGGATGGGGCAAGAAAAGATATTTGTTGCCTTCTTAGAGTGACATGGTTTTGCCAATTGGAGGTAATTTGTATTTTGCAAGTGATTGCCCATTGAGCATTCATCATTTAAAAAGAAAAAGCCTATCAACAAAGAAATGCAACACTCTTCTCACAAAATTTGTATGCTTGACAAATTCAATCATGTTCTAGATTATTAACCATTTTAACACTTGAATGAAACTCCAGTGAATAATTTCAGATGCTTATGACATGCTTGGTTTTTGAAATCGGAGGGAATGTAATGGAATGATGATTACATGAGTATGAGTTTGTTTGATTTGTTATTAAGGAAAGATAATGAATATACATAAAAGCGTTTTGTTGAATTACATCGAATATGAGAATATATGGGAATAATGTAGTAAGAGACAAAATTGCCTCAGTCTACACATATATATATAATGTACACCTTTGATTCATGATAGTTTTTTCATTTTGAGCAGTTTACGCATTACATTTATAGTAATTTATTAATATTTAATGTTGGAAATATTATACAGTATATAGGTTGGGTTTATAGTAATTTTTTAATATTTAATGTTGGAAAATTTATTTAATGGGATATTTTATATTTTTTAACGGTGGAATATAAATTTTTTAATGGGAGATTTTTTTAAAAAATTTCTATATTACTATATTAATTAATTTTTTAATATTTAATGGTGGTAATTATTTAATATTTAATAGTGTTTATGGGTGGACACCTTGGTTAATTTAAAAAATTATAATGAAAATAATGTCTTTTTCATTTGATTACAGGCTGCATTATCATTAATTAATCCTAGAAGTGTAATCTTAATTATATCAAATGATGTAATAATGATTACAAAATACAATCCTTTTTATATTACATAACCTCGAGCAAACGTCGCAACTTGTCTATTGCATAGGATATCCAATAGAATCGAACCAGGCCGGCTATTAGTGTTCCTTAGAAAATAGTTTTGAGCAAAGATATCCTATGAATAAAAAATGTTTGTACAATAACATAATAAATAATAGGGTTAATAGGCAAAAATATCCATAAACTTTTTTCAAAAATGCATTTACCACTATAAACTCTTTTTGGATGTAAAAGTAACCATAAACTTTCAAAAGAGGGGGCAAAAGTGATACTTTCGTTAAAACTAACTAATGGCCGTTAACTCCAATGCAAAAGTACCAAAACATATCTATCTAAAAAAAGGTTATGATGATGAATGCACTTTTAAAAAAAATTTATGGGTATTTTTTGCCCTTAAAATTTTTTTTAGATAGGGGTATTTTGGTACTTTTACACTAGAGTTAACAGCTATTAGTTAGTTTTAACGAAAGTGTCACTTTTGCCGTCCTTTTAAAAGTTTATAGTTACTCTTACACCTAAAAAAAATTTATGGTGGTGGATACACTTTCAAAAAAAATTTATGAGTATTTTCATCGCTTGATGCTAGATAATATTATTAAACTTTTTTTATCTAGACGGACCCAGCACCACTATTTGTAGGATTTCATCCCTCTTTTTTCCTAATACGCAATTGCACTGTTTTTTAAATTATTCATGACCCAGCAAACGGTTTAAGTCATTTTCTTGGTATTAAAAATATCCCCAACTTATGTTTTCAATAATAAAGTGTTCGGCCAAAAATAATAATAATAAAATAAGTGTGTCATATCAATCCATTACTAAGAATTATAAAAATATCTTCAAGCCAAAACAAAATTATATAAATATCAAAATGAATATATAATCAAATCTTCATACTAAGCCGCACCATTTAAAATATTTAGTCAATAAATTATAATTATAAATATAAGAATTATAACTCCAAGACAAAACTTGATTTAACTTTTGATGTATCAAAAATATATTAAATTTTTAAATTTTCATTTCATTTCCACCCCTTAATTTTCTCTCAAACGCGTTCCTGATTATGGCATTTTTTTTATCTGGAGTACAATTAAAAGATTCTTTCATAATTCTTTTTATTTTTTTCTTTTTAAAACCTCATCTCCATTAGTAGATCAAAATATGGAGGGTTCAGTTCTAATATTTTCTAAAACTATGATTTTAATATTTTATAAATTTATTGTTTTATTCATTTTGTTTGTATTATAGTTATGAATTGTATAAATTATGTTTTGACCATTTAAGTGTACTTATTTATGTTTAAAATAATAATTTTATAAAATATTAAATATGAACCATTTATTTTTTAAATCTAAGAATAGAGATGAGATTCTGAAAAGAAAAGGAGAAAAAAGATTATGAAAGAATTCAAACTCATGTCAACATGTATGTCACAGGCTCATATGAAGAGAAGGGTGTCTCCACTATTGTTGTCAAACTCGCGAGTTGACTCTTCGAGTTTACCATTTTTACGTTTCTAAATTATAAAATCTAGTCGAGTTATTGGTAAACTCGTGATCTTTATAAACTCAATTAAAATTCATGAGTTTACACACCGAGTTTACCGTTTTTACGTTTCTAGCTTACAAAACTGTGTTAACGTGTCCTTAAACTCATGTTAACTTTTTCAATTTGATTATACTCAACGGCTTTATATATGAATTTTATATAAATTTCTTTGTTAAACACAATAAATTGTGAATGTTGATAGATTTAATTTCAATTATTTAGATTTAAAATATATTTAAATCAAATTTTTGTCAACTTTTTATATTTTAATTATTCAATTATATACTAATAATATCTATTTAATGATAAAAGTAAACTTTTACGAGTTTACGATTCGAATTCACGATACGAATTTACATTACTATCACGAGTTTGCTTAAACTCGTGAGTTTGACAATCTTGGTCTCCACTAATCCTTCTCTCCATTTTCTTTTCACTTAATATCTCAACCATTAATTATGATTTAATGAGTGAGATTTAATGTTATGTATTAAATAATATTATAATATTAAATATAATAAAAATCTATAATTATAATATTATTACGTAGTAATAAATTTCATATATTAAAATATGATGTAATAGTTAATATATTAAATAGAAAAGAGATTGATAGTGAAATGAGTGGAGAGACTCTTTTTCCCACGGCACACCCACAATTGAAATGACCAGAACACCACAACCCCCGTTTATTCATAAAAAATTCCGGACCACCAACTTATCCTCACGAAGCGACAGGATCCAAACTCGTGGCTACGAATAACGGTCGTTGCAGCTCTCACTTGTCACGAAGAAGACAAATCCCCCACACTTCTCACTTCTACTTCCTCAACTCTGCAATGCGTCTCGGTGAGACTCTGGTTGTCTGAGCTTCTCACATGAGCTCATGATCACTTGCAGAGCGTCAGGCACCAATCTTGGAGCTCAATGCCCTCCATGGTTACGGTCGAGAGCAAATCCACGATTTCTGAGAAGCTCTTTCACAGGCAAATCTTCTCAGATTAAGAAGGGTTTTTTGTTTTCCTCGATTAAAAGGTTCCGGTGGAAACCTAGAAGCGACTTCTCTGTCAACAACAGTCACTGTAACAGAAACCCTGGGAAGGAAGGCAATGTTGGGCAAGAAGATGAGGGTGAGGGTGAGGGTGAGCGCGAGCGTGAGGTGCATTGTGAGGTTGAAGTGATATCTTGGAGGGAACGGAGTGTTAAAGCAGAAATTTCTATCGATGCAGATATCGAATCAGTTTGGAATGCTCTTACAGATTATGAGCATCTAGCTGATTTCATCCCAAATCTTGTCTGGAGGTATTGAAGATGAAAAATTGTAACTCCTGTGTATTGTGTAGTACTATGTCAGTGGATTCTTATTTCTTTGGTTGTAATTCATGTTTTTTTATGGGTTAGTGGGCGAATTCCTTGCCCTTTTCCAGGAAGAATATGGTTAGAGCAAAGGGGCTTCCAAAGAGCAATGTATTGGCATATAGAAGCTCGCGTTGTGTTGGACCTTCAAGAATTCATCAATTCAGTAGGCTTCTACTCAGTACTCACAATTAATTATTTACTTATGAAGCCTAATATAGTAGTGGACCAGTGGTTACTTAAGCCACTCTAACTATTTCTTTCAATGTTTCTTGGGTTTCATGGTTAGATAGGGGATAAGGATAGAATATCTACGTGAAAGAAACTTCTAATATCACATATACTTTTGTTGTTATGCTTCAGGCATGTGATCGAGAACTTCACTTTTCCATGGTTGATGGAGACTTTAAGAAGTTTGATGGCAAATGGTCCTTAAAATCTGGGACAAGGTAGAATCTATTTCTAAAATCCAGTACTCAAAGAAACAGGCCTGCCTCAATCTTGAGATAAAATTTTCTAATTATCATTTCTAAACTCGTTGGACATGGCAAGATTGCCTTGATCAAAAGGGGTTTGTGATTTGTGAGTGTGGTTTGTCAATCTAATGAAGCTCATATGGAAAGGTCAAATGAAGATCTAGTCATTGGCAAGGCTTTTCCTTCAGGGTTTTATCAGGAGACCTTTTTGAGAGATACTGAATATTGCCATCTATTGATTTCTTGTGCGATACAAGGACTTTCAAATATAAAAGGGCGGCCCAGTGCATAAGGCTCCTATCAGGTGGGGTCTGAGGAGGGATAGATGTATGCAGCCTTACCTCCATAACTGGAGAGGCTGTTTCTAGGATTTGAACTCATGATCTCCCAAGTCACACGGCAACAACCTTACCACTGCGCTAAAGCTCACCCTCAAGGACATTCAAATATAATTTGAGTATTTCATTGAATGTTTTAGTTGGTACATTTTGCTTTAGTACGGACCAAAATGCAGTGAAGGATTTGTTTTATGGTCAGACCTTGAAGCAGCAGTATTCAGTATTCTGTTTCCGGTGAATTTACAACATGCATATTAAAATGGGGAAGTGGGGATTGAGGAGAATGAGAATGAAAAACAACTTAAATAATTTACATTGTGTAATTATGTGTCTGATAGAACAATGAAGCTTTGCCTTCCTTGCTACCCATACGTTTAGCATCCTACGTCAAGTAGTTACATTTTTTAGTCATCTCCTCATTTATTGGCTATTATTATTAGCACAGAATTATCAAACAACATTATGGCTTACTTTTCTATTTTCTTATTTTCACTCCAATGTTTCTTGTAGGTCATCAACAACTATTTTGTTCTATGAAGTTAACGTCCTTCCAAGATTCAATTTCCCAGCTATTTTCTTGGAAAGGATTATCAGGTCAGATCTTCCTGTCAACCTTCGAGCCTTGGCTTATAGAGTTGAAAGAAACTTGTTGGGAAATCAGAGGTCTTCAATGCCAGAAGATTACTTGAATAAAGATTCTGTGTCTATAAATGGGTCAACTGGAAAAAAGATAAATGGTACTTTTCATGAAAGTGATCAATTGTCTTCTGGAGAGAGCAAAGACGGTATTGCCGGCTCAATTTCTGGCTCCTTCCCTGTAGCTTCCAGTGAAGTCAACAACAACTGGGGTGTGTTTGGAAAAGTTTGCAGACTTGACAAGCCTTGTGTGGTGGATGAAGTTCATCTCCGCAGATTTGATGGACTTTTGGTATAAATTTAAAATTGGCATGAGTGACATTACTCTGATGATGTGCTTTCCCTTTTGCCTGTCAATAGTAAAATTATTTTAATGTGAAGGAAAATGGAGGTGTTCATCGCTGTGTTGTTGCAAGTATCACTGTTAAAGCTCCTGTCCGTGAAGTATGGAATATTCTGACTGCCTATGAGAGTCTTCCTGAGTAAGCAATTTATTGGTTTACTTTATTCAAAGTTCACCAAATTCTATTGAAAAGTGTGCAGTGAAATATCTATACATCTGATGTTTAATATTCCTAACTTGATTTTAAATGAAATAACTGTGTAGGATAGTTCCAAATTTAGCAATCAGCAGAGTTTTATCTCGAGACAACAATAAAGTTCGTATTCTTCAGGTATGTGGCAATGTGAATGAAGTTCAGTTGTAGGAGTGAGAACAATAACTGTGCGCGTAGGTTCTAGTTTGTTTATGAGATACCAACCAATTTTTTACCCTTACCATCTATTGCTAATGGAACACTTGATCTATTTGTTCCCTTAGAACAAGGATTGGCACAAGCTTGAACTTGATTCCACTTTTATCTATAAAATGTGCAATTGATGTAACTTTTGGGTTTAATCAATATGCAGGAGGGGTGTAAGGGTCTGCTTTATATGGTACTTCATGCTCGTGTGGTGCTAGACTTGTGTGAACATCTTGAACAGGAGATAAGTTTTGAACAGGTTGAAGGGGACTTTGACTCATTCCAGGGAAAATGGATTTTTGAGCAACTAGGGAATCATCACACTTTGCTGAAGTACTCCGTGGAGTCAAAAATGCGCAAAGACACGTTCCTTTCTGAAGCAATCATGGAGGAGGTTTGTCAATGAATTTGGCGCATATATAATTTCAAGTCTTTTTTCAGTAATCTGACTAGGTTGTTTCCAATATTTTAATTAGTCTAGCCCTGGAAAAGATGCTCACAAACAATGCAGTCCAACGTAGATCAACGTTCTGATAGGAACCGAAAAGAAGCTTGATTATCTAAACATATATTACTTTTACTATGCTATGTTTGACCTATTGAGGAAGTAGGATATATTATTGGGAAAATTACAATCAAGTCCCAAGCAAGAGAAAAAATGAAAAAATGGTCTCAAGAACTTGTCAATGTTGCCCCTGGTGTTGTTAATGACCCACTCTTGGAGTTGTCCATGGAACCATTTTTTCATTTTGAGATTTCAAAGGACAATTTTTTCAATTTTTCTCTTGCCTGGGACCTTACTGTAATTTTCCCTATATTATTTTGTATGAATCTTTGTTCCTTTTTAAGCCTTCTACCTCTACTAGTATTAGATAAATTCTGAGGTGCAAGCTGTGATTTGAATCCCTGAATTGTTGTTATTGATACATACGTCGCTTATCATTTAAGGTTATTTATGAAGATCTCCCATCGAACTTATGTGCAATAAGAGATTACATAGAGAACAGCGAGGCATCCAATTCATCAGAAGAGAGTGGGGAGGAAAGCGATTCAGCGTATCAAGTCTCTGAAGCAGATGATGGATATAGTTCAGCTGAGGAAATTTCTAATGATGATGTTGAAAGTTCATCATATGAGCAAAGGCCTAGGGTTCCAGGCTTACAGACGGACATTGAAGTTCTCAAGTCTGAAGTCTTGAAATTTATTTCAGAACATGGGCAGGAGGGATTTATGCCAATGAGGAAGCAGCTGCGTCTGTATGGAAGAGTGGATATTGAGAAGGCTATAACTCGAATGGGTGGTTTCCGGAAGATAGCAACGCTAATGAACCTATCTCTAGCTTACAAACACCGCAAACCAAAGGGTTACTGGGACAATTTTGAAAATTTGCAGGAGGAGGTAGGGTGCTGAATTTCCAGATTTAGTTACCTGATTACCCTTGACTTTTCTTTAACTCATCAGTATATTGAAACCATGGGACATCATTGCAGTTTTTTTTCATGATATTCAATTCTTGTAGTTGTGACATAATTGACACCTCTGATCAGAATGTATACTCCATTTCTTTGTACAGATTAGTCGATTTCAAAGGAACTGGGGAATGGATCCTTCATTTATGCCCAGTAGAAAGACATTTGAGCGTGCAGGTAGGTTCAATATTGATTTCACTGCTTGGCATAACTCTTATTTTGCTTCCTTTCAAGTCTAGGGAAGAAAGATTCCCTAGCAGATTCAAACCATAGTTATATCAAATTCAAAACTATTACCATTGGTTATATAGGCTTCCTCATTTCTCATTTTAACTGAGAAGACATGGAATTTCTCACAGGTCGATACGATATCGCTCGTGCACTGGAAAAGTGGGGTGGCCTGCGTGAAGTTTCTCGTCTTCTGTCTCTTAAAGTGAGACATCGAAGCCGACAAGGTATACTTGCCAACAAGGACAAGAGAACTGATAATGTAGAATCATCATCTCATGTATATAATGAGAACAAGACTCCTTCTAAACCATGTATTGCTCAAGACACACACAAGTGGCTTTCAAAGCTAAAACATATGGACATAAACTGGGTAGAGTAAATATATAGCTCAACTGGAATCTCTCTTTTCACATTTTCATGATTCTTCACCTTGTAATTTTCCTCTGTTTTTTTTTAAAATGTTCTGATTTGGTCAGTTTGGGGTTGAAAGTTTAGGGAAGTATTTGCAAATGGTTTGTATCAAAAAGAGTGGCCAAAAAGAAGGGGATGTAATTGCAAATGGTAGCACTTGGTTTCACAGCTGAGGTTTCAACCCCTCTAATGAGTGTTTGAAACTTTGAATGGATCGATTCCAACCTGCAATGTATTTTTGTAATGCAGTTGCAAGTTTAAAAGAAATATTAAACATTAAAACTTCATTATTGAGATTGATTGCTTTTGAAATTTTAAGAGTCTTCTTTCTTGCGCTTTGGCTTGCGTGATTGTTAAGACATCATAATAAATATAAGTTCGCAATTTACCGCTAAAATAATGTTGGTCTCGTTACGGAGTGAACCAATATTGTTTAGACTTGAGAGTTTTAAGCTTTTTGTCAAAAAAAAAAAAATTTAATTTTTGATACATGACTTAGTGTGTTTGAAACAGTGATGGTAAACAATGACTTTTTAAAATTTGATTTTTTGCAATCTTATTTTAAGTAAAAGTCAGATTCTATAATACGATTTATATTTGGATTGACGGTTGCATAAATGACTTTTGTAAAAGTAAAACTCGTTTGGATTGGCTTCAGTATAAATGACTTTTGTGATAATGGTAGAGAGAGTGGATGGAAAAATATTTAAAAAATCAAGTAAATATTTAAAAATTATTTTAAAATATTATGTGCCATTGGAAAAATAATTTAGAGTGGGTGGAAATCAATAAATCAGTATTATAAATTTTGGGTGTTCTTTACTACTAAAAGAAAAAATACATTAAAGGTAAAATTTTAGTCAGTCTGTTAAGATTAGCTAACTGGGTAAGGGTTAAAAGCACCAAAAAATATTTTAAAGTAATTTTTGGAGTTGAAAAAGTACATTAAAGGTAAAATTGCAATCAGTTTGATAGCACACTTGATACAAGTAAAAAAAATATTTTAAAGGGTTAAAAGCACTAAAAAATATTTTAAAGTAATTTTTTGAGCTGAAAAAGTACATTAAGAGTAAAATTGCAATCAGCCTGATAGTACACTGGGTACAACTGAAAAAATATTTTAAAAGGTTAAAAGCACTAAAAAATATTTTAAAGTAATTTTTGGAGCTGAAAAAGTACACTTTTAAAGGTAAAATTGCAATTAGGGAAGAGTAATAGGCGGGTTGGGCAGCCTGTGCCTAAACCCATAGCCCGCCCATTTAATTTTATACGGGTACGGGCTCAACCCATATAAATCCGTGTAAACGGGCTAGCATATAAATGGGTGGGCTGACTGGGTTACCCAAAACTCATTTACATTGAACCTATTTAATTTTTTTTTTTGAAACAAAAATACATAAGCATCAATCTATAAATCTAAATCCATGAATTTAAAAGAATATGTCCAGCAATAATCACAATTCATACAAGAAAAACCCAAAGATAAAGAATAAGTATATGAATCTGAAAGGTCCAAAGAGAAAGAACTCAAAATAAATTCTTCATTAAAGGAAAACTTTCTTTGGAATATGCATGTTGCCTTTTACAACATCCTGAGCTCTGTTCGACATCGGAGGTTTGCCCAATTAGTAGCCTAGCTTGCTGTCGTCTGATCTAGTGCAGCAATCGCTATTGATGTGCTTAGTTTTGTTAGTCGCTGTTCATCCAGCTTTTGCCTTGCTCTGGAAATTGAGATCATAGTTGCGACCTTCGAGATCACAATTGCTCAATCTCATGTCGACGGAGTCAGGTGTGCCGGCCCTCGACGTGGTACTAGTTGGTGACGCCGTAACAATGAAACACTGAGACTGAGACGAGTGACTACTGATGACAGATAGTTGTGATGGTGAGAGTGTCAGAGTGAGATTGAGTTGGGGACTCCGGGACTGGGAGGGAATGATTGAGTATGAGACTGAGACAATGAGCAATTTTTTTTGGGTCAAAAAGTTGGGGATTAGGTAATGAGTACGAGACAAGGAGTAATTGTTTTTTGGTTAAAAAGTTGGGGAATGGATAATGACTAATGAGTACTTATGTTTTGTTTCAGTGAGTGGTGTAGGAAAGGACATGTAAGGCTAATAAAAAAAATTTTTAAATGGGTGGGTACGGGCAGCCCGAAGGTGTGCCCGTAGCCCGCCCATTTAATTCTTCAATGGGCGGATTGAAACCCACCCCATCATGGGTTCATTTTGGGTGGGCTCAAATTGGCCCAATTAGACTGAGTTATGGGCCGGCTCACGGGTTCTGGGTTTCTTGCACAGCCCTACTGATAGCATATTAGATACAACTAAAAAAATATTTTAATACATATCGCACCAATCAATAGCAAAAAGCACTAAAATGCAACTTAAATCTTTCGTGCGTTTCATCATGGATATTCTCTAAAAACCCAATTCTATGATCATTGAACCAAACACTCCATTTTTCAAATACCATAGACAAACGCATGAAAGCCCACAAATTGGATGAATTGGCCTACAAGGCGCACCGTCAAACATGCACTTAATAGAGTTTTAATATTATATCTAGAATTATATGAACATGTGGAGGATACCGAGAGTCTGTGGTAGGTTGAGACTATCTTGTGTAAAAAAAAGTAATTACAAACAATGAAAGCATGTAATAACAAAGAATGAAAGCATGTATAATATGTTTTGAAAAATAAAAAGATACTAATCTAGTTACTATTTTACGAAGCATTAACAAGTTTTTCATTAAAAAACAATAGCATAAACAAGTTTTTCATTAAAAAACAATAACATAAACAAGTTTCATATATGCCATTATAGGTCATGGATATCTATTTTCTAATTATCTATTGATTAAATTTATTTCATTAAATCTTTAAAATGAAATGTAACTGGTTGTCTTAAACACATTTATCTTAGCAAGAGTAAAATGAAATATAGTGTGTTTAAAGGTTAGATATGCTAAGGAGTGTCACAAATAAATCTTTAATATATAGTTATTATGCAATTTATAATTATATTAAATTGTAAATTTATGTGTTTAAAGAACGGCCCAAAAAATTATGTGATTAAATCTTCTTTTGGGGGCGCACAAAAAATCTTCTTTTAAATGACTTACTATTCCAGCTAACTTTACTTTTGTTGCCCAACTGAGTTGATAGCATTTTTCCAGGCAATTTTACTTCTCTTGAAAGCTGTTGGAAATATTTTGAAAAAAGAAAAAAGTAAGCGTTAAAATAAGAAAACTTAAATGAAATTCATAAATCTTGTGTATGTAAGAGAGTGGAAAGGAAAAGAAACCCAAAAGTATTAATAACGCCAGAAAGTAAATTAATAAAATTAGTTATAACCCCAAACAAAACGCAGTCTCGACCGGGAGAATAAGCAGATCCATTTTTTTCCTCGTCGACGAACAAGCACTCCACACTTTGTCGAGCCCACCGTCGGGCGCCGTCCACCATTGTCAGCCGTTCGTGGTTGTTCTCCGGCAAGTATTTTCGAAACCTAGGGCTTTACAGATTGAGTTTAATTTTTTCAAATTTGATTACTTGTTTTCTCTTGAATGGTGTGTGATTGGTCATTATACTTCTGCCCTCTTCATTTGGATTCCTTGCGACTTATATGCTTTGGATCCTGTTAATGTGCAATGTTGGATTTGTTGTGTATTGGCATTCTGTTTGCTAATCTCTCTACATTAGCACCGATTCAGATAATTCTCAAGGTATTTGTGATTCATGATCTGGTAAAATGACTGGGATTGATTTGTGTCTGGCAATTTATAAGCATGAGTTTAAACCATTTCCTGCTGCTTATTGGTCTGTGAATTAAGAAGCTATTGTCGGAAACAATCAATTGCTTACCTTATTCACTCTAGGCAACACTTTTTATGATCATAAAATTCAAGATGAAATAGGAAGATTATAAATTGCAAGATTGTTATCATTTTTTATTCTTCAGTGGCTTGGAGGAGTTTCCTGAATCAATTGGATTACTAAGGCATCTTTGTTACAGTATCCAGAGCAAAAATTAAAAGGGTATGATATCAACTATGCATATTCCTAAGATTTCAGCATGGTCATCTGCATAATATAGGTCTGCCTATGTATATTATTTGGAATGTTGGGATGCTGTGACTTCTTTCTCTCCTTTTGTTTGTCACTGATGCATATCTTTACTCCAGGTAGTTTGCAATGGCGACCACTGCTTGTTTCATCATTGTTAGCAGAAATGATATTCCTATATACGAATCTGAAGTTGGGACTGCTACTAAAGTATGGCTTTTGATTTTGAAATGTAATCCTTTCCCCTCTAATTTACATTCCGGCAAATCATTGTCCATTTCCCAATTGTTGTGGTTGACGGATCACTTGTGAAGTTGTGCCTTAATGAAGTTATAGACCTTTAGAAGTTAACAACTGAGTGAAAATGTAATGAGGAATTCAGTTTACACTTCATTTGCACTGGCTGAAAATTTTGGTAATCTTTTATGCTATCCAATGACAGAGAGAAGATGCTGCTCAGCTGCATCAATTTATACTGCATGCTGCTCTTGATATTGTGCAGGATCTTGCATGGACTACTAGTGCTATGTGAGTGAAACTCTGTTATTCGTGATGTAGTTACAAAATTGGCTGTATGATTTGTGATTGGAGCTTTAAGTGTATTCTTTTCTAATAATTCATTTGTCACTCCACATTCTTGATGCAGGTACTTGAAATCAATAGACAGATTTAATGATCTGGTGGTATCGGTGTATGTCACAGCTGGTCATATCCTTTATATTTGGGAACAAATTCGTGTTTGATATTTTTGCCATGATAAGTAACTGATAAATACTGAATTGTAAGGACCAAGTGATACTTGTCCATATACCTGCATCAATACCTCTTCCCATTTCCTTCAATCCCTCCCAAAAACAAACGAGTCAAGAGTAAAAGACCTTTTCATTTTAGCTTGTAGCTTTCTCTTCATGCGTGCTAGTTTTGTTTGATACTTTCCTTGACTTTTCATACATACCCGCTTTATGTTGCTTCATGACTCTCGGAATGATGATGGCATTAAGAGCTTTTTCCAGGAGGTGCACGAGCTTTACATAAAGGTAATACCTCCCAACACTGTGACAAATATATTACTTCTCCTTGCTGCATTCATTAATTGGGTTTCGAATATCAAACCGTTTTCTAATGTGTTCTACAATTCAATACTTTTCTTTGATGTGGCATTACGAGATCTTGTTTTAGGATTTTACTTTATGTATGATATATTTAGCTCTCCGATTAGTCTTGTGGGTTTATTGACATTCGGTTGACCATATGCTGCTACTCATTCCAACTGACACATCTATTTTTTCATAATAAAAAGTATGCTTATTGCTCAATAACTAGCTACATTATTTTCTTGAATTTGACATTGAATTAGTGCTTATTTGGGAAACCCCCAAACCATGGTCAGAAGTCCTTTTTCACATACTTACCTCGTAAATTGTACAAACACTTCTAAAAAGCTAAAACAAACAAACACTTGAGCATATTCTCTTTGATGGCCCAAAAAAACATATCCCTGGCAAAATAAAATTCATGATATATATTATTCAGATGAATGCCGAATTCCATTAAAAGTTTAAAAAAATGCCGTTCACCTGATTTATTATTCAAGGACTCTATCATCTACTTTACTCATGAGAATGAATCCAAAATAGGTTCCTAACATAGTTTGTCCTATATGCAGATATGATTGACCATCATCTTACCAGTTAAAATTGCAAAAATGTCGTTTTGACTAGTTCATGCTGATTAGTATAAACTTGATTTGTTTATGATGCGTAGTATAAAAATACTCAACTAGCTCTCTTCATCAGAAACTTCCATTTCATGATTTTCGAGATGAGATTCGTAAAGTCATCTGTTCGTTTGGGGAAATTTGCAGATTCTTCTTAATCCCTTGTATTTGCCTGGCTCTCGAATCACATCATCACATTTCGACACAAAAGTACGAGCCCTTGCACGAAAGTATTTGTAGAAGCCACCATTGAGCTCTTGTGGTCCAGAGGGACAACTTGCAAACTCATAACTTTGCTGCTAGAGTCCCCCGTGTTCATTCTTAATTTACATGAAATAGTTGTATTGCATTATCGTTGTGTTGTTATCATATGATTTGGCTGTAAGGGTAGCTTTTTGCTTGCTATCAGTAACATGGTAGTGTTGACTTTGAAGTGAGCATGGATAAAAAGATGCTATTGTAGTGGCATCCATTTGCAGTACACATTAAATTTGAGTGGCTTGGTACTTGCAAAGAAGATGCTAAAAAGCCTGAATTGGGATGGCTCTAGTTACAACAAGAACTTGTTGGTACCTACAAGCACCCTTTCTGGTGGAAGGGGTTTTAGCTGTTCAGACATGAGACCTCGAGTTTGTGTTTGTATGAATACAAAAAACATTTTAGGAAGAACTACTACCAAATGGGGACAACTATTGATTTTGACCCACCACCAAATAACTATTTATTTGCACCCATTTTGATATTCATGAAAGTAATCAAAGACCCGTTCTCAAACTTTTTGCTTTTTAATGTAATTTAGTTCTTGATGTATAAGATCAAGCTTTAATCAAAATGCACTGAAGTTAAGGGTTTATTATTTTTAATTTTAAAATGATTATAAAGTCTTCAAGAATTTATTATTACATTTTAATAAAATATTTAACATTATGTTTTTAAAATTGAGACATTAACTATAACAATTCTAATTATAAAAATATCTGGAAAACAAGTCCCTGCAGAGGGTCCAGATCCATCCATTTGAAGGACAAATCATATTTTCAAGTTTGACAAAATTTTAGTATAGATGGTTTCGTCCTAACAAGGAAAATTGCCATACAATACTTCACACTCTCAATTTCTCAGCACCATCAAAGCTAAGAAAGACTCGGAAACAGAACAATGATACACTTAATTCTATGCATACAGTAATAAACAAACAGTTTTAAACTTTAAAAGTGTTTCAAAAAGCAGCTGTGTGTGATTGTTCAGACTTGATAGCCGTACCTCTCTCCGTTTTTGAATCGGATCAAATGAAGGTACCTGGATCTTGATGATAGAAAGAAGGTTGCAGGGCGCTTAATTTGATATCATAAACTCTAGAGTCGGAGATGCCATCCCAGGACTCAAAGGGCAAAGAACAAGCATAACCAATGTGATTCCCACACTTGCGACAAAGAAGCTTCGTTCTTCGCTGAAACAATCCCCAGGATCGCTTTGAATTGAAGAAAGGTACCCATCGAAGCTGTTCGACTATCCTGAATCTGCTCTCGTCCACGGAGAAGAAGGAGATTAGGCCTCGCTTTATCGATTTCTCATACCTAGTATCAATGGATGAAGTGTTGCGATTGCACGAGTTCAAGTTCAGCTGATACCCACACGATCCGCAGCTGCATCAATCAGAAACAATCAGCTCGCATCACAACTTACTCGTTTCAACTTCACAGTAATTTTCTATGCATAAGTACCGATATTTGAGAAACGAAATCCTTTCAGAAACCGCAAGATATGAACCGCATTCATTAGAAGCAGCTCAGATTACAAATTTCTCTGAGTTCGACAGTAATGGAAGCAATGCTCTGAAATAAAGAATTGTTTTACGCTATAGAGTGCAAATCTAAACATATATATATACAGGAGAGTTAGAGAGCGAAACCTGTAATTGACGTCTCTGATGTACGAAGACAAGTGAAGTTCTTGACATCCCTCGAGCATATCGCCGGAAGCGATCATCGTTTGGGTGTCTGAACTGGGTTTCAGTTCCGAGACGCTTCCATTTTATAATGGAAACTTCATAAAGGAACAAGAAGCCATCGGTATAACGGTCACAAACAACGCAACAGAAGAGCGTGCTCAATGTGGGTCGATCTGGGCCCAAGTATATTGAAAGAGAAAAAGTTTTATTTAAAAAAAACTGAAGTTAAATATTGTAACATGGACCAAAAATGTTTGTTTTGATATTGTAAACTTCTATTATCAATTGTGAACAAAAAAACCAACCGGTGTAGTGGAAGGGGTTGGTCCCTCATAACGTGACGAATTAATGTTAGAATCTCTATTGGGAGATGTGCCTACATTTGTGCCCAACTGCCTCTAACAGGATTGCCTCTAATAAAATGATACATATACTTAGTAAAAAAGATAAAATTGTGAATGAAAACCTCATAGAAAATAATTTTTTGTGGAGTGACGATGCCAAAGAAAGATGATATTATTTTTATGCTTATGAAAAAGATGGTGTTTTTATTCATCGAATTCATTTTAGTATTTTATTACAAACTCTAATAAGAATTTTTAACATAAATTTAACCAGGGAAAATATACCAACCTGAAGACTCGAATTGTTAACGGAAGTACCTCTTTTATTTAACCGCTATGTTGAAAAGAAAGCATTTTAGGTGTTTAGTAATGGCTCTCATAGGATGAGCAGGTCTAATATTGGGGTTATAATTGCAAGCATGAACAGGAAACGAATGCTTCCTGCCAATATAGACAAATTCGAAATAGGAAAAGGTTGTTGAAAATTAGATTCCTACTGTGGAGTACATTTTGAGGGTTGCTGCTTCCCTTGCTTAAACACGGGGTAGTCAGAATTTGGCCGCTGTTAACAAATAAAGAGAAACGACTATGATATTTGCAGTTTCTTTCTGAATTATGTTCTTCGTATACAATGATCTGGTGCACGAAAAGGCCTAATTTTATAGCACAAATGGGCAAGAGATGAAGTAATGAAGAATAATTGAGATTAGGCAAGCAGAAACATTCTATAATATTACACCTGAAGTGGAACTTTTTGCATCCCATTTCTTCAATTTTCTAGATTAATCAAGGAAAACGTATTGCATGCTTTTCACTACCTTTTGCTTAGTTCTTGAGCCGTTTTTGGGTTTTAAACCCCACTTTGAGACGGCCTCCATTGTTCAACCTCACACCCCGGTGACGTCGAAGCATCTTCCACCAATGAAACTTCTTCCTATTGCCACGTTGGGGATTTCTTGACCCTTTGATCCTAACAACCTTAGAAGGCTTTCGTTTCTTAGAATGTCTGATGTGTCTCAGAATCCCTTCCACAAGTCCATGAAACTGCCCAACCTGTTTTCCATGTGACACTTTTGCAATGGGGCCGCCTCCCCTTGTCTTCTCAAGTTTTCCATTTTCCAGCAACTTGTGCTTGTTTTTGCTATGGAAGATCCTCTTCCATATTGAATAACTATGATCAGCCTTACTCATTTTACCATCATCTTCATCGTGATGGTGATGATGGTGAAGATGGTGGTGGTGGTGAAAGATAAGTCTAAGCTTATTTTTCAGCCTCCTCAAGCGTCCAGTTGTTTTCTCAGGACCCCTTCTTCTATGCCAAGATCTGACAGAACTGGAACTTTCCATTCTATGTGAAGAGCCAGAATCATTTTGAGTATATGTATGACTACTCTCTTTTGAGCTATCCTCATATGTCTTGCTAGCCCTATCTCCTGGCGAATCACCAATGTCCTCCTCAGATTCACTACAACAAATGTCACTGCTTTGATTAGATGTCAAACGAGCAGGAGAGCTGGAGCTTGAACTTGAACTGAACTCTTCTTCTGATTCATGATGATGTGGTGATGAAGCTCTCATCTTATGAGTCCTTCTATTCCCCAAAACTTTCCTGTTTCTGTAACCATGAGGGGGCATTTTACGCTCACTGGATCTCCAGTGAGGTTGTGCTTGTCTTGGCACCATATGATGAAGTGGCTGCTTCTCTCTCCTGTGAGTCTCTGACTGAGCCGCTGAGTTTCTTCTGGATGGCTTGTCTTTATTTGTTGGACCTGCTGCTATGGAATTGAGAGGAATCCTAATCCCCTGTATGCATTCATTGGCCTGATTCAATGAGTGATCATTCCCACTCGCCAACCGATTTAAGGACTGAAATCTGTCTGCCATGGCCATGCTCAGTGCTGGAGGTCGAAGTCCATTCTGGCTTAGCAAATTCTCTCCTCTTGAAGCCAGCAGGGTAGCTCTGCAAGCCTCATTTTTCTGGCTTCTTCTATGTGTTGTGATGTCATTGTTCTTTGCTGTGGTCAAATTTTCACTCTTACTAGCTAGTTGATTCGCCTGCTCATTCATTGATCCATTTCCATTTAAAAGAGACTTTCCATAACTAGGTTGGTTTTCTGCTATTCCTTCTTTTTTCTGTCCTATGGGACTCTCTGAATTTGTTATCCCATGCATGCTCTTGTTGCCTGCACCATTCTTTTTGGAAAATACTAAACTTGAGTAAAGCTGCAAAGCCAATATACGAGATTCAATTCTTTTTATTGCATTAAACAAGTCGCTGGAGTTGTCTCCCTCCTCGCCCTGAGCTTCAACCCTGCTCGAAGCACTTGGGTTGCTTTCAATTTCACAAACTCTATATGGTAATGATGTTTCACTGACTTCTCTCAGCTTACCAACTTTTGAGTCGAACGTGTCTGGGGATTGTTTTGAGTGGTCACCCACGTGAAAAGTGCTCATACTATACTTCTGTTCATGCTGACTACTCTTTTCAATAGGAAAAACGGGCTTCTCGTTAGATAAATTTGCTGCCTTGATTAAGTTCTGCTGCATTATACCGCTTTCTTCTTCAACATTGACGACTGCTTTTCTTATTGCTTTTCCTTTATCAGAGATGCTACACTTAGATAGCCTTGGACCTGCTTTCTTAGCTGGTGACCTTGATAGGGGTTGTTCATCCTTTTGTGAAGGAAATCTATTGCGTGTTGGATATTTTAGAGAGCAGTGAGAACTTTTGGCTGCTAGCAGAGGCCTTAATCGGAGACTGGCCACGGGCTGAGCAGTGAACAGTGTCTTGGAGATACCAGCTTCTGTTGCTATGATCTGTCAAGTAAGCACAAAGGAATATAAATCAAACCATAGAATTGCTTTTCGTATTCCTGCATCCTGCCTTTATGTTCAGGTTCGTGCAAGTGAAATCACTATAGAATAAGTTGTTTCCTCGTCACAAAAAAAGTATGCTTTCTTCTTTGAAGAGAAAATAAAAGAACAAAGATGAAAAGAGAAATAAATGAACTTTTCTGCAAATAAAAATTATGATCTTCCTGAACCTTTAATATAGTCTCGAAAACCCTTTCAGATGCTACTTCCAGCATATTTTTCAGTAACTCTTTAGCTCTCTCAACCAACTGCTCAAAGAAAAAAGAATAGAATATTGAAGGAGCTGGTTCTTGGAGTGCTTTAATGAGCAATAAATTTTAAAACAGAACTAGCTTTGCAGAAATAGAAGAATAACAAAGCATATACTTTAAGCTCTCATAAATTGTCGCACAAAATTTAGGTTCATAGCACTCAAACACTAGTATAAAAGATAGAAAAAAATCAACCCAAGAAATCATCATATTGTAGTGCTGTCGTGGCCAAATAAATGAGAGGAATGATCCCAAAAGGTTCATAGAAGAAAATAATGTTAGGCAACACATCACTTTAATTGAGATCTCTCCCATATATCTGCCTCAAGTGAAAATGAAGCACAATGTAAAAATAAGAACTTAAGAGTCAATTAGCATTCTGTATAGTGTGAAAATATTAGTCATCTAAATGTCCAAACCTATTAGAAGTCAAAAGTGTTCATCAGAAAATGGAGGAGTTAGCAAGGGCAAGGAGATGTACTTTAAAAGGAGGTAAAATTAAAAAATGTCCGGGGAAAGCACAGTAAAGAGAAGAGAACCATTAAAGGAAAAGAACACTCACATCCTCTGAAGTTGCATTTTGCAGGCCAAGGCTATTATGTTCTAGGAGCCTATACAACAGTCTCATAGCATGGAGATTATTTTCTGCTTCCTGAAGTTCCATCTTTCTTCATTAAAGACACCTAGGAACTGGCATGAGCAGAACAATCTTTAAAATCTAATATGACACAGAATTATGGGGAATAACGAACACTTATATTCAACAAATCATACAAACAGTAGCACTGCATCAAAAACCTTATCTAGCATTAACCGCGACCCTCTCTTCCTGTTAATTAAGCAAAGACACAATCCTAATCATATTATGCAAGATAATATCCCCGTTTTCTTTACCATTACAAAAGTCAAACAACGATAAATAACTTCTCCCGAATTTGTGAAATTATCACGTTGCTACACAGTCTCCATCAACAACAAAAATCAACAGGCGATACAGACTTAACAGTTAGACAAAAAATTTTCTAATTCCTTTATACTGTATCTAATTTTAGACTGAAGGAAAGAACAGAAAATCATACCGGTGGTCCAGATAGGGACGGTGCCTTTGACTTGGGAGTGAAAGAAGAAGAAACTAGGGTAGGGATGAATTGGGGATATTCTATGGTTATCACATGCGGATAAAATCAAATGCGAGTGGTAAAACTGTCATGCATAGCGGTGGTGTGAAGGGTGAAGAAGAAGAAACGAAGGCAAAGAGCAAAGTATCGAGGAACAGGAAGATCATGGAAGGAAGCGGAATCTACAATTGAATTAGAGGAAGGAGGGAAGGAGGTAGAGACGTTAATGGTTCTCTAAATTCAGTTATGCCAAGTTCCCAACCTCGTTTCGTTTATTCTGTCTCCGAAACGCCGAGGCATTTCCCGCCCCCGCCCCTTCAAAACTAGAAATAATTTAATATTTTGTTTAGGGTTAAGGGCCAAAAAAATGCCCAAAAACTTTTATAAAAAATGTATTCAGCACCACATATATTTTGAAAATGTAAAAATATTTATGAACATTTGAAATGGGAGTAAAAATAACAACACCGTTAAATTTAACCAAACATCATTTTTTTTGTAATGGGACTCACATATATGCATGTATAAAAAAGGTGTAGGTCCCACTACAAAAAGAAACGGTGTTAGGTGAAATTTAATGGTGTTGGTATTTTTACTCCCATTTTGAATATTCATGAATATTTTTACACTTCCAAAATATATGTAGTACTGGACATACTTTTAGTAAAAGTTCATGAGAGTATTTTCAGACATTCACCCTTTTGTTTAATACTCCTATAATTATTTGTGAGATTAGTGGCTTAGTCCTGCTCTCTTTCTTGCGTAGATTTTTTCCGTAGCTTGGTTAATTACTTAACTAAAAACATAAATTTATACTCTTCCAATGTTATTTATAAGGTAAAAAGAATTTATCAAAAAAAATAAGGGAAACACACTTGCTAGGATAGGCAAAAATCCTTTGCATTCTAAGTCTCGAGAGAGGAAAACCCTCATCAAATAAAAAAAAAGGAAAAAATATATTCTTTTTCGTATTTATAAATCACATTATTAAATTTTTCATATGAATGTATAATTTTATCTTTAATTGGTTATATTTTTTATATTCTTGAGATAGAGTGGGTGTTTGGCCAAGCTTAAATAAGGGCTTATTTAAAAAATAAGCCCGAATCACGCAAGTCGAGAAAAAACTCCTCTCACATACTTACCTCGTATACTGTGAATCACGAATTATAAGCACGTTTTGGACAAAAATAAGCCATTCCAAACACACACAGAGTGTATATTAAATAAGCAAAGTTAAAAATTCATTAAATTTTAAGACAAAGTTAATAAAATTTAAGATTTTTTTTAATCATGCTAAGATATGTTGGAAATGACTTGTGGTAACTTGGTAAAAAGGGAAATGGCTTATAGTAATCCCAAAAAAAAAAAAAAAAGAACCAGAGGAATATTTTTACATGTAAAAAAGAAAGTGTGAAAATTTGTGCCCCTTTCTAATAAATATATTACTTCATCCCTCCCACATAGAAGTGATTTAAGAGGTTTATTTTTTATTACAAATATAAAATTTTAATCTACTTTATTTTTTAAATTTATAATTTTTCTTGAACTATATCTATTTTTGGAAAATATTAAGAGAATTTTTATTGAGTGACACTTCTATGAAAATGATTAAAGAAACTTTTTTTAAATAAACTAACACATTTTATATAGATAACTAATTTAATTAATTTTTAAAACATCTAAAAATTAATTATGGGACGTACCATCGACATGTCAATTTTAAAATAAAGGTAAAATAATTACTAGCTAATTTAATTTGTTATAAGAATAGATAACTCTTGTAGGAGGCAATCTTATTCAAGACTAGTAATTACCAGTGTTCTGGAAACCGGACCGGACCGGCCGGTCCGGCCCGGTAACCGGCGAACCGGCCGGTTGGCCGGTCCGGTTCCCGGTCCGGTTTCCATTTTTTAAAAAAAAAAAAAAAATTTTAGTTTTTCCTTTAGAATTTCATACTATAAGTCTAAAATTTTCAATTTCTCACCGGTTTGGTCCCGGTTTAGCTCCGGTTTGGTCCCGGTCTGACCCACTGACCCTTAACCCAGTACCCCAACCGGTTCACTACCCGGTCCGGGTTTTAATACCTTGGTAATTACTATTAGTATTAAAGATAGGGTGAAGGTGCAATTTTAACAACAATGTTTTCTCTCAGGGGCATCTGGCACCATAAAGTTTTTTAGGGTGCTAAAATACACATAAAGTTTATAAAGTTGAACAATTTTACCAAAACCGTTAACTTGAAGGAAACGGACGTTATATGTGGGTCTCACACGTATTGTTTTAAAAAGGGTGAAGGTGCAATTTTAACAACAATGTTCTATCTCAGGAGCATATGGCACCATAAAGTTTTTTAGGGTGCTAAAATACACATAAAGTTTATAAAGTGGAGCAATTTTACCAAATCGTTAACTTGAAGGAAACGGATGTATATATGGGTCCCACATAGTGAATTTACTGCTTCTTGCTCCTGCTCCCCTCTACAATTTCTTACCCAATCTTATTTGTAACATGCAGCACTTCCTTTGAAATTTTTAACTATTCGCCCAACTAGTTTCATCTTTCTCATTGCTGAAACAGGTAAACTTTTTTTCCCCAACAGCGTTAATAATTTATATACGTTAGTAAAAAATAAAGTTAAAAGCTATCGGGTTTGTTCTGCAAATTGTGATATTCGTTGAAAAAGGCTTTCAAACCATGTTTTTCAGATGGAGCATTGAGCACGATGTAAACATTATTATCTACTGCTCTTTGTGGAATTATCCACTCAATAGAATGAGCAAGAAGCAATTGCTTTTTTTTATATAAAAATGTGTAGGACCCGCATATAACGTCCATTTCCTTTAAGTTAATGGTTTGGTAAAATTGCTCTACTTTATAAACTTTATGTATATTTTAGCACCCTAAAAAATTTTATGGTGCCAGATGCCCCTAAGATAGAACATTGTTGTTAAAATTGCACCTTCACTTTAAAAAAAATACGTGTGAGACCCGCATATAACGTTTGTTTCCTTTAAGTTAACGATTTTGGTAAAATTGCTCCACTTTATAAACTTTATGTATATTTTAGCACCCTAAAAAAATTTATGGTGCCAAATACTCCTGAGAGAAAATATCGTTGTTAAAATTACACCCTCACCCTTAAAGATATATTTGTTTCTTTTTTTAAGAAAAAAATCTGATATGGAGTTTGACATAGGCCTGAGTTGGAGCAATTTTAACTGAGTCAAGGTTCCTTTGCGCCACATCAAATTACTCGTTAACAGAAGGAACTAAAACTGCGAACGTCTGAAACTCGAGGGAGGATGCAATAGTCGATGGATTGAAATATCGCCATTTTCCCAAAGCAGAACTAACGGCGTAACATGCCAACGGATATTTGAAGACATTACAACATGTCAGTAATGCACGAGGGCATGACATTTGTGAGTGTTAAATAAAATGCCGAGATTTCGGCTTTACAAAACGAGATAAGAGTACATCTCTTCACTATCTCGGTATCTCCCACAGCTTAAACCATGGTGTTTACTTAACTAAAAAAAAAAAAGCTACTATTTCAGGGTATATCATTTTCATTGTCGCAAATAATTAAATTGAATCCCACATGGCATGTATCGCTTCCAAAACTAGCAACCGATCATTGCTTGGAGCGCTTCAGGTAGACCAACACGCCAATACCAGTTAGAACAACAGCACCCGCAAGAATACCCGAGCTTAAAGACAATACACTGCTCTTCTGTGCTGTAGCAGTACCAGTTTCTGGTGTTATCGATTTACTTGCATTGGCAAACTCCAAATGCAACCTTAGCGCCTGTTACAAGATTACCTGAATCATCAATTCATAGAAGGCTAATCACCAAATGAAAGAGCTAATAAAAGCATACGCATGTTTACCTTCACTCCAATTGATCTAGCATAGTTAACAGCAGCAACAAAATCACCATCGGTTTCAAGAAGAATTTTATCACCTTCATCATCTTCATACTAGACACCAACAAAAATAGTCAATACTATATCTAATGCATATGCCACAAATATAAAAGGAGGAAATTAACTTTGCATTACACACCATAATCAGAGGACGTTCTCCATCGGTGGCATTACCAATTCTTTGCATGATAACAGACACAAGTTCCTCTAAATGTTCAGCCCCTGAAAAACAGATTTAAAAACACTTGCACAGAGCCTATTAGAGAATTTCAGATGAAGTTTCCAGCAAGGTCAAAGGGAGCGGGAGGAAGTTACAGAAGTACATGACCATGATCCAGATATCAATGCACAAGAACGTTAGTTGTAAATATCCGTTAAAAAAGACAGAATAGCTTAGTCCCCAAGTTCTTGCTATGTTTTCTTTAAGCAAAATAGTCACTCACCACAGCTTAATCGATGTACACGGCACTTGGGATCCTCAAATTTAAAGACAAACGAATTACCAAGGCCAACAGATGGATATGTTGACTTTGCAGTCTCTGCAGCTTCTGAAGCCATGAACCCAGAGACATCACTGCATTCAAACATATCACATGCTGCTTTAAAGAACAGATCATATCTTATTTTAGAACAGCAAGTATAGTACCACAGGTTACCTATGAGTGTCATAATCATCCAGGGGGTCTAAAGCAAGTGCAGAGTCCCAAAATGTTTGCATTATTGTGTTTGCCACATCATTAACAGCTCCAGAGCTACTTTCAACCTATAAAGCACACAGAATAGTAGTAAGAAAACATCACACGTATAATTGTGCCAACATCAATATTCATTATTTTCTATAACTGCAGCGCAGTATATCAAATATTCACTAGTGGTTCTAAATACAGAACATAATATATACTTCAGTGCTGCTACATAGTACAATGCACGTCTCAATCCTCAAAGAACTTGGACATACTAAACAGTTAAAAAAACCATTACCACAATGAAGCAAAAAGTGGGATGCAAGGTTTAGTTTAGGTATATAGTGTAATTGGTCGACAGATCAAAAGAAGATCCCACAAAAAATATTTTGACAGTTCAAGCAGCCAAATCTTATATCATGATAAAATATGAGTGGTGATTCTTCAAATAGAGATGGAGATACCAGTACTGCTATAACTAAAATTAAATGGGGAGGTTGCTTCCAAATTTGATGACCTTTGGAAGGAAAAAATCAATAAAATCACGAAAACTATGACAGCACATAGAAAATAGCATTAGACATTTACCATTTAAGAAAAATGAAATAGAACTGAGTCAAAACTAGATAATCTCCATCCAGATGGTAATACACGATATTGTAAGAATGCCCATTAAAAGATAGTTCCTAAAGACTCTTTGAAAGGGACATTAATGCCAGATGATGAGAAGTCCCCCTTCAGCAATGCACGGCCATCAATAAGAGGCAGGCAAACAAACTCTCAAGCAACTCATGCCAGATGCTATCTTTATAGAGACTGTAAAATAAATGCATTTCCCCTACTCTATTCATTATTATTTACAGATGCTTCAGACAAAAGTTACCATTGAAATTGCAGCATGAGTTATCTGCAAAACATCCACACAAGCAGTAACATATCCATCTGCACAACAAATAATATCACAAATGATAATTAATACCTACAACATTAAAAAAAAAAAAACCTACGATATGAATAAAGCAAAGCTCACCTCTGTCCACCACAGGAAGATGTAGGAATTTTCCATCATGCATCATATGCAATGCATCAAGAATTGTTGTCTCCAACGATGCACGTTCTGGGTTTGGAGTCATTACCTGATTGTGAGCAAGAGCGGAGGAGGAGGGGGAGGAGGAGGGGGAGGAGGAGGGAGGGAGGGAGGGGGGAAGAAGGCATAAGAAATCAATTGCAAATCTCAGAGCTAATATCTCAGAATAAACCCTTTTTCAACTAAAGTTACTTCATATAAAGATAAAATGAGAACAACCTTTTCCACTAGAGTCAACTCAGGAGACATATTTTGAGCCACAACCCGCATAAGGATATCCTTTGATCTGCATGAAGGATTTACATAAAAATAAATTATACAAAAAGCCCAAACTTTAGTTCACAATCACACATCTTACAAGGACGTTTCTAGCCTCAAAAACATGCAGTCAGGAATGTTATTGAAAATTAAGAACTTCAGAAGGAAAATGTTAATGATTACGTTAGTATCCCCTGAATCTTGTTTCCTGCAACAACAACAGTTGAATTAACACGCAAATCGCGCATCTTTTTAGCTGCTACAGAGACAGGATCTGATGCTGATGAAATAGCAACCCTGGAAATACATAAAGCTACAAAACTTGGTGAGGCATAGCTTGGTAAGACATACAAGAAAGCATAAATATGGTGTGGAAATTACTTTGTATGGTCACCAACAATTGTTGACAGTGAAGGCTTAAACATGCGCTCCCTCAATGTTTCTATGAAAGCATTTGAAGCTGATTAAGATCAAAATCAAAACAGAGCATTAGCATCATTACAACATAAAGGATAAAGATGACAACAGATGTAAACTTCATTCTGATCTCATCAATTTTGTATCAATAAAACAATGTGAGGAGTCAAAAACATTTATAGTAGAGAACTCTAACCAAACAAAGAAAAAAGGCAACCTAATGCTACATTCTAACAACCCCTCAAGTTAGAACATATAACCAATGCACCAAGCTTGTTACCAAGTATGCGACCCCAGAGATTGAATGAACTGCAATTAATTTATTTGAAATTTTGAATATAATCAATTAAATAGAAAAAAATGCAAGGAAAAAAACAGAGACTTCTATCCCTCTTCACATGTTAATTTAAACATTTCTTTACTACTGGTTATTTTGTCTCATTTTGTTGCCAAAAAGATTAAAACAAATAAGCTTTTCCCGTGCAAACAGCAACATCAACCTCTCAATTCAACATTTAACGCTTAAATACACTCAAATTTAGATAGAAGTTCACAAATTACATAAATTCAATCCCATAAGATGTGAATATAAATAAAGACAATCATTAACCAACCAGATAAACCACTTCCTCTCTGCCTTTCCACCCCTTCAACTGCAGCAGCAATGGCACTCCCCTGCTCAGCAGCCTTCTCCATCCTAGATATGGCATCATATAGACATTTGGTGATATCCAGCAAGGCAATGACTTCACCATTTTCCACAACAGGCAGATGCCTGAATCTACCTATTAGTTGGCGAGGAAAAGTTAATTATATCTCCATTAAAGAATTACTTTATTGTTCATAGCTTCATTGATTTGAAATGTAAACATAAAGAGAATCAATACGAAATAAACATCGACTCGATTCCTGCAACATAAACTAATTAAAGAAAAAGAACTAGCAGAGTAAAGAAGGAATCCTTTTACAGAAAGCAATAAGTCCTAAGTAGCATAGTGACATTGTCATTAAATATTATATTGTGCTCTGAGCAAAATAAATACCATAACTTCGATAGATATCATCTTGGGCCCCTTGAGAGGATGAAAAGTAACACCAAACAGAGAGGACAAGCCATCAACTTCACAAACAAATAGGAAAGTCTAAAAGTAAATGAACAGGACTGAACATATAAGGCAGACAATGCGCCAATACAATCACCAACAAAATTGAAGCTGCCAATTTAAGATCAAAAATTGAAAGGATAACTGCCTGCTCATTTATCCAGTCTAATAGCGTGATTAATGAAACAAAATTCAAAATGACAAAGTTGTCACCCACTTATAAGGCCCCAACAGGTTAGCCAGTGAAATTATTATTAGTAAATATATATTAGGATCAGCATATCCAAATCAAGTCATCAGCAATCCAATGACGTTAATAGAATCAACCTCATTAATATGTTGCAATAAAAACAAATATCTTAATGTTGAGATGTCAGGGGATTATAACATTCTCCACTATTTTAGCTACCAGAATGTTTTTCTCCTAACATAAAATTTGAAATAGAGAAACTCAAGACATGTCTTCTACAAGAAGTGACATCAAAAGTAATCTCCTCACTGAAGATAGTCTCTGTACACCAAAAATACTGTTCTATTTCTATATGAAGGGACCTGAGCAAGCTAAAAAATTGCTCTGACTTGTTGCAATGAGAGATCTGCCTTCTTAGTTAATTATCTTAAAAAACAAAAAGTCAATGCCAACACCTAATTTGAGAAACAATTAAAGATACTTAACCGCCAAAATTTGGCCATGACAGACCTAGGAGTTTGCCAGCAAAGTCTTTGTCTCTAATTATCATCATTAATGTCACAAGCCCTTTATGTATGCACGATTCTCATGCAATTAACCATGAACACAATAATAAAGATAACGGTAAAATGAAGCTAACCCTGAACCATCTTCTGAAGGGCTTCAAGAGCTAGTGAATCTGAAGTAACAAATATAGGATTCCGAGTCATTATCTTCGACACTATTGTCTGCTCTGGCCGCAACCCCTCAGCAATGACTCTAGCAGAAATGTCCTGGCCAAAACATAAACAAGCTTCAAACATTTCATAAAGAAAATATGTAGAAGCACTAATGACAATGGACAGAGTAGGAGGCAGACATTAGTAGGTCCTCCAAACCTTATCCGTAATAATTCCTGAAAGCAAAGCATTGGAATCAGTTAACAAAACAGCATCAACTCGGCGAGCTGCCATTCTTCTACATGCTTCAGACACAGTCGTCCCTTCAGGAATTGTGAGTGCTTTTGACAACCGAAGTTTCTTCACTGTCCTTTCTCCACCAACAGCCCTAGAATATTTCATCAATAAACCGAAATTAAACAAGAAAGCCAATAAAACAATAGACTAATCATCAGTATATGAAACCAGTCCCTTCTGCGAGCTACCCAGCGCAGGGCTGTGGCAAGTGGCAACACTTTTGAATCGCATCCGTTAACAGAGAAATTCACCATTTCTATGTAATACAAAAGAGTATGTCCTCGTTTGGGATAGCTTATTTTTTACTTATAAGTGCTTATAATTCATGATGTAGGGTATCCTGTAAGAGGAGTTTTGTCCCAACTTGCCTAATAAGTGCTTATTTTCAAAAATAAGTTATTCCAAACATAGCTTATATTGTTCCAAAAAAAAAGACCAGAACAAGAATATTGATCAAGAATTGATAATAGAAGCTCAGAAACCTACGGTTGCGAAGGCGGAGAAGAAGGTTTAGTGGCAGCGCCATTTCCATTGCTTCCATTTTCAAGCGCAGCAGACTTCCTGGAAGCCGTAGATGGTGGACGCTTGAGGCTAGAACTGCTCCTTCTGGAACCAGAAGGAGGAACTTGACTACTCATTTTTCCACAGACTGAATCTTCTGCTCGGAGTCTAATCAGCGAGACGGAGAGAGGGAGATAGATTAGGGTTCTTCCCCCTCCACGACCAGCTGTGGCTGTGGATGACGACGCTGTGGCTTCCACGGTTCAGCCCTCTCTCTTCTTCCATCAGGAGAAAAGAATAAATTTTGATTATATATTTTACAGATATTTTTTCCCACGCCTGAAAGGTTCAAACCATTTTATTATTATATTTGCGTAAATAAAAGAAAAGAAAAGAAATCGCATTAAATTTCGACATTTGAAAATCATGATGGACTGTTTTGGATTATCATAAGCCCGCCCAAGGGATGCCAGGTGGATGCTTCGCCCCCTCAACCTCCGCTTTAGGTGGTGGTTTGTGCTTCTCGCTTTGTGGCGACATTGGATTGGCGGCCTAGGAATCATATCGATATTTTATATGGCCCAGAAAAAATCATATCGATATTTTATATGGCCCAGAAAAAATCATATCAATATTTTATGCTTATGGTAAAAAATTGTTAAAAAACCCCGCACACTTAATTCTTGTTCAATTGTATTTAAACTATTTTAAATTATAGTTGAAGATATTTACAAAAACGTTACACAAAGTCATTCGAGGGTGATGAAAAGAAAATAGCAGATGATTATAATTTTAGTGTCTGTTTGAGTTGGTTGTAGAAACTGCTTATCAACACCCGTCTCCGTTTTAATGATCGAAGATTAATAAAGATAAGATTTTGTGGGCATACAGAAAAGTACAATTATATTGATAAAAATATTCATTTACAATCCCAACGTCATTCGTCAACAAAATACAGAAATATAGCGGAAATTCTAATGTTCACAGGATTCCCCAAAATATCTTAAACATAAACTAATTATAACCACCAGCCTTGACCTTACCTCGAGACACATACCAATCAATTCTCGACCTCTACTCCTTTGCCTTTTGATCCATTGGCACCCGCTAAAATGTTTATTTAAAAATATGATGAGATTCCGAAGAATCCCAGTAGAAACATGTCATCGTTCATAGAAAATGCGAAAAATAAATATGATATATACGCCAAGATATGCACCAATTAATGAACAATATAAACACATCATCATCATATATACATGTGTAAGGCCTAGCCCCACAATCTACATCGGTTGGATTTCCGCCAACTCCTAGTATAAGTGCACCTCTGGCACTAACTACCCCTCTCTAGGAAAATCATGTTGATTAATAAAACGCATTTATAAACAATGGCATCCACACAATCACATAACTATGGCATGATGTATGAAGGATAATATTCCTACCTCAAAGTTCTTTTAACCTCTTTTTAGTATGCATTGTAAAACATGTCGCTTCCGGCTTCCGACTTGGTCCTAAAATATTAAATGTACAAGAAATATGTTATAACCTATACAAGTATCATTTTAGACTCTTCCATAGTGTTTCTTGTGGTTATATTAGTCTATGGTGAAAATTTATCAAAATGCCTCCAGGACTCTGGCCCGACCCCGTCGTACCCGACCCGATGGCACGTTTTTCTAAAATTTTGACTAAGGCTATCCTAACTTATTTTTACCCAACGAATCCATTTCGAAGTTTGAAATCACCAAATTCAGTGTCAAATTATGAAAATACCCTTAATAGCCCCGATTTAGGGATTTTAGGGACGTTTTCATAATTACGCCTTTTCGGCATTTTCCAAAAAAGTGACCAATTGTAACCCCACCTATTTTTGCCTACTAAATCCAATGAAACCATCTATTTCATGAAAATCCAGCTCCTACCCCCAGAACAGTACTGGCTGAAAGTTTCTCAAAAAATGGAAAAAAATGGAGTTTTGTGTTTTAGCTTCCAAAACTTGTACTTTTCCACTTCTAATCCTTTATTAACTCATTTAAACACATTCTGACCATGATTCAAAGAAATTTGGGCAGCATAACCCCTTAGCATTAGGGCTTTTCCAAATTTACAACTCAACCAAAAATTACTAAACCAACAACAAACTTCAATATTAACTTCATACAAGTATAGATTTGAGTTTGGTATAGTTGCCTCTTAGGCTTCTTGAATCTCTTCACTCTATGCATCATCTCTCTCTTCTC
Source organism: Inga leiocalycina (assembly GCA_963242795.1). Classification (NCBI taxonomy): domain Eukaryota; kingdom Viridiplantae; phylum Streptophyta; class Magnoliopsida; order Fabales; family Fabaceae; genus Inga; species Inga leiocalycina. Next base: position 57,547,233 of record OY725327.1, on the reverse strand, counting down.
CTTGAGCTAACAATGTGTCTTCAAGATCATGGTTTCATGAAGAAACAAGGTTTAGAGAAAGGTTTCTTAACAATATCACAAGAAAACCTTAATGCCCCGTTTGGTATCGTGGAAGAGTTTTTGATGGAAATGGAAATGAAAGTGAAGGTGGAATTGGAAGTGGAACTAGGAGTAGAAGTAAATTTTAAAGTATGTTTGGTATGTTGGTGGAAGTGAGATAGAATTTTTTATCAATATATGTATTTTTCTTATGAAAAGACCAAGGCACCCTTAAACAAACAAAAAAATCTTCGATCCATCAGATTGAACCTTGCCACTTAGATTAAAGTTCTTGCCACTCAAGATTGAACCTGGGATCAAAGTTCTCACCACTCAAACTGAACCTCGATCCATCCTCTTCTAAAACTGGAAAAGCAGATCGGAAAAGGTAAAACCAGAGAGATCAATCGCGTCACCGGCCACAGCAACCACTGGTCAGCCACCAAAGAACAGCCATAATCCTCCATTTTTTTCAAAAATACCAGGCGTCAATAGTCTAATAAATCAAACGAAAACAAGCAAGCAAAGATAGATTGAGAGGTAGAGGTATTGATCACCGAAGAAGCGAAGAAACACCAGCTACCACAGATCGAATCTCACGGAAGGATAGGCTTTAAGGTAGACAGTGGTTTAGATCGAAGGGGCATAGAGGGAGAGAGGCACGATGGAGAGGGAAATAGCAAACAAAAGTTTCAGATTGAGAGGTGAAATCAAAGTACTTTAAAGACATGAAATCGAAATCGAAAGAAGACGAGAACGTCGTCACCATCGCAGTCGCAAATAAATGTCAGCACCTCTGCACATCCTCGAGGGGTTCTTCATTGCCATTGCAGGGAAGGTCGTTGAAGACGAGAACGCTTGAAGGCTGTGGTTGAGAGGTTGAGGGTATAATGGGAAAGTAAAATAAGTTCTAAGGAAGTGGCACCAGTTCTTTGGGGTGTCTGATGGAAGTGACTTCCATCAATTTTGATGGAAGTGACTTCCCTTGGGAAGTGACATCCAAAACACCAAACAAACATAAATCCCAATTCCACTTCCCTCCTCCTACTTTCATGCTACCAAATGGGGCATAAGGGATCAATTTCTTACCTTAAGATTTCCCTTCTTCCTTCTCCCTAGCATACGAGACCTCCAAGCTCTCTCTCTCTCTCTCTCTCTCTCTCTCTCTTCTCTTTCCTTGCTTAGCCGAAATGAATACATAAAGGGGGAGGGAAGTGTGTTTATTAATTTGACTCCATTTGCTTTCCCCTAACATTGAACTAGCTTTTTCTCCTCCCTTGGTTGGCCAAAAACGTGCTCCCTCTTATGCTCCAACTAAACCAAATGCTCTTCCAACTAGACCAACTTTATACTCCATCAAATACTCAAGTTCATCCAACCCTTCACTCAAGCTAATCCTTACCATGCCTTCATGTAGTATACACTCAACCTTGCATACATGTAGTATACCATTATCATCATGACTATGTTCATGAAGTAATTAGGCATGTGCTCTTGGAAATCAATTTTCCCCTCCATCCTTCTCATAATTACCATGTTCATATAGCATTATTTTAATGCAACTGGACATGTGCCCATCTTCATAAATCATAATCTAATCCTTTCTTCATATGATAATGACACTTGGCATCTTTAATTTCACAATTTACACAATTGCTAATACATTTTATTTTCAATTTTTGGAATAATGCTAATTCTGGCTGATTTTCTGCTATAACTTTGAAAAATCATAACTAATTTTGTAGACATCATTTAGGAGTGATTCCAAAGGCTATGAAACTCTTATTGAGTCTAGTTTCAAAGAAAAATATGGACTTTAGCAAGCTGGAATCATATCATTCCCAGATTTCATTTCTTTGACTTCTGCTTCAAAGACTTTTTAGATTTTTTGGACTAACTTCAAAAATTTATATCTTTTGGTACATAACTTCAATTGATTCATATAACTTATCAAATTAAAGCTTAGGATGTCTACTTTCACCCTGTAAAATTTCATAATTTTTGCACATCATTTGGTCTTCCAAAACCACATGACAAATTCACTGTCTTGCTAGCGATTTCAATGAAAACATTATTCAACTTTCAATTTTCAATATTTAATTCCTTTGGCATTAAATATTCATCATTTCATTAAATATATAAAATAATCACAATATACTCTTGATGAATAAAATTTGGAGTGTTACACCGCTTTTCTGCGTGATTTACTGCGTACAAGGTAAGTATGTGAGAGGAGTTTTATCTCGACTTGCGTGAACAAGCTTCTCAAACGCTAACCCAAATATGCCCTTAAAGAATAAATATCTAATTTATAATATTGCATGTAAACGGTGGTTGAATTTATTTTGTTTTTTTGGCCAACAAACGGTGGTTGAATTATGGCATTGAGTGTAATTAACTAAAATGCGGTGTATGATAACCCTTAGATCATAGTAGTATCATGTTATCCTCAGCCCAAGTTATTCAGAAAACGTGGGCTAACGTTTCAAAAGGTTCAAGTGCAGTTTATAAATATCCATTTCTATATATTATCTCTTTCCTGTTTTTGACATTGATGATGACGATCACCCAAATAAGAAAATTAAATAAGGATTTACTTTTATTCTAGATATACAGTCTCAATTTATTTTAGCTCTAAAATTTGTATTCTTTTTTCCAAAACAACCCTAAAAATTGCACATACGAGGGAAATTTCTATCTAAAACGGTTACAATCCACATTATTAATATTTTAAAGAAAGCAATACTCATTTGTTATAAATATTTAATTTAAATAATTTTCTCAATATCTGCTAATTAATCATCAAACTCTTATATTAAATATAGGAAGGGTAATAATTTATTGACCTATTGATATGCTTGAAAGTTACATGGAGATGTTATGGAATATACACTTTCCTTTGCCTTTAGACAAGGGACACAAGCTTCGGTTTAAAAAAGAAAAAAAACAAGGGACAAAAGTCAAAGTTCTCCCTTTCATACAGCCAAACAAAATGCAGCTTCCTCTTAACCATGTACGGATTGTGCTTTAATGAAAATTAATCTGATTATTAAATTAGACAATATAGTACTTTGAGGATAATAAATTTAATCGTTGTTGAATTAAGGTAAACCCAATCACGACTAAAATGACATGATTTAATTAAAATAGATAAAAATATTTATATAGAACCCTAATAATAATATTTAAATAAAAATATTAATCCACAAATAAATGAGACATTCAAGTATAAACCACATATAATTCACTAAAACATACAGTTATTACATATTAAAACATAAATATGACGTATTGGATATTTCTTTTTTTTCCCTTATCAAATTGACATCGTTTTAGGTTCAATAATGAAAGGAGAAAAGATATAAAATCTAATATATAGTCAATCCATTAAAAATTCTTGATCGAACCAGTTAAAAGACTATAGTTCATCAATTTACTGGTTTGATTGGAAAATCCCAATTGAATTTTTTTTTTTTTTGAATGAAAGCTGGATTACAATACCCTATGAAAGGATACCAATAGAACACGTTCCCTAGGGGGAACGCTTGACAAAACAATCAACCATGATCACCAACCGCCTCAGGGAATGAAGGTGGTAGGTGATCAATGATAACAAAATTCGCGGACATGCTATAAGCTAATCCAGCCAAGGAGTCTGTCAGAGTATTTTCCTCCCTAGGAACAAAACTAAGAAAGACTTGTCAATCCTTAGATATCCAAAGTCTTCTATCCTCAATCACATCCCTAAAAGGATGATCCTTAACTGAGCCTCTAGTGAGAAGATTGATGGCCTCCAAGCAGTCTGTGAAAATCATAATATTTTTTAAATTCCGGTTTCAGCAGATTTGAAACCCCTGAATAATTGTAATGATCTCTGCTCCCCATGAGTTGTATAAACATTTCAATGTTTTTCATGGATGGCGTAAGTTATAGTTCATTTTGTAACAAAAATTATTAAATAGAACAAAAAAAAGAATATTAATGGGAACAGAGAATAATTGTGTATTGCGCTAATACCAATAAAAGTTCCAGAATATGAAATACGAATAAAAGTTGGGAGAATTATTAAAAAAGACCTCATTAACAACTTATTTATTAAATGGGATATGGGAAGATATCTTGTATATGGAGGGAAGATATCTGCACACGGAGGGAAGATTTCTGTACACGCATAGGGAAGAATTTTGCACACAAGAAAGATCATCTGCACATCAGGCAAGATATTCTGCACACATGGAAGATAATCTGCACGCGAAGATCCCATTTAACAAATAAGTTGCCAATGAAGGATTTTTTCACAATTTTCCCATAAAAGTTTCAGAATATGGAATAAATTTTTTCATTGGATCAAATGAGTGGCGATCGAATGTTTTCCAGGCTTTACTTGCACGTAAAGCAAAAATTGATTTCGTTAATTTCCCTTCTCACATTTTTTTGCTTTCTCCCATCCTCTCTTGCATGATAATCAGGAACCGTGTAAACATGGGGACTCATCTATAGACAAAATCATATTTATACCCCCATCTTTTATCAAATATACTTTTTGAGAAAATTTAAAATTTGTTTTATGAAAATAGCTTACCGGCCAAACCCAAATTTCAGTTATGGGAATGATCCATTTTATCATAGGAAGTACTGCTTCTTATCAACCGGATTTATAGAATAGCTCTTAAGTACAATGTCCTTTGATGCAAATAGAATTATTCAACTTATTTGCAAGAGTTGTGCTAACATTTTGTTGATAGAATAGTCCGTCTAATATCGTAAATAATACGTATAAAAAACATAAATAATAACTATAATAACAAAAAGAAAGAAAGACATGTAAAAATCATCTATATGAGAATCTTAAAATGATTCCTCCAAAATAACTTAATTCTTATGAAGTTGTTATAAACTATTTTGAAATTAAGATTTTTAAATAATGATGTAATCAGTTATGACTATCTTAGTCGTTGTTATATGATGAATAAAAGGGCTAATGCTTATTAAATTGTTTATTTGATTTCATTTTTCAAACTAAACGCATTTATGTATTTTTATTATAAAATTTAATCTCAAGCTTGTCTCTAAAAAATTTAGAATAGGCCATCAATCATAATATATCCTATTAAACCTTATGTGTCTACTGCTTGGTCCAAGTAATCATCCCATTAGAGCCATTTATCATTCAGCAGTTATCCATTTGTCACTAAATGCATAAAAAGGGGAAAAGGATCTCTCCACTTAATATGTGCTCGTTTGGAAGAGCTTATTTTTGGACAATAAGTGCTTATAATTCGTGATTCACGGTATACGAGGTAAGTATGTGAGATGAGTTTTTTCTCGGCTTGCGTAAATTGGGCTTATTTTCTCAAAATAAGCTCTCCCAAACATGCCTGATCAACCATTGAATCATGCTTTAATAGGTGTGATTTAGTGTGTGTTTGAATTAGCTTTTAAGATTTACGAGATAAGTGTGTGATAGGAGTTTTATCTCGGGTTGCGCAAGCTTAGGTTTGGCAAATTGCCAAACACTCAATTAATGCTATGTATTAAACAGTGTTATAATATTAAATATAATAAAAATCTATAATTAAACCTCAACCATTAAAACATTATCCGATGGTTAAAACACTAATTGAAGGGGAAATGGAGAGAAAGTTAGTGGAGAGACGCCTTTCCCATAAAGAGTCCACGTCATTATTTTAAAATCACTTTGTAGATCCATGAAACAATTAACCACCCATGCCTTTAACCTCATTGGTCATTATCTTGCTTTTTTAAAGGGTTAAGGAGTAAATTTACCAAAGAAGTTTTAAGGAATGAGTGTCTGACACAATTATATTTTAAAGGAGGTAAAAATACACACAAGGTTTTAAAAGTGGAGCATCCAACACAAAACTGTTAAATTTGACCGAACGTCATTAGTGGTTTTCTTCTCTAATAATTTAACGTCATTAGGTCAAATTTAACGGTTTTGTGCTAGATGCTCCACTTTTAAAACCTTATGTGTATTTTTGCATCCTATAAAATATAATTGTACCAGATACTCATTCCTTAAAACTTAATTGATAAATTTACTCTTTAGCCCTTTTTTAAACCTCATTGGTCGTTACCTTCCTTTTTCCCAATTGACATTAATTACAGTTTGAAAAAAGTCCCTCTATTAACATTTTCCCGTATATATATATGCACATCTGAACCACAATTTACAAAAAAAATTACCTTTGACAGCTAGTCGTCTTTTACTCCACTTCTATTGATTTAATTAAAGTGTGTGTTTGGATTAATTTTTAAGAATAGTTTTTACGATTTATGAGATAAGTGTGTGAAATGAGTTTTATCTCGGGTTACGCAAACCTAAGTTTAAAACCTAGATTTGGGAAATTCCCAAACACTCACTTAGTGGATTAGCTTTTTTTAATAGCTTTTACGACTTACGAGGTAAGTGTGTGAGAGGAGTTTTGTCTCGGGTTGCGCAAATCATGGTTTGAAACCATGGTTTGGGATGTTCCCAAACACACACTTAATCATGTTTTCAATACATTTATTAATTTTTAATTGCTAATTAATTTGTTTCACTCTTCAAAGCACGTTGATGAGTCTTTAATTTTCAAGATTCTCTCGTACATCTCTCGTGCTTTTCCTGTACTCAATCTCCAGATTTCAAATCCTTGCAGTATTTTTTAATATAAAAAAAAATCATTTCCCTCTTTTAAATTCACAACATGTCGCCCTTACCCTGACCAACGCCGTCTAACCCTAACTCATCACTAGTCGCGATTGCTTCTTCACATGTCTTCTCTTCATCATCTTCCTCTGTTTGCAACGAGCCTTCCGTCGTCATCTCTTCCTCACTGTAATTGCTTTCAATTTTTTCTGCAGATATCAAGATGATGGCAAGGGAACAGACTTGGCTATTTCTCTTTCCTTCCTCATATTTTTACATTCTCTTCCCTATTTTTCCTCCTCTTCTTCGAAGTTATTTTCTCTCTCATTTCTCCGACACAATATCAGCTGTGTTTGAAAACACGTTTTGGGTAAATAAGTCCTTATTACGTAAGTCAAGATAAAACTCCTCTCACATACTTATCTTGTATACCGTGAATCACGATTTATAAACACTTATTACCTAAAAATAAACTATTCCAACCGAACACATCATGTTCTTCATGTTCTTGTTCTGCCTATTAATCATTTTGCCTATTGTTATCCCTTTGTCATAGCTTAGGACATACGCAATTTTTGTAACAAATGAACGGCTAATATCACAGGGATATAAAGGCAAAATAAAAAAAAAATATCACGGGATATATTTAGTGTGTATTCATTTAGTAACAAATGAACCTTTTAATTAACTAAAAAATAGTAATGAGATAATTATCATATAATACAAATCTAACCAAGAAAAAAATCATATTACTGAACAAATTTATAAATAAATAAATTTTAAATATAATATCATTAACAAAGAACAGTCCAATAGATACAACCGAACATCCTTATATAACTAATCGTCCAATAATTAAAATGGGGTTAGATAAGATGTATGAAGTTTTTAGCATTAATTCCATAATTGAAATTTTATATTTTATATTTTTGGTCTTCACAAATAATTACAATTTTTAATATATTTATTAATAAATATTTTTTTCCTTAATCCTTATCCCTAATTTTCCCTTGAAATAGTTTATTTTAAAAAAATGTTTACTTATAATTGAGTGATAGGTACATGATATTGGCCACCATAAAAAATGGCGTAATGACACTAAATACAATAAATGAAAAATCTAAAAATGCCAATAAAGCTTTGAAATAATGTGGAAGATTTAGTGCTCATTTGGAATAGCTTATTTTTGGGTAATAAGTGCTTATAAATTGTGATTCAAGATATACGAGGTAAATATGTTAGAGGAGTTTTATCTCGACTTACATAATAAAGACTTATTATCTAAATATAAGTGATACCAAACACAGGCTTACACCCACAATTAAAAGTTAAAGCTGCCATTGGGAATGAAATGCGGCGACATTAATTGAAGATAGTGCTTTATTAAATAATCTTGTAGATATTATTTTATCAACACCATGTGTGTGCTTACACTGAACAACAATGGAGATAAAAGTTTTGGCATGGACGAATTCACACAAGGATTTCGAAAGGAGATATTTAAATTCTATTGAACATATTAACTTTTTAAATTGTATTTGCACTAATTTTTTTTATACAAAGTCATGCATAATTATATTTGACATACACTCTAAATATCTCAATATAGATTTGCAGATATTTTTTTTCTTATTTATTTTTCATAATAAGAATCTGCAACAAAATAAGATATTAAGATCATGGTATTATTGTTAAGATAATATGATTTCATATACTAATCATAATTATATTTTTAAGTTCCTAATTTTATTGCTAAGTTGCCCACATAATTATATTTCCCATTCCAATATCTCAATATAAATTTTTATAAAAATCTCTTCTAATATGATTTCGTATACTCGAAGTCTAATCAGATAATAATAAAAAAACTTATAATGGTATATTTAATATTTTTTTTTCATTTTAAATATTTATTTTTGACACTGTAAATATCTCAACATATATTTGCAAATCTAAAACGCGCTAAATATAACTTCATGCATGTCATTAATATTTAAAAGGTGATAACCAACACGCTGTTGGTTGAGGTGGTAAGGTGTCTCACTCCCATAAAGAGTAGAACAAAAGTTCAAATCCCGGGAAACACACTTATTAAAAGAGATGAGAACCCTTTACCTTTTTTAAGCCACAAATATTCAATCTTACATTTGAATTGCAAGATGAAGTTAGTTTACTTTCCATGGTTACCTTTTACAGTGTGTTTGGATGTTTTTTCAAAATCTAGGTTTTGAATCAAAACCATGGTTTGGTTGCCAAACACCCAAAATTTTTCCAAACCATGGTTTTGATCTCAAACCTAGTTTTTGGAAAAATCCATTTTTTTTTTACTTTTTCTCTTGTGTGGGCCTTACCCTCTCTCTCATTGGTCCTTTCTCATTATGTGGGCACCTCACCATAAAAAAAAAAAATTCTAACCATAATATCTAAATACTCTCATTTTATCAAAATCACTTTTTTTTCATAATCTATTCTGTTCAGAATTTATTCTCCAGAAGCTATTCTCCACTTTTTCTCGAGAAATTATTCTCCAAAAGTTAATCCAAACACACCCTTAATTTCAAGATTATTTCATGAATTTTAATGTCATCGAGTGATGTTTGAATCAAATTTAAGTTAGCAGCTAGAACTTATATAATTCAAGATAAGGAAAAAGAACTCATCCTTTGGTGGGATAATGGTGGCTTGTTTCTACATCGAAACCAACAAATCATTGACACCAGGTTCTAATTTGAATTAGTAACTGTAGGGTTTATGAAAAAACTGAAAAACCTGAACATGAAAATCCAAAGATTGTTGAAGATGCTGTTGAGACTTCACAGGAATCAAAGTTTTTATGAGAAATCGGCTTGTGAGGTGGAGGAGATAAAAGGTCTATAAATTCAGAGCAGAAGAGCAAGAACAATCAGCCCACTAGAAGAATTTGAGTTTGATCAATTGAAATGGAGATTGCAATGAGGGATTGAGATCCTAGTGATTCAAAAAAATGATCTGATTGAAATGGAGAATCAGATGCAATAGGGAAAAGGAGGAGGAGACAACATTTTTCTATAGCTTATTTTTAATTTAAATATAAAAATATTATATTAAAAACCTAAATTACAAGTATGCTTTATGAGCGTTTAATTACATATCCATCACTTAAATATGATAAGTCAATATTTTCTGTAAAATGAAATTGATGATGTTAAAATTGAAGAATTAAATATACACTTTATAAACATAAAAAACTAAAATGATATTGATGCAAGTATAAAAGATCAAATATGAAAGTTGTACTTGAGCGTTTTAGATATTAACTTTTAAGTTCTATCAAATTTTTTGTAAGTTTGAGATATTAAATTTATTCAACTTGGTCTTCATTTATATTATATTGTTTGCTTTTAACATATATTTTTATATGCTTAGATAATAATTTTTTAATTTAACATTCGATTATAATTTTTTATATATTCCACTTATGATATTATACATGTATTGATATGATCATAAATGTTCGAGATTTTTTTATTTTTATTTTTTATTGAAAGTGAGGGTACTATAGGAAGCAATAATAGTGGAAAATTTGGAAGAATGGGGTTCAGAAGTTAACTTTGTAGGGTCTATTAGATTTTTTTTTTGGGGTGAGGTAGGTGAGGAGAAGTTTTAATCTTAACACTAGACCATGTTTGTTTTATTGATTAGATTGCTTATAAGCTATTTTTCATGTAAATCAAAATATACCTTTTCTTACATACTTATTTCGTATACTGTAAATCACGATTAAAAAGCTGCTTTTAAACATGTCAATTGTTAATCCAAACAAGTACTTTCTTTTGTACCATTTGCTTTCACCATATATTTTTATACGCTTAAATAACATTTTTTGAATTTAAAATCAGTTTTAAACTTTTTAATATATTCACAATTAAAAGCTGTTTTGAATTTCGTATACCGTAAATCACGATTAAAAAGCTGCTTTTAAACATGTCAATCGTTAATCCAAACAAGTACTTTCTTTTGTACCATTTGCTTTCACCATATATTTTTATACGCTTAAATAACATTTTTTGAATTTAAAATCAGTTTTAAACTTTTTAATATATTCTACTTGTGAGATTACTCCCTCTGATCTTAAATATAAGATAAATTTGACTTTTTTTGGAGAAATTAAGGAAGCTAAATAAGTTACTTAATTATATAATATGTTGCATATCCTTAGATTATATATCAATTTATTAGTCAAACTAATTAGTTTGGAGAAAAAATAAAAATAAAAATACTCTAAAATAATTTAATTAACTTCCTTAATCTCTTCAAAAAAATCAACTTTGTATTATATTTAGAATCGAAGAGAGTATATGGGTATTTAAAAGTGTATACATTTCAAGACTCATTTATTTCTATTTTTTAATTGGAATAACAATACCATCATTTTCAAAAAAAAAAAATCATTAATGATAACTTGGAGAAGCAATAGAAGTGCTCGTAATTTTTATGGTATTTGGTGTGCGCATACACATATATATAATGATCATTTTAGGTGTTTAAGCATAGTTCTTCTAAGAGTAGCAATCTACATATTGATATTTTTTTTTTGACCGTGTACATATTGATAATTTTAATTCTACGTAACCGTGCAATGCACTTGGTATTTTTTCTGATAACTTAAATGGTATAGTTTATTAGTTAAGAGTGATTCTAATTTTTGAGAAATTAGGATATATATTATGTCTAATTTAATGTGTTTACCTAAATTTCTTCTAACAACAATTATGCACATCCTTGCCATTTAAATTATACTTTCCCATAACGCACGGCTAGTTTATCTTGTTTTATATCCCTAAATTGGGATTTATATTTGGAAAAATCGTTCAAAAATATCTTTAGGGCAAATTAATTGCTGAATGCTATCATGAAAGATTGGTTGCATTTTAACAGAAAATATATTACGTACAACGGAAGATATTTTGCACACAATGGAAGATGGTTTGCATGTTTATATGGAAGATTTGTGCACACACGGAAAAGTATTTACAAACAACGAAAGTTCTTTTATACATACAGAAGAATACTTGCACGTTTGGTAGTATTTAACAATTAATTTACTAAAAAAATATTTATTCCCAATTCTCCCTTTATATTTCGGCCATTCGATGTGTTTTCCCCCTAACGAATCAAAATACCCTCTCCAACGTCCCAAAAAACAAAAAAACAAAAAAACAAAACAAAACAAAAGTGGCTAGAACTCACAAACAATAATGGGCCAGATGGTGGTTCCGCATGCAATTTTTTGTTTTTATATTTTGGGGTTCACTTTGGCAAGGTCCATAGTTCACTTCCTCGAACGGAGACGGAAATGGGAAAACCTCAAAAAATATACCTTCAAAATTTTAAAATCCTAAATCAGATATGTTTTGTGATTAACCACTCTTGATAAAAAATTCTTATCTCACTTTAGTAGAAAAATATTGATTTGGAATCTTGAAATTTTGGAGGCCCTTTTCTAATTTTTCCAAGTGGGAATCTCTTGTGGCTAAAGTTGATACTCCCTCTGATCCTACATATAAGATAAAATTGATTTTTTTTAAGAGATTAATGAAGATAAATAAGTTATTTAATTATATCATATATTGTGTATCCTTAGATTATATATCAAGTTATTAGTCAAACTAATTAGTTTAGAGGAAAAAATAAAAATATTTTAAAGCAATTTAATTAGTTTATTTAATCTTTCTAAAAAAATGAATTTTATCTTATACTCCCTCTGGTCCTAATCATAGGACAACATTTGAGAGTTGATCTTGGTCCTAATTATAGGAAAAATTTTTAATTTTTATCAATTTCTTCTCAAAATATCCCCTATTAATACTTTCTCAATAATAATTAAACACAATAATGATTTAATAAGAGTAGATTGGAAGTTGTTAAAGGAGATTGACGACGTTGGATTATATGAGAGCTTGGAGAAGTCGTGTGTGAGGCAGGAGATGTACAAAAAAAACAGAGAATCAACATAATTGGATGTCATTTTAAATTTTAAATAAGAGTATTTTAGGAAAATAAATATGATTAACTAATTTAACTACTATCCTTAATTTTTCCAAAATTAAATAAATATATCCTATAATTAAGACCGGAGGGAGTATTTAGGATATAAGGTATTATTTGTATATGGTTTAAAGTGTACATTTAATAATGAAGTATTTATGAAAAGATCACGGACACCATAAAATTTAATGTTCGTTTGGAATAATTTATTTTTAGATAATAAATACTTATAAATCATGATTTACAGTATACAAGATAAGTATATCAGAAGAGTTTTATCTTAACTTACATAATAAAAACTTATTTTTTAAGAAATCGTAATCCCAAACATACTATTAATGAAGTGAAAAAATGCCCATGAAGGTTTAAAGTACGGCACAAAGGCACATGTTAATTATGACTAACGTTTGTTGCTTACTTTGGGGTGGGACCCACGCTGGAGTCAGGGGTAATGGGGGAGAGGAAGGAGAGGTATCTTTTATTGTACATAATTAACTAGGAAAGTGCCAGTACAAAAACTAAAGAAGAGAAGTAGCTACGTACGTAGTTGGTCTGGGAAGTGGCAAAATGTCTTTTTGTAGACACTGAAGATGACTCACGACACATTCATAGTACAAGAAGCAAAAGCATGATGATGAGAATGTCGTGGAATACGTAAACCTGATGGGAAACTAATTCACATTTGGAAACAAAAAACTTGGTGATGAAGAAAGAGGAGTGCGTCTCTATGCGCCTAGGACTTTTAGTGTGTGTTTGGGATCATTTAATTTTAGAGAATAAGTCCTTATTACGCAAGCCGAGATAAAACTCCTCTCACATACTTATCTCGTAAACCGTGAATCACGATTTATAAGCACTTATTATCAAAAAATAAGCTATTCCAAACGAGCACTTAATTTTAATTTGAAGCCTACCAATTCCAATCAAGGATAAAGGGTCATTTGATAATATTTCCTGGTATTTTTATAATACATACATTTTTTTTTTTATTTTCATCATTCGGTATCTCAGGGCCGACAGCCCCAGACTAATCCGAACCGCCAATTGTGGGCACCTCGATGGGTGGAATGACTGGCCAAGAGAATTTTTCCATACCCATGGCGAGGATCGAACCCTCGATCGATGGTTAAGGGAGGAGGAGCCCCTACCGCTCCACTCCATGCCCCTGGTTATATAATAGATACATTCCATCTCATAACATACCAAATGGACCATGATAATCAACATCATCACATTACACTGCATTGAATTCTATTATTGTTTGGTGTGTGATTGAACTAAACGGCCCTATATGTTCTTTGTATTTTGGGAAAATTAAAAATTATTGAAAAATCCCGCATTGCAAAACGTATTGTCCATAAGTATTTGAAGCTTGTTGGCTTTAGGTGTAATTAGGGGTGAGCATCGGTTTTTCGGTAAAAACCGAAAAAACTGAACTACCGAAATAAAGGAAATTCTGAAACTGAACCAAAATAACCGAAATTATTCGGTTTGGTTTTGGTTTTGTAAGAAAAAATCAAAATTTTTTTAGCTTTAATTTTTTACTTCAAAAATCTGAATTTTCAACCAACAAAAATTAATATAAATTATAAAATTGAATAACCTCATCAAGATCCAAAGAAAGATGATATAAAACAAAGTATAGACAACATATTACATATATGATCAATGTAGTTTGGAGTACCCAATATTCCAATAATGGAACCAAAAATAGGAAGGTTTTTGAGAGATGCAGAATAATTGTATTCAACATTACTTAATCCAAAGAAAGCGTAACAAAAATTCAAAAAGATGAATATCCAATGATATATCATTCTTTGTCTTGCATCCGGTTTTTCGTTCGTAGTATACTCTTTTAATATTTTCGGTTTTTCGGTTTAAACCGAATTTTTTTGAAAAAACCGAACCGAACCGAACAACCGAAGAAAACCGAACAAAAAAACCGAAAATGCACCGAACACCGAAAAAACCGAACCAAAAAGACCGAAATTGATTCGATTCGATTCGGTCTTCGGTTTCGGTTTGGTTTTGCTCACCCCTAAGTGTAATATATCTTTAATGATACTTATATATAACTATGTAAAATGAAAGACATTTATATACAACTAAAGATAAACACTTAACGAAAAAGACATGCATTTGTTAAGAATGAGTTAGGTCCATTCGACGACCTATCTTCTTAGATATTTTTGAACAATAAATTTTCTAATGGGAAATTTTAAGCAATTTTCCCCAGAAAGAATAATGATTAACACATTAATAGCTATTGTTGGTGTTGTAGTTATTGTTCACATGATATTAGTTGTATTCCTCAAAAACAAAATAGTTTAATCAATAACCCCCCCCCCCCAAAATCCGAACAAAGAAGGTTTTAGCTTTTAGGCCAAACCTCATTATTAAACCGTTGGTTGCTATTAAATGAAAATTAAATTAGTTGGCAAAACAAAAGAAAAGGAGTAAAACAATAAAATGCACTAAATATTTTAAATAAGGTACAGATCCAGATTAATTTCTGGATCTATCATGAATCACAATACACTGTTTCTCCATTATTGACTCTGAAATTGTGTTCTAAAACTTGGCCCAAGACACATGCATGCCTTTTTAATATAAGGCTTCCCAACTTCGTAATGCTGATTGAAATCTTGCCTCTTTTATGTTTTTAACATAATTGGTTAATATTGATTAAAAAATAAATGAAGCGTAGCTATCAAACTATCAGAATTTGCAAATAAGATAAATATAATATTTATTGATGAGAGGAAAATGTCAAACTTTGCAGGCACATTTTCTTGTTGGACTTTATCACAAAAATAGGGCAACCATTTTATTCTCAATAATATTTCCTCACTTTTTTTATGAAAAGGAATATTCCCATGTGATCTATTATCGTATGCATAATTGACGGAAAAATTCTAAAAAAATATCTTGAAATATAGGGAAGGATAAATCAGTAATGTGAAAATTTGGAAATCCTAGGTCAATGTTGTGTTAGTACGGAGGAGGAATATAAGATTTTGAAATCTTGAAGAAAAGAAGAATATGCCCTTCAGGTGTCCCTCATTTTCAGCTCAGAATAATAACATTGGTCTCTTTATTAACAACACCGCATTCTACATTAATAACTCTTCTTTCTAGTTTCACAATAACAACATCGGTTTCTTTATTAACAATACCGTATTATACATTAACAACTCAACTTTTTTGTTTGCAATAACAACATCGGTCTCTATATTAACAATACCGTATTTTTTTATTAACAACACCATATTTTGAGATACGAAGATGTGAAACAATAAAACGGAGTTGTTAATGTAGAATGCGTAGAGCTGGGAATTAGGGCCGGCCTTTGACGGTTACGGCCTAAAATATTGTTGTTTTTCAAAGCCTAGCCCGTAGGGCTTGAAGCCCTTTTCACAAGATTTTACAATTTTTACTTTTTTTCAGTCTTGTTTAAAAAAATTATACTCCCTCCGGTCCTAATTATAAGATAAAGTTGACTTTTTTGGAGAAATTAAGGAAGCCAATAAACTTACTTTAGAGTGTTTATATTTATGTTATCCTTAAATTATATATTAGTTTATTAATCAAATTAATTAGTTTAGAGAAAAAAATAAAAATATAAATACTCTTAAGTAATTTAATTGGCTTCTTTAATTTGTCCAAAAAAGTCAACTTTGCTTATAATTAGGACCAGAGGGAGTAACAATGAAATTCCTAATTTAACAAATAAATGTTGTCAAAATTAGAGTGTAAACGATATGCATCATGCAACAAACAAACATAGTCATTAAGTCATAATTAAAGGTAAACTATTGTCTACATACCACAATTACAAATAATTAATAAGAAGGCTTAAAAAAATTAAAAATATTTCTTATAAATATATCTTGAAAAGTGTAAGTAGTCAACAAAATAAACAACACAAGATCTAAATAAAACAATCACCAAAAAATAAGTCAAAAAATACAAAATTGGTAAGAATACTTATGAAATAAGAAATATCTTTTATAATTTTTTAATTTTTAGGATTATTAATACAATATATTCTTATGAAACTTAATTCTAAAAACGATAATAACAATTAAATATCTACAATATCATTAACTAAATATAAAAAATTAATAATATTATTATCATATAAATAATTTTAAAATATAAAAGATATATATATACAGGCCTAAAAGAGCGCTTTTACTTTTGAGACAAAAATATTAAGCCCGACTTTTGTAAATTCAGGGCTTAAACGGACTGGCCCGATGGACTCAACCCTTTTTCTCGGCTCTAAGAATGCGGTGTTGTTAATAAAGAGAGAGGTGTTGTTATTTTGAGCTGAGAGAGTAGGACTACTGAAGGGCACATTCGTCTTTTAGCCGAGATTTCAAAATCCTAGATTCTTCCTCCGTACTAACACAACACTGATATGAGATTTCCGAATTTCACTGAATTGATTTGTCCTGTCCTACACTCCAAGGTATTTTTTTTAGAATTTTTCCCATAATTGACTTGTCACCCTGAAAAAATTACCAAAATTTCCATTGATGAGAGAAAAATTGGATACAGCCTTATTGAGGATAATTTAAACAGTTTGCTCCTTTTTTCTATATCTGCATAATATTGATCACACGTAACATATCAATTATTTTATTCTCCTATGTGTTTTGGTGTTAATAATTAATCCCTTTTCATACTTGTATAAAATAATGGAAACTTAGCCAAGAGACATGAAAATTTGTAGTTTTTTATAAACCCAAGTAAGGTGCCAAAATTAAGAGTGTTTACAATCAGTAAGTTTAATATAATATTGGTAACATTGCAAATGAGAATATATTCCAGGTTTGATTGGATTTAAAGCAATTTTTAGTACTCAGTTTTAGCTGACACATTAATTTGGTTCCCTGCATATTTGATGCATTTCCAGTATATTTGTTTAATTGCACATACAATTATTTATAAAATCATTAAATGTAATAAATTTGGTAAATCTATAATTTGTTTTTTATATACTTCTTTTTCGTGTGTATCTAAGTATTCGAAAATTAAGCCCACCTCATTCACAACACAAGATTGTTTTTTAAAAAAAAGTATTAAACTAGTAAATAATCAATCTTAAAAAATGTCAAGATATAAATTATTAATCCAAATCCTTTCATTAGTATAAAAAAAAATCATTACTCCAAAACTTATAATTTTATTATTTTGAATAATTTAATTTTCTTATTCTAATTATTCAAAATAATTTTAATTTTAAATGAATACTTTTAATCGAAAATTTCATTTATTTTTTCCCAACAAAAAAAAGAAAAAGAAAACTCTTGTTGCCAAGCATAAATAAATATTATAAATCAAACATTTTTCTCTTCTTATGCATTATACTCCTTCGGTTCTTAATATAAGATATATTTGAAGAGTCAACCTTAGTTTAAATATGACACTTAGTTTTCATATTTGTTAAATTTTTCCTAATTTACGTTTATTGATACTTTCTCAACAATAATCAATAAGGAAAGAAAAGGAAGGAATTAAAAAAAATGATTAAGGTATTTTAGAAAACATATATTATATTAAATAATTTAACTAACACCTTAATCTAACCAACGTTGATAAATATGTTTTGAATTAAACACAAGTGGGAGTATTAATTAAGTGTGAGGAATAAGGCTTAGAGACTTGGATCTTACCTTTGAAAACGATGATTTATTGACCACAAATAATTGCAACAATCTTCCTAGGAGAGCAAAAGATTTTGCTCTCACAAGTCACAATGTTGTTGATATTCCGCAATCAAAGCGCACAGCTCAAAGTCCAGACGAAGGAGTTTCACACTCATTAGTCACTTCTAGTCGCAATCAGAGTGCGCGCGTGTATTCTGAAGTAGCTGTGAAATTGTGAATTATACTGCTTTTTTTGAGACAGGGACGACGATGCAATTACGGATTCGAAGCAACCAATCATCAGGTACAAAGCAAAAACAGTAGTAGTAGTAAAGATTGAAGTGAAATTGAAATCGTTGTCTCGTAGAATTAGAATCGTTTTTTTAAATGTTTTGTGAAGATTGTAGTGAAATTCGTCGACCAATGAGCGGGAATAACGCGCATTCTCTGTGAAAAAAAACTGGAATAAATTTACCAGCAAATCAAATCTTCACGATTCGCGAGAGAGAGAGAGAGAGAGAGAGAGAGCTAGCTGTGGACTTTTTTGATTCAGCCCACCCTCTCTTCCACTTGAAGACAATCACATGGTCCTACCCTTTCTTCCTCTCGTCCCCATTCTGAATTTATTTTTCCGTTCCTTCGTAACAAATCTGTTGGATAATATTTCTAAAATCATCCTCCCTAGATGTTCCTTCAATTATTACCATTCTCCTGACATTCCTCTCAGATCTCCGGGACTTGTCTCTTTTTCTGCATTCTATAATGTGTGTAGTTCAACCTCTCACCGAGTCACCGGGCTGAGGTATTTGAATTCTTAAAGAATATAGCTCAATTCAAATGTTTTTCGCGTTGATTACTCTCTTGTATGTCCAGATATTTTATGATGAGTTCTTGAAGTTTCTTTCTCTGCGTTTCCTTTATTTCTGGGTTGCATGTGATATTCGAAGGCGGTCTCTGGATTCAGGGTTCATTTGATATTTCGATATCGCCATTTGTTCCCAATGCTCTCGAATGGCGTGAAATTGGGGGGACTCGGTAGGTGTACGTCCTACGAGTTGTTGGAATTTTGAGTCTCAAGTAATACCCTATTAGTCATTAGTTTTCAAAAGGGTATTGCAATCGTCTATCTTCACTGGGTTACGTGTTGCCGCCACATACATCTTACACTCCCTTTAAAGTATCCCACTTTTGGGCGGTTTTACCAGAAGTTAAAATCGAGTTAGATGGATTGGGAAGTGAATTCTAAGCAAAGCTGATAACTACATTTTATTTTATTTTCCATTTAAATATGCGTCTGGTACTCTGGTGAAACAGTTCAGGCTGATCTCTTTTTTCGTTGTGTGCGTTCTGCTTACAGATTTTGACCGCTCCTGAGTTTCGTTTACCGATTGAATCCACTCATCATTCAATTTTACCTGATCATGTTTCAAGTTTCTTCTTACTTCAAGCCAAGAGATTGAGATTCCGTTAGCAATGAACTTTCTCCATAAAGGATTGGGATTCGTGTGAAGAAACACTAGATAAAGTCACCGTGAAGTAAGAGACAGGTGCCGCTTTGTGTTAATTATAGATGGACCGACGAAGTTGGCTATGGCGCAGGAAGTCATCTGAGAAGAGTCCTGGCGAAACTGAGAGTTCAGGGTCAATATCGTCTCTTTCAGAGAGATTCTCTGATGATCAGGTAGGGCAGCAATATGACTCTGTTCCGCCCATTTTTCTAGATAGTTTCTCTCTGTTTGTTCTGCATTTCCATGAAATGAAAAACTCGTTGGAGTTTGATATCTGTGGTTGTTTTAAGTTATTGTGATGTTGGAAAAAATTTGGCAGACTCTGATGTTTCTGCTATGTTTTCCAAGGTATATCCAACGCAAACTACTCCATCACCAGAAGTCACATCTAAAGCTGCACCTATTATTGAAGAAGTTTCTGATGTGAAGATTCTAACAGAAAAATTATCTGCTTCTCTTCGAAACATTAAGGCCAAAGAAAACTTGGTAAAGCAGCATGCGAAAGTTGCTGAAGAAGCTGTCTCAGGTACTATTTTTTTGGCTCCTTTCATGCCACTGGCAGTAATACTACCTCATTATGTTTATTACCACATACATTTGAGATTCATCCAAATCATAACTCCAAATAACCCCCAAAAAGATGATGCTATGAGGAGAATATGAAGAAACCTTACATGAGAAACAGTCAAACAGATCCTGAAAGTCATAATCAACTTCTGCAAACCATTTAGTCATCATTTTAGGGTTATGTTAATATCATTAACTCTTTATATGCATAATTGATATGTTTGTTTCTCCTTGAATACATTATACGTCAGCAAGCATTAATGATATGCACATGCGCACTACTGAAGACAACTGTTGAGTTAGTTCATGTCAAAGAAAATATTTACTCATGATCCCTAAACTTTCCTAATTTGGTTGTCAAACTTTTATGGAATGGGAAAGCTAGTGATCTTTGGCAGTTGCTACTGTCCTTGCATTGCTTGTTGGTTACATTTTTTATGGATGAAAATTTCAAGTGAAAGCTAAAACTGTCTTTTCCTGAATCCTGACCCATGGGTTAAATTCATATTAGGACAATCCAGTAATACATGCTCTATCTGTGAGCCTGTGACTATCATATATTTCTTCTCTACTGGATTGTTTTGGGGACGTTCATCCATTATTCTTTGAAGAGCTTATTACCACCCTGGTTTTCTCTCTTTTATTTTCTCGAAGGTGGAAAGCTTAAATTTGCAATTGAGAAAAGTTCCTGACATTGGCTTTTGAGTGTTTTTAGGATGGGAGAAGGCTGAAAATGAATTGTCGTCTTTGAAACAACAACTCAATGCTGCAAATCAGAAGAACTCAGCACTTGATGATCGGGTTAGTCATCTTGATGGGGCACTCAGGGAGTGCATGAGGCAACTTAGACAAGCTAGAGAAGAACAAGAGCAAAAGATCAATGAAGCTGTTGCAAATAGCTCTCATGATTGGGAATACAAAATATCTGAGCTTGAGGCTCAACTTCAAACAGCTGAAGCTGAAGCTTCTGTGTCAATTCATTCTGATCTTCACCTTCAACTTGAGGCTTTGGAGAAAGAAAATTCAGGACTTAAGCTTGAGCTACAATCTAGACTTGAGGAGCTAGAATTCAGGATCGCTGAGAGAGATTTGAGTGCAGAAGCTGCTGAAACAGCAAGCAAGCAACATCTGGAGTGCAAAAGGAAGGTGGCTAAGCTTGAAGCTGAGTGCCATAGACTAAGAGCCGTAATCCGCAAAGCATTCTCTGCTAACGATCACAAATCTTTGACTGCCTCTTCAGTTTATGTAGAATCCTTTGCAGATAGCCTGTCAGATAATGGAGAGAGGCTACAAGCTATTGAAAGTGATGTGCGCAAATTGGGTGGTTGGGAGATGAATGAATGGGAACCAAGTCGTTCTGACTCATGGGCATCTGCTTTGATCACAGAACATAATCAGTTTAAGATTGAAAAGGCCACTGGAAAAAATCTTTTGGCCCCTTCAGTTGAGATCAATCTCATGGATGATTTCCTCGAGATGGAAAAACTTGCTGCATTGCCTGATACAGAACGTAGAAGCATTTCTGCCGAGGCAGGACTTGCGTCAGATCAACCTAATGGTGTCCAAAATGAAATGAGAGGTGAATTGAAATCTGTAATTCAAAAGAATACTGAATTGGAGAAAAAGCTAGAAAAGATGGAAGCGGACAGACTTGAGAAAGAGATGGGCTTTGCTGAGTGCCAAAAGCAGCTTGAGGCATCACAGAGTCGAATAAAGGAAGCAGAGTTGAAGGTAGCAGAGCTTCAAACTAAGTTAGCTCTTGCAAACAAAACAAATCAAGAAGCTTATGAAGAACTAAAGTCAACCAAAACAAAGAATAAGGAAACTGAATCAAAATTGAGAGTTGTTCACAGCGAAGTAGAGGATTTGGTTTCAAAAATTGGTTCATTGGAGAAGGAGATTGAGAAGGAGCGAGCGTTGTCTGCTGCGAGTGTTGCCAAGTGTGAGAGGTTGGAAGATGAACTTTCGAGGATGAAGCATGAATCTCAACTCCAGCAAGAGGCTGAGAAAACTCACAGAGAAGGTGTTAACGTTGAGTTGAAGTCAAAGCAGGTTAGTTTGCTAAAACATGTTAGGAACACTGGAAATCTGCTCTTAATTTGCCATTCTGCGTATATGCTTAGGCAAGAGATAATTTTTTTCCTTGTAGATTATTTATACTAAACAAAAGTTATAAATCACATTAGCCGTATGTGAAGCTTTGTTGGAATTGCATTAAGTTAATGTTTTGCACCACCCATCTAGTTGTCTCCACATCCTAACTGCAGGAGAAGGAACTTGCTTTGGCTGCTAGTAGATTTGCTGAGTGCCAAAAGACCATTGCATCTCTTGGCAATCAGTTAAAGTCCCTTGCAACACTGGAAGACTACCTGCTTGATTCAGAGAACCCTAAGGACCTTACTCGTGAAGTTACACCAAGTGCCCAAAATGGTGCTGATCCCTTGAAATTGCATCATCAGTTCGATTTGCCCAAAAGAAATTCTGAGTCATCAATATTGTTAAAATCATCTGTTACCCATGAGAAAAGCCGTAATGGTTTTGGTAAGTTCACCCCTAGAAGTAAGAGTGTAAGCAGAAGAGGAACTCACTGAAAAGTCATACTTTATGTGTTTACTCGTTTCTTATATAATAGAGTCTCTTGGATTCATCATTTATGAATCCAAAGTTGCATATATTTTACTTTAAAAGCACTGGTTGCAGAAGCATAAGTTGCTCAAGGCATATATACTTATGTGTAAATTCCAGCATTTGTAAAGGAAAAAAACAAAGGTTCTCAACTTTTGATGACTACTTACCTTACAGCTGTCTTTGATTTGCTTCTTTATTTGATTCATTTGGTACTGGTCAATTCAGCAATGAGACAACTATCCCATACTGTATCAGATGGAATTTTTTAGGTCTAATCTATGGCTAGGGTCCTCAAGGCAAGGCGATTTTTGTTTTTTTGTTGATTGTTTTTTGATAGATTTTAGAAGAAGTTACAATATTTGTCATCTCTATGATTGTCTGTATGTGACCAATTCAAACTTGAAAGACGTATATGGTTTCTGTCTCTCTTTTTGCCTCATAAGAAAAGATATGTGGGGTCGATTTGATTGGGTCTTTACGTTCTGTTTATATTTTCCCAACTGACCAGTTGAAGTACTGGAGAAGATTCGATTGGGAGGTCACACTCACATCACAATATGTAGGATGGGAACTAGAAAGTTAAAAAAAAAAAATTATATATATATATATGTAGGATAGGAACTAGGAACTGAAATTACGATAGGACCCCCTTACAGAAAAAGTTCCCAGTTTGGATTATAAGCTGCTGGTTGGGGGATAGAGGAAAAAATAAAGAAATCATGTTTGAAAAGGCTTGTATATGTTCAGGGCCCAAAAAAAAAAAAAGCTTGTATATATGATAAAGGGGGAAAATAGATTCCAAGTTATAACATGCTTCTCCTGTGATGGAAATAAAATATTATTTCCTGAAAATTAAACTGGAAATTTTTAGAATATTTAATATTTATTATGCAAATCTTGATATAGTGCTTACATAAATGTTGAATTATTTTTAAAATATTTATACAATTTTTTAGCTTTGTTAGAATCACATTATTTTTTTAATTACTAAAATTTATATAATTTTTAAAATAAAATAAGTCACTAATCTATCATAAAATTTGTTAGAATTACAGAATTCTCTATCCTATTTTTAATATCCTATACTAAAAGGCAAGAATAAATTACAGAAAACTACTTTTTTTTGTTTTTGAAACTTTGCTGAAATGAAAAACCTTTTCCTTCCCCTTAATAGAAGTTTGTATATATAGTTATTTCCCACAAATAACCTACTAAATTTAAAGAAAAGTTCTGCCAAGTTGCTATTAAATTGGCAATGCTATGTAATAATGAATATTTAATGATAAAGAGATAAGAACTAGCAAAAATGAAGAACCTTAGGATGAATATATGGTCATATATATAAAAAATAAGTTATGACAAAAAAAAATTGGTGGAGCATCTATTAAAGATAAAATGGTCAAAAGTAAATTAAAATGGTTTGAACATGTATTAAAAGCAAAGGTGCTTAAGGCATAACAAAAAAGTTGAGTAATGTTTAACTTTATAAAAATACAGAGATAAGAAAGAAAACTTGAGTCAATTGTTGATAACATACCTTATTAATGAGATAAGATGGGTTGTTGTTATTGTGGGTGTTTGTTTTGCTGTTTGCGCGTTCAATCGGATTTAGACAGTGGCGCAAACGGACTTAAACAGTAAAAAGTATAAAATGGGTGTTTATTTCAGCGATTGGATTTAAAGTGAAAAAAGTCATAAGTTGGAAAAAGTCATAAACCTCAAAATGAAGCTTATTGGAGCTTGTGTGTGTGTGTAAAATAATATTGATAGGAGTATTTTCATATTTTTGGGGATCAATGAAGTACTCAAAATCACTTCTAATCACAAAACTTCTTATATGAAAAATGTTCTAAATAATTTTCTCTTTCTTTAAATAGTAATTTTCTGCTAATTAGAGAATACTTTGGGATAAAAGTTGAGGCAAGTTTTGAGTTTTGTTAATACATGACTGTAGAAATATAGAGAATAATTAATAATTAATTTTGATCAGTTTAGATTTATTATTTAGTTGTTTTATGATTTTATAGTCAATTTTTTTTTATACACATGTCATAAATTAGTTTCTATATAGTGTTTTTACCCATTAAATTTAGTTTAAATAATTTATTTGGATTATTGGAGGTATTATTGAGGTTTTAATCAGTTTATTTTGTTAGATTTTGAACTATGTGAAAATATGAGTTAGGATTTAATATTTAAATTAAAGTTTGATATAATTTATAAGATTTAAGCTTGAGGTGTATAATAGAAAAAACTTTTGGAGTGTATCAATTTAAATTAGAGTTTGACATAATTTTATTAAAATTGTACTATTACCAAATTTTCAAAATTAATTTTTGAGAAAATTGTGAAAAAATTCCCAGGTCCATTGGCAATTAAGTTGCCAATGAGGACTTTTTTCACAATTATCCCTTCATTTTTTTATTTTTCATAATTTTTACAATTTTTTCTCTTAAATAATACAAAAGCCACTTATGCAAAAGCCAAATCAAACATCATTCACTTTTACATAAGTTACTTATCCAATCGCCAATCCAAACATTCATCATTTTATCCAATTTAACTTTTTTCCAATTTTAAGATTCCAGAAGTCTAAGTAAAAATAAGTCACTTATTCAATCGCCAATCCAAATACACCCATATTGTCTAGTGAAGTAGTATTAGTGTATATATTGACTATTTAAAGAAATCTTTGTAATTTTAATAAAGTCTCAAAGTTTTTGTTACTCTGAGTTTCAAAAGCAGCTAAAAATTCAACGTATTTATAGCCAATATATATATATATATTGTACTAGTTTTAAAAAAAATATAATTTCAATAAATTTATTATTTTATTTTATTTTTATATTATTAACAATGAAAAAACTGAAATCCATGTATTAATATTTGGGTAAAGATGCATCCAGCACCCCGATCTATTTTTGAAGGTACAATCAACACTCTAAAGTATTGTAACTTAAACTATTTTTGGAGGTGCAATCATCACCCTAAAATATTTAAGAGTGCAATAAGCACCCTAAACTATTTTTGAAGGTGCAATCAGTACCCTAATATATTAAAAATGGAGCAATTATATCTGTTTACTAACAGAATACTAACTTCGTTTGCTAAAACATAATTTCCTTTTCTCTTTTATCGATCTTAAACTCCAAACCTTAACTTAATATTCTGTTAGTGAAGGGGTGCAATTGCTCTATTTTTAATATATTAGGGGAAAAATTGCACCCTTAAATACTAAAAGAAAAGACGAGCATATTAAAAATCAATGAAAAAAGAAAAGAAAAAGTATGTCAGCAAATAGAGTTAGTATTCTGTTAGTGGATACTAAAAGAAGAGACAAACATATTAAAGATCAATGAAAGAGGAAAGGAAAAAGTGTGTCAGCAAACAGAGTTAGTATTCTGTTAGTAAGGGGTGTAATTACTCCATTTTTAATACACTAGGGTGCTGATTGCCCTCTTAAATACTTTAAGGTGCTGATTGCACCTCCAAAAATATTTTTGAAGGTACAATTAGCACTTGAAAGTATTGCACCCTAAACTATTTTTGGAGGTGCAATCATCATCCTAGAGTATTTAAGAGTGCAATAAGCACCCTAAACTATTTTTGAAGGTGCAATTAGTACCCTAATGTATTAAAAATGGAGCAATTACACCCATTTACTAACAGAATACTAACTTCGTTTGCTGACACATCCTTTCCTTTTCTCTTTCATCGATCTTAAACTTCAAACCTTGACTTAATATTCTGTTAGTGAATGGATGCAATTGCTCTATTTTTAATATCTTAGGGGCAAATTGCACCCTTAAATACTAAAAGTAGGGACGAACATGTTAAAGATTAATGAAAGAGGAAAGGAAAAAGTGTGTCAGCAAACAGAGTTAGTATTCTGTTAGTGAAGGAGTATAATTGCTCCATTTTTAATACATTAGGATGCTAATTGCACCTTAAAAAATATATTAGGGTGCTAGATGCACGTTTACCCCTAATGTTTTTTGTCAATACCCATTTCAATTTCGATATTCACAAAGTAATAGAGATCAAGTTCCACAGGTATACAGAAAAAGTACAAATATACTGATAATAAGTATTTATTTACAAACCGGAATCAACCATGCAGAATTTGATAATATTCACAAATATGTACAGAATATGCAAAAAGTATTCCAAACACAAAATACATATAACCACGATCTCCGTCTCGAGAAACATGCCTGTTAGTTTCTTTTATCTTCATCTTTGCCTTTCGAGACAAGAAAAAGGTTAAGGTAGGGACATTATCCTTCATACATCATGTCATAGTTCATATGATTGTATGGATGTCATTGTTTGTGCTTTTATTAATCAACATGATTTGCTTAAAAGAGGCAGATAGTATGTATGGCGAGGTGGACACAATCGGACTATCCCCGCCACCCCTCGGGTTTCTTTTGGACTAAGTTAGCTCAATGGTACCAGGTTTCACATGGCATGCGTCTTATAGCCCAAGAGCATGTGTTTGAAACCTGGGGAGGCGAAAGAAACCCACTATCGAGCGCGGCGGGGATAGTCTGATTGTGTCCACCTCACCATACATCTCTAGGCCCTAGAGGGGTGGTGTGACTATAGGGGTTGTGACATTTTTCCTCAACGTTAAGTTATTGTCTCTATTTAGCTAGATATGGATTAGATCCAAAAAAAAATAGTCTTCTACCCTCATCATCATCATCTCACACACAAGTAACGTATAAGAGAAACTTGAGAAAAGTACTTAGTGTTATTGGTAATATTGGGTCATAAAAGGTCATTGGCGGATTCAAAACTTAATTAACTTCGTAATCCTGAAGATTATTATTGTATCTCCGTTATGTTATGTCAGGGTTTTGAAATTTGAGAATGAAGTTTAAGTCAAAGCAATTACATGATCTCCACTTTATTTCTTTCAAATCAAAATAGCATGTTCCTCAGATGATCTTTAATAAATAAGCCCCAAAAAAAACTTATAAAAAGCCAACCCTTCTAATAAGAAGAAACTTCCCTCATTATGAAGGGAAATAAACAAAAGAAAACAAGGCTGTGACTTTTGTCAGCTTCAAAGAACATGCTTTCTTCTTCTGATATGTCTCAGTCTTTAATCACTCTTTGCTTAGCAGATTATAGAATACCTCTGGCTTTTTATGCTCTGACTCGCACACAGCCTGGAATCACAACAGTACCATGTGTTAGCACTTAATAAGGATGAAAAATACTTTTTTTTTTAAGTACCCATAAATAAGCTTATTTTCAATTTCATTCTTTATAAGTATATACCTTTTCAATTTAGTTCTAATGCTTTCAATAATGTTGACAACTTATGGTGCAAGTTAGTAGTGTTAAGTATGTTATAAATGTCTAAGCTCCCTATTATAGGACTCCTTCTAAAAGGTGTTATTGGTTCTTTTTATATGGCATTTGCTAGTTTTAAAGAGTATTAAATATACATTTTTTCATATATACCCATTATTAATAAGGGTAATGAGAGAGAGATAGAGAGAAAGAGGGAGAGTACAAATTAATGTGATGGAGTTTAGAGTAGTTATTAAGTGTAATATTAGAAATCACTTGAATTTTATGACAAATTTAATGTTTTTAGCTGTTTTTATTGATACGCATGAATTAGTTAGAAATGACTTATATATAAGACCAACGGGGTTAGTTTACAAGGTTTGACACGTGCCTTGAATGACCGATTTTCTTTTCTAAAAAGTTAAAGCTTGACAAAACATAAAAGAAGTAATGTTGAGTATGAGATCATTGGAACAAAAACAATTATTGTTAATGCAAAACAAAGTATAGGGAGATTTTGTTTCACCTGCATTGCAAATGCCAAGTGAATAATTGTTGCTTCAGCCCAAGGCCTTCCCATAAACTGAAGACCGATTGGCAAACCCCATTTATCATAACCAACCTGTGAAGGACAATTTAGATTCCTTATTTAAAAAAAAAAAACAACTCTTGCAAAGAAAATTTGAAAAGTGAAGGAGAATATGGTAATTTCTTACAGGAACAGTCACAGCAGGAAGTCCCAGAAAGTTTCCTGCTATGGAATATCTAACCAGTGCAGCTAATTAAAATGGCAGGAAGCAGATAAGATTTTGTTGGGAATTTGTAAAAATTAATGTAATCAAGTTTTAAAGTTTCATGTGCGTATATATGGACTGAACTTAGATCAAGTTCATTAAGTTCATCACGTCTTTGGGGCTAAATGTTGATTGAGAAAAACGATTCTAGTTGGCACAATTTGTTTGGAATAATGAACATAATGGACCTAATGAACTTGATCTAAGTTTTGTCTGTGCGTGTGTGTGTATATATATATATATACCTCCATTGACGTAGTCAAGCTCACCAGTCTTGAGGGCATCATCTTGAATGGAGTATGCAGTCACACTGTTTCAACGTATAGCATAAAAACAACTTGGTACTAATCAAATGAAAGACATAATGTTTCAAGTTTGAGAAATTAGTACAATAATTAGAGAAAGTGGGACAAACCCAGTGGTTGGTGAGACTATAACATCTGCCTCAGCAAATATCTTCTTATGAAACTGTAACTGGCGATTCCTATATACACACCAAAACAAAATATGTTAAAACTTACCTTTCAACTGAGACTAACATTTCCAACGTTACTTGTATGTTTGTGACAAATAATGTTGACTTTTTAGTTTCAAACTTGGTCAAATGACAGAACGTATACCTAATTTTCTGAGCTTTTACATACTCCTTGCTGCTGAAAGCACCATAGATGTTAAGAGCTACTCTTGCATCCCATCCTTGATCCGACCCGTACTTTCCTCGTATCAAATCGAGCGATGTGCTACACTCAGATCCAATCGTTAAATAATGTGCCAGCCTCATCACTTCTATCTCTGGTATTGTCACTTGTACAGTCTTGCATGTTTCAAACAAAAAATTAAAGTTGGCAGGTTTACCTTTGATGACCAAAAATTTGGTATTTGAGTTTAGATATTAAAAATGTGTTTTTTTTAAATTATTATTATTATTGTTAGTGGTCAGTACCTTCCAACCATAATGTGTCTGAAGTTTGTCTAAAGCTTGAGAGCAGCATAATCTTACTTCATCACTGCAATCATCAAACCACTAATTGACCAAATTCGTGGTTAGCCAACAAATGATATATTAGAAGTCAGAACCAAAAACAAGTTACTTCTTTAATATATATATATATATATATATGAACAAATAATTATTAATTTAATGAAAGCTAGGGCATGGAGCAGGTTACCAAATACCAACCTTTCCATATTTCGCCAACTTGATGTTAGATATGGACTTTGTCAGGCCAAGCAATGGAAGATGTACCTAAGGCAGTTAAAGAAAGATACAAGTTAAGCCAAAATTAAACCTAATATATTTTTGTTAGGTTTTGGGCCTGAAACTTCCTAAAGCCCAAGCCCAAATTGGTGTTATATAAGGCCCAATACTTGAACCTTGAACAAATTCTTACTGGGATATTGGAAGGCTGATGAGAGGGAATTTCACCACTGAGAGCAGCATAACTGTTAAAAAAGCAAAAAAAAAAAAAAAAAAATTTGTGAAAAGTAATTAATTTGGGAAGTTTGTGGAAGAAATAATGTAAAATAAGAAAAGAGTAAAAATATTACTAACACTATGAGTGCATCTTCAACAGTGCCTGCAAGTATTCCAACCATCCCAACCGTCCAGTTGAGAGGAAGAACTCTGAAATGCAGCATCATGAGAACATTCATTTAAATAATTATTAATCTTTTGGTCAATAATTATGGTACAACAAACGTTGGATTACTCACCCAGAATGAGGTACTCGACCAAAAGTTGGTTTTAGACCAACCACCCCACAAAGAGCTGCAGGCATCCGCACCGATCCTGATCACGTTTTTACGACCAAATTAGTGTTACATAGACCAAACCAACAATAAATATACATTTAAATAGTTAGGTACATATATTTTACATGTTTATTTATGATAGACTTGGATTATCTTTTGCTCCCTCATTTCCTTAGTATAAGACATATTTACCTAACTTAATTAGATTAAGGAAGTTAGTTAAGTTAGTTAATGTGATATGTATTTTCTAGAACACTCTAGTCGTCTTTCTTAATTTCCACATTCTCTCTCATTTTTTATTATTGTTGATGAAGCATTAATAGGAGTAAATTAGAAAAAGATTGACAAATATGAAAACTATATGTTATATTTAAGATCAAGATTAACTCTCTAAATATGTCATTAAGGACCAAAGTGAATATTTGTTTTTAGATTGAGTCCATCCAAGAATAGGCATACTAGGATGTGACCAAGAAAGACATACCTAGAAGGTTAATATTACGATGCTGATTTTGCTGGTATTCACATATAAACAGAAGGACAACAACCAATTTTTTAGCCTATATGAGATCGAGTGTTGTCAGTTGAATCTGTAGGGCTACTTTGTTTTTAAGAAATTTACGGTACTTTTATCCTTGAAATTGAAAGCAAAAAAAAGAAAAAATCTTACTCTTAAGATACCAATATAATGTAAAAAAGGATGAAAACAGAGTTTCTGATGAAATATTAGTACCTCCACCATCAACACCAAGGGCAACAGGGCAAAGTCCTGAAGACACAACAGCAGCAGATCCACTAGAAGAACCTCCTGCAATCCTTGTGGGTTCATATGGATTCCTAGTGGCCCTGCAAGGTTAGTTAAACAGACATGTTCTTTTTCATAACCACCCTCAGAAGAACAAGTCAAAAAGGAAGGAAAATTTGGTCATGAATCATGCATGACTAAGACATATCCTCTTACCCATAATGTGGATTAATCCCACTAGTTCCAGCTCCAAGTTCATGCATATTGGTTTTCCCAACAATTATGGCTCCACATAATCTCAGACGCTTCACACAGCTAGCATCATCTTTACAAGACCTTTCTTTGTGCAGCCACTTTGTTCCTCCTATAAGACATTTTTTGTTTTTTATCTTTTAGCTTCGTAGTGAATAATTATCAGAAAATTGAGCATTTGAGTACAAGAGAAGCCTATACCTGTGGTTGGATAAGGCAAGCAATCTATTTCATCCTTGATAGCAACAGGGACACCATCTAGCACAGAAATTGGTTCTCCTGCCAAAATAATAATAATAATCTTTTGTAATTCAAGCAATCCTATTTGAGGTACAGTTAGGTACTAAATGTGTATATCTCTTTGAATAGGGATTTGAACATTGGTTCACCGTGTTATAAGGAACTAATCTCTTCTGTTACACCCAAGCTCAGTTGGTGTTACTTGAAATGATTTATTCATTGAGTTCATGTTAAGTAGGAATAGTTTTCAGAATGCGAAAAGCCCAAGGTAAAAAATTTCCAGATTTATGACTTATGAGTTCTTGGGATTATCAGAAGCCATCATATAAAGCTTGAATTGCTACAATGTACCTCTTTCGTATCGAAGAGTAGATTCCTTTGCTTGTCTCAGTATCTCTTCATCACTGGAGGCAATGAAGAATGCCATCTGATAAGGGGGTTTTGATGATTTAATAACAGCAGCTATAAATCTTTCTGCAACCTACGAAATGTTTGTTATACACACACACATAGATGACCATCACAGAGACATAAAAAAGATTAGATTTTGAAGAATAAAACTTGAAGATAACTTTTGATTTGGGAACACAGTAAATGATTAAAAGGAGAAGATGAAATACCATAAATGGAGTTACATCTCCTGAAGTGTAAGCTCTGTGATAGTCCATTATTGTCCAGCGACAGAACAAAGGCTTCTTTTCTGAATATGTAGGCAAGCATTCTATTGCAAATTGAACTTGCCTTGCTGGTGATGAATCAGATTCTAAGCATTTTACTTCATGTTCTTCAGGATCTGCCAAAAAAAAAGGACCAATCTTATAAAGGCAACTAACTTTTCAGTTTCCAGATCTCTAAGAATTGTAATAATTTGACATCAGAAGAAAAATTAGAATTTAATGCAGATTATTAACAAACCTTCAAAAGGATGCAAGGGAACAAAGAGAGGTGACTCTTCCAATTCTGCATGAGTAATAAGCTGAAGAAGGAATAGAAACATTATTGCTAAGAATTGTCAGAACAAAGATTCTTGTACATGAGAATTATATTTCAGCTTTTATGTGACAGGATGGATTAAGAGCATACCTTGTGAATGAGATTGTTTCCTTTCAATATGTACAATACAAGGGTCCCAAGTAATGGAATCTCCATAAGCATAACGAAAATTTTGACCAAAATTCCAGTCATGCGGGGAGCTGTAAGTGAAAGGCCATCATCATAAGCTTCAAATTCATAAGCTTAAGAAAAATAATGACATCAGAATCTTCTCTTTTCCTCAGAACCAAAATTAATTTCATAGTGAATGAGCGGGAAAAAAACAAACAGAGAATATTCAGAATTGGGTAGTCATCAACCTCCTCTGCTCGAAAACAGAGAGCTATCATGCAAACGCTCAAAATCAAAACAGAGAAAGAGAAAACAGAGAATTAAAGAATCAAAGAATGAACCTTTGACATTAGCTCGAAGATAGAATTCATCACTTTGGGGTCCTAAATCAACATCCTTGACGGGTCTGTAAACAAGAGGTTTAGTTTTGAACAGACCCATCATACGAGGATGTCCTTGGGGAATGACAGAGGGACAGAGGGAAAAACGTTGGTTTCTACACAAAGAGAGTAAGAAAGAAGGAGGAGGGAGAGAATATGAGAGAAAGAGAAGGCGGAGAACGCAATAAAACCGAAACAATACAAATTAGGTCTATTACATAATCAGGAGGTTATAACTATGGAAGGATAGGGTCTGGTTCTGGAACTATGATGACGACAAGAAAACACGTCGTTTTCATGAACAGGGGTGAAAAGTACTGTACGAGTAAAACAGGGGATTAACGTTATACTCTTCCCCTCAGCCATTTCATCTTCATGTCAGCCTAACCATGTCCAACTCCTTCACTGTTTTTTATTTTATTTTTCACTCTACGAGGTTCTCTGCTACTCTCTCTCCCTCGCTTCCAAAAAAATACTCCACTGGTCTTATTTATAGCGCTGAGGGAGAAGATTTTTTTTGGGTCCGGCACCTCGTTAAATTTTTCAGCTAGATGTGTAATTTAACTCTTTATTTATTATTATACTGATGTTGTTATCATGTTGTATTATGCATGTTAAATAACGATAGAATTACAAAATTATTAAATTTTATGATAAAATTAATAAGGTTTAAATTTTTTTTTGATTTGGGTTAGGGGTGTTTAAAACTTGGGATGGGATTGGAACCCTCCAATCTTGTTTATGGACGAGATGCAAATTGTATCCCGGTCCTAGGATTGAGGGATTCCTATTTTTTAAAAACAAGTTAAATTTAATATATATTATTATATTACTTAAATTTTTCATAATCTAATGTTTAAAGTGATCATTTAATTCCTAACAGGGCCATAATAATCACACAAATTGATCTAAAATTGAAGAATGATATTTTATTATTATTGTTATGATAACCATCATCGTCTTCGTTATTATCTTTGTACATTACATAGTTAGGATTGATATTACGATATATATGGTTTAATTCCAATTAAAGATGTGATACACTTCTTATCAAATAATAACTTAATTTATGGGGGAAAATACAAGAATAAAAAGATAATTTAATTTATAAGGTAAAAAATTAAAAAAAATTAAACATCGGGAACGGGATCGGAATCTCAAGAGCGATCTCGGTTCCTGTCACGGTCCCAGTTGAGACGAAAAATTTCAGGGATCAAAATGTCCAAGACCGGCATACTTTAAACACCCTTAACTTGGGTAAAAAATGTTAGAAGTGTTTAGAGGAGTAACTTGGAAATATAAGTCATTTGTAAGATAATTAATGCTCATTTTTTAATTTTGTCCATATAATTAATGTTTATTTTTAATTTTACCCACTCATTAAATTTTCAAACATTTTTTTTAATAAGGGTAAAATTGAAAAAAATTTTAAATTTAGGATATAGAGTATATATTATGGACAGGAGTAGTATTTCCTTTGCTGACTCCTTATTTGACCTGATTGTTTATTCAGGGCATTCAATTTTTTTCTTAAAAAAAATAACACAATTCGAGAAAATACAATAAATCAGAAACGTGTACTCTACAGGGGAAACCAGTACTATAGAGCTTTCCTCCCTGCTTTTTGTCTGACAGAATATTAAATTCAGGATTTTAGATATTTATTTATTTATGTATTTTTTTTTGTAAGAAGATGTTTATGGTTATTACTCAATGCCATCATGCTAGTCTTGTTTTTGTTGAACAGCTCAACCCAGTGTATCAGTTACTGGAGGCAGAGGGCTGACCAATGATACCAACTTCAAATATCGAGGCACAATGGAGCTTTTATTTATTCCATCTATTAGTTGCGTTAAAGTCATCTATTAGTTGCGTTAAAGTCAACTTAAATGAACTTCACAACACTTTGAATTTGTTCCTTACCTTTGTAGTATACTATTCACTAAAATTAAGGAATTACAGTTACCTTATTAAATTGTACTCTCTTTGATATTAAATATAAGGTAGAATTGATTTTTTTTTAGAGATTAAAAAAACTATATAAATTACTTAATTGCATCATATGTTGTGTATCATTAGATTATATATCTGTTTATATGTTAAGGCAAAATAGTTAGAAGAAAAAATGATAAATATAAATATTTTAAATTAATTTAACTAGCTTTCTTAATATCTCTAAAAAAATCAATTCTATCTTATATTTAATACAGGTGGAAATATGTTTTAAGTTGAAAAAAAAGTTTTAACTTTATCCCTATTTAAATATGTCTCATATCTCTTCTCCTTCTCCATAGCTAATATGTACCACTACACTGGCAAAAAAAAAAAAAAAACCTAATATGGACCACTAATAAATAAGGATAGAATTAGAAAATGGTCCAGAATATCTAACACATCTAGAAGAAGAACATGATCTAGAATATAAATCACCTTCAGTTTAATTAATTCCTTTTTTCCTGTTTTTCCCTTGTGATTATAACTCATTTTCCAACTTTGCCTATTCATTATATCCCATTTCTCTCTCTCTAAAATAACACTCTTAATGCAATCAAACACATTTCTCAAGAAGGGTAAAAGTGAAAAAATTTATATTTTAGGACATATTAAATGACTTAACTGTCATTTTTTGTTTTCTGTAAAATAGTTAAAGTGTCCTACCACTCAGGTCCCATTTATAAGTCTTTTTTGACAAAAAAATTTGGTCCTATTTATAAATCCATTTTCAAGATAGTAAATGAATTTTATACTTTTTTACCCCTATTAATTACAATAAACAAAAGGAATTTATTCATATTGACTTTTGGAACCAATCATAGATAAGAGCAAAATCGAAAATTTAGTCCATAGTAAATGGGTTAACTAACTCTCCTTGATATGTTAGAATTAATTAAAAAAGACTTATAAATAGGATCAGAATGGTATATTATAAACCGAAGAGGATAATTAATACTGACTCAACATGTTTCTTTTTTTTGGCCAGAACTGAGTCAACATGTTTCAGCAAAATCGGTTACGGATGTTTACGGCAAGGGGTTGTATTTGCAAATTGCATGGCTATAATAGGGGGTGTTTGGAAAACACCAGAATCAACTTTAAAAAACAAAACCATATTAGCTTTTTGTGTTTTATAGACAACTATTTTTACACACCTACACACACTGTACACCACAAAATCACTTATTTCCAATCCACACACTTGTGTATGATAAACAATGCCAGCATCAACAAAATGTGAAAATAAAGAGAACCCATTTATTGCATTTAAAAAAAGATATTATGTTTATATGAAATAACGATTATAGCCTTAAAAACAAAACAGCTTTTTATAATATCAGTCCTAAAAGGAACGATTCTATCAAACTTTGCACTCAAAGTTCAGGAAAAACAAACATAATGATGAATCATGAATGTGGGCTTATCATGTAGTGTGACCCACTCCTTTTTATCTGTCTACTTGTTTCTATAATAACAATATGATATTTAATACCGTTGATTAATCTAGATTCCACCACTGTGAAGATTAATCCAGGTGCCTTTTTATAGCTTGGTTTCCTCCTTGTTGTATAAGGCTTTAGTTAGTCCTTCAATTTTGTGTTAAAAGACATCAAATCTCTTCCATCCAACTCAACTTTCACTTATTTTTATCTCTCTCTTGTTCTTGATGAGGGCATTGACTAAAGAGGATGCACATCCATGCTAAAAAGAAAGCATATATATAGTAATGAATCTAAGGAAAATGACAACCAAGGTCTTTAAGTAAGGGTAAGAGAAATAATCACAGCTAGGTCCATTAAAATTATCAAAATGCAGTGAGGTCCCGTAGGACCAGGGTGACATTAGTTCTAATTGTGAAAATGCCATCTTACCTCTTTTATTTGAAATAAAACTAAAAGATTTATAGGGCTTTGAAATTTTAAATGAAAGAAGGCAAAATAGTATTTCCACAATTAGAAAAAATGTTATACCCAAATCCCATAGAATTTCACTTCATTTTGATGATTTCAAAGGACTTAGTTGTAATTGTTTCTCTTACATGGAACCTGGTTGTCATTTCCCCATGACTCTTCATGTGGGACCCACTACCCTTTATTCCTTGTTATTTATTTCTTATGAAAAGGAATTTTGCATTAAGCAGTGTTGATTAATTTGAATTCAAACATTGTCAAATTTAATAGAGGCAATGTTATCTATTTCTTGATCTTATTTAAGGTATATTGACTTGGCAAATGGAGTACATGTGGGATGGTTTGGAGGAGAATCCGAGAATGGGAAGAGAAGGATGTTAATATTGCAAAATGAAGTGAAGAATCCAACGCAGAATCTCCTTCTGCTGTTCTTTGGTTGGCATATCTTTCTGCTAATTTTTTTCCGAATGAAAGAGATAATTCGTACAAAATCGATGAAAGAGAGGAGAAAGATAAAGATATCTTTCGATTGAAGCAAGTGGTCCTACAAATGCAATTAAAGAGAGTGTGTGGGGCAATACTGCAAAGTGAGGGCAAAATTTAGATTCATCCAACCTATTTTAGAATTAATATTGGGAAGGGACAAGCATTATATGAACTATTTATGGTGCATGGGCCAATAGTTAATATTGCGTCACTTGGGGGGAGCTCATATATATATATGAACCATTATTTATTCCAAAAATTAAAGGCCTCAACAGTTTTTTCGGCCTATTCATGGACGGACCACCAATATTAGTTGGGGTAAACCCATTCTACATTTCTAGAACATCCAGCTGTTTTGTTGATTCTTCAAATGCTCTCTGTGGTCCACCCAATTCTACAGCCTCTTTTGTGGGTTTGATCCTTTCAATTGGAGTTTGTATTAGATTATTTTAAATGAATTTTGGCTCATACACTATACCGTTGTAAGTTCAACTCCCGTTGTTGATTTAAGGATTTTATTGGTAAGTAATCTATAAGTATCTTTGTAAGTGTTTTTTGAGTTCGGAGGCATACCCTAACCCTGATAAGTCTATAGGACCCAACTCATTTAAACTTTGATTTATATATATATATATATATATAAAGAATTTGCGTTACATGTATGTGTGGGAGCAATTTTGTTTCATAAAGTATATTAAGTCCTTATTATCAATAAAATTTTTAAACAGAAACTTCTCACGGTGTTTTACAAAAATAAATGCTATGTGCTTCATTTGTATAGACATTGAATTCCTAGGATTTTATTCATCTCAATCCTTTAAAGGTTTTTTCTCACCACTAATAAGTTTCTTGTTAAAAAACAATTTGGATTGAAAGCTAATATAATTTTTAACAAGATTTTGAATTCA
Organism: Inga leiocalycina; assembly: GCA_963242795.1. Lineage (NCBI taxonomy): Eukaryota > Viridiplantae > Streptophyta > Magnoliopsida > Fabales > Fabaceae > Inga > Inga leiocalycina. The sequence goes on along the minus strand of OY725327.1, from coordinate 57,508,288 downwards.
AATCTTGTAAGTGAAAGAAATCATGTAAAAAAAAACTTCGGAGAATTATTGTATGATCTCGCATAAACAATCTAATTATTAAAAATTCTTACAACAATATGTTCACCCTTATGTATAAAGACTAAAGAGAAATGTTATTAAACATGTACAGGCCTTTGAATCAGTTGAGGTAGTAGGTCAAGGGTCAGTGGGTTAGATTGGAGTCAAACCGGAGTTAATCTAGGGTCAGATCGGTGAGAAAGTGAATATTTCAAAGTTATTATTATGAAATTATGAATAAAATAAAAAATAAATTAAATTATTTTTCCAAAATAAAAAATATTGAACCGATTGTGTGGCCAGATTGGACAGGTTAGGTGATCGGTTCGCCGATTTTTAACCCAAACCGGCCGTTCGTTCTAGGTTTAATAACTATGCTAAAGAGGATAAGTATGAGAGTATAAATGTAATAAATACAATTAAAAAGGGGTAAAGTTAAAAAAATGTAATAAATATTTAAACAAACTTAAAATTTTGAGATACACATGTTAACAAATTTAAAAATTATAATAACGATGGAGTAGTACTGAAATGAAGCTTATTACGTAAGCAACGTGGTTCAGATGAGAATCTAATTAACGAAGGTCAAACCAAATATTTACAGAACTTAGCAAGTGCACCCTTCTACGTAATTAAATGTTAAATAAAATTATTAATATAACCTTTTAGGTGCGCTACCCTGTGCCCCGCAACAACTTGCTTCAAAATACTCATATAAATAAACAACTTGCTTCAACAACTTGGTATTTTTCTGTCTTTATATAATATGTGACTCATTTATTCAACCACTACTCATGTTTTATTTATAAGTCTGTTTTGATAAAAAATTTTAGATTTTATTATAAGTTCAGTTTTACAGTAATAAATACATTTGTTACATTTTTGCCCTATTAATTGCAATAAAAAAAAGAATTTATTCATGTTAACTTTTGGAACCAATTATAGATAAGGGAAAAATTAAAAATTTAACTAATAATTAATGAGTTAACTAACTCTCCTTGATATACTAAAATTAATTAATTTGGATTTATAAATAGAATATATATATATATATATTACAATCCAAGAGGTTAATAGTCACTCTATTAAAATTAAAGTAATGACATATCATTATGGTTTTTTTTTCCCTTACGGTGCACTGAGGATGAGATCTTCACAACCAAAGATGTGAAGATCTATGAAAACCTTATGAAATTATTTAATATTATATCTTATGTCCTTAACATAAAATCTTGTTTAAAATATAAATTGCACTATAAATAATATCTTTAATTAGATTAAAGAAGTTAGTTAAGTTATTCAATATAACAAGTATTTTGTAAAACACCATTGTTATCTTTTTTAATTCTCTTATTCTCTATTCTTCTTAAAATTATTGAGGGAGCATCAATAGGGATAAGTTAGTAAAAGATTGATAAATATAAAAAATATTGTACGTCTTATATTCAGAATTAAGATTAACTCCTTAAATATGTTCTATATTAAGGACCGGATAGAGTATCAAGGACGGGAGGTATAGTATATTTTCTACTTTCAGTTTATTGCTAATTTCTAATATACGTTTGTATTTTCAATTACTGCCCGATGTTAATTGTAGTTTTACAAACCGGCTATAAATTGTGTGTAAGTTGATGAATATATATATAAACCTTTTATTTTTATCATTTACAATAAATCTCTTAATTAAGGCATGCAAAGTTAACTCAATTGATAAGGAAGAGGTGGGCTTGCAAGTGAATATTACAGGTGCAGTTCCTCTCCTCTTGGTATAATAAAAATAGTTGTATTACAAAAACTGAATGAAAAATTTATTTAGAAACTCTGAGTTTCAAAATTATAATTTAATTAATACATTAAATTTTAATCATCATCATCATTACGAAAACCATATTTATTACCAAATTTTATGAGGTATTTTAAAAAAAATATTTTAGAGATAAAAATTCTTTTATTCAAAGTTTTTTTTTTTAAAAAAAGCATTGATTGAAAAAAAAAAAAAAAAGAGCCATGCGCTACATATATATAACGACACACCTGGATGAATAAAAAAAGTAATGGGAAATTAACAATAACATTAAAAAGTGATTTTTATTTTTCTTAGGAGGAAAATTATCTTCTTCTTCTTTTTTTTTATGGTTTATGCAATGGACCATTTTTGGCCTTCGGTGCATCCACCTTTCAGGTATCCGGCGTTAACCTGAAGGCTAACGCCTGATTTACCGACATGGGCCCCCGACAGCCGACTAGTCCTGACGCCCCCAATCTGATAGGCCCGACAGGAATTCACTTCTTTGAGACGCCCCAGAGGAGAGAGCTCCTAACGGAAATTCTCTACACCTTCCGTTTCCTGGAATCGAACCCAGAAACGGATTGGTGTGGCGCAGATGCCTACCCATCTGCGCCAACTTCCGTTGGTGAGGGAAATTACCTTCGTGCATGCATGTATGTCATGAAATTTTCAGAATTATTATGCCCGATGCTTGCATAATGACTAGACGATAAAAATATAAATAGTGTGTAATTAATCACACTACCAGCCAAAGGACAAAAGATTAATTGGCTTCTTTTTTAAGAAAAAAAATTAAAAACCATAATTTACTTTATTAGGAATTATGCTTAAGTACGTACTACGTACACTTGAATGGAGAATGTTTTGGTCATCCTTGATGAATTACCATGTGGGTATTGACAAGCTATTAAAACTCTCAAATTGATGGGATATTACCAGTCCCCATTAATTATCTAACCACTTATATGTTTGATAATAAATAAGTCTATATCATTATCAATTACTTATTCATGACGTCATAGAGGAAAAAGAGATGCTTTGAAACGTGAGGGACATTAATAAAAGAACTGGTTGACCACTGATATTTATGACGTTTTGGTTTAGTTAAATTGTATTTAATATTTTTATTATCAATTAAATATATTTTCAACACGACATGAGTTTAAAATTATGTCTATGAGTTTTTCCAGTGGATAAAAAAAAAATTATGTCTATGAGAGTAAGAATCAAACTGATCCTTTAACTTAGAATTGTGATTTTATTTTTAACAGGATAGTAAATATAACTAAATTATCTTACCATTTTTCACCAAATAGTACTGGGAGCTAATCTTTAGTTTTTGATGAAATCTTTAGGCCAATTATCCTTACAAGTATTTATTATAAAGTAACATTGGTGAATTGAGCATAGATATGATTGTCCTTTTAGGTGGCAAGTTGCACAAAATAAATTTAGCTGATTAATTCCCAGAAAAAGGTTAGTTGACTTAAAAACAAGGTACTCCTTCCGACTCTAATTATAAGACAAATTTGATTTTTTTTAGAGAAATTAAGGAAGCCAATTAAATTACTTTAGAGTGTTTATATTGTTAGTATCATTAGATTATATATTAGTTTATTAGTCAAATTAATTAGTTTGGAGAAAAAAATATAAATATAAATACTCTAAAGTAATTTAATTGGTTTCCTTAATTTCTCCAAAAAAATCAACTTTATCTTATAATCAAGACCAGGAGGAGTACTAGCATAAACCAATTTATTAGAAACGGGATGAGACTGTAGTTTAAGAATCAGTAATCTAACCTTAGTTAAATTGGACTCAACTCAATCATATTTAAAGTATACAAATTTAGTAATATATAATCCTGAAAAGGGTAATATAGTTAAATAAAAAGACATTAACATACGAATAAATGAAATATTCATGTATACACCATGCATACATGATTCAAAAAACACAAATATGATAGATTGCCATTTTTAATTTTTTATTAAAAAAACTCAATAACGTCATGTCGGCCTCAATAGTGAGATAAAAAATATAAAATTTAACTTAATAGACTCTGTTCAAAACTTTTGATTAGATCAATCATGAGAGTGATTCACCATTTACTGGTTTGACCAGTCAACTTAAATTAAGTTTTGATACCATGCTTAAAAAGATAAGATTGCCGCTTTTGCGAGAAGAATGCAAGTCTTACTGTGGAATAATTTTTTTCGGGTTTAGGGGTATTTTGTCGGGGTTTTTATTGAGGGACAATTTTATTCCATAAGTTTTTTGGGGGGCAATTTTGCCTTGGAAGTATAAAAAAATGTAGCAATTTTGTCTTTGTCGTTATCCTAGTTAATTTTGATCATTAGTTGATCAAATATGCTGAGTTAGCAATCCACATGTTATCCACGTTATTTTTGTTAAAGTGTAAATTTGCTCTGGACGTTTGTGTGTTATTTAGTTCATCTTTTTTCAAAATTAGATTTAATAATTCTAGGGTAAATTTGCACTTCAACAAAAATAATATGGATAACATATGGATTGTCAGCTCATCATATTTGAAAAATTAATGGTCAAAATTAACTGGAATAATAGTTAGGGCAAAATTTCTCCATTTTTTACACTTCTAAGATAAAATTTTTCTTCGGTAAAAACTTCTAGGACAAAAATGCCCTTTAACCTTTTTTATATAAATGAAAATGATAACTTCAAATAATTTATTATGAATAATTATGCAATACAACTGATTTGGCTGTCTTAAAAGCTGGATACTGCTATTAAATGTCTATCAGCAAGATATTATGGGGGCAAGTAAAAAGCCAATTGAAGTTGAAAGAGATTGAAAGAAAGTTTCATGATGTGTGGCCCTCTTCCTTACGGCTCTTCCTTACGGACATGAAAGGAAATTTCATGATATATTGAAGTGTCCCAATCTGATGTTATGTATAACCAACTCACTCTCACTCATAGTAATCAAATCCGGATCGGACTAATCGGTTCGATTTGGACACCGACGAAAAACCGATCTGGGTATCAACCTGGTCATCTCTTTTTTTAATTGATTTAAAAAATTTTTATTTTAGAATTTCATATTAATAACCTTTAAATCTTTACTTTTTCACCGGTTTGGTCCAAGTTAGTTCTGGTTTGACTCCGGTCTGACCCACTAACCCTTAATTCAATACTCCGACCGGTTCAATGACCGGTCTGGGTATAATTATCTTGCTCTCACCCCTACAGAAAGGACAATGCGAATTATCACTTAAATTTTTTTTGAGCAACACATTAATATTTCAATTGCTTTTAGTTGGTAATTTACGGTTACCCTCTGTAACTATTTACTTGTCCTCAAAGGGAAAAAAAATACATATAGAGTAAGAAGAAAAAGAAATTTATGTACTATGTAATACTCCCTCCAGTTTAAAATATAAGTTTTAAATTTGTGAAATGGTTTGGTTTTTTTTATAAGCCATAATTTGGATTTGTCTGATGATTATTTAACGTGTTTTTCTTAATTTTATCTAACTTTAACAATCTTAATAGGAAAGTGTTGGCTCATCAACTTTCATACTCCATTGAAGAGTTTGAGGATATCCGATCATAAACATGAGATTATGTGCAATGCGTAGTGCTACATCTACTTTGAACTTAATATTTCCTCTACAACTCCCTCTAATTCTTGTTTTAACCAACAACTACTTAAATCAAGCAAAACAAATTGTTGGTTAAAATTAGTTAAGAATGATAAATGTGTAAGATATATAGAGGTTGTTTGTTTTTGTTTTTAAAAACTGTTTTTTTTTGTTTTTAAAAACAATAAACAATAAAACCTATTTGGTAAATTGTTTTTAAAAACAAAAAACCAAAAATTTGTATTTAAAAACTATAAAACAAAAATATTTTTTAGTTGTTTTCTTGTTTTTGTTTTTTTATTTTTTATTTTTTGATATCACCATTTATCTACTATTGACACTACACTATCAGTGATGACTACCGCCACGTCGTCACCGACGACTGCACCGTCTCGTCATTTTAAAAACAGATTTTTCAAAATAATATAACTAAATAGATTTGTTTGTTTTTTTATTTTTAAAACTTGTTTCTAAAAATTGTTTTATGAAACTGTTTATGAGAACAAAAAATAAAGAATAGAATCAAACAAGCCCATAATCCCCCCTCAAAATATACCCTTATTTATCAAGATGATGAGAGAGAGAGAGAGGATAAGTGCGGAAAGTGGATGAGAAGTATGTTATTAATTAGGAGTAAAAATAAAAAAAAATGTATTAAATTTTTAGATAAAGCCAAATTGTTGCTTGTATATGTAACCGACTTTATGTGACAGAATGTTGCTTATAAATAAGATAGGAGGGGGTACATCAATTGAAAGTCAAAAGTCAAAGCAATCCCCGCGTATTACTACAACACGCATTGTTTTTAACCGGATATTATGGATCTTGAAACTTGAAAGAGATACTGCCCTGCTTCCTAATGCAATTGCTATAATCAACTTTCATGATAAGGACTTTGATAATTGTCAAGATTCAATGTGATTGCAACATTAAAATTAAAAGGGGCAAATTTGGGTGAGTAGATAGGTAGTGGAATTTGAATCCCCTTGCATTGAAGTCAGGTTGACCTCAATCTGTTCATGGTGCCAATTCGCTGCAAAATCATTTTCATTTCATTATCCCACCAAACTCGTGTGTACGTAGAAAACACACATGCACCAACAATTTATTGGTTGAGGCCGTAAGGACCTCATCCTTATAAAGAGGAAAACACAAATTCAAATCTCGAAAAGCGTGTTTATTGGGAAAGGTGAGAACTATTTACTTTCTAAACCTTGAAGAAAAACCTTAATCAAATCAAGAAAGAAATACACGTATGCATACACATCAAATATCAATCTAAAATATACTACCTTTAGTTTTTAATATAAAAGGTAAATAACTAATTTTTAAATATTAAAAAAATTAGTTAAATTACTTGTTTGTAATAAATATAGTTTGATTTTTCTAAAATGCACTCTTTAATTATCATAACCACCCTTAGATGAAACCCTGATAATATATGTAATTAATGTGGATACTATAAAAAAAAGTTTTTAATTTGGAAAGCAAAGTAAATTAAGGTCTTTTTTTCGACCCAAAAAAAGAGTTGAGGTCTTTCATTTGGAACTACCAAGCAGATTCTTATATTAGGAGCAGGAGGTGATAAGGCCGAAAGAGTTGGGAAACATGCTGGCCCATCATCTCTAATGGACTCCAACCCATAAGCCTCATTGCCCCATGGAGTGTGATTCATAAAACTAGCTTGTATTATTAGATATTAGGGCTAAGCCTGTTAGTTCGTTTTTTTTTTCCCAAATAAAAACTTGATAAATGCAATGATAACATAAACTAGAACATTTATAGTTTAAATTGCAATTCTTTAAAGGATAAATAAAAATAAAATTCAATACAAATGTCCTAAAATTTGATAATTCAAATTCAAATTGTTATTGTCAGGTAAGGAATTAAAAATATTACGTAACATAAATAAGCTTCGCTTCATAAAAAGCATTAAATTTGCACCATAGGATTACACCATAAACTTACACAATGATCATTGCTTTTTTTTTTTTAGAAAAAAATTAAATGTATTCTTTCTTCCTATCATTTTAGATCCAATTATTAAAATCCAACCCTTAAGAAAAATATAGGATAGGTTGGGCATGTTTTTCCATATCCTATAACAAATTGTATCATTTAGAAGTTACTAGTAGTTACAATTAGTGTGCACTTCCAGAGAAAGCATATCTAATTCGAAGAAATGTGAAATTTATAAAAGAAAAAAAAACAAAAACTTTTTAAGGCTAATATTTGTAGTTCAACGTGCGCGCGTGATAAAACTGTAAATCAAATTTTATTATTTATAAATTATAAATTATATTTTATTTCTCTTTTTAAATAAAATAAATTAACATGTTATGATAAATTGGAACACATGTTTACTTACCTCTAATTTCAGTTTTCATTTTATCTTGTTTTATTATCTGAACTCAGTTCCCAAGACAACTATGATTTGTTGCAATCTTGGAAGAATATTAAATATGATGATTCATTTTTTTCACAATTTTCATCCAACGAAAGAATTATTTGATCAAAACAAAAAATAACTACAAAAATAAAACGAGAAATCTAAAATTCTGGACAACTGATTTACTAGAGAAATTCAGATTCCCCATAAAGTAACAGAGAAAGTATATCAAACAAAGAAAAAACGTTTTTTTCTTCAAACTGCATTCTTCAAAAACTGGCAGAACTTCCTATGCCAAACACACCCTTGATAATTAATTCCAAACACTTATTTTCACACAATTATTTCGTATCTCATTATTAGATCAAATATTGTCAAAGATGTGGGATCAAAACACCTTTATATATATATATATAAATGATTCCTTGTGAAAACTTTTAAATCTTTATACCGAACATCCCCCACAAACAGTGATTATAAAAATGAAAAGGGAAAGCAGCTATGGCTGATTAATATACAATACGTAGAGGACTATCTTCACAATGGAAGAAACGTGGATAAGAGGGATCTATGAGCTAGAAAGAACCTTGGTTAAGGTGCTCTGTAGTGAAACCACTGAATCAATGGCAGACTTTGCGAACCAGCTGATTCCCACTTTAAGCTTATGTTCATCCGTTGGTAACCTGAGCAAATATGCTAGCTTCCTTGCTGTAAAAGTAGAAAAGCTCATTGCTCTTTCATCGCTTAAAACAAAAGGACAAGGAAACGAATGTGAAGGAATAGAGGATGGGACAAACTAACCTGTATGACCAATCTGACCGTCTAAGGTCAGTCCCTCAATAAAACTGGGAGAAATGGCAGCATCATTTCTTCCCAGTGTCATCATCTCACCCAAATTCTGGAACCTAAAGTCCATTACAGAAATGGTTTCACATCATGTATAAAATTTTGTAAACTACGGAAAACATTGAAACATTTTGTTGTCATATGACAGATAATAAGTTTGCAAAGGTAATAAATAATTAAATATTACCTAAATGGCAAAAGTGGACGGCCATTGATCGCAGCCCACAGATTCCAACCAGCAAAGTCCGCTTGCTGAAATGCAACCTGTGAAGCAGAGGATAACAAATCAGCAAACAAGATAATATGTTCTCAAGATTTATTGATATGTCATAACGTCATCATATTGGATTAGTAGTAAACCTGTGCAGTTGCCGGAAGGATCCTTCCATGTGAATCTCTGGTTGCAGAGGAGTCGCCAAGAGCAAATATCCGTGGGTGGCCCTTAACACGAAGAGTTTCATCTGTTTCTGCTTGGCCCCGGCCATTAAGAGGAAGTGGAAGCGATAAATCTGAGGGTTCTATCTGAGTAAGAGAAGACTTAGAACCAACAGTCCACAATACCAGATCTGCTTCTAAAACTCTCCTTTGTAATCCCCTTTCGGTAGGTTGCAGCTCCAAAACATATTTATCACAATCATGTACAGCTTGATTTCCCTGGTGTTCACCTTCCCCTGTCAAGGTATCTGAAGATTCCAAGTCACTCTCCCTCCGAATGCTGCGAACTAGATAACCCAATAGAAGTTCAACCTTTCTGGATGAAAGAACCTGCCATTCATAGCATCGTTAAGCATTTTAGAAACCAAAATACATCACTTGAAATAATGTTATGTTGGTGAATTAGAGGACTTTGAACTGAGATGTATTAATGGTATTAATAGTTTGAGTTACACAAAATAGACTATCAAAAAACATATAATTTAAACTCCAATTAACTCACTTTCAGTGCAGCTTCCCTATTGCCAGGCGGGGCAGTTGGGCAGATCATGTTTTCACCATCAATTGCTCTAACAACCCCTTTGTCCTTTAATCTCTCTGCCACCGTAGCAGCTAACTCAATTCCAGAGTAACCACAGCCAACAACTGCCACACTGATTTGGGAATCCTTTCCAAAGTATTTTCTCTCCAATGTTTTTAAATTATTATTAACTCTCTGTGACACAAGAAACCAACAAGTCAGTCTAATATTATAGGTTTCAAGCTACAAACATTACAATGGTCCTAAGACATTGAAGAAATGGTCCACCATCTTCATTCAAGCACTCACAATTGCATCCTCTAGTGTGGTGAATGGCAATGCAAACTGAGTTGCTCCTGGTACGAAATCAAGTTTAGCTTCAGCTCCCAAAGCAAGAACCAGCCTGGCTGTCCAGTGTGAAGAAATGCAAGTTCAAACCAACAGAAGTGATGGTACAATATCAACAATTCAAACCACATTGCTTCATTTAAAGGGGAAACGGATTTATTTTTCCTTGTCCACATTATTCATATATAAAAGGTCAAATTGCAGCATATGGCATCATAGTAGGATCCTGCCTCTACATCCTAGTCAGCATTTAGAGGCATAGGTTTCAGCGGATTCTCCAGGATGGCCCATAAATGCCCTGACTAGCATGTTGCTGTTCTTCCACAAATTTAAGTAACTAGGTCGAATAATCACATCAAAAGGGAAGATCAAAACTTATTATTTTGTGTATTGTGCATGCAAGAATTGCTACCACAAATCAATAAAAGGAATAATTTAAGCTAAGCAAATTGTACCAGTCATATTCTATAGAAAGGCCACTTTCAAGGTGCACAGTTCCTCCACAACTAGATGCTGGCGGTCCATCCCTTCCCCAATGATCAGAAGGATGCAGAAGTTTAACTCTGTCTTGCAAAAACTGGATGCTAGTGTTTGCCAGCAAATCAGAGAATCGAGGAGCTATTTCCCATTCATCCACTTCTGCATATCATAACTCAATGTTAAATCATCTTTGAAATAAATCACAAAACTGTAACGGTTTTTTTAAGCCAGAACACTGCCTACCTCCAGATAGAAGCTCGTATAACAGGGGCTTGAAAACAAAACGTTCACACTGGTCAACAAGAATAACCTGTTTCATGTCCATAAAGTGAAGTTGCCATTCAGGTTTGTTATAGCATGTTCCTCAGTCCTTGAAGGTTGTGATATATCAACAAATACTGCTGTCTATTGCATCATTTGAGGGCGAGAAAAAAAGACATTACGATTTAACAACATCCAAAAGTATCATTCTAAAATGGACCACATATGCGGGAGTGAATTAAAACATTCAAGTCTTATCAAAGATCAAACTCATCAACAATATACTTGGACAAGAGAGACACAGAGAAAAAAGAGATTGTGAAATGATTTTAGGTGGAAAACAATTTGAATCATTTATTGCATTTACAAGAGAAATGGACTGTAAAAACAGTATGACCAGAGGCAATGTCTAGGAGTTTTGAAAGACTATCATACCAAAATATAAGGGATCTAGCAAACTTGTTCAGTCAGATGAAATGAAATTCGATTGATAAATAACCACAACATACCTGTGGCTTTTTGTCGTCAGACCACACCAGTGACTCCAACCTTAATGCAGTATATAAACCGCCAAATCCACCACCCAATATGCACACCCTAGGCTTCTGTACATGAAGAGTTTCCGTTGATTAATACATATGAGCATAAATTGTTTCATCATTTTAGCCGGACAAAAGGATGTATAAAAATGCTTATGGAATACCAATTTTAATCAATCATGCGTGCGTACGGAAACCTTAAAAAGGAAACTAGCTAGACTTTAGACGCGGCTCCTAGTTGAGCTCATAATATCCCATCCAGCATCCGCGCCAATTCTCAGAAGCATGCAATATTATGACTGTTGATGGATAGTTTTACAAGTTCTTTTTCCTTTTTTTTAAAAATCTTATCAACAATCTAGAGGGGGCGTAATGATGCTAAATTACCACTAAATTAATAAACAAGAGACCAACAAATTGTTTCTTTCTATTTAAATATATGGGACGTATGTATGAAATTTGAAAGTCCCAACCCTTGTATCAGGCCAAGCATAGTTGCTGAGTTTCTTTTCACTCTCAGATATCTCCACAATATCTCCAATGCTGCGATTTGTCCCAGAAGAAAACAATCGTACTTGCAACCGTTTTCTCGGAGAATTTGTAAATAAGAATGGATGAATTCCCCTACTTCTCGAAAAGCCCGGAAAAATGTTACTCTGTTGCCTTGTCCCGCCTGAAACCTCCACCCAAAGAAATCACAATGAATATGAACTTTTAACATTATTATTTCCAACAATCCAAAAAGAAACTCTAGCAAGTTCAACTTCTTTTGCTTTTCTCAAGTATCAGAAGTGCTTCGTCAGATAATAATTAACAGAATTTGAAGGAAGAAGAGGCAAAGAGCATACGCTGTAGAGCCAAAAATGTGGCTGAAGCAGTTGAAGCAATGTGTGCCATGACGAGAAGATTAGAGTGGCATTCAAATAAAACTCTATCCGCAGTTTTAGGGTTTGTCGATGAAGCAAAAACGGACGACCAGGAGCGAAACAAAGGAAGCAATGTATGGCTTTTCTGCTTCCACGATCCGTTCCCGTTGCGGCGACGGTGAATTGCGTCGTGTTAGTCTATAATAGTTTATTTTTGGGCAATAAGTGCTTATAAATCGTGATTGAGTATATGAGAGGAGTTTTATCTCGACTTACGTAATAAGGACTTATTTACCCCCAGTACGTGTTTCCAAACACAGCCGTCCTGTCCCCGCAGTCTTGTATAATTCGTGATTCACCTAAACGTGAAAATTTAGATTATTTCCGATCGTATATTCTTTTTTGCAAGCTATTTCCTATCTTGTACTCCTTCCTTTTTTGAGTTCCCTCCTGTGATAATATAATGAATCCAATAGTTCTGGCAAATTAAAAAAAAAAAATCCAATGGTTGTTTAGCCTAAAAAAATTAATTAAAAGTCTAACCTGTTATTGAGTCACTCGTATATTTACTTAAACTTGTTTATAAGCTTATCAAGCATACTTAGTTATTTTTTAGATTATGTTTAAAGGTTAATATAACTTTTAGTACCTGTATTTAGCTTTATTTTAATTTTGATCCCTTAAATTTAAAACTTATGATTTTTGTCTCTCAAGTTTGCTCCATTTAATACTTTTAGTTCTTATAATTTGTAAAGCATTTGGAGCTAGTTTAACAGTGTTAATTTACTTATGTGTAGCTAACATCGTTAACTTTATACTAGTTAGACAAGATGAAGTGGTAAAACAAATGGACTAGGACATGTGAAAAAATAATACTAGGAAAAGAAAATCCGATTTTAGAGATCTTTCCTCCCTGTGTTTTCTCTCTAAAACCGTCTCCTCTTACTTGTACACAATTCTTTTGGACTTTGACTGGCTCTTAATTCTTATATTTCATGAGTTTTTAGAGAGAGATTAGCTGATATTGCAAAGAGGCATGCTCAAGTTGCTAAAAAGCATGCTCAAATTGCTGAAATGGGCCTTTTAATGCTTGAAAAGAGTAGGTCTCATCAATATATTCTAAAGAGGGATAGCAAAATAAGCCGTTGGTGTCAAATCACGCAAAAATGTGTTATGAGTTACTGTTTGTAACAACAGTAACGGCTCCATTTGGCAAGCCGGTTCCATTATATTCGGCTTCGTCCAAATCTGACTGGATTAGAACAGTGCCATCCCCAAGAAAAGATGACTCACTCCTTAGCATCACTTCAACGTGTCTTACTCAGTATTCATTTCTTTGACATTTGCACGCAGTCGGTGGAGATCTTTCTTTCCCAAGATGCTCTGTTCCCATAGCCTTCATTCATCCTTAATTTTGGTCCATCTCCTCTCTCAGTCTTGCACAATGCATCGTTCGGGAAAGCATGTTTCGGGAAATCTGATGTCTTCGTTTAAGCAGATTCACCGTTGTTGTCGTCCGAAAACCAAGCAATCATATGGGTAAGGTTGAAAGAGTAAAGGCTTCGAATTTGTGTTTGTTTCGTCCATCTTTTCCGTTTAATTTCTGCATTTTTTTTCTTCTTCCATTCCAATCTACCTCTCGTCCAGATCTCATTCCGCACATCATCCTTAACTTATCCTTCTAATTGTCTCATTCTCGCAAAGGCTTCGATTTTGTGTTTGTTTCCTCCATCTTTTCCGTTTAATTCATTTTTTCTTCTTCTTTGATTCCGAGCTACCTTTCCTTAACTGATCCTTCTAATTGTCTCTTTCTCGCAAATGCTTGGTTTTCGGATGCCTTGATGCTGTAGATCCTCACAACACTAAGGTGACAGTGTTGGTCAAGGTTGAGAGAGAGTTTTGGAGGACAGCTCTGGATCTGAATGGGATAGAGTGTGGTTATCCACGAAAGATTACCTCTATCGATTATGTTGTATTTGATGAGAAGGTGCTTTTCCATTTTTCTACAATCGTTTTCTTTCCGGTTGCGACTGATTTAGTTCTGATACGTTTGTTATTGATCAATATTGAACAGGGTTGTAGAATGTTGATGAGGTTAAGTGATGATGAGGTGCTGGACCGATTCTCAAACCTACTTAAGGAGGGCCGAGAGTTTTTAGTCCAGAATTTCTCTGTGACATGTGACGGTGAAGGCATCCATGATAAATTCCTCATAAATCTGATGCCGAACTCAAAGGTTATGGAGTGTCGAGCTTTGTTTCCTAAGCATTGTTTCATGCTTTGTGATGTTGTTGATTTGGGAGAGGACTGCCGTAAACCTTCCATGGTCACAGGTGAGGGTTTCTGAATTTCTTTCCTCTTTGTTATATCACTACCATTTATGCTTCTCTGTGTTTTATTTTAGATGTTATAGGTTTTCTTTCTAGCATTGGTCAATTGAGGAAAGTTAGGCACAATGGAATGATGACATATCAGCTTGCGTTTGTGGTTGGAGTTAGACGGTTGAGTGACAAAACTGTGAACCATTTAGTTATATCAATTGTGATGATTCCAAATTTTCCTTGCTAACTGTTTTTTGCTCCAGGGGAAATCGTTTGACTGTTGTTCTGAATGGTGAGTCGGCAAAGGAAGTGAGGAAGGACTTTGAGCTTGTATCTCAGCTGTCCAACCTCATGCTAATTGTTCAGTTTGGGTTGATCAGGAGAGGACACGGTATAATATAACAAAGCCATGATATAGCTGTGCTACCCTATTTTGAAATATATATTGCTTGATGGTCTCTTAAGTTCATCATATTGTATCTGTTCTGCTTCAGTTTCTCATTGTATATGCTTATTGATTAGTTTGAGAGAAGAAGGAATTTTAAAATTTTTAAAATTCTTATTCAAGGATGAGATCCTTTTGTTTTGGAGAGATGACTTGAATATTACACAGAGGCTAAAATTCATTGGTTCCTCTTATTTTTCTTTCTATAGCAAGATTATTGTTGTTTACGCATATGACATGTTTGTGAGTGTTTGTGTGTCTGATGAGTATGTGAATATGACACATAGGAATTTTGTCCCTGCTGTGATTCTGGTCGGCTTATTTAACATGGATTTGTTCTATTTAATTTACACTTCAAGTATATACTAGCTAGGCCGGAAAGCTGTACTATTTTTGTGGTTTTGAGTTCTGATTTTCTCTATAAGCATATCCATCCTTTATTTGACAGAATTATGTCACTCTTGTGGTTATATCCTGCTTGATATGAATTACTTCTATGTAAGATTTAGGTATATAATAACAAGAAACCTTTGCTATTCTGGTAATAATTAAGATAATTATATCACTGCTTTGATGCTGGTCAGCTTAATTAATATGGATTTGTTCTATTTAATTTACACTTTAAGTCTATAATAGCTAGGCCGGGTAGCTGTACTTTTTTGTGGTTTTGAGTTCTGATTTTCTCTATAAGCATATGTATCCTTTATTTCAGAGAATTCTGTCACTCTTGTGGTTCTATCCTGCTTGATATGAATTAGTTCAATGTAAGATTTAGGTTTATAATAACAAGAACACTTTGCTATTCTAGTAATAATTCAGAGCATTATGTCACTGCTGTGATTCTGGTCGGCTTAGTTGATATGGATTAGTTCTATTTAATTTACACTTTAAGTATATAATAGCTGTCCAGGAGAGATGTACTATTTTTGTGGTTTTGAGTTCTGCTTTTTTCTATCATTCAAATGCAATCTCCATTTGACAGAATTATGTCACTCTTATGGTTCTATCCTGCTTGATATGAATTAGTTTTATATCATTCATTTGGTCGGCTTGAGCGAATTTTTTTTTTCACATTATAAGCAGCAATATCTTTCATCATTTGGAAGTCTATTCGAGTTCAAACTTACTTTTTCAATAGGTTAACTTGAGTTAAGCTTCATTATTATCTCAGTCACCTAATGTCTTGGGAATTTATTCTGCATGTCTGACTGCCTTCTTCTTCATTTCCTGGTATCATGCAATTATAGGGAAAGTGACCGTGGTAAACTATTGTTCGGCAACTAGGGTTTTTTGGAACCCAAGATTCAATGAGATTCTTCCAATGAGGATTAAGTTGCTATCAAAAGGGTGTAACAGGAAGATGTAGCAAGTGGAACTGGATGAGCTTAGGTTATTTTCTATTACCAAATTCATGGTCTTGCATGACCTTATTTTGACATGTTATGTGTATTCCAGATTCAAACTTGGATCATTACTGCTTTTTCTCAACTCTGGATTTTAAACTCTTACGCACTCATGTTATTATTTACTAATTAATTAGTTCATGCTATGTTACCTATTTGTTTTAGCTTTGGGATAGTACCATATTCAATGACTATCACAGGGTTGAACGGGGTTTGGTTAATGCTTACATGAAATCTTTCAAATTTGAATTCATTTAGGAGATTGTTAATGGGGCTCAAATGTGGTACTAACCAAAAGAAAGTTGAACTCATGCTATCAACCTGAAATTGTGTTATATATATATCAGAAATAAACTTAACACCAATATACTTTTTTCCTATTATAGAGTTCTACACCCTCTGAGTAGTGTTATTAGCTAATAATAAATTAAGTATGTTCCCAAATGTTACTTGTCCTTAGTACGTCCTATAGCTTCCATAAAAGTTGTACAGGGCGCTTGATTAAAGAACTAGGCAAAAATATTTGTTTTCATTCAAGCTGCCAAATGTACAATCAATTTAATAAATGTTAATAACCAAATGACATTTCTGTGAAGTGAACTATCACTGAATTAAGGTTTTTTTATATTAATCTTTGATGTTATCGGTTTCCATCGTTTTGCCTTTCAAACTCATGTGTTGTTCATTTTTTAGCAGAATCAACTGAGGACAAAACTTATTCCTTCGAGGGCAATAAGTATTGTTGTATTAGCCATATACAAGGTATTGGAAACCCTCAAACCTTAGTGTAGCATGTCATTGTTCGTACCTTCACTGACACCTTTTCAAATTCCTGTCAAGTGAGGTTGGATAATCAAGTTTTTACCTCTGTTCTGTTATAAACCATGAAAGAAAATTTCCTACTGCACTTAGTGGGAAGATTGACAATGCTGTTAAGGACTGGTACAAACCAAAAGGAGGTTCAGTAATGTGTTGTTTCCATTGCACATCAAAAATAATTATGTCTATTGCAGATTCAAACTTAAAAGTATGCTTTTTTTTTGTATAATATGGAGCTCCACACTTTCTAAGTAATGTTTGAAGTCAGTAATTTACATAATTGTTTGTTTTCATGTATGTCCCTTTCTTATATTTAATTTTGGTTATTATGTAGCACATGGTGCAAGAAAATAGCATTGCCGCTTGATTTTTGTCTAGTGGCCTATAAGATTTTTCAATCTTATACAATTAATGTTTGTTCCTCCATCAATAAGATTTTTAACTTATGTTTTATACATGTATTTCTCAGAAACCACGAAAGCAGAAGGAAAGACACATTGAAGGCCAGTTTTATTCCTTCCATGGGGAAATTACAAGGTATGGCAATTCCTCAAATCTCGCTCTAGTATCTAATTCTATGTGCCTTCTCTGACGCCAACTTAAATGCATGTTAATCAATAAGTCATAATAAACATTTCTACAAACTGATGAAAGATAAATGAAAATATGTTGGAGACATGCATTCATAATCTACAGATCATGAAGTACAACCCTCAGCACTGAACAACAATTAACTGAGTTACAATCCAGAACCTCTACCATTTCACAACCCTTTTTATTGATACAACAGGTTTACTACATATTTATTTATATTGCAACTGGTATTTCAGTGTTCCAACGAAAGGCAGCAAATAAATTAATCATGAGAAAAACATTTTA
Source organism: Inga leiocalycina (assembly GCA_963242795.1). Taxonomy (NCBI): domain Eukaryota; kingdom Viridiplantae; phylum Streptophyta; class Magnoliopsida; order Fabales; family Fabaceae; genus Inga; species Inga leiocalycina. The sequence goes on along the minus strand of OY725327.1, from coordinate 57,490,286 downwards.
AAAGATTTCGGCTACAAAACATACACAGAATTATCAGCCAGTAATATAGGAATTACATATGATATTATGCTTCATCATAAACATGTGTTACAAATGCTCAGAATCTTAACCGTCTATCTTTAAACATGTTCAATATATTTCAACAACAGCAGACGCGTTGATTTAACTGACCTATAAGATTTTTAGAAACCTTCAAACTTTTTCATTTTGAAGCTGTTAATGTTTGTACCTTAATCAATATCCTTTTGAATTGATATTTTTTTCCTTTGTCTCAGAGTGCACGAAAGTCAAAGGATAGTCATGTTGAAGGACATTTTTTTTCCTTTCATGGGTCAGACACAAGGTATGGTGATCTGACAATTCTAAGTAGTGTCTAATTCTTTGTACCTTCTCTAACATCAACTTAAATGAATGTCAATCAAGGAGTCATAATTAGATTTTATACACTGCTCTGTTATAAATGATGTACACTATGTACCATCTGTTCAGAGGAGGTTGTATATGACTATGATGGTTAATGAAGTAGGTGGGATGAATAGTTATCTACCTTTCCACTGTTCCAACAATCTTCTGATATGTATTAAATGTTTAATAGCTTATGACTCATTCTCTTCATAATTGTTATGTCACTTAGTCAAAAGTTGCGCCCATGGAAACAAAACTGTTATGTCATAATATCTGATTGGTCATGACATCTGACTTCATTTTAAATGACTATAAGGTAATCCTTTCTTTACTAGTGTAGTTATGGTCCTAGATCAAGTGGCTGTCGTTGTTGGGCCCTCTTTCTATATAATTGATATTTGGTTTCACATTGTCTGAACATTGAGCATATTGGTCTATGTTGATTTAGTGACTTATTTCCTTGAGGTCAATGGCAGGAAGGAAGTGTTCAATGATTAGAGAGGTTGATGATAGCACTGATATGTGGAGGATTGTTGTGCGTGTCCTCAGGAGGTGAAATAGCTATCAGAGAGATTCACCAACACAATTGTTTGCTATCTATTTTCTTCTTGTGGATCAAGAGGTTAGTAGGTTAACTTTACTTTCCTTCATTTCTTATCTACGATGGGCATGGTTACATGATAGTTTACATGATGCTTTTTTGTTTGTAGGGTTCTAAGATCCAAGCTTCTATCATGAACAAATATTTGTTCAAGCAGTATGAGAAAGACCCTATTGAAGGCAATTCCTACTTTATTGCCAATCTTGAAGTCATACCTAATGGGAAGGATTTTAAGGTTTCTAAGCACAAGTTTAAGTTGCTTTTCAATTCTGCCACTTTTGTCAAACAAGAGAATACTACGATTCCTCTTTCTGTTTTTAGCTTCTTCCCCATTTCAGACATTCTTGGTCAAACTGCGAACAATCACACTATGTATTTTTTTGGTGAGTCATACAAAAATCTAGTTTTTCCTTTATTAATTCACTTCTGACCTTTTGTTCTCCTTATTATATGTCATTGGGTTTCTGATAAGTGTTGGCCCTTTGGAGGAATACCATTCAGGATCTAAACTTAAATCTAAGATGCGTTTGATTTTGAGTGATGAGAGGTACATTGGCAATCTTTTAACTAATTAGTCAATTCTGTAGAAATGCTTTCGGACATTCTAATTGAAATGTAAGTTGTGTGTGGCAAGGAGAACACTGTTCAGCTGGTGTTATATGATGAGTGTGCGGTGAATTTCTGTATACACAATTTCAATACCATTCAGAAGCCTATAGTGTTGGTTGCTCAACTTGCAAGGGTTGGGTTTGATGAAAGGGGTTAGTATACTGTCAGTTTTTCCAAGAATAGCAGAATGCAGTTTTGTTCATTTTTTCTGTTCTTAACTATCTTAAACGTTGTGGATCTTCATCTAATTTCTATATATGTTATTGTAAGGTACACTTGAGGTCTGCAGCTCTTTCCATGCAACTAAGATCTACCTAAATGGGAAGTTTCCTTAAGTTAAACAATTTATTGCAAGGTAAAAAAAAAGATCGACATCATGTCATGTGTGCATTTCACTTATTTGGGTTTAACATGGATATGTTCTTTTGAGCATAGAAGCTCCATTTGCACTGCAATATCTGTTTAAGTCCATCAAATCCTACTTTTTGTAAGTATTTCCTCACATTTTTCTTACCTTCCATCATATAATTTCTACACAAATTTAAAGTGGTCCCTTCCAGTTTGAGGCATCTTTTATTATTGGTAATGTTGTTTTGGAATCATGTCTGACTTTTATTGCTTCTGCATTCATTTTAAACCATGCCAAATCTTTACAAAATTATACTTCTTGACAGTGTCATTTTGATGAGGTGGTTAACTTCAGACCAGTGTTCTCTTAACTTATGACACAAATTCTGCAGAAAGGGTCCTTATACTTTCATCATACAGTTTCTACTCATGTGTTAAATGGTCCCTTCCAGTAGTTATATCCTTTCTTTCTGTCTTAATGTAAACTATTTGTTGTTTCACCTTTTTTCTCCTTTCATTACTATGTTGTAAAACACATTAGTTGCACATATCTTCTTACAAATTCGTATTGTGCTTACCGTTGCAAGGAATGTTTCATTTTTTTCATTTCCATACTTGGGTGAAGCATGTTTTGGACAAAATTCTTGCAATGACCTATATTTTGCTGACGATTGATGTAATGAAGTTCATGCTCCCGCGCAAAGCGCGGGGTGATTTTTGGCTTGTTATTATAGTGAAGGGAAGTATGAGATGCAATTTACTGAAATTGGAGTGCCTAAAGAAAAGAAACTGTAATATTTCTTTTTCTTATCAAATGAAGGAAGGTATAGACTAAACTTTTTTGGGGTTTTACCTCATATGCAATTACAGACATTGCTTAGGATGATGAGGGATGCTGGGATTTAGTGAAAAAAGTATGGATATTGTGTTGGACTTTGTTAGTCCAAAAATATTTAGGAAAATGATGCAGAGGTCCTAAGGATTAAAGAAAATCACAATAAAGTGCATTTAAAAAGTTAAATATCAGAAAAGTCTCTAGGGACTTTTCTGTAATTAATTTCTAAAATCAAATGACAAAGTTACCCCTAGGGAAAAAGGTAGTTTCTTGCTTACAAGTAAAATAAGTGGTAAAAATGATTGAACATGTTGTAAAACCAAGAACAAGAAGTTGTAAACTAAGGAATTTGCAATGTTCAAGTTGGAGATGCGAACAAAGGTTATTTCATTTTGGCACTAAAAAGAAGTTGTAAAAATGACTCAAGATGTTGTGAAAATACACTTAAGCAGTTGTAAACTAAGCAACTTGCAGTGTTAGAATTGGAGATGTGAATAAAGGTAGTTTCATTTAGACACGAGAAAGAGTTGTTAAGATGAATCAACATGTTGTAAAAACACGTTTAACCAGTTATAAACTAAGGAATTTGCAATGTTGAACTTGGAGTTATGTAAAAAGGTAATTTTATTTAGACATGAGAAAAAAGTTGTTAAAATGACTTAACATTTTGTGAAAACACGCTTAACGAGTTGTTAATTCAGGTTAGGTATTTTCCCCTCAAAACTGTGTTTTGAATTACACTAAGGGTAACTTTGTCATTTGATTTTAGAAAATAATTACAAAAAAGTTCTTAGGAACTTTTCTGATATTTGACTTTATAAAGGGACTTTATTGTGGTTTTCTTTGATCCTTAGGACCTTTGCGTCATTTTCCCAAAATTTTTTGTGATACGGCCACATGTTGGCCTGTTTTGTTTAAAGAATATACACCTTTTGTGATGATGTTTCTAATCTAATGTAGTGACATGGTAGCCATTTTTTTATTTAGGGAAAATAGACATTTTGTCATGATGCTTATTTTTTATACCCATCATGATACTTGTGATGTAAATGACATGTTCACCTTTTTGTTTATAATATTATATGACACTTTATTAATGATATTTTATTATGATATCAATTTCTCATTTTACTATAGTCTTTCATTTTAATAGATTTTTATCATTTCATTGATAATATTAATATATAAATTATTTATTTCCTTTTATATTATTTAATGTCAAAAAAATATCCCCTTTTATTTATATACCTAGAAAAATAACTTTCTTTACTAAATAATTTGGTTTCTTTGCTAATTATTCATAAAAAGAGCATTTTATTCTGATAAAAAAATAAAAAATAAAAAAGTGCATTTTAGTCATTCTGACATTTACTTATTTTTCTCTCTCTCTATTTTCTCCCTTTCATCCAAACAAGATAGGTGGTGATATTTTCTTCCTAGTTTTCTCTTCTCTTCATTTTCTTTCTTCTCACTTTCTTTCCACCCAACTTTTCCTCCTATCCAAGCAGAGCATAAGGGAAAGAAAGATCTTCTCAAGTTTATGTTGGATTAATTGAGTGTTTGGCAATTTGCCAAACCCAAGTCTGCGTAATTTGAGACAAAAATCATCTCACATATTTACCTCGTGAATCGTAAAAATTATTCTCAAAAATTAATCCAAACATACACTAAGAAATAAGAAGAGATAGGGTCTAAGCTTTTTTTGATCGATATAGGGTCTAGCTTGTGAGATCAAATCTTAAGAAAAGAAGCCACCGAGAAAACATCCCCGCCGTTTGATTTTGGTGCGGCACATCTCAATCTGAATCGAGCTATGGATCCCAATTTGGCATAGAGATCGCCGAAAAGAAAGTTGAAAAGGGAAAAAATTGGATTTGTTTTTTTTATTTCTTCAAATGTCCAGGTCAATATATTTTGCCACGTGAGCTCACCTAGTCAGCACAAATTTAACAGTATTAATGACACGTAAGCAAATTTAACACCGTTATACAGCTCCAAGTCATTTTCAAATTACAGGAATTAACAGTGTTAAACAGAGCAAACTTGAAAAATCAAAACTATACTCCAAGAGTCTAAAGACTAAATGCTCGTTTGTTTCAGCGTTTCAGCGTCAAATTGGACTTACACAGTGTCACAAACGGATTTGAACAGTAAAAAAGCTATAATGAGTGTTTGTTTCGGCGGTTGGATTTAAGGTAAAAAAATTCATAAGTTGGAAAAAGTCATAAGCCTCAAAATGGAGCTTATTGGAGCTTATGTGCATGTGTGTGTAAAATAATATTGATAAGAGTATTTTCATATTTTTGGGGATCAATGAAGTACTCAAAATCACTTCTAATCACAAAACTTCTTTTATGAAAAATGTCCTAAATAATTTTCTCTTTCTTTATATAGTAATCTTCTGCTAATTAGAGAATACTTTGGGATAAGAGTTTAGGCAAGTTTTGAGTTTTGTTAATGTATGACTGTAGAAATGTAGAGAATAATTAATAATTAATTTTAATCAATTTAGATTTATTATTTAGTTATTTTATGATTTTATAATCAATTTTTTTTTATAAACATATCATAAATTAGTTTCTATATAGTGTTTTTACCTATTAAATTTAGTTTAAATAATTTATTTAAACTAAAGGAGGTATTATTGAGGTTTTAATCAGTTTATTTTGTTAGATTTTGAGTTATGTGAAAATATGAGTTAGGATTTAATATTTAAATTAGAGTTTGATATAATTTTAAAGATTTAAGCTTGAGATGTACAATAGAAAATACTTTTGGAGTGTACCGATTTAAATTAGAGTTTGATATAATTTTATTACAATTGTACCATTACCAAATTTTCAAAGTTAATTTTTGAGAAAATTGTGAAAAACTCCCTCCGTGTGTAGATATCTTCTCAGATCCCACTGGCAATTAAGTTGCAAATGAGGACTTTTTTCACAATTATCCTTCATTTTTTTATTTTTCATAATTTTTACAATTTTTTCTCTTAATTAATACAAAAATCACTTATGCAAAAGTCAAACCAAACATAATTCACTTTTACATAAGTTACTTTAAGTTACTTATCCAATCGCTAATCCAAACACTCATCATTTTACCCAATCTAACTTTTTTCCAATCTTAAGATTTCATAAGTTTAAGTAAAAAAAAGTTACTTAGTCAATCGCCAAAACAAACACACCCTAAAACTAAAATAAAACCAAATTATATTAAACCAATAATTATATTAACCTATGTAATACTAAACAGTAAAATAAGCCGACCTAGCTCAGTCGTACAGCGGGTGAATAGCCACCTCCTATATGTCAATGAAATGGAGCTCACAATATAAAATATATTCAAATCGTCCTATTGGACGAAATTCACATCTGATAAAGAAAATATAGCATCGGAATGATCGGATGGATTAGGTGATTTGAGATGCAAAAAAATAATAGAAAGGCATTTCTCTAGCTAGTCATGCCTAACAAATCGCAAACAAAAGAGAATAACTACTACTAATAATGAAGAAAATAAAAACATAAACAATGATTATATTGATAAGATGCTGTACTTTATATCTAACTTGGTTAATTAAGCCAACCTAGCTCAGTGGTCGAGCGTGTGGCTTTTAACCAAATAATTTTGGATTTAAATGGATTATAAGTCTGAAAAATTAAAAAGATAGTGCCAATATTTATTTTATAATTCGCAAACAAAAGAGAATGATAACCAAAAGGGAAAATTGTCCAAAAATACCTTGGAGGCAAATTAATTGCTTATTGCTACCAAGCGTGCAAGCGATCTTCCGTATGTGCAAGTGATCTTCCGTTTTGTATAAGTTATCTTCCGTGTATGCAAAAATCTTCCATATAAATGTGCAAACAATCTTCCGTTGTGTGCAAAATATCTTCCGTTATGTGCAACAGATTTTCCATAGTAGCAATCAGCAATTAATTTGCCTCCAAGGTATTTTTGGACAATTCTCCCTAACCAAAACAAGCAGTGGATTAAAGAAGAAAATGAGAACATAAACACATGATTTTCTTGACAAGGTAGTGTAATTTATATCAAACCCATTGAACACTTCTTTCTCATTCACATTTTTCACCCAATATCTGCGCAAGAAGACCTAAATAAATTCATCAGTTGCAAGAAGAAACTAATGCCTAATCAAATCTCTCAAAAGGAAGGGTCTAGTAGTTAAAAACCCGTCATCTTCTAATGTCACGCTTCATTACAAAGCTCTAAAATCGATTTATAATCTCCATCCAACATAACCAAAATTTTCATTCTTCCTTCCAATATATCCTACATAATAGTACATACTAAATATCACGTTTCAAAGACACACATATCTCGTCAAAATTCAAGCGGTCCCAGATCAAGAAATGTTACGCGTGGGACGCACCATTTGGAAGTCTAAGCAGCTCATAAGCTTTCAGATTTTCTAAACAAAAGCTCTCCAATACCTCAAAAATTTGAGATAACCCCACTTGCAAGCAACTTGAAGCAGTGTCATTGACCTGTCTTATAAGCTCTCGATGTTTTGCGATCTGTTCAACCAATCTTTTCCCTAACATTGTTAAACTCTCATCAAATCCCTCCAGCAAAGGAACTTCGGCTTCTACGTCATCCCTCACGGCCGCCATAATAGAAGAGAAATTATGGTGAAAGCTCATGGGATTCTTCTTATGAAGGGATTTAAGCCTGTCCTCATAATCCATCAACAGGTCATCCACTCTAGCCTTTTGTGTTTGTTCCTCTTTCTGCTTCTCATATAAATGGTGCACGCTTGAGGCAAAATTAGAAAAGGCTTTCGAAACTGCCATTTCTGAAATTGAGTCAATTGTATGGTACCAGTGATTGCATAAGTTGAAAATTGGAGGAGCTCCAATGCTGCTTGGAGAGAGAGCAGTCCCATTTACAGTTTCTTCAGGTTCTTGGAACATACACCTTAGAAGCCACTCGTTCAAGTACTTCACAAGGTCCTTCAGTGTGTTAACTAGATTACTAAAGCATGTACCCCAGTTCAAGATCATCTTTTCCAGTCTTAAAGTAGCCTGTAGGTTTGAATGATTTCTACTTGGATCTAAAATATGTATGTGACTTTTGGCCTTCGTGATGATTTGAAATTGTTTCCGGTGGCACGAACCCATATACTTCCACAATTTGATTAATCTATAAAACGACGTTGAGAAATCATATCAGGAAAAGATAAAACCATGTAAATAGATGTTCAATTCTTCCTCCATTCTATAAATCAGGCATTGAATCTTTACAACAACCTGGTTTTGCAATCATTAATTTGACGAGTCCTAGAAACGCCCGAATTCAAACAGTATTACCCACCTTTTATTCTAGATACTAGTGTGCTTTGCTGGTAAATTATTATTTGTAATTAAAGATTGCATGAACAATCAAGGTCATAGAGACATCAACAATTCGGATTGATACCCATCAAACAAGAGGTAAATCCGCCGAAGTAATATGCAAGATTGGCATATTCAAGGACTAGAAATGAAACCACAGCAAATGCATTGCAATGCAATAACTGCCTAACATACTGCATCAAACAAGCATTGTAGAGGATAAAATGACCTGTCCCTAGTGCTCATAGAAGCATAGAGAGAGAGAGAGAGCATTAAGATGTTCATGGCTGAGAGATGGGGTGATTACCTTATATAATCTTTCAATGAATTCATAGATAATTTTAGCAGCATCGGGTATTGATAGCATATGAATTCATATAAAATAATGAGAGAGAAAAGTTATCATACCCTTCAATCAATTTATAGAGTTCAGGAAGCAATTTGTGATCTCTTAACTTGTCTATCTCTCTTGATACCACACTAATAGATGCAACGACTACATTAATTTCAGATTGTATATGTTTGACAGAAGCCCAGGTATCATTGATCTTATCTGATTCTGCACCGCGACCATCCAAATCTTTGAGCCTCTTATATTTCTTCTCATAATCAATCCGAAGTTTTTCTTCACCCTGCCATTTGAATTAATTAAACAGGGGAATCGAATTTTATTTTTCTACACTGTCAAAGAAGGCATACACTTTTATAAGCTTAAGTGATTTCTTACCTCAACTTCCCTGTAAAGTCTTTTTTCCCATGCATCCAGCTGCTCCAAAGTGGATGAAAGGTCAGCAAACTTCGCACAAACATCTCCTTGATTGTTTATCTTTTTAGTACTGCACAGCAGCTGTCCTTTACGAGTTATTTGGTCTAACCGAATATATGGAGGAGGGTGTGAACATTTCAGTACTGAAGGGAAAATCAGTCCCAGGACAGGAGAAGCAAAACCTGCAAAAGGAGGACATAATTTGCTGAGTTTTAGTTCTTGCCTCAAAAGATGAAAGTTATTTAATTGCCATTGCAGGCTTCTAAAGGTACTCACAAGAACTATGCTATTTAAAATTACTGCTTTTCTATTACCAATATCCTAATTTATATTTTGATCAGATACCACCTATTTATCAAGGGTGTATACAAACTACAGTCGAAAGTCAACCAAATCCAAATCCTAACTGCTTTTCGCTTAGCAAACAGATCCCCGTGGAGCTAAAATGATGGAAAACAGTAGGCAAAATTTGGGTTATTGGCTCAATTTGACAGAATACAAGAGATGTGGAATGCCTATTGGAATAATCACACGCAATAGCTTAAAAATGAAACATTTACTTCATTATGTAGTAATATAAATTATACAAGGGGAGAATTTAAGCCATCCATTCTTCTTGCAACCAATACCATGCCATGTGTCCCACATGAAATGGAGTGGTTGAGAAATGCTGACTTAGATCTTAGTTGCTAGTAGAATGGACTGCTGAAATCTTGACTTGTACGATTCAAAAAACTGCCAAACAGGATGCAATGTTTAATTTAAGCCAAAATGTCGCATGTCATCATTCAAAGAACTGACATGTCCAACTGATTTCAGTCAAATTTGACAAATGACCCATGATTTGCTTACTGCTTTCATCATTTCAGTGCCATGAATTTAGAGCTCTGCCCTTTCTTCCTTTCCTATTTCTTAGTTTTTTTCCCCTTTTGCCTTCATATCTTCTTTATTCTACACTTCAAATCACAGGATTTAAGTACACCATCTGTCATACCAGTTAGGATAAGGTCTCATTTGGTTCATCAATGACAAAAGGAATCGAAATTACAAAAAAAAAATGCAATAACTGTTATCCCATGCAATCATTACTCAAATGTTTCTTAGATGATGGTATTTTTCTAAAGCCAGGGGTGTCACTTTCTATCCATAAATTTACTTTTGTACACATTCTATTCCCTTGTCTAATAGTGTCATCCCATTTTATCGATATTTTTTTAAAGTTTCTCTAAAGCTGTCTCTAAAATAAGAAAAAAGAAATCATAATACTCCTCCGATCCTTACACATATTTACCTAATTTGATTAAATTAAGGAAGTTGGTTAAATTAGTTAATACGACATATATTTTCTAAAACACCCTAATCACCTTCCTTAATTCCTTCCTCCCCTCTCCTCCTTGATTATTGTTGAGGGGCATTAATAGCAGTAAATTAGGAAAATATTAATAAATATAAAAACTTTGTCTTATATTTAGGATCAAGATCAACACCTCAAATGTCTTATATTAAGGAGCGGAGAGAGTACCATAGCATTATCCATGGATATTTTTTGATATTTGAACGGAACAAAGATAGAAGAGGAAAAAAACAAGCATGTCATATATGACAAAAATGGATAAAATTAACATTGTTACACGCAAATTTCCTACCCCTTAACCTGGTGCTCAAGGAGTGATACAGTAGCTTGCCCACCTCAATAGTTGCTGAGAATTCTTTTCCAAAATTAAATAAGTTTTCAAATTCATCCTTTATATCCTGTATTGCTTCTTTAAGACCCACTCTACAACTAGCAACTGGTGAGCAAACGCAACTTGTACCTAGAGATTTACTGCTTAGTACCATTGCTTCTTCTGCATCAGAACTCTTACCTTCCACTATCCTAGGCTCCAAGTTCTTTGACGCAAATACCGCAGAATCAGCTTTGATATCTTCCTCAGTGATAGTGCATCTATACTTAGGTGCTTCTTCATCTAAGAATGCATCTCTATGAGAACCTAATTGTGCAGTACTAGAAGTTCCATCACCTGAGTTGAGATTCCCTCTTCTCAACCCCTTCTCATCAAATCCTGTGTCTATTGAACCTTGTTCCGTTTCATCTTCTAAATCAGGAATTCCTTCTCTCTCCCTTACTTCTCTCACATCACAATCGCTAATATTGGACCAAGTGTTATAGCTGTAACTAAAATGAAGATTTTTATAATCATTATCATCATTCAAGCTGCAAAAATATGAGAAATCCCAAGTAGAGACTTGAGGTGGGGGAGGAGTAGGAGAAGCAATGGATGGGGGATTTTGATCGGCTACATGCTTATGGAACTTTGGAAAACCGGCGGGTATAGCCAAAGAAATTGCCTCTGCAGGATAATGTAGATACTTATCATCAAGGTAGGAAAAACCCATTGAAGATCCAGGTAAGCCCTGATTCACAAGCTGAGGAGGATACATATGCCGACTTTGTGGATTTTCCCATCTATTGTTAAACAAAAACCTCTGATTATATTCGATATGCGCAGGATTTTCATGCAACATGTCCACATGAGTATGAGTATTCTCTTGAAAACTATGATGGGGATGACTTGAGGGCACACTCCATGATTCTGGTTTCCATGCAATCACCCCGGGCATCTCATTTTGTCTGGTTTCCATGCATTTTATACTCAGATTGGCCGCAGAATGGCCTTGATTCTCTTTATTAGGGTATCTTGGTACTTCCATGTCACTGTGAACATGGTCAGTTAATGAATGCAAATCCACCGAAGAGTCAGAGGATGAAAATTCAAGGTGAGAGGCTTCCTCAGATAGCTCACTATCAGAACCAGAAACCTGAGAAATGTCATCAATAATTACTAATTCATCTTCTACATATTGGTTAAGGGCATTGCTTATGTCTAACAAGGAGTCTAAATACATGACATAGGCTGAAGTCAAGCCATACCGACCATACATAGCAGCTTTGATAAACTCTTTTCTCTCTTTACACATACTCACTAGTGGTGAAGTTTCAAGTTTTGACAACCCTTTGCCCATATCACCAGAAACCAAGAGATGACAGCAGTAGCAAAATGAAAAACAACTAATCTTAATCCTGAATGAAACTAAGATTCAATCACCCAAACTAAAAAGCTTAACTAATACCTCCAACTCCGGCATGCCCCTCACCACTATAACTACAAAAATGGGCCGAGAAGAAGACGATATGACCAATCACGAAATTCCGAAGGTTTTTCCATCGCTCCCTACTTTAGAGAAAAAAGAGAGATACTATTAACAAGAAAAAAACCAGAATAGGAAGAATTTATGCATTAAATGCAGTGAGATTGATGCGGACACTCATAGATACGCAAACTCAAAAAGAGGAAACTTACCAGAAGATACTTGACCAGCAAAAATTCGTTAAATCTGACCGTTTAAGTGGCCGAAAATACAGCCCCAAATCAGGCTGAAACAGGGAAGTTAGAAATCCGGGGAATAGAGGAAATCTAGAATAAAGACCCAGAGATTTTGTTCTTTTCATTATTTTGGTGTTGAAATTGGAAATGTTGAATTTGAAGTCGGTTTCGGAATCATCGGGTGTGGAAAAGCCTCTGATAGGTTTGGGCCTGTCGTTTGTGATCGGCTCCTCCGGAGCGAGCGACGAGCAACTTATATATAGCTTTGCATCAGTAGCGAGAGTGAGATCCGCGAATAGACGCGTCGCAGTCGTGTGGGGAGCACGCGTCGCCCCCAAAAAGTCAGTTATTCTGTGATTTTCATGCGCCATTTCCATTTTTTCCTTAAAAAGAAAACCCTTATGTCATTTTTTCTCTATGTTCAATTTTATCAATAAAATTTTTATCGATGAGCGTATGTTGTAAATAATTTTTGAAAGGGATAAAAATATTCATAAAAAATTTAAAATGGTGCAGATTCACTAAAATCATTAAATTTTATTAAACGTTCATTTGAAATAAAATCTAACAAATGTTTGATGAAATTTAATAGTTTTAGTGAATCTATATCATTTTAAACTATTTATTGATATTTTTTCCAATTCTAAAAATTATTTATGTTAGAAGCTCATAGAAAAAAATTTTATTGGTAAAATTACACCTTAACCCTTTTTTCTAAGATACAATTTTGTTTAAAAAAACACATGTCATTTTGTCTTTTATAAAAAAAATACAGTTTTGTTCTTAAAATATTTTTTAATAGTGCTCAACACTCAAAAAAAAATTTTTAATGTAATTTTATTAAAAAATATTATTAATAGAAAATTTATCTCCTACGTTTAAAAACAGTGCAATTTTTATCTCGTATTTTCAAAGTTCCAATCCAAAAGATGTCCAATAGTATTTCGAATAAGATTGTTTCTAATAGGATTAGGAGGATACCATACCTAGTAAAAACATTAATGAAATAAGATCCCAAAATTTTGGAAATTTCAGGAAAAAAAAAGATTACATATTTTTTTTGGAAAAATCACTGTGAGGTCCCAATGACCATAAAAAATTACAAAAAAGTTTGAGACCAAATTCCCCTAAAAAAAAGTCCCTAATGACTGCAATGTGATTAATTCAGAATGTAAAATTACTTTGTTGCCCACATTGAATAAAAAAGGAAAAGAACAACATATGCCTCTTTTGACAAATGCTTATGTCTATTTTAACAATTGGATGGGCTATTTTGACAAGTTCATTGTCCTCATTTGAGAAGTTTTGAAATTTTAGAACTCAATGTCCTTACTTTGATAAGTGCATATGCCTTTTTTGACAAGTGCTTATGCCTATTTTAACAACTGCATGAGTTATTTTGACAAGTTTATTTTCCTCCCTAGATAAGTTTTGATATTTCAAAACTAAATTTGCCAATTCTGACAAGGGCATATGCCTTTTTGACAAGTGTTTATGCCTATGTTGATAACTGGATGTAGAGCTGGTAATATGGGTTGAGACCGTGGGCTAAAATCATATGGTCCCAACCCGTGATGGGTTGGGTTCTAAAAATTTGGGACCATTTGGAAGCGGTTCTTTTAGGCCCGAACCAATATGGTCCCAACCCGTGACGGGTTGGACCATTGAGTTGGCGGGCCGACCCATATTTTTTTTAATATAAACTAAGAGCAAGAGCCAAGATGTAAGATATATAGACATGGAAGTTTTGGATTATTGGAAGACTAACTCTGCTCATTTTCCTTGTCTTTCAAAGATGGCGGCTGATGTTTTAAGCATTCCAATAACTACAGTAGCTAGTGAATCAGCTTTCAGTATTGGTTCACGAGTTCTCACAGAGTATAGAAGTTCTCTTCTTCCTGATAATGTTCAAGCCCTTGTCTGTACGCATTATTGATGATGGTAATATAATTATATTCACTCATTTATTTAAAATTAGCATAATATTATCTTTCACCTTGTTTTATTATTTGTGGCAATGGCGGATTTACTTATGCAAAAGTAAAGTGATCAAGCTTAAGATACGGCTTCACATAATGCTTCAAATTGAAACACCTTTAATATTAACTGATTATTGATTATTGTTGAGTGATACTAATGGCTTGTGGATTTATATTTATTTTATTATGTGTGAATTTATGATGAATGTTTAATTTGTAATATATTTTTAATTTTGTTATGGTTTAGGTGTGTAAAAAAAAGAATCTTAGTATATTGTTAAAAAAAATTGAAAAAAAATATGGGTTGGCCCGCCCAACCTACCAACCCAGCGGTTATGGGTTGGGTTGGCTAAATGCCAACCCATATTGATGCAGTCCTTTTGAACCCGAACCCATATGGTCTCAACCCGTAACGGGTTAGCCCGAACCCACCGAGCCGGACCATATTACCACCTCTAACTGGATGAGCTATTTTAACAATTTTATTTTCTTTCCTAGAAAAGTTTGAAATTATAGAACTTAATGTCCCTACTTTGACAAGTGCATGAGCTTTTTTTGACAAGTGTTTATGCCTATTTTGACAAGGTTATTTTCCTCTCTGGACAAGTTTTGAAATTTTAGAACTAAATGAGCCAATTTTGATTTGTGCATATACTTTTTTTGACAAGTGCTTATGTTTATTTTAACAACTGCATAAGCTATTTTGACGAGTTCATTTTCCTTCCTGCAGAATTTTTGAAATTTCAGAATTTAATGTTCCTACTTTAACAAGTACATATGCCTTTTTTGATAAGTGCTTATGCTTATTTTAACAATTGGATAAACTATTTTGACAAGATCATTTTCTTCTCTGGAAAAGTTTTGAAATTTTAGAACTAAATGCCTCAATTTTAACAAGTGCATATGTCTTTTTTGACAAGTGATTATGCCTATTTTGACAACTGCATGAGCTATTTTGACAAATTCATTTCCTTCTCTGTTAAGGATAAGATGCATAAAGGAAGGCACAACCTATGAGGAGTTTCAAAGAATCATATCATCAACATACATAATTAGAAAAGAAAGTAATAAAATTTGTTTGAAATTCGAAGCTACCTTTGAAATTTCAAAACTTTTCAAGGTAGGATAATAAACTTATCAAAATAGCTCATCTAGTTGTCAAAATAAGCATAAGTACTTGTCAAAAAAGGCGTGTTCCTTTCCTTTTTTATTCAATTGGGGTAAGAAAATAATTTCACATTCTGAATTAAATCACAATGCAGTCCCTATGGACTTTTTTGATAGGGGAATTTGGTTTGGGACTTTGTTGTAATTCTTTATGGTCCTTGGACCTCACAATTAGGGATGGAAATAGGTCAGGCCCCTAACAGGGGCCTACGGCCTAGCCTACATAAAGTCTATCCTAGCCTATTTAGTAAATAGGCCAGGCTCAAGCTCAGGCATATTGCTAGGCCTATTTAGATAAACAGGCCAGGCTTATTTTTATAAGGTCTAGCCTACAAGCCTACAGGCCTGGCCTATTTAATTTTTTATTTTAAAAAATATATTAGTATATAAGTATATAAGTATATATAATATCATCTAAATAATTTTATAAATTTACCAACTTAATCTTAATTCTAAATTCTAAGTTTCATATTTTATCGTCATTATGTTCATCCCTTGTTTCGCATAAATCATTCACATCTACATCTCTTCTCTTCAATCGCTCGAGATGGCAATACTAACTCACTCTCCCCCCTAATTTGTGCCCTCCACTAAAGCATAAAAAATGTTATGAGTTTATTTTAGTGTCAAATGAAATATTTTAATCTTAACAAAAGGAGTTTATCCCAATTTACGTGGAAAGAATAAAATAGGTAAAAATATAGTTTTACATGTTATTTGTTATGCTTGGTCGATTTTAAAAAATATATCTCATTAGTCAACAGTCAATTAGTTTTTCTTATTCCTATTTGCTCGAACAAGTGTTGTCACTAGACATTATTTTCTTTTCCTTACTAAGCCTTAATATTACTACAAGAATAGATGTTAGGCTTTTAAGACATAATGTAGGATTGTATATAAGTATGAAGAGTTATATATGAATTTGGCAACATAGGCTTTAAAAGTTATTTAAAGTCCTACATTTTAAGTAGGCTTTTAAACAGGCTTTAGGCCTTCTGAAGGCCCAGGCTCAGGCCTAAAAAAAAGCCTACATACAGGCTCAGGCTTTGAATCTTTGTTACAGGCCCAGGCCTATTTAGGCAAAGCCTAGCCTAGCCTAGCCTATTTCCACCCCTACTCACAATGATAATTCCCTTTTAGATCATTTTACATTTAAACTTGCTTTTCCATTAATCATCTAAACAAGTTTTAATTTATTGAATTGACTTTTTTGTAAAAATCAATCCAAATATAAATCACATTATACAATTTGATTTCTATCATAACTTGAGTTTGTAAGAGTTATATTAAAAAAAAAACCAATTCTGGTACTATTAATCTAAATACATCATGTATATTTCTTGTTAATAGCCTAATTTTAGTTGTAAATCTCTTTACATGTAGACCTAGACACATGCATTTATGAGAATTGTTAGTTCCTTTATTTTTCTTGTTAATGATCTAATTTTAGTTGTGAATCCCCTTATATGTTTTATTTGTTTATGCATACTTGGACACTTGCATTTATGGGAGCTGTTAATTCTCTTAGGTTTCTTGTTAATAACCTACTTTTTTTTTTATATATAAATTCCCTTATTTCACTTACTCACGGAGACTTGGACACTTGTATTTTTTTGGTTACATATATTTTTTGCACTTTATAATCAAAAGGTTCGGATAGTTTGGTGACCACTGTCCTTTTTGGTGTGCCAAGAGGTCATGGGTTTAAAGTTTAAACCTCCATTGGCTACCTTTATTTGAAGTGAAGCCTCCGATGGCTAGAGGTCGACCGGCCACCGGCGTTAAAGTTTTGATGACTAGACGTTAGAGTGCTGGTGGTTGGTCGACAGTCATGACCAGAGCTTTAGCATTTGGTTACCAAAGCTTAGAGTTGGGAATCAGGCCGGCCTTTGACGGGTCAGGGCCTAACAGGGTCGGCCCTAAAGGGCTCGGAGTCAGGAAAATTACAGTTTTTCAAAGCCTGGTTCGAGAGCATCAGAGCCAGGTCTAGCCCGCAGGGCCGGGAAGTCATTTTCACAATATTTAACTATTTTTCCTGTATATTTTCCCCAGAGAGATATAATTAATAAATAACAAAGATTAAAGTTCTAATTTAATACATAAATGTTGTCAACATTAAGGTTTAAATAACACGTCTCTTGCAACAAACAAACACAGTTACTAATGTATAATCAAAGGTAAAATCATGTTCATAAATAACTCACACAAAGGCCAAAGTATAAGAAGGCAAGAAGCTCAATACTCTAACCTCTAAACAACATGAGTATGACGACTATCATTTTCACCTACTTCGCCACTATCATCAATTTCAGGGATATTTGATTGTGTTTCACTTTGAGGAGTAGGTTCAAGTAGTCAAATAATCGCAACCTCTATAAAAAATCATACTCTATCAGGCAGAATAGTATATAATATGATTTTATTCTAAATAGGCAGAACAATATATTCAAAAATCACAATATGATTCAATTAGACAAAACAATATACTCAAAAATCATACTCTATATAATATGAGGATAGAGTGACATATAGATTCAATAAGACAATTCAAAAATATAACATGGTTCTTGTCCAAGCAAAAAAAAAAAATAAACGGGCTTAAAGGGCCGGCCCTTTTAAGCCCGAGGCCCTACAAGGCCGGCCCTTTTAAGCTCGAGGCCCTAGAGGGCCGGTTCTTTTAGGCCCAACTTTCTTTTGAGACTATAATTTACAAGCCTGACCCTTGAAGGGCCAGAGCCTAAAAGGGCCGGCCTAACGGGCTCGGCCCGTTTTCCTGGCTCTACCAAAGCTCTGATGATGATTGACATTTTAAAAGAAATAAACAAAGGTTATTAATGTAATTTTACTCACATAATATAATTTCATTGTAATCTATGAGGTACAGTAAAACTTCATTTTTTTTAATAAATTGACAACTTCATTAACATCAAAAGTTGAAAAAAAAAAAACCCCCTCTCACCCAAGGGAACCTGTTTTAGGATAGGCACCGAAAGCCCGTCCCATCTAGACTGTCCATATTGAATCTAGATGGTTTAGGTTTGATTTTTTTAAACTGATTATTTTTTAATAAAAAAATCATTTTTTGAGAAAATGTTAGTTAAAAAATTATTTTTATTTTAGATTCTATACCAATTAAAATAATTCTTTTCAAAAAATAAAAAATAAAAAAAATAAAATCCAAACCATCCAAATTTTATCTAAACGGCTTAAATGAGAGGAGCTTCGCCTGAAAGCTCGTTCCCTCACCCAAGATTTATAGTAGCTGTGTTTGGAAACACTTATTTTTGGATAATAAATCCTTATTACGCAAGCTGAGATAAAACTTCTTTCACATACTTACCTCGTATACCGTGAATCACGATTTATAAACACTTATTACCCAAAAATAAGCTATTCCAAACAAACACAATGTTAGGTAAGAGGCCAGGGCCGAATCTATAGTTAGTACAGTAGCGAACTCAAAGAGCAAACAAAGAAAAACACATGATGCGATAACATAAACACAACAAACAAACTGAGCTCGAAAAAGAAAGGTTGCCCAGCAATTATTAGCTTGCTAAAGATGGCCTAGAGTAAGACGCAGCTGCTATAACCCTCTTGTAAAGTCCATGCACAGAAAAAGCTTCTGCAATAGCGACTTTTATTCTTGACAGAACTGATCATAACCCAAAAAGGCCAAAGAAGAGACATCATTACACACATATAAGCTCAGTCGAAGTTGCACCATCATGGAGCACAGCTATTTTCTTTCATTTGCTGATATACTTTCTCGTCTGATTCTAGATATATGACTCAGTTGACTCTTTTTGAGAGATTAATGAAGCTAATTAGATCACTTTAAATTAAAATATTTTTGTTTTTTCTATAAACTAATTTATCTCACTTATAAACTGATATATTATGTAATAATACACAATTAAATAATTTATTTAGTTTTTTTTAATTTTCTTAAAAAATAAGTCAATTAGATATTATATTTAGAATAGGAGAGGGATTCCTATGAGCAACACTCAACATCACAGTCGTTCTCAATCGAAGAAGCTGGAAATGGGTGGGTCTTAGCTTTCTCTGTTGCTCGAGAAATGGCCATATGAATGACGCACATGTTGTTTAGTTACTACGGAATACGGAATGGGTAGTGCCATAATAACTATCAATCCTTTCAGGCTAATCCCTCAATTAACGTATACCCTTCCCGTATTTAATATAAAACATATTTAAAAAGTTGATTTATAGAGTATAAGACATAATTTTTATATTTTTTAATATTTTTTAGTTAATTCTTGTTGATACTCCCTTAATAATAATCAATAATTAATTAGGAGAGGGAATTAAGGAAGATGACTATATTATTTTAAAAAATACATGTAAAATTAGTTAATTCAACTAATTTTATTAATCTAATAAATTAAATTAAATATGTTTTATATTAAAGATAAACAGAATATTATACTCTTGTTTCTTTTTGTTTATTTTGCTTTGTTTTGTTTTGCATCAATTTTTTGGGTGAGAAGTCTCTGCCTCCCCTGTTCCATGCTCTTCACGAGCATATTACTCTTTGGGAGTGAATGAAGTTTCATAAATTTTTAGGGATCATTGGTTTTTAAGTTGATACAGTGGTGATGCATTGAAATTTGCCCTTAAAAAAGTCCAGCTGTAAGTTAACTATAACCCTAGTCTTATTCTATAATGTGATTGCATGTAACTATATCGGGTCTGGATTTTCTCATAATCATTTTTTTTTATTTTTTTCTTAGAATCTCATCTCAATCTTTATATTTAAAAAAATAGATGGTCTATATTTAATATTTTATAAAACTATTATTTTAAACATAAATAAGTAAACTTAAACTATTAAAACATGATCTACACAATTCATAATGTAATACAAATATGAGTAATAAAAAAAGTAATTCATAAAACACTGTAATCATAATTTTAGAAAATATTAAATCTAAACCTTTCATTTTTTGATCTAAAAGTGAATATGAGATTTTGAGAAGAAAAGGAAAAAAATAATTCTAAGAGTATCATCTTCCTAATTATGTCTATTACAAAAAAATAAATATAAAGAAATTAAGTGAGAGGGGAATTGAGGACACATGGAAAAAATGGAAAGAAAACAAATAACGATTAAAAAAAATAAAATTTAGAGTTAATATCATCTTTAATCCCTCAAGTTTACCCAGATTTCGGTTTTTGTTCCTTAAGTTTCAAACCATTGGTTTTGGTCCTTCTAGGGGTAAAATAGTCCAGGCCTTTATTGAGTTATAAGGACCAATGTTTTAAATGAAATAAAACTTGATAGATCAAAACCTCTAGTTTGAAATTTGAGGGATTAAAACCAAAATAAGGGTAAACTTAAAGAACAAAAAATTATAGGAAAAATCTCATCTAAATACCATTTGAATTTTCAAAACCCCAGAAGATCTATTAAAAAATTGAAATGACATAGAGGTGATTGGGAGGAATCTTGGATTTGGAAGTTTAATTGTTTTTACTAAAACACCCCCATCCTCTTTCTCTTTACTCTCTTCCTCTTCATCTCTTCAAAATTGTCAACAAATGTGTTAGAGTGTGAGCCCAAAATTGTCAAAGCCCACCCCTTTTGGGCACACATTTGTGATGATGCCTTTTGACATCCACATTATCCAATTTGTTAAAACCATTATTGAATTTGTCAACACCATTACAACATTTGTCAGTTCCCCCTCTTGGCCAACAACACATTGAGGATGTCGCGTATTATTTATCATTCCCATTAGCCTTTTTGTCAAAACCAATTATAAGCATGTTTGGATTAGTTTATTTTTCAAGAATAAGCACTTATTATATAAGTCGAGATAAAACTTCTCTCACATACTTACCTCGTATACCGTAAATCACGATTTATAAATACTTATTACCCAAAAATAAGCTATCCCAAACGAGCACTATGACTTTGTGAGCACCATTGATGACTCTGTCAATCCCATTATCTTTTTTTGTCAAAACCAATAATGAGTTTGCAAAAACCGCATGAACTTGTCAATCTCATATCCTTTTTGTTAAAACCATTACAGAATTTGTCAATTCCATTATCCTTTTTGTCAAAACCTATTATAAGTTTGTGAAAACCACTGATGAATCTATCAGTCCCATTATCCTTTTTGTCAGAATCATTAATGACTTTCTTAAAACCATTACTGAAATTGTCAATTACATTATCCTTTTTGTCAAAACCAACTGAGTTTGTGAAACCATTGATGAATATGTCAGTCTCATGATCCTTTTTGTCAAAACCATTAACGAATTTGTTAAAACCATTACAGAATTTGTCAATCCCATTATCCTTTGTGTCAAAACCAATTATGAGTAAACTATTCTATTACTAGGTTGAGTAAATGTGTTGGCTAATTTTGTTAATGGTATTGACAAGTTTAGTAATGATAATGATAAATGTAGTGATAGAGTTGACACAACCAGAAATGTTCATGACAGCAACTTCTTTAACCTGGTAATGCCAGATCTGTAATCCAGTCTCAGAAATGAAAGTTTTGTCACATTCATTTATCACCCAATCACCCTCTGAAAAACCATTTTCGTCATCATCACCAATACAAAACAGATCAGCAAAGGGGTATGAATCCTTCGACGACATCAAAGGATTTGAGCCTGTGGGCGTCTTCAGTAGGCGCTGCAGCGGGGGAGGGCACACTTGCGGTGAACAAAACGACTGAATTCGAGATTAATAGGGAGAGGCTGAAGGGTTGGGATTTGAGATCTGAAGTGGGCGAAGGAGATGACGGGAAGAGGAAGAGGAAAAGGGGGTGAGTTTTGATTTAAGGGGCATTTTGGTTATTTGATACAAATATGAAAAACCCAGATTTTCCCTCAATCCCCTCATTATCATTTATAAGTGTTAGTAGATTTTTCTGAATTTTGACAATTTACATGATATTTATGTGTCTTTTTCCTAAAATTATATTAATCCTAAAATTTATAATACACCAGATAATTTATAAATTATCAATAGTGCAAAACACACGCACAATAATCATAGTAGTATGTAATAATTGTTTTTTGCCAACAACTAGTATATAATAATTATTACAGGTTGGCAAAAAAATATAATAATGTCACTCCAATGATAAAAAATTAATTATCCTTCCGACCGACACAAATAATGAGTGATAAGAGAAAACGCGCCCGAAACAAAACGGATAGCCATGAGAAGATGAAGTCCCAAAAATACCCCTGACATTACTTATTTTTTCGTCAAGCCACCAGCAAAATTTCCAAATGACAAATAAACCATTGCAGGTGGTTATTTTTGTTTATTTTTATCCTCATCACTTAGTTTTTTTAATTATAAATTTTGAAAACTTGAGCTTAATTAATTAGATAATATTTTATATTGGTGGTCATTTTATATTTCATGAAAATTAATTAGTTAAATCTAAAAAATTTACAATTAACATTTTTACATGTAGCTAGTGAATACTACCTCAAGTACTAAATATAAGATTTAGTTGACTTTTTTTTAGAGAGATTAAGGAAGCTAAATAAGTTACTTAATCATATAATATGTTATGTATGATTAAATTATAAATCAGTTTATAAGTCAGATAAATTAGTTTGAAAAAAAAATCAATAAAAATACTTTAAAGTAATTGAATTAGCTTTCTTAATCTTTAAAAAAAGTTAACTAGGTTTTATATTTAGGATCAGAGGTAATATTATTTTGTTTTATGCATATTCTTAGAGTTTAATTGAATATCAATCATAACTATATCATGTTGGGGTAATAGTACCCCTTCTTTTATTTATTTATTGTTTGAGTATATTGTTACTTGCACTGCTGAATGACCATATTCTGTGAATTGATTGTAGCAATACTACCCCTCCTTTTACTTGTTTATTGCTTGGGTATACTATTGCTTGCAATGCTGCATAACCTGAATTATTGTATTTGTTTGTGGTTGATTGTTGTTGTCAGAACTATCATATTGGGTTGACGGATTAATTTTTATCATTTTAATTTTTTTTACTGAGTTAAATTTGTGCAAATAAAAGATTAAAGGGTATTGTTGTCATTTTCTAATTTAATATTTGGGGTAATTTTTTCATTTTCGATTCTAAATTTCTAATATTTGGTTAAGGTATTGAGTGGTGGGGCGGACACAGGAAAAGATAAGATTTAAAAAGGGTCGAGCCGCGGATTAACGGCCAAAAAAACCAAAACCAAAAACAAAAACGAGGGAAGCAGAGGCGGAACTGAAAAAGGAAGGAAAGAACGAAGACCAAGGACTAGAGCGCGCACCTCAGACAGAATCGGTTGAGCTGCTTATAAGCCATGGCCTCCACAACGGTCAATTACACTCTATCCCGCCCAGCAACTACCTTCTTGTTCCCTTTGAATCAGAAAGGACCGAAATCTGTATCACTCCCTTTCCTCCGATCCTTCCACTGCAGAACGAGACGCATCGTCGTGTCGAGAAGAATGGTGCTGAAAGCTTGCGTCAAGGTGGGAGAGAAGAATGTTGCGGAAAATTCATCTGCAACTGAATGGGGGAAGGTTTCAGCTGTGTTGTTTGACATGGATGGTGTCCTCTGCAACAGTGAAGAGCTTTCTAGAAGAGCGGCCGTTGATGTATTCGCGGAGATGGGCGTCCAAGTCACTGTCGAGGATTTTGTGCCATTCATGGGAACCGGTACTTTTTAAGTTTTCTTTTTTTTTTTAAAATTTCCTCGACGTTCAGTTAACTAACTGATTTTCGTATCAGTTCCTCTCACTCTTGATGAGGCAACAAACAGTAATTTTAGTGGACCATTGCTTTTTGCTTAATTCTGTTTCGGCGTTCATTTCGCTGTCTTCGTGATATACTGTGGCTAGCAGTTATGACATTTAATCCGCAGTCGCCGTGATGAATGAATTGTTGCAAATGCTTGCTTCATATCCAATTTATGTGGTATTAGACGATTGCATTTCATAACCGAAACTTTCATATACGTTGGGCTATATTTTTGTTGGAACTAAAACTGGGAAGTGGCTGTTAGGCTACTGTTGTCTTTACTGTACGATTTCCATTATCTTGTTCATGAGTTTGTATGAGAAAATGCTTATTTCTAGAAGAATAAGATTACTTGAGAAATAGCTTGTGGGGTTTTAAAACGGGAAATTTATAAACAAAATGTTGGTTTCTATACTTGATTGTTGGCAGCGGGGATGTTAACCTGCCTCCATAGTTTTTTTGGAACTTGATATCAAGTGCTTCAACTAATTTGTGGGATGATTGATTTGAGAAGGATCCAATGTTGCTTTGTGGCTTTGTGGGCGTTGAAGACTTGAGGTTCTTCAACCAATTTGTGTGCTGATTGATTTAAGGGAATAAATGTGTGCAATTGTCCCTCTGATATTCTAGCCCTCGCAGATTCTCATTTTCTTTTATATAAGATGTTCTTTGGCAAAATCACGTGCTTTGTTAGGTTGTGTGGTTTGAATAAAGAGCCTTTTGTATTATCTATTATTCATTACATCCTCTACACCTTACAGGCGAAGCAAACTTCTTGGGAGGTGTTGCCTCTGTCATGGGAGTTAAAGGATTTGACCCAGAAGCTGCAAAACAGAGATTCTTTGAAATTTATTTAGATAAGGTACATAATCTATACTTGATAATTCTTTTGATTTCTTTTGCTCTGAACTTTGCCTAAACTATTTTTTCTTCTCTCAGTATGCAAAGCCAGAGTCTGGAATTGGATTCCCTGGTGCTCTTGAGCTAATTTCTCAGGTATGTAATACTAGCAATGGTTGACATTATCTAATCACCTTGTCTCTCATCAAGTGGTTTAAAGAGGACTTGCCACCATATGACAGTGCAAAGGAAAAGGCCTTAAAGTTGCTGTTGCATCAAGCGCTGACCGTATAAAGGTTGATGCAAATCTAGCTGCTGCTGCTTTACCATTGTCATTGTAAGAAAACACACTGAGTGACTTGTTAAATGTTCATGGACTCATGGAGATAATATTTAGCTATTACTCACGTGCAAATTATGTCATTAATTTAATGGTTATAGTTACTAACTAAATTTCTCTGTTTTTTGCAAGTTTTATATGAGAAATTTCAAGTTTGATATTGATATGAATCATTCTACAGTATACATAACCTAGGAGAGAGTTTTAGATATTGACACATGCAATGAGATTATTTTTTTCATTTTAATATTGTTTGGACGTTGCTATTGATCTTTATAGACATATTTTAATTGGCCAAGGAATTATATACAACAATAACAATAAAGCCTTATTCCACTAGGGGGATCAAATGACGTTATTGAGCTTGGTCAAAAACCAAATCTTGGGATAAATTGTTAACTAGGTGATCTCGCTGAATAACCTCATTGAGCATTCTCTTCGGTCTTCATCTGCCCCTTTACCATATTGATTTTCTCCCCTGGTCCAATTTCTTTTTGTAAGATTGTGATGACCATAATGGGGCATTTATCCAAACCTTACATTTTTAGATGCATTTTCAGACTTGTTGCTGTTATTAAGTAGCAGCCACAAATTTGTAATCAATTTTTATGATATTATGAATGAATCTGATATGTCATGGAGAATTCTTCATGAAAAAATGAACAGAATCCGATGACTAAGACAGGGTTTATGCAATCTCTTCTATCAATAGAAATTATTATTTGAAATAATGATTCACCATTGATATCGACATATATGAGATTGCTGAATATGTGAGAGTTCCATTATTCATTCCTTTTCCTCATTCTTGTTGCTGGACATCTTGTTTGTACAAATCTTCTATTTGTTTCACAAGACCATAATAATCCAAGATGGAATGCATTTGTACTGTACATTGTATGCCAAGATTGGTTTAAGACTTTAAATGATGAAATTGGAAAGAAACATAATTTTTACTTAGTTTTCAAGAATGACTTAATCTGTTAACTTCATTGGCAATCTACTTAGATCAATTTTGTTCTTACTATTGCCTGTGTTTTTCCCCTATCAGGTTTGACGCTATTGTGTCTGCAGACGCTTTTGAGAATTTGAAACCTGCTCCTGATATTTTTTTGGCTGCATCAAGAATATTGAATGTGCCCCCTAGTGAGGTACACAAATAGAATGTGCTTGTTGGAGATGGAAATTGCAAGTGTCTTACTGTTTTTTTTTTGGGTGGTGATTGACTTAAAAGGTGGCTGTGTGTTGTTGTTAGTAGGACGACAGAAATATGTAGCTACAAACATAAGTCAAGAAGAATATTAAACTGTTGCTTTATAATGATGATAAATTTCTTGAATTTTCTCAACTAACTTAAAATTTTTGTCTTGACTTTCTTTCTTGATAAATTAAAACTTTCTTTGAAGCTTTGAATGTTGGAATTGTGAGCTAGATTTAGCGAGCCATGGGTATATTATGATTTTTGCTGGCTTAGTTTTGCTTTTGTGGGATTTGATGTCATATTTGCTATCATTTACTATCAAGTTTAATATCCTTGTGTGAATGGTAGAATCTACTCTGTCGTAAGTTAACATTGACATTTTGCTACAATTAATCTTCAACCTTTTGTCAGTGTCTAGTTATAGAAGATGCATTGGCCGGAGTGCAGGCTGCCAAAGCTGCACAAATGAGGTATTTTGAGTATAGACATAAAGTTTCCTACATAAACTAAAATCTCTTGGTAGTGTATGTTCATGCATCAAAGAGTGTATAACTATGAAACTACTATGTAGTCAACTTCTTGTTTTTGTTGTTTGCAGATGCATAGCAGTTAGGACCACACTATCAGATGAGGCATTAGAATCTGCTGGCCCAACACTTATCCGTGATGATATAGGAAGTGTTTCACTTGATGATATTCTTAGTGGTGGCTCTGTTGGCTATAGTATGTTGTCTTGACAGTTTGGTGTAATTCTCATGTTTTATCAATCACCTGTGGTGTGGAATGGTAGCTAACCCCACCTAGTGGGATAAGGCTTTGTTGTTGTTGTTGTTGTTTTTGTGGTGGTGGTGTGGAATGGTAGAGCTCCATCTGTCTCATAATTTAAGAACAGAGTGTTGGAACTCTTTGTATCACAATTCCCTCTCAATTATTGTGAAGTGCATGCTTTGTCAATGGGAAAAATGCTCAAGAATATATCATATTGTATGTTTTTATCAAATTAAACTTTTCAGTCGACATAGTAGTTTTGCAGACAATTGTTCTTGGATAATGCCCGGACTGTTGATTCTATTTTGCATGAGGTCTTATCTAGACATGCCATTGCAGATAAGAGGATGCAGGAGCCACAATCTTTTAATAATTCTACACAAACTTCATCTGCAATGCTTGCTGGAAATTTAGATGACAGACGTAGCAAGACTACAAGTGGTGGCAATGGGGAGATTTTCCCTACTACATGGTAAGCCAAACTTATGTTAATTCCAATCGCTTGCTAATGTTTTACTTTTCTTATTTTTTTGATCCTCTTGCGCTCTTGCCTTTTTTTATCGATTTTTCAATCACAATTTTTATCTGAGGTCTCACAGAAAACGTCACAATAATGCTCCTGAGCTTGATGGTTAATAAAATAACTTGGTTCACTTAGCCTCTGGATACAAGATTTTACATAGCTGATCAAGATTTTATAGCCCCTTTTATGCAGGGAATGGTTTTAACATCATTAACCTTTCTCTATTTAAAAGAATAAATAAATGAAAGATGATGCATTTATTAAGGTCATTTTATGGGAAACAAAATTCCCTAAACAATAGCGTAATGGGCTGCTTTCAAGTCTTATCCTTAAGACTTTAGCCAAAGCCTTTGTCTATGTCTTAATTCAAAATGAAAACGATAATATTATATGACAAGTACCTGAGGAAGAATTCCTATTAAATGGGTTGTTGGTCTATTTCATTTTATAGGATGAGAATATATGGAGTTTCTGTTGGTAAATATCACATGAGGCTACAGAAATAACTTTTGGACAGGTTGCATGGTTCTCGGCGAGATGTACTGAGATTTGGAAGCTTGGGTATTGCTATCTCTTGCCTCATCTTCACTATAAATAACTGGAAGGTATGATTATTGTAGAAGTAATATTCACAGAAGATATATTGTATTCATGTACACTAGGGTATTTATATACAAAGTAGGAGCCTCAGCATTAATGGCTCATTATAGTGATTAATACTCATTATAATCCCTGATTATGAGGGATACTAACTATCCCTAATTATGTGGGATATTATATTATTTCCTAATACTCCCCCTCAAGTTGGAGCATAGATGTTAATCAGGCCCAACTTGTTACAAAGATAGTCAATCCGAGTGCCATCCAAGGCTTTAGTCAAAAAATCACCCAACTGATCACTAGACGGTACATGTCCTGTAGAAATAAAGTTCTCCTTGATCTTATCACGTACAAAGTGACAATCGATCTCAATGTGTTTCGTACGTTCATGGAACATGGAGTTGGAGGCTATGTGTAAGGCAGCTTTATTATCACACCACAGCTTCGCAGGCAATGGCGTGGCAAGACCAACCTTCTTCATTAACTGGTGAATCCACACAATCTCCTGTACGGACTGAGACATGGCTCGATACTCAGCCTCTGCACTAGACTTTGCCACCACGTCCTGCTTCTTGCCCCTCCAAGATACCAAATTTCCACCTACAAGAACACAATAGCCTGTAGTGGACCTCCTAGTCGTCTTTGACCCCGCATGATCTGCATCACAGAAACACTCAATCTTTGTGTGGCCATGATTTGTATAGAGTATACCACGACCAGGTGAGCCCTTCAAATAAAGTAGGACATGCTCTAAAGCTTCCCACTGAGCAACGGTCGGTGCTACCATGAATTGGCTAAGCCTACTGACAGGAAAAGTTACATCAGGGCGAGTTACCGTGAGATAGTTCAATTTCCGCCTACTGACAGGAAAGGTTACATCAGGGCGGAGCCAATGGTGGGGCGCGTGTGCACAGATTCCCTCAGCCACCGAAGCCCCTTACACGATGAACAGTACGGACAGAACACTCTGACCAACGCCGGAAAAAGAAAAAACCAGAAACGAAAAACCAAGAGCACCTAAGCTCTGATACCATGTAGAAGTAATATTCACATAAGATATATTGTATTCATGTACACTAGGGTATTTATATACAAAGTAGGAGCCTCAGCATTAATAACTCATTATAGTGATTAATACTCATTATAATCCCTGATTATGAGGGATACTAACTATCCCTAATTATGTGGCATATTATGTTATTTCCTAACAATTATATAGCACAAAATATGCTGCAAAGGATGAATGATGCATATATATGCAGAATATCCACTGATATTTTAATTTTTTCTGAGGGGCAATTGATAGGCAAGTTCATTGTTTAGAATTACTGGCTTTTGCAGGCAATGCAATATGCTTCCCCTAAATCTATTTGGAACCTGTTGTTTGGTGTAACCCAACCATCTATGGAGAAAAATGAAGGTAATCATATGTTGTGAAAGAAATTATCTATGCACTGTAAATCTTCTCTTTACCATTTTCTTAATTTTGTCCACGGATGGTAGTATTGAAATTTTTGGATGTCAAAAAACTACAATCCTAAGATGTTGGACAATGGTTGAAAAGCATCTTGTCTCTAAGTTCTGAGGTCTAATTCTGGACCGTAAAATAATGGAATCTTTCTGGCCATTTCAAGAAGCTGGCCAATCTAGAAACTTAAGCTGTTAGGGAGGGCCTTTGAAACTTATATTTTAACAAAAAGTCTAATATTTGATCATCTTCACCAGTAATGACTCTTTTAATGCTTCTCTTTTTCTTTTTCTCACTGCTTTTGGGTCAGACTAAAAGATGAAGCAAGCACCATGATTTACCCCCTCTTTTGTTTAGGCAGATCAAAATCTGATAGGATCCCGCAATTCATGAACTACATAGCTGATCTGGAAGGCAGGTAAGTAGTGATTTATTGGTTTATTACCAATATTTTTATAATGATTATCATCGTGTAGTCACATTTTTTTATTTAACCTTCCATATAAAATGTTAGCCAGAAAGTAATACAATCTGTAGTTGATATTTTTTACTATACCTTCTTTTTTGAAGAAGGGGATGTATGTTAACTTTGAAGTTGGGTGCTTGTTACCATCCAAGAGTCGTAGTGGCTTATGGGGAAGAATCTTTCATTGTCATTATGACATGATAATTCATTTGTTTTCTATGTCTCTGAGGGTATGAGGGAATGCTAAGATTCTTATGTGAGTCGTCTATTTTTTATTAGTTGAGTAACACTCTCCTTTGGTTTTGCTGGCACCTTTTTTCTTAAAAAAAAAAATATTTGTCTTTTATATCAAACTTGACAGTCCCCATGCATAGTAGGACCCAAACCCTCCCAAAGCCCGTGCATAGCAGGAGCTTTTGTGCCCTGGGCTGTCCCCCTATATCAAAGTTGACAGTGGAAAGAAACTGTTGGGTGCCTTTCAATATAGAGGAAGCTTACTTTGTTTTTATGATATTATAATATAATTTGTTTCTCTTTGCTGTTTAAGGGGAAATGCTCAGATTGTTCCGGAATTTCCGCCTAAACTTGATTGGCTGAATACATCCCCCCTTCAGTTTGGCAGGGTACTGCTTGTTCAACTTAAATTATAATCTTATGAGAATGATATCTGTACCTATTGAACGTGATTACTTCTTTGGCAGGATCTGAGAGGAAAAGTGGTTGTACTGGATTTTTGGACTTATTGTTGTATCAATTGTATGCATGTGTTGCCAGATCTGGATTTTTTGGAAAAGAAGTACAAAAACATGCCGGTAAATTCTTGTTATCAGTTTCAGATATCATAATACATTGGTTGCGAAACTTCTTTTTGAGGATCAAAATTTCTAGGTTTCTCTATTGCAAGTGTTCTTTCCCAATTCATTCCTGAATACATCCTTTATTTGGTATTTGATGCACATGCTTGCCTTGGTTGGTATTTGATGAATTTTGACAAACATATTATTTCATAATTAAAACATGCTCAGCTTTGTTATATGCAGAGAAAATAAGAGATAAATGGCTATCCTTGACTGCAGTTTTTTTGGTATTTTTTTTTTATCTTTTAAATGTGCAAAAATATAGCCTCCCTTGGAAACCCCAATCTACACCAGAAATTAACTCGAACATCTCTTGAAGCCTATAGAAACCAACAAAGCCGCCATGAAATTTCTTAATCTTTCGCAAATTTTCCATGGTCAAGGGAGCTTTGCACAACTTTTTACTTGTTTGGGTGTGGAGGAGGCTCATGAAAATAGGATGCAAAGAGATATGAAGAATTTAGAAAAGTGCTGTAGGCTTAGGAAATAGTTACTTGTATTGCTTTCAAAGTGAATGTGTATGAGTGTCTGTGCAGTGATAGTATTAAAATAAATAGAGTCCTATGGCCCCATATAATATGCACCATCATTGAGTCTTCGAATATCCTATTTCATGTGGTGCCTTGTCCTTTTCTCCCTAACTTCAAATAGATTACATTAAATGTTACCTTCAAATAGAGATAGAGATTCAACAGTGCACTGAATAAGTTTTCCTAGTTATCCAACAATATGAATCTCCTGACAACACTCGAATAATTTCTCTGCGGCCCTCTATTTATTCTTTTGCCTTATAAACTTTTCCCATATCTGAAACACCACAATTAATTCCTTTAAAAACTCTACAACTGTACACTGACACAGAATGCTTAATACTTCCCGAAAACTGTCAGAAAATGACACATAGTAACTCTAACTAATTGTCTGCTCTGGATTTGTCCGTCTATGCTTCGTAAAGTGAAACTCTTAAATCAGGGCCCATCATTTCTCTACATAGGAAAATCAAGGGATTGTGTAGTGATTTTACACTTTTCTTTTATGTTAGCACACTGGTTTAGATATTTTATCTTTCAGTGTTATAGTTCTGGAGAAAAAAGATTTGAAAATATTGTAGTTATCCATGCTTCCGTTTATGTATATTTGCTTCCGTTGATGTAGTTATCCATCTTTCAGTATTTTACATTTGTGGAGTATTCTTCTGCATCAATAACAAGTTCTGTTTCTAATTGATATTTCTGCAACAAAATGTGAACGTTCCCTGATATTGGTTATCTGATGTCTGCCTTTTTTTGGCTCAGTTCATTGTCGTGGGTGTCCATTCTGCAAAGTTTGATAATGAGAAAGATTCTGAAGCCATTCGCAATGCAGTGCTCCGCTATGACATCACTCACCCAGTAAGTCGGAAGTGGGAATTTATATTTTGAAGTGTTTTGCTGGGAAATATGGTAGTTTGCCTTCTGTGATAATATTGGAAACTTCAAATTTATTTGGCTTATGAAGAATGATATCTGATGGCCGTCATTGTTTGCTTCAGTGCTTCATATTGGGCGACCTGTGCAATAATTTGATAAGCTTGAGGAAAATTTTTGATTGTGTATCTGTTTGATTTCTTGTTACTGTAGACAACTTCATCTCGGATCATTTAATTCTCACGAAATATTTTTTGAAAATTTCAACTTATACTGGCTACACAATAAGTTTACTTCCTATGTCATTTAAATTTGAAAATTTATTGTAAATTAACTTTGGTGCTTTGGAAGAATCACAACTTGGCACATGTGCTATATGTAATCAGTTCCATATTTTTGTTAATGATTGAACCATGTTAACTGATGTTTATAAATCATAGAATTTCAGACACTGTTGGATGTACTGTA
Organism: Inga leiocalycina; assembly: GCA_963242795.1. Classification (NCBI taxonomy): domain Eukaryota; kingdom Viridiplantae; phylum Streptophyta; class Magnoliopsida; order Fabales; family Fabaceae; genus Inga; species Inga leiocalycina. Next base: position 57,457,125 of record OY725327.1, on the reverse strand, counting down.
TAATTAAACTTAATGCTTTCAGTAACCTAATTGAACTAATTTTACCTCTATTGGGAATTGATCAAATCAAGTTATGCACCTCATCCCTTGAGGCTGTCATCTCACACCGCTTGCTTAACAAAGCTCTTTCTCTTTGATCTCTCATTTATCTCTAATGTAGGTTGTCAATGATGGAGATATGTATCTTTGGCGGAAGCTAGGTATAAGTTCATGGCCAACATTTGCTATCATTGGGCCTAATGGTAATCTCCTCGCACAAATTGCAGGAGAAGGTCATAAGAAGGTACTGGGGAAGAATGTCATTTTCAACTATGTTAGACTCCTATTGATCATGTGGTGGCCTTAGCTCAAATTGATGTAGTTGTTGTTGCCTTTGGGCCAGGATTTTCTTGTCCAACTAGAGTGGATTACCAAAGAGATAAATGGAACATGAGCCTGGCGTTTTCTGATTAAATAAAGCCTGATTAATCTATCCTTTTGCTGTTGATTCTTCTTGTATAATGCATGTAATATTATTCTTATTTGCGTGGATGATAAGATAAAACTTGGTCAAATTTTGATGTCATTTTAGTGAACTTATTTTTACCTTCTGCTTAGCATGCATTGTTACAATATTACAATAATAATATAATTATTCTATCTATTCTTCTATAAATAATAATTGTTATATGGAAAAGAACTTCAAATGCAGTTTCTTATATCTTGTTATATTCCTCAGTGAAGATTATGACAAATGCATTCTTTTACAACGATAGCATTAGAAGTGTATGATTTTTGTTGATAACTGTGCAATTGGAAAATATGCCTATCATGTTCTTTTTGGAAGCAATATACATGTCATGTTTTAGTGAGAATACTTATCAGTAACGATATGAAGAAGTACATATTAAGTCCAGTCCTTATTATGTCTATTGTTTTACTTACCTTGTGTAGAAATGATTAACTTTTTTTTTCCCCCTGTGTTGCATAGGATCTTGATGATTTTGTGGAGGCAGCTCTTTTGTATTATGGAAAACAGAACATGTTGGACAATACACCACTTACACTGAATTTGGAGAAAGATAACGATCCTCGCCTAGCAGCATCTCCGTTGAAATTTCCAGGAAAGCTAGCAATTGATGTCCTTAACGAAAGACTTTTCATTTCAGACAGCAACCATAACCGCATAGTGAGTTACCGCTCCTTCTCTGTCTCTCTCTGATCATCTATTATGGAATTACTTATTTTCTTACTAAAATCACTATCAAGCTGCCTGGGTTGCTTGGAAATTAGGTGGTAACCGATCTAGATGGGAATTTCATTGTACAAATTGGGAGCAGTGGAGAGGAAGGTTTCCAGGACGGTTCATTTGATGATGCCGCCTTTAACCGCCCTCAGGTATGAATTGGAGAAAAAAGGAAAAGAAAAAAAAAATGTACAGTATAATTGAGCTTGTAATTCATCAAATTCTTAATTCATTGTGACAAGTCTTTTATATACTGGTTGCTGTTGCTTAGTTTGTTTGATCCATATTTAACGCATCATATTTTTTGTGTTCATTCTTTTCCTAGGGTCTTGCTTATAATGCAAAGCAAAATATCCTTTATGTTGCAGACACTGAAAACCATGCTTTGAGGTATATGACATCTTTAGAAATTTTCTTTTTCTTTTGTTCTGTTACCGACTTAGATGATTCAGTCCACAGATTTTAAGACAGCTAAAATAAATTCAGATGTTTTATGATCACATAATGTGACTGGCATGCTATCATAATTTTCTGAATGATGAATGTGAACTTGTAGAATCAGTTGGCAAGCTTGCATTTTGAAATTACTAATTAGCTACATGACAAATTTTTGTTTATATTGATAAGAGCGTAGAATTGGTATTGGTCTGTAATAGTATATATAAGCTCTGGGGCCTTCTGGTTATTAGTTCCAAAATGAGATATGCGTGTACACACGCATGTGTGCGTGCATGAATTAATAAAATAAATATAAACATAATGGTGGAGAATGGAGACATATCTGATTACAAAACTAGAGTACACTGCTTCGAAGCTCACTCTGGTGTTGGATTGTTTAGAATAGTTATAGGTTATGGTAAATATGGCATTATAATCACAATGCCTTATTAGACATCCTAAGCGCAATAAATGAGCAAAAATATAGCAAATAACTAAATAACAACTAAACTGATAAGATAACAGAATAGAATTGCTCAATTTAAATTATATGATGACTAGGAAATAATGATATAATCCCTGTAGAACGCAGGCCAATGTCTATGACAAACAGCAACTAATGAGGAGGTAGTTAATGATAAGAGATGAGGGTGGAAAGTTATAAAACTTCCCCCTACCTCTTTATTGTTTAACAAGTATTAAAAATTTACTATTTTTAATTTTTTTAAAACAATTCATTGAAAATATTGACAATCACTTGAATGCGTGTCAAGGCACTGATATTGGATATATGTGTTTTCATATTCTCTTGTATATGAGTAGCAGCTCTACCTATTGATATTGGGAGTGGATCCATTTAGTTGCAGAACAGGATCATGTCATGTTAGAGAATCTTTGAAGCATGAGTACTTCTATTTTCAAGCCGTAAATGTTTCTGTGCCTCTTTGGGTAACCAAAACAGTTTCACATCCCTTTAGTAACTTGATTTCACCCCAAAGACAAAAGGCATGGTACCAAGACTTATTAACCATGCTTAGTATTCTACTTGAATTTCCTACCAACTTTGGAGAATGATCCATGGGCTTCTGGGTGAGATCATTAGAAGTTTCTGAAGGGAGGTGTATTGTTTAAGAGCAGAAGATAAATACTAAGATAAAAGAAAAAAAAGAAAATAGAAAGTGAAATTAACAGGGCTAGATTCCTCTACATTGGAGGACCCAAATCCGTTGGTCTTAACTACAGCCAGAGCATGCTTACCTATATACTCTGTAACGAGACAATTTCTTAAACTGGGTCTAACAAATCTATTTCTGGTCTTGAAGGGAGATTGATTTTGTTAATGAGAAAGTGCGGACGCTTGCTGGAAATGGGGCCAAAGGTTCTGACTATTCTGGTGGAGGGAAAGGAGCCGCTCAGGTAAATGTATTTGGTAAAATTTTGAGGATAATTTAAGTTTACAATGGTTTCTAATTAGACGCAACATAAAATTTGGTTCCTGTCTGTCTGTCTGTCTGTCATGTGACTCCTACTTGAATTCTGGATGGTGCACTTAATCTTGAGGACAAAACTTACCTAAAATTCCTTAGGTGTTTTCTGTCAAGTTTTTCAATAAAATGTTTCTATCACGAGGCTCCTACTTGAATTCTGCATAACACACATAATCTTGAGGACAAAACTTAGGTAAGATTCCTTAAGTGTTTTCTGTCAAGTTTTTCAATAAAATGTTTGAAAGACCAGTCATTTGGTGTTGAACTCTAAAAATTGTCCACGTATTATATATTTATTGGAGAACTTGATAACAAACATCTAAAATCTACACCTTAATTTGTCTTAATTCATGCTTGTTTTGTTTACTTTCGATATCTTGACATTAATTGCATAAAAATCAAGGCTAAGTTGCGTCCTTCCTTAAATATATTGAAGCTATCATATTTTTCAATTTAAATTTTCCTTTTTATTTTCACAGCTTCTCAATTCCCCTTGGGATGTATGCTTTCATCCTGTGGAAGAAAAAATTTATATTGCCATGGCTGGCCAGCATCAGATATGGGAGCACAATTTATTTGATGGAATTACTAGAGCGTTTAGTGGTGATGGTTATGAGAGGAATTTAAATGGATCAAGGTATGATATCGAAGATTGACAGTTAAAATATTTGAGTGCTATGATGCCCGAGAATGTTACTTTATAACAGGCATTAGGATTCATCTTTGTGCTGTATTTAATACTAATGTAGTCAATTCCCTTATGATATATATTTGCTACGTGTTTATTAATATTGATTCAACCCTTTTGAATCTTGTTTTTTGTATCATCATTAATTAAGTGACTAAGTCACAGTTAGCTATTCATTATTTTTTTCTGGAGCAAAACGGCTAGCTCTTTATAATTTCATACTTTTTTGCCCTTGAATCTACTTCTAGTAATTCTGTAATCTGGTGGCCATTTTGATGTGCATCTCTTTGTTTTTCTCCTGGACACTCATTAAGATAGTGTAATGCTATATGCTAGACTCCAAGGCCTCAATTAATATTGAGTGGAAAGATTAGGGAAGAAGAGAATGAAACAATGATTTTGTGGATAGGAAATATCCTTGAGCGCATATTGTTTTTTTTTAAAAAAAAAAAAATATAAAATGGCATATTGTAGATTAATGATAACAAAGAGTAGGCATTGTAAGAAACAATACTTCTACCTAAATGGGGCCCAAGTGTTTCTTCTCAGGAACTTAGGATGTAAACATGCCATTATTTGATAGACTTGTAGCTAATGTACTACATGACAGTGAATGATGTACATTTGCACGCTCAACCATTATTGAACGATTAAATTGAAAATATTATTTGCACTATGTTTGATGATTTTACGAATTGAAATTGTTAAAAACTTTAATTATATTTTTTTCTTGCCTTGAATTGAGAAAGCTCCACAAGCACCTCATTTGCTCAACCTTCTGGCATATCATTGTCTCAAGGTAACATTTAGTAGAACTGTTTGTAATGAAGATTATTTGCATCAGTTATCATTCAAAGTAATGAATGTAGCAAATGATTTTGTTTCATTAGATCAAATGGAAGTATATATTGCTGACAGTGAGAGTAGTTCGATTCGAGCTGTTGATCTGAAGACTGGAGGATCGAGGTTGCTTGCCGGCGGTGACCCAATCTTCCCTGATAATTTGTTTAAGGTATTTTTAATAAAATTCATAAACCAATATTATGCATATTCTGTTTTATTTTTATTCATTTTGATTACATTTTCTTTGAGCGAGTTATTTTGACTCATTTTCTTAGAACTCCTTTTGTTCGATGAATCTTACATTTTTAATGCTTCACAGTTTGGTGATCACGATGGAATAGGCTCTGAAGTACTTCTTCAACATCCACTGGCGGTTTTGTGTGCAAAAGATGGCCTAATTTACATTACAGACAGCTACAATCACAAGGTAGTTAAGTCGAGATGGGCATTCAATAGAGTTATAATTTAAGTGTAAAACTCTTGGGAAAGGACTTTTTCCTCACATTAACATTTTTGAACTCTTTGCTAAAAGTTTTCAACAAATTCTCTCTTCATTCTTGTACATTATAAGGAATCAATTTTTAAGGGGCTCTTGTGAGTTTGAACTACTCTAAATGTCATATGCCTAAAAAATCTTTTTATGGAATCCCACAAAGCTGGCAATGGCTTTCCCCGCCTCACTTTTTTGGACATACTTCTGATTTATTTCTAAAACTCTAGGTCAACTTCATATGGATAAAACTCAAGTACTGTTTTTAGATGTTATTATCAGGTTATTCGATAAAGTGACATGGAATTCTTTTTGCAGTTCAGCACCATATGATTAGATCCTTGAAAAAGGGAAAAAAGATATTCCATCTTGTGTTTATTGAAAAACCTGATAGCAAATACATATGAAACTTCACCTAAGTTTGATCTCTCAAATACTATGTTGTAAAATTTTTGTTTTAGAAGATTCGATGCATGCAACCCACATTTTAGCTTCAATAATCTTAGTGATTGAATTTTCTTTTCTTTCCTTCTTTTTGTCCACCTGTGTGTTTTTCAGATCAAAAAGTTAGATCCAGCTAGTAAAAGAGTTAGCACAATTGCAGGAACAGGGAAAGCTGGATTTAGGGATGGAACAGCTGTAGCAGCTCAGGTTTGTATTGCACTCCATATCACTTTCTTCCATAATGACAGAGTGTCCATTCAGTTATCAGCTTGATTATTCTTTTTGAAGATTGAAGGCAAAGGCGAAACAATGCCTCTGTTTTATTATTAATCCTTAAACAATCCTAGTGAATAGGTTTATATGGGCAGGAAAACGTAACCTAACCCCAGTATCATATTCTAATATCTCAGATTTATTTTTCTAAGATAGACAGGATATCAAAAGATGTTAATATAGGATATACAATCCCTATCTAATCCTAGGATATACATAATTAAAGAAATAACAAAACATAATACAAAATAAACATAAATACTAATTAATTAATTAATTAATACTAAAATTGTGCCTCTCAACACTCCCCTCAAGCTGGGAAGTAGATTTCAATCATCCCCAGCTTGGATGTGAGCTCTTCAAACCTCAGTTTTTTCAAAGGCTTTAGCCTGTAAGTCGCTACAGTAAATGCCATAAGACAACATTATTCTGAATTGAAGAAACAACAACAAAACTCCTTGAACCAATAAACCAGTAGAGATCGTTGCACTCTTTAGCACCGCCAATCTTCTTCCCCATCTCCAAACTCTTGACGAGCAATGCTACAAGAGCCAATAGTTGGGCCATAGTCAGACTTTGACTTTTGTGAGCCAAAGAATCGTTGAAGAATGTTTAATAACCCAATATTAGTCAGATTACCATTACCATTCTGAATGGATTCACCATATGTTGTAACAGCTGGGCCCCTCGGTCCCTTTTGCTTGGGTTTGAAGTCAGTTTACCATTACCATTCTGAATGGCTAACCTTCTTGCAGTGCTCTCAAGTTGGTCTATCCTCCCGTTTTACTCTAGAATCAGAATTGTTGTAAACTTTTGTTGCCATGGCACAAACCTAAAATGAAGGTAGAGGTCGAGTAGACATAATTCTCCTCCTTACTTCGTCATAGATAGGATCAACACCAAGTAGAAGCGTGTACATATGATCTTCTTCAACAATCTTGCGATAAGTTTCAGCATCATTATTGCGGTGCCATTGATGATTGTCAGAGATCATGTTGCTGCCTATGCATGACAAGGTGATTATATACCTAGTCATATCTAGATGGCCTTGTTGTAACTCACGAATGAACCCTAGAATCTGAAAAATTGCAACCGTATTTTCTCAAGCAGAATAACACTTCTGGACAACTTCCCAAATCCCTTTAGTGGTGTGGAAGAGAAGTAAAGTTTAGCCAATTCTCTGAAATCATGGAATTTAATGAGACAGGATTTGACCACGTTTATCTCAGCATTCCAGACCTTGTAACTATTTCATAGTTTTTCTTCTAGTTATTTCTTCTATGCATGAGAAAGAGAAGAGTTATCATCTTGAAATATGCAGCAGTTTTGGAGGCCTTATAGTAGTAGATGTGTGTTTACTTGTTTTCAGTGTACTTTTTTTGTTGGGTATCTTATTTCTTCTTTGTACTAATCCCTATTAAGGTGGTAAAAACAACAGTCGTATATATAGTGCTTGTATGTTGTATACTGATTATCTGATATAAAACTTCCTTGCGTCTGGATGCTCGTGCTTTGTTAGATTCAATGCTCTAATAATCCCATTTTAGGATGGACCAAGCTTTTTTATATGGTTCATAAAAGTTCGTGTGCATCCATGCATCCAAGTAAAAGGAAAATCTAGCTTGACAAATGTTTTGTTGTTCACTTTTGTAGCTATTGATATATGTTAATATGTTTTTCATTGTTCTTGCAGCTCTCCGAACCGTCTGGAATTGTTGAAGGGAATAATGGTATTTCTCTTTCTGTTGCAAATACTTAATTTGTTCTTTGTAGCTGAATACATATATGAGTTGTAAATGAACCCAATATTGATTCAAAACTTTTGCTCTCCTCATTGCCATGGGCACAACAATGAGTAGAGTCCACCGCTGGAATGTTGAATAAACTTAACTACAAATCAGTAATTGTTTTCTGAAAAAATCTATAGCTTCTTTCCGCTTTGATGTGATGGTCTCCGCCTTGCTAATTTTATTTTCTGGCACACTTGGCCTGTTTCTAATCCCATTTCAGGAATTTTTATAGTCTCGTCATTCCTATTTCATTGATGTCTAGGCATAAAATTATTTTATAATTCTGGAAAAAACCTCCTGATTTATTGTGCTGAACTTCCTCCTTTCATGGCTTTAGGCCTTATCTTCACCTCTATTCAATACCTAGTATACATGACCCAGCTGGAAGTTTCACCAAATGATACCTCGTTCAAAATTATCTAATTTTCTAGTAGTCTCCACAAGGCCCAATGAATCTTCTTCTCGCATACTCAACCTGTCCCTAATCATATTTTGAAAATACTCAGTCTTTAATACCCTTTCTGTTCTCATCAAACTAGACTTTTTGTTGTACCATAGACTGCACAATTTTTCCTTCTATACAATTTTAGTCTTTCCTGCACACTCTATTGTCTTTCGTCCTTGATGCATGGATTTGTTGTCACCCCAAGTCCATTCTTTTCATAAATTTCAATATTCATATGGCTAAGTGAAAGTTTTACAAAATGGTAACCATTCTAAACATCAAGTTCAAGTAATTTCTGAAGGACATTTGTCATGTCTTTCATGACTCAACTCGTAGCTTCTCTCTTAGGTGCTTTCCAGCTGTTTCTGAAGCCCTTGTGAGATGAAATTTCCTGATCTAGGAAAGTTAAATGTATATGCTTTCGTTTTATTACTCTAATGACATGCTTCTCAACTTTTGGTAGATCTTGCTCATGAAAAAAAAATTCAGGGTATGGCTTCAAAATGAGATTAAGCTTCGTAGTATTTCTTCTTGTCTTTCAGGGAGACTATTCATAGCGGATACAAACAACAGCTTAATCCGATATCTGGATTTAAACGACGGAACTTTGAAACTCCAAACTTTAGAGCTTAAAGGCTTTCAACCTCCTTCACCTAAATCCAGGGTTCCAAAACGTCTAAGGAGACGATCGTCAGCAGACACAGTGACGATTGCCACCAATGGTATTTCATCAAATGAAGGACGCTTATCTATTCATGTATCGGTACCAAATGAGTACCATTTCTCAAAGGTCCTCATAATTCTCCTATCTTTGGATTACTATAGCATGTGCTTATGATCAATAGAATATTTACAGTTTTTCATTTATAAATGAATTTATTATATGGTTTTAACTACTCCCCCAAACCCTATTGCCAGGAAGCACGTAGTAGATTCAGTGTTGACATTGAGCCTGAAGATGTCGTCAATGTCGAACCCCAGGATGGATTCCTTGATGAGGGATCTGCAACTCTTTATTTCAAGAGATCATCAACTTCAGCTTCAATGGGAAGAATTAATTGCAAGGTTTGGCTTATCGTAGCGCACTAATGAGTTGTCTGTTCCCTGGAATAATCAAAGGCCTTCTTGTGACAAAATACCAGAATGAGATATCAATAAACGCTTTAGCAGCTATTATGATGCCTGTCTTTGATTTCATTCTGGCTGATTCTTGCTTTAATGGGTCAGTACAGTGCCTTGTCAACGGGTCAGGTTAAAAGAATACGATAATTGAGGGGGGGCTTATGAATGAAATGGGATTGAACTGGGCAACACATCAATTTTGTGGCCGAATTTAAATATGGCTCGCAATGAAAATCAAAATGTGTCGAAACCATTCGATGAAACAGTAACTTTTTCTTGTAGAACTGTATATACTTCAAGAAATCTATTTCTAAACAAAATAGGAAAACACATTTTCGATAAATCAGAAAGTCTTGTTACTATTTCAGTAGCCTTTTTTAAAAAAAAAAAACAAATTGTGATATTTTCTGTGTTTGCAGGTTTACTATTGCAAGGAAGACGAGGTTTGTTTGTATCAATCCTTACAGTTTGAGGTGCCTTTCAAAGACGCAGAACCTAACACTGCCCCAGCAGATGTCACACTTTCGCATGTGGTGAAACCCAAAGCTTCAGCTAGTAGCTTTCCACAGCCCGTTGCCCCTTGACTCTTTAACCACGTTTTGCGGTACCCCTCCTTAACCCTTTCTCCTTTTTCTGCTTGCAACATAAAATATTCAAATGCTTGAGGTTCGCTCATTATCTTTCTACTGTATATAGTTTAACAATAATTAAGACTTGTCTGCCACTCCCTTGCGACCGATATAAGATGTCATCTTCACTTAATCATCTTGATTTGTTTTGAAAAAATAATTCAATAGTCTGTAATCATTATTAAGATGGCTGTCTTGTGGATAAACAAAAGAATGAATTGGCTAACAATCAAAGGCAGACTGATATAAATGGTAACACTTCACAATTATCACAAAAAGTTAAAGAGTTGGAATGTTTCATCCCACCCCTGAGCCAAGCTAGAAATCATCGAGGGAATTTGCCTCTGACAACTAGATGCTTTATTAACAAACCAAGGGGGGAAGAATGTTCATATATGTTCATGGACTAGAAATTTGGGTCTATTAATGAATACGTGGAACTACACGATGCCGAGAGAACCCAATTTATTGCAAAGCGAAGTACCTAAATCAACACCAAAAAAAGGCAACTGTTATAGTTGAGTAGTGATGGTTTCTCGATATCGAACTTCTTATTGTTGTTGAAACATTGATCTCGGGGTTTTGAGCAAAGCTTATTAAGTTCATGAGCTGTCAAATTGTGGCAAAAGGAAGTATTTTTTTTCCTTCTTTTTTTGCCCTCTTTGTGAACAGGGGAATAGACAAAACCACAAAGGGAAAAGGGAATTGATAGAAGTTAGGTACAGCATTGCACTCCTCACTAATGTCAATCTTTGAGAGGTAACTGCACACAACTGGGGAAGTCTCCCAAAAACAAAAAAGGTAAAGAAAAAGAACTTGCCTTCATCCATGTACAATGGTCATGTTGAGCTAACCTCTTTGGTGCAAGCATTTGCCTTCCTGAAAATATGCTTGTTGACTAGTTCAGCGTGATGATGAGGCTTATGTCATTCAGGGTATTTCTTAAAGGGTGATGTCCTAAATGTCCTTCGGATATAAGGTTCTGGGCCTTCATCAAATCAACACAAACAATGACCTTTTTGTACCATTGGAATGGAATTAGTTAATGTTGGTTCTGAAAAACAGAACCCAAAAGTCTAAACATATAATATATTCTTATTTATTTGCACCCTTAGTGTCATATGGCTTATCCTGGCTGGTTATGAGCGACTTTTGATGGTATGAACATATACTCCCTCAGGTCATATTCATAAGCAACATTCTTTCTCTTTTGATTCTATGAATAAGCAACAATTTTGTCTTGTCTAAAATTTTGATGCACTTTTTCCATTTTTACTTCCAATTAATTGCATGTCTCTCTTATCTTTTTTTCCCACTGATTCTCCCTCTCACTCGTCATCTTCATAAACAAGGGTATGTTTGGAGAAAAAAAATTATATTTTTTACATATTTATTATTTTTAATTAATTTTAATTATCAATTCGTTTTACGTAATTTGGGTAGTTGTTACTTATAAAAAAGATCAGAGGGAGTATACCCTTTGATAGTGTCAATAATTAATTATCAATGCAGATTGACAAATATTTTTGACCGGCAATATCTAATTGGTAAGCCATATGACACACTAAACATGATGTGGCATGTTGCAATGAAAAAATGTGAGGGTGCTAATTTACTGAACATTACTGAATTTAAACTGCCAGTTGCTCATTCATAAATATGTTACGGGAAAAAAATACTCTAGTTAAAAAAACAAATCACTTAAACATACCATGCGTTTGTCAAACTTTGTTTCTGTCTTTGAAGTTGGCGGCCCATGTCAATCTGTGTGTGACACCAAATGCCCAAATGTGCTTTTAATGCTGTAAGAAACTTTCCTTAAGATACCTGTGATTGGAAACACTTAAGTATCTATATTTATAGCCGGAAGGGGTAGTTTGTAACTTTGTATTTGGGTTGAGTTAGATTCCAATCAGAAAGTAGTCTTGTCTTTTTCTTTTTCTTTTTTCCTGCATTATTTGCATCTATTTGGTAAAGGAGCCGTTCCGTGATGATATGTATTCATGGTTTTCATTTTTTTTTTTTTTTGGAGTAGCACCCCATTGGATGTGGGTCGGGATTGAACCCAGATGTTGAGGCACATAGACCTCATACCATGCCAAGTGCGCCATAGTACCTGGCCTATTCATGGTATTCGTTATCTCCAAAGGTAGGTGTTTCCGAGATGTTGCAATATAATGACAACAAACAGCTGCAACGTTCAGAGAACCGTTGGTCAAAAGTTTAAAAAAAAAAAAACAAAGAGGTCATAGCCACAAACTTGTTGAAGGTATTTGTAGAATGAAGTGAAGAAATTTTGGCCACTGAAATATATAATTGTAGCTCATAAGTTTTGAAGCCGTCATGAAGTGATTATTAATAAGCTCACGTCTGGTAAAGATTCTGCACCAATAATACTTGGGTCAAGAATTCATGAAACATAGCTTTATTTTAAATTTGCTCATAAAATATGTTTAAAATTTAATCCTTTACTATTATATTTTTCTATTTTGAAATATGAGTTGTTGATATTAAAAGTTAAATAAGGCGACATCTTTATTTTATTTTAAATGTTTTTTAATTTACAAATTTTGAATTAAATATTAATATGTTGGAGAATAGCTTATAAAGAATAGATTCTGAGCAGAATAGATTATGAGAAAAAAATGATTTTAATAAAATGAGAGTGTTTGGGTATTATGGTCAGAATAACTTTCTTTCTTAGTAAGGGGTTCATATAATGAGAAAGGATCAATGAGAGAGAGAGAGAGAGGGTGGGGCCTATATAAGGAAAAAGGACCAATGAGAGGGGGGTGGGGCCCACACAAGAGAAAACACAAAAAAATAGCTTTTCCCAAAACCTAATTTTGAATTTATTTTTGGAAAATAGCTTTTACGATTTACGAGGTAAGTATGTGAGAGGAGTTTTGTCTCAATTTACGAAAAATGGCTTTTGAAACAGCGCTTTGAGGGTTACCCAAACACATACCTAGATTTGAAAAAATTTTGAGTGTTCTTGCACCAAACTAAGGTTTTGATTCAAAACCTAGGTTTTAAAAAGGATGCCAAACACACTGTTAGTTGCATAGTCATCCCTAACATTATTCGAGTAAGCTTTTTTTATTAATGTGACTAACTATATCAATATTAAGGAATTGAAAATACACTTTATAAATTTAAGGAATTAAGTTGAAATATAATGTAATTTTAGGGGATTGAACAAATGTTTTAATCTTAATTAAAGAAATACAAGGATGTTTGGTCTAATTGTGAATAAGCTAAGTCACATAGTATACAAATTGAGTTTGAATCTTATCTTGTTAAAAAAGACCTTGAGGGAGAGGTATTCTGGCCACAAAACTTCAATTCAAATTAGTTGGTTACTCAACACGCTTTAAAAAAAAGACATGGAAAGGGGGAGAACCTACAAGAAGAGTAAATATTCGTAAAATCTTATTGTCTAAGTGGGCCGATAATACAGCTCCAAATCAAGCTAAAACATAAGAGTTAGAAATCGGGCTGAATGAAGAGATTTTGTTCTTTTCATTATTTTGGTGTTGAAATGTTGAATTCAAAGTCGGTTTTAGCATCTTCGGATGAGGAAAAGCCTTAGGGCCTGTTTGATTGGAGGGGAGGGCATGGAAGGGGAGGAAAAGTGAACCCCTCCCCTCGTATGATTTGAAATTTTGAAGGAGAGAGAATCCCAAAGTTTTTATCTCTTCCTCTCCAACACCTTTATTTTGGCTCCACTACAAATGGAGGGTTTTGGAGGGAAGCCAAAATTTTGGACCATTTTATCTTTATAACTTATGTGATATTCTAATAATGCTCATGATGAAAAATATTATGATCAGAAAATATATTAGTATGCAAAAATTGTTATAACAAAAAATATATTATTAAAAAACAATCTAATATAAAAATATATATATATTTATGAATAAAAAATTATTATAATTATAACATATGCTCTTACAAATTTAAATAAAAAATATTATTATAAATTTAAAAAATATTAATATTAAATTAATTTGAATAAAAATATATTTTTAACATTAAAAAATTTTATGAAATAAAATTTAAAAAATTATATTTTTACAATAAAAAATATTATCATAAAATTTATTTAAAATAGAAAATAAATTTTCATAAATAAAAAATTATAATTATAAAATATGTTAATATATTTTTAAATAAAAATATTTTTTAATGAAAAAATATATCATTTTATACTAAAATATATATATTAAGAAATTGATTTAAAATGAAAATATGTCATTATAAATAAAAATACTATTATAGTTAAAAAATATATTATTATACAATTAATTTCAAACAAATATATTATTATATTAATTATAAATAAAAATGTTATTATATTAATTAGATAAAATGTAAATTAATTTATATAACATATAAATAAAAAATATTACCAAATATGTTAAGATAGAATGGTAAATTGCTATCATTCCTCCCCTCATTCCATCTTAAACTAAACAATAGATTATTAAAAACTCCTCACCTTCTCTTTTTACCAACCAAACCAAACAAGGTAATCATCTACCATTTTCTTCCATCCCCTCCCTTCAAACCAAACAGGCCTTAGCAATCTTCCAAGTTTACCATTCTCGAACTTGAGCCTTATTAACAATAAAGAATCCCAAAAAAACATGACTATTTTTTAATTTTAAAAAATTTTTGGCCCTTAATTATTATTAATTCTTTTTGAGAAGAGAAACTTATGTCAAGTTCTTTATATTCCAATTACAGATATCCATGTGTCCTATTTATTTTATGTGGATGTATAATTAAATAATAATATTTTAAAAATAGAATGCATAGTCACATGCAATTGAAAAGGGGTATGTTTGTTTGAGCGATTCGATTGCTTATAAGTTGTTTTTTAATAGTGATTTACGGTATACGAAGTAAGTATGTGAGAGGAGTTGTGTCTCGATTTACGTAAAAAGCAACTTATAAGCAAATTTAAGCTCAAACAAACATGCTTAAGATTGGCATAATGGATTATGTATATAAGCAACTCAACTTAAGTATTATTCATAAAAAAAAAAGATGGTGTAGATAATAAACCAAACCCAAAATAAGGGTGTGCATGAATTGATATTTCAGAAATACGTTTACGTAGGTCGAAATAAATTTTTTTTCGTATATTTATATCTTATATTATATATCATAAATCACATTATAAAAACAGTTTCTACTACTAATCTAAACGACCGCTAAGTAATATGGATGAATCTAATAGAAGGGTTAATCCCATGAATGTGATTAATTAAATCCCGGTTGAAAGATGTGTGGAGTGTCCAGCTGGACCTCACACCCAAAAATGAAACCAAAATATCCTATTTGCCCCGGTCATTTGCACCACACAAAATCTTTGACACAAAGGCCCACCATCTATTTGATATATGATGAAGTAAGCACGTTGCGTTGTTGAACGAAAAGAAAGATCGTTAGCCTTTTTCCCCCACTTATAGTCACAATTGTTGAATCATCCTTTAATGGATAAGATTTAATTATATTTTTTTTTTATATATAATATAATAATAATATTTTTTACATAACATTAAATCTTATCCATTAAAATATATAATTCAATGATTAAGATATTAAGTGAAAAGAAAATAGAGAGAAAAGTTAGTGAGACACCTTTTTCGTTACTGACTCTAGTCAAGAACCAGGTTTTGGTGCCTATCTTCTGGATTGGTACCAAGAGCTCTTCCAGATCCGGACTGTCTAGATCTAAATTTAAACGGTTTAAATTTGACTTTTTTAAAATGAGTGATTTTTAAATAAAAAATTATTTTTTAAAAAAGTATTAATTAAGAAATTATTTTTATTTTAGATTCTGTACCTATTAAAATAATTTTTTTAAAAAAATTAAAAAATAAAAAAAAATTGAAAGATCAAGATCTTCCTGCCAATCACAACTCACAAGGATGAGCATGAAACTGATTCCCTCTTGTCACGCGTCCACAATCCACTTTCAGATAGGGGCCCACTACTTGTCTTTCCAGACTCATAGCTTTTTGTCTTGCACTAAAAATAAAAACGCTACTCAAAATAATTGAGTCTCTCCCTCTTAAATCCTTCCACACGTTACTTCCTTTTTAGTTTTTACTGATCTTCCATCTCCTTTGGTCTGAACTGAACCATGAGCTGACTCTACAATTACAATGTACCATCTCTGTTTTTTTTTTTTTAAATATTAAAAGAAAAAAACGTTTATCTCATTGTTTAGTGCCGTGCATTTTCAACATGGGGCCACGCACGACACGAGTTCTCTGTATGTGTTTCGACCTTACTTACCCTTCAAATTTTCATGGCTCATAAATCATCTCACGTCTTCCTTTCGCTTGTCTTCTAGGCCACCACCTTAGTTCTGTTCTGTTCCACCATGGACAGCCTCTGTTTTGCCTCGCTCTTATCTGGAAGGTATCCTTAATTCTTTCTTTCTGCTCTATTCTTAGTGCTCAGTTTTTGAAATCTCAAAGTTGTTGTTGAATTGCTTGAACTTGTCTGAAGAAACTGCAAATTTTACAGTCACAGCAACTTTTGCGTATTGAGAAGCAGTCCTGCCTCCCCAGTTCGTAGTAGCGGAGGCTTCTTCTACAACCGTTTGAACAGCAAGAGCTTTCAGAAGCAAATTCACTTCAACCATCGTTGTGTTGGTTTCTCTTCACTTTCGTAAACCCTCTCTCTCTCCCTCCCTCTCTCTCTCTCATATCTCTCTCTCTGTGGAGCTTCAAATTTGGTCATCTTGTGATGTTTTATCTTGTGAAGTTGTTCAGCAACTCTATCAGTAATGCCAGAAGTGGAAGAGAACCAAGTATTTGATGGAGAGAAAGCTAGTTTGCTGGTTAAAGAGCTGAGAAAGAACTTCAATTCTGGAAGGACAAAGAGCTATGAATGGCGGATTTCCCAGTTGGAGAGCATAGCCAAGATGCTACAGGAGAAGGAGAAGGACATTATTGATGCTCTTAAAAAAGACCTTTCTAAGCCTGCATTTGAAGCATTCATATCTGAGGTCAACAATTAATTTTTTTTTTTAATTTTTCCTTTTTCTTTTTTGCTTCAGAGATATATATATGACCTTACCGTTTATGTATGTGCTGTATCTAATGCAGGTTTCCCAGGCAAAATCTGCATGTAGTGAGGCAATTCAAGAACTAAAGCATTGGATGAAGCCTGAAAAGGTAATTGCCTGTTCTAGTAGTGTCAAAATGGCTTTAATATTTATCAGCTTAGGTTAACGCTTCTTTTTTTTTGGGTTCTGTCCCTTTCAGGTGAAGACTTCAATTACAACATACCCATCATCAGCTGAGATTGTTTCAGAACCATTAGGAGTTGTTTTGGTCATCTCAACCTGGAACTTTCCCTTCTGTATGTAATAAAAAAAACATCAAAAGATCCTATTTTTCATACTTATATCTGAGAGGAAAAAAATCTGTCTGTTCATGATTTTACACCATTTTATTTTGGAGATTCTTATAAAGTTGTGTGTTCCCATCTTCAGTGCTATCAATGGATCCTGTAATTGGAGCAATTTCAGCTGGAAATGCAGTTGTTCTGAAGCCATCAGAAATCTCTCCAGCTACATCATCACTGCTTGCAAATCTTCTCAAAGATTATCTTGATAACTCTGCCATAAGAGTTGTGGAGGGAGCTGTTCCTGAAACAACTGCATTATTGGAGCAGAAGTGGGACAAGATACTTTACACAGGTACCTTTTTTGTTTGTCATCAACTATCCGTGAATGTCAGACAGCTTCATCAGTATATACATATGTCGTTGTTATGAGTCCCTCGGGGGACCTCACAAGAAGTGTGGTTATAAGTTCAAGAGCTCTCCCTCCCAATATTCTAGTTTTTTGAAATGGAGCTCTCCTTTTGGACTTATATTCATAATTCATTGAGAGACTAATGTTCACATAGAGTTCCCCCCACAGAGGATTCTGACCGGTAAGAGATCAAGTGAAATGTCATGGTGTGGTCCCACTAGGGACATTGACTCTCAAGAGGGTGCATTGTTATAAGTCCCATATCGGGGAGTCTCATAAGTGAAGTGTAGTTTATAAGTTTAAGAGATTCTCCCTCCCAATAGGCTAATGACTTCTTTTCATAACAATCGTATACAAGAAAGAACATTTATCTCATAAGCTTTTTTTCTTTTGTGCCTTGATAATGCTTCTTATGCAGGTAGTGCTAGGGTAGGTCGCATTGTCATGTCTGCTGCTGCAAAACACCTTACACCAGTGATTCTGGAACTTGGAGGAAAATGCCCTGCTGTTGTTGATTCAAATATAAACTTACAAGTAATGTTATATTTTAACACAAATAGGATTTTTTTTTTTTTTTGGAGGTTCTTGTGTTTCTTAGAGTAGCATATATTAATGTATATTGATCATTGGAAATTTCAGGTGGCTGCAAGAAGGATAATTGCAGGTAAGTGGGCATGTAATGCAGGGCAAGCATGTATTTCTGTTGATTACATTATCACTAAAAGGGAATTTGCTCCCACACTGGTAAGACTTTGTCTCTATAATTCAAGATTCCCTCTTCAATTCAGATATAATATTCTTGATGAATCCTCAGTACTCAACAGATAAATGCTCTAAAAGATGAACTGGAGCAATGTTTTGGGAAGAACCCAATCGAATCGAACGACATGTCACGGATTGTGAGTCCATCGCAGTTTGGGCGCCTTGTGAAGCTTTTGGAAGCAGATCAGGTATCTGATAAAATTGTCCTAGGAGGCCAGAAGGATGAGAGTAAACTGTGAGTATATATACCCATTTATTTCCCTTGTTTATGATTGGCAATAATCTTTTTTATGATAGAAAGTATAGAACCATATCATTTTTTTTTCTTCCATTTCTGTTGCAGAAAGATTGCTCCAACCATTTTATTGGATGTTCCAGATGACTCTACTGTAATGCAAGAGGAAATATTTGGACCCATATTGCCAATCCTCACTGTGAGTGCTGGGAAATTCACTATAAGATCCTAAGGAAGGAATATAATTACTAAAAAGTCCGACAATAAGTGATCATTAAGTAATGACAATTTTCGGTTGTGGGAAATGACGATAGGTCCATGATGCACACTTTTTGTGGGGCTTTTTAGTGATCATATTCTTTCCTTGGGAACTCAGTAGATTTCCCAAAATTGCAATTCAAGACTTGTCCGCGAAGAATATGGTCAAGTTGACTTGAGATGAATTTATGTGGATTGATCTTTTTAGGTTGATAACTTGGAAGAAAGCTTTGATATAATTAGATCAAAGCCAAAACCTCTGGCGGCATATCTCTTCACAAACGATGAGCAACTGAAGAAGGACTATGTGCAGAACATTTCTTCTGGGGGAATGCTCATCAATGACACTATTTTACATGTAAACCATTCTTCTCTCTTATAATTTCTATTTTACTTGAAGAAATATTTTCTTCACTTACCCAAATGAACTAGTTCACATACTGCAAGAATATATATTGACCGGTCTTGACTAAACCTGAAAACTGAATTTCTTTGCAGTAAATTGGTCTGGGCACTACCTAACTATGACACCAACATAAAAATCAACTTTGAAGAGCTCTTTATCCTACTAAAAATTGAAACTTGATTTAGCAGGTCTTTTACAGTAAATAAGGGTCTAGGTTCTCCCCTACCAATCCCTTACTACCTAATATAATTGAAGTCCCTTAAAGAAAAGGGGAAAATTAATTGTTTGATATTTTCAATATTGACTCAGTTGTAACTCGCTCCGTAAATTTTAACTTGAAGCAACTCAATTCTTATAAATTTGACTAAGTTGAACTTAGTCCCTAAGTTTTTAACCATTTAAAACAGTGGTCCCTAAGTTTTAAATGGATAAACTAAAGGGACTAAGTTGTATCGAATTAAAATTCAAGGATTGAGTTACAACTGAGTCAAAACTATAGAGATTGAACCGCACAGAGTTGAAATTTATGAACTGTGTTACACCTGAGTTAAATCTATAGACAAACAAAGAGATTAATTTTACCAAAAGAAGATATCCCATTTTTCAACATGATAGAGTGAGATTGATGATAATGTGGATGCAGGTTGCAACAAGAGGACTACCATTTGGAGGAGTGGAAGAGAGTGGGATGGGATCATATCATGGAAAGTTCTCTTTTGATGGATTCAGCCATAAAAAGTCAGTTCTGTATAGAAGCTTTGATGCAGATTCAACCATAAGGTATCCTCCTTATACGCCTCAGAAGGAAAAACTGTTGAAGGCTCTTATTAGTGGAAACATTCTTCAAATAATTCTCTCCTTAATTGGGTGGTCTAAATAAATTATATATGACCAGCCCACTCACTTGTGAAAGTGACATTTATATGATCCATTTGGTTGAGCCATGTCATGGTTTATAAATAAGCCTTGTCTTGTTACTTCGTGGTAATGTGTTCTCTGTCGTTATCATTCTGCGCACTCACATTTTATCTGAACAAAAAAAAGCCAAATAAGGCATGAAGAAAACTTATACATCTTTCTTTCACTTTTGCCCTTGATTTTCAGTTTGAAAATTAGTCAGGACAGAGTTAAATAAAAAAAATTAATTCACTCTTGCCCTTGGGATTATAAAAAAATATTTATAACAATATTGTGGTTGAAAACTATTTCATGTCAGATGGTCATACCAACATTATGCATGGTATTATTATTCTTTGAGAAAATTTTATATAATATCTTCAAAATATCAAAATCCCCAATCAGTTTAGGTATGGACTATACTTGATCAGCAATTCACAATTCATTTTAATAGGAAATCATTGATTTGAGATTTTCAAGTTTTAAAGGGTTAAGATACAAATCGCCCTAAAAGTATTTAAAAAATCTTAATGTTGTCCTAAAAGTTTTTTTGATTTCAATGTTGCCCCCGAAAGTTTAAAAGCGTAGCAATGTTGTCTCTAACCATTAACAAAGTAAATTTTGACTGTTAACTCTAGTGGTGAACAAATTAGAACCGAAACCAAAAATCGAACCAAACTGAACTTAATTCGGTTTTTCCGGTTCGGTTTTCTGTAAAATTTCGATTTTTATTACTCTAAAACTTCAGTGGTCAGTTTCGGTTCGGTTTTTAGAAAAATACTTCGGTTAAAACCAAAATATATATAATATATTTATATTTAATATATATTATTTAATAAATACATATTTTATAATTAAATAGGTGTAAATTTCAAATGATATTAGATAAAATCTATTGATATTTTAAATCTAATTAATTTATTTTATATATTTTACCCTTAAATCTAATCTTAAGGATAAAAAAAATATTTTTTAAAAATGTAATTATATATATTTTATTTTGTAAATAAAAAATAAAAAAATCGGTTAATTCGGTTATTAACTTAACCAAGCCGAAATATTTCAGTTGATTTGGTTAATCGGTTTTGGTTCGGTTTATGAAATTGGCTTTGTTCGGTTTTTAGTTATTTCGGTTTTTACCGAAAAACCAATGCTCATCCCTAATTAATTCTTTAGTGTGCATCTTTTTTTTTTAACATGACTATTTGATTAAGTTAAATTCAATCATTGTTAGATCCAGTTGAAAGTAGATTTCTCAAAGGCGTTTCCTTCGTTCACATGAACTCAAGCTTGAAACCACGTGTTTAAGCAGCCAAAACTTATTCCTCCAGGACCAAGGCCTGTTGATTGAGATTGCATCCTTTTAGTTGCCATATTGGGATTGACTCCATCTTCAATTTCCAATTTAGGTGACTCAGGGAGGCGAGTTTTCTAATATGAAATGCTGTTGGCTTGTTTCTGCATCTTTTATTGGGCCTCCTTCATTTGCCGCCACTTGAACACAGCATTGGGCTTCCAATGTCGTGCAAAGAATTGTGGACTATAAATATAGGATTTGGAGCGAGCTCTTGATTAGGGGGCAAAAACCTGATTGAATCAACTTCAAAACGTGTCACGGATTGTGAATAAACGAAAAAGAGTGTATCCACTAGCTCTTCTCTCTACTTCTTCTCTACTTAATTTTTTCATCATTATATTGGATTTTAATAATTGAGATTTATTCTATAAAAATATTATTATCGTTTAATATTTAATATTATAATAATATTTTTAATGTAATATAAAATTTTAACCATTAAAAGTTAATCCAATTGTGGAGAAAATAAGTGGAGAGGAAGTAGAAAGAGGAGTTAGTGGAGACACTCCTTTACCGTGAATCCAACCCACCTTGCATGCTGGTTAAGCTCTTAAAAGAATATCAGGAATCTGATAAAATTGCCTTAAGAGGTCAAAACGATGAGAATCAAATTGTGCTTATATTCCATTTCCTTGTCTTCTTTATGATTGGCAATAGTCATCTATTTTTACGGTAGAAGTATAGAGCCATAACATTTATCTTCCATTTCTGTTGCGGAAAAATTGCTCCAACCATTTCATTGGATCTTCCATATGACTTATTCAACCATTCAACTGTTTTTCCTAGAATGTTACTTTCACACACTTATTTGACGGACATGAATTTATTGCTTTCATCTTTCCACTCCTGCTTCTTCAGGTTGACAATACTTGGAACATTTTGTCCAAGAAAAAAGAAAACAATACTTGGAACATGTCCTTGACATAATTAAATCAAACCCAAACTGATGAACAACTGAAGAAGGACTTTGTGCAGAACACATCTTCTCTCTTATAATTTCTCTTTCTTCTTTTGAGTGCCATTTTCAACTTTTTCATACTGCCAGAAATATCTTTTTTCAATGACCTGTCTTTGACTAGAACCACACCAATACATTTGCATGCAGTAATCTGCTATCATCAATGGAAAAATGATTTTTTAGATCGGTTCTGGATTAGGTATTGATACAGCTAGTCTTATTCGGATTTACCAAATGCGTTTTGGAATAGCAAAAAACGTGTTGATTTGCCTTATGAAACAAGCTTTTTATGAAAAACAAATGCTAACAAAAGCACGACTAATCCAAATGACGCAGAACTTCTTGAAACCTGTAAAAAGGAAATTCGAGAACTTCTGAATAAAAAATTGATTCGCAAATCTAGAAGTCCTTGGTCTTGTGCTGCTTTTTATGTAAATAAAATACAGAAATCGAGCGTGAAGCTCCTAGACTTATAATCAATTACAAGCCTTTGAACGAAGCGTTACAATGGATAAGGTATCCAATTCCAAACAAACTTGATCTACTTAAACGTTTGTATTCTGCAAATATCTTTTCAAAATTCGACATGAAATCTGGATTTTGGCATATTCAAATTGCTGAAAAAGATAGGTATAAAACTGCTTTTACTATGCCTTTTGGTCAGTATGAGTGGAATGTTATGCTTTTTTGTTTTAAAAATGCTCCTTCTGGATTTTAGAGAATCATGAACAAAATCTTTAATGATTATAGTCAATTCATCATTATATACATTGATGATGTTTTAATCTATTCTCATTCTATAGAAAAACATTTTAAACATGTTAATCATTTTATTAAAATTGCAGAAACAAATGGTTTAGTAGTTTCTAAACCTAATATTAGTCTCTTTCAAAGTAAGGTTAGATTTCTTGGTCATTGGATTTACCAGGGATCCATAACGCCAATTGAACGTGCAATTCAATTTGCTGATAAATTTCCCAATCAAATCATTGATAAAAGACAACTTCAATGATTTTTGGGATGTTTAAATTATGTTGTTGAGTTTATTCCTTATCTTAGCAATTTGATTAAACTACTTTTCCAGCATCTTAAAACGAATCCTCCTCCTTGGATGGATGCTCATGCAAACGTTGTTAAGCAGATTAAACTCCAGTTAAGGAACTTCCTTGTCTTAGCCTTCCTGATCCCTCTGCTTACAAAATTGTTGAAACTGATGCCTCTGACATTGGTTATGGTGGCATTCTTAAACAGCGCATAGACGACAAAGAAAAAATTGTCTCTTTCACGTCTAAACATTGGAATACTGCATAGCAGAATTATTCACCATTAAAAAGAAATTTTGGCAATTGTTTTATACATTTCCAAATTTCAATCTGATCTTTTAAACTAAAGGTTTTTAGTTCGCATTGATTGTAAATTAGCAAAAGATGTTTTACAAAAGATGTTAAAAATCTTGCATCTAAACAAATTTTTGCCCGATGGCAAACCATTCTAAGTGTTTTTTATTTTAACATGGAATTTATCAAAGGTACTTCAAACTCCTTACCAGATTTCCTCACCCGTGAGTTTTTACAAGGTAGGTAGTAGAGATCTAAGTGAACCAAACCACTAAACAAAATGCCTAGAAAAAAGAAAGAACCTGATGATAAACAGAGTGATAAACTCAAGGGTGAATCCAAAGGTGTCATGCAAGATGCCCAAAATCAAACGGTCTCTAGCACAAGTCTGGAGGCAATTATACAACAACTTCTGCAACAATATGGATCCCAAACACTTGGATCCCGCAGCAGAAGCAGTCTCAAACAGAGTCATCTACTCTATCTGGGTCATCGATCCGGAAACCTCAAACAAAAGCAGCTTCTACAAAAGAGATTTTAAAATCTTATGAACACGCATATGCCCAGAAGCAGCTCCCAAATCAAACATGGGAATAGGTAGTGAAAAAAGGGAAAAACACAACCCTTGTACTATTTTCCCAAATGACTAAACAAAAGTATAACAGGTTAAACAAAGCACCCCAATGTCTACAAGTTTGGCCAAGACCCTCTACTCCTCCAACTCAAAAACAACTGACAACTGCAGCTTCTTCATCCAAAGCGATTGTCTGTCAATCCCAAATACAAGCTAGTACGCATTCGCCTTAGTCCCATAAAGAGGCTCATGCAAAACACATTCTACAGGTGGAACCAAATTTTTTTACCAAAATCCAATTCAGGTAGCCTTAAATGTCTTTCCTCCGGGATTTCATTTCAGGCCTTCTGATTTAAGAAAAACTCGAGAATGGTATGAGATAATACTAGTTCATTCTGAGTCCATTCTAATTAAAAGAAAAACAGACGAAAGAACTGGACCAATGATTACTCATTCTTCTCTTCAAATTTTGAAAGTTCTCCCCCCTTCCCAATGGGGACAAGATTTATTTAAACCAAAATTTTGGGAAATTGAATATGAACCCAAAGGATATACTTACTCGGATTATGTTGATGCATGATCCAATGTCTTTTGGGATCAAAATGAACTTTTTTCACATAATTAATTTATCTACTTCAAAACAAAAATTGAGTATGATTTTCCTCAATAGTTCGTGCATTGGTGGGGATTCTTTGGCCCAGTACTAGAGATATTACCCCCAAAGGTTGTACAAGCCTTTGAGTTATTTAAACAAAAATTCAACATTGATGAGGATCCTTTTCCAATTGATCTTCACTATTTTTCAAAATTATTTGTATCTTTTTGTCTTTGCCTAGAGTTGCAAATTTTCTCGAACAAATCAAGGACCAACCCTCTTACCAACTCTACAAAGACTTCTTTCGGTAAGATGGTGGGCCAAATTTGACATCAACAGAATTAACAACAGAGCAGTTGATAAATGGTTCAAGGAAAATCCTCGACATCTTTGCATGATGGAACAAAGTAAATTCTTGAATCAAAAAGCAAGGATTACATCTATCCTAGCAGGAACCTCAGATAAGACCAATCTTATCAGTCAACTTAGCTCTATGCTGCAAATCCTACAACAAGACCAAACGGCTTCAACCAGTCAACCCGTCTCTTCAACAGCCTCAGACAATCAAGAGGATGATGAAGAAGAATTTGTTGTAGATTTGGATGAAGATTAAACTCTCGAAGACTTAGAATTATTTTTAGGTTTTCGATGTAAACATAAAAAGAATTGTAGCACTATATACCGTAGTATGCATAGTAGCTTTCACTGTATAGTATTATAACACCATGTGTCAAACAGTATCATTGTAGTGTTGGAAGTACTGTGCAAATAGTACCAACCGGAATTGTTTAAACAGTAACAAGTTACCGGTCAACTGTTCACTGAAACTGTGCAAATAGTGTAGGTCATTAGCTGGTTACCAGTCACCCTTAAACAGTAACCTCGCCTGTCTATTTAAAGCCGATTCAGTCTCATTCTGAGGCAGGTTCAGTTAGGCACTTAGAGAGAAAAACTAGAAAGACAAGCTATGAGTTCCTCCGACAAGTCTCCTCCCTCTAGTCCTTCCTCCAATGAGTTATCTCCCCTTCTTCTATCTTCTTATCCCTTCCACTTGTAAGTTTTTATGTTTTAAATAAAATCTTCAGTTTTCTTTTAATTTTCTTTGCATCATATCCTTCCCTCCTCTAATGAACTAAGAAGACAGATCTTATGAACTAATCTTGGCGGGTTATACAGCCTTTCTATTTATACGTCCATTAGTTTATTCCAGAGCATCCCCCTCTCATGCATCATTTAAATTTTTAATTTTAATTATGCCTTAAAGATGTTTGTCTCCTTCCCTCTTCACATGCTCCTCCCTTTCTTTAGTTAGTTCCACCTTCGGGGCCCCTCCCCCATCCCCCGTCTTGGTAACTTTTTAGATCGGTTGTAGCTACAACCAGTCTAAAAAGTTCCTTTTTAGAAAAAATATTCCTCTTACAAATTAACTTTACCCAACAAGCCATTTCAACAACCTAGATTCCATAGAAGTAACAACACATTATCACACACAATCAGAAGCAATGATGACAACATTACTATAACCCATATTTCATAGAAGCAACAATAATAAAAATCATTAAAAATCAATACATTGTCACACACAATCAAAAGCAACAATTTCATTAGTCAACAATTATCATCATTCTTACTACCCACATTCTTAGCAAAAATATCAACACATTATCATCAAGCATTTTAAAACACAATTTGAATCTACCGAGATAACAATGACCCATAATTTAACAATGATAGCAGCACAATCTCAACTTTGTGCACTTTCAATTCCAAAACTTGTAAAGAAAAGCAGAGGGAAGACAAATTCCTCAGTATGTACAGAAAATTTCTCAGTTTTACAAAAAAACAAAGGGAAGAAAAAGGAAAGGTCAATCCTTCAAATTCCATGCCTGTATCAATATCAGACATGTACCACTCATATCCTAGAAATTGTCTTACACAGAGTCATAGACCTAGTTAGATATGAAAATCACAATACTTTATAATTGCACACAACATGTAATTGCATTGAAATGGAATTGCACAAAGCAATACAGTAATCCAGCACACAGCATGTAATTGCAATTACAGCAACACTTTATAATTCATACAGCAGAAGCAATACATATGAGAACAACGTAACATTGGATTCAAAAACTCACTATTTTTGTAAAAGCTCATAGATGAGTTCAGCACAACATTTGCGGATGAAATCAATATCTTCTTCAGGAAAGGGATTAGCAAGATCAAACATCTGTAACACCAAAATCAGAAAAAACATTAACTTGCTAACTTAAAAACAAAAAAAGTAATACAAAATTTTTTAAATATACATTTACCTCTTTAGTAAAATCAGTCATGCGTAGGGTGATAATATTGTAAATGTGTCTCAAAACATACAAACCACATAAGTTAGACCCCAATGTTTGCCTACGGCTCTGAATAAGAACATGACATCATTAAAACAAATATAAAAGCATGTCTTATTGAATACATTCTTAAAACAAACCAATATGTACTAACCTTTGGGATTATCCATGTAAGGTCTTTTAACCCACGAACATGCTTACCACAAGCAGCATGTATGAATGTCCATATAGCTCTATCATCAAAATCACAAAGGTTACTTATTTTACCTAAATTCCATAAAATTTGCACACAAAAGGTAATGATGCAAGAAAATTTATGAGTTCATGGTCTTCTTCAATTCATTCTCTGGTTTGTAGTGGAGGGAGCAAAAGAGGATGACCGTATAACTCTTCTTGCATAGAAGAACCAATTGCCAGTGATCCCTGAAAAAAATGAATATTAAGCAAATATAAAGCATTATATATATTATGAAATATATATTTGTTTCTTACCCATACACATATAGAGCCAAGAAACACTCAGTTGCGGTTTCACTAAGCCTCTTCGATAAGTATGTATGTCTGATAGCAGCAATGGTCCCTTTGTCGTGGATTTGAACTGGGCATACGAATTCAAATTTACCGCTTTTACCAAAGGAACCAACCTACAATTTGTAATGCCCCAAATTTTGATTAAGGGCTAATGATGATTATTGAGAATAATTTGTGAATTAAATCTGAGTTATTATGTTTTATGTGAAAATTTTAATTAATATGCCATAATCAGTGAGAAATTGAAAGAATGGCCATAAATTAGTAATTAATGGAAGAAATTAATTACTAAAAGAGAAATAAGATGTGTAACTAAATGGCTAATGGAGGGGTTAGAGTAACTGAGTGGTTACTTATTTTATGAGAGCCAATAAAATTCTGACATATGTTAATTGGTAAGAAAAGAAAGTGTGTGAAAAGTCAAATTTGCAATAAAAAAATCAGTTTCTCTCTCTCTCCCCCCTCCCTCCCACCCATTTGGCTGACATAAGGCATGGGGGCAAGGGAAGTGTGATCATTCTTCATCTTCATCACTCTTCTATCTTATTTTCTTTCTCTTGTGCGTCCTCTATTCCTATCCAAGGAAGGAAGAAAAGCTTGTGAAATAAATGAGTTTTGACCCTCTTAATAATCTCTAATGGAAAAACTCCCTTCTATAATGTTGTTCCTTGTGTTGAAAGCTTCAATTTCATGGTTTTAGATTTTCCATTTGATGGTGTTTAAGCACTCAAGGAAATCTAAAGGTTGGATAACCAAGAAATCTCTTTGAGAAAGTTGTTAAGCTGAGTGAAACAGACCTTTCTATATAGATTTTGTAGCCATTGATTGAGTTTGGATTTTCTAGGATTTTTGGCTTGATTTTCAAAAATGAGGATCATGGTGTGTATGGCATATTGTGGTCATGGATTTAGTGCCTTGATATGTGTTTTGGATAGAGAGAATTTGATTGAAGCTTAAATGTCAAGTTTGGCAAATTTTGGGATTTTGTTGGATATATGCCAAAAAAATATAACATGATAATGGAATGAGAATTTGATTGCTTTGATGTTTCCATTGAATTCCTTGTAGAAAATTGTGTAGGAGTAGTGTTGGATATGGATTTTGAACCACTGGGAACTTAGTTTTAAAAGTGTCAAGTCTTGGTTAGTAAAAACTCTGTGCTAACAGTGGTTTTGTATGGACGTTTTGAATGGACAAATGGTGATAAAAAATTATGAAAATTTTCATTCTAATAGTAGACATGTCAAGCTTTAATTTGACATATTATGGAGGTCATTTCGATGTGTGTACTGGGGGATATGAATTTCCAAATTTTAGTGTCGAAACTAGACCTAATTCTGGAACAGTATGAACATTTGTGGAATTCTGAATTTTTGTGGTTATAGACAGCCTTGAACCATATTTTTCCAATAAAGAAGACTTAAATATCTTTCAATAAGCTTTGGGATCACCTTATTTTGATTTTTCTTTTATGATTTTTGGAAGTTCAGTCAAGAAACTAAAATTTTCTTGGCCGCAGCCTAAAAGCTTCTGACCTGCTTTTAGCCGCAGCCAGAAGACTCTTGGCCGCAGCCAAAAACTCTCTGACAACCAAAGGTACTTAGCTGTAGCCTAAAAGTTTCTAACCTATTTTATGCCACAGCCAAAGATCCTTGGTCGTTTTAGTAGCCACATAAGGGACTTTGATAATAACCAAATCTAAGTGTTCTGGAGTTATTTGAGTATTGGAATAAGTGATAACCTGTTGTCCTTAATTATGACTATAGGAATTGATATTTGCCTGGATCGTAGAAGGCATGTGCCTGATCAAGAACGGAAAGACCAAGGTAGTGACACTTTATCTTATATCATGTTTAATGCATTGCTCGTACGTATTTATCATTGAATGATGTTGATTGGGTCCGTGGCGAGTAGCCCGGCCTTGAATGTTGCTACTTGGGTTTGTGGCGGTTAGCCCAACCTTGAATGTTGCTGATTGGGTTTGTAGCGGTTAGCCCAACCTTGAATATTGCTGATTGGGTCCGTGGCGGGTAGCCCGGCCTTAAATGAATGATTGAGTCACAGCGTGTAGCCCGGCTTTGAATGTTGTGTAGCTGAATTGTGATTTATACTTACATACTTTGTTTAATTATACATCATATACGTAATCTGTTACTACTGGGATTCTTTTAAATCTCACTCTTTCCAATTAACAATTTTAGCCAAGGCAAGCGGGTTAAGGGACAAGCAGGTAAACAAGGACGACTAGGATTGCCGGTGGTAGTCTTAGTTTCTTTATTGTTTTTTGTTATCATTTGGACAATTGTATATATTAGATTAACCATAGATTTGTAATTGTTGTGTAATCCCCGGTTTGGGAAACTGAGATGGGCAATGATGCCCTGTTAAACTCTTGGATTAATGATATTATCCCATGTGAATGTCAGGAATTTTATTAGAGCTCTGATATTGTATATGTGATAAACCAAACAGGCCAATTATTTTTATGAATGAAAGGATGGAGATCTTGTCGTACATGTTTTTGGAAAAAGGTTTTTAATTACTGTCGATTTCCTATCCAATCATAAAATGTGTTTTATACTAATCACGACCTCAATTTTTATGGGGGTTACACAATTCATGTACCTACAATAATGCAAGCACATAAATCAAAGTTTAACGACGTAATTTGTAAAATATTTACTTCCAATTGAAGAAGATACTTATATTAAAAATAGTTGAACAATCGCAACTGTAAGCTGTTGTCCAGGAGCTACCGAGGACATTAAATCATCCCTTTCAAGATAGCATTACACCCCTAACTTGCCAACAACTAAATCAATAAGCCAATCTCTTGTTTTAAAGGATGTATCATATGTCATCAAAATCACTTGTTGCATGAAATTCAATTGAGGTTGTAAAACTTCTTGAGTGGAAGGAGGTGCAGTTGGGGCTGTGATCGGGGTCTTTTCAACTCGAACAGAAACAAGGTTCTTTAGGCACAAGATGAAAGTACCTAAGACATCGATCACAATCTTCAAATCATCAGAAGGGATAGGGACAGGTGCATCTGCAATGATCACTTCTTCAACTAACACTCTGACTTGATCATCTTTCATTTATTGGTGGTGGACAGTTGACCCAGGTTATGCACACTCCCCCATACAACTAACCGTCTTAGAGGATCCTCATCAAAAATTTCATAAGGCTCAGCAATTTCTTTTGCAGGACTCTCTGATGACTGCCCAATATTGCAACAACTCCCTTTAGTGCTCTGCTTATTAGGAGTAAGTGATTGTATCTGGGGAGCACTAGTATCTTGTCTTGAGCTCACAAACATCCTCATTTCCTCTTTCATCTTGCTTATCCGGGCTTTTAATCGTGTATCAAATGATACTTCTGCCTTGGCCCTTGCTTTCACCCTTACAGTGGCCAACATATGCTCCATTTCCTCCTTAGTCACCACACTTGAAGAATGGTTTGAGGGGGGCTCGAAAGTAATCCCTTATACCTACCCCTCCTCCAACTCCTCTGACACGCCCTGGATGCTCATGTTTTCCAGTAGCAACAGTCAAGATATCATTTCTCCCCTCCGACCTAAAAGATCTCTTGGCTTGTTTTTTTTTAAGTTCCTCCTGTAAGATACAAATAACAAACATAAGGAATGAAACCTGTTTCTTATGTAATTAATAACAACAACGATACTTACAATTTTTTCACCTACTATACAAGATTGTTCACTCATATAAGACTCACTCCTCTTTTGGTGAGAAAACAACCATTTTTCTTCGCGACGAATTGGAGATGGTGGAGAAAGAAGAACAGAAGGATCGGATTGAGATATTTCTTCCAATCTCTTTCGTTTGGCTGCCAACACCCCTACGAGACATTGTATGAGGGTAATTATTCCTTTTACCACTCTCTGGTGCTTTTTGAATTTTTACACCATTATTAACATCAACCTACTTGCATTTGAAAATAAAAAATTTAATTTTAACATAGTTAATCACCCAAATCTCTTCAACAACCCCATAATAAGGTATGGCTCCCAATTTAAAGTTCTTATTTTTAGAACTAGAGAAGTGCATAGATTCAGCCACTAACATAACACCATTATTCTGGACGGTGCTCATATCATCTAAAGACTTCATGTAAAAGGTATAACCATTTATCACAAATGAAGTCCAACTTATGACATCTACCTTAGGACCACATACTAACCATTTAATTGTATCAGAAACACATTCTTCTCTGTCAACCGTTTGTTTGAACGAATGTACAAAAGTTCTATTATGCTCCCTAATTAATCTCTGTTCAATCATTCGACTACTTTCTTTTCATACAATTTCTTTATGAGCATTCATGTAATCTTGAACTTTATCAATATTATTTAAGATGTACAAGTAAACTTGTTGCAATTCATCAGGATCCACACTCTTTACTGTAGCCCCTCATCTACCCCCTTCTTCATCATGATGTTTAGGAAGACCAATATGTCTTACATTTGACAAATAATGTTGAAAAAATTTTATGGCTTTTTCAGAAACATATATTTGAACAATAGATGATTCAGGCTAGTTAGGGTTCTTCACATACCTTTTTAGGATTTTCATAGTTCTTTCAATTGGGTACATCCATCGGAAATAGATAGGGTCACACAACTTTATCTCCCTTACTATATGAACAATTAGATGTACCATGATGTCAAAAAAAGAAGGAAGAAAAAGCTTCTCAAGCAAACACAAGATCAGATATCCTTCATTTTCCAATTCATCCAACCTTTTCGGCTCAATGACTTTGCTACAAATAGCATTGAAGAAGAAATAAAGTTTAGTCCATATGTGTTGAAGATCATATTCGACAATGCCTCGAATAGCTATTGGGAGTAGTTGTTGCATTAAGACATAGCAATCATGAGACTTTAGCCCTACTAACTTCAAGTCTTTCATCGACACGAGCTTCTTAAAATTTAAAGAATACCCTAAGAAAACTTTGATGCCATGTAAACGCTCACAAAAACTTCTTTTCTCATCCTTAGACAAAGTATGAGAAGCTAAGGATAAAAAGTTCTCTTACCATATGGCATTGGATGTAAGTCTTCTCCTATTCCCATTTCTTGTAAATCTACTCTTGCATTCATGTCATCCTTAAAACTATCTTGTATGTTGAGCAGTGTCCCAAAAATACTATCAAATAAGTGTTCCTCCATATGTATGAAATCAATACAGTATCTCATATCAAGATTGCGCCAATATAGAAGATCGAACAAGACAGACCTTTTTCCATATATTTTTCTCATTCTTACTCTTTGTAGTCTTACCAAAGATAACATTGATATTTTTCATCTTTTCATAAACTTTCTCCCCAGTCAATGCCTCTAGAGCATCTTTAAACTCTTGCCATAAAAAAAACTTTCTTTAATCTATGATATCAGTGGCCCCGCCTAAGAAATCTTCTATGACCAAGATAAACGGTCTTTCTTTCATGTTGAAGTTGATGGTAACATGTGCCTTCTTCACAAATCGAACATGCTTTATGGTCTTTAACGCTATATCCTGACAAGTTTCCATATGCATGGTAGTCATTTATAGTACAAAAGATCATGGCTCGCATTGTAAAAATCTCCTTCTTGTTCTCATAAAAAACATCAACACCTTCATCTCACAACACTTTTAAGTCTTCAATCAAGGGTTCTAGGTAAACATCTATGTCATTTTTTAGTTGTTTTGGTCCTGAAATCAACATAGACAACACAATGTACTTTCATTTCATGCATAACAAATGAGATAAGTTGTAAATTACCAACAGAACAAGCCATGAACTATGATATTGCTTAAACTACCATAGGGATTCATGTCATCAGTGATAAGCCCAAACCTAATGTTCTTGTGTTCTTCGCCGAAGCTAGGAAATAATTGATAAATTTTCTTCCATTGAGAAGAATCAGCTAGATGTTGAAGTTTTCCAAATGAAATCCTCTCATCCACATGTCATCTCAAATTTTTTGCATCAATTTCATTAGCAAACAATCGCTTAAACCTCGATATGATTGGAAAATACCATAACACTTTTGCAGAGCCCTTATTTGATTTGTACCTCAGAGTTTCACATATCGGATATTACTGCTTCTCTTCATGCCCTTTTTTGTACAATATGCAATCATTAGGGCATGCATGGATCTTTTTATACGTCTTCCTTAGTGAACACAGTATTTTCTTAGCATTATAGTATCGACAAGGCAACAAATTATCTGGAAGCATGTCCTTAAAGGCCTCAAGTGTTTCTAAAAAAACTCTTGTTGCTCCATCCACGCTGTACTTTCAATGTTACCAATTTCAATACTGCTTTTAACAATTGGTATTTTTTACACCCCGAATACAGCGGCTTCTCAGCATCACTGCACATATTACCATATGCATGTGATTGCTTAAAAGCCTCTTCTCCTACATCAAGAATAATACCCTCTATCCTATCATCTAGATCCGTGTCATTATCATCAAAGATCACTCCACCCTATAGAGATACACTTGGCATTTCTGATTCTTTACCATGCCATACCCATACTGTATAACCCTTAAAAAATCATTCACAAATTAAATGTGTGTATATATTTGCAGCACTTAGTCACTTCTCATTCAAACATTCTACACAAGGGTAATAGAACATCCCACTATCATTATCGGAATTTCTTTTAGCAAAGTCTAAAAAATTTCTCACCCCATTATCATATTCACACTCGTTCGTTTAACATTTATCCAACTACGATCCATATATTTCAACACCTTTTTTTCTCTCTCTTTTCTATTTTTTACCCTAGAAAAGGTAGGAGTATGATAAGAGACGGAATCATTACATTGATCAAGTATCTAGTTTAACTAATATATAATGAACAAGTACATAGCAAATTTTATATTATAATGCATTTGAATAGAAAAGATCAATCACTTCAATTAATAAATGGCAAAAACTAATTAAGTTACCCGTCAATCACTCGAAGAACGACTTTCAAGATCGAAAACTACACAGCAAAGATCAGTTTGGTATGATGGGGTGGATTGCACGCTAGAAGAAAGGCTTTGAAAACTGAAAAATACATAGCAATAACCAAATGAAAAATAAGCCTCAGGAGCAACAATAGAAAAGCTGAACTTTATCATGCATAACAAAGTGTTAATACATTGATTTGTAAAGGCATTCATGTTTTGAAGATGTAAACTTAAGCCCATTCGATTATCAAATGCATTTCACAAGTTAAGAGAAAGTTACTATGAAAAATTGTTGATGCACTCGAATGAGGAAGCTGCACTCAAGTTTTGGAAGCTTGAACACTCGAGTTTGGCTTCACACTATTGCAAGTGTTAGGCAGAAGCTGGTTCAGAAAGTGAAATTCTACTGCTGCACTTAAGTGAGGATGAAGCACTCGAGTTCTGTAGGTTGCAACACTCGAGTATGGTTCTTCACGCTTCAGGTGTGATACAAAAGTTGATGAAGGAACATGAAAATTTACTGATACACTCGAGTTTCAAAAGCACACTCAAGTTCTGGATGCTTCAACACTCAAGTCCAAGAAGTGTGTCCATGCAAGTGTTTTATAGAGAGTCAAGTAGAAGCAAAGACTGCCAAGTGCACTCGAGTGTTGATTAGAAGCACACTTGAGTCCTACAAGTGAAGCCTTGCAAGTGTCTTCTAGAGAAGAAACAAGATCCTGAAACTATGAAGTGCACTCGAGTTCTTGAACACGCGCTCGAGTGAGGGACTAATACTTGAGTCATAATGCAACATTTTCAAGTAAACCTCAGCAACCTTTCATTCTGAAGCAGGACCAGAAAACTTCATTAAACTGACATATGTTGGTATACTCGAGTGAGGGGTAAGACACTTGAGTGTCGACTTGCACTTCCAATGCAAAATTTATACTTTTTGCAGGAACAAAGTGAAGAGATGATGAACAACCTGAGCACTCGAGTATTGAGATGGTATACTTAAGTGTGGCATGAACACTCTTGCAAGTGCAAAGCTCACTCTTGCAAGTGCTTGGCAGAGACTACCTAAAACAATAATATTAGCCGAGAGTACTCGAGTGAGGATTGAGACTCGAGTGTGAGCACCAACACTTGAAAGTGTGATCTAGTTTACTATGCATAGGCATGCAAATTTCAAAGAGAAATTGAGTGTGAAAGGTGACACTCACGTGTGAGCTCTATGTACTCTAGAGTGAGAATATAGAACTCGAGTTCATCTATCTCAGAAGCAGAATGCAATACAGAGTCACAGCAAACAATCTGAATATGGTTAAATGATATTTACTCATTATGTTTTCAGACATCCCTATATTACATTGCACGTTCTATCTTTATACTCAGACAGTAAAAAGCAACTACTGATGCTTTTTGGTAAAATTAATTTAGGCTAGCCAAATTCAGTAAGTGAGCACCTCTTCTATATAGAAATAGAAATTTTTCCACCCTTCAGCATTGCTAAAGGTGTGTGCTCTCTAACGACTTTCCTATCTTTAAGAAAGGGCAACATCACCTCTGCTTCTAATTGTTCACAATCTTAAAGCAGCAACACAAAAAAATCATAAGCTTGAGTTCAATAAAATCAGTAAAGAAGAGAATAGCATATTAACATAAAGATTAAGTTCCACATTCTCATAAAAACCAGGATGCTATATCCCAGTCCCATTACTTACTAATACTATGGGAAAAGCAAAGGAAAAACAAAAGAGAGAGGATTTCCGATGCTGTAATGAAATATTGGAACTGCAACGCCCCCATATTTCCAATCTCCCAAATAACACCCACAACCTTCTTCGTCAGCCATAGCAAACAAATTGCAAAAAAAACAATAGACGAAGAAAAAAATACCTGCAAGAGAATTAGGGCTTCAACAAGTAGCGTATCCAAATTTCGCAGATCGACGATGCATAAAAATGAGAAGAGAGTGTGTTAAGCACCGTCGCAAACCTCAACACTTGACAAAAAGAGAGAGGAACAGTGGAAAGATTTGAGAATGGAAATAAGACGCGAGCTTGGGTCACCAGAGCATAAATATGGGAGATTTTTAAGACCGGTTATTTAGTCCAAATAACCGGTCTTAAAACAGTTTTTTTTTAAATAAACGGTCTTAAAATCAATGATTTTTTACTTTTTTTTCAGCTGAACTTTTTAGACCTATTCCTAATTAAAACTGGCCTAAAAGGTGTAATATTTTAGACCGGTTGTTTTTTACAGCGAATCTAAAAAGTAATAAACATATTATTTTTTTTAATTGCCTTTGTTTTCAAAAAGTATATTAGACCTGTTATAGGTACAAACAGTCTAAAAAATATATTGCATATATATATATATATATATATATTAATTATTTTATCTTTTTAGACCAGTTAGCTAGAAAACTGGTCTAAATAATAGTTTTTAGACCTTATTTTACTTGAACCGGACTCAGAAGTTGTTCATTATTATGAAAATGCCACCGGTCATTCTTTTAGATCTTATCCGCTATAACCGATCTAAATGTGCTGGTCTAAAACACATTTTTTGTACTAGTGTATGTACCTTTTTGTTGCCTTCACAAAGTAGTCTACTTTCTGTATGAATTAACCTTATAAAAACTTGTCATGTAATGTAGATCCTCATATGAGTAATTATTACTTGATATAAGTCCTACAATGTGCATTGTACACTAAATACTTTATCCAGTCCTTAATATAAGACCTAATTGTGGAGTATCATTTTCTCCAACATGACGTAGAAGAATTATGACTCTATCAAATCTTATTATGGGAAGTTCTCTTTTGATGGCTTCAGCCATATAATGCTAGTTGGTTTTTAATCAAATCTACCCTTGGGGATTAGGTGCTTGTTTTATAAATAAGAACCATATATGGGTTAGTGAAAGTTATCTGCACTTTTATAAAAAAGGAAGTTTTTTTATGCATTTGAAGAGCATGCAACAGAATATTATATAACAAACCAACTTCCTCATTCTAGGTATTTGGAATATGTGTTACTTTGATTGGGTGGTCAAAGTAAATTATTCACTCTCACTTGTAAAACATATTACGTTTAATAAGTTATGCCATAGTTTCTATTTTATGAGTTAGGCGTGTGTTTCTTCATGTTACTGCTAAGAATCATGGTATTCCCAAATTGCAAGCAAAACAAATACTCCAATGTAATCTAGGGTGTTTTAGAAAATATATAGAATATTAACAAATTTAACTAATTTCTTTAATTTAATCAAATTAGATATATATATCTTATATTAAAAATAGGAGAAAGTATGTGATATTATATGTTTCTTGCCATTTTTGATTCTGCAATTGTGACAGTGATAGAGATGCACTGACACTCACATTTTTAAAAAGGAAAATTGCTGTTGAGGCCCAAAAATGGTATATTTCTCTCAACCTAACAAATACAACCGGTGTTGAAATAAGATATAATTTGTAATGTAATTTTTTTATAAGAATAGATTTTATATTAAGGACTAGAGGTGGTATATGTGTATAAGTAAGAAAGTAAATATGAAAACATAAAAAAAAATTTTAAAAAAATGTGCATTATATCTTATTTATAAATAAGTGAAACTCGAGCATCTTTCAGTGATTTCACTTTTCGCGCGCATTCGAATTTTTAACATATTGATATGGTCCTCGTGGCCCAAAAGAAAGCATTGTACTCACTAAACTACTAACTGCAAATGGATCCTTTTAAATGCTTTTCAAATCTATAATATTGTATATATCTAAATACAATAGAGTTGCTAGAAGAAATCATGCTTGAAGAAGGAGGAAGAAACGAAAGAAATTGGAGAAATTTTACTCCAATATGTTATTTGATTAAGAACCTATTTATAAGTCTGGATGGTGAGCTGTCATCTAATAAAGAATTTTGTCAGCATATCGACTTTACTTTTGCGAAAATCCCGGCAACATGTCAACTTTATTTTTGTGAGAATCTTGTATGCTTTATTCCAATCTGTTGACATATAATTAGCCCTCAGGGTGATGGGGTATAAGGAAGCCTTGCCATTCCAAAAGGGCAAAATGAGTTGTATCAACATCCTGCTATAATAAAAGAGTGTGTTTTTCCTTTGAATTCCTTTTAAGCTTCATCTTTCTCCTAAAAGCCTAAACTTATAATTTCTTACATTTGTCTCTCTTATATTAATATACTCCTACAATTTAAGAATAGTGAAACTACCTCACTTGAACCAAAAATATTAGTTAAAAAGTAATTATAACATTAAATATGTAAACGATTTTTAATGCTTTTCTAATGTGTTATTGACAAAAAGTAAATACCACACTGATGATAATGAATTAATCCGAGCAAAAAAAAAATTAATAATGAATTAATCACTTATAAAGTTTAATTTTCTATAAGAACAAACAGGGAAACAAATAGTATAAGATCCGGTTGATTTTTTTCTTTTGAGAGATTAACGAAAATAAATAAATTATTTTAAAGTATTTATTTTTATTATTTTTCTCTAAACTAATTTAGCTTAACTATAAACTGAAATACTAGATAATCTAATATAAATATATAACACATAACATATCATATGATTAAGTAATTTATTTAATTTTATTAATCTTTCTAAAAAAAATTAACTGAATTTTATATTAAGAAATATTAGTAAACATTTTAGTCCCAGAGGGGAGAAAATGACTTGTGTAGTGTAGTAAGTGAATGTTTGGAATGACTTAATTTTAGAAAATAAGTATTTATTACATAAGTCGAGATAAAACTTCTCTCACATACTTACCTCGTATATCATAAATAATGAATTATAAGCAGTTATTACATAAAAATAAATTATCTCAAATGAATACTAAATGGAGTGCATACAATACGGTACATTACTGCAAAAAGATAAAAATAAAAAATTGAAAAAGATACTTTTCTTCACTAACTTTCGTCTGGTTCTCCAATCATCAAGGCAGGGCCAAACGCAAAAAGTTGGCCCAAAAAAAATAAACGGCAACAAAATTTGTGGAAGTTTCTTCGAAATTACCGACTATTATTATTAAATGTCTCGTTAACAGTGATACCGTACTATCATCCACAACCCCAAAACTCCACGTGGGCCACCTCCATTGGTCCCTGCTAAATAAAATAATGACAAAAATGGGAAGCACGATTCCCACGAGTGAGGCAAAGTATAAGAACAAAGGACATTCCATGTTCAGAAGAAATCCCAAATCCAAAAGATGAGGTTCTGTTGTAGTGTGCTTCTTTAATTCTTCAAATCCCAAACCCAAATGAAAGGGAAAAGGGTTTTAGCAGAAATTTGACCCCAACAAGCAATACCCCATGAATCCTCTTTTCTTGTCACCTCTATCAAGAAATTAACCACAAACACAACACAACAATCATTGGGGTTTTATAGTCAAGCCAGTCGCCGTTTCTTCTTTCATGCATTTTATCAAACACGTCCTTGCCTCGCTATCGCAGTTCTTGAAATCTCTGATATCTTGAAACAGAGAAGAAGAAGAAGCGGATTTTTGAAATGATGAAGATTGGGAAGGTACCATTACTGCTGGTGCTCACTGTGCTGCTGTTGAACTTGTCAGCTTCTTCAGCTTGGTTTGGGAATAAACACAAAAGTGTAAGGAATTCCGGTTTCCCTGGTGAAACAACGTCTTCTAGGTCGTCGTTACTGGATCGTGCTAGGTCCGCCATTGTTCTTCAGGTTCACGGCAATGTTTATCCTGTTGGGTAGGTTTCTTCCTTCATCATCTTCTGGGCTATAAAACACTGATTGCTCAAAAATAGAATCTTGTGGCTTACACATATGACTTAATTTTGGGGGGGGGGAATGTTCATGCTTGTGTTCTTATCCCGTTGTATTCTGTTTCACATCATGATCAGGGCTTGTTGACTGCCAGGTTGCTTCTTGCTTATGCCATTTGACAAATAATGAGGCACTGAATGTTTATAGATCCTCTTAAGCTTTAAATCCTTATGAATTCTGTTGATGTGGTGGATGGTGGCTAAATAGAGGTAGTGACATAAATATAAGTACTGAACAGGACATACATCTATTCTTTTTCTTCTTGTTTATTCTTGCAGAGAAAGAAATAGGTAACCTTATTGAGTCTGATTAGTGAGTGTAATTTTTTTTTAATGTTAACAAAATTGGCTCTGTTTTGTTCAAAAAATGAAAGAAAGAAAGAAATAGGTAACGATAAAAGTCACAAAAATAAAACTTCTTTCTTGGTTTCTTCCTTATACACTGTTACTTTCACAATTTGCAGGTTTTATAATGTTACTCTCAACATCGGCCAGCCATCGAGACCCTATTTTCTTGACCTTGACACGGGTAGTGACCTCACATGGCTTCAATGTGATGCCCCTTGTTCCCATTGCTCTGAGGTATTTACCACTAACAATATCAAGAAGATTCTCACTATATGATGCCCCTTATTAGCACGTTTGGATTAGCTTTTGGATAATAGCTTTTATGATTTAAGAAGTAAGTATGTAAGAGAAGTTTTGTCTTGGTTTATGGAAAAGGGTTTCTAAAACCACGGTTTTATGGTTTCCTAAGCACAAATTATGTCCCAAATGATACTCTTTTAAAGTTCTTTACTTTAATGTCTCCCAATGAGACTGAACAGCTCATCTTTGTTGGTTGTTGTTGTTTCAGACACCCCATCCGCTTTACCAGCCAAGCAATGACTTAGTGCCTTGTGAAGATCCCCTCTGTGCATCCTTGCATTGGAGCAATGGCAATGGCTACCCCTGTGATTACCCAGATCAATGCCACTATGAAATTGAGTATGCAGATCAATATTCAACCCTCGGTGTTCTTGTCAAGGATGTCTATCATCTCAGCTTCACAAATGGAAAACAACTTAAAGTTCGAATGGGACTCGGGTTAGTTATTACTCTGCAAGCTCACTCTGTAAGCGATGTCTTGAGATAGTCTTCTCTCTAGAAAGTTAGGTTTTAGATTCCTGGGACTATCTTACTTATTTGTTGCAATCTAAATATCAATCAAGACTACAATTATTCACAGAAGGTAAATTACATGACCGTTAAAAGTATGAACCTCTTGAGGTATCCCCTGTAGTAGTTGGTTAAGTACTCATTTTATGGGACTATATCTACCAAATGGATTACTCTTCGTTGCACAAGAGCACCTTCACAAGTCCTTGCTATATATTCCACTTGTTCATGTTTCTGTTTATGGATCCCACTTTTAGCAAAAAACAAATTTGGTCCTGCCACTTACATGTTATTATAAATGTTTTCCAATTTTACCCTTATTTAATTCTTGTTGGAAAGAGAGAAAGAGGAGAGATATGTGAGAATGATTTGTATATGCAAAAATTTTAATAAGGGTAAACTTGGAAAACTTTAAGCATATTTAATGACCAAACTAACAATCCTTGGTATGTGAGAATCAGTTAAAATCCACTTATAATAAGAACCAGAGTGGTAACTAATTCATGTATATGTGATCCCTAATTCACCAATTTGCTGGCTTATGTTTTTCAGATGTGGATATGATCAGGTTTTTCCTACTTATTCTTACCACTCTGTTGATGGAGTACTTGGCCTTGGCAGAGGAAGAGCCAGCTTGATATCTCAGCTTAGTAATCAGGGTTTGCTACGGAACGTAGTTGGACACTGTTTAGGTACACACGGCGGAGGATACATGTTCTTCGGAGATATTTCTGAAACTTCTAGAGTGACTTGGACTCACATGTCTTCCATAGATTCGTAAGTAGACAGGCCACATTTTACATCTTCCTCATGTACTTTCATCATACTTGATCCTGTATTCTGATTGCTGAACATGTTTGTGTGTGTAATTTGTATCATCAGTAAACATTACTCAGCTGGGGGAGGTGAACTCCTTTTCGGCGGGAAGGCAACCGGGGTCAGAAATCTCCTTGCAGTATTTGACACTGGAAGCTCTTACACTTACTTCAACTTCCATGCTTACCAAGCACTAATCTCTTGGGTTAGTCTTAGGCAATTTATAACTACACTCCCCAGTAAACACAGGCTTAAGCTTGAGGCAATATGGGATGACATAAGAAGTCACTTTTGCAAATGTTAATCCAAACGAGCCTATATGTTGGGCTGCTTAAAGATGATGTTGCTTCTTCAATTGCAGTTAAAGAAGGAATTACATGGAAAACCCTTGTCAGAAGCACCTGATGACCACACTGTACCTATCTGTTGGCATGGAAGAAGGCCTTTCAGAAGCATAAATGAAGTCAGAAAATACTTCAAGCCTTTGGCTCTGAGTTTCACCACTGGAAGAAGATCTAGAGCTGTATTTGAAATCCCTCCTGAAGCTTACTTGATAATATCAGTGAGTCCAGACTTTAACCAATGTCTTCTAGGACATTCTTGCATATACCAATCACCTGAGTTAATTTTTTAATGCTAGTAATTTGTTCTTCCAGAACTTGGGAAATGTTTGCTTGGGCATTCTAAACGGCTCTGAATTACACATGGGTGATGTGAACCTAATTGGAGGTATGTTCTTGTTTATATATTTTCTTAGCAGCTTTTGCAATAATTCTGTTAGAACTCTCCATTATGAAGTGATCGTTTTGTTTATGCAGACATATCCATGCTGGACAAATTGATGGTATACGACAACGACAAGCAG
The DNA here is from genome assembly GCA_963242795.1 of Inga leiocalycina. Lineage (NCBI taxonomy): Eukaryota > Viridiplantae > Streptophyta > Magnoliopsida > Fabales > Fabaceae > Inga > Inga leiocalycina. The sequence continues at coordinate 57,413,595 of OY725327.1, read as the reverse complement.
ATGATCGGTTGGTCCCCTGCAAACTGTGACCGTGTTCCAAAATCCAGACATGTCAGCATATGATAATCAAAATTATCTTTGGGGATCATCAAGAGAGCAGATTTCTGCTGTCTGTATCAGAATACCTGTAGCTTCTGCAATATTAATGTGTGTGTTTGGTTATGAAGGTAGCTTTGTGTATATTTGTATTATGAGGTAAAACAATTGAAAAGCTCTCTGGGTATATCCTGATGTGATAATTATGGTATATTCCCTTGTGATTACCAGGTTATAATTGGTCATTGTTACAGTAGTTTGACTCGCTGTGAGGATTTCTTGTAAGTAGGTGCTGGTTTTTCAAAGTGTTTTTGGCATGTATGATGAAAATAATCCACCTTTTGACATTTGAATTTTGCCCATAATAATGTGATTTGGTTCAAAGTAGAATCTGTCCATTTTTGGAAATGTCAAACTTGGACAGCTGAACAATTTGTGATCTTTCATCGTCAGATTCAAAAAGTAAAAGCCTCAGTGCTTAAGAAAAGTAGAAACTTACAGCTAAGAGTGTTTTCAATTGACTAATAAAGTTATATATTACAATTATAGTTTATGAAAAAATTCTGCCAGTCCCTGAGGAACAAGAATTTCCTACAGAATCCTTACATATTAACAATATAGTCCTAACTTCAAGCTTGCCAATGACTTAATACCCATTAAAACTATGTAAAATGCTAATAAAAACTCTTCAAAGCATACCCTATCTTTGGATAAAAAGAAAATTAGAGGGGAATGAAAGAGAAAAAACTCCTAAAAAGAGTAATTTTTTTACCGTTTTTAGAAATTTACCTTCTTAATGTTTAATCCCTCTATTTTGCCCTCACTTTTCTTTCCACCTAAGCTTGCGTGCAAGTTTATTGTGATGACTTTTACATGATATTTACACAATCAACACATTTATATCATTCGTCTATCTAATTCTCTTTCCTAGAATGAATTGAATCAAGTGGGACCCATCACCGCGTATCCTTGTTGTCATGTGGCTGTTTCAAAATGGCTTCTGTAGAAACATGATCATGTCCTGCAACGGCGAGAGCTGGTTCATTTGGTACTGTACAGAAGAGCCAAAAGGATCTGCTCCAGAGAGATTATTCATAAAATTCAATTCAAAATCAAGCCCATCGTCTTCCCCGAGCCCTATCTCGTTCCACTTGGCCTCGCTCTGTACCTCCTTGTCGCACGTGACGTCTGGCGAAACCACGTGCTCCGAGCAGCTCGAGTCGGTGTGCAGCCTCGGCACCGAGTCCGACGTGTCCATGTAGAATTGGTCATTCGTGAACATCGCCGATGGTGCCGCCGCCGCCGTCGGTGCCTGCACCTTATTGTGCTCGTACGGTTTGATTTCCGGTTTGGTCTCATGGTCATGGAATTCCAATAACTTGCCGGGTTTCTGATCCATCACATTGTATTTCTCAATCGTGCCTTTCTTGTTGTAAATTCGACATAACACCCAATCATCAAGCTGCCATAACATCATTAAACCAGATAATCTCAGTTTATTTCAAAAATATATTGGAGCACTTGCTCAAATTTTAGCTTAATTCGAAACTTACCCTTAGGTTTTTTTTCTTGCCGGCGGATCTGTCGACGTTAGCGAGGCGATATTCATGCATGATCCAGTTCGTTTTGATACCATTGGGGGCCTTACCGGCGTAGAATACGAGTGCCTTCTTTATTCCCAGTGGCTTCGGCTTGCCAATCGGCTTATCGGCTCCGGTTGCTTTCCAGTAACCACTTCCGGCCGCCCGGTTCGGCCTCGAACCGTTCGGATATTTTCGGTCCCTCGGTGAAAAGAAGTACCATTCCTTCTCGCCGTACAGAGCCATTTCTGTTCATACAATCAACAGATTCACCCTTTTAATCATCCAAGATCAACAAAACAAATATCACAATATCAAATTATCAATAATTCGAAATATATTTTTCCGAATCGCAAAGATTCGGAGTGAAATATGAAACCATCTGAGAAAACTATCCCTAACTAAAAACTGCTCTGTTTTACAGTGAAATGAAGAGAGAAATTGGTACCAGGAAGTTGCCATGGATCAAACTTGTAGAGATCGATCTCTTTGATAATGGGAACGGCAATGGACTGAGCGGCGCATTTGGTACAGAGATAGTGATTCACGAGCTCCTCGTCCGTTGGATGGAATCTGAACCCAGGAGGTAACTCCAATTCACCGTTCATTCTTCTTCTTCTTCGCTCACGCTTAGCCTCTGTTCTTCTCGCTATAATTCCACTGCGCGGCTTGAAACAAAGAACTCACGGGAACTCACGGGCTAGCTGGTGTTTTATAGCCGAAATTCCAAAAAAACTATAAATAAATAAATAAATAAAATGAAAAAGAAAGGGGCTTAATTTTGGCACGTGGGGGACGGGGGGAGGTATATCTCGGAGTAGAAATGTACAGGGTTTATTAAAAAACAAGAGAATAATGATAACAAGTGTGTGTAATGGTGAATAAATGGGAAGGGCGTATGATTTAACGAATGTTGACCGCAGCCACACGTGGCAGGTGATGAGTGGGTGGATGACACGTGTGGGTGTCCCAGGTCATGTCACTGCTTCCGTCATCGCCCTATGTTTTTTCCAACATGTAGGCGGCTACATAGTGATTAAGCATCAACGGCAAAAAAAAAAGATAATTATAATGAAGTCCCACACAAAAGAAAAAATGGTCTCTGAGGTTATTAATGACAAGTCGAGGAGTGTCCATTAACAAGTATAATGAAGTCCCACACAAGAAAAAAAATGGTCTCTAAAGTTATTAATGACAAGTCGAGGAGCGTCCATTAACAAGTCGAGAAGTTTACACTGACAACTTCAGGAACCATTTCTTCATTTTTTCACTTACATGGAATTTCACTGTAATTGCAAAAAAAAAAAAACATGGCCCATCGCCTGCACCGAACCCCATGTTCTTGTGAAGGCCCAATGGTCTTGTGCCGCGTGGAAAACGGTGGTATTGGTCCCACACTAGTCAACCGAGGGCACTGGGTGTGGAATATACTTTCAGCTGCACATGATCCTTCTTATTACTACATTTTTATTCACTTTTTTTTTTTTGTTATTGATATTGACATTTTGTATATAGACACTATGCAGACACAGGTTCAAGAAACAAGGGCGCAAGCGCAACCATAAACCGTAGAGTAATTTATTACTTTTCGGTAGAAATATTTATTTAATTTAATTATATTAAAAAAATTAATTAAATTAATTAATATGATATATATTTTTTAAAATAATCTAGTCATTTTCTTTAATTCCCTCCTTCACCCTCCTCCTTATATATTATTGATGAAGGATCAATAATGGTAAATTAAAAAAGGATTAATAATTTAAAAACTAAGTCTTGTATTTAGAATCAATATCAATCCCCCGAATATATCTTAAATTAAAGATTAGGAGGAGTATTTTTTTTAAAAAAAAAAGTACTTTTTCCATGGGTGTGTACATGAAATATACCTTAATATTAACATATTGTTGGTTCATATGGCGAGAAATATCACCCCATCAAGAAGAGCATATAAGTTTAAATAATGAGAAATACATTTTATTGGAAGGGTTTTAACCTTAATGCTCACAACCTAATAAAGATGAGATTCAAGTCTAAAATAATTTAGAAATACTTTAAGATTAATATGTATGTATGTATGTATATACACCTTAATACTAACGGGGGATTGTAATTTTTTATCTATAATCACTGATGACCAGTTTCAAAGATGTTCTAAAATTCACATGCCTCGTGGGTCTCGCTCTAGATTTGATTTGTTCATTGAATGCATGAGTTTCTTGCCTTGCAAGAAATTTGACTAGAGAAAGAGAATAATCAAACAATATGGCAAAATTTGCTCCTAAGCGCCAAATAAAAGATAATATGTCAGAAATATCCCTTAAATTTTCAAATTTGCAGTAAATTCCATGGGACATTTGTGCAATACATTCTAAATTTGAAAAGTCTAAAGTAATCCTATTTATTACATAGAGAGAGAAAACGATGATTGTGTGGTAGAATTCATTAAGGGCATTTTGGTTTTTTTATATTTAAAATATATTATATATATGTCCCACGAGACTTTTATGATAAATTTGAGATTTTAAGGAACCTTTTTATCATAGTTTCTCTTATTTAGGACCTAGATACAATTTTCCCAACAATATACCCATGGACGTCATCAAACTATTTATGCTATGTTTGAATGAGAAGAAAAGTTGTAAGAAAAGAAAATAGAGAGAAGGGAAAACTAAAGAGAAGAGAAGATGTTATGATTCTTCCTGTTTGGATGGGTGAAAGAAAATGAGTAATTATTTTAAGGACTAAAATACCTTCATCTTCATGTAATAATATATCATATTCAAAATCAAATTAAATATTAAAAAAATCATATTGTAGCTTGAGAGTTGAAATTATAAATTATCCAACATTATTAATAAATGAAAGGCTTAAGATGGAATATATAATAACATAAGAAATTGGTATCATAAATAAAAATTTGATTAAAATTAATCTTATCGTAACATCTGTGCAATAAATTTGATTTTTTTTCTTTTTTAAAAAATCAATATTAGTAGCTAATTTTAATCATTTGGTTAAATTATGTTATTCCAATAAAAAGATGGGAGAATTGTGAAAAAGGCCTCATTAGTAATTTAATTGTCAAATAGGACTTGAGAAGATATCTGCACATGGAGAGAAGATTTTTTACACACAGAAGAATATTTTTACACATGAATAGAGAAGAATATTGCACACCTGGAAAATCATCTGCACACCAGAAAAGATATTATACACACATGAAAGATCATCTGTACGTGAAGACCCTATTTAATAAATAAGTTGCCCGTGAGAGATGTTTACTACTATAGAATTATGATATAACCACCCCAATGGACATCCCAATTTTAAAATTGGATGGTTAAAAAGGAAGACGGTGGCATTTTCGTAATTATGTGTACGTAGAGAAACCTTTAGACGTCTCAAATTTAAATTTGGGACGCCTAAAGTAGAGTTTAGACGTCCCAAATTTTATTTGGGACGCCTAAAGATTTCCACTGACGCGAAAAAAATAAATTAAAAAAATTTAATTTACTTTAGACGTCCCAAATAGGATTTGGGACACCTAAAGTAAGACTTTAGGCGTCCTAAAACCAAGTCTTACTTTAGGAGTCCCAAAAAAATTTGGGACTCCTAAAGTCACTTTAGGAGTCCCAAATGGCATTTGGGACTCCTAAAGTCATGTCAGAAATTCTGACATGCGCAAAACTTTTCTTCCCTTTTCTTTATTCCCATATCAGAAGCACATCCCTCCTTTTCCATCTTTCCCATCCCCCATGACTTCTCTTACCTTTTTTCTTTCATTCCCGTAACTTCGTCTTCTCTATCTACACCATGGGTATGCTTTTTCATTATTTTCTTTTCTTCATTACACTTCATCTTCCTCTCTTCCTTTTCTTCATTCCCTTTTCCTCCACCTCCTTCCATTCTCATAGCACCTTCTTTGCTCTCACCCTCCGGCGAACGCCTCCTCCACCTTTTTCCCCCCTCCGGCGTAGACCTCCCACTTTCATCGTTGCTTTCAGCCTTCGGCGTACCTCTCCTCTCCACTGTGCATAAACAACTCCTCCAACGTCTTCTCTCCACCTTGGAAGCACATAGATACCGTTGGCTGCCCTCTCCCCTACTTTCATCAGGTTTATTTTTTTTAAATATAAATTTACATGAAGAATTAAGTTAAACTTGCAATGTGAAATTATTATAATGCTTTCAATTTATTTACATGATTCTAGTTATTGGAGTGTTTTTCCCTTGATTGTTTTTTTTTTTCCAGAATCATAAACTAGTTGTTAGTAGTTATGCAATACTAATAATGTTTTTGTTTTATACGTTTGGAGCTTGGAAATAGAGGGAAATACATATGTATATTTAGTTTGATAAAATGAACAACAATTAGTTTATAGTTGTTAGTGACAAACATTTTGACACTTTCTGGTTGTTGTTATACATATATAATATTAGGTTGTATGAGTTGTTGTTATTATACATATATATATATATATATATAGTAAAAAGATTGCAATGCTAAATGTCTTTATCATTTTGTAAGGGATATTTTGTGGTTTATGAATCCATCTTCAATTCTGTTTCTGCAATTTTAATTTGCTGGATAATGAAAAATATAAATAATAATTTTAAAAAAATAAAACTTTTTAATGTCCCAAATTAAGAATTGGGAGGTCTAAAGTCCTCCACGGGGGACTTTTGACCTCCCAAATTGAGAATTGGGACGTCTAAAGTCTCACTTTAAACGTCCCGTTTTTTTTGGGACGTCTTTTCATAAAACATACTATACCCTCTATATAGACGTCCCCCAGTTTTTGAATGTTAAAAGTGCTAAAATAGGGACGTTAAAACCCTTTTTTATAGTAGTGGTTTCACAATTTTCCCTAAAATGATCCTACGCATTCTATCGGCCTAACCAAATTCAGTCAAAGAGACCATTACTTTTTATGGATATAGTCAAAAACATGTGATCGTCCTCCAGTTCATGAAAGTCGAAGCAATATGGATCATTTGTAAAAAAGTTGCTTGTGATTTGAGTAACCGTCTATTGCTTTAGTGGATCCATTCTCTTGGAATATTTTATTGGGAAATGGCTGAATATGACCCCTCCTTTTCTTTTCTTGGCCGGCAATATGACTGCTCCTTTTGACCACACTACGTCGGCCATATTTTATTTTTAAAATAAAATATTCTAGTAATTATCTTTATATATATTACTCTATCCCTACTTATCCTCAATATAAAAGTTGGGTAATTAATTTTTATATATTAAAAATAATTAAATCGGTTATACGTTAAAGGTTTAATGTGAAAACCTGTCTATAAAAAATTGAGAAAATTTCAATCAGCCGCCATTGTAGTAAATTAGTTTCATCAACCCCAAAAATTTTTGAAACTTTATCGCACCACATGATAAAAATGAAACTAATATTTATGAGTGAAAATACAATAATACCCTTCTGTTTTTTTTAGAAGGGCATTTACAAGGCAAATAAAGAACTTCAAAAGAACATAAAGAATTAAAATATTTTGTTCATTTACAAGATAAATATAGGCATTTACAAGAAAAATAAAGATATTTACAAGATAAATAAATGGATTCAAAAGAACTTAAAGAGTTAAAAACATTTTGGCTATTTACAAGATAAATATAGAAATTCATAAGACAAATATGAGCATTTCCAAAATAAATAAAGATATTTACAAGACAAATAAAAGGATTCAAAGAATTTAAAGAGTTAAAAACATTTTAGCCATTTACTTACAAGACAAATATGGGTATTTATAAGAAAAATGAGATAATTTACCATACAAATTAAGTAAGGGCATCATTGTCTTTTCACCCACAAAAATTAATTTCATTTTGACCATGGAGTATAGTGAAGTTTCAAAAAATTTTAAGGATTGGCTTAAATTAATTTACTATAAAGGGGGCTGACTGAAATTTCCCTAAAGATTTTCGCCGCACATATCTGACATCATAAAGTTTATATTACCTCCAGTCTTAAATATAAAACATAGTTGATTTTTTTTTTGTAAAGATTAAATAAGCTAAATAAGTTATTTAATTATATCATATGTTATGTATCCTTAAATTATATATCAGTTTATAAGTTAGGTAAAATAGTTTGAAGAAAAAATGATAAATATAAATACTTTAAAATAATTTAATTAACTTATTTAATTTCTTAAAAAAATGGGGCAATTACAATGAAATCCCAATGAAGAGAAAAAATGAAGAAATGATCCCTGAAGTTGTCAGTGTAAGCTCCTCGACTTGTTAATGGACTCTCCTCGACTTGTTATTAACAACTTCAGGGACCATTTTTTCATTTTTTCTCTTATGTGGGACTTCATTGTAATTGTCCCAAAAAAAATCAATTTCACCTTATACTTAGGATAAGAGGGAGTATGAGTTTTCTCATAGGCACTAAAAAAACCAAAAGCGTCATGTCCATTAAGTTTTACAAAGTTGATAGTTTATTAAGGAGATTTTTTTTTTATCTAAAAACGTGTGGTGATTATTTTTAAACTACAATTTTTAATCATTTGTATTGAAAGCTACACATTTAATTAAAAACCCTCTTAATATTAATATGGAGGATTTAGGAAAGAATTATAAATTTAGAACTGAAAATACATACAAGTTTTATATTAAGAACAAAATAAATTATTTTACTCTAACAATATAAAGTGAAGTGGATATATATAGGTAGAGATTGACAAAAAGTAAAAGTTGTAAATTATTACATATTTGAATGCTAAAAGTGGCTCAATATGGGAGTTGGTGGCCTCGTGGATAGGGATGTTAGTCTAACAAATGGAAGCTTCCTCGATGTTGCCTCCCTTAGAATTTAATCCCCCAACAATTTTATGGTATTTTGACTATTTTCTTAATTATCTATTACATTTGATTATGCTCATATTTATTTACATTTCTATGCTATATCATTAATCTTTTTTTTATATAGTAACGCTATATCATTAATCTTTGATTAATAATACATGAAGGAATTTTGAAATCATGATATGGCACAAAGAGATTAGTTCCAAAATTTTTAAAATATGAAACTATGAATACCTGCTATAAATTTTAAAATTTTAAGAAAGTTTAAATTTTAAAAAAAAATAAGTTATTTATTTATTTATTTTGGTGGGATGGAGGAGAGTAAATTAAAATAGCGGAACATGAAATAGATTGATTTGATTTTAGTTTCAAAATGGTTGGTGTCGTTGTTGGGACAGCTTGGGATTGCATGCCACCGATATTTTTTAAAAGCTGCTTTGACTTTTTTTTTTTTGGTGTGTACTATGTGTGATGTGTCCATTGGATTGCGGCCACACATGTCATATCATTGATTTCCAAAATCAATTCCTTGATGATGTCCAAAGGTTTATGAATATTTAAATACCATCATATTTCATTTTTACCCCTTCATTTTTACCCCTTTTTTTTACAATGGGTTAATATAACTTTTGGTCCTTAAAGTTTGATCCAATTTTGGTTTTGGTCCCTCAAGTTTGAAATCGGTGGTTTAAGTCCCTAAAGTTTCACCCAATTTTGGTTTTAATCCCTCAAGTTTGAAATCGGTGGTTTGGTCCCTGAAGTTTCACCCGATTTTGGTTTTGGTCCCTCAAGTTTGAAAAGGACTTGGCGACCCGTTTTTGAAGCCCGGCCCAACCCGACCTAGAAAAAAAAACTAAGTCCTTTTCAAACTTGAGGGACTAAAACCAAAATCGGGTGAAACTTCAGGGACCAAAACCACCGATTTCAAACTTGAGGGACCAAAACCAAAATTGGGTGAAATTTCAATGAACAAAACCACCGATTTCAAACTTGAGGGACCAAAATCAAAATTGGATCAAACTTCAGGGACTAAAAATTATATTAACCCAATATTTAAATACCATCATATTTCATTTTTACCCCTTCTTTTGATCTTCATGAATTTTTGTTCGTCATACTATCAGCCTGTATACCTAATAAAATACTGCCTCCTCGTTGCAGAAGGAGGGTGTCTCTGTTTATTTTCTTCACTATTTATTTTTTATTTAATATATTTATTCTTAAATCAATTTTTAATGATTGAAATTTAATGATAAATATAAAAATATTACTATAATTTTAAAGATTAAAAATTTCTATCATTAAATTTTAATCATTAAAAACTGATCTAATGGTAGAGACATTAAATATAGAGGGAGGTCTATGGAGATACCCATCTCCCCTTAATCGCAGGATTTAGTTTGTAATCTTACTCTTAGGATTAAATGAGTTAATTAATAGATGTTTCCTTATTTAACCAATAAACATTGGTCCCCATAGAAGGAGTTAGGTTTCACTTATGCATAGCCCTTGCCAGTTCAAATCCAGTTCAAAGTTACATATAAAACAAAGCTATTTTTACCTCTAAATCTATATCCAGTGTTAGTTTAATCCTTGTAAGTTTATATAGTATACTTTTAGTTAATATAATGTTAACACTATTAGCCTTATTAATGAAAAATTTAAACTCAACAAATTTAAATAAGGATTCAACAATTAAATGTTGAAATATTAATCCTTAATTTAAATTTGTAAATTTAAAAATAGTACTGTCTAAAATAACATCTAATGAAGATACCATTTAATCTAAACTTTTAACATTAACGACTCACCTTTTAAAATATAAAAGTATAATATTGAAGAATTAAATTTTAAAATAATTTTTTGAGAGCTCTTATATTTAGCATAAATAAATATATATATTTAGGACAAAACTTAAATCAAAATATTTATATTCATTAAGTGAAGTTCATAGGTGAATTTACAAATGTACACACATATTTTAACAAACTAATAATAACAAAATAACAAATGTCCATATGAAAAATTACAAATCTTATAATTTACACTATAATAGCTCATACAAAAATTTGCAAGTGTCTATAAATAAATTTATAAGTATACATATATATTTTAACCACTAATAATACTAAACTGATTTTTTTGCCAACTAATAATACTAAACTGATAAATGACAGATTCCTCACTTGTTATATTTATGCATTATATCGCACGCGATGATATTATTACTTGGGCATGAAGTACATGGGCTTACTGGGTCCCACATGCTGGCTGGTAAAACGGCCGCCGTTTTGTCGATAGTTGTTAGTATTACTATTATTTATTTATTGATATTTTTGCATGAAAGTGAAAGGAGGAAAGTATATAATAATAAAGACAAGGGAGTGAATATGTATGCAGCAACAGGTCCAAGTGAAATGAACTTAATTAATTAATTAATGTGGTTAGTAAAATTGTTACCTTCTTCGAACCTTCCTCTCTTCCTTTCCTAGCTGCCGTTTTTGACTATTTTTTGGTTCTTCTAATCTCACTTCTGAATTTCTGGCCACAGTGTTAGTCTGTGTACCTCTTACTTTAGTCCCCTCCTACTAAAATTTATTATTAATATTTTTTGGTATCTTAATTTTAATTTTTTTAATCAAAATATCTTCTGTAATTTTTTAATTAAGAAATAAAAATTAATTTTTGTGCATTATTTTAAAAAGTTAGCGCTTTAAGATATATCTGAATGACCCTTCTTACCAGCCACCACTTCCTCTCTTGACTTTATGAAATAAGGGAAATTATGGAATATGCAACACAGCAGCCATAATTTTAAATCTTGAATCTTTATCAAGTCCTTTATGTGTCCTAAGAATGTTTAACACTTAAATATTATCTACACTTCACTAATTCGTACCTTTAATTAAAAGTGGAGCCAGCTCATGTTTTTTTAAAAAAAAAAATTATCAATTTTTTTCTTCTTTTTGATAAGACAAATTGTGTTATAGCATCATAAAATTATTTTTATCACTTAAGTATTTTAAATAAACCTTTCTAATTTTTATTGTCATAATTAAATATTGCCAAAATATTTTTTAACTAATTTTTTTATTTATTAGCACTGTTCTGGTGTCATGTTAACTTGATTAATTTCAAAGTCACTTGACATTATATCTTAACCGAAAACATTATTTTTAAATAGTGTGCAATGGAGATTTTTTAACCCACTGACCTAACAACACTTATTGGGTTCAAGAAGCATCCCAAAAAGATATGAAAGTACAACTGATCCATACAAGGAAAGGAGATATAGGAGTGTGTTTGATATCACATGTAGCCACAACAAGGGTTTGGGATGTAAAGTTATTAAATCTGGACTGATCATTAAATCTGTAGGGATATTAGGTTAAAGGTTAGTGGGTCAGATTAGAGTTAAACCTAAAAATGAAAATAGGCTAGGCCCCTAACAGAGGCTTACGGCCTAGTCTACATAAAGCCTATTCTAACCTATTTAGTAAATAGGTCAGGCTTGGGCTCAGATCTATTGCTAGGCCTATTTAAATAAGCATGTCAAGCTTATTTTCATAAGACCTAGTCTACAAGCCTATAGGCCTAACCTATTTAACTTTTTTTTTAATTTAGACTATTATATAAGTATATATAATATCATTTAAATAATTTTATAAATTTATCAACCTAACCTTAATTCTAAGTTTCACATTTCATTGTCGTTACACTCAATCATTGCTTTCGCATCAATCATTACCTTACCTCTCTTCTCTTTAATAGCTCAAGATGATAATGCTAACTCACTCACTCTCCCCCTATTTGGTCATCCACAAAAACATAATAATTGTTATGAGTTTATTTTAATGCCAAATGAAATATTATAATCTTAGTAAGATGAGTTTGTGCAATTTATGTGGGAAGAGTAAAAGAAGTAAATTCTAGTTTTACATGTTACTTGTTATACTTAGTTGATTTTAAAAAATATATCTTATTAATCAACAGACAATTAGTTTTTCTTATTCCTATTTACTCGAACAATTGTTGTCACTAGACATTCTTTTCTTTTTCTTAGTAAGCCATAATATCACGAAGAGAATGAATGTTAAGCTTTTAAGATATAATGTAAGATTGAAAATAAATGTGAATGGTTATATGAATTTGGATGAATATGCTTTAAAGGCTATTTAAAGGCATACATTTTAAGTAGGCCTTTAAATAGGCTTTAGGCTTTATCAAGTTTTTTGAAGGCCCAAACTCATGTCTAAAAAAAAGCTTACATATAGGCTCAGGTCCAAACCTATTTAGGTAAATCCTAGCTTAGCCTAGCCTAATTCCACCCATAGTTAAACTGGAGCTAACTAAAGGCCAAACCGGCAAGAAAATGAAAATTTAATGGTTATTAATATGAAATTCCAAAAAAAATAAAACAAAATTGGTTTTTTTAAAAAAAGGTGAACCGGGTTGATGCCTGGACTAGATCGGTTTACCAGCCGGTTCGCCAGTATCTGATCCATTCAAGCCAGTTCAATCCAGGTTTCATTACCTGCATATAACACATGTGACTTTATAATCCAATAGTATGAGAGTTCTCTTATAAGTAAGCAATTGTAGGTTCGATTACCAAATAATCTTAGGCCGTTAACCTCTTCCCCTTTAATTAAAAAAAGGAAAAACAACACGACACTCTGTATTTTTCAAAATATTGTTGATGACATAACTTTTTTTGTTAATTTACTTTTTTTTGGTTGTCGACAGCCTGATACAAGTGAGAAAATGATGATAGAATTTTGGACATCAATTTTGTTCGGTGATGCTCTGGTCTGTACGGAAAATCTGCATGTTGACGTGGACAGGATAAAGGCAAAAAAAAATTTTGGGGGGCTTGTCGTCATAGCTTAATGTAAAGGGCAGACATTTTTTCCTCAATTAATTGAGGAGGCTTGCATGAACATCAAAACGCCCTTATATTTTGTTGGAAGTTTGATATTTCTATTATTATAGCTGGGAAAATGGGTTAATCCATTTAGGTCTGAATCCAAAATCGTATCCTTTTATAGCAGTCCGGCCCGTTTAAGATAGGCCCACGGGCTTTAGGTCCATTTGAATTTTTTTTTGACTATACTTTTTTCATTCTCCTAAAAACTAAAATACTTAATTTAAAACATAAATATTATCCAAGTTTAATTGAACACAAACATTAAGACTTAAGTCCAAACCATAATTAATGTTCATAATCAATCAAATAAGTTCATAACCACAATCAAACAAGCCTACAAGCTTCAAATATTAGTAATAATAGAACACCTGATTTAGATTTTGGAGTACACATGCAAAAAAAGAAAAAAGAAAATCAAAGAAGAGAAGCTTCAAATGAGGTTTGAGTCAGTGCGAGAGCATTTCTGATCCGAGGGTTAGGTTAGGTTAATTCTACTCTCTGACCAATGCTTGCTACCCATTTAAAAAAAGAGTTAAATGGGCCTAAAAGGGCCGGCCATACAGGGCTGGCCCTTTTGGGCCCACTTCCATTTTCAACTTCTAAATCATAGGCCCGGCCTTTGACGGGCTCGAGCCTAAACAGGCCGACCTGACGGGCTCGGCCCGAATTCCCGGCTGTATCTATTACTATGGTAGGGTCATCCCACTTCCATCCAACTAAGGGTGTGTTTGGTTTCAGGGGAGGGGAGGGGATCATATTACCTTATTTTATTTGTTAAAGAGGCGGGGAAGGGATCTTTTATAATGAGAGACAAAAATAAGGGGAGGGAAGAAAACAAGAGCCAAAATTTTGACTTCTTTCCCACTCAAAAATTCAAACCAAATGAGAGAATGAGGATCCCTCCCTTCAAACCAAACACACCCTAAGTGTCACTATAGAAAATTATAATTTTTTTATACTAATTAAACTAATTTTCATAATCCAGTTAAAATAGCTAACAAGACCTTGTTCTATACTACTTATGATTTTTAATATAGGAGTCTGACAATGAATTTAATTTAATTCTAAATATAAAATTTTAATTCACTTTACCTCCCAAAATTATATTTTTTATTCAAAATACTGTTATTGAATATCGCATATGGTAAGAGGATTTTTATCAAGAGATAGTTACAACACAAGATTAAAAAGGATATTTTGGAGAAACTAATACAAATTTATTACATATAATTAATTTAAATAATTTTTTTAATATCCGTAATTACCTATATAGATTTGATATTAAGGATCACAGAGTGAGAACTATCTAAATAGTTTCTATGAAAAACATTTAAGTACAATTTGTCTTGTAAATGTACTTTGCGTAGTTTTAATTAAATTTTAATTTTCAAGAAACCCTAAAATTACCTTCTTCTTTTTTTAATTCAGAAGGGCCACACCCATATTTTGCCTGTGTAATATTTTGCTGCTTATGGTTAAAAAAAAAAAAAATTGCTGCTTCACTTAAGCGGTTTGTCGCCCCACCGGGCCCATTTGGATTTGGGCTTAGCTCTTGAAAGGTCCATTAAAAGGTGAAAAAAACAAATTCACATTATTATTGGCATTGAGCAATTAGATTGAACTAAGCTATGTTCTTTTAGGACCACCAAGATCTATCCTCATAGGTTACCTCTTTCAAACTTTTTATTCGGTATTTTAACTTTTTACAGTTAGATCAGTTAGTCCTTGAGATTTAAAACTAATAAAATCTTTTATCAGAAAGTACCAACAGCCAGATAATGAAAGCCACATCTAAAACATGTTCCCCTTTGTTCTTCTTCCACCATAACGCCAAGTCTCATATTAAGTTTCCTCTCATTCACCCCTCATTTTATATTTTTATATCCATGTGAATAAGATTTTGATATGAGGTTTTATTCATAAGCCTCCAATCATTAAATAATAATAAATAAATTGCATTATATCTACGCTAACATTATGATGTACATTTGTCAAAATAAATTAATCTAATTAATATATTCAATACAAGTGAATGTTCTTGTATTTAATGACTTGATTCATGAATAGGGGAGGATTTAAGGCAAGGTACTGAAAACCGGATCGGACATTGAACCGGTCGAGACACTGGGTCAAGTGTCAGTGGTTCAGACCGGGGCCAACCCGGGGGTTAGACCGGGAGTCAAACCGGGGTTAATTAAAAATATATATATAATTTAAATGTTCATGTATAACATTTAAAAAACTACATATGAGTTTTTTTTTCTAACCAATAATCAAATATAACCTCATGAACCTAATACCTACAAAAGTATCATTAAGTATATAAGGATTTTGCTCCAACCAATGCAAAATAGCAAAAATATTCCACAATACTTTTAAAACTCCTTGCAAATCAAAAAATTTCAAAGAAATAATTTTAAAAAAAGACAAAATGATGTGATTTGGGATATAAAAAATTTTAAAAAATTAAAAAAGGGGCAAACCGGTTCACCACGGGGCACGGGTCACCCCGGGTTACCCCGGTTCACCCCGGGTTGGACCGGTTCAGACCGGGTCGATCGGGTCAGTTAGACCCCGATTTTTTTACCTCAACCGGACCGGTTCGGGGACCGGTTCACCGGTTTTCGGTCTGAACCGGCCGGTCCAGTCCGGTTTTTAATACATTGATTTAAGGTGGAATGGCCCATGAAAGTATGTTCTTTGAATTTTGGGAGGTCATAAACATTCACAAAATATGAAAATTATTATAACACACTTAATTTTTTTACATATTAAAATTTAAGAGTTAATACAACTATTAGTCATTATAGTTTGGTCGAATTTTAATTTTAGTCCATCTAGTTTCAAACTGTGGTTTTTGGTTTTTTTTAGATCAAGTCCCTATGAAACTATAGATTAAAAAACTATGATTTGAAACTAAAAAACCAAAATTAAAATTTGAACAAAAATATTAACCCCAAACTTAAATTACTCTCTAGCCAAGAAATGAAAAATAAAAAATACTCCATGTTTGCTACATTACTGACCCAATTTGGGGTTAAATTGTTTTTGGTACAACCTGGGCTTAAATTTAAAAATTAGCCGTGAGCATTGGGATTCATTTGTGAAAGAAAATTGGGGCTATTGTGTCCTAATCAGTGTGGTTGGGTATTCAAAATGAGACAATTTTGGTCCCTTGTGTGAGTGGCGGGGACTAAGTAGAGGTTTGGTTGGAGGATGCGCGAAGCTAACTCACAATTCAGATAATCATTAGTCAAGCCAGGTTTATGAAATACTTGCCCGGAAGAAGGACCAAAATAGACACTCAGCCAATCCCTATACATTTCTAGATTCATAATTTAATTTTTTTTAAAAAAATAGTTTGGAGTAAGAAGAAAGTGATGAAATCCTTTGTACAGTTAACACTCACATTCTTCGTACATTTAAAAAAAAACACTCATTATTGGTGAGCTCTATCCAATGTCATTAATAAATTGAATAAAGGTAATGACAGTTTGAGTATAGCGATTGATAATTTACGCTTCCAAAATTATTAATGGCTACACTCAAGTTGTCACTGTCAATAATCAAATTATTACTATTATTTTTATTCAACTCATTAATGATGCTCGGTAGAGAGTTTAAGTAGCCAATACTATGACTCAAATAATCCTTATTTTAATGTATAACTTCACATGGATCCCATGGTTTTACGGAATATGGATCTAATGACAGAAAGTTAGAAGACCCGATAAAAAAGACAAAAAGTTCAGGAATATGATTCAGAATTGGGAAGAAGAAGAAGAAGCTATAATAACCTTCAGATTAACCGCTCATTTTTTAAATCAAAGTCATAAAAATGATTTGATCACATTATACTTAAGGGTAGAAATAGGTCAGACCCTTATCAGGCGATCTATGGCCTAGCCTATTTATTAAAAAGGCCAAACTAAGGCCTATTTAAATGCCTGAATGTGTAAATAGGTTAGGCCTATTTTATTAAAGTCTAGCTTGTAAGCCTTAAGGCCTGGCCTATTTACACAAAAAAATATAATTTTATTTATATCATATATGTATGTACACACAATATTTAATCTATATTTTTTTCATTCTTATATTTTAATTTTATTTGCCACCCATTATTGTATTGTAATTTCTAATTTAAAGTTATAATAGGTAATTATTGTATTCCATAGTGTTATTGATTTTTAATTGTTTTCTATTAAACCTTTTCTACTCAAAGACTTAGACAATAAGACCTAGTCATCGTCTCATCATCTTTTCCAATATTCTCGTTCCCCCTTACTCTCTCTCTGTTACAACCCACATCCTCTCGCTCTCCTTCGTGTAGCACCAGCAACGATACAGATATCTCACTGTCAATATTTATTTTCCATTCACATATCTCTCCTTAGTCTCTACTTCTATTGTGTAGTTGTAAGTTTTTGAAGCTGATGACTACTCTGTCAATATTTTATTAATACAATTTCTTTTCAACCCAAAATAAAACATAAAAGAAATGTCAAAAGTGGTGAACATGTGTATGGTGTCTTTATCATATTTTTTTTAATCAAAACGTAGTCATCAGACTCACCTCATGGTTTATTTATTTATTTTTTATCAGACATGGTTTATTTTATTTGAATGAAGGCAAATGCTTTAGGAGTTGTCTTTTCCCTTTTTTTTTTTGCTCGAAATCTTTTCCAGGTTTTATTATAATGGCATATGGTTTTTTCTTTTTTTTTTTTTGGTTTATTTTATTTGATTTTTTTTTTTGTTTCAACGATTTTATTTAAATGAAGACAAACCTATTGGAACACTTTTTTTTTCCTTTTATTTCTGTTTGTTTATTTTTATTCGTTTTACTAGCTAAAGGGAAGTTGTGACCCAATTGAATTAATTCATAGATTTTAGAGGATGATATCTGATATTTTAGCTGTTCCTATCTCAACTATGGCATCAAGATCCACATTTAGTGCGGGGAGAAGGTTGATTGATGAATATCGTGCTAGATTAAATGAAGAATCTGTTGAAGTTCTTTTATATGGTGGGGATTGGCTTTGTTACAAATATGGATTGGAGAGAAACTTGAAAGTATAGATATTATATTATACATTTATTTATTTTTGGAAGTGTTGCATGTTGGTTGGACTTGTATTGAGACTAGTTATTTATTTTAAATCAATTTTTTTATTGCGTATGAACCATTTGAATAACAGAAGATTATACTGAAGCCTTGATGTTGATGTTGATGCTATTGTGTTGTTTAATTATATTTTTTATACACACTTTTCATTATGGTGATATTATCTTTATGATATTTTTATATATTGCATTGTGGATGCTGAATTTTTATGTTTATCAATATATTGAAATGACCATATTTAGTGCTGAATTATAATTGATATATTTTTCTATAACTAATAATTAGGATTATTTTAATTTTATGTTAGATTTAAATAGGCTTTAAGCTTATTTAAAGCCTACAATTTGTAAATATGTTGGCTTTGAAACTTACTAAAAGCCTATGTATGGTTTTCAAAGCCTGCAATATAAAATATTTTTAAATGCCTACATTGTAAATAGGCTTATAAAAAAGCTTTAGGCTTGGTTAGGTCTCATGTAGGCCTAGGCCTGAGCCTAAAAATTCAGGCTTCACATTCCTATTACAGACTCAGGCTTATTTAGATAAAACCTGACCTGATCTATTTCCATCCCTAATTATACTAATCCATAGAAACGTTTTAATTAATTATTATTAAGTTTTTTAGAAAATCATACCTTGTTGTAAAACTAACAAAAATATAAATAACTCCACAGTAGCAAGAAAAAACATAGAGCGAAAAACAGCGGAGAGTTTTTCTCATTTTCATTTTTATATCCGCATGTACATGGCTTTGACGTGAGTTCTTATTTATAGGCCTTGAATCATTAAATAATAATAAATAAATTGCATTGTATCTAAAGTTCTACACTAACATTACAATTAGGGATTAAAAAAAACTTGGTGATTTGTTATGACCCAGTCCAACCCGAAGCAATCCAAATAAGTCCAATTTAGAAAAAAAAAATGACCCAAAACAAAAATGAATTGGACCGAACCGGTCCAAACTGAATTGCTCTCTTCAGGGTGGACTGGACTAGGGACCAGGCTGTCAGACCAACTGGCCTGGTCCAATCGAGCCCCTCTCTCCCTCGCTCTCTTAATTTTACAACCATACATTTGTAATGTATATGGTGGTCTTGTTGGTTGCTCTACTGAAACGATCATTTACTGTTAAACCTTGTTTGATGCAAAAAAATCCGCTAGACTTGTATTTTTTCTATAGTCAATTTTATTATGTTTTTATATTCAGGTGCTATATTGAATATCCATTTATTACTTTAATATAAAAATATACAAAAAATTATTAATTTGATTTGGTTTTAATGTTTTAAGATGAGTTTTATATGATTATAGGTTTTTTATTGTGTTATGTTGTGATTATTATGTTGAAATCTTGTCTCCCATTGAGGGGAAAAAAAATACATGGAGGTCCTGGACTACCTGGATAAGTCCAGGTAGTCTGCTGGAGACCAAGTATGATCCTGCTAGACCTTCGGCTAGCGCTGGACTAAACCAAACCATGGGATAAATATCCCAACAGAGTAACAGGATCTCCACTGGTAACCATGGACTTTAACATCCGGGGATACCAACTGATTCCAGCAGAAAGAAACCCTCTCGGTACCTTGCAAAATGCTTGGTAACGGGGAGAACAAAGCTATTACATACTTTCTTGTATAGCCATAGATCTCCACTAGATCAGATCTCGAGTTGATCCATGCACATTGTTAATGACAATGGACAATTGTCAAAGTCAATAAATCTTCATATATTTAATACAAGTGAATGTTCTTATATTTAATAACTTGATTCATGGGGGTTTTAATGTGGAATAGTTTATGAAAGTAATAATTATGTTCTTTGAATTTTGGAAGGTCAAAATCATTGGCATTTAGAGTCAAAGGCAGTAATGTTTATAATAGCGCACGTAATTTTTTTTATATACTCAAATTTAAGGGTCAATATCATTATTGATCCATATAGTTTAATCAAATTTTTATTTTAGTCTCTCTTATATCAAATCATAGTTTTTTATCCTTATAATTTTATAGGAATTTGGTATGAGTTTAATGACATTAAATCAAACCAAGATTTTATAAAACTAAAAGGATAAAAAATTATGATTTGAAATTATATAAATCAAAATTAAAATTTTACTAAACTATAAAGATGAACAATGATATTAACTTGAATTTAAATTCTCTCTAACAGAAAACATGAAAAATGCTCCATATGTGCGGCCTTCCTAGACAGAATTTGGGCTTAAATTTTTGCGGGTACAGTTTGGGCTTCAAAGGTCAGGAGCAATATGAGGCTTGAAACCAATCTAAAAAAAAAAAAAACACACACACACACACATATATATATATATATGAGGCTTGAAATGAGGAGGGTATTGACAACTGGGATTCTTTGCAAGAGAAAATTGGTCCTAATCAGGGTGGTAGGGTATTCAATTCGGATGATATAAAAATGAGGTAGTTTTGGTTTTGCCCCCTTTGTGTAAGTATGAGGAGGGCTAAGTGTCCGTTTGTATTATATTTTAGAGAATAACTTTTATTTTTTATAAAGTAAATGTGTGAGAGAAGTTTTGTTTCGACTTATTAAAAGAAGTTTTTAAAACTATGATTTTATGGTTTTCCTAACACTCACCAGCCTTACTTGGATTGAGAGAAAATGAGAAAGGAAAGAAAAGTGGGATGGAAAATATGAGAGAAAGGGAGTTTTCCCCTATTTGGATAAGAAAGAAAATTGGGGAGAAAGGAAAAGTAGGAAAGAAAATGGGGTATGGGACTCACCCCATTTTCCTCCCAAAACTTCTCCCCACAAGTGGAGAGATTTTATGAGAAATGTTGCTGCCTCAAACTACCCTCCTTAATCCTTCACACTTTTAGTGTTTGTTTGTATTAGCTGTAGAAGCTACTTTTCCAACATAATTTAAGATATACGAAGTAAATTGTGAGAGGAGTTTAGTCTCACACTTACATAAATGTGTGTTTCCACCGTTTTATCAAATAGGCTTTTACTATATACGCACACTGTCATTGACACAACACCTTGCCCAAACAAAACGCATACCTTTTTTTATATATGCATAAATGATTAAAACCTCAAGAAAAATCAACGTGTCTAACTTAGTTTTTTTAAAAAAAATAAATAGTAGAATTTAAAAAGGTTTTTTTATTAATTTAGGGAAAATGCCAATTAAATACCATTTAAAATTGTAAAACCCTAAAAAGTTTATTAACACTTTAAAAAGACATAAAGGTACCAAATACCAAATTGGGTTTTTCAAGTTTTGACACATTTACCATTTTACCTCTCAATTTTTTTTAAATAATAATGGTGCCCCTGTTGAAGACTTAATAGTTTTGATACATTTACTATTTTGACAAATTTACTGAACTTGTCAATCTCATAACTGAATTTGTTAAAATCCTTTTATTTATATTATGAATGTTTTCATAATGGAATCTCATAATAGGATTGTTAAAACCATTACAATTCTTATCAAAATCATTACTAAACCTGTCAATACCATAACTGAATTTGTTAAAATCCTTTTATTTATATTATGAATGTTTTCATGATGGAATCTCATAACGGGATTGTTAAAACCATTATAATTTTTGTCAAAATCATTACTAAAATTGTCAATTCCATAACTGAATTTGTTAAAATCCTTTTATTTATATTATGAATGTTTTCATAATGGAATCTTATAATGAGATTGTCAAAATCATTACAATTATTGTCAAAATCATTACTAAACTTCTCAATTTCATAACTGAATTTGTTAAAATCCTTTTATGTATTATGAATGTTTTCATAATGGAAAATTATAATGGGATTGTCAAATTCAGTTATGGGATTGACAAGTTCAGTAATGATTTTGACAACAATTGCAATGGTTTTAATAATTCCATTATGAAAATATTCATAATATAAATAAAAAGGATTTTAATAAATTCAGTTATGGGATTGACAAGTTTAGTAATGATTTTGATAAGAATTGTAATGGTTTTGACAACCCCATTATGAGATTCTATTATGAAAATATTCATAATATAAATAAAAGGATTTTAACAAATTCAGTAGTGAGATTGACAAGTTTAGTAATGATTTTGACAAGAATTGTAATGGTTTTGACAATCCCATTATAAGATTCCATTATGAAAACATTCATAACATAAATAAAAGAATTTTAACAAATTCAGTAATGAGATTGACAAGTTTATTAATTATTTTGATAAGAGTTGTAATGGTTTGACATAAGTGTTTTGTGCAAAAATGTTGATGAAAACATGCAAGTCAAGATTCATTAGCAAACGGTTCAGTTAATACCATTACGAATTTTGGTATTTCCATTATTGAATTTGTCAAAGCCATTACTGACTTTGTCAAAAGTACTACGCCTTTAATTATATTATACATATTTAATAATGCATAGATATATATATTAAAGAAGCTTTGGTGGCCCAATGGCCACCATGCTCTTTTGCTAAAGGGATGGGATGGGTTCGATCCCACCCCTTACCATTTCTCAACTAATTTTTGTCAAAAAAAAGCCCCCTTCTCCACCAAAAATGCTCTTGGCGACTGGAGCTCCAGCCGTCGGGGTCCTGGCTGGAAGGGCAGCCGGCTGGCGATGGTGCTCCGGAAAGGGCACTACTATTTTTTTAAAAAAAACATTGAGGGGTAAAATGGTAAATATGTCAAAACTTGAAAAACCCAATTTGGTAATTTATACCTTTAAGTCTTTTTAAAGTGTTAATAGACTTTTTAGGGTTTTACAATTTCAAATGTTATTTAATTGGCATTTTCCCATTAATTTATGTTTATTTATATTTTAAAAATGTTTTTAATTTTTTTATATTACACCTTAACTCTTTCATTTTTATATTAAATTTTTAATTTTTTGTTAATAATGTATAATTTATTTATCTTCTTTTATTATAGGGAAAAAGGCAAAAAAAAAAAAAGAACTTTGAAATTGTAAAATCTAAAATCAAATTTGTTACCAAAAATTGATAAGGGAATAACAAAATTTGATAAACAATTCACCACCCATTTTTGGGAAATACCTGATTTAAAAATTTGAAATTTCAAAGTTTTTTTTTTGTCTTTTTCTGTATTTTTTACCTTAAAAACATTTTTGTTAAATTATTTGGCTACCTTAAAAAAATTTTTGTTAAATTATTTGGTTTTTAAATAGATCTCTATCATTTTAAATTATTTGATGATATTAGTATTAAAATGATTCTGTGATTGTGTGATACTTAATTTAATTTTAAATATGATTATTTTAATATAGGAGTAAAAGTATTTTAACCATAAAATATTTGCTCATTTTCTTTCCTTCCAATTTTCTCCCATTCAACCAAACAGGGAGATTGATAATATTTTCTCTCTATTTTTCTCTTCTTTTTATTTTCTCTCTTCCTATTTTCTTTCACTTTTCGTCTCATCCAAGTAGGGGGCAAGCGAAGTTTTGGTTGGAGGATGCTTGAAGGTACAACTCAGACAATGGTAGCCACGCCAGGTTTATGATATCCTTGACCGGAATAAGGATGAAAATAGACACTTGGCCAAACAGATACGCCGCGTCACAGACTTTTAGGCCCTAGCATGTGATACTGAATTTTGATGGATTGTAATTGAGACTAGGATTGAGATTGAGACTGAGATTGATATTAATGCTTTAATAATAGTTTGATATGAAATAATAGCTGCAATAATCTCACTTTCATGGTACTTCCAATCTCTAAGTGTCTATAGTCCTTCAAATCAAACGATATATTTTGATCAAATCCCTAATCCAATTCCAATCTTTACCCCAAATACCTCGTACCAAACAGCCTAAGTGACTGAGGCTGAGACTTGCTACTTCAGGCACGCCATCATAACGTGCGAAAGAATGCTGCTCCAAAACATTCACTATGCATTTCTAGATTCATAATTTTTTTTTTTAAAAAAAATAGTATGGAGGAAGAAGAAAGGGTTGAAATCCTTTGTTATTTGTGCAGTTAACACCCACAGTTCTTTGTGCATAAAAAAACATTCACATTCTTTATATGCCATCCTGAATTGCCTCCATCCAAACCTTCTAAATTTTCTCCCACGTACCCTATTCTAACTTTAGTTTTAAAACTAACATAATTTTTAAATTTCACCAAGTTAAACCAAATTCCCTCAAATTTTGCAACTTGCATAAATATAATTAAAAATAATACACAAACGTTAAAAACTTTTAGCGAAAATAGAAATTATATTATTTTAGTAAAATATGATAGCCTTTTATAATTTATTATATATATATATATATATATATATAAGAAAGGTTATATATATTTAGAAAATAAAAAAATTAAGCAATTTAAAAAAAATCAAAGAAGGTTTATATAATTTATTTTTATTCCACACAATACGTAAGTTGTATATAAAAATCAATTTAATCTTAATAAAATTTTAAAAATCCAAATAATCTACTAGTCCTTATTATAAGACTCAATTGACTAATTTGGAAAGATATTCTAAAACAGTATTATATTTGTTATATGAAGTTAGATTGCTTCCCATTTAAAGAAATATTTGTGAATAAGGAAAAAAAATTCTGCTGATAAAATTTTCAATATAATCAATAAAATTTATAATAAATAGTCCCTCCGATCCTTAGTATAAGACTTAATTTTGGAGTTGATTTTGGTCTTAAATATAAGAATTATTTTTCATATTTATCAATTTTTTCCCAACATACCCTTATTAATACCCCTCAACTATAATCAAGTAAACTAGAGATTAAAAAAATTAAGGAAGATGATTAGGGTATTTTAGAAAAAAAAAATATGTCATATATATTAACTAATTGAACCAACTTCCTTAATTTAATCAAATTAGATAAATAAGTCTTATATTCAGATGGGGTACAACATAAATGATCATCTAGTTTTTTTTTTGGAATAATGTTTTTTAAAACATCTTAATAAGGTTTTCTTTTTTGTGCGTTTAATATTTTTTGTTTTAGGAAAGAGAGTCCTATTGATATTAATATTGAAATATAAATATTAGGTAAAAAGATTAAAAGATAGAAATGGAAAAAATATTAATATTAATAATTCAATGACATATAGTTTAGTGTTTCTTAAAAAGATTGAAAGTCCGAAGAAATCTAAGAGGCTTTGTTATAGGCAATTTAGTAGGTTTTATAATTTTTATTCTGATATTTAGTCTTTCTAAATAATTACAAATTTTATGATATTGTCTAATAGAGATCATTTACTCTGGTCCTTCTTTGTAATTTTTCCTTATTTGTTTTTATCATCATTCAGGACCTATCATATCATTCACAAGGGACTCCAACTTGCAATCCTTTGTCATTATTCACTTACCTATTAAAAATAGAAAAATTGTCCATAAATATCTCATTATAAATTTATTTGTTAAATGAGACCCCGTGTTCAAACAATCTTTCCGTATGTAAAAGATTTTTCATTATGTTCAAACAATCTTCCCTGTATTTAGTATATCTTCTCTATATGCAAAAGATCTTTCCTCACGTTTAAACAATATTCCCTATGCTTAAAAGATTTTCCCTTAAATAATTTCAGGTCCCATTAGATAAATAAATTTGCAATGAGATTTTTATGGGCAATTCTCCCATAAAACAATCACTATGTATTTCTAGATTCATAATTTATTTTTTTAAAAAAAAATTTAGTATGGAGTAAGAAGAAAGGGATGAAATCCTTTGTACAGTTAACACTCACATTCTTTGTGCATAAAAAAAACACTCATTCTTTTATGCCATCCTGAATTGCCTCTAACTAAACTTCCTAAATTCTCTCCCTATTATAATTCTAGTTTTGAAACTAACATAATTTTTAAAAATTATATGATTTTAGTGAAATGTAATATTCTTTTGTTATAGATATAAAAAATAAAAAAAATCACACAATTTTAAAAAAAAATCAAAGAAGGTTTGCATAATTTATTTTTATTCCACAAGATATGTAAGTTTTATATAAAAATAAATTTAATTTTAATAAAATTTTAAAAATTCAGATAATCTACTACCTCCGCTTCTTATTATAAGACTCAGTTGACTAATTTGGAAGGATACTTTATAGTAGTATTATATTTTATATGAAATTAGATTGCCTCCTTAAAAGAGAAGACATTGGTATTGTGAGAGGCAGCCACCAACCTACCGAATAATAATATCAAAAAATATTTGTGAATAAGAAAAAAATATTGTTAATAAAAGTTTCAATATAATGGATAAAATCTATAATAAATACTCTCTCCGATTCTTAATATAAGACTTAGTTTTAAAATTAATTTTGGTTATAAATATAAGACATATTTCCTATATTTGTTAATTCTTTTCCAATTTACCTCTATTAATTTCCCTCAACTATAATCAAGTAGTAAAAAAAAAAAGATAGGAGAATTAAGGAAGATGATTACATTGATTTTAAAAAAAATATCATATTAACTAATTTAAATAACTTATTTAATCCAATCAAATTAGTTAAATAAGTTTTATATCAAGGAACAAATGGACTACAACATAAACAAATGATCATGTGGTTTCTTTTTTTGGAATAATCCTTTTTCAAACATCTTAAATAGGTTTGTTTTTGTGAGTTTAATTTTTTTGTTTTAGGAAAGAGGGTCCAATTGATATCAATATTGAAATATAAATTAGGCAAAAATATTAATGATATAAATGGAAGAAAATGCTAATATTAATAAGTCAATGACATATAGTTTAGTTTTTCTTAAAAAAGATTGAAAGTAGGAGGAAATCTAGAGGGCTTTGTTATAGGCAATTTAGTATTTTTTTTAAAATTTTTATTTTGATATTTAGTCCTTCTAAATAATCACAACTTCTATGATCCTCTCCAATAATGATCATTTACTCTTGGTCCTTTTTTCTAATTTTCTTTTTTTGTCATAATTCACATGCTGTTGTAGCATTTTGCATTCACATAGTGTTTGTTTGTTTTTTTTTCCACCAAATTTACAGAGTGTTCGAACTTACCATACCACTCTTTAAAAAGTTTTGGCGTCATTTAAACCTGAACACTCTGGCAATCAATAGATCTTATGAAGTACTCGTGTATAATGAAAATTAACGAGCACTGGAGAAGCAATATTGAAATTTTTGGAGGGAAATTTTCATTCATCCCACGGTTAAATATTGCTTCCAAAGGAGGGATGAGATTTGTCCACGTCAGTTACACGAATTCATTTGCCTCCAAATCTCACTGACATGGTTCTACCACGTAGCGCCGCGCACTCCTGC
This sequence comes from Inga leiocalycina, assembly GCA_963242795.1. Lineage (NCBI taxonomy): Eukaryota > Viridiplantae > Streptophyta > Magnoliopsida > Fabales > Fabaceae > Inga > Inga leiocalycina. Next base: position 57,385,824 of record OY725327.1, on the reverse strand, counting down.
CAGCAAAATGAGACACTGGCCGAATCTACACCCAACATTTAATGGAATTTTTAACCAGTAGGAATTAATACTAGTAGTATTAATTTTTGGGAAAACTGTATTTAGGTTTTAGATAAGAGAAAATATAATAAATTGATCCCTTAAAATTTTAAAATTATATTTAAGTCCCGTAGAACTTTTTTACAATAAATTGCAATTATCAAACACCCATAGGCTTGTCAATGTAAGTAGAGCAGGTAATATGGGCCCAACCCATGGGCTCAACCCTCAGGCTCGCTGGTTGGGACAAGGTTAGGATTGGAAAAATCCCAATCAGCAAAAATACGGGCCACAGACGCCTGCACTGTATGGCTCGCAGGTTGACCCGCAATTTTTTTTACATTTAATAATTTTACAAAACTTATAAGTTTTCCACTCCTATCTTGATACCTCTCAATCCAAAGAAAAAAAAAAATCTTAGCTTCTTCCCTTCTTCTTTAAATAAAATTATTTATCTTGATTGCTTGAGAATGAGTTTATGTTTTGTTCATAAATTTTAGCAATTTTGATAACTTTATCTCTTATATTGTAGATTATATTTTTAAATTTTTATAAGAGGAATGATTGATGCTAAAAAGGTAAATTTAATAGCTCATATATATATGTCTCGTATTTTCGACCTTATTTAAAAAATGATTAAAAAAAATGCGGGCCCATGGGCTGGCCTACAACCAGCACACTACGGGTTGGCATTTTGCCAGCCCGCATAAGTGCGAGAGGCATAGACCCACACCGCATGACCCGCAAGTTGGTGCGGGCTAGCCCGCAACCCACGGGTTGGCCTACATTCCCAACTCTAAATGTAAGCGTCTATAGACTTATTATTGGATACCCTTAGACTTGTCAGTAGACGACTATAGACTTGTCAGTGAAATTAAAATTTATTGTAAAAAAATTCCACAGGCTTTGAATATAATTTTAAGATTTAAAGGGTCCTTTTATCATTTTTTTTTATCTGGGACCCAAATGCAATTTTTCCTTAATTTTTTAGCATATTAAAATTTGAACATTAATTAAAATTAATTTTTTTTTTGTCGGGATGGAATTTAAAAGTACTTTATAAAATAAAGAACCCAGAGGGATTGGCTACATAAAACCGAGAAGTATGGTTTATATAAACGACAAGTGGAGAAGGCACAGGGAAAAGCACGCTTTCGCAGAATAAATAATGTGTCAGGTCACCTCACCCACATTGCGCCTCTCACGTGTTTCCTTCTCGTTTATAATAACATTCTGATGTTAAAGACTGAGCATTTTTTGTGTACGAGTTGTTGACGCGCCACACAGAGCCATGGAGATCGACAAGTGGTGGCGCCGGTGGAGTTTGTTGGCTTTGGTGATGATAGTTGGCAACGCCGAAGGTTCCGACGTCACCTACGACGGAAGATCTCTGCTAATCGGTGGCCAGAGGAAAATTCTCTTCTCAGGCTCCATTCATTATCCTCGCAGCACTCCTCAGGTACCGATGTGTTCAATTCGTTCTCCTTCTTCTTCTTGCGTTGTCGTCTTCATTCGTGGCTCGCACTAATCAATGTGCGCCTTCCGATGAGCTTGTGATTTCTGTTATTAGGATTAAGTTCTCTATGGATTCGTTTCATTAGATTCATTCTACTAGTTGGCACGCGTCTTTCCGATTTCTGAATTAATGAATTCAGTAGTTGGCATTAGAACAGGGGAGAGGTATGAAGCATAGAAGCTCATGCCTTGTTAGTTCTATTTGATTTCGTTTCAATGGATTCATTCTACTAGTTTGCACGCGTCTTGCGATTTCTGAATTAATGAATTCAATAGTTGGCATTAGAACAGGGGAGAGGCATGAAGCGGAGGAGCTCATGGCTTTTTAGTTTTTTCAATTTTCATCATTAGTGTCTTTTGGTAGGGGAGGTCGCCTCGAAGCAATCGCTCACTCCATCCTTGTGTTGGGTTCTGATTTCGTTTCATAAAAGATTCACTCTCTAATGTGGTAGGGTCTATACTAATTATTAAAGCATATTTTATAAAACTTCTATTTATGCGTGACCTTCTCTGATATGAATTCGAGGTGTATGCGTAATTTGACCTGATTATAAAACCAGAATTTTGCTCCAAGTTGGATTGGACTTTCTGGGAAAATATAGTTAATTATTGGGGAACACAAACTTCAAATTGAATTAACACAACTCACGGAGCTGTTGACTGGCTAGAACAATGCAATTCTATCTTGAATCATTTACAGCTGTATTATATATTTTACTATTGCATCACGGGTAGTACTTGAAAAGTCTCGGCTCCAACCATTTTGCACTCATTATTGCGAATGCTTATGAAGAGAAAAAAACAAAGGATTGTTTGGGATGGGCGAATTAATGTTTGTCTCGAGTGACCTTTAAGGGTTACATGTGAATTGTTGCTTAGAGTGAAAAAGTACAAAAAAAACCAGTGGGAAGAAAGCAAAAGAGTACCGGACGATATAAAGTTCATAACCGTAAAGCTTAAATTTGATGCAGATGTGGTCATCATTGATAGCGAAGGCCAAAGAAGGAGGAATAGACGTGATTCAGACCTATGTGTTTTGGAATGTCCACGAGCCACAACCTGGCCAGGTTAGTGCTCTCTCTATCTCTCAATCTCGACGGTAAAATTAAGATGGCACGTCTGTTTCTGCAACTAAAAATACATGGCACAGTATGATTTCAGCGGAAGATATGATTTGGTGAGGTTCATTAAGGAAGTCCAAGCACAAGGTCTCTACGTTACGCTTAGGATTGGACCCTTCATTGAGAGTGAATGGACTTATGGGTACTTTCCATTTCCTTTTCTCCCTCCTTTATATAAATGAAGTTCAATCAAGTTGGATGGCCAAACCAAACAAACAAATAAAAAAAGAAAGAAAGAAAGAGTTCAATTACTAGCCTTTAACTCTAATACTACGAACTCCTCCCTCCTTCTTATTATGAGAATTACATACACAAAGACTAGAATAAATGTTATTGTTTTCCAAAAACTTTTAACTAAAATATAATATAATTTATTCGAGCATATATATTTTGAATTTATATTTGAACATTATTTATTTTATATTAATAATCATACAGAAAATTTGTCTAAATTCGAAAATTGACTTTTTGTATTGGCTATATCTAATGTTCAATGATTTAGATGAGTGGTCAATAGTATGATATTTTTGAGAAAAAATGCAACTCAAAATTTTGTTGTAGAGAAATCAGTGCTGCTCTTTTTGTTTTTTAATTTTAAAGGAGATGAGTGTAATTTTAAGAATAGACAAGACAAATCAGTATTCAAATATGTTTTAAAGGAATGGAGCATAATTTAATTTTTAATTTTTATGACTCTCATTATTTTAAATTTTATCAATGTAATTTATATTAAAATTTGTTCTTCATTAAACTATGAAACTCATCTATTAATATATTATTCCAATATTTTAGAGATACATAATTCATTTTTTTGGTGAAATGTATAATTCTAACTAAATCATAAAAATCATTTGACAAAATTTGCATTACTTACTATATATATAATTATGTATTTTGTAAAATAAATTTCATACTCTTATATTTTAATTAAAATGAATCATATATTATGATGACACATATATTTATCACAAGAACATTTTCTTAAAACAAGTAAAATTAAAAAAAAAAAAGTTACTAAAACCTTGTAAATATCCTAAATAAAGTGATAAAGAGCAAAACAACGGGTAAACATTAACTTAATGTTATCAAACCGAACAATACAACTTTTTATATTTACTTTAGTAAGTAAATGGAATTTCACCTTTCTTTTTCATTATGGCAAATAATAGTAGTAAAATTGCAGAGGTTTCCCCTTTTGGTTACATGATGTCCCAGGCATTGTCTTCCGAACGGACAATGAGCCATTCAAGGTACACATGCGCGATCACTTATTTCACAATCTCTTTTCATGTAAATTTGTTTTGAATTTCACGCTTTAATTTTGGGAAGTAATTTATGCATTTCTTTGTGTATCCAAATGTCTAGTTTTTCATGCAAAATTTCACGACAAAAATAGTGGACATGATGAAATCAGAGGGTTTATATGCCCCGCAAGGAGGCCCAATCATATTGTCGCAGGTGCCAATACGAACTAAAAATGAGTGCCATTTACATGTTTATTTCTGAATATAGTCCATAAACTGAGTTGCTGAAAACAATTATAAAAATTCAGATTGAGAATGAATATCAAAACATCCAAAAGCCGTTTGGTAAAGATGCATCACGATATGTTCGATGGGCTGCAGAAATGGCAGTGGGCCTCCAAACTGGTGTCCCATGGGTAATGTGCAAGCAAACAGATGCTCCTGATCCTGTGGTAAGCCCAATTCATCTAAACCAAAAGATTTTCACACGTCAATGAATTATTTTCAATAATTTATTGACATTTAATAAGAAAAAGAAAAATCCAATATTTATGCAGATTAATACATGCAACGGAATGAGATGTGGAGAAACTTTTACAGGGCCGAACTCACCCAATAAACCCTCGTTGTGGACAGAGAACTGGACATCTTTGTACGTTTCATCATATTTTCATATTCATTTCCCACCTTCAGCTAATTTAAACTATAAAATGACATGTTATGAAATGATTCATGTCATTATTTCTCAAAAGAGATGAGAAAAACAAGAGAAATATTGAAATGGGCCAATAATGATCGCTTTGCCCTTGATTCTATTATATAACACATGAATGGAACATAATGATTCTGCCTTAAAAGAATATTCTGTGATATATTACATATATTATAATATAAGCTATATATTTGTTATAGGGGCCACCACAATCATTCTTATCCTTATGTATGCTACATATTCTCTGATCGTTATTATTTAATAAAAAGACATTAGACTTTTTTGTTTTTCCTCATTTGTTCTGTGTTATATCTATTTATTTTTGTTCCCTCTTGAAGCTATCAAGTATATGGTGGATTGCCATACATAAGGTCTGCAGAAGACATTGCATTCCATGTCACTCTTTTCATTGCAAGAAATGGAAGCTATGTCAACTACTATATGGTACTTATACTCCCCATTTTAAACAATCATTCACTTTAATAAAGTCCTCTCAGTCTGACAGTTCATTTCTTTGAACCGATAGTATCATGGTGGAACTAACTTGGGCAGAACGAGCTCTGCTTATGTTATAACAGGCTATTATGATCAAGCCCCCCTGGATGAATACGGTATGCAATTAACATCTTATGGTATCTTCTCCGAGAAATTCTTAGATACATTATTTAGTGCACAATTATTGGCCAGTGGTGTAATATGAGCAAATTGAATCCACCAAACTAGATGTGCTAATGAATTCCTACTCAGTGAGTTTTGATTGGTGCTTGTATAGTCGGCTTGAACGTTATAAATACCTGGGATTTCTCTTCTTACCTTACATTAATTATTTGGTCGGAAGAATATAACAGTTTGCCTTTCTTTTCTTGTTATCCTTTCTTGGTTTGTTTCCCCCCGTTTTTAGGTCTGCTAAGGCAACCCAAATGGGGACATCTTAAGGATTTGCATGCTGCTATCAAGTCTTGTTCTTCAACTTTATTGCAGGGAGTGCCAAAAAATTTCTCGTTAGGACAATTACAAGAGGTGAACTCTCATTTCCTTTCCCAAACAGAGCATGCTAACAAATTTTCACCCATTAAATTAGACATCCCGATATTCAAGTTTTTTTCCTACTTAAATTTAGGGTTATGTTTTCGAAGAAGAGAAAGAAGGATGTGCCGCATTCCTAATAAACAACGATGTAGTGAATAATGTTACCGTCCAATTCCGCAATGGATCATACGAATTGCTCCCGAAGTCCATAAGCATCTTACCAGATTGTGAAAATGTGACTTTCAGTACTGCAAATGTAAGTAACAAATTTGTTTAGATCAAAGGGTGTTATTAGTTAATCACGTTTAAAAGATTTTATTTTCAAACAGTTCATGTATTTTTTTTTATTAAATTGATTAGTATTCCATGTTCTCGTATATAGGTAAATACAGCGAGCAACAAAAGAATCGTGACTCCTGCACAGAATTTCAGCTCAGCCGATACGTGGGAGCAATTACAAGAAGGAGTCCCGAACTTTGACGACACTTCAGTAAAAGCAAACTCACTACTTGAGCATATGAATACAACCAAAGATAAATCTGATTATCTTTGGTATACTCTTAGGTACCTGGCTTCTCTTCTAACACACATGGTGATAATTTTATTCATTACACTATCTATAACATGTCGTAATATGGATGATATACTAATCATTTTCATGAACAGGTTTGAAAATAACTTATCTTGCAATGAACCAACACTTAATATTCAATCCGCTGCACACGTTGCCCACGTTTTTGTGAACGACGCTTATGTAGGTAAATATAAACAAACATCGATCTTTCAAGCCAGTAGATGTGAACAGCTAACGAGAAATCTTGGTTCAAATCTCTTGTATGTAATGCATTGCAGAAGCATTTTTAATATATCGCCATACAGAGTTGTCAAGTTAAGTTTTCTTAAGGATTGAAGCTTGTTATTGTCCACTCTAACTCTGCTACTAGGAGGGGCACATGGAAATCATGATGTAAAGTCATTTAACTTAGAACTCCCGGTGACACTAAACGAAGGGCCAAACAACATTTCCATACTCAGTGCTATGGTTGGATTACCGGTAAAGCCTTTTACAAGGGAAATAATTTATATGAAGTAATTGTTCTTGCTTTCCCCTTCATAACCACAACATTTGCAGTCTCAGAAGCAAGTTTTAGATTGATGGATTAATGTTTTGTGTGAAAAGGATTCAGGGGCATTTCTTGAAAGCAGATTTGCAGGCTTGATCAGCGTTCAGATTCAGTGCAGCGAAAAAGAGTTTTATGATCTTACCAATTCTACATGGGGATACCAGGTTTTGTCTTCTTTCACAATTCTATTTTACAACTTTGTTTTAAGCTATACTATACAGTGCAGTATAATTTCCTATTCTGACGTAGGTAGGATTAGCGGGAGAGCAACTACAAGTCTACAAAGAACAAAATAACGGTGATGAAGTACAATGGAATCCACTTGGAGATGTCAATAATCAAAAGCTCACTTGGTACAAGGTATATAATATATTATGTCTGCATGAAGTTGTTATCAAAATTGGCACCATTTTGTAAAACTGCGATAAAATGAGTAAGATGGGTTTATCAAGATAGAAAATTAAATAAAATGGAAAAATAATTTCAGTAAATTTAAAATAAAATTTGCTTAATGTTCCCATGAAGCGGGGTTCTTTTGACCTTGTGTGTGCCAAAGGCTTGTTTTGTATGAGGGGAGGGGAAGGGAGGAAAAGTGAGAGAAGGGAAAATTTTTTTGAGTTGAATTTTAAAAAATAGAAAAGTGGTGTTAAAATTTTTTAATTAAATTTTTCAAATCTTTTATCGTACATGCTTTCTTCATTAAAATTTTGTAACTCCACTTCTCTAATTTTTTGAACTTAACTCAGAAAATTTTCTCCCTCCTCCCCTTGAAATCCTTATACCAAACAGAGCCAATGAAATAAGGAGAGAGGGAGAGACCTACGGACTTGGGAGAGGCAGTGTGAAGACTGAAGAGGGAGAGACAGATATTTAGGCTCTTTTCCACTTTTTCGGGCCAATGGGCTTTCAGCCTGGTTGAATATGGAAAGTGTGAGATAGTGGAGTAGACATGAAGGTTGGAACTTGGACCGGAAGCTGTTTTCGTATTTTTTTCCTGATGGATTAAAAACATTTACCAATCATAAGAAAATTATTTATCTATTGGAAGTTTAAAATTTTCATCTTACATTTTTTGAATAAATTAAAAAATTAATATTTAAATTTAACATGCAGCAGCGGCAACAATAATGTAGGAAAGATATAACGCCACATAAAGTTCACATGACATATGGAAGCCTACTTTTATTAGCCTTTTCGACTAAGGAAATTCTATGCAAAATAATAAAATTTCGGAGCAGTAAATTTGTTTTATTATTGATACATCTATCGGCAGACTACATTTGAGGCACCAGAGGGAGATGATCCGGTGGCCTGGGACCTTAGCTCCATGGGAAAAGGTGAAGCTTGGGTAAATGGCGAAAGTATCGGTCGTTATTGGATCTTGTTCCATGACGCCAATGGCAACCCTTCTCAAGCACTGTGAGTTACTACTGCCTTCTCTGTCTCTCTTTCATTTTATATTATTATTTGCTTGTTTGGAATAGCAATTGTAACTTTCAAACGTAACTTTTCAATTATAATTTACGGTATGCGAAGTAAATATATGAGAGGAGTTTTGTTTTAATTTATATAAATAAACATTTTTAAAGATTCCAAAGGTGATCTCAAACAAGCATATATATCCACATTTATACTTGGGATTCATAGATGTCTCTGGACTCTGGCCTTTGAGGAACACTAGGTCCAGCATTTAATGCTGTAATTAATTATGAACATTGTCATGATGTCTGTTACGATATTTGATACAGGCATCATGTGCCTCGCTCCTTTCTGAAAACTTCCGGGAACGTTCTGGTTGTGATGGAGGAAGCCGGTGGGAATCCTCTTGGTGTCTCCTTGAACACTGTTTCTGTCACCACTTCACATGAAAATTTAGCCAAATTATCTCTCCCTTCTGCTACTTAGCTAATTAATTAATGATAGGAAAAGTTACAGCAAAACACATCCTCACACTCACAGGGGGGCACACAGAATCTTTTGGGAGGGGCAACATGTAATTGGGCACACACATACACATGCATTGTTTATTACTATTAACTCATTCCAAATAAAATTACTATTCTCAAAGCAGATCCCATGGATTCTTCCGTTCCATCGCATCCATCCACCACTATTATATTTATTCTTCGATTCGTGCATTACACTCTGCACACATTTCCAAGATAATTCTTCTGTTTCAAACGGTTACTCCTCCTACTGTTGTTTCCAGGAGATCAAAAAACTTTCTCAATTGTTTTTCCTGACTTTTTTTGGCAATTGTGTTATATAAAAGGGTTAAAGGGTAAAAATACTACTGAAGTTTTCATACATAAGCATTGGGTGTTTCTCAAACGGTTACTCCGCCTAAAAATCCCTTAAACGGGCTGCCATTTTGGCAGCCCGTTTAAATGTGGGCTAAACGGGCTCAGCCCATTTAGCCCGCGGGCGGGAGGGCTGGCCCGCTTTTTTTTTTTTAAATTATTTTTTTAATAGTTTTTTGGTTTTTTTTTTATTTTTTTAAATAAAATAAATTCAAATGCTCTTATTATTACCTTTCATTTGATGCCATGTTTAATTAATTTCTCATATTTTTTATTTGATATTTTTATTTTTATATTATTTTTATTTATTCTATTATTATTAAATTTAAAAGAGATGTGTTTATATGTTTTTGTTATGTGAGTAGATGAAAAAAAAGGAAAGTAAGAATAAAATTGACTTCATAACACAAATGTATAAAAAAAAAAGAAGTGTGATATAAGCAGGTGAAAGAGAAAAAGAGTAAATATTTTTTTTTAAAAACGAAATTTAAAAAAAAAAGAATGGCGGGCTGGCGGGCCAGCCCGCCAGCAAGTCTAAACGGGCTCGGGCTGGCTTTTGCCAGCCCGCGAAGGGGGCGGGCTGGCCTGCAACCCGCGGGCCAGCCCGCATTCCCAGTGATTATTGAGGCGGCATGTAAGAAGGACCGTGTGAATTAATTAATCAATTTTAATGATTAAAATTAACTTTTTAACTGTGCGGGCAACATTATCCCATTTTTTAAACATTTAGGCTAATATTACCTCCTCAAAAACTTCCAAACATCTAATCCTCAAATGTGAAAACTTTCTTGGGCATTTTGACCCTGCATGAAATTTTGATGTCAATATTAACATTAAGTTGATTGGAACGAAGAGATGAAAAAAGCTCAAGGTTTATACCTTTGTTTAGAATAACGATTGATGAAATCTTTAAAAACAGTTTTTCAATCATGATTTACGATATATAAGGTAAGTATGTGAGAAGAATTTTATCTCGATTTATATGAATAAGTATTTTTAAACACCTTAAACGTGACCCCAAACAAAACATATATATATATATATATATATATCGCTATAATAATCAAGAGGGAACAGTAGAACAGAATATGGGCATTAAAGAAGAACGTGGGATCACGTGAGGAGGGGAAATGGTGGTCAGGTTGTTAAACAACAGAGATACGTCGGTTGCGACATGCAATGCAAGAGATAATAATGAAATAATTAAGGGTTAAGGTGCAAAAATACCTATGAATTTTTTTCAAAAGTGCATCCAACACCATAAACTTTTTTTAGGTGCAAAAATACCCATGAACTTCTCAAAATGGGGCAAAAATGTCAAATCGTTAATTGGTACAAACGTCCATTTTGTGGGACCCACAATTTTATTTTTTAAGGTGCAAAAATACCCATAAACTTTTCTAAAAAGTGCACCCAACACCATAAAATTTTTTCTGGGTGCAAAAATACCCATGAACTTTTCAAAAGTTTATGGTGTTGGGTGCACTCTTTAGAAAAGTTCATGGGTATTTTTGCACCTCAAAAAATAATATTGTGGGTCCCACAAAACGGACGTTTGTACCAATTAACGGTTTGACATTTTTGCCCCATTTTGAGAAGTTCATGAGTATTTTTGCATATAAAAAAAGTTTATGGTGTTGGATGCACTTTTGAGAAAAGTTCATGGGTATTTTTGTACCTTAACCCAATAATTAATGTAGTACTACTCCTATATCAATTGAAAAATATAAGTTGTATCATACATAGAGATATTTCTTGAATAAATAACTACATAATAATCGATATTTAATTCTCATGAATAAACAAATAAATAAGGAAAAGTTGTATTCCATTTTATGGTTACAAAAGGCAAAAGGGGAACATGGGATATGATAAATCAACGAATGAAGTCACGTTTACGGGCTTGTTTGTTTTCACGGCAGCTTAAAAAATAAGCCCGAATTACGCAAGCCGAGAAAAAACTCCTCTCATATACTTACCTCGTATACCGTGAATCACGAATTATAAGCACATTTTGAACAAAAATAAACCATTCCAAACGAACACGTAGTCTTGTATGGGACCACACCACAGTCACACAATGTGGGTTGCTTGACACAAAAGCCATAACCCCACACAGAAACGCGCTGACACTTGGATCATCGCTGTATTTGTCTTCTACTTCACTCGCTGTCGGTTTATCATCTTCTTCTTCCCTTGGCGGAAATAAAGCAAGCTTCCGTGATTCATTAAATTAAGAAAAAAAAATGTGAGAGAACAATAATCTTTTATTTAAAGGCAGATCCGAGATTTTGAGCAGAAAATGATAAAATAGAGAGAGAGAGAAAAAAAAAAGAGAGGATCCCAACCTCCTACATGCCCACTGCTAAGTGCTTATTTGGGAAGTAAAAAAAATGTGCTTTTTTAAATATTTTTTATTAACTCAATATAAAACTCATCTTATATATTTATTTTGAATGTCATAAACGCACTCCTAAAACAAACATGCACTAAGTTAAATCCTCACTGACCAATATACAATTTCTTTGTTTCTTAGGCATACATATTTTTTCTATTGAAGGCGAATTAAGTTGACACTATTAGAGACTAAATATGAACATATCTTTTAGTGTACATTCAAGTGCATATTCAGATTATCAGTAGAAGCTGTTTTTCTAACGTGATTTATGATATATGAAATAAGTTTGTGAGAAGAGTTTTATCTCAACTTACATAAATATAATTTTTCAACACTAACTCAAACATGTTCTAAATATGATTTGTCATAATGTTGTGCGAGACTAATCTAGACGCAGCTGCTATTGGTCCTAGATCTGATTTCTTAACGAGGAAGATCATACTATGATCTAAGAAAGATCAATCCAAACCTTGGGACTTAAACAATTTTTTTTTGTGGGGCCATCATATCATACTGGGGTTTTGGGCTCTTTGTGAGGGCCCTACCACATTCAAGATGATATTTAACTCCCAAACTATTAATTTAATTAATTACAATTAGATTTATAAACTCAATTAAAAATAAAATTCAAATAATCAAATTAGATATTTACATTTTAGATATAACAGTCATTTTGAAATTGAGATTTTCATTTACAAATGTTTGAATCGATATTATTTATAAAATACTTTTTTAAGAAAAAAATTATCAGGACTTAACGCCCATTACATCATAATGCATGTTTGGGAACACTTATTTTTTTGAATATAAGTGTTTATTACATAAGCCGAGATAAAACTCTTCTCACATACTTATCTCGTACACCGTAAATTATGATTTATAAGCACTTATCACCCAAAAAAAAACTATTCCAAACTATCCCAAATAGTCAACACTTACAAGTTATTGCAACAATACACTTCGGCCGAAAAAGGTCACAACAATAAAGTTAAACCCAAGCCGAAAGCAATATCAAAGGTCTCAACACTCCACTTACCCCAAAAACACCATAAAAAGATCAAAAAGCAATACCCCAAATTACACCGCAATAAAATAATACTCCCTCCGATCTTAAATATAAGATAAAATATGTAGTGTAAATTGTACTACAAATTTTATCCTATATTTAGGATTGAAGGTAATACTATACATTAAAATGCCATTATAAGTTTATAACATAAGATATTTTGCCACAGTATTCCCATGTTCAAATGCTACTTAACTATTACTCTTTTGAAAGTGGTTCCAAAGTGTGAATAATTATTTCTTTTTACAGAATATCCAAATAGCTTTAAAAATCATTTACTAGTCAAAAATAGTTGGTAATGGGCTTCAATCCGCACCAGTATTAGGTATACCTGTGATGAGCCTCGGCAAATATGTGTTGACTGCTGAGCTTTGACGATAGTGATGTCATTTATCATCTTCGTCCTCATAAGAAAGTCCTAATGTTCGAAACAAGATTAAAGAAATTTAAATTATTTTATTTTTTATCATCACATTTTGTTTTACTTTAAAGAAACTTTAATTTTTTTTGCTTACATAAATAGTTTATTAATTTATTATTATCCATTTAAATCCGCATTCCCTGTCAGGTATATTAATTTTTAGAAAAATGGGTGGAAAATACGTGCTTAAAAATTTTACTAGTTAAAAATACAAAATAAAGAATTGGTACTATGTAAATTTTGTGCCTGACAAAGTATGGGTATTATTTCTCATCAATAAAATTTTCAAACAAGATTTTTTCATCCATTTTTCCCAATTTTTTTTATTTTTATATTTTAAAATTAATTAATCACTATTAATGTTATATTTCTTTAACGACTTCTCTATGTTTATATGGGGGTTAAAATGAACTTCATTATACTGCTCAAAATGTTACTCCCTCTGGTCCTAATTATAGGACAACATTTGAGAGTTGAACTTGATCCTAATTATAAAACAAAGTTCTAATTTTTATCAATTTCTTCTCAAAATACCCTTTATTGATACTTTCTCAATAATAATTAAACACAATAACAATTTAATAAGAGTAGATTGGAAGTTGTTGAGGGAGATTGACGATACCAGATTGTGTGAGAGCTTGGAGAAGTCGTATATGAGGTAGGAGAGGTACAAGAAAAAACAGAGAATTAACATAATTGAATGCCATTTTAAATTTTAAATAAAGATATTTTAGGAAAATAAATATGATTAACTAATTTAACCACTATCATTAATTTCTTCAAAATTAGGTAAATATGTCCTATAATTAGGACGGGAGGAGGGAGTATGATTTTACACTTTCATGTTATTTTATATATGTACTATTGATTGATGTCGGAGGATATAGATATTTTCGGACATTTACCATTCTATAAATAGTGATGAACATAAATATTGTAAGTAGATCAGTCAGAATAATTACTTAATTATGATTTTGGATAAACAATAATAAATTATTTATTTACCCGTTGGCCACATTAGGTATGCATTGAAACGTGTTCCTAATTTCCTTACTGGCAAATCTTATCTCCAAAAACAACTAAATGGTCAAATTTAATTGTCGGTGATGTTATTTACACAAACATGCGTAGCATACTAAAAATAAACGGCATATTTGTAAATACCACTACTTTTTATAAATTCAATAAATATGTTTATTAATTTACTTTTATTAGTTAGAAAAGCGGAATATATATCTTTCTTTCATTTAAAATATTTAAACTTACTTCATTAGTATTGCACAGTTAGTATTTAACTTTACTTTATCAGTATTCTCCATTAGTACCATTAACTGTAATAAATTTTAAGAATTAAAAGTGTACTGTATAAACTTAAGGGACTAAAAATAAACCTTATGTAAATTTAAAGGATAAAAAGTATACTTTAACTAAATAAATTAATATCGTTAATTTTTTAAATGAAACTAACAACGTAATTGGCAGCCTCATGATATTGCATACTGATAATAACTTAATTTAATTAATAATGCATAACTTTAAACACTACTTAATTTTTTTAATTAATAATAACTTTAATAAAAAATATAACTACACAATACTACTCAATTCCTTCTTATAAGAAACAAAATGGTTGAGCAATGAGCATGCCACCTTACCTTTTTTGACAATAGACATTAAGAAGTTGCCTTAAACTTTTTTTTCCTCGTTTTACTCCCATTTAATTAATCAGATTATATCATTATATTTGCTTTTCACACATTTTATTCGATAAGGGTATTTTTATTAAAAATATATATTTTTTAATATTTATTGTCTCCAACTAATTTTAAATAGCATTTCAAATTACGGTTAATTGTTTCTCATGAAAATAAACAGAAGGGGTAACTATTAACTAATGACAGGAAACTGCTCGTTAAAAAAACTGTAAAAATAGGGATAAAATAAATTATAAGCAGTGCCGCTCTGTTTCTCACTCTGATATCGTTCTCCTTCATAAGAGCTCACTTCAGACTGAGCGATAGGCCAGAGCTTTACTAAAGCTCAAAGCTGTATTGAAAGCAAAATGAAGCTACCCTTCCTACCCATTGCGCCATTAGTTTTATTATTCCTTCTATCTTGTTCCTTTTCATTGGCTTTTGCTGGCAATGTAACATACGATCATCGCTCTCTTATCATCAATGGCCAGCGAAAACTCCTTATCTCTGCTTCCATTCACTATCCTCGAAGCGTTCCTGCGGTGAGACTACTTTTACACCAACTTCTAACTTGCTTGAACTTCACTTTTGATTTCTTATAAAAGAAAGAGAAGAGGTTTTCTAGTTTCTATTTTAATCTGTACCCACCAGTAAGCTGGAGTAAGCATTGTGGGGCTTTATGAATCTACGAATTTTACTTTCCATAAATGTCTCTCATCACCATTCTGAGTCTTTATGTAATGGGGCTATTTGATTTCTTGAAGCTACCTGTTTGGATAAATTCTAATCTAATGTATTTGCTTTCAGATTGTCATTGATTGGTAAGTGTGAGTCGTGCATTTTGTATTTTGATAGCTAAAAGTTAATATCTTTGAATTATGTGCTGTGTGGTAGATGTGGCCGGGGCTGGTTCAAACAGCGAAGGAAGGAGGAGTAGATGTAATCGAAACCTATGTTTTCTGGAATGGACATGAACTTTCTCCAGGAAATGTGAGTTGGAAAAAGTTATTTAGATGTAGTAGTTTTAAGATACATACACTTAGAGCATATCAAGTTATGGTGTCAGATATGATTTTTTTAAACCTCAATTTCCACTGAATATTTGTCATCTGGCAGTATTACTTTGGTGGTCGATTCGATCTGGTGAAGTTTGTAAACATTGTCCAGCAGGCTGGGATGTTCCTCATTCTTCGGATAGGTCCATTTGTTGCTGCAGAATGGAATTACGGGTATGCAATTATTATGCATGCTACAAGTTTTGTTACAGGACACCAGCTAATTTGGGTTCAACACTTAACATTGGCTATTATTGTATATATTAAGTGAAAATTAGTTGTTATTAAGGACTATTTCAAACTCAGCCATGGCTTAGAGTATTGCTGTATGTGACAGAGGGGTACCAGTATGGTTGCATTATGTTCCGGGCACTGTATTCCGGACTAACAGTACATCTTTTATGGTATGTATGGGGGATTGTTTGATTTCAATTCATATTAAGGTTCATATATCTATTTCATAAATTTGATTGAAGTATAATAACTATCATCACTCTGACTTAGTTTCGTTGTCCTTTGTGTTCAGTATTATATGCAGAAATTTACAACATATATTGTGGACCTTATGAAACAAGAGAAGCTTTTTGCCTCACAAGGTGGCCCTATTATCTTAGCCCAGGTAAGTATAATCTCAAGGATTTGGATTTATTCTCAGAGGTTCTTCCCCTTTATCCAGTAGTGGCCACTAAAAGTTGCAGTAGTTTTCAGTTCTTTTTCTTCATTGTGCTTCTCTACTAGTCCTCTGGACATATTTGATGACAACATCTAATATTGCAGATAGAAAATGAATATGGATACTATGAAAACTTTTATGGAGAGGGAGGAAAGAAATATGCCCAGTGGGCTGCTAACATGGCTGTTTCTCAAAACACCGGTGTCCCTTGGATAATGTGCCAGCAATATGATGCTCCAGATCCTGTGGTGAGGTTATATTTTTGTAGAACTGTTGTTACATTGAAAGTTCTAAAAATGTTTTCTGGTTCAAGTTGCATCAGTATGCTTTTTAAACTCTTTTCATCTTTAAATCAACATTCTTAGCTAGCCCTTTTTTTCGTGTAAATACTATTATACTACCTCCAGTCCTTAATATAAGAGTAAGCTGACTAATTTGGAGAGATTAAGGAAACAAATAAGTTACTTAATTATAGCATATGTTACATAATCTCTCTGAAATACTTATGGGTATCATTAGATTATATATCAGTTTATAAGTCAAACAAATTAGTTTGGAGAAAAATGATAAATATAAATACTTTAAAGTAATTTATTTAGTTTTCTTAATCTCCCCAAATTAGTCAACTGGGTCTTATATTAAGGACATAAGTAGTATAAATTAGCTTCTCTCTCCCCCTTGCCTCTCCATCCCTCAGCTGATATATTTATGCACTAAGTGGCATTTAGATAGACCACTGCACATATGAAAAAACGAATCATAGCCTGACTATTGATGATTCCTCGGCAGATTGATACTTGCAACTCATTCTACTGTGACTCTTTTACACCCACTTCTCCAAAGAGGCCCAAAATTTGGACTGAGAATTGGCCAGGGTGGTATGTTGGAATTCATCTTATCTGCCTCTAGTATATTATTCTTATTTGGATAATCTGGAAGATCATTTTGTTGTTTGAATACCTGCAAGTTTTGAAAATTTAGCCTTTTCGGTTACTTTAGAGCCCTATTTATAAGGGTAGTCCCCCCCTCCTTTCAATCAAATTTAAGCATTAAAAGTAAGCAAAAAGCTAATTGTTGGTTTTGATTTAGTAAAAGGGGAAAAAGGTACTGAAATTTCTACTACTTTTAGGTTTAAAACCTTTGGGGCCAGAGATCCTCACAGGCCTGCTGAAGATGTTGCTTTTGCTGTTGCTCGCTTCTTCCAGAAGGGTGGAAGTGTACAGAATTATTACATGGTACAGATGATGGCTCTTTTTTTCGTTTTTAAAAAATTCTTTTACTATTATTATGATTCTAGGTAGTAGAAGAAGACATTTCATTGCTGAACCAGAAAAGTTTCATAATAAACTTGGAACTTGTTGATATTTCCTTCAGATTCTACCATTGTTTTAAGTTGACCTCTTTTCTCATCTTTGTGGGTTAGTATCATGGGGGAACAAATTTTGGGCGAACAGCAGGTGGTCCATTCATTACTACAAGTTATGACTATGATGCCCCAATAGACGAGTATGGTAAGTTTTCACAAGTTTCTGTGTGTGTGTGTGTAAGAAAAATAAATGTTCTCGTCAATGCTGAAATTTATAATAATGAGTGAATTCATCAAATAATTATAGGGTTACCTAGACTTCCAAAATGGGGACACCTAAAGGAACTTCACCAAGCTATCAAGCTATGTGAAGGTTTATTGCTTAATGGAGAAACAAAAAACATCTCCCTTGGTCCTTCCCTGGAGGTAACTTTCATGCTTTCTAACCTTTGTTTTTCTTGTCTACTAAAATGGATTATCGTTTTGTTTAGCCGTGAACCATCATAGCCAAATCATTTTTTATTGCAATTTGTTTTCAAGCATCTTACATGAATTTGGATTTATGCTTTCTTTATCTTTGACGCTCTTCACCTGCTGTCAAAATTCTAGGATACTTTACATTTGTGATGTTTTGATTCATATTTTTAGTTTAATCATGTCATTTCACGTGTTTATTATTTTTTGGGTCAATACAATTTTTGGTCCCCCAAATTCGCCCTCATTTTTGTTTTGGTTCCTCAAGGGACAAAATGGTCTGGATTTTTATTAAGTTATAGGACCAGTGTTTTAAATAGAATGAAACTTGAGGGACCAAAACTATAATGAGGACAAACTTGAGGGACCAAAGATTTATTAACCCTTATTTTTTTATAAGCTCTGTTCATAGTCTGTGCTATCTAGTATCTATTTGCGTTTCAATGTACCATGTGATCTGCTTGTTTGTTAGTTGGAAGACCTTGTTCTGACCATGCTGCATTACAGGCAAATGTTTATACTGATTCATCAGGAGCATGTGCTGCTTTTATTGCTAATATTGATGATAAAACTGACAAGACAGTTGAATTTCGGAATGCATCATATCACCTACCAGCATGGTCTGTGAGCATTCTGCCTGATTGCAAGAATGTAGTTTTTAACACTGCAAAGGTAATTCATAGATTCCTTCAAAGCAATGAAATATTTTACATATGCTAATATTTGAAGCCAAAATTATATTAGCCACTTAATTTCCCCTCTAAGAAGTTTAGCTTTTGCTGTATGTGAATGTCAACCTTCTGTAACTGAAACTGACATCTGCAGCGGAGCCAATGCAGGAATGGTTTTATTATGGAAAATGTTTCATACAGTTAAATTGATTGACCGAGGTCTCCTTGAACTAAATATCTCAATTTACCTTTTTTTTAAGTTCTTGTTGTTATAACTAATGTACTGTTAAAGTACTGATGTAAAGGTCAATATAATTACAAATCTTGTTGATATTTTGCGTAGTTCTTTCTTCTGTTCCCTTCGCTTAGACATGTGATATTCAACAGGTTAACTCCCATACACACATTGTTGAAATGGTTCCAGAGAAATTACAACAGTCACATGGAAGTGTAAAGACATTAAAGTGGGAAATATTTAAAGAGAATGCAGGGATATGGGGGAAAGCAGATTTAGTAAAGAATGGCTTTGTTGATCACATTAATACCACTAAAGATACCACAGACTATCTTTGGCATACAACAAGGTTTGTTCCAATATAAAAAGTTGTCTAGGAGCATATGATCAGTTGAAATGGACCTTTTACTGCTTCAGTATATTATTCTCACCTCACCTCTTGTAGCATCTAGAAATACTAAAGCATGAAACACGTGCATAGTTTACTGTTCTTGACACGAGAAGTAGAATCATTTGCATATATTTTCTTTTCTTTGATTAGCAGTTGCTAAGATAACTTAACATTGTCTGCTATAACAATGAAGCAGTAATGTAGTCGATGAACATCATAACTGAAGTGTTTACTGTAGTATAGGTCACTGGATTCTTATATATTGTATGATTTGAATTTAATGCATATCAAAGGACCTCCTTGGGTTGCCATGCTTTAAGTCTAGGGCATTTGCTATAGCCTATCAAGTAGCTTCCTAGTAGTTTTGCAAAGCCCATAAATCATTATAAGCTCCTTTAGTGCATGTTTGTTTTAGCTTTTTAAAAGTGCTTTTACGGCATTTGAGGTAAGTATGTGAGAGGAGTTATATTTCGGCTTGTAGAAAAGGGCTTTTGAAATCATGGTTTGCTAGTTTCCCAAACAGGCACTTACATTTGATGGAATGGAAATGTATAAGAATTAAGAAATTGAAGCATGCATAAAATATAAATGTGCAGTTAAAATGTCGTTTAAACTTTTTTTTGGTTGTTGTTTTCTTTATGGCAGTGTATTTATTGGTGAAAATGAAGGGTTCTTAAAGAATGGAAGTAAACCAGTTCTTCTTATAGAATCCAAAGGTCATGCACTCCATGCTTTTGTGAATCAGGAATACCAAGGTTACCCTCTCTTCTATTCTGAATTTTTAATCTCATGCCCTGTGTTTGGATGGAGAGAAAATTAAGGGGGAAAGAATACTAGGAGGGAAAACTCCCAAAAAAAGTAAATTTTTTTACCCTCTTGAAAAGTTTTTCTTCTGATTATTCCCTCCCCCTATCTTCTTCTCACTTTTCTCTCCATCCAAACATACCAATGGTTGTTTATTTATCAATAAATTATTGTAATGTGATCTATAACGATTTCTTATCATTATGCATTTGGGCATATGGCAATGCCAGTAGGTCCCACCTTTTTCTGCAATTCTATGATCCCTAATTTGTAAGGGGGTTTTACACCATAATCAATTAAGAAAAATTCTTTTGCGTTTTATGAGACATAACTCCTCTCCCATTGAAAACCCATGGGAAGACAAATGCCTAGGTTTTCATGAATCAATTTTCCATGTTGTTAGTTGTACAAGTCATCAATGCACGGACCAGAACTGGGCTGTAATGGAAGGGATGAAGGTTGTTAAAATACGTCAAGAACTAGTGTAATGGCATCTATATGTAAGATCAAACATTCGATGTGCATGCAAACATGTAAACAAAACATAACGTGGTTAAGCAACATATTTTCCTTTTCATCCAGCAGTATCAGTGACTTCATGCTATTGCATTAAATTACTAGCACTTTCTATCTTCTTTTGTACATTAGCTACTATCATGATTCTCAGTTTATTATATGAAACATTTGATTATGTACAATAACTCAAGAAACTGTTTAGTTGTAGCAACTTCCCTTCTCTTTAATCATCATGTATAAAACACTCAATGTTTAGAGTTAAGTTAGTTTCTGTGTGATTTACATGAATGCAGATATTATTATTTCTTGGCTATACAGACATTATAAAACTTCATTACAAATGTTCTCTCGTTGTCCTTACTCTTCAATTTTAATGGGTATCAACTTCTTGTTTTATAGGTTCTGCAACTGGAAATGGTACCCATTCACCATACACTTTCAACCATCCCATCTCTCTCAGGGCAGGGAAAAATGAAATTGCTTTATTGAGCTTAACTGTTGGCCTCCCAGTGAGTGTGTTACACTGTTTAGAACATTCAGCTTTATTTAATGACTTGTCTAGAGGCGTGCTGTTGTTCCTCTTTAAATGCCTTGAAATCTCATTACTAATTCTTTGTTACTTTCAGACTGCTGGCCCGTTTTATGAATTCATAGGAGCAGGACTTACAATTGTAAAGATTAAGGGATTGAACAATGGGACATTAGACTTGTCTTCTTATGCCTGGACTTACAAGGTGTATTTTTGTTTCTGCATATATTAAAATGGGTTAATATAATCTTTGGTCCCTCAAGTTTGCTCTCATTTTGGTTTTGGTCTCTCAAGTTTTAAACCAGAGGTTTTGGTTCCTCAAGTTTATTCCGTCTAAAACATCGGTCCCTGTAATTAAACAAAAATATGGACCATTTTACCCCCTGAGGGACCAAAACCTCTGGTTTGAAACTTAAGGGATCAAAACCAAAATGAGAGCAAATTCGAGGGACCAAAGATTGTGTTAACCCTAAAATTTTTACTTATCTAAGTTCTATTTGTTAGAGAAAATCATAGACTTTGGCTGCTCCTACTACTTTAAAAACATGGTGGGTGATCCGTGAAATTTTTGATAGCCTTTGATGTCTTCCATTTCCTGCGTTGTTGCAGATTGGGGTGTACGGAGAACACCTAAAGATATACCAGGGAGATGGTTTAAATCATGTAAACTGGACTTCTACTACAGCACCCCCAAAAGGACAGCCATTGACATGGTACAAGGTAATGACTTTTTGTGACATCAGTTGTGGAATTTATAAAGAATTGTTTCATTTTTCTACTGTTATGTGGTGGAGAATCTTAAAAAGAAGTTCTTGGTCATGCAGGTAATCGTTGATGCACCGCCAGGGAATGAACCAGTTGGACTGGATATGTTGAATATGGGAAAAGGTCTAGCCTGGTTAAATGGAGAAGAAATTGGAAGATATTGGCCTCGGAAAAACATACATCAAGAGTGTGTTCAAAAATGTGACTACAGAGGCAAATTCAATCCTGACAAATGTGACACTGGCTGTGGAGAACCCACCCAGAAATGGTAAGACTGTGAAGCTAAGATGGTTTAATCAAAGCTGAGGAATTAGATATGTAGTAACCTCTCTCTCTTTAGAGATCTAGTCACTACAAGTGGCTGGAATAGAGTTTCTTGCCAAACTGCACAAAACTAGTAGAACTAGGCCAAGAAGAGTACTATAATAAAAGACTCTTGGTTGTGTACAAGTTGATCTAGGTTACAAAGCATTTTAAATCCTCGACAGATTCTATAGTTGATCAGAAAAGCAAAAGTACTATTCATGAATAGTAGACAGAAGTGGAAATCATTGAAAACTGACCAAATTTTATATGTTGTGGTCAGGTTTTTCCCAAGGCTTTACTTTTTTCTTAGAAGCCATGAACAGTTTCTATGATAGTTAGATAATCTCATAGATTTAGTTACTTGTGTGGTATTTTATCTATGCTAATCTGACAAGTGGTTTAGAGTTGAAATCATCCATTATAAAATACTAATATATTACGTGCTTATCATCTGTTTCTTCATGTCATGAAATATTGTGTTTTTTCCCATGGGTCAGGTATCACGTTCCAAGATCATGGTTCAAGCCATCTGGAAATGTTCTTGTTATTTTTGAAGAGAAAGGTGGTGACCCAACGAAAATTAGTTTCTTAAGACGCAAGGTTTCTGGGGCATGTGCCCTTGTGGCAGAGGATTACCCCTCCCTTGGACTTGATCTTGAGGGTGAAGATAAACTTGAGAATTACAAAAACACCCCTTTTGCCAGTTTAGCATGCCCCAAAGATACCCGCATATCTGCTATCAAATTTGCTAGCTTTGGAACTCCTTCAGGAACATGTGGGTCCTACCAAATAGGAGACTGCCATTATCCAGATTCTAGTTTGCTTGTTGAAAAGGTATGTGTTTCTGGAATTTGTTCTTTCCATTAACTTATTCTCTTCAAACATCTCATGGAACTTGATGTGTGCATTTATCAAATCAGTTGATGAACTTATAATTTCTTTCAAGTGTTCATGCTATGAAGCTTTTAACTCTGCTATCTGCCTACTGAATATTTATTGGGGGTGTGAGGGGATGATGTATTAACATGTAATCATGTTTGATTTGTTTTGTTTTCTTGTTTTAAAAGATTTTATTTTGTTTTTTAATATATTTTGTTGCTTTTGCAGGCATGCCTGAACAAAAAGGAGTGTGTCATAAAATTGAATGAAGAGAATTTCAAGAACAACTTGTGTTCTTCTGGTTTAACTAAAAAATTGGCAGTGGAGGCTGTGTGTAGCTGATACTAGGAATTCTGAAGAGTTATTGCATTTACACCATTTACGGTGAAGCTTTGTTGAATAGGAGAAGCAAGCACAAGAGAGTTTTGCAGACTTTGTCAGCAACTTAGACTCTTTCTTCTATTCCCAATTAATAATAATAATAATAATAATTTTGGCTTTTTGGCGCATTTATTTATTGTACTTTCTGCTCTTGCTGTGAGAAGGAAATGAGTAGGGGTCTTCTCAGATATGAAATCTAGATCACGTTGTTTTTTTTAAAAAATTTAAAAATATATTATAAAGTACTAGTATTGTTTACCAAGACAATAGGCTTATCATGTAAAATGAGTTGACAACTTGAATTCATGAATCTTTATTGATTATCAACTTTATTTCCAACAAAAAAACAATTTGTTTTATTAGTTTAGTCAACTCGGAATCGATTATTAAGACAACTTGAACGAGTTTTATGATTGCTTCATAACTTTTCAGCTCAAATGATTAGTTTGAATTGATTTTTATAGTCAAAATAATGTAAGTGATAACAATTCGATTTCAGCATGCGTTGATTCTTCAAGTGTTGGTTACTAAGCTTTAATATCAATTGATGAATAAGTAGACAGATACCTCTTGAAAACTGATTTATAAAAGTGGATTCAACCACTTCAATTCCACAACAATTACTTTTTATAATAAATACTACCAATACCAATTGTTTTAAATCACAACTCACTATTTGTACAAGTGGCTTTGCATGAATTATAACAAGATATTCGAAGAACTCGTCCAACTATATCCAATCGGTTTTATGCTCAAGACTCAAAACATAATGCTTGCATTGCTTCTCTCTAACGACTCTCAAGTCTCGACTAATTCTAAATTTCGTTGGACAACACTGAGATTTTATTGCTTTTGGCTTCCAAACATGGAAAGACAAGAGAAAAGGACAAAATGTAAGGAAGAGGACTTTCTTTCTTTTTTTTAAATTATTATAGAAAAATGAATCCCACTTGCCTTAATGAAAATGATGAAATTATTTTAATTTAAATTCAAACATAAATCATATTATATTATCCGACTTTTACACCAACTTAAGTTTGCAAAAGTCAAATAAAATATAAGCCAATTCTTTTCACCGTTAATCCAAACACTCTTGACTGTAGATAAACAGCCGTTATGCAGTCAATTTGAAAAGATTTCCCATGTCCGTCTTTTTGCATTCCTTTAATAGGGAATTTCATAACAAGTTCTCTTTTTTCGATGACAACTCATAAGTTATTCTCTTCATTTGACACAACAAAAGGATGGTAATTCTAGATGATACAAAAATATCCTCATCACATAAATTGCCGTATGCAGAGAGTTACAACATCCAAAATCTCAGTGCTGCTCAAACCACGTTCATGACTTCTTAAAGATACTTTTCTTTCCTCAACTCTGTTGGCCTGAACCTCATATCAGCTCACCTACCAGTAGAAAGCTTTGAAGACTATATTTCCTCCTCAAGGCAGAAATTTACAAAATTTTTACCGTCCAACCATCTGCAACGCCAACATTAGGCCTCCGGATGGTCATGGCAAGTGGCCCTTGCGACCTTTGAATCCAAAGAGGGGCATTCTCAATTTCAACCTTTTCATTGGATGGTTCAATCAGTGCATTCTTGGCGCGTGAAGAGTATCCTAAGAGGATAATCCTCTCAATGACAGCATCTGAATGATATCGAGCGCTACCCCGGGAAGCAGGTACAAGATTCACAGATGTAAGCTTTCTGTCAGCGAAAACAAAACGGCGATGGATATAGGCCCCTTGCAGGAAATCAAAGCTGCTGCCGTCATCAATATAGAGTTCACCTTCAGCTGCTTGAGAACTGTTCAGAGCTATGACCTGTCAAAGTGAAATGACAATAATAATGTCACCAACTATCATGATGCATATAAATAGTCTGCTTTCCATTACTGCCAGCAGTCTCCTTAAGGTACTGTGGCAAAGATGTATAAATAAGACGAGAAGCCAAGGCACTTAAGTTCGAATGGTTTAACAAACAAACTACTCAGGTTTGGCTGACAACATCAAATGAGTTGGGAAAAAAAAGGATCAAAATCAACTTAAGTTGTTCAATACTTAAATGACAAAATTATATGAATCAGCATGCAGCACATTTAAGTTACACAAATTATTTATACTCCTCATTCTCTTAACTCCAGAACGAAAAACACGTACAATACAATTGCACACACCCCTATTCTTCAGCTTAATTCTGCTGTGGGCAGGTGGCAAAAGAAATATTACAGCAACAAACATTTTTGGAAAACATCCCTGAGTGTTCAAAGTGGCAGGGAATGAACAAGACCAAACTCCAAGGTAACATATATATGACTGCAGATAGTTTAAATAAAAAGCCAAAAGCTCAAGACCTCCTATATATAGAAACAAACAGAAAAAGGTAGGACGAAAGAATTTTAGAGATAAAGTAGGACATGTAACTCCCACCCATGCATGCATATTCAGAAGGTTTACAGCAAATCAAGAACACATACCAGAGTATAAGGATCATTTATCATCTGCGTGGAACTTCTTCGGAATCGGTCTTTCCTCGGTACAATGGTTCCAGCCCTCTGGAAAGCAGGGATACTCTCCTCAGAAGCCTTCAACTTGTGGGTCAATCCCCCCTTGTACACAGTTCCAGTTCTTAGATCATACCACGGTTGCTTTCCAGGTAGATAAACTGATACATGTTTAGCTCGCTGGAAGGAAGAAAGAATCATAAAACTTAATTTAAGAGCTGCTGACAAGAATAATTGAAATGAGAAGGATAGGCTAACAAAATGCTGAAAAGAAATTAAAGTACTCGGTAAATGACTAGAGCACCTCAGTATAAATTCCTTGCACTAAAATGCTGTTTCCGACCATGAAAGCTTCATCATTGCTAAAAGTAGCCTCATCAGATGGGAATTCCATCCACAATGGTCTTAGGACAGGAGTACCAGTCAAGTTAGCCTCTCTGAATAAAGTGTAGAAATATGGGAGCAATGCATAACGAACATGTATTGAGTCCTTTATAATTTCTGTATTCTGTTCTCTGCAATAACACAGGGACCATTAGTTAACCGTCTTCACAAAGAGACTAGTGTACCTCAGGCGAAATTTTAAAATCAAGAGGTGGAAAGACAATCAATTCAGCTTCTGTCAATTATTAATGTGGCAGGGCCACAGGGGTGGCAAATAATGGATTTCAGCCATCTAGCACCTATGTTTTAGATAGAAAATAGCTCCAAGAGTGGAGACCAAACAATAAATTTACACCAGGAGACCAAACAATAAATTTACACCAGAAATTGGTATAGTACATCAGGGAACAGGTTTACCAATTTCAGAATGTCGCTGACTTACAATATCTTTTTCCCCACATGTAATCTTAATTATTTAACTAAAATCTTCACTATATTTTGGGAAGGGGAAGAAGATCATGACACCAAGGGCCTAACAAGTAACTTAAAAGATAGGGCAGTCAGGTCTTGACAAGGTAAAAGAAAAGGTACCAAATGTTTGTAACTTTGCTGAACGGATAAGAAAATAAAAGAGTACAATAAAAAGCCAGACTGGAATTTTGGTTTGGTACAAAGGAAGAAATCTTTTTTTTTTTTTTTTTGGGTGACGCAAAGGAAGAAATCTTAAAGTAATGCAAATCCTACCCAAACAGCCATGGTTCCCGTCTTTTAGTGTCATGATGGGCATGGGCCCTGAAGAAAGGATAGAAAGCTCCTACTTGATACCAGCGAACCAATAACTCAGTTTCAGGATTCCCAAAAAAGCCCCCAACATCAGCACCTGAAAGACGTAAATGAGATAAAAGCATGTAGTAAAAGTAAAAATTGAAAATAATAATAAAAAAGAACGCCAGCAACTGTGCAGAACACATTGACCATAAATTCCAACCTGAGAATGGCAGTCCAGTAAGTCCAATGGTTAGTATCATTGGAACAGAAACTCGAAGCTGATCCCAATCAGCTGAGTTATCCCCAGTCCAGACTGCTCCATGCCTTTGAGTTCCAGCAAAGAATGCCCTTGACAAAACAAACGGCCTGTCTTTCCCCTCACCACGTTTCACTAGCCCATCAGCTGTTGCCATGTGGAAGTAGTAACCGTAGACATTATGCAGTTCGCGATGTTCCACACCTCCATAGTGTAAACAATCTCTGGGCATCGTCACCTGTATATAAGTCAAGAAACAAGCCCTATATTCAGTCTTATTATCAAGAGGTGGCCATAACACTTAAGTGTCATGTTAGGAAAGTAGATAAACCCTAAATCCTTGTGTGTATTACAAATAAACCAAAAGGTTTGCTCTCTGCTTCTAGATTCTCATATAAACTTAAAGCAGAAATTCAGTAGAAGCAAGAATATATGTGCCAATAATTCAAGGCTCAGAAGTGCAAACATCATCCAAGCAATGAGACAGAACAGACGTCAAAATAAGAACTTACAGAATTACATGGAGAAACTATCCAACTGTTAATGTTTGAAATTAGAAATTTAAGAACAGCATGAAGCTTACAGTTATACTAGCGCAGTATATGATATTTCCTAGTTCACGAACAAGAATAAACCAGAATTGGGATCACTAGAAATTGCAGTATTATCGACAGGGAAAAAAAGAAATACAGTAGTATGCCGGGATTCATCAGATCTGCAGGATCGGTGAAAATTTTTGTCATAAGAGATACTAATCTTCATCACATGTTAAGAAATAGGATTTTTCATTCCAGCACAACCCTTCAATGACTAAATCCCAACCCAAAACTCATGACCGTGACGAGATTTTATTTATAATTGTTATTCGCATGGATATTATATCTTACACACCTCTGCTTCATGTTTTTAGTGTATTAAATGCAAAAAAAGAAAAAAGGAATGTCTCTATGGTAATTAAGAATGAAGCAATTAACAACGCATTTATCTAGGAAAACATTGCACAAGCAGCTTACATGCATATATTGTAATAAGAAGCATGAAATGACGAAACCGTAAAAAAGGTATCTTTGAAGTCATTTACATACCTCTGGACCATTGAAGACCGAGGGTTCGTTCATGTCATTCCATATATAAAGTGAAGGAGTTGAGCCAACATAATTTTGCAAAGAGAACTTATCAGCCCACCATGAGCGTATTTCTGGATTTAATGTGTCAGGGTATGATGATGAACCGGGCCAGCACCAGCCATCGTAGTCATTGCCTTTCGCATCCTTTACATAATACCCTTTTTCCGTGGCCTCATTGTGCAAATGAAATGACTCATCTCGCTTAATATGAGGATCCACAATGGTAACCATGTGCCTACCTTTTGCAGCCAACTTTCTCTGCATCTCTTCAGGATGTGGGAAAAGAACACTATCCCAGGTAAAATACTTCTTCCCATCCGTGTGCTCTATGTCAAGCCACAAAACATCATAAGGAATGTCATGCTCATCAAAAGTTGAATCGACATTCTCAACATCCTCTTCATCCCGATAATTCCACCGGCATTGATGATATGCTGTTGAGAATAACTGTGGCATTGCCGGAGCACCGGTTACGGTTATATACTGTCGCATCACATCCTTGGGCTCAGGACCAATAAATAAGAATGCATCCACGATACCAGCTTCACTCATCCAAAAGGTATCAATCCTGCTTTGGGACAAAGGAAGCGAAATCCCGGACTCTGCATCCCACCCAGTTCCAAGAACATCAATCTGCATTTCAGCTGCATTCAACCAAAAGAACCCCGATGTTCTCCCAGACTTCCCATGTGAAATCATATAAGGTATTGATCCATAAAGTCCAAATGGCGAATCATGAAGAAACTCAAAAACATCCAAATTAAACAATCGATAGGGTTCTGAATGCTCGACATTAGGACCTCTTGTGGGCTTTAAAGCCAAGCTGGTAGCATGCTCGGGAATTCCATAAACAAAATCAGCCCCATAAAAGGAGACATCAAAACTAATCGATTGAGGGCCATACGGCCTAGTATCAGTATGCGATCGGAATCTCTCTTCCCAATCATCCTCTTCCTTTTTCTCTCTCAGCTGCTCAAAATCAAATAATCCATGAGAATTCAAGGAAACTAATCGATTACCAGCTCCATCACGCACGTAAACTTCAAATGGATCGTGACGAAGCACCGCTTCATGACCGTCCGATAAATACACAATAGAAGAAGGACTAGAATCTCCGCCGATTGTCTCTGTTGAAAGCCTCTGGAGCCAAAGCTTCTTACGCGAAAATTCAGACAAAATCACATCGGGAACCTCGAAGCGCTTCTTGGGTGTCCCCATAGATTGATCTTCGTCAACCTTGAGCCGCATTATCCCATCTTGGTACACAGATAGGGTGAGAATCAAGGGCTTGATTTCACTTTGACCTTCAACAACTTCTGGGTTTTTGGAAATAAGCTTAGCAAGGAGATCGCCATCGGAAATGGAAACGTCGCGGGCGACAAGAGAGCAGGAACCCGGCTTGCGGGCTCGAGCTCGCTTGCAAAATGGGGTCTCGTTACAGTTTCTAAACTCATCCTTTTTCCATGAGAAGACGGAGCTCAGATGCAAACCGAGGATGAGGAGAAGGAGAAGATGGAGATTGAGGTTTCTCATAGGGGTGCTAGTCAGCCGAAGAACATAGCAATCAATTGAAGACCAAGAAAGTAGGAAATAAACTCAACGTGGTAATGTGCCGGTAGTGAAGGCGAAGCGGAGCTCAACGAGCTTGGCACTTTTTTATTTTGTTTTTGTACAAAGGCTATTAATCGAGGTTCCTTAAGAATTTTGGGCTTTTTATTTGGGCTGAATGAATACTCCATTACCTATGAACCCAAAAAAGAGAGTGGGGATAGTGAGAGAGCATGAATTTTAAATCATCCTGTCAAATTTATGTAGATAATTTCAGGTTGAAAAAAAATTTATGTAGACAATTTCACAATAAGTTAGTGTCCAACAAACTAAAGGCTTGTTTGTTTCAGCGTTTTCTTAAAAAATAAGTCTTTATTACGCAAATTGAGATAAAACTCCTCTTATATACTTACCTTATATACCGTGAATCACAATTTATAAGTACTTATTGTCAAAAAAATAAACTATTCCAAACTAGCACTAAACAAAAATGGTGCATTGTTCTGGATGGAATTGGGAACTAACTCTTTTTTTTTTTTTTTTGCGTATGCACTCGATACCCTGGGCTTGCATCTTTTAACTCAAGCACTCGATACCCTGGGCTTGCATCTTTTAACTCAAGCACTCGATACCCTGGGCTTGCATCTTTTAACTCAAGGCCTCCACAAAGTCCAGACCAATCCAGATCAAACCGAGTGGAGCCCTTTCAGGTGGCAAGACTTCTGACTAAAGTGGAACAACTACATTACTGGTTGATCTCAGTGTAGGAGATGTGAATGTTTGTGATGACCAAATTATCAAAACATTTACTGAAATTTTACTCTCAAATCTGGGAGCAATGACCCGAAATTGATTTGCGTGGAGGTAATTGTATTTTCCAGTATAACAATCAATTTACATATATTGTTTTTAATCCTTAAAGATCCCTCGTCTTAATTATAGCTTTCATGTTAACCTTAAACCCATAATAAGAAATAATGAATGCCTCACTCACTTGCAACTGTCAATCAAAACGTAACTGCATTTTACTTCGAGCAGACCCGTATGAATTAAATGACAGTAAGAGCAGGTAGACTTGAATAACTTTAAATACAAATATCCTAATTATTCTGAATTGCATGAGCATATGATTGTTTGAATAAACAATTAACGTAGAACATTAAATCAGATGACGTCCTCCGCTACAAACAAAATTTATCATATACAAAAAAGAGAGGCCATTCAGTCCCCAGCAATTTTTCTGTCAGACGAGGATGAGGCTTTTCAGAGGAGAAATACTTTACAAGCATCGCCAAAAGCCTGCCTGGTTATCTTTTTCCTATCAGCGAATCAAGAAGTGCAGCTTCTTCCTCCTGTTAGTATGGCAACACCAAACAGATAAATTAATTGGTCAAACTCAAAGTTTGCCAAAGAAAATGCTGGTATGGAAGAATATATCACATACCACCAAGGCATTGAACTCTGTTTCTTCATCTATGGCGCTAATGATGGCTGGGTCGTCAAGCAGTTCCTGTTCTCAGATATTTATGTTAGCAACTTCGAACATTTATGAAAAACATAACTTACATCTCCCGTGCTTGGCACTCACAAGGACACTAAATCCTTGTGATGCTAGGAATGAAAATAATAAACTTCACATTATGACTCCACATGTAAGATTATTCAAGCAAAACAATGTGGCAGAGGATGAGAATGAACATGATATTATTAGAATTGAAACCGCAGAAAAAATTAAAAGACAAGATCTTGAAACAATCCCTTGACATGCCATTATTTTTTTTGGTTCTCCAAATCACTTTAGACTTCAGCCTAATCTCTATCAGGCTGGGAACATTAAAGTTAAAATCCTCCCAACAAGTGCGTTTCCTAGGATTTAAACCTATGTTCTCCTCCTTATAAGGTAAGACCGTTTACCATATCAACTAACAACTTGTTGGTCGTTGACCTGGTATTCTAACTTATGAGAACTTATAGCATTTAGAACATAAAATTGAATGAGAAATACGACAATGACCAAGTTCCATAGTTCAATGAATATATCCACTTACATCATCAGCAATTTGTAACATCCCATTTTTGTCCTGTAAAAGAAGAATAATTCCTGCCAATAAGATTACTTCTGGTAATCAAAAGACATTTAGCAGCAATATTGACAATAGTTCTAGGGAAACACTCTCCAGTCAACTACAAAATTTCTTTTATAAAGAGAATAACTGTCACAAATAAGATTGAATGCTCCTGCTTTTGAAACAGTGGTCAAAAGTACAGAAACTCACCTTCACAGCAACAAAAAGAAGTGGATCAGATGGTGTATAAATCATGTAGTGCGCACCATCCTGCAACCACAGGACTACGAGTCAATAAGTGAAAAAAACTGATAACTTATTGCTTAGCTTTAATAAGCACTAAATCAGGCCAAAGGTTGTTTCAGCAAATCATTAATAAGTAGATGACCAAAAGCCCATTAAATGAATCTTATTGATAACAACAGCGTGATTCTTATCGATAAAAACAATGCATAAATCATAGGTGATCAAGCAAATACACTAAACAAACCATGACAAGAGGCTAGTTGATTGAAAACTAAGAGAAGCCTTTGTATGGGTGACAACAAGCAGTAGCATATTAAATGTGCATAAATTACTATATCTGTATGTTCATCTCATAAGTTTGATTCTATCCATTCTTCTGGCTTCTAGAGGTGTTACTGTTAGTAATGCCCTTTTAGAAAAACAAAATACATAATGATTTTAGAAGGCAGCTCTATAGAAGAAGAAGAAGAAGAAGTTATCCTGTATGACAATAATAAGTTAAACATATTCAGATGCACCTTTGCGTCCTTGCTAAGAAGCAAAAATGAAAAAGAAAATATAATCAAGCATAAAGAAAACATATTTGCATGATTTAAGGGGGTCCAGTCAAGTTACCATGTTGAACCAAGTAATTTCGACACCTTCAGTTGGTATGCCATCCACTTCTTTACCATCATCTGCAAAATAAACACCCAGCATTAATTCTTAGCCAAATATCAAAATTAGTTCTGCAACAGATTGCCCATTTAGCAGCAACTGACTAATCAAATTGAGTTGATCACCATCCTCAATGCCTCAAGGAGAGACAACAATAGGCAGTAACTTGATAATAGCTAGCAACAGATTAATTTAGTCTGTTAAATAGACACACATGGTGATGGGATAAATGAAAAGTGTGAGGCAATAATTAGTACTCCCTCCAGTCCTAAATATAAGACAGAGTTGACTTTTTTTAGAGAGATTAAGGAAGTTAAATAAGTCACTTAATCAAATCATATGCTGTGTATCATTAAATTATATATCAGTTTATAAGTTAGGCAAAAATAGTTTAGAGAAAAAACGATAAATATAAATATTTTAAAGTAATTTAATTAGTTTTCTTAATATCTTAAAAAAAGTCAACTCCATCTTATATTTATATTTAGGACTGAAAGGAGTAATTATAGAGTTTATGGTCTTCACATCAAAATCACAAACACGGAATACAACTTTTGTTTCTCGGTAATAAACTGAATATAACTTCATTCTCCGATTCTTAAGATTATACAGATTAGACAAATATTAGGTGCCACTGCATAAGTATTTTAGTGAAAAGGCCATTGCCTGTGTGAAAGTCAAACATGTCCTCTTCGGAGTAGCAAAAACCACCACGTGCTGTATAACAAAATCTGATGAAGACACAACAGAAACATTTACCAATCAGACACACTAATTAATTTCATGGCCTTCTAGATGATGGTAATATA
This sequence comes from Inga leiocalycina, assembly GCA_963242795.1. Taxonomy (NCBI): domain Eukaryota; kingdom Viridiplantae; phylum Streptophyta; class Magnoliopsida; order Fabales; family Fabaceae; genus Inga; species Inga leiocalycina. The sequence goes on along the minus strand of OY725327.1, from coordinate 57,351,811 downwards.
CAAACGTACCCGCTATCAATTAGATACATGTTTATCTTAGCTAGTGCATAAGTAGCAGCAGGAAGAATAGATTCAACTTCGTCATCACTGACCTAAAAACACAGAAGCACAATATGAATTGTTGTAAAATGGTTCACCAAGAAAAACGAGAAAAGGAATTGTCTTTTCTCTTCATAAGAAGCCATGAAATATTTTATGGGAGACTTTGAGATCAGTTAGGCCTTGTAATATAAAGAATGATGGCACATGATAATTTCAGTGTCAGAAGTAAGAAGTATTATATAAAAACATATTATTGAGTTAACAGTACTGAATAATACGAACATCAGAGAAGTCATACCGCAGATTACAAACTTACCGCTGACATTCCCTCACCATTTGTGCTTTTTAATATTAGAACAGGCCTGCGGTAAATTTCCATAGCCCATAATCAAGAAATTATTAGAATGAAATGTTAGATGAGTCATACAAGTCCATTGCTTGGAAATTTACAAGTCCAGGAATATCAGCTTGGAAATTTTTACTTACGTATCAACAGGACAGAGCAACATACATTCGTCACCTTGAGAGCTTCTGAACACTCTTCTTATGACGCACTCTAAGGGACAGTTTGCAGGATCAACCTGTTAATCATTTATTCAAAGTTTTATATGTAATGTCAGGAGTGCAGTGAAACCCCAGCCCAAAAAATTAAAGGCACAACTTACAACCGTTAGCAAAGTGCTCACTATATCGACGAATAATATATACTAAGGGCACTAATGGTATGACACAAACTTGATGCTAAGGTTCTTTCAGGTCTCGATTCTGAAATCGAATGCTTTCGCCAAAGTAGCTTTTTTTTTTTTCGTTTGGAGGGGGGGGGGGGGGGGGGCATGACAAGGTCATTAGCTATCAATTTACTGAGATGAGAATTCTGCGCCACGATACGGCTGCATATATTTTATTTGCTCCAGCTTACTTCCTCTCGGACTATTTAGCTAAAGGCAAACTGCTTTCTACTCGTACATAGAAAATGGTAAGCTAGATTCTTAAAAGAAAATTATAATTCAACGCATAAACAAGTAAATTATATGAAAAATAAAAAACACACCAGAGTCGCAAGTCGCTTATTGGAAGCCATGAGAACCTTGCCTTGATCGTCTAAAACAAAGCCAGCTGGTGGTTTCGGCAGTGGAGTAGGATGGTAAGTCAAAGAAGCATTGGAATTGGAACTGGAACTAAAACTTGAAGTGGAAGTGGAACTAGAAGGCCCATGTTCAACGATGCTAAAATCATCCACAATTTCGAAATCACTCGAATTCGAAGCCCGAGAATCATCAGCCCCATCCTTTCCCTTCTTCTTCTTCTTCTTCCTACTGCTCGCCGAAGAGGAACGCTTCTTCACTGGTTCGGTCTGCGACTTGGCGGCACAGCATATAACAACCCGAACTCTACTCGAATTGAAATCGGGGTTCGGAAATGAGATTGAAGCTGGAGAGAAAAGTAATGGCTGCTTGAAGTGAGGGCATATTTGGGAAAAGCATTGGGATTTCATCGATGAAATTGGTAGTGCCATTATGGTTCACCCAATTTTCTCTGGAACTCCTGCTTCTTCTTAGTTGCTCGCTTGTGGACTATGGTCGTGTCGTTGGCGGCAGAAAGATCGGAACGATGCGGTATTCTCATCATTTCTTTTTTTATTATCTATAGTTATTTGATCAACGGCCCATTTTCTTCGCATCTCAGATCCTACGGCAACCATGATATCTGCTTCTCTGCATGCATGTTCAATTGTTCATTTAAACTGTTTTTTTTTTTTCATTTATTTGATTTATGACATGTTTCTGGTTTTTACTTTTTTTTAGTGCATTTATCCGTTTTTAAAATAATTGAAAAATTGAAAGAATAAAGATCAAAATTAAAATAAGTGAAGAAACATTAGTTATAGGGGGTAACTATCAGAAATTGTTCTTGTACAAGGCCCCAAGAACTACTTTGTTGTTGTTCTTGTTTAAAGAGACACACACACATGTATAAACACACAACATTTTTTTTTTATGCCCAGGATATAAACACATAATATAACTAAGCCTTTTTTAAATATATATAAGGTTGGGCCCTGAATGTTTGTTTTCTCTTAATTACTTCTAAAGATCACTGGAATTTAAGCCCAAATGCATTTGATTGGCTCGTATTTCCGCGTTTCAAAACATTTTAGTTCAATATATTGGCATACTAAAATAATCAAACTTAATGAGAGGGCTAGTGGGCTTGGGATAGACTTTTGAATTGGGCCACCCAGCCCAACTGCTGTCTATCCAGTCAGTTTGCCATGCCATGCGTCCCTTTAATTTTTTGTATTTTTTTTATGTGGAATAAATCATTGACTGCTGGCTGGGATTCCAGATAATATTATAAAAAAACAAACAAACAAACAAAAACATTATGGGTGTGGGTGGCTAAAGCATGTGGAGCTTATATTTAATAAAATTTTAGGGCAAATTGCACTGAGGTCCCAAGTTAAGGAAAATATTATTAATTTTTTTTTTAAAATCTCCAATTTATAGTTAAATCACATGAGATCTTTGATTGGCAACAAAAAAAAAAAACATGAGATCTTTGAATAATATAATCGAAATGTTAAAAGATCAAGGTATCCTTAGTATCAGCTGCCTCACCTGTCAATTACTGCCTATAAACTTGTCAATGAATGCTTATGTCCATGAACTTGTTAGTAGACGCCTATGGACTTGTCAAATCCATAGGCGGCCACTAACAAGTTCAGACGCCTACGTTGATAGGTGAGGTAGTCGACACTAAAGGTACTTAAGTTTTTTGACATTTTAATTATGTTACCCAAAAGTTCCACTAAACTTGCTTGCAAATTAGATATTTCAAGATATCTTTATTTTTCCTAGCTTGAGACCCCAGTACAATTTTCCCAATTTTTTTCGTGATGTGTATTTGCTATTAATACACTCCCTCACAAGCAGCTTTATGTAAGGTATATTTTATATACAGATCTATTGTGAGTGATTGAGTGGGAATACACACACAAATAGAAATGGGGTTGAGTGGCAGGAAACTGTTTTAATTTGTTTTGAATAGAGTTTTGAGTTTGAGATTTATAAATAGAAAAGATCATTTTAGACAAGGTTGTTCCTAACTTTGAAGTGGTGAATAGAATTAAAAACTGAATATTTAAAAAATAGAAAAATCCTAATGCGTGCATAGAAGAATTGTCATGTGCTAAAGTACTGATTCCCACCTCCTCTGAATTTTGTCAGGTAAAAACACAACAACTTATCATTTTATTCTTAGTTGACTAATGACTCTTATGAAATTATTCACATTTTATTTTGTTTTTAAGATAAACCTTTTAATCCTAGTTAGTTGAGTTTTTTTCTAAATTAAAAGGTTTATTTTAAAAAACAAAACAAAATATGAATTGTTTCAGATGAGTCATTAGTCAACTAAAATTAAAATGACACTATCAATTGTTGTGTTTTTATTGAACAAAGTTCAGATTAAGTATTTCTCCAGAAAGTAGTGTGTGTTTGAATTAGTTTATTTTTAGTAATTTTGAGCTATACAAAATAAACATGTAAAGTGAGTTTTATATAATATAAAGTGCAAAAATGCATTTATAAGCTATTTCAAACAACTTATTAGTATTTTATACACACACACACACACAAGATACAGACTTGGTACATTTTGCATAAAATTTAAAATAAATTATATTATTCATGATTTTATAATCCAAGGTCCGAGCCGTGTATAATCCAAAAGGTTCATTATTTTTGTTAAAATGTATTTTTAATCCTTTAAGTTTAGACAAGGTTCTATTTTAGTTCTTTAACTTTACAAAGTGTGTTTTTAATACTTTTAATTTAATACCGTTAGCTTCACTAACGGAAAATGTTGAGTCAATAATTTAAAAATGCCGACTCAGCAAATTTAAAATGCGGGTGTGTGTTTCCAGAAGATTGATTCTAAAATTAAAATATAAAAGTAATTGTATTAAATAATTAAAATTTGGACATGTTAGTATTTTAAAACATTGTTAACTAATTCACAGAATCACAGGATCCAGTGAATGTTAGCTAAATTAATTGATATGTTGTAAATTAATAAAATTGACATATTTTACCCTTATTAAAGAATGTGATTTTTAAATATATATTTTTTATTTGTCACCTTCATGTAAGAAGCAAAAGTGGAAAATAATCATTAATTACCCTGTCAACCTCTTCCTCTTATATTTTAGATTAAAATTTTCTCTTAAAAGACTTCTTATATTTTGGATCGGAGAAAGTACTTAAAGTAATTTTACGTTGTGCAATGTAAGTATTTAAGAGAAGTTATCTCTCTAAAGTATAAAGGAGCTTTTTTTCCCCCAAGTGATTATGGGGTTACTATTCCTATTTCCTAACATATGATTGCATCTCTCTCTCTCTCTCTCTCTCTCACACACACACACACAAATATGGTTTGGAGGTTTCAAAGAAGGGGAATATTTGCACCTAATGTATTGATAATATTCTTTCTTTGCTTTATGATCTGTGCAATGAATTCAACTTATTTAGTGCCATGTATGATGTGTTATTGTAAAAGCCCAAACACTTACCCTTCAACACTCCCAACTTAGCATGAAAAGAATTTCATTAATTCAACAACAACCATACAAGAGTCCAAATCCACATATTTATACAAGTTTTTGTCCTAACTAACTGGGCCTAATAATAAGTCATAACAATATATAACTAAATATATTGTAGTATCTAATAAGCCCAAGACCTACCTATTACACTAATGATACAAGTCACAATTCTAATTACTATTTCTTACACTCCCCCTCAAATTAGGGGCGAAAGATATCAAAAGTCCCTAATTTGAACAACAAATATCTTTGTCCATTTCCTCCAACCGGTTTTGTTAGAAGATCCGCTTGTTGGTTCTTCGAGGACACATGCAACAATTCTATTTCTTTTGACTAGCACCGTTCTCTTACGAAGTGACAATCTACTTCAATATGCTTGGTCTGCTCACGATATATCGGATTTGCTGTTATAGGAATCGCAGCCTTGTTGTCACAATAAACCTTGACTGGCTTCATGTAATCGATCCCTAAATCACGTAATAATCCATGTGCCCATACGATTTCTGAAACGGCCATACTTAATGCCCTATATTCAGCCTCTACTGAGGATTTTGACACTGTTGCTTGCTTCTTAGTCTTCCACATAACCAACGATCCTCCCAACTTCAAGAGGTACCCTGTAACCAATCTTTTGTTCATTCCACAAGCAGCCCAATCAGCGTCATAGTAACACTCAAGCTTCGAAGCTCCTTCCGAATTGATCAAGACACCCAAACCGGGGCTCCTCTTCAAGTAGCAAAGCACATTTCTTGCCGCCGCCATGTGGTGTTTTGTAGGAAAATGCATAAACTGACTAAGAGACTGCATCGAAAAATAGATATTAGGGTGTGTCATAGTTAAATAAATTAATTTACCTACCAACTGACAATATCTCTTTGTATTCTTAAGCAATTCTTCAAGTTTGTTCTTCCCCTCAACATACGGCATCAATTTCAGATTTTGTGCCATGAGCATGCTTAGTGGCTCATAATCACTCATGCTTGTCTCGGCAAGAAGATCTAGGATGTATTTCTGTTGAAATAGCAAAATCCCTTTTTTGGATTTAGTGACCTCGATCCCAAGAAACTATTTCATTATCCCAAGATCCTTTATTTTGAAATGGTCATGCAAAAGTCTTTTAGCTTCTTCAATTCCACATTTAGAACTTCTTATTATCAATAAATCTTCTACGTATACTAGGATCAAAACAATTCCATCAGAACAAGTTCTAACAAACAATGAGTAATCATTCTTACTCTACTTAAACCGCCTTCTTTTAAGGCACTTGACAGTTTTCTATTCCACTATCTAGAGGCTTGCTTTAAGCCATAGAGGGACTTATTTATCTTACACACTAAGTGCTCCCCCTCACTCTCAAATCCTTGAGGCATCTTCATGTATACATCTTCAAGTAAGCCTCCCTGCAAAAAGGCGTTATGTACATCTATTTGATAAAGATTCCATTTATTAATAGCTGCCAATTTAAGTACAACACAGACTGTAAACATTTTAACAATAAGGAAAAATGCATTATGGTAGTCTACCCCCTCTTTTTGGGTATACCCCTTTGCTACCAACCTGGCCTTGAATTTATCTATAGTGTTATCAAACTTATACTTGATCTTATAAACCTATTTATAGGCTATTGCCCTTTTATTTTTAGGAAAGAACACAATATCCCATGTCTTGTTAGCCTTAAGTGCCTCAATTTCAGATTTCATGGCCTCCCTCCATTCTTTGTGCTTACTTGCTTCCTCATAAGTAGAAGGCTCTGTAATGGAGTCAATTGCATATAAGAAGCACATATAATCAGTAGATACATTTGCAAATGATATATAATCCTCTATTGGGTATCAGTATCTACTAGAATGAATTACATTAGGGTCCAAGTGCAATGATGTACAAACATAATCCCTTGACCATATAGGAGGTCGTCTATCCCTAATGACTTTAGGATGAGGCTAAGGTATATGAGCACCTTGACCTTCATCCTCTGGTGGACCACTATCTCAATTTGTTCCCTGTTATACTCAAAGGAATCAACATATTTATAGCGTACATTGTGTGAATCCACATGTATAGGCTCATACCAAAAAATTTCCTAAAGATCTTTTTTCAATTCTTTATGACCATTATCTTTCATTGGAAACTTATCTTCTATGAAGCTTACATGCCTACTCATAAAGAGGCTCTCATTCCTTAAGTCAAGAAGCAAAAATCCCTTTTGATTATCATAATAGCCTAGGAAAACACAGGGAATAGATCTAGGCTGAAATTTATCACTTACCTTCAAGTTAGTAGCATATGCTAGTGACCCAAATACTTTTAATTTTTCTAAATTTGGTTCCACACCATATACCTTTTCATAAGGGGTTTTGTAGTCTAACATCTTAGAGGGTATTCGATTTACCAAGTGAATTGCAATCCTCAAACATTCTCTCCAATATGTAATAGGGATTCTGGATTGTAAAATCAAGCTACAAGTAAGCTGCATAATTGTTCTATGTATCCTTTCGACAACTCCATTTTGTTGTGGAGTGTAGGGACATGTAGTTTCATGGATCATCCCCCTTTTCTGAAAGAAGCACCTTAAATCATTATTAGTGAACTCAATTCCATTATCATTTCTCACCTTCTTAACCTTTATGAAAAATTGTGTTAGGACATAGGCAGCAAAATTTTTAACATGTATAGCAGTTTCATCTTTATGTTTCATTAGGAAAATTCACGTGGCCCTTGAATAACCATCCACAATGGTAAGAAAGAAATGGTGACCTTGATGTATAGGTATTTTGTATGGCCCCCACACATCAAGATGTAGCAATGCAAAACAACTATGAGATTTGATAAAGCCATATGTAAATGGGAACTTTGTTTGTTTTGATTGAATGCAAACATCACAATTTTCATTGAGTACAACTTCATATCCCACAATAGTCAAATAATTCATTACAAAAATAGGACTATGGCCTAGTCTAGTGTGCCATAAGCATACGTAAGTGATTTTGCATCTAGTATTATTACACAAAGAAGATTTCAACAAATTCGATTGTTTTCCCATATCCAGAATGTATAAACCAGCAACTTTCTTACTAATCAACTTCTTCTTCCCATCCTGAAGGTCCTACATTATGCAAAGATCAGGGAAGAACGAAACAACACATTGCTACTCCATAGTTAAATGTGGTATTGATATCAAATTAAATTTTAAACCAGGAGCATACAAAAAACCAGATATAGTTATGTCATTTCCTAATGCAACAATACCTATGTGACTAATAGTGACATAACTCCTTTTTGGGATTTTGATTGATTTTATAGGGCCATTATATTCGTTATAACTGTTAAGAACATTTAAATTTCCAACCATATGAATAATGGCTCCAGAATCAAGTATCTATTTATTATTATTAGATAAATAAAAAGAATTAGGGATAGTCAAACTAGTACCAATCAAGGCATGCACCGGTGGGTCCGTATCACATTTCAGAAGTTCCAGGATCTGTTGGTACTGTTCTTGTGTGAAGGAAGGGGTTACATATATGCTAGGATTGCTAGTGCTACCATGTTCCTTGGCTACATAGGCAGTGTAACCCATTGGTTATCCCAGTTCCTTTGATTTCCCTTTGTTTCCATGAGAGTTGGGAGGTTACCCTATAATCTCATAGCAGTTCTCCCTCAAGTGACCTTTCTTATGACAATAGGTGCACTCTGGAACATTATCGCCTTGTCCCCTACATCTTCTGCCTCTCCCCCTTACTGCCATTAAATTCCTTCAGGAGAGGGATCACGATGGTCAGAGTTGGTCAAGTAACGTTGAGCCTCATCCTCAACCACCATACTATATGCATCATTAACACTAGAAAGAGGAATAAGAAGGAGAATATGGTTGCAAACATGGGAATATGACTCATTGAGTCCCATTAAGAATTTTAGTAGTTTCTGTTGGTGTATCACCTCTCCATATACTTGAGAGGTCTTACAAGCACATGAGGGAATCTGAACCAAAGAAGATTGTTCTTCCCACAACTCCTTAAGTTTTGAAAAATATGTAGTTACAGACATAGGGCCCTGCCTTAGCGAATTAATCACTCTATGAAGTGTAAAAATATGTGATCCAGTACGTTTATCAAAGTATTGCTGCAAGTCAATCCATACATGATAAGCACTAGGGAAGAAAATTATATAGTTCCTTTAACAGGGAACCTAGGAGCCATGAAAGAACAATTGCATCACATTTGTCTTATTGATCTTGAAGACTGGTTCTTACGTCTCCCTCTTGTAGGAACCATTTATGAAGCCTACCTTATTCTTTCCACGAAGCACTATCTTTATGGCCATGCTCTAGATTGTATAATTCTCAACTCCAGTCAATGTGTGAGAAATCAAAGGAGCCCCCAGAGTGTCAGAAGATGGAGAAATAAGGGGTGATGAAAGGAGAGCAGTTCTTCAGCCGATTTCACATTACTTATTTGGGCATTAGGTTGTTCTTCACTCTGATAGATGTCATTATACATAAGGTTTCCTCAGATGTTACTTGTGATTCAAAACCGCACATTACGGTGATCTCTCTTCAGGATCGGTGTGGCTGTAGCTTCAACTTGAACGTTCTTAATCCTAAATCGCATTGCAGCTTCGAGTTAGAATTCCGTTGGAGCTGTAACAATTGAAGTTGCTCTTGGGAGGTTTAGAAATCCCAAATCACAATCGCTGGCGTGGCCTTTGATCTGTAACTTTGAATTGTGAATTCTCACGGCAAGTTTCTTTTCAATATCGGTGAATTTGAGTCGATTTTGCTCAAGATTCCACGATTTTCTTCCAATCTTGGCGTGGCCTTTTGTAAAACCCTAAAAACTCATTAATTATTTATTAAGTAATTATTGGCAACATAGATTTTTTTTTAAATTAAGTAATTATTTATTAAGCTAATCTATGATGTGGAAATAAGAGAGAGAAGGGAAAAGTGAAGAAGTTAAATATAAGTAGAAATTTGATGTAGGGAGCAAGTGAAGACGTCATAATACAATTAAAAGGCAACAATGATGTCATAACTTGGAAAACAAATAGGAAGATATTGGTTTCAGATGACTTGGGAAAAACGGAAAAGAATGGGATAAGAATGTAATTAATGAAAAAGGATAGGGATGCCATGTAATTGTAAGGTCAGCACATGAGTTCTATAAAATGTTGTACCTCTCACTATTAACACAGCACAATCCATACGATTTCAGGGAAAATAAAAAAAACTCACACAAAGGCCTCTCACTCATTGCAAGCAAAGTAAGAAACTTCTCTTACAGAGTAATAACACCCTATAGAGTACTACTTTTTGATCCAGCTTATTCTTAGTATTTTCTTTCTAAATTAATAAATTCTGTTTATGTCTCTACCATATATTTAAACTAATATTTATGATTTTTGAGAAAAGTGCCAGATTTTGTTGCTGTGTGAAGACCTTTGTGTTCACCCATTAGTGCTATGTGATTATTTGTGGATCCACTCTAGGGGACGCCCTAACATATCTATGTGATGGAAATTGATGGGTTTTCAAGAAATAAATTTATCTGTGCTAGTTTTTCTCAATGCATAAAATCTGGTGTTTTCTTGTTGTTTCTTTTGTTTCTTGTGCAAACTAGAGACATGGTTAAATATATTTTCTACTTAAGAGCGGCTGGGTATTATTAGTTGAAAATTTTTATTATTATTACTTACCTTTGTTTATGTACTGCCCAGATGCTGATTACTAAGATTATAGTTAAGATCGAATGGGTCTAAGTTGGGGATCTCCAAGTCATACATAACATCAGTGTTCATACCACCAACCCTATTGATCCTCCGCCTTTCAATCCGAGTCCACCACTATCTTTTGAAAATTTCTATGAGCCTAATGATGACGAGGTTTTCATTTCTCCTGAAGAGTTTATGCGTTCTGTGTTTATAAACTATCCCCAGGATTTTCCAGACCTCCCAGCAAACCTTTTTACAACTAAAGATCCGACCAACTAGTAGATTACTAAAAAGCACTCTATAGGAATAATATAGAATAAAGTGCTTTAGTTCTTTTTTGAATTACGTACCATACGTGTATCTAGGGGCGTATGTTCCCCACTTTTTGTATGGGCTCATGAGAAAAATCTAGTATAATATTTAGTTTTATCTTCTTTATGATTTATTTAGTTAGTTGTAGGGGTGTTCAAATCCGGGACCGGGATCCCCCACTCCCGATCCCGATTTTTGGCCGGGATGCAAATTGTATCCCGATATCGGTCCCGGTCTCGATCCCAGTCATCCCCAAACGGGACTGGGACCGGGACCAAACCGGGAAATCCTGGTTTTTTTATAAAAAAATTAAATTTCAAATATAGTATTATATTAGTTAAATTTTATATAATCTAGTGTTTAAAGTGATTATTTAACACTTAATAAGGCCATAATAATCACACAAATTGATCTAGAATTGAAGAATAACATTTTATTATTATTATTATTATTATTATGACCACCTTCATCATTTTCGTTATTATCTTTACACATTATATAGTTAGAATTAGTATCACGATATATATAGTTCAACTCCAACTAAATATGAGATACACATTTTATCAAATGATGATTTAATTTATGGGAAAAAAATACAAAAGTACAAGAATAACTTAGTTTTTAAGGAAAAAAAATAAAAAAAAACCGAGATTGGGACGGGACCAGGATCACAAGATGTGTGCTCGACTCTGGTCCGGGCCGGGACAGGAAATTCCCAAGATCAAAATGCCTGGGACTGGGCCCGGACAACCGGGACCGTGACACTTTAAACACCCCTAGTAGTTGTTTTATTATGAGTTGCACTACCACCGAATAAGCAAATAAGAGCATAAAAGGATGAAAGAAAGGAACACACACACACACACACACACATAAACACAAGAACCAAGAACCCGGTAGAAGAGAGAGAGAAAATATAGATTAAAAAAGCAAGCATATTGTATTCAAAATGGGCCACGTGAAAACACCCTATGTAAGTAGCTATTATTTCTATAAATATTAAAGGAAAAAAAAACGTGAGGGGAGAGGGAAGTGTCAAATAGAAGTATAAATTGTAATATCCCAAAATTTGATTAAGGGATTATTCTCCAAAAGTGAATGTGATTATCGTTAAACCGACACTTTTGGAGAATATGATATAAGTTATAATTTGAATGTGTTACGAGCAGTGCCGAAATCCTGTATTTAAGTTCAATTATGGATTAATATCAAAATTGACTTAAAATAGAGGGAGGGCACATGATTGGTGTGATGGAATGAGAAAAATGTGTTTAGTGGTGATTTAAGAGCAATTACAATAATTAGGGGCAAAATGGGAAAGTTTCAACCAATTGGTTAGTTATCGAAGAGGAAACTCCTTGGTAACTTGAAGATTAATAGTTATGATTGATTTGTGCAAGAGATCAAAGGGTGGAATCGTGTGTGTGTGTATGTCTATGCGAGCTCATGGAAGATGTTCCAAGATTGTGACAAGTGGCACAATGTGAGCCCTTGATCTTGGGTTAAAGTTTCAACCCATTTCCTCTCTCCTCTCTTCTAAAGGTAGCCAAGGGAGCATTGGAGGGCCAAATATCGGCCTCCTTCATCATCTTCATCTCTCTCTTTCCATCCTTCATGTTCGTCCAAGGCTAGGAGGAAAGAGAAAAGGAATAGGTGAGTTTTGACTTGGTAAATGATCTCTTTAGCTCAAACACTCTTCTATAATGTTGTGCATAGTGATGAGAGCTTCATCTCTATGGTTTTAGATTTGTGAAAAAAAGTGTTTTGAGAGCTTAAGGAAACTTGAAGTTGGAGGAATTAAGAAACTAGGTTGAGGAAGAGGTGAGTAAAAGCTTCCTTTTGATCTATGTATTGTGACTTTTGGTTGAGTTTTGTGAATTATGGAACTTGCCCTGATTTTGGTGTGATTGTGAAATGAATAAATTGGATAGTATATTATGGTAAAAATGATGTCATATTGTGTTTTTGATGCCATCGGGATTGATTTAGAATATTGGAAGCAAAAGTGTTGGAATTGGATAATATGTGTAATAGGTAGAAACTGTCATTGTGATGTGATTTTGGGTGTTTTGAGGTTTTCAATGGGTTCCTTGTGTAAAATTATGTGGAAGTAACTTTGGGTTAGAGTTTGGGACCATTGGGAACATATGTTGGAAGTTAGGAAAAATTATGTCATCTGCTGCGTTCTGGCTTCTGATAAGCTTCACTCGAGTGCATAGGGGTGTCACTCGAGTGTAACATTATATTCCCTCTTTTCCCTTCAGTTTTTTATTGCTCTTTCGTGCCAAAAAGCTAGAGTGCATTTCCTCACCTGCGAGTGAAGTGGGTCATCACTAAAGTGTGAGGTGTCTCACTCGAGTGCATAGGTATTTTGCACTATGAGGCCGCTTCTCGGGTAAGCACTTATAGTACATTTGTCAAGAATGTGTGTTGGCACTCGCAAGTTTTATGTTGTCACTTGAGTGCTCCAGGTCATCACTTGAGTGCACTCTCCATTTCAAGGTTTCTTTTGCTCTCGGGTGATCACTCTCTCTGTTTCACTTTATGGGACTCGGGTGAGTTTGAGGCTATCACTTGAGTGCTGAGGTCAGGACTCGAGTACAGTGATCATTTTTCATCTCTGTCGTTGCTCTCAGGCAAGCACTCACTCGAGTGAGCCGTCCTTACTCGAGTGCATCAGCCTAAAATCAATGTTTTCTCTTTTGAAAGGGGATCTTTGGTCAAGTTTCTCCCAACCCTTTAGGCATGTGTTTAGGCTTCTAGTAGCCACCTAAAGGTCATAAATGATAACCAACTTTAAGTATTATAAAAGTGAGGATTTGGAATAAAAAATGACCCTATGTCCTTGATTTGGTTTATAGGGTTCGATGTTCGCCTTGATCTTGAGTAAGCTGTGCTGGAGCACACGTGGAAAGAATAAGTGTAGGGAACTTACCTCTCTTGCATGTATTTGATATTTGTGTTGATGTTTTGATGTATGTTATTACTTTGCATGATTATGTGTAATATATATGAATGTTTGAAGCTATGTTTCAGTTTATGCTATGGCCATAAGTATGTTGTTTGAAACATTGAGCTTGCAAATATGTCATTGTGTGAACATGAGTTATGTAATGCAAGCATGTCATGTATTATACATTTATCATACATGCATATTGGTATTATTTTCCTACTGAGATTCTCTCGAATCTCACCCTCTCATACCAACAATTTAGACAGGACAAGAGACTCGTGGGGGGGGACAAGCAACCAAGGGCGGCGAAGATTACTTCGAGATGTAGATTAGGTAGTTGGTTATCAGTTATGGATTGGGATAACTGTATATGTTTTGGAAGTATATTTGGATATCTAGATGTGTATTTATTCGGATGAGTATTTTTGGATATGTATCTGAGATGGATTTGTGCAATCCCCGTATGAGAACATATATATGAGTGAATGTGCCTTGGAAACTCATTGGTGAAAGGTATGAACCTGGGGTTACCGGGAATTATGTTGTGCACTCTGATATTTATGAGTGTGATTTATCTGTGCTAGGTAATTGTATTCAAAATATGAATATGAGACCAGGTGGATTAGATTTTGAAAGATATTTGTGAAAACCCTATCTTAAGCATGGGGAATTGAAATGAGTTTTGTTTATCCGACAGTCTCTAATTCATTTTAATAATGTATTTCGAATAATAATTACGAAGGAGGCTACATAAGTGATATATATATATAGGGGTCTTAAATGAAGTAAAAGGAAACGAGGAGGTGGGTTATCATACAAGGGATAAAAGCTAGAACCATTAGATATTAAGGTGACTCCTAGAATTTGTCCTCTTCCAAATAAAGGAAATAAATTTTTTTAAAAAAATCTATGTTGCCAATAATTAATGAGTTTTTGGGGTTTTACACCTTTCGTCAACAACTTCAAATCGCGAATTCTCACAGTGAGTCTAATTTCAATATCGGCATTCTATGAGTTGATTGTGCTCAAGACTCATCCGACTATGCTTTGATATTTTTTTTTCAATTACTTCCCCTGGTATCCCTCACCCTTTGTGTGCAGACTAATCCGAAGTCACCCTCAGGATGAGGGACTTCCCGCGGGATCGAACCCTGAACCTGGGGAGTGTGCATTCATTAACGTAGACCACTCCTTTCACCAGTTGGGCCAACCCTCGCAGGCACTGTGCTTCGATATAATCAATGTGCTTCACGTATTTTCAGATGCGTTTCTTGGTCCAAGTTAGTCGGACTTTGATCCAGTGTCTAATCAGAACTGGTGTTTGACCCAATTACCTGACCTGCTTCTTGGTTCTCATATCCGTTTCTTGATCTATGCTAGTCAGACTCTGGTGTTGATCCTGTTTGTGTGGGCTATGTTCTTGGGCCTTCTTTGAAAAACAACCCGAACTTGGTGCTCCGGTACCATGTAAAAGCCCAGAGCCTTACCCATCAACACTCCTGACTTAGCATGAAAAGAATTTCATTAATTCAAAACAACAACCATACTAGAGTCCAAGTCCACATATTTATACAAGTTTCTGTCCTTATTAACTGGGCCTAATAATAAGTCCTAACAATATATAACTAAATATATTGTAGCATCTAATAAGCCCAAGACCTACCTATTACACAAATGATACAAGTCACAATTTCTATTACTATTTCTTACAGTTATATTTATGTATTTGTTTGATTAATTAAAATAAAGTCCGATTGAGATGAAGATTTTGTCCAATCATAAATGTTGGAAAAGTGAGACATAATCACTCACCCGCACTCTTCTTCAATAATTGAAGTTGGGTATTATTTTTTCCATAGAGCATGATGAATACTCGAATTAAATTCATCAAAGTAATAATATTTATTTATATATTGGCACGATTTTTCCAGTAGAGAAGTAGGCAGTCAAGCTAAAACTTTTAATTAATCATATTTATATATACCTGCTTGAGTATATGGAAGGATATAAAATTAAAGCATATTGAGATTGAGAGAACCGTTCAAAGGTGGTATGACTGGTAACACATATTGGACAAAAACAGATCCATGGTCGTGGAGATATTTATTCCACAGAGTTGGATTAATTAAAAAGTTGTTCATATTATTATATATGTTGCACTTGAGCTTAATTAACCATATTAATCAACCTTAATGTTCCGTTAACGATAATGAAATGAAACAACCATCGTGTGTATTATATATCTTACACTTTTTGAATACGTATGATTTATTAATAATATGAATCAGATTGGATGTTTAATCATTCATTACTTGTGTGTGTCTATATATATATACATATATCAGTGCAATAGATATATATAACTTAATTATAAACACCTGATCACCACTCAATCTCGAGCTCATAAAGCTTCAATATCCCATTAAATTGAAAATAATTTAGAGATGATGATAGTGATAGAGGAGAATAAATATATGTGTGTGTGTGTACACATGTATGTGTATGTGTAAACAAAACAAAAAATATTCATATATTCGATGTCCCTGTAACAAGTCTCACATCATGTGGGTTTCCTTAAAAGAGGGATCTTATGAAGTCTTAGGTTCCTCAATTCCAATAGCTAGTTTTTGGGGTGTGATTCTCCCAATAACTTATACCCGTTACAATGGTTCTTTTATTGAGAGATGGCCCACCGAAAACCTACGGAATCCTCTAAACAGAGGGGGGCTGTCCAGCATGGCTGAGTGAAGTGCCCTAGTGTCCGTGGAGCCACACACATAAAATTTGAAATCTAGAAATATAGTCCAAGTTCTTCCATATCTAACAATTCTCATCCTCATCAATATATATAAGATATCATATATCCAAACTCCAAAGCCTCCATATATATATATACATAGCTGTATATGTGTTCTTTCGTACATTATTCTTCATTATCTATTACGTACATACATATCAAGGACCATTTTATTTAGGATTGCAAAAGGAACTAATGAATCAAAGGGACTTAATTAAAAAATAACAGCTGGATCACTATTAAAGATGTTGATGAACACCTGCAAAGATTCAAATTTGGTTTCCTTTATTCTGTCTCTTCCTTAACTAGTCACCTTGTATCTCAATTAAAAGCCACACTACCTCATAAATACCCACACACACTTGCATTTCCCTCCATACTCAACGTCATTAGAGACTTTTTCTTAGTAGAATATATAACTCTTTGGTGACTGAGTGTTTCATATATATATATATATATAAGAGAAAACATGGGTTCAAACAACCTTAGCCATCATCAAGCTTTCGAGGATATTGAGAAGTCGTCCCTAGAAGTTGTTGAACCTCCCTCCAAATTCTACGACGACGATGGCCGTCTTAAAAGAACTGGTATGTTGCTCTTTCACACAGACACAGAAGATGAAATATTACTTATTAAAAAAAGAAGATGAAATATTAAATCTATATTAGGATGTAGAGAAAGATAGAGGGGAAGATCCTAGGAGGGAAAACTCCCATAAATAGTAAATTTTATTGCAGTTTTTGGAAGTTTTGTGCTCCCTCCGCCATATTTTCCTCTCACTTTTCCGCGTATCCAAACATAGCCTAATGGAATGCTGAAGGTGGTAAAATAATTAAGGGTGATGATGAGAGTACTGCAGGGATAGTATAGATGTCGAGTTCACACATAATAACGGCGGTGATAGGATCAGGTGTGTTGTACTTAGCGTGGGCCGTCGCTCAGCTTGGCTGGATCGCCGGTCCTTCAGTCATGCTCTTGTTCTCCTTCGTCACTCTCTATACTTCTTCCTTGCTTTCTGATTGTTACCGTCTCCACGACTCCGTTTCGGGCAAGAGAAACTACACCTACTTGGATGCTATTTCTTCCATTCTCGGTACTGATCAACTCACAATCTCACATTTAATCTTTGCTCTTTATTTAATTCAGTTATCACACTGTTCATTAATGAATATAGAGTAACTAATATGCATGCTTCATATACATATATATAGGTGGAGTTAATGTGAAGGTGTGTGGGATATTTCAGTATGTGAGTCTTGTGGGAGTGGTAATAGCTAGGATGCACAATCGCGGCTTCAATTAGCATGATGTGAGTTTTATTATTTAGAGAAAATTAGTCTGTTGTAGTCCTCCCTATATTTTTTATTCACTTGTAACTTAATTACTACACCTTGAAGAGATACAATCCAATTCATATAGTTTTAACTTGGTTGTATGTAAGTCCCTAAACTTTGACTTTCTACAACTCAACTATTATAGTTTTAATTATTTTATAATTTAGTCCTTCAACTTTATTATATATATATATATATATATATATGATTTTACTTTTAAAACATAGGGATTAATGATAGAGTCTGAGTTACACTGAGTCAAAGTTTAACGACTTGATTTACAACTAAGTTAAGTCTTTAGAGACTGAATTCCAACCGAATCAAAATTAGGAACTAAATTACAACTAAGTAAAAAATATATGGCCAATAGATTAATTTTTCTTATTTTTTTATACGTACAACGTTAACTTTAACAAAATACTGACTAATTAATGATCTTGGTATTTTTATTTTTGGGAGACAGGGCAATCAAGAGGTCAAATTGTTTCCAGAAGAATAATGGCTTAGAAAAGGAATGCCAAATGTCAAGCAATCCATACATGATAGGGTTTGGTGTAATTCAGATGGTTCTGTCTCAAATACCAGATCAGATTTGGTGGCTCTCTATTGTTGCTGCTATCATGTCTTTTACCTACTCCACCATTGGCCTCTCTCTTGGTTTCGCCAAAGTTGCAGGTAATTTAATTAATTATATGAATGATGCTTATTTATTTATTTAATTAATTAAATGAGCCATGAGATTTTGTCTTAACTTGGTTGAGATTTCCGTGGTGGGTTACAACTTACAACCATATATATTGAGCAGAAAGTGGGAAAATTAAGGGCAGCATCACAGGAATAAGCACTGCAACTGTAACTCGGGGATAAAATATTGCCTACTCCTTTTCTACTGTCCTCATTGAAATTCAGGTATACATATAATCATTTTCTTCTTAAAAAAATCGATAAAAATCAAGAAAATTAATCTTTTTGTCCTATTAATTTTGACTTAGTTGTACCTAATTTAGTTCCTACACTTTATTAATTCAGTGCTAACTCAATTCTTATATATAGTTTTGATTTAATTGTAACTCAGTTCATATGGATTAACTATTTAAAATATTAGTCCCTGTATTTTAAATAATAAAATTATATATTTCATAGTGCTTAGGGGTACTAAAGTTTTAAGATTTTCTTTTGCTAGAGGGATTAAAGTTTTAAATGACTAAAACTATAGAGACTGAAATACATTGTGTTAAAGTTCAGGGCTCGAGTTTCAACAAAGTCAAAACCACAAGGTTAAGTTAGATTGAGTCAAATAATTTACAACTGAATCCAAACTACTTGACCAAAAAAGTTAACTTTCCCAAAATCCAATTGCCAAAAAAAGTGCACACTAATGAATGGATGTTGTGAATATATATAATATAGGACACAATAAGGTCTCCACCATCAGAAGCAAAGAAAATGAAGAAAGCAACAAAGATAAGTATACCAGTGACCACAACATTCTGCATGTTGTGTGGCTGTATGGGCCATGCTGCCTTGGGAGACAAGTCACCTAGAAATCTCTTCACTGACTATGTTTGAAATAGCTTTTTTTTTTTAGAAAATAAGTGCTTATTACGTAAGTCAAGATAAAACTCTTTTCACATACTTACCTCGTATACTGTAAATCACGATTTATAAACACTTATAAGTAAAAAATAAGCTATCCCAAATGAGTACTAAGCCTTCTCCAAAACCTTTTGGCTTCTCGACGTGGCCAACGCCGCCGTAGCCTTCCACCTCGTAGATGCCTATTAAGTTTTCTCTCAGCCCATCTTCGCCTTCATCGAGAAACAAGCCTTACAGAGATTCCCTACAAACCAACTCTTGAACAAAGAATTCAAAGTCACATTACTTCCTAGTTTCGCTCAATTTGAGGTTGGTTTCAAGGACTTGTTATGTGGTACTCACCACACTGGTCTCCATGTTGCTTCCTTTCTTCAATGACGTTGTGGGGATTATTGGGGCATTAGGGTTTTGGCCGTTGAATGTGCATTTTCTGGTGGAAATGTATATTAAGCTGAAGAAGGTAACAAAATGGAGTGGGAGGTGAGTTTGCTCAAGATTTTGAGTATGGCGCACGTGTCTTTTTGTGTCCATTGTTGCTGTTGCTGGATCATTTGCTGGTGTTTATCTTGACATCAAGAAGTCCAAGCCATTCCATTAATCAAACTATTCTTGCATTAATCATCTTGTTTGTTTGTGTTATGTGTTGTGTCTTAGCTTTTTTCTTTTTCTTTTACAAGAGATAGTAGGTAAACAAATCCAACAAGGGCGAACAATGTAAGCTATACCTATGTTTCTTCTAGAACTGGTTTCCTGCTATGCAAAGTGTTTAGCAAAGATCGCCAACTTTATTTTGGCTTTTGACTGAATAAGAGTTGTTGATGATGTTAGAGTCTCTCTAACTTCTTCTAGGGCGAGAATGAAGTTAGCGTTTTCTACTAACAACAACTTTACTTATCAAGTAAATTGGGTCCTAATTTTTTTAGTGTGGTTTTGTTTCATAACATTATGCCTCTGTTTTCTACAAAACGGCATCACCGCAACAAGTGCACGAATCCTATGTTTGTGGAGTACAAAAAGTTAGTTGGGATAGGTGAGAGGCAGAGAACGGCGTCGTTCCAAAAAAGTGAAAGGGACGAGGTAAGGACTTTTTGGGCCAATACAAAGGAAAATGACTTGGATGGGGGGGCATGATTAAATTGGGCCAACCCAATTTAGCTATCTATCAAGTGAGTATCTTTTTTTTTTTTGGAATGTCAATGATATAATACTCATCCCAGTGGTCATCGATCCTTAATATGAGGTCTAATTAGAGAGTTAATCTTGATTTTAAATATAATACATATTTTTCAATACTTTCTTAATTTACTCCTTTTGATGCTTCTTTAATAATAATCAAGTGAGAGAGATGAGGAAAATTAAGAAAAATGATTAAGGTACTTTAGAAAAAAACATATCATATTGACTAACTTCTTTAATCAAATCAAATTAGGAAAATAAATTTTACATTAGCAACTAAAGGGATGAAGTTTAATTTAAACAAGAAATTTTCAACACCCCAATTAAATTGAACTGTAAACTAAGTACCTGTACGTATATGCTTATGTCCACGTGTCTGTAAAATAGCCATGAGTATTTTGTTCTATTATGTAGAAGCTTGCTTATAAATATGATGCCTCATCAGTTGTAAGGGGCATTTGACCTTGAAATAAAAAATTTGGTGTTCTACAATGCTTCTCTTCTCCTTCTCAAAACCTGAGTTCTTAACATATCATCTCTATCTCTGTGATAGATTCTAGTATGATCTGCACTTGTCTCTTTATAAGGAACCTATGCATCAGAAAGAATCTGATCATGATCCTGTGAAGAGAAATAGAGAAATAAGAAACTGTTAAGTATCAGAATTTCTGTAAGACCGAGGGTTCTAACGTGTCCTTGAGTGAAGAGGGAAAGCTCAGACTTACTTGAACTAAGGTTGAAAGATGTTTCTGGTATACTATAGTTTGTTATTTCTCAGTCCATTTGTTTCATATGGGATAGATCTTGGTCACAATGCCTTTGTTGGTGTCTTCATCTTAGATCTTTCGGTATCATATGAGAAGACACCACACAGACATTGAGATTTGGATACATCCATCCTCCACTTGGTATCAGAGCCATAGAATTTTTGAGATAGTGATGATATGTTATGAATAAAGGTAAATAAGAAGAAACCTAGAAATCATGAGTGAAGCATATAGTTCTTCGAATCTTTCTAATCGTCCCTCTACTACTCTTATATCCCAATTTACCCTTAGAAATCTCCCTTCTTCTGTAAAAAGAACTCTTTCTCAAAAAATAGAAAACCTGATAGAAATCAATCATCTTCCAAAAGATGCTTTAATTTTTGAGACAAATCTTCCTCTTCTTAGTCCATATAGTGTTTACCACCGAACCAACAGTCTTACCAAAAATATTAGGACTCTTCTGACCACTAGAAGACCTTATGCTAAAGAGGTTGTTCAAACGACAAAGTTGGAGTAGTGTCATCTTCCAGCAACAACAGAGGAACAATATGCTACCATTGGGATACCACAGCCTCTGATCAATCATTGGAGATCTGAAGGATATACCCATCTCCATATGGGTGCTATCCAACTAGCTTTGACTCTTCATGGAAGAAAAGGCATGCCAGTTACAGCTCGAGTTGCTCTAGTTGACTCCACATACAAACAGTATCCTAATGCTCTTATTGGCGCTCTTTTAACCACTTTGAGCAATGGAACTATTATCCTGACTATCCAACCAGA
Source organism: Inga leiocalycina (assembly GCA_963242795.1). Classification (NCBI taxonomy): domain Eukaryota; kingdom Viridiplantae; phylum Streptophyta; class Magnoliopsida; order Fabales; family Fabaceae; genus Inga; species Inga leiocalycina. Next base: position 57,329,742 of record OY725327.1, on the reverse strand, counting down.
CTTCAACATCAACCTGCTGTATTCTACTATGACTAATCGATTCAAAGTGCAAGTTCAAATTGTTGGAGCTGAACAGAATCCTAAAGCTATCATGGCTACTCTACAGCATCAAGTGGTTTACAGACTTCAGAACCACTCTCTTGATCTTCACTACCAAATTCTACAAAAGATGCTCTTTTTGCCATATCTAATAGATTTGATGATATTTCTATAATTCAGATTCCCAGACAAATTCCACGGGAAGAACTCTCTCAGTTAATGCCTCTTGAATGGATCAATAATTATGAAAAGATTTTCCATGGAATTCAACCAGATGTCCATACTACCATGCCTCCTCTCATCCAGAGACTTTCAGACGGCACAATAAAAACTACTTTTGAAATACCTAACCCACATGCACCTTCTGCACCTCTTGGAAGGATTCTTACTCTCTCTCTCTCCTGCCTATACACCCTCTAGAAGAGATCCACCTATAACCTGGGTAAACCATAATGCAAACCCTTGCTATGTTTCTCATCTAAATGGTCACTTCTTATGGGTTATACCTAGTTCAGGTATGTGTGATCCTGACTATGAGTGTGATACTCCAGAATGATGGGAAGAGTCTGATGATGAACAAGGACTTTACCCATACAAATATGCTATCAAGCAAGCCAAGAAAAATAAATCCTTTGTAGAATCTTCTTGTTCTTACAAGAATGACAGACATCATAAAGATGATGATGACTATAGCTTTTCACAACTTGTTCAGAAAAAGAGAAGAGGTTGGCAACCTCCACCTCCTCCTGAAAGATCTTCCAAAGATATGTCCCTTGTTGAACTGATGATAGAAACAGGGCATATAGATCTTGTCCAAAAGTTTTTTCCAGAACCAGTAATTCCAGCTGTTCCACCAACACCTACACAATCATTACCATGCATAGGGATGATCAAACATTCTTATGACTCTGAATTTCCTCCTCTTGAGAGAAAAACAAATGAAGACACTAAGGTTTCTGCTCGACCTTATGTTATTCCAAACACGGTTGATTCTTAGGGAAATCTCATACCAGCATCTGCAGCTGAAGAAGTTTTAAATTGGCATACTCAGAATGCAGTTTGACAAAATATGGCGCTAACAGGACTCAACTCTAAACTTGATTCTCTAACAATCAAGACAGAAGAACTGTCCTCTCAAATATGACTACTTTTTGAAGAAGTCAGACAGCTATATCTTTTCCAGGTGCAGCAAGCTCAAAAATTGGATGCAGAATTGAAAAGGTCTATCGCTACTGGATACATGGGACTAGAATTCCAACAGAAAAAAAGGAATTATCAGCAATACAAAAGGATCTACAACAAATAGAACTAGATATGGCCAGAAAACAATCTCAGGTCATATATGAATCTTATCCTTCCTATCCTACTATACCAAAATTTTCTTATCCACCTCCACCAATGACTTATCTTGATGAAACTGATTACAATAAAGTTTTCAAAATGAACTATCCTGTTTTCAGACAATTTCAACAACCTTCACCTATACAACCTAAGCCCATTTCAAGACCCACTTTTTGTACACCAGAAAGATCTTCTTCTTATTGGCTCTCCTCCCCATCTGTTTTTCATCATGGTAACACATCAGGAAGTCAGAAACCTGTCCAACCAAGTTTAAAGATTTATGAGCCTGTTGTTTCTCAGATTAATACCCAACCTTCTCCACAAAAAGAAAAACAGAAATATTCTGAAACCTTGACTCCCCAAATTCCTCCAAACACTACCCAGCCTCAAAATGCTACCTCACAAGACCCTACTAAGCCATTATCGGATTCATCTAGTTCTCCATCAGATGATTTTTCTATCTCTGATGATGATGATTCAGAAGATCATCTTGTTGATATTACCAGAATTGTAATAGTCCAACCTAATGATGATGATGACAGTGAAGTTGAGGAATCTCATGTTGATCAGCCTAATCCTCCTAATACTCATAAGCAACATGATTTTACTTACAAGCCAACTTCAGGACCTTGGTTTACCTTTGAGATGAAATGCTGTTCTCTCAACAGGAAAGATCTGTAAAAGCATTATACCAGAATGGTTGAAAAGTATTACATGCTGAATGGCTACAATGATGTCAATCTCCGGCATACTTTCATAGCTTCTCTTCCTGATGAACTTCAACCTGAACTTCACAGAAGTATTAATGCTCTTCACAGAGATATGTCTCAAATTTCTATTGGAGAAATTTACCAACTGGCTCTTGCAACTATTGATAAGCTTTGTGAGCAACACAAGTATATTAATGATATGCTCAAAGGCACTACAAAGCTGAAACATGCTTGCAAAAAACCTTACTTGAAGATTAAATGCAAAGATCCCAAGGTTTGTCACTATTCAACAAAGAAGAAATCTCACTACCGTTCGTACTCCAGAAAACCTGAAAAGAGATTATTTCCTAAAAGGCAATTCAGAAAGCAAAGAAAGGCTAGATTCTTTAAACCCAAAAGATTCTCAAAAGGCAAAGGAGATCGATGTTTTATCTGCAGAAAGAAGGGACATTTTGCAAAGAATTGTCCTCACAAAACTAAAAAAGACATCAAGATGATTCAAAGGCTCCATAAAGTCTTAATGATCACAGATGAAAATGCAGATATTGAAACTTTTCTTGAAGAACAACCCTTTGAAGATCATGATACTCAGTATGTTCTTCCACTTTCTGATGAAGAAGAAGATTAAGAAATCTCTGACTTCTCTGATCTTGAATCTGAGACAGATGAAGAAGAGATTTATCCTTACAGATCAATCAATCTCATCCAACCCATTCAACCTTCCTCAAAAAAACCAGAACAAATTTTCATAGGATCTTTTGGTTCACTTCGATCCAATCCTAAAGAAAATCTCAATATTCCTCTGCCAAATATAAAAGTCCAAGTCCTTCAGATAAATACTCTAAACATGTCAGAGCTATTGCCTTCTTTGATACTGGATCCTGTAAAACAGTCATGAAACCTCATATTCTTCCTCCTGAAGAGTGGGTTCCTCATAATCAGTATTTTCTCACAACTGATGCTAAACATTTCAAGATTGATCTTATTTCCAGGCGAAAGATTGGAATCAAATTCTTCTTAGGATGTACTTTGAAGATTAAAGAACTAGGAAGTGATCTTCCAGGAAAAGATATTTTGTTAGGATTTGATGCTTTCTATCATACTTAGAATCTTATGATCCTACCCAAAGGGATTAAATGGAAAGGAAATTTCAGTCCTTATACAGAAATTCCTAGTATGTTTGAACTCTAACAGGCTCCGCTACAATATTCTGATATCAAGGATCAATTGCTTCAATATTATTCAGATAGTCATAATCAATTTCCTTATCTTTCCTCGTTATGGAAAAAACAGGAGTTTTTTTTATCAAACTTCCTTTAAGAAAGAATGAGGATATTAATCCGACTAAAGCTTCTCATCCAAGTATGAATCATGATGATTTGAAACTTGCTAGAGATGAATGTGCAGCTTTATTAAGGCAAGGACTCATTGAAGCTACCAAGTCTGATTGGGCTTGCCAGGCCTTTTATGTTGAAAAAAGATCAAAAATCAAATGAGGGAAAAAGAAACTTGTCATTGATTACAAACCACTAAATCATTTCCTCTAAGATGATAAGTTTCCCTTACCAAGGCCCAATACTTTGTTTGCCCATCTCAAAAAAGCCCAAATCTTTTCAAAGTTTGATCTTAATGCAGGATTTTGGTAATTGGGTGTCCACCCAGATGATAGGCCCAAAACTGCTTTCTGTATTCCAAATGCCCAATACTAGTGGACTGTTATGCCTTTTGGTCTAAAAGTTGCCCCATCACTATTCCAAAAAGCCATGACCAGAATATTTGAACCCATCCTACCAAATGCCCTGATATACATTGATGATATTCTCCTTTTTTCTGAGGATGAACCTTCACACAGAGTCCTATCATCCAAATTTACTAAAATTATAGGACAATATGGCATTATGCTCTCTTTAAAGAAAAGTGAGATTGGAGTCACAGAAATTGAATTTTTGGGTATGCATTTCCAGAATGGTCAGTATAGCCCTGGTCCCATATCGCACAAGAATTGTTGAATTTTCCTGATGATAATTTTACTGTTAAACAAATTCAACAATTCCTAGGGATTGTAAATTATCTCAGAGATTTTATCCCTTGTTAGAACCGGCTATCACCCAAGGGGGGGTGAATTGGGTGTATAATAAAAACTTAAGAACTTTAGAAATCTTTTCGTATCTTAACGAAAATTGTAAGTATGAAGGTTTATAAATCAATAGTTAGATTAAATAATATATGCTGGAAATATAAGAGTTTAGGGAAGAGAATATGCAAACTGTGATTTATCCTGGTTCGGTCCAACAGTTAGATTAAAAAACATTTTTGCTTTTCTCGATAGAATCAACAATTGGTTGAGAAACAAACTTTTGTAGACTCTGAAAATCAGTTTTATGAAAATCACACAAAGAATTGGAACTTTTTACCTTAAGTTCATCTTGAGCTCCAGAGAGTGATTTTTCATGTTCGTCCATATTGAGCTCTTTTCGGGAATCCTCTTCTTCTTGTTTATCCATGTTGATTGTATGGAAGTGTTCTATGAATTTTCCATCTTCATCATCAACTTCCAATTGTTCATGTATAGTAGATGCGTAGCGTGTAGTTTCACATGAACTGTCAACACTTTCAACTTCAACACAATTGTTAGAAGCATAAATAGAATCAAGAGTGTCCCAAATATGTTTAGCATTAGAACAAAATCTAATTTTCTCAAAATCATTTTCGGTTAAAGCACTATACAGAATTTTCATTGCTCTAATGTTCAATGAAAACATTTTCTTTTCACTTTCTGTCCAATCCTTTCTTGGTTTGAAATCAAAAGCATTTATAAAAACATTCCACATATCAAAATCATAAGCTTTTATAAAACTAGTCATTCTAGCTTTTCAAAACCAAAAATCAATATCTTTCAAAAGAGGTGGGATTGTATAATCAAAACCTTCTGAAAGTATAAAACACCCAAAATTAGCCATTGTAACTCTTGAGACAGTTAAGTCCTTTAAACAAGAGCCCGGGCTCTGATACCAAATGTTAGAACTGGCTATCACCCAAGAGGGGGGTGAATTGGGTGTATAATAAAAACTTAAGAACTTTAGAAATCTTTTCGTATCTTAACGAAAATGGTAAGTATGAAGGTTTATAAATCAACAGTTAGATTAAATAATATATGCTGGAAATAAAGAGTTTAGGGAAGAGAATATGCAAACTATGATTTATCCTGGTTCGGTCCAATCTGTGATGGCCTACGTCTAGTCCCCAGGCTCCTCCTGAGATTTTCAAATCCACTATCTTCTCGTTTAATTCAGGCACAAGAAAAGCCTTTACAATCCCACAAGTTTAGCCAGGTACTTGTGAAACCTTTTACAAATCTCTCACCAAGATACTCCCCCTTACAGCAAGTCTTACGAGCAAAGCAATCCCGAAGATCTTCCTCTCCTACTTACTCATGCAAGTCTTACGAGCAGCAACGTTCTCTCCTGCTTACACCCCTATAAGTCTTATGAGCAGCAACGTTCTCTACTGCTTGCACCTTGTAAGTCTTACGAGCAGAATGTCTTACTGGCAATTCTCTCTACAGCTTCTCCGTAAGAAAATCAACCCTCTCAAGGTCCCTCTACCTTGAGATCAACTCAGAAATATAGTTGAAAGTGTTTACAGACTCTCTCACAGAGTGGGTACAATCTCACTGAAGTACAATACAAATAATCACTCTCTCAATGATAAGTAATATAGAAACTGAAAAACAGATAGTGTTTGGGTAGAAGAAGAGGATTCATATTTCTATCATTTTTCACATAGTTGCTCGCTGTCTCTGTTTTCTCTGTTACCCTTCCAAGTTGAATGCTCTCTTTTTTATAGTTGATGAAGATGATGACCGTTGTGAGCATTCGTCCGTTGGAGTCATTTTGACCGTTTGAGCATATTTGAAAAACAAGCTACCATGAGATTTTCGTTGCAAAGCAGAGCGTCTCATTGAACAGCAGAAGATTCATTTTGACCTGTACATCACGTTGTGGAGCGTTTTGTGTTTCAGACAATCTCTCATTGTGGGTCAGTTACTTGTCGTGGTTGGTAGCCGCCATTCGGTGTGTGTGTGTAATGATGAAGTTCACCGTAATTGACTTTTATTTGAATCTGCAACCCGAATGTTCAATATCCTGTTTCACACTACAAAATACTTAATCATTAATATGATGAAGTATTAGTCATGGGTATGTTGGATCATTGGTCAAAAACTAAATTTCTGTCTTCTGGGACTCATCACGTTGAGTGAAGACTTTTGCCATACGTGACCTCCGTTCTTGAAGATGCAATCTAAATATTTAATCTCCTGTTTTACACTTGAAATATATGTTAGTTAATGTTTAGGAACAATAACAAGTGAAAACATAATGATTGTATAACATTTAACTACGTTTGGATTGATTGCTGTGAGGCTCTGAACTTCTACGTTGCTTCTGTCAGGACCTCACTCGAGTGCAAAGAAGCCTCACTCGAGTGCATGTAGAATTTCACGTTCTGACTTCCTCTCAGGCAAACACTCGCTGCTCTTCACTCGCATATGCTCGAGTGAAATCTAGACATCACTCGAGCACAAACCAGTCATGCTCGAGTGCTCCTCTTGTTTTCACGTACATGCTTCTTCTCGGGTTAACACTCTCATGTCAAAACTTGCATGTGCTTGAGTGAGAAATAATCTAATGCTCGAGCATGAATCCTAGTGCTCGAGTGTTACAGATTTCTTCACGTTTCAGCTGCTTCTGGACATCACTCGCACAACTTTTTCAAAGAGTCAGTTTTTACACTCGCGGGTGATGTGGGGCCACTTTAGAAAAAATTTGTTTATTTGATTCTAATGATGTATCATAAGAAAGCTCTTGCCATATGCATTCCAATGCAAAAAGAATCATCTCCAAACTCCTTGTATTCTGCAAGTTATTATCGAAAGAGTGTCTATTTCGCTAGACTACACAAGCGTCAACTTTCAGAAGGTATAGCTCCTAGAATATACGTTTAAATAAGGCAAATTACCTATTCATGGAAATATCTTTGAGTCTAGTTTCATTTGGCACTGGTCTCATCTCAATCCGATGTGTGGTTTGGAGTTATGTGCAAAATACCGAACCTGTCTTGAAAAGTGACGGTGATTTTCATTTCATTTTCCATGAATCATATCTCCTTCGTCTGATCTTCTTTCAATGTGATCCTGGTGCATATTTTACGTGTTGTGAGTCCTCTTTCATATGCCACCGGTTTCAGGTCAATCCGACGTGTGGTTTGAGAGATATGATCAAAATACTGGACCTCTGTCAGACTGAACGTAAAACAGAGTAGAACAGAGTATTCACCCCGTGCTCGAGTGAGTTCATCCCGTGCTCGAGTATTGAGCTCTGTGCTCGAGCATAACTCTCCTAGAAGTGCCATAACTCACATATAAGTCATCTTAGCTTCGTATTAACTTATTCCAACCATCATTTGATCATAGAAACCTCTGGAATCATCATAGGAACCTCCAGTATCACTTCTAACAACTTGAATCTTGATATTCATGATAGATCTTCCAAGTTCTTCATTCTTCAATATCTTTCTTTTTTATTTTTCTTTTGATAATCATTCTCTATAACCCAAGTAAGCATCTCCTTGATTATCTTCAATTTCTTTCTTCTTCTTCCTCTTGTTCATTTTCATTAATTCAATCTTCTTCATTCTTTGCTTGACTAATCTACAAAATATGTAACATTAAATATAGTAGTTAGTCAAAGAAATACATTATATAAACTTTTTGCTCTTATCACTTCATATCTATATTTGACATCATCAAAACTAATCATATCTAACATCCCTCATATGTCTCATCATACTAGCCAGCTGTCCAAGCTTCTTAAGAAGAATCCTTCGTAGTGGGGAAAACAACAAACAGATGCAGTCAAAATTCTCAAAAAGATCACTCAAAATCCTCCTCCTCTGAAGATTCCAGATCAAGGAGAAAGAATCTTATAGACAGATGCCAGTGATGAATTTTGGGGTGCAATACTTCTTGAAAAAGTTAATGGAAAAAGATAATGATGTGGACATGCTAGTGGACAATTCAAAGAACCAGAGAAGCATTATCATGCTACGTACAAAGAAATTCTTGCTGTCAAGCGTGGGATTGAAAAATTCAACTTTCATCTGAGCCCTTACCATTTTGTCATAGACATGGACAATACATCTTTTCCAAAGATGCTCGATCCAAAGAAAAAGATCTTACCAGATGCTTAGCTACTTAGATGGAAAGACTGGTTTTCTCGCTATAAATTCTTAGTGAGACATCTCAAAGGTCACCACAATACCATTGCAGATTTTCTATCTAGACCTCAAAAGTCTTCTCTTCCTCCCAAACCCTTATACATTATAACCATCTCAGAAGCACAGCCAACCATGTCCCGTAACATAAAAGCCACCCTTTTCCCTCCATACACTTATCTAGAGACTCCACATCATATTCAGAAGATTGCAGAACAACAGCTGTTTTACTGGCTTCATCTTCTTTTTGTAAAAACCAACCTCATTCCCCAGACACGCCACTTTAGTCTAAACACTCCCTTCACTACCTTACCTTTTCTCCAAAGACCTATGCCTAAAGAACTGTTTTGGTATTTATGGTCTTTAACCACCATTCATGTTAGTGCTATAGCCTTTGCACCATTACCCATCTATCATTATCTCTGTAACAAAGACCATGAAGACTCCCTTCTCCATCAGTTCTTAAACCTTTTTGCTCCTCTACCCTACTGAAGAGGAAAACTTTACAATTTTATTGAAGATAATAATCTCTAGAGAATTGAAAAAAGAAAACAAAAAAGATTTTGTTGTATTTTTGTTCTTAACATGTACTATCATCTCCACTCTGATAGACTTTATTCCAATGGAACAGCAGAACTGTGGAACTCTCCTTTTGACTGGGTCCGACAGAAGCAAAATACTATTAAGGAACTTGGTCACTATCTAGGACAAATCAATGTTCGAATAAAAACAAATTGTCATGTCTTAGGCTCATTTCCATATGAAGAAGAGTATGATCCGTTCAAAGGAATTATTCCACCGAAAACAAGCTATGTTACTCAGGGATTTGTCTCTCAGCCAACATCAAGTCAGCCTCTTACTGGAATACTTGGCCCTTAATTTCAAGATTCTCAAGATCCAAATGATGACATTCCTCAAATCAGTCTATCTATTCCTGGATCATCATCCCAAACATTTCAGGATCCTCTTCTTGAAGATCTTAAGCTCCCTCAACCAAGCCTGACTCAAACTTTCCCGCCTTATTGCACTCAAGCCTCAATTCAAAAAGCTTTCTAGTTAGCTTATCCAGAACAATCTCATGCCTACAAGTGGGAAAGATCTCATGACTACACGTGGGATTTACACAAGGTACATGTTGAAATGTATGGGGACCATGACTGTGATAACTTATCTCCCAATGATGATCACGAACCTATTTACAAAGATTGAATCTGGCCCCTCTAAACTGTCAGCAACATCTCAGCCTTCTATGAAGTGTCAGCAAAATCCTGGCCCTTAAGCAGCGTTGGCAACATCCTGACCGTCCACGTTTCACTCAGTCCAAAAGAAATGTCAGCGTCTGTAAAAAGTTAGGTCTGTGTGCCTTTTGTGCACCTTATATCCGCGTGCTTCAAAAGACTTGTCGGATGTGTTTAAAAAAAATGTTGGGTTGGCGGGTGATCAAAGAATGTGTGAGGTTGACATATGTAACAATCATTAAAACAAGTTATGGACGTATATACAGAAGATGCTTACTTTCTTTGCACTTTTGACTCTCCTGATCATCATTTCATGGCATGTGCAGCCAGATAAGGGTTCCAGAAGCAATTCTAACAACAACTTTATGTACAATATGAATATATTATATATATCGATGGCAAAAAAAAAGAAATATTATATATATATTATTCCGATCTTTAATATTCCCCAATCTTAAATATAAGACGTAGTTGACTTTTAAAAAAATTAAAGAAGCTAAATAAGTTGCATAATCCTATAGCATATTCTATATATTTAAATTATATATCAATTTATAAGTCAAACTAGTTAATTTAGAGAAAAAATGATAAATATAAATATTTTAAAATAATTTAATTAACTTTCTTAATCTCTAAAAAAAATTTAACTTAGTCTTATATTTAGGACCGGAGGTAGTATAAGATTTTATTTATAGTGCAATTTATGCTACAAATGAGATATTATATTAAGGAATAAAGAAATGATATATAGAAAAAGGGAGACGGATCTAATGTAAGTGATTGATGAACATAACAAAAGCACAAAAGCCTACATATAAAAAAAAAGGAAAATTATTACGAGGTCCCAAATAAAGAATATAATCATTAAACGTTTCAATAACCAGTGAGCATAATAGATACATTGTTATTGTATGATGCTCATTAATTTGTTATGGGATTTTTTTTCGGTGATTACATTCCTTTTTTAACCTTCTAGTAATTTTAATTTCTCAATAAACATTGGTGCAGTGGATTTAGTATCTTCTATATAAAATTTGAAGTCTTTTGCAACTGAAAAAAAATGAGGAAAATAATTTTTGAAATCTAAAATTATGATCGACTTAAATCAAAGTTTTTCGAGTTTTTTCGGTTAAAGAATTAGTTTTCTTTTAGAATTATGGTCAACTATGGCCAAAGGTCTTGAAGAAGATATGACACTTTTTTTTTTGAATTACAATGACAAGAGCAAGCTCTTGAGGCCACGGCGGGCCGATACAAACAGAACAAAAATAACAGAAATAGAACTTATAATCCCAAATCTTAGCTGAGATCAGCTAACATTTGGGCCGAACAGAAATATGGAGGATACTGCAAAAAAGACATATCACTGTTCAAGTCCAGTGCTCGCTTTGCCAAAACATCAGCACATTTAAGTGCTTCTCTATAACAGTGGTGTATCTCCAAGTCCCAATCCCTGTGGATTAATTCCCTGACCTCATCCAACTCATGCTGAAGGGGATGATAATAACCACCTGCCTGGAATAACAGTTGAATGGCTTCTAATGAGTCGGTAAAGAGTTTGATCTTTCTGAACTTCCTGAGTTTGCAAGTTTGTAGGCCAATGCGAATAGCTTGAATCTCCGAAGCTGTTGAGCCTAAACTAAATCCTGTATTCTGTTGAAAACTGCAAATCCAAGCTCTGGAGCTATCCCATACCACTCCTCCAACTGCTGAAATCCTGTGTTCATCCACCGTAGCGTCCACATCGATCCGAACATAGCCTTCTGGTGGAGTTCTCCAACTTTCTGAGTATCTCTCTGGAACTCTAAAAATCTTGTGTTTGAACCGGCCTTCCTCAATGCCTTCGTGAAGAAAATGAATTCCTCTGTGTAGTAGTTGGTGGGGAAGGACAGAAGTTCCTTCAAAAACTCTGTTGCATCTGTTCTTCCAAATTAGCCAGCATAAAGAACCGAAGACTCTCAGCTAGGGCCACTGAGATATCTTGCGGTCTCCCGGTGAGTGTTGCATGTTCCATTTGATCCAAACATCTCTCTTTGCACGGATAGAATTCGTAGAAATTCTCTCTTAGAACAATTGCCACATAAAGAATTTGACTTTCTCTGGAATAGGCCATCTCCAGATACATTGCCAGAACGGATCGGCTGGCTCCGTGAGCGACGAATAAATAAAGCTGATTTGATGCTGAAATTTCCATCAGAAGATTTCTTCCACCAAAATAAATCGTTGCCAGTTTGGGAAGGTGGAGAGACTTGTTTGATCCTTTCAATCACCCACCATGGCAAGAACATACTCCATTTCTGGAGATCCCATTCTCCGTCTGGGCCGACAAATTGTTTTACCACTTCCTCAGGATTTATTAAGTCTTGCTTTCTGTCTACATAGAAAATGAGGAGCTGATCAAGACTTGTCCATAAATCCCACCAAGCATTTGTTGACTGCTCGCTCCTGATCTTTTTACCCACAGCTTTCCTAAATGAGTCCCAAACAGTTGTAATTGCAGTCCAGACAGCGGATTGGGACTTTTTCCTCTCAACTCTTGGAATTTTGTTTTCCCTGCAGTCATATTTTGCTCTGAGAACTTTCACCCATAGGGCATCAGGTCTAGTAATGAGATTCTAGCACAACTTCATGATGAGAGCTTCGTTTTGGCTGGAAAGGTATTTGATACCCAGGCCACCCTCCTTCTTGTCTAGCTTGATTTTCTCCCAAGAAATGAGATGCATTTTCTTTCTATCCTGCCCCTGACTCGAGAAAAAATTCCTATTTAATTTCTCAAGGTCTTGCAGAACACCCTTAGGGAGCAGGGTAGTTTGCATCTGGTAGAACGGCAGAATAGAGAGGACAAAGTTGATTAGGACAGTTTTCCCGGCCATATTCAAGAATTTACCTTTCCAAGAGGAAAGCTTCTTGTGAACTTTAGACACCAAAGGTGCGAATGTCAGTTTGGTAGCTCTTTTATGGAGTAGAGGAACACCTAAGTATTTGCCTAGGTCTCCTGATATACTGATTCCCAGGGTTTGGCCCAGCTGCTGAGCTATTTGGAACTAAACATTCCTGGAGGCAAAGATTTTTTACTTTTGAAGATTTATCTGATGACCCGATACCTTGCAGAAATAATTTATCAGATCTCTAATGATCTCCATCTGACTAGTGGAAGCCTCACAGAAGAGAAGTAGGTCATCTGCAAAGAAGAGGTGGGAGAGATTCGGACACGATTGACTAATCTTTAGAGGCTTCCAACTTCTCTTGACAATAGCCCGATTAATCAATTGGCTCAACCTTTCCATACAGAGTATGAAAAGGTATGGACTCAAAGGATCGCCTTGTCTCACACTTCTAGATGACTGAAACGGAGTTGAGAGATATCCATTCCAAATCACTCTCATTATGGGAGAGGAGACACACATCATCAATAGCTTCATAAAGTGATCATTTAGGCCCAGACTGCGAAGATTGAAAAGCAGGAAGTTCCAGTCCAGCCTGTCAAAAGCTTTTTCCATATCCACCTTGATGGCGACATAACCTTTCTTCTTTCTAGTCGTTCTCATAGTGTGGATCGCTTCTTGAGCCAGAATTATGTTATCGTAACTTTGCCTACCCCTGATGAAGCTACATTGAGTAGGGTGAATCAGGAAGTCCAATACTGATCTCATTCTGTTAGCAAGAACCTTGCTAAGAATTTTGTAACTCACATTGCAGAGAGATATGGGCCGGAACTCCTTAAGCGAGGCGGGGTTGTCAACCTTTGGGATCAAAGTGATGTGAGTCTGGTTAATATCTTTGACCCTGCTAGGATCTCTAAAAATGGAAAAAATAAGATCGCAGATCTTCAGACCCACAATGTTCCATTGGGTTTGGAAAACATGTGGTTGAAGGCCGTCAGGACCAGGCACCTTGAAAGCACCCATCTCAAAAGCTGCATTTTTTATTTCCACCACAGACACATCCTTTTAAAGATGAGAAAGTTGAGATTCGTCCAGGGATATGAAGTCTACTAGCCATTCTGACACATTTTGCACCTCATGGTCCGCCGAGTAGAGATCTTTGAAGAAGTTAAGAGCAGATGTCTTAAGCTCTTCTTGGTTGGTAATCCAGTTTCCCTGAGCATCTTGAAGTGAGTGTAACCCCCTCCGTAATTATATCCGAAATACGCGATTAAAATGAAATAGAGACCAGTAATAATCAAATAACATTTACTAACCCATCACATGACGGGGTTTTCACGAATACTTTTTGAAATCATTTATAAACATGGTCTCATATTCACATTTCGAATACAATTACTACGCGAAGATAAATCACATTCATATAAATATCAGAGTGCACAACTTAATCATCCCGACAATCCCGGGTACATACCTTCGCTAAAGATACACAGGGTATAATTACCCATTACAGTTCTTCAAATGGGGATTACACAATCTCATCTCGGAGGAGTCCTAGCCGCTCCCTCCACGAGCCACTTGCCCTGTCTAAATTGTTGGTAGGGGAGAGTGAGATTCGAGAGAATCTCAGTAGGAAACAGATACCATAATGCATGCATGATAGATGCTATGTGTATGACATGTTAGCTTTATCTAGATGTATGCCCCATAATGATATTTCCGCATGCTCAATGTTTCATGTAACAAAACTATGGCCACAGCAAAACAGAAACAGAGCTTCATTTATTCAAATATGCTCTACACAATCAAGTAAAGCAATCACATACATCACTACACAAGCAAAATTATCAAATACATGCAAGTAAGGTAAGTCCCCTACCTCCAGTCTTTTCTCCTCGATTTGCGTGCCAGCAACTCGGGGATTCACATTCGGTCCTACAATGTCAAATGTACTATTTAGACACTTCCAAAGTGTTTCTGGGGGTTATATGAGGCTATATTGAAAATTTACTAAAATACCCCCGGGGACCCGGCCCGGGCCCGCCGTACCCGATCCGGCTGTACTTTTTTTGAAATTTGGACATGGGCTATTCTGACATATTTTCGCCCAAGGAATCCATTTCCGGACTCAGAATTATCAAATTCAATGTCAAATTATGAAATTGCCCTTGGCAGCCCTACTTTTAGGGTTTTAGGGGTGTTTCCGTAATTATGCTTTCTCGGCCTTTTCCAAAAAAATGCCCAACTGTAACCCCACCTATTTTCGCCCCCTGAATCCAATGGAATCATCAAATCATTGAAAATCCAACTCTAAGACCCATTTACAATGCTGTCCGAAATATATGGGTTTTAAGGGGAAAATTGGGGTTTTTTCGGTTTCGGCTCCGTAAACGTGTTTCTTTCCACTCCTAACCACTTTATTGACTATTCCATTAGGTTACAACTACCATTTAGTATCAATTTGGGCAGCATAACAGCCCCTACAACCCATTTCCATAAATTAAAACCAACGGCAATCCGGCAAAATTTCACCGATTAAATTGCCCACAGCAGCTAGAATAGTCAATATACAAGAGTTTGGAAGTTACCTCAAGCTCCTTCTAGCTTTTCTCAAAGATGGCTGAAAACCCTAACTTTCAAAACACCAAAATTGAGCTTTCCAAACCTTAAAGAATAAAGAGGAGTAGTTTAGAGTCGGAGTTATACGCGCTAGGAGCGAAATCGTCGGAGAAATCGGCTTACCTTGTGATTTTTCTTCTCTTTCTCTCTCTAAACTCTCTCAACTTTCTCACACTATGTTCAGGTGCTGTGCGTGAATGAGCAGCTGAAGATGATGAGAAGATGTTTTAATTCCATGCTTATGTCATCTTGCCTTTTGATGATGTCATAATTCCCAAAATTGGCATTTTCGGATTTTCTGGCAGATTTTCTGCCCAATCTTTGAAAAATCATAACTAACTCTAGAAAAATCGAAATGAGGTGATTCCAAAGCCAAATGAAAGCTATTTAAGTCCTCTATATAGGAAAAATATTTACCAATACTAGAAATCACCACAAAAATCCAGAATTACACAACTTTCATCACTGCCCCAAAACAGAGTCCACTTTCAACCTCAAACTTTGGACAGTCATATCTCCCCTTTCCCAACATGAAATGGCACAAATTATATATCCATTTTGAAGCTTGGGATGTGAAATTTAAGACTGGAAAGTTTCATAATTTTCTGACATCATTTGCCTAGTAAAATCGTCCACACGAGAAGACTGCCCAGACAGAATTCACACTGGACAGCATTTCCAATTTTTTGCAACCAATGTGTCCAATCCAATTTAAATCAATTCCAATGATTAAATACCACAACATGACACCATTTCCATCACAATACCCCATTCAATTCTTCCCTCTATTCTAAGTCAATTTGGATGTTGATCCACAATTGAACTCAAATACAGGGTTTGGGCGTTGCTCGTAACACAAGCGACTACAATCCACTTTATATTCTCTAAAAGAGTTCATTAATCACTAACCACGTCTACTTTTGTAGTCATTAACCCCTAATCACAATTTGGGATCTTGCTAAATCGGGGCTTAGCAATCCACTAATCTCAGGCTTATTCTCTAGCCTCGAGTCTCAAAATTCGGGATATTACAGTGAGTCTATTTTGCTTTTCTTTCTTTTGATCACCGTGGAAGAGTGAAAAAAAACTTGTATTTTTGTCTCCATATTTGAGCCACTTGCATCTTGACTTTTGGTACCAGAGGAGTTCTTCTTGATTTACAACCTTGATGTACTCCTTCCATAGTTTCGCTTCTAGCTTAAATAATCCCGAATGAGGGCGCGCTGAGAGTTCACAATCAACCCCCTTCAAGCACTTGATCAAAGTCCTCTTCTTTTTGGGTAAGCTACCTATCTCATTCTTGTTCCACCAAGAGGCCTTACATTGGAAATCATTATAGCTAGAAAACCAATCATTGTTGTGCCAAGCCGAATTTACTAAATCAGAGAAATCCTCTTCGAGGCACCAAGCCGCTTGATATCTGAAGTGATTTAATGGTGGTGGAGGAGCGTTCTCACTTCCGGCAGTAATCACCAAGACACGATGATCAGATTTGTAGTGAAGCTGGTGAAAATTTTTGTGAAATGGGAAGCCATTTCCCAGGTTAAATTACAAAAAGCCCAATCTAGTCTTTCCTTTATATCGTGCCTAGACCACGTGAATTTGTCCCCAACTACAGGTAGTTCCAGGAAGTCACAGTCATGGACACAATTTCGGAAGGAAGCTAAGGATCTATAAGTAACAGCAGCGCCCCCAATCTTATTAGAAGGGTTAAGAAAGGAGTTAAAATCCCCTAAGACAAGCCATGCCTCAGAGATATTTTCTGCCAAATCCCTAAGCAATGCCCAAAGCTCTTGTCTATAGCTCCACCTTGAATAAAGAAAAACTATCACTCTTTTGAAGAAAACCACACTTCCTTTCAAATGCTGACTGAATCTTGAAATTGAGTACATTATCTTAAGTGCCTATTATATATATATATATATATATAGTTATGTCTAAATTTGTTATTTTTTGATTTATTTCAACTAATTCTGGACTTATAGGGTTTATTAGGGACATTTCAGCTAATCTACTATTTCCAGCTATATCAATACTTTTTCTTGGATTCATTATATTTATTTGTAAAGGTTCATTTAATGTATTTATCCTTAATGATCTATTGCCTAAATTATTATTTGTTATTAGTCTTTTTCCTCTATTTTCATTTATACTTACGGTTTTATCTAATTCTATTTCCAATATTTTTGGTAATGTTATATTAATAGGGTCTGTTTTTACTTCTTTATAATTGATTGATCTATATGTTTAGACATAACTAAAGAAAAAGAACAAAATAAAATTATAATGGAAATTAAGAAGAATGGAATTTGGCAAGAAATAATAACATTAGTAGATGAAAAAGAAGAAAAAAGTAAAATAGAAATAGGATATATAGAAAATGATTATGAAGAAACAGAAGAAGGTCTAAAAACAAATATAATAGTAAGATTTAATAAAAGAGATGTAATACAATTAACTTTATGGGTAGAACAAGATTCAAATAAATCATATAAAGTAGTTCTAGGAAAAGACTTTTTAGAAAGGGTAAAACCTTATAGAAATCAAAAAGATAGGATAATCTTTAACATAAATCATCAGACAATTATAATTCAAAAGTTAATATGATGATAAATACACATAAAACTGCAAAAATAATAAGAATAATATTATCAGAAGAAAATAAAGATTATTATTATATAGATGATGAAAAAATAATAATACCTAAAGCAGATAAGGCTATGATGAACCATATAATACATAACATAAATAAATGTAATGAAAAAGAAAAAAGACAATTAAGGATAGTATACAATAACCAACCACAAGATTTTGTAGAAGCCTATAATGCAGTAGTAAATAATATGATGAATAGAAATGATATTAAGAAAGAATTAAAAGAAAGATTAAAAGTATTATCAAAAGGATAAATGGATAGAAAGATTAGGTTATATGATGAAAATAATTGGTATTATATAAATTATGAAAGAGGAATAAAAATACCTAAAGCAAGTATAGGATCCATAAGAACCTTTAACAACAATTTACGAAAATGGGATGTAATAGAACATGAAGCATTAAAAAGAGCATTAAAGGAAGAAAATAGAAGAAGAATAAGATTAAGACTAATAAGGTATGTAATTAAAAGAATGAAAAAAAGACAAAAAGTAGAAGACGAATTTCAAAAACAATTAAAATTATTATCAAGAGCATAATATGGGAGACATTCATATGTTAAATGAAGAAATAAGGAAAAAGAAAAACATAATTATAGAAGGAGATTTATGGATGTATAAGAAACAGGAATATATAACTAAAATACCAAAAAATGATAAAAGTTTTTTAAGAATGATAATTAAAGGATTAAGTAAAGCCTATAAATGGGAAGATAAAAGGTTAAACTTTATTTATGATAATCATTATTTATTATATGAAGAAGAGTATACTAGAATAATGAGACAGAGAAAAGATAGAAAAGTAATTAAGAAAACTTTAAAAGAACGTTTAGAAGTTTTATCCAGGATATGAGTAGACCATTGTACTACATACTTATAAAATTTATATATGCAAAATATAGATCTAGAAAATATCATGCTTTGGTTGATACTAGAGCAAACCTAACAGTAGCAAAATATAATGTATTACCACCAGAATTATGGAAAAGGAAAAACAAAATGTTAATAAAATGGCAATCTGATTTAGCTCATTATGATTATGATGTTGAATATATAAAAGGAAAGAATAATTTAATTGCTGACTATTTAAGCAGATGGAGCCAGTAAGAGGAAGAAGTCCTATAACTCAGACGAATAAGGAAGATGATTCTTCCCCGATGATGAACCAACTTATAATGAAGATGAATATTCTTGAAATGAATATGAGTCTATTAAGTAGTCAAGTTAGTACCAGTATACAAGGGATTACAAGCTCTATATCTGGTATTAATGATTCACTTAATGACATCTATATTCAGCTTGAGAATTTGAAGCTCTGTAAGGCTGATGCCAATCCACTTATAAGGGCAGATGTCCAAAATGAGACTTGTAAGGCTATTGCCAAATCACCTATAAGGACAGATGACCATGATATGAACTATAAAGGAAAAGAAGTTGAGCCGTATAAGCCAAGTGCACCTATAATGGAGTCATTCACTCCAGGCGAGTCTTCTACTCGCAACACTCAAAGTTTAATTGAGTCATTTGGACTTGAGTCACTCTTAACCTCTAATTCTTTTATAACCTCAACTCCTATAAGCCAGCCAGTACCAGAGAATTTATCTTTTTCCCAAATAATGTCCATACAAGAAAAAGAAAAAGACCAGACCAAGAAGAATAACCATACTCAGAAAGAATCAAATAATGATCTTTTTGAGATACCCAAACAGTATAATTTTTATAAAGTTATTATCAAAAAACTGAACCAGCTTTCTTTATCTCACAAAACTATTAAATATGTATCCCATTATGCTTTCAATAAAGCTATTATCTATCCAGGAACTCCATCAGGAATTGTAAAAACCCTGTATCAATATGGTTTAATCCAAAGTATCTATCCATCCAGATCTTTGGAAGAAATTGCAGAATTGCCACAGAAACTTGTAAAAGCTGTTGGAGACTATTTTGATATTGTAACACAGAACCAAGTATTTATTAGGTGTTATTCAACTGTTGCAGAGATCACTTCCGAAAAGTTCTACATGCCTATAAATCTTATTAGGCTAGGAACTACTAAGAAACCATTGGAGTATGAACCAGAGATTAAAGAAGACATATTTAATGATGAAGATTTTCAATTCAGAGTATCCAATATAAGAGCCCAGGATTATCATATAATCTTCCAAGAAATGAATCGTATAAAGGCTGCCAACTTGACGCCTGGAAAAGAAGAATATCCATGGGTATATTATTCTACTGATAAAACATGTGTATATGCCCTAGGAAAGAAAAAGCCATCTAATGAAAGGTCCAATGACAAACAATTTGGGCTCTGGTATGACAATTTAAAGAAGAATAAGATGGAGAATACTCCGGATACTAAAAGGAAGATTTGCCAAATAATCAATGATTATCCCAACCATGAATGTGAATATTGTTATGAATTCCGAGGAAACGATAAAAGTCCTTCTATCACCTTAGATCCAAGTATACTTTGAAGAGTGTCGGCAAGGAGTGTCGGCATAAGAAGACAAATAAAAATGTCGGCAGAAGCAAACAAGAAGAAAGAGCAGAGGTGGCCGACAAGAATGAGTCATGAAATGTTTTATAAAAGTTGAATTATAATTGTCCTCTGGTAAAATGTCCTGTAATGCTTTGAAAAAGTAACTAGAGTTATAGTTACTCGAGTCAATTGTAATCAGAGTGATGTAAATAGTGTTGAGTCTGTAAGTCTATAAAAGCTCTTGTAAGCTCCTGAGTCGAGCACCCCTCTTGTAAGCAATCTTTGAATGCAATATACAGATTTCCAAAATTCTCTCTCTTGTGTTTCTGAATTGTGCGAGCAGTCCTCAATAGTCTTTGTAACCAACATCATCTTTAATCAACTACTATCGAAGAGTAACCAGGTATGAGGGGCTAATCTCTCTTTAGGGATCTAAGAGGGAAATTTTATGCGATCATAAGGGAAGTATTATAGATTATGTTACTGGGCAATATGTAAAAAAAAAAAAAAGAGTCTTTTTATGTTCGGATGAATAAAAATAGGATGAATACGCCTCCAGTAGGAAACGAAGGAAGGCTGTGCTGATATGGTCTGAAGGAAGAAGGTTGAGATTCCAAAGGATGCATTCTCTGTGAGAGATGCGAAAGGGAATTCTCTGTAAATGGTCCATGTATGAAAGAGGACATGGTTTCTTCTATGACCCGGATCAACATCGGTCAAAAATCATCCTAGTTTTATTTATCCTCTTAGTAAATATCTGTACAGACTTTGATTTTGCAAGTGTGTCCTTGTTTATATCGTTAATTTAAATTCCGCATGAAAATTGCATGTTGCCCAGGTCTGCATAAGCTATGGTATCAGAGCTTATGGTTCGATAAAATGGAATCCTTAGATCCCTGTTCATTCTCATACTACTTGAGTTACGTTTTTTACTGTTATAGACATTATTAAATTTGCACTAAGCCAGTGATTAGTTATATTTTACTGCTTGTTTAATTAAAAAGTCTGAATTCTTAGAAGTATAATATGAATATAATTAAGAAGATTGAACCTAGAATGTATGAATTAGAATTAAGTAAACTACCTGTAAGTTCACATTTATCATTAATAGGAAATCAAGAAGAAACATGTATATTTACGCCTTTTATGATAGGAGGAAATGGAAATAATACTTGGAATTTAATGAATTGGAATAATATGTATATAATGAAACAATTGGGAACATATATAAATCCAAATATTCATGATTTGATGGAAATATATAATTTAGAAGAAATATTAGAAATGGTCCCGGATGATGTAAAAGAAAAAGTAAAATTAGAAAAACCTAGTAATAGAAAAGAAAGATTAGAATTCTTAAGTCAGTCTTTAGAAGAAAAAAATATATAATATGAAAAAGAAAATAGATAATAATACTGAAGATTTAAAAATCATAAAATCAAATGTAAAAACTATTATGAATTCATTAGGAGTAACAGATATGGAAATAGAAGAACCTGAAATAAAAAATGAAAATGAATTAGTAGAACCCATAATACATAAACACAGAAAATTTAAAATATGATGAAAACCTTAGATGAAATGGAAAAATTAGAAATTATAAAAGAAAAAATATATAAACAAAATATGGACGAAAATGTAAGACAAACAAGATTAATTGCAGAACAAATAATGAAAGGACAGCAAATAATAAATAACAATATATGGACTATAAATGATAAAATAAATAATCTAGGAATAACGGAAGAAGAGAAAAAGCAAATAATAGAATTTACAAAAAGAAAAGATAAGACAGAAAATCTTGAAAAGAATGAAGAAATTGAAGAAGGAAGCAAAATTGCAGAAATAATATACTCAACGGATATAATAGATATATTTAAAATCCATAATCCACAAATAAAAATGATGAATGCTATAGAAGAAGAAGATAACGAAATTGAAAATTTAATGGGATTAGAAGAACAAGAATTAGAAAAAATTCAAAGAGATTTTAAGAATGCAACAAATATAAAAGGAAATATAGAAGAATACAAAGAATTAAATACAGGAGTAAAAATACATGAAACAGGAAATTCAAGTGAAAGTAAAAAAGAAGAAACAGAGTCATCTAAGGTAAGAACGGAAGCAGATTATAATAAACATAAAGAACAAAGAGAATATGAAATAGATAAAGAAGAATTACCACATGATAAGAAAACAGAAAACCAAGAATTTGATATAAGGTTTGAAATACCAAAAGGAAGAGGTTTTACACCAACACCTATAGATCAATATGAAAGTAAAAGTATACCAGTATCTGGAATATGGTTAAATTTAGATTGTGTATTAGACCCTGAAAAAATAATTGAAGAATGGTCTAGAGCAACAATAATAGCATTAATAGGAAGAAATAATTTAGACTTTCAATCAACTAATTTACTTATAGAATCAAGTTTTTTAGGAAATGTGTATTATTGGTGGAGAAGCCAAGAAGAAAATTGGAGAAATCAAATCAGACATATAGCTAAAGAAGAATATAGTAGTAGAAAAGAATATTATGTTAAATTAGTAAAAAGATATGAATATGTACTTAGAACAGAATTTGTAGGAAGAAGTAGTACATTAGAAGAACACATAACGAGTAATGAAGCAATAAAAAGATTATATGAAATAGAAATATGCTCATTAGAGCCAAAACATTTAAATTCTTATATATGTGAATTTCAAAAATATTATTACGAAATAAAAGAAAATCCAGAAATGAAAAGAATAAAATATTTAGATCTTTTTTATAGAAAATTACCGAAACTAATAAGAGATGAAATAATAGATGATTATATAAAGATATTTAAAGAAACCCCAGAATTAATGCCATATATAGATTCATTAGGAAAAAGAATCAGAATCAGAAATAGAATATTTAGAAGGTTCAGAAGAAGAATTTAAATTATATATGATGAAAGGTAAAGAAATAGAAGAGGTAAAAGAAGAAGATGAATATGAAACTTATGAAGAATATAGAAATACATCAGAAGGAAGTGTAGAAAAAAGATTAACATTTAATGCGAAACAATATGAAAAAATAAAAGATATGAAATTAAACTTGAAACCAGGTCAAATAGTAAATGAAAATTTTATGAGTAAAGTTAATAAAATACTAAAATCAAAGAAAGATATTAAAAGCCAATGTGTAATATTACAAAAGAAACATCCTATAGAATCAACATTAACAGAAGGAGTATTAAGGATACCATTAATAAGTAAAGGATTAATAGAAAATGAAATATCTAAATTACCTTTTAAAGAAGAAGTAACTGAAATATATATTGCAGGGGTACAATTATTAGTTAAAGCATATTTTAAGGAAGGTATAGATTCACCTATAGAATTATTAATAACAGATGGAAGAATAATAAGTAGTGTGCAGGATAGTGTATTAGGAATGTTAACAGGAAATTTAATATATCAAAAATTAAAATTTACCCTAAATACTAATTTTGCAATATCTAGAAATGATGAACATATAGATCAATCAATTATATATATATATATATATATATATATATTCATTTAAACTAGATATAGTTTTAAACTTCTAGCTTTACATAGAGTTCAACGCGAATCATACTATTCATAATTTATAAATGGAATGGCTTTTTATATTCAGTGTATATATATAAAATTAAATAATCTTTTTGTACATTTATTCTTTAAATTCCTCTCCCAAATGCATCACACATGTTTTTGTGAATTTAAACAATCTGGCAAATTATACATGTGTGTGGTCGGTCCCACAACACATGGCTTGGTGGAATAATATTATCTAAGGGGACATGTGAAGTGCTCTTCATCTGCAATCTTTGAAAAACACACATTTAGGCTGTTGGACACATAAATCATTGCCTTTTTAAGCCAAGCTTTTGAACTTCATCAACCCATTAATTTATTGTTTATTGCAAGTAAAAACAAAAAGAAATTATGTCATTATAAAGTATATTATTTGAAAAGCTAGTCACATGTAATGTTATTTTAAAATCAAAACTAGTGACAATGCAATCTACAAAGGTATGGGTTGGCACAGATAATAGTTAGGGATTCGAACTTTTGGTTTTTCGTAAATACAGGTCCTTATAATTTGTTTTTTTGCCAACCAGGTCTTGCAATTTGTTAATATTATGAACAGCAGAAAATATGCATAACGATTCTTTGGCCTGAACCTCTACTGATATCCCAATATATTAGCGGCAGCTTAATTGCTATTTCCAGTTTTCACAGAAAAACCCAACCTTAGCAGCTAAATGTATAATATTAGTCTATAGTAGTCTTTCTTTATGAGCGGTACTGTACTATGTATGAAATCTGACTATGTGCTATAAATAGGCATATTCATGGGACGAGACAGGAATGTTACAATTAAGGTAATTAAATTCGAATCGGTTAATGAATCAGTCGGGTACTAGGTTAAAGGTCAGTGGGTCAGATCAGAGTCAAACTGGAGCTAATTCGGGACTAAACCGGTGAGAAATTAAAGATTTTATGATTATTAATATGAAATTTTAAAGAAAAATTTAAAAAAATATTAGGCTAAAGTATTCATTTGATCCTTTATGTTTGCAGCAAGTATCATTTTGGTCCCTTATGTTTAAAAAGTGTATTTTTAATCCTTCAACATTAACGGCGTTAGTTTTATTTGACGGAAAATGCTGACTCACCAAATTTAAGTTATGATTGTGCAATTAAATGCAGACAAAGATTTTTTTTAGTCTTTTTTTAATATAATATATTTATATTTTAAATAATATAAATTTAAAAAAAAGATTCAAACCGAAAAAGCACCCCAGGTTTAACTGACTAGTCATATAATCCAAAAAAAATGAGAATATCGCAAAACAAATTATATTCAACTCAATTAATCATGAATCATGAATGTGCAATAAATTGACTTGTGCGCTGGAATTCCTACCTCATGTAGATGGTCACTGATAGTTGGAAGAATTCCTGGTAGAACCGTTAAGGAAGTGAAGAACTACTGGAATACCCATTTGAACAAGCGATGCCCTCGAGGCAAAAAGGAAAGCCATCGATTCAAACGACGATGACCAAGAAACTAGCAATAAATCACGGATCAATTCAACAACTCGACTCATACTTTCCGATTTTCTCAAGCATCGCAAAGACAGGGTTGTTAAGGAAAAATTGGGAATTCGGATGAAATGAAACGGAGCAGAATTGGGGGTTGTGGCAAGGCTATGTCTATAACAATTTAAGGGGTTGCCGATCATCACAGGGTTCGGCTCTCACTCTTATGGTGGCAGATTTTCCAGATTCAGAGAAAGGGAGGATAATGCTCATGACGCACACAAACTCAAACAAACTGTGTGAGAGTGAGGAAGCGAAAGATGTAATTTTTGTTAAAAGTATAATCAAAGTTTATAGCTTTCCTAGACCCCCACTCTCTAATATTGTCATGTCAGAGACTGGTGTATGCTAGCTCCCCTGGGAATGGGGGCGGATGCAAACATGGTGAACGCCATGATGTTCCTACAGGGATTTTCGTTTTAAATCTTCATTTAAAATATAAAATATAAATATATAATGTTAAAAAAGATTAAAATAAAAAGAACGCTTTGTCAGCATTTAATTATATAGTCATCACTTAAATCTGACGAGTCAACATTTTCCGTTAAATAAGACTAACGGTGTTAATATTGAAGGATTAAAAATACACTTTTTAAACATAAGGGATCAAAATGATACTTACTGCAAACATAAAGGACCAAATGAATGATTTAGCCAAAATATTATTTTTAAAAAAAAGGACCGATTAATTGACCGGTTGGCTGGTTTCCGGCCCAGACCGGACCGGGTCTGAGAACATGGGTATCAATTTCTAAACGTTGGAGCAAGAAGGCTATTTAAATGGACCGTTTTTAAACGTTGGCTAAGAAATCCATGCAGGTATGTTTGACATATTAAAACCCATTACACCAATTATGAAGCAATTGTTTGAAACGTTTTTGTGTAATCAAAGCTTTAAGCCCATTATCTTTCCAACGTTCAAATATAATATTCCACTTAAAACAAGCACAACATTCAATACCGATCAAGGCCATAAAAGTATAAAACTTGATCCACAAAATCAGTTTATGATTTTAAAACTTCTACCAACGTCCAGAATCCATAATTGAGGTTGGCAAAAAAATATTTTCCAATGAGTACTTTTATTCCAAAAATTATTTCTATATTTTTGCAAAAACCTCTTGTATAAGGTGCAGGCGATTCCTATTTGACTGGATCATAGAGAAAATTGCCGGATTTTCATGTGGCCCAATGTTATACGAGTTCATTCCTCCTCTTAATTCATTTACTTATCCAAGTTCATACACTTGGACTCACTCACTCCCAAATAACATGGGACTTGTTCCATTTGACACACCTAAATTTATATTATAATTCCAACACAAACAGTAAAAGATCAGAAATAAATGGCGGTGGAATTGAGAAGAAGTGTTCTCACGTTTATTCTTTTTAAAAGTCTGGACTTGCTGCTAGCTTTTTTCCCTCTTTTCTAGCCATGAAAAAACTAAAATGTACAAGTATGGGTTGAACTAGGGGTGAGTATGGTGCCTAGTGGCCTGGTGTGTCCACCCTAGCCCTGTAAAAAATTGCCCAGCTCAGCCCTAAAAAATGGCCAGAAAAAATTTTGGGCAACTTTAGGCGGGCTAACAACCGAGCAGGGCCGGGCATTGGGCAAGGGGTACTGCCCTGCCCATTTGGCCCTGCCCTGAAAATTATTTTCATTTATTTAAAATATAAAATTTCATATCAATTAAATATTATTTCATATATATATTGTCTATTGTATAATACTCTTCTAGTTCTCTCTTTTTTACCCTAGCCACTAAACACTATTTATAAGTATATTTCTTCTCTACTTTGTGATGTATTAAATTATAGTTGCTTTTTCTTTTTCCATATGCTTCATCATTTGATCAACTTTTGGGACATTGAATTGATGCAAACTACTTTGACTTCACGGCTTTAATTATAATCGTTTTGTTTCATTATTTATAATGGATTATGGATGTTGTTTAATTTTTAAAGTATGGATTTTTGTTAAGACATATGGTATTTTTTAAATTTTAAGACTCAAGTTGTAGACTTATTTTGAAATATCCCAAGATGTTGTGGAATCATCGAATGTATTTGAAGTTTATATTACTTAAGACGAAGTTAAGACATATGGGATTGGTAACTACAAAAATGTTTATGAAATTTACACAAAATTATTTTTTTATATGTGAACAAAACAAGGTATTATTGCTTGGGCAGGGAAGCCCACCCTACCCAGCCCACATTTGTCCAGCCCAAAATGATTAGAGCTTTTAATGAGCAGGGCCGGGCATCGGGCTGCAAAATGCAGCCCCTTCATCCTTTGGGCAGGGCATCGGGCAGGGGTCTCGCCCTGCCCAACCCTACCCATGCCCACCCCTAGGTTGAACGCTAGACTTGATGATGGAAAATATATAATATCATCACTTATGCAGTGAAAGCATGACCCAAAAAAAAAATTAAGTAAAACTTGAACCTTACAAGAGCCATGATCATATAATAATAATAAAAAAAAAGGTTGCACCTAATTACAAGTAAAAATAATAGAACTTTAACCTATAATAAGAGCCATGATCATAAATGAAAAAAACCTGGAGCTAATTGTAATGTAGGAAATAAAAAAAAACTAAAGATTCAAGAGAAAACATACAATTTGAATTTAAATTCAAATTTTCAAAATAAAAAAGAATTTAAATTCATTAGCCCACACTCAACATTAATCTAAAGTCTAAACAACAGTGCTTCCATTGTTCCTATACTTAGATACTTCTAATATTTTATATTAAAGATATAACTAATATCTTTAACATTTTGTATTAAACAATATGATGATATCTTTTTATATAACTAATATCCATATAAAAAATATACCAGCTATATCTTTAATAAAAATATCAGATATTTTGATAAAAAAAATTGGAATATTAGATATTTTAAACTAATAACAACATAATATACTCAACATATATAATATCTATATAAATTAGAAAATAGATAGAATTTATAAATAAACATAATTTTAAAAAAAAATAAATATCCAAGGCAGGACAAAGCCTGTCCCATCTTGCTTTTATGGGGCCATCCTATCCCAAAATGATCGAGACGAGAACGGGATGGTCGGGACGAGACGGGACAAAATTGAACACCCAAATCTACAAATAACTTACTATATCCAAGTGATAAGGATTTTTTCAAATACCACCTCTAGTTCTTAATATAAGACTCATTATATTCAACAAATTTAATTAAGGAGATTAAGGAAGTTAAATAAATTACTTTAAAGTATTTATATGTATAACTTTTCTCCAAACTAATTTATCTTACTTATAAATTTATATATAATATAATAATACACATAAGTATTTTAAAAAGATCATGTAACATATGCTATAACTAAATAATTTTTTTACGTCTCTAATCTCTCCAAATTAGTTATCTAGTTTGGGTCTTATATTAAGGATAAATAGGAGGTAGTAAAATACTACTAATAATAAACCTTTGAAAGGGAAGGATATAATATAATCAACCACACTTTCTGTTAAAAAAATAATAATAATCAACCACACTCACACGCTCTCCTTTGCAGAACCGCACACATGATTGGATTAGCTAGGCCAAGGTAATAATTAATATACAAGGACATATAATTAATTAGTTAATTAATTAATAAGAACATATATTTGAAAAGACAAGTTATATCTCCTGAAAGGTATAAAAGTAGCCAATAATATAATCAAGCCTCCGGTTGGAGATAAATAAACCACTTGAACTGATTAACCAATCATATTAGCATCTGTAAGAAGAGAAGTGGGCCGTTCAAAAAAAAGAAGAGAAGTTGGCTAAAAGATAACTCTATTTGTAGTGACATTTTCTTAAGCAACCATTTGTTGCCGGTATGATCTTTATTTAACTTCTCACTTTAGAGGCTTAAACATATATATATATATATATATATATATAGAGAGAGAGAGAGAGAGAGAGAGGATAAAAGCAAGATAATTAACTATATATCAAAGGAAGGTTAATTTGAAGGTATGACTGGTATAACAGTTTTAATTAAGGTAGTCCGAAGCTTTTAGACAATAAATATTATACTAATAGCTAAATATTGAAATGGATGGGAGATATATTTTCGACAGTACTGGACTAAATTAAAATCAACATATTATATTATAATAGCTACTCTATTTTGTAAGGCCTCATGTAATTGAATAATTGACCGCTACTAAAAGCAAGCATTAATTGGAAGCTCTTGATTTGTGTTAACTGCCGCTAATAATAAACCGCCAGAAAAACCATTAATTTAAATATTTTTGGTAGTGCAGTTACAATGAATCCGAATCCTCTATATGATAAAGACACACACACACACACACGAAACAGATGCCACTTGAGCTTAAAGATATGGCTTCATCAATTATTAAATTTGTTCTTTACAGATAGCTTAGCAGTGGCAAGCACCGAATGAATCCCTCTTTTGATATGATCTCTCTAATTGTTACAAGGTAGTATAAATTAAGGATACATAAGCTTGAGGAGGGTCCACCCAAGGCTTAAACTTTGTACTCGTAATTGGCCAAGTTTCATGTTTATTTAATAAATAAAAGGAAAAATTCTAGAAAAATTTGTTTAAAACAGAGAAAAGACAAATCAAGAAGTCCAATATCACAAATTTCATATTAGACCTATGGCTATGTGAGGAATCTAGGATTTGCAAATATTTTCAAATGACCAATATGCCTTTGACAGCATTTGGGGAGTTCAACTTGTCAATATATATAATAAATTGTTAATTATGATTCTTAAGTTGCTATTCCCTATATATAAGTAGTTAGTGAAGGATGACATGTGTGACTTCAAAATATTACTTACAAGATTGTTGGTATTTGAAGAACTCAAGCTGTCAATATATATACGGAAATTGTTAATTACGGTATGTAATCAACTTAGTGATAAAGAATAACAATTTAAGAATCATAAATTCATAATTAACAACTATAATATACATATTGACAGCTCGAGCTCCTTAAATGTTGTTAGGGACATATTAGTCATTTGAAAATATTTCCAAATCCCAAATTCTGCCCTCAAATCTGACTTGGGATTTATTATATTAGACTCCCAGATCTATCTTTTCCCTTTTTTAACCGAATTTTTTTGGTATTTTCCCAAAATAAAAATATCAACAAGTTGTGTTGATAAAAGAATAATCATGGGGTACCAATGACAACAAAGGTTGGGTTTAGCAAAAAGAACTAAAAACCTCCTATCTACTCTTAACATTGTCTGTTTTGGAGCCCATTATCCTTCACGGTTTTAAAATGCGTTAAGAAAAGAAAGGTATTCAAACCTTTATAAGGCATCTTTTGTTTGCCTTCTCAGTTGATGTGAAACTTCACAATGTAAAAAACAAAATTTGATGATGCCTCAAATAGAATTGCTATCCCTAATAGAAAGATGTTTGAGCCTAATAAAAAAGTGTGGTGAAGATACGGGAGTGATATGAAGTTAATATAAAACCTAACCAAGTGATGAGTATATACTATAAATTAAACTAGTAGCAAGTAGCAACATATATTATTTTTTACAAGTTGTTTCTTCATTTTGTTAGCCAATTTTTTTTTGGAAAGACAGACAAGTTGTAAGTAGTAGGCAAGTTGGCTAATTAACAATCCGTTTAATAAGGTCCAATCTCGGGTTAAGGCGTAAAAATACACATGTGATTTATTCCAAAGTATGCCCAATAACAAATATTTTTTTAGATGCAAAAGTGACTATATGATTACATAATAGGTGCAAAATTCACAGTCTCAGTTAAAAGGAAAATGTTCAACAGTTAAATAGAAGTTTGTTGCCCAGGAATGCTGACATGGCAATTTAAGATGCAGACGATACGAAAGGGGAGATGGAACGGTTTTTCATGCGTCAATCTTCTTTCACTTTCGCGGCTTTTTTCAGTGCGTCGTTCGTCACAGAAACTTCTTCTCGATTCTGATCAATTATGGTTAATGAGTCCACGATCCGACGCGCCGATCTCTTGCCACTTCTGGTCATGCTCCGTAATGGCAAAATTCTCTTGGATCCTGACGAGAAGGTGATAATTGAGAGATGATCAGTGGACCCTAGCGACGAAATCACTACTTGCATTGAACGTTTCATCATCTAAAGCTTTTGACCGGCCGTAGACCCACCCCTGTCCAGAACTATCACCAGGTCTATTGGAGCTCTATGCGCCACTGACTTCGATGGCGGAGCCTTCACCTTCAACACCACTACGTAAGTTTCGTGGCTCTTATTTGCAGCCACAATAGCTGCCTTTGGTAATAAACACACCTCAAGTGTTTTGATTTTGGGGGACGTTAAAAGAGGACCAACAAGGGAGACATTGAATCCTTGGAACTCCATTGATTCATCTTCTTGGTCTTGCTCGTTTTCATCAGATTCAGGTATGGGGTTGAAGCAAGCAACAAAAGTGGGAGACATTAGAGGCTCATCATCGTTATAGATTTTCAATGGCCGAGTTTTGATATTTCAAACGGGTTGTGTGCTCTGTTTTCATCGGCAACTTCATCTTTCTTTAGCTGCTTATCGGTGCAGATAGCCAACATCGGCAGCTCCTTCCAATTTGCATTGCAGACTAGGTAGATATGTATGTGTTGCTTTTTAACATGAGCAGCTATGCAAGGAAAGTGAAAGGTATGAGAGCATTCGGTCATGAAAATTGTTGTTCCTTGCCCATTTTTCATGCTCTATGCATAGATTCCTCAGCCACTTGTTCCCCTTCCCCCTTGATCGGTTCGATTACCTTTCCATTTGCCCTCCTATTCGATTTCCCGACCACTATGGTATTCCGTCGACCTGGCTCTCATCCGACTGAGTTTCCTTTTTTTTCCAGTGGTTGACGCCTTTTGAATATGGCAATGTCTTGTTGATCTTTTTCAAATTCGAGTGTTTCACCTTTTTTTTAGTTGTGAGTGTTTTTTTCAATGCCACTTAACCTACGAAGTCAGCATCCAATCGTCACAATTGGTCAACAAACTTCTATTTAATAACTGAAATTATAACTTTTATACATATTATGTAACCATATAGTTATTTTTACACCTAAAAAAACATTTGTTGTTGGGCGCACTTTGGGACAAAACACATGTATTTTTTTGCACCTTAACCTTCAATCTCACTCACTTTTTTTCTCATCACACACTTGATATTCAATTCCATAAATACAGAGATCTATACATATACACCAATTCACTGTATGTTCTTTCGTGTCTGCTTCAATTTGATGAGCAGCTTGACTACACCACTTGGCCCATAATATCTCTGTAGATTCATGTGGAGCCCTCAAACCACCTCAGTCTTTTTTTTTAATATTATAAATATATATGTATAATTTAGTTCTGATATATGTTTAAAATTCTTTATTCCTTTTTCAGTCTCTATTAATTAAAGACCAACCATCTGTGTATAAATACTCACACATGCATTTCCCTCCAGTGTCAAGATCCTCAAGAGACGACTCTGTTATCTTGAGTGTTTCGTAAAAGATACACACACACATGGCTCCAAACAACCTTAGCCAACTTGAAGCTAATTTCGACGACATCGAGGACCCGTCTAAATCCTACGACAACGACGGCCGTCCTAAACGAACTGGTACGTACCATCTCCGATCCTACGCTGGTCTTTCACACACACGATAACGTTAACGTTGTACCCATATATATATATATATATATATATGATTAATGGATTCATTGTTGATGATGATGAGAGTGCAGGGACAGTATGGACGGCGAGTTCACACATAATAACGGCGGTGATAGGATCAGGTGTGTTGTCCTTAGCGTGGGCCGTCGCTCAGCTTGGCTGGATCGCCGGTCCTCCCGTCATGCTCTTGTTCTCCTTCGTCACTCTCTATACTTCCTCCTTGCTTTCTGATTGTTACCGTCTCCACGACGCCGTTTTTGGCAAGAGGAACTACACTTACATCGACGCTGTTGCTTCCATCCTAGGTACCTACCCACACACATATATACACTTCTCTTCTAAATGTACAGTTCTAAAGCTCTAATATATATTGCCTCCAATTCTAAATATAAGATCCATTTAATTTTTTTAGAGAGATTAAGGAAGTTAATTAAATTATTTTAAAGTAGTTATATTTTTAATTTTTTTCTCCAAATTAATTTACCTAACTTATAAACTGATATATAATCTAATGATACACAACACATCATATGAATAAGTAACTTATTTTGTTTCCTTAATCTCTCCAGAAAAAATAAGGTGGATCTTATATTTAGGACCGGTTGGAGTATTTAATTAATTTACTTAATTATAACTCCTTTGATATAATGTTTATGTTTGATACATACGTGCAGGTGGAGTTAATGTGAAGTTATGTGGCGTATTTCAGTATCTGAATCTTGTGGGAGTCACAATTGGATACACAATCGCCGCTTCAATCAGCATGATGTGAGTTTTATAATGTTTATATATATAGAGAGAGACACACACACACACCCCGGCCTGTTTAATTATATCAGGAATTAATTTTTTTCTTTTTTTGCCCATCAAGAATTTAATTATTAGATATTACATCCGGTACTTAATATAGGATCTTGTTTGTAGCGCAATTTACATTATAAACAAGATCTTATTAAGGATATGAAGTACGTAGTATAATTTAATATTGTTTGGTGTGTTAATTATATTGATGATTTTTTTTTTTTTTTTTTGTGGGAGACAGGGCAATCAAGAGGTCAAATTGTTTTCATAAGAATAATGGAATGGAAAAGGAATGCGAAATGTCAAGCAATGCATACATGATAGGTTTTGGTGTAATTCAGGTGTTTCTGTCTCAAATACCAGACTTTGATCAGATTTGGTGGCTCTCTATTGTTGCTGCTATCATGTCTTTTATCTACTCCACCATTGGCCTCTCTCTTGGTTTCGCCAAAGTTGCAGGTAAGTAATTATTCAATACATACACATATATATATATATATATATATATATTCTTAATCATTAAAAGGAGAAAAACACAAAAATACCATATGTCTAGATGGGAAGAAAATTAGAGGGAAAAGAAAAATAGTAAATTTTTTAATCATTATCAAAGTTTTCAAACCTATTATTCCCTCCTCCGATTTTCCCCTCCTTTTTCTCTCCATCCAATCATGATATTAATCTACATGTCCCAACTTAAAATTTCAAAATGACTTGATCAATCATTACGAACGCCCTAGCCCCTAGGGAATAGTTTGAGACTTAATTTTATAACAAAATGACTTAAATTCCCTTAATTTGAAATCTAAACCAAAAAAATAAAATAAAATGACAACAACAATTTTTGTTTCTTTTTGCCCACAAAGAACAGATTATATTAAAAAGTAAAGTCAAAACTGCTACAACATTTCAAAAAAAAAAAAAAGGAAACAAAACAACCAACAAAATGAAAAGGCAAAACAGAATCTAAACAAAACGGAAAGCAGATCTAGAAAAACAAGTAGTTAAAAAATCTTCAACACATAGAGAACTTAATCCTAAATCAGAAGAAACTTCACGAACATCCTTTATTGAGAAAGCCTTCAATTGTGATGGAGGTCAAGATACTCAATCCAAAGGGTAAGGTCAATCCAATGAAGTTTTGGCAATCCAATCAATTACCAAATTTGCATCTATGAGAATCTATATGGAGTAATGGTTCCTGATCAAAATCCTTGTGAGACAAGGATAATCTCAAGGAGTACAACAAAAAGAGCCATAGCAGAAAACACAACCAGCTTTAAAGTACAGTGCATTATTTTCAAAAGGAATCCATCTCTAGCTTACACTACCACCTCTATAGCTCATTGAAAATTCCATATCATCAGATATGTGGACCAATTGTTAGCATCCCAGAATTCTTGTGGTACTGTTCTCATTGCTGCCAACTCCATCCATGCTATTGTTAATATCAATAGATTTGGAGGCACCCAACGAAGATTTCCTCCCCCCTCAAAGTGAGAGGAAAGCCCTCGATCAAACAAGTCCAACCATCACCACCAAACCCTTGCCGTTGCCGTCCGAAACCCAAAATAAAGGAAGGGAAGGGACCCCAGTGCCGCCGTTGGTGGTGCCAGAAACCCTAAGCATGCAGTCACTCCGGACCCTTGGTATTTTTACATTTCTTCCTTTGAGTGAATTATGACAACAACAATTTAACAAGAAATAACTTTAACTTATCACATGACAACAGTTAAAATCATGACCACTAAGGACATTTGATTGATTTTACTACGAAATTTAATCTCAGATCATTAGTCGTCCCTTGAAACCTCATAGTGATTAAGTCGTTTCGGGATCTTAAATTGGGCTTTGCAGTTTTAGGGCTATCCTTGTGTCTTTCTCCTTAATTTATTACAACATTTGTTTATTTATTTTTGAATCCTAATATAAGTTGAATATTTAATTATATTGAGCAGAGAGTGGTAAAATTAAGGGCAGCCTCACAGGAATAAGCATGATTGGGACTATGACTCAAGCCCAGAAAATATGGAGGACTTGCCAAGCACTTGGTGATATGGCCTTTGCTTACTCATATGCTGTTGTCCTCATTGAAATTCAGGTATATACACACACACACGCCCTTTTCCTTTAAAAACTAAATAAACTATAAAAATTCGCATTCATTTTCAATTTTTAGGACACCATAAGGTCTCCACCATCAGAAGCAAAATCAATGAAAAAAGCAACAAAAATAAGTATAGCCATAACCACAACGTTCTACATGTTATGTGGCTGCATGGGCTATGCTGCCTTGGGAGTCAAGTCACCTGGAAATCTCCTCACTGACTTAGCCTTCTCCAAATCCTTTTGGCTTCTCGACACGGCCAACGCCGCCGTAGCCGTCCACCTCATCGGGGCGTACCAAGTTTTCTCACAACCCATCTTCGCCTTCATCGAGAAACAAGCCTCACAGAGATTCCCCACAAACCAACTCTTGAACAAAGAATTCAAAGTCACATTACTTCCTGGTTTCGCTCCTTATAATCTGAATCTGTTGAGGTTGGTTTTGAGGACTTGTTATGTGGTACTCACCACACTGATCTCCATGTTGCTTCCTTTCTTCAATGACGTTGTGGGGATTATTGGGGCATTAGGGTTTTGGCCGTTGACGGTATATTTTCCGGTGGAGATGTATATTAAGCAGAAGAAGATAACAAAATGGAGTGCGAGGTGGGTTTGCTTGAAGATTCTGAGTATGGCCTGTCTCGTTGTGTCTATTGTGGCTGTTGCTGGATCATTTGCTGGTGTTTTGCTTGATCTCAAGAAATACAAGCCATTCCATTGATCTAACTATATTGGGTGATTATATTATCCCTTTTGTTTTGTGTTATGTGCTGTGTAACATCCTAGTGTAAGGTGTTTCTTCTTCTTTTTTTTTTTTTGAATTTTTGCTGTAATGAATTTAATTTCTTGTAAGTTGTAAATTCTGTTTTATCTTCAATGCAACTGCTTTAGCTTCGATAAATCATCAGAAGTGTTTTATCTTAAAGATATGGGAGTTTTTGAAGGAATTCCGTTGAACGCTTTCTACTATGAGAGAAACGTTCTTCTGCTTTGAAATTTTCCAAGTGTTTTTCTGCTCAACTCAAAGTATTACTCTCAATCTGGTTAGAGTGTGTTTTACTTGTGCTCGAGCTTTGAAAACTGACAATATTAGCCCACCTGTTTAAGTTCTGCATTTAATTTTTATGAATATTTAATTTATTTATTTTTTTCATGTTGAGACTCGAGAAAGCCAAGGTGAAGTCATCAACGAGCCTCCACATCCTTCTTTGGAGACTTGTATTAATGGACCCCGTTTCATGATTTTATCACTTAGAATTAATGAATATTAAATATCTACTTGGTTATATGCAGGGTCTCATTTCGTTGATATTATTATATACACACACAAATGAAGCCAAGGAGGCTCTCTCTGTTCATCCACCCACGTATTAAATATCCAGTGCGCATGTCAGCTTCAAAGTTTATTGACCCATAGTATCCTTCACTTGAATAAGCGCTTTTGTGTCCCTTGTGGGATCCTCTAAGTCCCACATCGGCTGTATGTGTGTATATATATCCGACTTTCAACTCGCCAACCACATTAGTTGATTTTATTATTGAGTATTGTTCAGAAACCATTACGCGAGTGCGTGTATGTGCTTGTGCTATTGTGGGTGTGGTTTCCACATTGTTTGGTGAGTCCCTTGTGGGATCTTCTAAGTCCCACATCGGTTGTATGTGTGTAATAATAACCTCCGCCTTTCAGCTTGCCAACCGCGTTAGTTGGTTTTGTTGTTAGGTATTGTTCAAAAAATAAGCACTTTTGTTACGGGTTGACAGTGACTTGTTTCATAAATGTGATGGAAAATATACAAACTTCTGCGAGTTTCCTCATCGAATAGTAGTTTAAAAGAGTCTAGGCTTGGCCCCATTGTATCCCAAATCACCAAAAAAAAAAACCAAGTAAAAAATGCCAACAAAAATTAATCCAGTTAGTAAGAAATTGACTCATAACTAGTGTTTGTAAATCGAACCAGCCTGCTGGCTAAACAGGGCGAGCTGGTGTAGCCCACCTATTAAATTTTGAGTAAAATATATTGACTACCCATCTGTTTTACCTAAATTACACAAACCTCCCCTCTATTTTGAAAACGTATATAAACCTCCATTGAAATTAAAATACAAGTTGCAGAAATCTCTCTTACATATTTGATATTTCATTTCTATCCATCCAACCGTTAGTTGACCGTCAAGTTTGACTATTAAATATTTACTTTGACCAAAATATCCCTTTTCAACAAATGAATAAATATTTATATTTTCCTAAAAATAATTTTTATATAAAAATATAATTTTCATACAAGTATGTCCAAAATTTCCAATATATTATAAAATTTTTTTATTTTTATTATATTATAAAATTTTAAATTTTTATCATATTTATTGGAACCTATTTATTTAGTATTCTTTTAAATGACTAAAAACTATGCCTTTCAAATGAAAGGAAGAAAAAAATATATTTTATTCACAATATGTTATTAATAATTTAAATTTGATACAATATATGACTTATATTATTTTTAATTTTTAATTTTTTAAATACATTTTTTTACACAAACATTTATAAACATGTTTATTTTAGTATGCATCTGTTAATAGGATTAATCATATTTTTAATTAATTTTTCTATGTCTACATTAATTAAATTAATTAAGTATTTATCTTAATATGAAAAAAATTTAACATATAACTATTTACAAAAGTAAAAAATGAGCTAATAAAAAGAAAAAAGAAACTCTTAAATTACTAAAACAATTTTAGTCAAAATTAGGAAACTAGTAATGATGAAGGATAAATTAGTAAATAAAATTTATTTTAATATAAATTTTAATTAAAAAATAAAAATCCTTAACGGAATTAACGGTTTGGACTTAAGTGTATGTTTTCAAAATAGAGGAGAGGTCCATGTAATTAAGGCAAAACCCAAGGGAGGTTAGAGTATTTTACTCTTAAATTTTTTTAAAAAAAATTATTTCACCCCTTCTCTTTTTTTTTTTTAAATTCTCACTCCCTTTTTCTTTCACCCACCCACATCACATTTTTTTCTTTTATACATTTGTGTTATGAACAAGGTATTAAAACCCGAACTGAGTACTGGGTTAAGAATCAGTGGGTGAGATCGGGGCCAAACCGATGAGAAATTAAAGATTTTAAGCTTATTCATATGAAATTCTAAAGGAAAAAAACAATTTTTTTAAAAAAACAACGACTCGAACCGGACCGGTTTTCCTACCAATTCACCTATTTCCGGGACGGGCCGGCCGGTCCAGTCCGGGTATGAAGCCAATTTCATTATTACTTTCCTTTTTTTTTCATCTACTCACATTATAAAAATATATAAACACATATCTTTTAAATTTTTTAAATTTAATAATAGTAGAATAAATAAAATAAAAGTGTAAAATAAAAAGTATGTGGAAGTAATTAAACACAGCATTAAAAGAAAGACAATAAGGGTATTTAGATTTATTTTATAAAAAAACTAAAAAAAAATTCAGCAAGCTCAGGGTAGACTGATGGCTAGCCCAACCCATTTTACCAGCTCTACTCACAACCTAAAATCGGAAATCCAAATCTCATTATTAATGCGAAGACTTTGGCGTTCGGATTCTCTCTCATACTTTCCCATCCCTTGCCTCTCCATTGCCCAAAAATGACACTGTTTTGCATCTTTAAATGAGATCCCAGCCAAACTTAATTAAACCATGCTTTTCATGCCAATTTTCTCCGTTCCCGTCTTCTCATCTCCATTAATATGCTTTCTCAGGCTTCTTCTTCCTTGAGCGCGGGAAAGGTTGAAAATACTAGAGGGAAAAACTGAACTGTGCGTTTCATGCCCAATCAATCCGAGTCCGATGCCTTTCTCAGTCTTCGTCCTTCTTCAATGTGGGAAACCATGAAAATGCTGGAGGGAAAAATTTGCAGAGACGGTTCCCAGTAATAAAGGGCGCATGAGAATTGAATATTCAAGTTGACCAATCATTGCAGCTTTGTATCTCATTTTGTAGCTCGATTCCTTCATTGTCATTGTGGGGATTTACTATGAAAAGAATCAAATCTGTAATGGGCATGAACCAGAGTATATGACAGTAATAAAACTCCCCTTTCATCTCTTTCCCTCACTACAAAAAAAAAGGTATTTTGTAGCGGTGCAATTATAGCGGTTACATTAAACCGCTACAAATTATAGTATTTGTAGCGGTTTTCACCTAAACCGCTACAAATTTGTAGTGGCAAGCTTTTTTTGTAGCGGTTGGGTACACAAAACTGCTAGAAATTTGGCGCGAAATTCCCTCCAAAACTTGTAGCGTTGATTTTGTAGCGGTTAATGCACAGAAACCGCTACAATATTCCCGCCACTTGGCGCGAGCAAGCCCCGCCAACAGTGTAGCGGTTATTTGTAGCGGTTACAGAAACCGAACCGCTACAAAATACCAAAGGTCAGCAGTTTGTAGCGGTTATACCCCTATAACCGCTACAGAATTTCAAGAGTCTCGACATTTGTAGCGGTTCTGGGCAATGACCGCTACAGAATTTCAAACGTTGTTATCATTTGTAGCGGTTATTGTAGAACCGCTACAAATTTAATTATTCGTAGTGGTTATTTGAATAACCGCTACTAAAATCTGGCCTATTTAAGCCATCGTCTCCCTTATTTCTCCTTTTGCTCATTTTATTTCCTGAGGTTTCTCTGAGTGATTTCTTCAAGATTTGAGCGTTCGGACATCTGTGTAGGAGTTTTTGCTACAGTATTTCTCAGTATTTGCACTTGAGGTACGTATATAACACGTATTTTATTTATATTTGTATTTTTATTATATTTTTGCATAATAACGTGACTATTTTTTTTTTTTTGATTTGTACAGTTGATATGGCTTCAAGAGAGGATAAGGGGAAGGCCCTTGAGGTCCCCAGACCGATTTTACGGGGTGGCAGCAGCCGGGCAGGGGGCAGAGGGAGGGGGCAGCGTGGAGGCAGGGCGACCACGGCATCTCAGCCCATCCCCTCACAGGAGTCGGCCCTACCACAGGCACCGCAGACGATCCCACAGGAGACGACCACACCAAAGGTGCCTGAGGCACATTAGGTTTATTATGTCGAGGACGAGAGGCATAGGGATTGGCACATAATCGTTCATTTAAAACCAAGAGACCTTTACGACATGGGTGAAGGCGATAACATCGCCTATGAGAGTGAGCCATTTCAGCCAGCTAATTTTGAAAACTACTTCCCTGAAGGCGATGACAATTTACCTCTACTGCGGTGAGTTTTTTTAAGTCCACGTCATTTGAATTAAATTTTTTAAATTTAATAATACATCAATAACAATAATTTTTCTACAAAATTTCTGTAGGGATGGCGACGATGAGTGATCAAATTCAAATTATGCTTTTGTCTTTACAAAAAATGCAAAAAAAATTTTAAAATAAAATGTAAAAAAAAATTTTAAAAAAATGAAAATAATATTTGTAGCGGTTATTAAACCGTTACAAATAAAAAATTAACCGCTACAAATACCACTATGAATATTAAACCGCTACAAAAATACAAATAACCGCTACTAATTAATAACCGCTACATTAACCGCTACAAATACTACGTGGATCCCTATAAATACCCTTACCACAACTCATTTCAAACACTCCCCAATTTATTTTCACCTTACCTTTCTTTCATTTTCTATCATTTACAACTTCTTTCGTATGAGTAAAGGAGCTGAATAATACGATCAAATATGGTAACAAGATTTTTAATTTTTTTTAGAATACTTCTTTCCTTTCTATAAAATTTATTCTAACCATTTTTTTTTCTAGATATATCATAACTGTATCTCATTTTCATCTATTTTTCATACACAATTACATTATATTAGATAACATAATAATTTCTTATTACCTACCTATCCTTAATAATATTATTAATATAAATTTTATACTAATCCAATTCAATTACATTTTTCCTTTTTATTTATTAATAAGTTAAAATATTGAATAATAAGCTAATTGAAATAGATAAAATAATAACAAAATAAACTATTTAATTTAATATTGAAAAAATAAAAACAAATAATTGTATATTTTTAAAAAAAATTTTAAATTTTTGTAGCGGTTATTAAACCGCTACTAAATAACGCGCCTTTTTACAACTCAAATTAAATTTTTTGGCGCCAATTATGAATTTCATGAAATTAGTAGCGTTTTTTAAAACCGCTACTAATTTCATGAAATTCAAAATTAGTAGCGGTTTGTTAACCGCTACAAAATAAAAAAATGTCATTTTTTTTCGCTCTCAAAATTTCAATTTTTTTTATATTTGTAGCGGTTATATAACGGCTACAAATATCTCTGAAAAAAATTGTCCATGTGGGTGTTGTAACGGTTAAGTTGAACCGCTACAAAGGATGTAGCGGTTATTTTGATTAACGGTTTTATATAACCGCTACAAAACTGCTTGCAACATACAATTTAGTATCGGTTCTAGTAACTGCTACTAACCTTGTTTGTAGCGGTTAAAACCGCTACTAATACCCATTTTTAACCGCTACTAAATCACGTTTTTTTTTTGTAGTGCCTCTTGTTGGCTAAATGTTTAAGTGTGTGTGATTATGTGTTTGTATTCTAAAGAATGTTGGATAAAAGAAAAATGGTAGTAGATTTGCGTGTGTGTATACTAAAGAAATCTATAGATTTTATTAACAGTGATGCTGCAAAATCTGTTATGAACATGGATTGTTAAGTTTGTTTGGTGCTTATGGTTTGTATATGCTTTTATATTTAAAGTAATGAATGATGTTAAGAATAGTCCAAATCCTAGGTAATTATGTTATTTTCTTCTTCAACCTCGTCATTTACAAAAATAACAGGAAAATTAGTACAAGAATGGGCAAGTCTCATTTCTGTCATAATATATATCAGCACTCATGTTTAGATTAACTTCTCTGTGTTTAATCAAGTTTTGTCCAAGAGATTTCAAATACCAGCACTGTGCTCTGTAGAAGAACCGCGACTAAATTATAGCACTGTAAATCACTAAATCTTAGTAATATGTTTTTGCATCTTCTTGAGTATTTTTTGTACTATTGTATGTCCTATTGTATGTGTAGTATTATACCCGGTTCATTGATATAAAATTCACTTTAAGCTTAGTATTATGTTTTTTATTATTTTGGTTATTTATTTAATAATTTACATTGGGTACATATTTTTT
The DNA here is from genome assembly GCA_963242795.1 of Inga leiocalycina. Taxonomy (NCBI): domain Eukaryota; kingdom Viridiplantae; phylum Streptophyta; class Magnoliopsida; order Fabales; family Fabaceae; genus Inga; species Inga leiocalycina. The sequence goes on along the minus strand of OY725327.1, from coordinate 57,286,605 downwards.
CAATTTTGCAGGGGGCTTCTACCATGGCTATAAATTTGACTCCTACACTTAATCTTGAATTTGATAATATTGATGAATCATGGGAATTTTGGAGAGAATATGGCAGAAAAATTGGCTTTGGTGTTCAAAGGCAATGGGGCAACAAGAGTAAAAGGGATAAGTCATCGTATACATGTTACCTATATGTGTGTAAACAAGAAGGAGTGACAAAACCAGATAAACGAGATGTGCAAACTAATAAGCCCAAAGATGAGACAAGAACAGGTTGTGAAGCTAGAATGAAAGTTAAGCAAGTAAATGGAAATTCAAACTAAGCGAAGTCTTTTTAGATCATAATCATCCTCTTCAACCTCCTGAAACTGTTCACCTTCTTACATCATATTGAGAAATAACACCAGCTCAATGTTATAAATTAGAAATTGCTGAAAAATCTGGGATTGATAAAAAATTAGCATTCAATTTGCAGAGTCGGTATGCAGGAGGTCGAGACAATTTGGGATATATAAGAGTTGATGTAAAAAATTATCTTAATTCAAGAAGGTAACGAGCAATGAAATGTGGTGAAACTGGATGTATATTTCGTTATTTTGAGCAACAACTGGTAGAAATCCGTCTTTTTTCCATTATCACCAAATGGATTCAGAGGAGCAAGTGACGAATGTGTTCTGGGTTGATGCAAGCATGTTGGTTGACTATGCTTGCTTTGGAGAAGTCATTTCACTAGACACAATTTATTGTACAAGTAATAACCATAGACCTCTTGCAATTTTCTCTGGCTTCAACCATTACAAAGGAAGGGTGATTTTTGGAGCAGATTATTATATTATGAGACTATTGAAACTTTCAAATGGCTATTTGAGACATTTTTGTGTGCACACAAGAATGTAAAGCCGCTAACTGTTTTCACTAACCACGATGCTGCTATGGCACGTGCATTAAAAGAAGTAATGCCGAATGTAAAACATGCCTTATGCACATGGCATATTTCAAGGAATGCAATGAAGCATCTTCCGAACTCGATGGTTAGTGATTTCAACCACTGCATGTATAATTGTTGGGATGAAACAGAGTTTGAAGAAGTCTGGCAAGCATTATTAGCAAAACCAGAAATAACAGAAAACTCATAGTTGATGTCCATGTATAAAATAAAAGAGAAATGAGCATCATGTTATATGAAGAATTCAAGGACACTTGGTATGAGAAGCACACAAATTAGTGACAGTGTGAATGCATCAGTCAAAAGTTGCACAAATGTTAAATTAGATATTAATCGATTCTTCAAGCAATTTGAACAAGTTCTGGAGGACAAGCGCTATAACGAATTGAAAAGTGATTTTAAGGCGCGCGACAAGTTGCCAAGGTTGATATTGCAGAGTTTATGTATGCTTTGTCAACTTTTTGATATTTATACTTGACCTATTTTTTATAACGAATTGAAAAGAGAGTCTTGAATGAACGTGATGTCAAATTACTCCCCGAAAAATATATTATGAAGAAGTGGACAAGAGAAGCATGATGTGATATAGTGTATGATATCGAGGAGAAGTAGATGAAAGTTGATCCTAAACTACAAAGATCAAATCAATATCGACAATTATGCCGATTGCTTGTTAAATTAGCAAGTAATGCATCAGAAAGTTCAGAAGCATTCTCTCTTATCCATCAGGCTGTGTTGGAACTTAGTAAGAAAGTAACTGAGCTTCATATAATAGGATTCGGATCGTACTTGAATAAGACCCCTCAAAACTGATTCTTTCGGATAACGGGACCGGAGGCCTCACTCGTATTGGCAGTGGAGTTATTCATCATTTTAACACTGCTTGATCTATTAGAACGGCCTCAAACAAGTCCCGAGAACCACGACGTAGAAGCTGAAGATGACAATTATGAAGAAAAGGAAGGCACGGTGGATGAAGAAGTCGCCGAGGACAGAGGAAGATTCATTTCCTAGGAAGAAGCCTGAGAAAGCATATTGACAGAGACGAGAAGATGGGAATGGAGAAAATTGACATGAAACACATGGTTTAATTAAGTTTGGCTAGGATCTCATTTATAGATGCAAAACGGCATCATTTTAGGCAATGGAGAGGCAAGGGATGGAAAAATATGGGAGAGAATCCAAACGCAAGACTTTGATGGTGTGCATTGTGCAATATATAAGTACCTATGCATCCACTCTGAGCCTAGGGCCTACTCTGGCCCTGGTAAAATCCTAGGACCCAACTCATCTTTTGTATAAAAAAGAGTCAAACGCTAGATAACTGTATTTAATGGACACCACTGATAATACACAACCTCACAATTTAAGTGTACAAGTTGAAGAAAGCTTGTGTGAAGAACGTGAAATACAAGTCTAGGCTCAACCGTGAAGTGTTCCCACATTTTGATCTCAATCCACAGGATGGGGTGTGTATATATTGAATAAATCGTACAATATATCATAAGTAATCAAATGGGCAGACCAAAAATTAACAAAAAAAAAACCAGATCACTCATGAGCCCTCACTTAGATCAATGAATAAAATTGACATGAAGAGGGAACCTCACAAGGATATTTTACATCATTATAACAGAACATGCCATATTCATAAACAAGTGTGGAAACCCCCAGGTAACAACCAACCCCCTTGGAACAACGTCAATCAACTACACCAAAGGTCTACTCCCTCAGCCAACCTTCACGGATGGAAACAATATTTTCAGCTCTTGAGCATTTCAACTTCAATTCGCACACAACATATGCAATGGGGGAGGCGGCTGGTAAAAGAGCCGTCCGATGAACAAATTTCTTTCAACTCACTACGCTCATCGGAGATTTAGAAAAGCTCCTCTGAATTGAACTTATTCCATGCTTCCTGTTCCAAATTATGAAACTTTTAGGCAATGATGAGGTCAACACAGAAAAAAAACATACAAAGTAGCATTTGATAAACCCCACCCCTCTTTTTTTTCTTTTTTCTTTTTTTTCCTGTCTTATGAGCAAGCAAACCCATTTTATAAAACCCACTAAGAGATAAAATAGCTTACTCCATTTACACATTCATGCCACTGGTTACTAAATTCATTGTTTCAATAGAAATCAAAGATTAAAACATCGAGAAGTTGTACACTATGCAATGATCTACAGTACCTTGAGTAGATCAAACACCTTCTCTGCAACATATTTCTGTTGTAGATTGGCACCCTTTTGTTGCACCTTATCAGGATGGATGCATAATGTAGCTTTCCTATAAGCTTTTTTAACTGATGCACCTGTGATCAAATCAGTCAAAGAAACCGGCTGCCAACCACATTCAGGCCAAAGCACCTAACCATTCACATAGGAAATAAGTCAATGCAACAAACACCAAATGAAAATTACAATGCCACAGTAAAAGCACAATAACTCGAGACCATTTTGCATCTTTCAAAAATCGAGGACGAATTTCCAGATGTAATGAAAACCTTTAGTAAACAAGATTATTTTCATCTTGCTTCCACAGGATTTACAGTCAACAAGTACATGGTTATGATGTGATAGTTTTTTTTTTTATTGACTCTGTTGTAAATAGAATAAGTTCTAAGAATACTATAGTACTTCACTCTTAGCTCTAGGGATACAAATGTAAATTCCCTCAGATTTCGCATATATAGAGGTCCTCAACTCTTATAAAGGAAAAGAGTTTCTATCAAGGAGAAGAATCATTCTCTACTATTTCTCAAATCAATTAATACAATACTCTCTTTATGCAAACTTGTTTACTTAATATGTGCAGGGTATAATCAATAGGAAATAACAAGAATTGTTATAATTTCTTGGCCAAGAATCTGATATAAAATTCCTACCGGAGAGAATTGAAATATAAAAAAAGTCCAATATTAAGTGCATACATATTGTAGAGTGGAGAGCAAAGCACGCAAGTTCCCCTCTTTTCCTGCAGCCCATCGCTTAATTTCAATGTCCAACGTTTCAGCAAGCCTCTGAAATCAATTCATAGGTAAAATTAAATGATAAAACTAAAATTTTTGACATTATTTTTAGCTTGCAAAACTTGATAAAGGAGCATTGACAAGCACAACTCAGAATAACAAATATGAAATTAGAATACATACTATCATCATTAAATACATACAGGTAAGCACAGTGGATTTTCACCCAAAAATAAATATAGTGGATTGGTTGGTAAAAGAAACACAGCGGATAGGAAAATAATTTTCCGATTGAATATAACACAGCTACAAGGTAATCTAATAAACCCTGAGGCCTGCCCAATGTAGTTGATCAAGAAATAAAAAAAAAAAAAAAAACTACTTACATGTCTCTCAGCTTGCTCTCTTTGTGTTTGCAAGTCTCGCTGATTCTTCTCAGCCAATGCTTTTGCCTGGCATAAAACAATAGGCATTACATCAACAAATATGTAAAAAGATTTCATGTACCTCGCGTATCCTTTCTTACAAATAAATATGAAAATATCTAACATATAACTGAAACACATACTGCTCGCTCCTGAGTCCTCTGGTGGCGCTCCAACCTGGCTCTTCTTCTTTCTTCACTTTCACCTTCAACATCTTGAAACTCTCCTGCTGAGGGAGCAGCTTCATCCCGTAAAAGAGAGGGTGCAATGAGAGCCAAGTAAGCAATATGTGACAAAAGAATTTAAAACACTGCCACATCCATAAACATCCCATTAAAAATGTTAAACTACCTCCAAATATTGAGGAAAGGTCATCAACAATATTAACTGAAGATGATGCTTTCTTCATGCTTGTAGATGCTCCAGTTGATTTCCTTGTAACATCTGCCTGAAATTGGGTATCAAATAAAGAATCCTGAAAAAGTTCAGGTTCAAAACAAATTAATACCTAAACTTGCAGTAGTATCAGATAAAGTTTCACAGAAACAGGTTCTCACTGAAGAGCTAGCCCTAGGAGGCCTCGGAGCACTGCTAGCTCTTGCACCCATGCCAAAGAAAGATTCAAGATCATTTTCATTCTTTTGTTGATTCATCCTTGCAGCAGCCGCAGCTCTTTCTCGGGCTTCTGCAGCAGCCCTTTCTCGAGCCTCAGCAGCAGCCCTCTCCACAGCAGCACGTTCTGCTTTAGCTCGTGCTTCAGCCTCAGCCCTCGCAGCTGCTCTATCCCGTGCTTCCCTATCCTTTGCTTCGGCAGCAGCCCTTTCAGCCCTTTCCCTTGCCTCGGCAGCAGCTCTTTCACGGGCTTCAGCTTGTGCTCTCTGAACGGCGGCCCTTTCAGCTCGCCCTCGAGCTTCAGCATTCGCTTTTTCAACAGCTGCCCTCTCGGCTCTTTGACGAGCTTCAACAGCTGCTCTTTCTCGTGCTTCCCTTGTAGCTCTTTCTACAGCCTGCCTTGCCATTTCTCTTTCCCTCTCAAGTCGCTGTTTTTCTCTTTCTTTCTCCTCCCTTTCCCTTTCAAGTCTTCTTTGCTCCCTTTCCTCCTTCTCTCTTTGCTGTCGTTCACGATCTAACTTTTCCTGTTTTTCTCTCTCTTCCTGCACAGCTCTCTCATCTCTTTCAAATAGGCCAGCTTCTCTGCTTCTGGCAGCCTTAGTACTCTCTCTCTCCCTAACTTCTTTTGCATGCCTAAATTTGGCTTCAGCTTTATCCATAGCCTCCTTCATCGCAGCAGCTGCTGAATTCATCTCTAATTCTTCATTAGGAAAACCACCTTGATGCTCATCATCATAACTATGACTCCTGTCAGCAGCAAAATCCTCACGTTCATCAAACAGAGATGTAGAGGAAACTCTTGCTGCGGCAGAAGACTTATGACCCTGGGAGATCCCAGTAGCCTTCCTTCTAGCATTTGTGGCTCCTGGTTTAGAAACTTGTACAGGTCTTGGAGGAGGAGGTCTTGATGGTGGGGGAGCAGCAGTTGGTTGTGTAAAAAGAGGAATCTCAGATACTGTCAGCCACACATCATCAAATGATTCAAAATTTTGTTCGAATTTTGGAGATGTGTCCGTTGGAAAATTGGCCTCTTTAAAACCATCATTATCATATGAAGGGGAAGAAGCCCGTTGACCAGCTGGTTTATGAGAATCAGATGAAGATGAATACATAGGCCCATCAAAGGGTGTCTGTGGAAATCCCCAATCATGGCCACCAGGAAACTTGTCTTGTGAATATCTCTCAGGACTCTTCACAAAAGTTTTCTCATCTGGCTCTTTCTCTCCAGCCCAACCTGAGCTTTTATTACTCCTTGGAGGACTGGTATCCTTTCTGTTATTTCTCTCTGATGAGAATGCAGGTACTGATTTTCCAAGCCCATCAAAGGGATCAATATCATCATATTCTCTGCCATTAGAATCTGATGAACTATCATTTTTTGTGTTTCTGGAACTAGTAAATTTACTAATTTCCTCCAATGGATCAGTAAAGTGGCCTGCAGATGACTCCATTGGGGTTGAAGCTGATTCAAATACTTTGAAAGGGTCATCTGCCACACTGGAGCTTGTCTTAGAATCCGTAGTACTTTGTTCTGAGGAGAAACCAGTATCAGGAGCAGGCCTGTGAATAAGGCAATGCATAAAAGTTATGACGACATACCAATCAATATGTTAAAATACAAAATGCAATAATAACCACAACAAACCAATCATCAAAGAGGAGTAGCAATAAATGTTACCTGTGTCTAACAATTTATTCAACTTAAACATAAAACTGCAGGTTTTACTTCTGCAGACTTTTCAATCCAAATTTATACATGCATTGCACTTATTAAGGGTAAAAAAATTTGGAGAACATATCCCAGAATGTTTGATATAGGTTATATCACATAAAAATGTAACAAGTTTTCCTAGATAAGAAGTTCCTTATCATGCTTGAAGAAAGAAAAGATATAAGGATATTATCAATTCAGAAACCACCAACAAAGCCATTCCTTCTAATGATATTTTAATCTCATCTTGTCCACTCTTGGTGATATCAAGCAGTAACATCATAAGTATCCAAATAACTAGCACTTAAAACCTTACTGCATTACTTTCAGTTAGTCACATGATCATAATTACAAGAAGCATGAATCATAATGTGTTTGTTCCAAGTTATTTAGGAGTCTTTAATTCAAGTATCAGCTGGATAGATTATTGCAGAGATCAATGATGCGTAGACAACACATTTTGACCACACATATGTAAAATTCCATATGCATGTACATAAATAACTTCAACATATATCAACATTTATTGCATGATTAAAATAGTGAGCTCCTAGAATCACCAAAAGTAAATATTTCACTCCCAAACAGACAGCACACTTCATAGAAGAAGGTATTATAGTCAGCAAGAGCCAGGTCCCACAAATCAACCCTATGGGCATGTTCCAGTACACCAATCTTCAAGTAAGAAAATCCAAACAACTAAAATAAACTTCAGACTGGAAAAAAAAACAATTAATTAAAAATTGTAAATCCCTTGATAACATTGATAAATCAAATTTAGGGAGTATAATACATCATTGAATTTTCATGTTCAAGGGGTTAAATATGGAAGAATGCTATAAAAGCCTTCATGAGAAGCTGTTAGTAGACAATTTCAATGTGATTCATGATCATTCAAGATTTCAGGAAGGACAGCAAATTCATTTAGTTGGAAACACGAATTGAAACTGAATCACAATACAGAGGTTTACTTCAGAAAAAACTTCCTTCTCTATCTGAGCTTAAAGATCAATATATCATCAAAAGCATTAACCCCCTCTGTAAAAAAATTGTTATTATTAAGCAGAACAGACAATATAACATATCCTCGGATAGAAAGAAATTGTCACAAGTAAAAGCTTCCATTAGAAGAATTTAACCATCCCAGACTGGCTATATGCTAAAAAGAAAAAAAGCAATATGTCATACTTGGTCACCGAGTAGAATTCATAATACAGCTTAATGTACGCTTTTAACGGCAATAGGCAGACAGACGAGCACTTGGTCAGAGCACGAAAATTTTGCATTTTCAGGTGGCAATATCAACATGCTAAATAACATTAAATTTCATCCCAGCTACTGAAAAATAACGTCGTTACCATACCTTTCACTATGGGATCCGCTTCCTTCAAATCCAGGTATCAAACCGTCAAAATCTAGATTATCTTTCTCAACCTTTTCCGATCTCTTCTCATCATGCCCAGACTTACCAAACCCACCAAGAAGATCATCAAATGCGCTACTACTTACTTCTGGGGCCGAAGATACCGATGCAAAAACATTATCATAACTAGCTTTAGAGGAGGCTTTTAACCCCGGGACGCCGTCAAAAATGTCATCATCATAGACAGGTTTGTCATACACGGGGGGATTCATAGACTTGGAATCAAAATCGCCGGACCCAGGATACATGGAATCTAAATTGAACGACGCATCAGCACCGCGACTCTCCGATTTGCTCGGGTATCTCGCTGAGCTCCCCAAAAGATCATCGAAACCACCCGTATCATTCTTCTGATTACCCGACGATTTAAACGGCGAATCACCATCATCCATAAAACTACCACCGAAGGAATTATAGCTACCAGTGGATCGGGATGCACCGTGGGATCCCAAATCGAAGTTAAGGCTTCTACTATTGGTGGCATTCGAAGATCCTTTGGATGCAGCCATTGGGGCCGCTTTGCCCTGCGGCTTGTACCCAAAATCGGCGGCTAAGAGACCGTCGAGGTCGTTCATTATGGTAATTTACTACTTCCCGGCGAAATTGGGGTTACCAAAACGCAAAAATTTTGGGAAAAATAAGATATCAAGCGAGGATCTACAAGGTAGTATAGTGCGAAATAAATTCAATAATAGGAGAGAGATCAGTCCTTGAGAAGGGAAGAACCAGAGATCTCGATGGTCGGGGAAGAGCCTGTGGTTCAAGCCTTTGCGTTAGAGTGAGAAGACAATAAAAAAAATTGAGAAATCGGAAGCCTGAACGCTGAAGTCTGAACCCTTCAAAAAGTTAAAAAATAAAAATAAAAATTGTTTTCTGCAAGGCTGCTTCTGTTCGAGCCTTTCTCTTCCTCCCTCCTTGTCAAAAAATCCAAAAAAAAACTTATTTTAATTCTTATGACTATTGGAATGAAATTTGATTTTTATAGTTCAGACAAAAGAAAATGTAAGATTATTTTAATATGAGATGCAAAGGCAAGAACATGCACAACACTTTAAGCTTCCTTCTCCTTTATTTTGTCTCAGCATTTCCTTTTTTGCCTGAGTCTTGCCATATGTAAGGTAAGTATCTTTAAATCTCCCACATATAACTTTTTTTTTGAAAAATTGTAAAATAAACAGAATTTGTTTAAATTATATTCCATAAAACATTGATTTAATCACTAAGTATACGGCTTATGTAGTTATATCCCTATAATATATTGATATTATATAAAAGCTACACTATAAATCATAAAAGAATATTATCGTTACACACCTCAAATTTTTTCGTCGCTTGTCAAAGCAACTTACACATTTATCAAATTTATAGAGGATCAAACTCATAACAACCTGTACTTAAACAAGACTTTAAGTAGATGGTTGGCATCAAAATAGTTTTTCAATTGATATTTTGTTTGACAAATATTTTAAATTAAAAATAGCATTTATAAACTTGATAATTGTTAGTTTTTTATTGAAAGATATTTTAAACCATTAAGGTATCATTTTAAAATTGAATATGTTGCATTTTTATTTCATTTTTTTAAGATAACAAGGGTGTCATCATAAAAGAAAAAAACAAAACTATAGAAGCATGATTCTAACTAACTTTAGAAGTGGTAATAGGTTAGGCTTTATCTAAATAGGTTTGAGTCTCTAACAGAGATTTAAAGCCTGTGCTTGTATGTGGGCTTTTTTAAGACATGAGTTTGGACCTTCAAAATTCCTATTTAAATTATAGACCTTTAAATAGCTTTTAAAATTTATGCCTCCAAATTTATATATAATCTTTTCACGTTTATTTACAATCATACATTATGTCTTAAAAGCTTAACATATATTCTCATCATAATATTATGACATAGAAAGAAAAAGGAAAGAATATGTAGTGACAACAATTGTCTGAGTAAATAGAAATAAAAAAAATTAATTGTTTATTAACTAATGAGATACTTTCTGTAATCCTAAATATAAAATATAGTTGATTTTTTTTTTTTGAGATATTAAAGAAGCTAATTAAATTACTTTAAAATATTTATATTTTTCATTTTTTTCTCTAAACTATTTTGTCAACTTATAAATTGATATATATCTAAAAATACACAACATATAATATGATTAAATAACTTATTTAGCTTCCTTAATTTCTTTTAAAACAAAATCAATCATGTCTTATATTTAGGACCAGAGGGAGTATATTTAAATCGACCAAGCATAACAGCAGCATGTAAAGCTAGATTTTACCTCTTTTACTCTTCTCACATAAACTAGGGCAAACTCTTCTTACTAAGATTATAATATTTGATTTGGTTGTAAAATAAATTCATAGCAATTATTATGCTTTAGTGAACGACGCACATCAAGGGATAAGGAGTGAGTTCGTATTATCATCTCGAGCGACTGAAAAGAAAAGAGATAGAGGTGAATGATTTATGCAAAAGAAAGGGGTGAGCATAATGACGATGGAATTTGAAACTTAGAATTAAGATTAAATTGGCAAATTTATTATAAAACTATTCAAATGATATTATATATACTTATATAATAATATAAATTAAAAAAATTAAATAAAACAGGCATATAGGCTTTTAGGTTATGCCTTATAAAAATATGTCTGACTTATTTATCTAAAAAAGCATAGCAATATACCTGAGCCATTGTACCTAAAAAAAGGAATTGGACTTGAGCCTGAGCCTGACTTATTTGCTAAATAAGCTAGGTTTTACGTAGATTAGGCCGTTAGGGACCTGGGCTATTTCCATCTCTAAATTACCTAGCAAACATAACAAAAACTATGGAAAATTTACCTGATTGATACAAATGCATACTTATCCTTCTAAAAACCACTACCTCCAGTCTTAATTATAAGATAAAGTTGATTTTTTTTAAGATTAAGAAAGCTAAATAAGCTACTTAATCATATAATATGTTATGTATCCTTAGATTATATATTAATTTATTAGTTAAACTAATTAGTTTGAAGAAAAAAAATATAAATATAAATACTCTAAAATAATTTAATTAGCTTCCTTAATTTCTTCAAAAAAGTCAACTTTATCTTATAATTAAAATAGGGGGATATTTAGCTTCGATATCTCAACAGTAAATTTTAATAAAAAAAATGTTATTCATCATTATAAGTATGACGATTTACCATATATATACCACATGTGTAATGCGATTTAATAATTGTTTTACAGATATTTATATGATTGCTAAGATTCTTTTTGGGTTAAAGTCTAGTTTTATCCTAGAAGTATTCAGAAAAAAGCAACTTTGCCTCATAAATTTTTTTTGGAGCAATGTCACTCTAAAATTGTCAAAAATGATGCAATGTTACTCCAACCATTAATAATGATTAATTTTAACCGTTAATTTAACTAATATTGCCACTCAACATAACCACCTCATCATCTTGCCACCTCATTGTCCAAATCACTTCTCCCTCTCCTCCTCACCATACGCTCCGTCTTCTTCAACTTGCCTCAAAACAACCCAATTAAACTTATAATTTCGTAGTAGAGAAACACCCTAAAAATCAAATATCAAGGAATCTACCATATATTAACAGCACCCCAAACATCCCTTAGGCCATTGTTGACACCGGCTAAAAACTTTATTTCCAAAACACTGCAGCAAACCGAGTGTCAAAATCCCGATATTTTAGGAGTAATAAATAAGAATTAATTATATGTAAATAGATATTTGTGTCAAAAAATATTTTAGAAATTTAATAAAATGTTGAATATTCATGAATTTAGAATTTATGAATTTTATAAATGTTCATATTCATAAGAAAATGGGCAAAATAATTATGGAATTAATTTGGGTAATTCAAAAAGCCCACTATTAAGGTCCAAAAATGGAGAAATATTAGAGAAAATGTTTGTTTCAAAAACATATGGAAATTAGCCAAAGAAAAATAAGAGAAGAAATTGTATTAAAAGGCAATGGCAAAATCGTAATTTTACTAAATTATCACAAAATTAATTATTTTCCGATTAATTGAAGTTAATTTCAATTAATTAAGGAAAATAAAGGTGGAAAATATATTTTGAATATTTTGGTCAATTTAATATGAATTTATGAAAAATTTGAGCAAAAAGTGCAATTTTGACTAAAATCAAGACTTTACATGTATACATAATTTGGACAAGTTGTGAAGCCAATTGAGACCATAGGGAGGGACCCCTAGGTGTCTCCTACATGGTGCAAGAGTAAGAAAATATTGGTTGGACTTAATGGGCTTGGTTACATGTACATTGGGTTTATGTTCATAAAATGGATTTTGGAATTTTTTGAAATTCCATAAATCATTAAAAAATCATATAATATAATAAAAACACTTTTCCATCATCTTCCTCCAGCTCATTTTCGTCCCCTAACAGATCTGAACTAGTGAGAGAGTGTGTGAAATTCTAGAGAGAGAAAGAGAAGAAAAACTTGCAGAGATAAGTGATTTCTTCGGTAAATCGGTTCCTAACACGTATAATTCCGTTCCTAAGCTACTCTTCTATGTGTTTAAGGTCTGGGAAGCTCATATTTGGGTGTTTAAAAGCTAGGGTTTCAGCCTTGTTGAGAAAAGCCAGAGTGAAGTGAAAGGTAACCTCCAAACCTTCGTATATTGTCTATTCTGACTGCTATGGGCAATTCAATCGGTGAAATTTCGCCGAATTGTCATTGGTTTTAAATTTTGGAAATGTGTGTGTCTAAGGGTTATGCTGCCCAATTTTAGTTCAAATGGTTGTTATAACTCAATTAGATGGTAAATAAAGTGGTTAGGAGTAAAAAGGAACACGTTTACGGAGCCGAAATCACAAAACCCCGATTTTTCCTAAAGGGCCCATAAATTTCGGTTAGGGCTGTAAATGGATCTTAGAGTTAGATTTTCAATGATTTGATGATTCCATTGGATTTAGGAGGGAAAATTAGGTGGGGTTACAGTTGGGCACTTTTTCAGAAAAGGCCGAAAAAGAATAGTTACAAAAATGCCCCTAAATCCCTAAAAGTAGGGCTGCCAAGGGTAATTTCGTAATTTGACATTGAATTTGGTAATTTTGAACCCAGAAATAGATTCCTTGGGCGAAAATACATCAAGATAACCCTAGTTGAAAAAATTTGAAAAAAAAAACGTGCCATCAAGCCGGGTACGGCGGGGGTGGGCCGAGGTCCCGGGGGTATTTTAGTAAATTTTCATCATAGACTAATATAACCAAAAGAAACACTATGAAAGTGTCTAAAATGATACTTGGGTAGATTATGACCTATTTCTTGTACATTTAATATTTTAGGACCGAATCAAGAGCTAAAAGTTGACATGTTTCACAAGGCACACAAAAAGGGGTCGATAAAACTTCGAGGTAAGGACATTATCCTTCATACATTATGCCATAGTTATTTAATTGTGTGGGTGCCATTGTTGTAAATCTACTTTATTAATCAACATAATTTACTCAGAGAGGGGCCAGTAGTGCCAGAGGCACTTATACTGGAGTTGGTGAGAACCCAACAGGTGCAAATTAGTGGGGTTGGGCCCTACTCATGTATACATGCAAATGATATGTTTATATTGTTCATTAATTGGTGCATACATGATGCATATCATATTTACTTTTCGCATTTCCTATGGACGATAGCATGTTTCTACCGGAATTCTTCGGAATCTCACTTCTTTTTCTAAATAAAAAATCTTAGCAAGTACCAATGGATTAAAAGGCAAGGATATAGATAAAGGAAAATGACTGGCATGTGTCTCAAGGCAAATACGAAGTTCGTGGTTATAGATAGCCTATATCTAAAATACTTCTGGATATTTTGTAATAATGGTATATATTGTCGCATTTTGTATGATTGACTTTAGACTATAAACAAATACTTTTATCAGTATATATGTACTCTTTTGTATGCATGTAAAACTCGATCTCTATTATCCTATTCCTATATATATCGAAATGGAAACGGATGTTGACAATACCTCTAAAGATTTTACATTTACCAAATGGTTTATATGTCATTTTTCCTTCTTTGTAACTCGTTAGTGTTCCATTATTGATTGGTAATGGCACAATTTTCTGTCTAAAAATAATGTTCCTTCAGAATTTTGATGGCCAATCCATAAATTCAAATTAAATATGTACACCACGTTCCCCAAATGGGTACACTAGAGAAACATTGTGATATCGTATAATATGATTAGACATTTGGCCAACATCAGTTGGGGAAAAAAAATTAAATAATATGAAGTACTATCATCGACTCATCGTTACCGACACGATCCTCAATTAACATTGTGATATTTTATTATTGAGTAGATATTAAATTATCAAGCTTGAGTCGGATCCGGTAATTAAACCAGTAAGACAATTGAATGGTCAATAGTTGGATTGCGAATTTGTGATCAGAATGTAATTAATTTAATATATTTCTAATTTCATGTGTTAGTTATAGTTATTATTGTCAAAACTCGCGAGTTGACTTTCCAGATTTATCATTATATTTATAATTTATAAAATCATGTCGAATCACTCTTAAACTCGTGTTTTATAAACTCAATTAAACTTACGAGTTCACACATTAAGGATATCATTTTTACGTTTCTAATTCACAAAATCATGTTAGCTCACTTTTAAATTCGTATTAACTTTTTCGATTTGATCATATTCAAAGGCTTTATATATGAATCCTATAATAATTCTTTGTTTAATATAATAAATTATGAATATTGATAGATTTAATTTTAATTATTTAAATTTAAAATATATTTAAATCAAATTGTTATCATTATCTTATTTTAGTTATTCATTTATACACTATTACTTCATATTAATCAAATTGTTGTCATTTTTTTTATTTTATTTCAGTTTGTTTAAACTTGTGAGTTAGACAATCTTAGCTGTTATAACATTACAGATATCATTTTATAAAATTAAACTTATAAAATGGGAAAATTTAAATAATTATGACATGTGGTATTTATATAATGTATATAATTATGTCAAACTTCATAGTTTTATAATAAATACACATATTTCTGGCGCATTTTCCAACTAGTTGTTATTTTTCAATGTTTATGATGTATAGATATACAAAAAAATATAGTTTACAAAAATTATTTAAAATTTTAAAAATATTTATATTTTGATCAATTTCAAACCGATTTCTGGTTTAAACATATTTTTTGATGGCTTGACCAATTTCAGACAGGCTCAAACTTTTTCCCAGAGTCAGCTAATCCAAGTTCAATTTTTAAACATTGTTAATTAGACCATTTAATTTAATATGTCATCATGGTTGAAACTGTCTCTAATCTTGTTGCATAGAGGTCTCTTGTATTTGTTAGTTACGGTAGTTGTTCAATTTCTTTTTAAAAAAAAGTACACTTACAATCAAACCAATTTAAGGAAAAAAATATGGTAAACCAATGTGGATATTAATCAATATAGTCACTTTTTTTGAAATATGGATTAGATTAATAATTATTCAGATTTTTTGTGTTCTTTAAAAAAAATAAAAGAATAAGCCCCCAACAAAACTAAAAATCAAATTCTTAATCAGTTGTTTAAAAAGCAACTCATACCCCTTATGTCAATTTAAGTTCTTTTTTTTTTTCCAAATTTTACTATTCAACAAAAAAATACAGTATTAACTTAAAACTAGGATATGATAATATTACAAAAAGGGTTAAAAGGGGGTGATTTGTTGGGGAAATATTTGGTGATCAATCATTATTGATTTGTCATTTTCAATGAAATTAAAGCATTAGGTGTTGGGAAACATTTCACGCTCCATCAACGCCATTATCATACTATCTTTGCCTATTTGGACGAGGGATTATTATTAGGTTCGATAAAAAAAGGGATTATTTATAAATAGGTATGATTCATTCACTATTTTTATAAATATGCGGTTCAATAAAAAGAGGGATTATTTATAAATAGGTATGATTTATTCACTATTCTTCATTGGACAAAAAACCGAACCCGACCGGCCAGTTCGACCAGTAACCAGTTAATGATCCGATCTAGTTCAATCATTGGACAGTGAACCGGGTTGAACTAGTTAAAATCGAAAAAATAAGTGGTTTAACTGGTTGAACCGGTTTCATTTCTTTATTCTTTTAACTATTATCTCGCGTTATTTTTTAAGGGAAAATGAAAGGTTGAAAACCAAGATGAAAGGAAAAATAGGTAAATAAAGAATAGATCTAAAAAAAAGAATAAGATGATGAAAAAAATTATTTAAAAGGATATAATAATTATAGGAAAAGAGATATTATTGCATAAGTATAGACATCATAATTAATAATAACAGATTTTAAACATTTTTTCTAAAGATATTTATTTTTATCTATAGAAGTTTAAAAATATATTAATATATATATATATATATTGCAAATAATAAATTCTAATATTTTAATATGATTTGTCTGAATACCGGTGAGACCCCGGTTGACTCATTTACCCTTAAACCTATGTTATGACCAGTTCATTACCCGGTCAGATTTTTTGTTCCTTGCTATTTTTATCAATATGCATACAAGTTTTAGATAATTCTTTCCAAACTTTTCACAAAATTATTTGTATTTTCGAATGATTTTGATACATTTTTAAAATATAAAAATTCATATACTTTTTATAAAATTCTGTAAGATTTTTTCTAATTTTTTTTATTTGAAAATAAAATTTTATGTTTTGAAAAATGTATACAATATTTTACACAGGGATAAAATGTAAGTTTATTAAATTTTAAGAAAAATCTTTTAAAATAAGTATAATTTATTATAGTTCCTTTTTTTTTTTTTTGGTACCCTTGAGATTGCATCGTGAGAGGGAAAAGATTAGTTTAATGATTATTCTCATACCTTTTTTTGAAAGAATCAATTATGATAGCAAAAATAAGATGATTCGTTTTGAGATGCATGATTGTCACTTTGCCCGTTCTTCTTGGCATAACTTATCGAATCAAAATGCAAATCCACCATGGGAAAAGTCAAAAGTTTGCCAATCTGTCAAGCTAATTAGGCTCACTTATAAAAGTGAGAATCTTGTTCCTTCTTCCTCTATTTTTAAATGGTGGTATTATTTTACCGCTAAATAGCAATTTTTTTATTTAGTATTCAATACATTAACCATTACAATTTTTTTCTAGGCACAAACATTCTTATATTTATATTGGAAGTAATTATGTTCAAAATATTGTTGGACACTAAATATATAGACATATCTTCCAATAAAAATTTAAATCTTAATTCACTATATTTTGAGTAACTAAGCCCTTCCACTAAACACGATTTCATTAATAACCATTACAATTTTTTAATTAGTCCTAAATATCAAAGAAGACTTTTTAGCTTCTTTTTCTATGTTATATTTTAAAGTTTATGTGTAGATATGATAATGCAAGCCAACCCACATATTGCAGATTGAGCTAAAATTAGCCTATCTCCTAGTGGGTTAGAAAAAATCCAAGTTGATAAGCCAACCTGCCTTTTCATTTCAACATTTCAAATATTCTTAAAACGTTTAAACTAAATAAAAAATTTTCTGTAATTTCATAAATTTTTGTAATTAAATTAACCACAAAATTAAAAATATAAATATATAATCTATTTTACATAATTATTCTATCAATATAAAAATAATAAATCAACGAGAAATCAAATTTACATGTGCCTTTTAATGGTATTGGGAGATTAAGATGATGAGATGGAGAAGGGTGAAGAAGCATGGTGATGAGGTGGTGTTTTGACTACCATGTGGTAGTGATACACGTCTTTTAACAGTTAAAGTTAATTTTGTTAATAGGTAAAGGTAAGATTGTTACGTTTGTTTTATTTTTAGGGTGATATTGAAACTAAAAAAACTCTCAAGACAAAATTAATATTTAGCAAATATTTCTAGACGGATTTACATCTTAACCCAATTAAGTATAAAACCATAACCTTTTTTGGACAAAAAAAAATGCCAGTCCACAAGTGGGGTTAGGTTATGTGTTGCCATTTCGCTACTCCAACCTGCCACTTTTTGTATGTTTGTCCCACAGATCCAACCCTTATTAGTATTACCACATTTCAAATGTCACTTGCCAATCCATATTATCAACTCTACAATCACAAGTTACACATATTTTTTTATAGCAAGACAATACATATTAAAAAGCAGTTATAGTCGTACAGCATTGGAATTAAAAAGGAAGGAATAAAAACAAGAATTATAAAAATACAATGAACTATTATAAATATTAATTATGTGGATGTCTATTGATTCATATCCTAATCAATATCTACTTGGCTGCTTTTAATACTTTATCTCCAAGTCCATAAGCTTGCTCCCCAAGCTTCATTGCTTGCCCTCCAAGTTTGTTTACCCTGCAAGTTACTTCTCCTCCAAGTTTGTTTTATTAGTGGTGAAGCTTTATAAGTAGAGACCTTGGGCCAAGCATTGAAGACACAAGAAATTAAATGAGAAGTGCTCTCTGCTTTCTCTCGAACTTTCTCTCTTCCATCTCTTGCTCTCTTATTCTAGATATTTTTATTTTTATAATACGTTATCAGCACAAAAACTCCAATGAAGGTATGATCTTCTCATCGTTTCTTTGACGATTTCATCTACCTTCTTTTACCATATCTTTATTTGATCTGATCTATCCGAGATAATCTAAGTCACTATATGAAATTAAAGAGATACTTTTATCTATTGTTATAAGCATAGGGTTCCCTGACTAAAATTAGAGATTGCTATTGTTTTTATATCTTATATATATCCTTTACAAGTTCTTTTATATTATTATTGTTATTTTAGTATGGCCATAAGCCATACACCTCTTATTTCTGAAATTATATGACCAGAAATCATATTATTTTAATTTCTTATTTTGATATGATATGATATAGCTAGAAGCCATATCCCTTTGATTCATTATTATATGGCCAGAAGTCATATGTCTTTTCATCTTTATCTTATTGTACGGCCAGAAGCCATGTTCAACTTTTATTTATCCTGAAGATAAATAGTTTAATCTCTTATCTATGAAATTAAATCACCCAAAGCCATAGAAGTTTTAATTTTCTTATCTTACCTTATTAATTATTTCTTGCCTTTACGAATTAAATGTTATTTTTGTTTATAATATTATATTGCATTTTTACATTTAATGTTTTAATGATTTTCGTTTATTTCTTTAATTAGTTTGAACCATGTCAAACCTTGCAAAACTTGAATTTGTGGCTCTTGACATTACCGGAAAAAACTATTTATCTTGGATGCTGGATGAGGAAATCCATCTAAATGCCAATGGTCTGGAAGACACAATTAAATAAGGAAAACACGCACCCAACTAAGAAAAACCAAATCCATGATTTTTCTGCACCGCCATTTGCATGAAGGTCTAAAAATTGAATATTTGACCGTAAAAGACCTACTTATTCTTTGGAACAATTTAAAAGAAAGGTATGACCACCAGAAGATGGTTATGCTCCCAAAAGCTCGTTATAACTGGATACATTTACGTTTGAAATATTTTAAATATGTGAGCAAGTATAACTCAGTCATGTTTAGGATTGCTTCTCAATTAAAATTATGTGGAGAGAATGTTACTGATGAAGATATGTTAAAAAAAACATTCTCCACATTTCATGCATCTAATTTGCTCCTGCAACAGCAATATCGTGAAAAAGGTTTCTAGAAATATGTTGAATTAATTTCTTTCCTCCTTGTGGCTAAACAAAACAATGAGCTTTTATTGCAAAATCATGAATCCCACCCAACAAGCTTGACATCATTCTCAGAAGCGAATGTAGTAACGAATGAATCTATTTGTGGCTGTGGACGTGGGCGCAGACATGGCTACAGCCGTGGGCCTAGGCGTGGTTGAAATCGTGGTGGTTCAAATTCCTACCCAAAGTGAGGAAAATTGATAAGAACCACAAAAGGGAAACTAGTGAGTATAATAAACATGCTGAAAATCCATGTTATTGTTGTGGTGGCAAGGGACATTGGTCTCGTACCTATCATTCGCCAAGACATGTGGTTGAACTTTACCAAGAATCACATAAAAATAAAGGTAAAGGGTCAAAGGTTGAAAGGTTAAAGTAAATCATGTTGATAAGGTTGAGAATTTTTCTTCCTTGGTGATGCAAACAGCCAACGTCCAAACTATAACTAGTAGTATAAATTTGATTGAAAGCTTCAAAAGAGCTAATGTTTTGTTACTTAAAGGAACAAAATTAAGCATTAATAATGCATTTGATTCTACCAAGTCTGAAAGAAATTTGTTGAGTTTCAAAGATATCCACGGAAATGGATACCATATAGAAGCAACAACTAAAAATAATCAGAAATGTCTTACTATTACAAATATAGCTTCTGGTAGAAAATGCATATTAGAAAGTTTTCCTGCTTTTTCTTCTAACTTATTTTATACATTTATAAGCACAATTAAAACATATACTATTGAAAACTAGAAGTTTACCAATGCAGACTAGAAGTCTGCCAATGCAAACCAAAAGTTTAATAATGTACACCAGAAGTTTACTAATGAATTTGATGTTTGGCATGATCGGTTAAGCCATCTCGGGTCAATCATGATGCAACAAATAACTGATAATTCATGTGGACATACCTGAAGTGTAAACACATATCACAGTCCCATGATTTCTCATGCGTTGCATGTTCCAAGTGAAAGTTAATTATTCAGTCCTCACCAAGCAAAGTAGAGAGTGAGTCTTTCATATTTCTAGAACGGATACAGGGAGATATTTGTGGGCCAATATACATACCATATGAACCATTTAAGTATTATATAGTTTTAATTGATGCATCAACTAAATGGTTGCATGTTTGCGTATTATCTCCTCGCAACTTGGTGTTTGTAAGATTACTTGCTTAATTGATTAGATTAAGAGCACATTATCCTAGTTATCCTATCAAGAAAATACGTCTTGATAATACTGGTGAATTTACTTCACAAGCTTTTAATGAATATATGTCCTTGGAATTGATATTAAACATCCTGTAGCTCATATTCATACGTAAAATGGACTTGTAGAATCATTAGTTAAACAGTTGCAACTAATTGCGAGACCTTTACTTATGAGATCTAATCTCCCAATTTCTGCATGCAATAATATTAATTCGCATTAGGTCAACAAGTTACTTAAAGGTTTCCCCTTATAAATGGTTTTTGGTTAGAAACCTAATATTTCCCCTATAAGAACTTTTGGGTGTGCAGTATATACGCTAGTAACACCACCACAACGCACCAAAATGGGTCCTCAAAGAAGGATGGAAATATAAGTAGGGTATGAATCTCCTTTGATCATAAAATATTTAGAACCATCTACTTGAGATTTATTTATGGCATGATTTACCAAATGTCATTTTAATGTATCACTTTTCCCAACATTAGGGGTAAAAATCAAGTAGTTGGCTAAAGAGATTGGCTGTAATGAATTATCATTAGCTCATTTTGATCCTCGTACAAAACAATATGAACTAGAAGTTCAAAGATAATTCATTTACAAAATTTAGTTAATCAAATGTCAGAAGCATTTACAGACCCAAAGAAAGTGACAAAGTCACATGTCCTAGTTGCTAATGCTCATATTAGAATTGATGTCCCTGAAGGACAACCTACTATGAATAAATTTAAAGCACGCCTGAAGCGTGGTAGACCCATCGGTTCCAAAGATAAAAATCCTTGAAAGAGAAAAGGAGCTAAGAATATAGATGGTCAAATCGACGATAATTAAGAAAAGTTAATAGCTCCACAAGAGCCATCTCCTAAAAGTTATTATCTCCAGAAGAGAATGTTGTAGTCCCAGAAGAGATCCAAGTATCTAACATGTGTGAAAATAATGAGATCTCAATAAATTATGTTATGAATGAAATCCGATGGGATCAAAATGAAGTCAATGTTGATGACATCTTTGTTTATTATCTAGCATATAATGTAATGAATGATAATGAGGATCCTGAGACAAAATCCATTAGCGAGTGCTAACAAAGAAAAGATTGGCCCCTATGAAAATATGTCATTAATGCAATATTAAAATCATTGGCAAAATGAAAAGTATTTGAACTTGTAGTCTTTGTACTTGAAGATGTAAATCCAGTTGGATACAAATGGGTTTTTGTAGGAAAGAAAAATGAAAAGGGTGAAATAACAAGATATAAGACACATCTTATAGCTCAAAGCTTTACACAAAGACCTGGCATGCATTTTGAAGAAACGTCTTCATTAGTAGTGGATGCGACTACTTTTCATTATTTGATTAGCCTGGCAATAAATGAAGGACTTGATTTGCGCCTAATGGATGTCGTGACTACCTATTTGTACGGCTTACTTGACAATGATATTTATATGAAAGTCCCTGAAGGATTTAAGGTGCCAAAAGCATCCAATTTAAGTTCTCAAGAACAATACTCAATTAAGTTAAATAAATCTCTGTATGGCTTGAAGCAATTAGGGTGTATAACACCTAAAATCAAAACAACCAAATACTTAACTAGAATATTTCAAATATCGCCAATAAGGATGTTCAACATCCAAACCATCAAATACAAATCAGTTCAAATAAAGCCCATATCACAATGTTAAATCAAATCTTCAAAACATTTCAACAAAACAAAAGAAAATGAGGAAGTCTTAGGGTCATGGCAATAAAAATGACATAATATGAGCTTTGGAAGCACAAAAGAACCTTCAAGGCTCACTCTATAGGTGCCTTCCCTTGCTCCCTACTAGAACAATCACCTGAAAATGTTAATGTATAGGGATGAGATTTCACGTCTCAGTAACTACTGAAAGTTTCTACCGTACACAAGCAAATCATATATGATAAAAAGAAGGAACTGATTATATATATATTTTTATATACCATAATCCTCATACAAGACCAAAGCAAGTTTAATCATCATTATTTCAATCTGTATTTTCATCATAACATGTAATATACAATTATGCAATATGCAATATGTAAGATGCGACCTCCCTTATATCACCGTCCATCCTTATTCTGCTGACTGGAGCCATAGGCTAATACATAGTCCAACAGAAACCCATCCATTTGACTAGATTGTCTCAAGCTCACCAATTCTTAAGATACACCCGACCAAAAGTGTAGAGCTTAAGTCTGAACTATGGCTCCCCTCCTTAAAAGAACACAACTAAGGAGGTGTCACATGTCCCACAGCTCCGATGCAATCCCGGCCAAAGGAAAACATGAAAGAAGGGGCCCTGACAAATACCATCCACTGTGTTCCGAGTGATGACATACCACGTGGTAAAAGATCTCAACATATAAATTCCTTCTCACTCCAACCCATCACATATGCAACCTTCATGACAGTAATAAATATAATACCATTAAAAGACAAGGTACAATAATTCATGCTTCCATTCATATCAAATATCATCACATATTCAAACATGCTAAAAAGGAAATAATAATCCAATAATAAAGTAATTATCATTAAATTATTAATTATATGGATAAAATGAGTTATAGAGAAATTTACTTGTAACACTACTTATTTGAGAATTTATAATACAAACACATATACATATAATTCAGTCCATTTTTCTTTTATAAAAAAAATATTCATTCACAATCATGCACAATTCACAAGTATATGGAAGAATATTCAGAATTACCTGCTACTCCCTAGCACACAAGTAATCACACAAGAGTTACTCCAAAACTCTCAATGAATGTCTACAAAATCACAAACATAAATATCTATTAATATGTTTCTCAAAATTAATATGTTTTCTCAAAATTACTCAAGAGTTGCACTAAAATACTCTAAACACTTAAAACTAGTCTCTGTGACTAATATTGTACGCACACCTAAGTTTCCACATATTCCACTATTTTAATTAAATACATTATTATTTGAAAATATTTTATCTTTTTTTTTCTTGTATAGAAGGAAATAGCTTTTACTTATATAAGGTACATATATACATATATTTAAAGATATGTTGTGACACAGGGTGCAAAGAAGAGCTTGGCTGGGTGTGTGGACCCCACATGCGTGTGTGTATTTTGTTTTAAAAAAAACATGAATTTGTCATTCCTTGAACAGCAACCCAAACAATAAAAAAAATAAATAAATAAAAAAAGAAGAGAGGATAGGGTTCAATGATAAGGTAAGGTTGGGGAAGGAAAAGAGAAATAACTAGACACATTTACACTTGTATCGGCATGAGAGTTGTTGGGTTTATGTGGAAAATAAAATAAAACTACATAAATTGATATACACACACCTGTACACTCAACTAAATAGTTATATATATTTTTTTTTTGAATGAAAACTGGAATTCATTAAGTCTCAACTAAGAACTTAATACAAACCAAAAGGAGTAACCCCATATCAATCATCAACGACCGCCTCTTCCAATGATGATGGTGGTTGATCAAAAAAGACAAAAACCCCTGCATTAGTATGCCCTAACCTAGCAAGATGATCAGCATCCCCATTCTGATTTCTAGGAATATAATTCAACAAAACATGACAATTCCTTGACAACCATAACCTAGCTTCTACAATAATAACATTGAAAGAGTGGTATTGCTCTCCACCTCTCGTTAACAAATTGATAGCCTCAATACAATCAGTGCGAATCAAAATGTTTATGTAGCCTCTGCTCCAACAAATCTGAAGCCCTTGAATAATTGCTAAAATCTCTGTTATTGCAGGAGGAACTATCAACAGCTTACAGGTGAAACCACCAAGCCAAGACCCTTCCGTATCACGTAAAACTCCCCCGCTGCTGCATTGACCTGAGTTTATAGCCGATCCATCTACCTCTAAGTGTACAAAGCCTGCTTGCCTGTCTCTTGCACTCTGTTCTTCATATGACCGGTGAGAGTAAAACTGATAATGGGAAAGCAGATCTTGATCCCAACTAACACAAAAGAAGCTGGCTTGTTCATCCTGTGAATAAAACTCAAGCTCCTCGCCAAAGAATTTCTTGCATCTGGTTACCCATATATCCCAACAGATATAACCAAACAAAGAAGCCCATTGGACGTTTCTTGTAAAATCTCTGACAAATCCATGTTTTAGGTTCCAATTTATCCATTCTCTCCCTTGTAATGATGTGAATTTATCCCACAAAGTCGGGTGAATTAAAGCAATCCATCGCTCCCAAGCATTCCCACAATCTCTAAGCATGTGCATTATGTCCTCCTCTTGGTTGCAGCCGAAGTGACAACTTGCGGAATCCAGGAGGCCTCTCTTGGTTCTCAGCTTCGCCATATGTAGCCGATCATAAGAGGCTAACCACATAAAAGATTTGACCTTCTCTGGAATTGAGCATCTCCACAATGTCCTCCAGAATGGCTCTCTGACAGTGCGAGTACCTGCAGAAAGGAAATAATATGCAGATTTAACAGAAAAACAATCATCCGAAGAAGGCTTCCAGTAATACTTATCCTCTCCCCTCTCCTCACGAGGGGGGTGGGCACGCATAAGTCGATCAGTAACATGAGGCTGGAACCATTGGCTTAGCTTTTCCCTGTCCCATTCTCCCAACTAGTTAATGTAATCACTTGCTTTAGCTTCCCTATCCATAAAAAGCTTCATAACCCGGAATGAGTTCAATTAAAGGTATATTCATCTTATACCAGTTATCATGCCAGAAAGAGGCCAAATTTCCATTCCCAATATTGACTCTTACGCCTTTGATAAACCTCTCCTATACAGCACATATACCTCTCCAAGTCACAGATGAGTTTGTCTTGCGTTGAATCCTTGGCATGAAGCCAGTGCCACATCTATACTTCGATTGAAGAACCCTAACCCATAGAGCATCTTTGTTGTTAAGGAAGTGCCAACATAACTTCATCAAAAAAGCCTCATTTTGTCTTCCCATCTCACGGATCCCAAGGCCTCCGTCTTTCTTATCTCTGGTAATTTGATCCTAAGATATCAAATGGAGTTTCTTTCTATCGTCTTCTTCCCCCATAGGAAGTTTCTGCTTCTTTGTTCTAGCTCGTTCAGCATTCCTTTGGGTAATAACATTGTCTGCATGTAGTATGATGGCAAGGCATTTAAGACTGCTTTAACAAGAGTAGCACGTCCGGCCAGGTTCAGATAGCTCCTTTTCCATCCTGAAAGCTTTTTCCTGGTTGTTTCCAAGATAGCATAAAAGTGATGTAGTTGGCTCTTTTATGTATCAAAGGAATTCCCAGATATTTTCCCAGATCCCCTGTAAGGCCTACTCCTATACTCTGACTCATACTTAAAGCTCTGGAGAAGTTAACATTCTTCGAAAAACAAGCTTTTTCCTGGTTGTTTCCAAGATAGCATAAAAGTGATGTAGTTGGCTCTTTTATGTATCAAAGGAATTCCCAGATATTTTCCCATATCCCCTGTAAGGCCTACTCCTATACTCTGACTCATACTTAAAGCTCTGGAGAAGTTAACATTCTTCGAAAAACAAACTTTTGTCTTACTTTGGTTCATTTTTTGCCCCGAAGCCTCACAGAACCTCTAGATACAATCTAACATCCCCTCAACCTGACTTTCAGAGGCCTCCCCAAATAGAATGAGGTCATCAGCTAAAAAAAGATGAGAAATATGAGGACCTCCTCTGTTCAGCTGAATTGGTGTCCACGTGTCATTGACAATAACATCTTGAATTATATGGCTCAATCGTTCCATACACAGGGTAAATATGTAGGGAGAGATTGGATCCCCCTGGAGAATGCCTCTAGATGAATTGAAAGTAGGAGTGACTTCACCATTCCATAGAATTTGGGAAGATGAGGTAGTAATACATGCCATGATAGCTTCGCACAATTTTTCCTCAAGGCCCAACACTCTAAGAGTATCATGTATAAAACCCCATTCAAGACGATCAAAAGCCTTCTCTAAGTCAATCTTGATTGCCATCCAACCTGTCTCGCCAGTTTTAGTTTTCATTGAAAGGATAACCTCCTGCACCATGATAATGTTATCACTGCTCTATCTTCCAGCTATAAAGTTGCACTGATGTTTACCAATAACTTGCCCCATAATCTCCCGGAGTCAATGCAAAATAATTTTGTAGCTCACATTACAAAGAGATATCGGCCGAAAATCCATGATTGTTTATGGGCTTTCTATCTTGGGAATGAGCACAATATTAGTAGTATTTATGCCCCTGACCGACATAGGATCATTAAAGAAATCCTCACCAGAGAAAAAATGGACTCGCCCACTATAGGCTAGAACTCTTGATAGAGAATAGCTTGTATCCCATCTGGTCCTGGTGCCTTAAAAGCTCCCAAATCAAAGTTCACTTTTTCTTATTTCCTCATTTGTTACCCCCGCTTGAAGTTGTTCCATATCCCTGTCACTCAATCTAGGAAAGCATGAGCTTGTTATCAGCTGATTGACACCAGGCCCGCTACTGCTAAAGAGATTTAGAACAATGTAAAGCTATACAGATGTTCATACACCCACACATTTTGTTGGTTTAAAAAGACGGGTGGTGAAGAAATAATTAGAAAAATCAAATTCACATACCAACCCTGCAAAAGACGAAAGAGAAGAGGGAGAAAAAGATGAAAAGCTTAAGGAAAATATATACCTATAAAAATATCTATATATATATATATAAGAACAATAAGGAGAAAGGGGAGCTGGTATAAAAAAAATGGAGATGTACCATGCACAATAAAAAAAAAGAATGAAAGATTGGTATGATAAGACATATCACAGTCTAAAATATTAAGGGACCAATGAAGGAGAGCAAGAAAAAAACAAGCTTGCAAAATACACTCAGGATATTGAAGGAACAATAATCTAAGTATGTTGAAGAAACGGTAGTAGGACAAAGTATATCAATAGACAAATGAAAGATAAAAAAATGCACCTTTAAGTCTGCGTTGAGAGTCATGCTGCACCGAAAGTGAGGAGAGGGGTGAAATGAAAGAGATCTTATATAAGAATAGATCTAGGGTTTAACTCCTCTTATTAAAATAATATTTCTAAATACTAATAATAATAAAACAATAAAAGTAATATTCAAAATGCTGGAAGCTTTTTTTTTTAATATACTTATTCCAATGGAAATATATATTCCCACACACATACCCATAAACTTAAAATATTTATTTTAAGGAGATATTTTATTTGTATTATTTTATTTCATGGAGAATTTTTTCCCTTTTTGAACTTGATACTTCTTTTTAAAGTATTAATTTATTATATACTCTTGACTAATTAAAACTTAAACTATAACTAACTCTAAGTACTAGTAAAAATTAGGATGTTAGAGGGTGCATATGATATAATCGTCTTAATGAATATCTATTAAAAGAAAGATACAAAAATGATCTAATATGCCCATGCATCTTTATGAAAAGATCTAGAAATAAGTTTGCTATAATTGTCATTTATGTTGATGATATCAATATCATTGGAACTTCTAAAGAGCTTCAAAATGCAACTAATTGTTTGAAGAAAGAATTTGAAATGAAGAATTTAGGAAAAATAAAATTCTATCTTGGATTACAGATTGAGTACCTCAAGAATGAGATTTTTGTATGTCAAGAAGCTTATACAAGGAAGGTCCTAGAGCAATTTTACATAGATAAATCTCATCCATTATGTACCACAATGATTGTAAGGTCTTTACAGGCAGAAAAAGCCCATTTCAACCTCGAGTAATTAGTGAAGAAGGTGATGAAGAACTACTTAATCCTAAAGTGTCATATCTTAGTGTTATTGGAGTACTAATGTATTTTGCTAATCACACACGTTTTGATATATCATTTACTGTTAATTTATTAGCAAGATATAGTTCTTCACCAACACGAAGGTATTAGAATGGAGTAAAACACATTCTTCATTACCTTAGAGGAACTATGGACATGAGGTTATACTACTCAAATGTATCCAAGCATGAACTAATTGGTTATGCAAATGCTGGATTTTTGTCTAATTCACATAATGGTAAATCACAAACAGACTATCTATTTACATGTGGAGGTACAACTATTTCATGGCGATCCATGAAACAGACTATATCAGCCACATCATCTAACCATGCAGAAATTCTAACAATACATAAAGCAAGTCAAGAATGTTATAGTTGAGGTCAGTGATACATCACATATGAACAACTTGTCATTTATCTTTAGGCAAATTGGTCCCAACAGTTCTATATGAAGATAATGATGCATGTATTGTCCAACTTAAAGAATTTTATATTAAGGGCGATAGAATAAAGCATATTTGACCAAAATTCTTTTTCACTCGTGACCTTTAAAAGGATGGTGAAATAGACATTCAGCAAATCCGTTTAAATGAAAATCTAGCAGATTTATTCATCAAGTCACTTCCAGGTACAATCTTTGGAAGCTTGTCCATGACATTGGTCTTCGGAGACTCAAAGACCTCAACTAATGTTGTTAAGAGGGAGAGTCGATACATGTTGTACTCTTTTTCTCTTATCTAGGTTCTGTCCTACTGGGTTTTCCTATAAAGGTGTTTAATGAGGCAGTACTGGACAATGTATCAATGAATGATGTACTCTTTTCTTTAGTTATGTTTTTTTTCCCACTGGGTTTTTTCTAATGGACATTGCAAGTTTTTAACGAGGCACATTTATAATGGACATCCAAGGAAGAGTGTTACGAATATTAATTATGTAGATGCTCATTGGTTCATATCCTAATCAACATCTACTTGGCTGCTTTTAATACTTTCTTCTACTTCATCTCCAAGTCGATAAGCTTGCCCTCCAAGTTTCATTGCTCTCCAAGTTTTTTTTAGTGGTGAAGATCTATAAATAGAGACTTTGGGCCAAGCATTGTAGACCACAAGATATTGAATGAGAAGTATTCTCTACTTTCACTCGAACTTTCTTTCTTCTATCTCTTGCTCTTTTATCCTATATATCTTTATTTCATAACATGAACCAATATGCATATGGATAACATCAAAGTAGTTAGACATATGTCTGATATCCTGTTCTATTATCCCCCTTGAGAAATTCTGAAAGATGTCTCTTGCTATGAACAACTTCTGAACACAGATGATATATAAGCTCCTCTAATTAGATATTAAGCCTAAATTAAGAATCCAAGAGGGTGCAACCCTTAAACATGATAGATAAGAATATTTTGAAATTACATAATGACAAGATTTTTATGTTAGGAGTAGGATTGAACTTGCACCTTTATAGTTATGAATTGCATTATCTTATTCTTAATATAAGATATATTTGAGTAATTGACCTTAATCTTAAATATAAGACAAAACTTTCATATTTGTCAATGTTTTCCTAATTTACCCCTATTAATGTTCCTTCAACAATCATCAAGGAGGAGATAGAAGGAGCAAATTAAGGAATGTGACGAAAGTATTTTAAAAAATATATTATATTAACTAACTTAACCAACTTCCTTAATTTAATCAAATTAGATAAATATGACTTATATTAAAGACCGGAGCAGTAACAGTTAACAGCCATAGGCTGTGGTCTCTAGTCGTGGCAGAAACATTTTGAAATGTTAATTTCCACTTGTCCTGATCTCACCAACAATCCAACATTAGCTTCCCCCAACCCCCAAAGCAAACAACATAAGTTTATAGTGCAACTTGCATGTAATTCTTCAAAAATCAAAAGCGACCAGAAACAAATAAAGATCATTCTAAATGGAAGAGTTTCACAAACTTAAGGCAGTGGATTCATGGCTAATTGGTCATGCCTTCAACTTGAAAGTGGGAGTGTCCCAAATAAAGCCAGTGCAATGACCGGGCAAAACACAACATCAAACGTACTATTTCCTAATAAATAGACACTAGAAGAAGAAGAAGATCATTAAACGCAACATTCTTCAAAACATGGCTTCAATTTACAACCAGCATGGTTCATCATCAAAGCTAAATATTTTTGTACTTAGTGGCATATGACGATTCTCATGGACTGATGTGGGAAGTAGTGCTGCAATCAATACATTCTTCTCATCTGTTGAAAATTTAGCATTCAAAATCGGACCCGTTTGGCATCACTTTCGGGGACGCTCGCATCAAGTCCATCACCCCTCCCTGAACTACCAGTTTGTCCAGAAACCTGCCAAATCATACAAGTCAGCAGCAATCTCATCTGCCCTCTGAACTTCTCATGATACAAAAAAGTCACTTTAAGGCTCACATTTTCCTGAACTGAGCGAAAAATAAAAACAATATATTCTAGCTTGCCCTGAGCTATCTTTAAATACTAACTCAAGGAACTCACAGTTTCATCTGGAACTACAGCATATCTCTCTGATGGTGAGACCCAAGTTCTCCCTGTACGGCCACCATAATGCAGGTTGATTTGAAAAACGTAGGAAATGGCAAAGGCCAGAATTAATTATTATAAAATTGACGCAAAAGACAACGCACCAGATAATGGATCAGCCTTTGAGGAAGATTCTATGTGCTGCCCGCAAGACCCATCGACACTCAAGAGCTCAATAAGTATAGGCACGTTCCTACAAATTCCGAAGATATTCATAACTCAGGACTAATGATGAGATGCAACTATTGTCTCTCTGTGTTAAGGACTAGGCTCCAGTTTCAACATGATAAGCAATATGTTTATAATGCTTAAAGGGCCAAACGTGCAAAGGAGCATAATTCCGCCATGTCAGAATATCCCATGACATTAGCTAAAAGCAACGATTTTATAGAGAAGAAAATGCCAAGATGCCAGCTACACAAGGCCAATCTCCATCATAAAGGATTTCATGACCCTTGACAAGTCTCAACAGATTAAGGGCAGCAATGAACATCAAGGAACCTCTTCCCAATTGATTTGAAAATCTAATTATTCAAGTGTACACAAGATTAAAGGACCTTCTTGAACCATTTAATTTACACTACTCATAAATCAATTGCTTCAATCCAGTGCTTCAAACAATGCCTTCTTGAACCTACGAATTGCCTACAATAGACAATTCGATGGTCTCGACAAAATTATTCAAGTGCACATGCAAATTACCTGTCAACAGTTTCGCCATGTCCAAGTTGTCCATTTGTGCCCCTTCCCCAAGAGAATACATTTTGTCTATCAGTAACAGCAATGGTGTGTCTCCATCCGCATGAGATCTGAACTACTTTCTGCCAAGGCAAACAAAAAATAAATAAATAAAAACAGAGCAAAATTTTTTTTTATACATCAGGGCATTTTCAATTATTTTGGTATGGGGCAGGGATGCCAGGCGTTGCGGTCTCAAGAAGGTACCTGGTCAAGGGGAAATTTCACTGGTACAGGAGAGCAATGATCAACATTGTCACCTACTCCAACCTGTCCAAACTGCATTTAGAGAAACACACAAAGTCAAACAGGTCGACAAATAAAATATATGTGCCATAATATATCAGGGCATACAAGACTTGGAGCTACTTTCTTATTAGGAAAGAAGTATCGTATATATTATACCATCTATTCCCTAATAAGTTGCCAATTATTATTAAGGTAACAAGTATCTCTAGTTAGTATAATACAAAATATAACAAAATAGGAGAAGAGTAAAAAGTTTTCATCAACCTTATTCCAACCCCAGCCATAAAGTTGTCCGCCAGATGTTATTGCCATACTGTGCCTCCAACCACCTGATATCTGAAAGAATTCGGGAAAAAATTTCAGAAACAGGCAACAACTATAACCACAATGTTAAACACCAAAAATATTTCTCCTACAATTGCAGAAGCTTCTGTTTGGCCAATCATTTTTTTTTTTTTTTGAAAAAAAAAAGTAGAGGAACATAATCAGAATTAGTGTGACACAACACAACGAAGCTATTATATACTAGATGAGACTTGGCCACAGTCTACTCCATACCAAAAAAATTGTCCTTCTAATTGAGACTCAGGGAATAGAGGACCAACTAAAGAGGAGTAAAGAGAACTTAGATCTTGCGAACCAATTCAATTTCCATGAAGTAAGAAAATCCCAAAAAGGATGATACATGGGAATATGATAAAGGGGCAACCTGAGAAATGAACTTATCGCTCAAGGCCTGAAGCTTTTGGGGCACAAGGTGGTCCTCAAAATCCCCATGTCCTAGCTGGCCATATTTACTCCATCCGTACGTGTATAGTCCTCCAGAAGAAGAAACAGATATTGTGTGCCGCCAGCCACAAGCAACCATGGCCATCTTGTCACCCTTTAACTTTTAAACAAACAGACAATCAATGGCCAATTAGGGACAAAGATAAATACTGTATAGAGCAATATTTTCATCCATTAGTATGGAGGCATAATAAATAGTTTTTAAGTCAACCAACAAAACACTGGTAAGAACCCATGAAATGCTTCATCTTCTGTAATACATTGCAAGTAAAACCTTCTCAGGAATCAAGCACTGAATAAGTCATGTATTGTTCAAATTATGGTCAAGATCACATAGTCTAATCTGGAAAGATGAGATGATACCGAGTTGAGGACATACATGAACAGAAGAAACTTTTTCAGGAAACAAGCGATCAAATCTGTCTCCCAATCCCAAGTTTCCATATCGTCCCCAACCCCATCCAAACAGTTCCCCATGTTCAGTGATAGCTGCACTATGTTCCGCACCAGCAGCAACCATTTTGATAGGTACTCCCTAGAACAATGGAAAATTTCACATTTGTGTCTATAAACATCATGATTTTCAGCTGAAAAATGAGATAGGTGGTGCAGATCTTAAGATCTTTCATAATTCTTTCCCTTTACAAAAGTTGTATTGTTCTTGTTGCTTTCCTTGTTATCAGCACTGCTTACAAAATATAAACAACCCCTGATGCTTTTACGGGAGGGTAGTTGATAAGTTAGACGTAATCCCAATAATTCACCTCCACATTTTTTTTAATTCAAAATTCAATCTAGTGGTTTCTGCCCAATAGAGAAAGAACAAAACAGGGTTGAAGGATGCGGAAGATGCTAACATCAAAACTGTTGACTGCGATCAGTTGTTGAATGCATACTTCTTTTTATTCACAAATAAATGCAAGAACAAAATTATACTAAACAATCTCTTTCATATTGCAATCCCGTTTCTGGATATTGTTTTTCTGAGGATAGGAAAACTCATTTGTGAGTCAATACAGATGTTACGCACTTGTTGACATTTGATGAGCTCAGGTGTGAGACAAAACAGTAAAACACCATTTATTAAACGGTCATTTTGTTTACAGGCTTAATAACTTCCGCTTCTATAGTTCTATATTGCACCTTTATCATCTAAAAGCACAAATCAGGTGCCAATTTTTTCTCACTATACACAGCATGAGGCATGCAACCCGCGTAGAACTTTTATTATCGGCATCTAAGAGGCCACTCAATATGTTATGGTAGTGTTAAAAATATGGCCAATAAATAGTTAAACGTGACTATTAAACCATCGAAACCACTCCAAGCTAAAAATAAAAAGTAATTATTCTGTACCAATTAGGCTCTTGAAAGGCATAAACATTTATTAAAATAAAGGGTTATGGGGCAAAAATACCCACAAACTTTTCTCAAAAGTGCACACCATAAACTTTTTTTTGGTGCAAAAGTAACCATGAACTTTCAAAAGGGAGGTAAAAGTGACACGTATATTAAAACTAACTAACAGCCGTAAACTCCAGTGCAAAAGTACCAAAATACCCCTACCTAAAAAAAATGTTATGGTGGTAGACACGCTTTTGAAAAAAGTTTATGGGTATTTTTGCCTTTAACCTTTTTTTTTAGGTAGGGGTATTTTGATACTTTTACACTAAAATTAACAGCCGTTAGTTAGTTTTAACGCAAGTGTCACATTTGCCCCCTTTTTGAAAGTTCATTGTTACTTTTGCACCCAAAAAAAGTTTATGGTGGTAGATGCACTTTTAAGAAAATTTTATTGGTATTTTTGCCCCTTAACCCTAAAATAAAAGTAGTCTTTTATGTTGATTTAGAAAGAGGTGGGGCTCTTGAAAGGCATAAACATTGATTAAAATAAAGAGGTAATCTTTTATGTTGATTTAGAAAGAGATGGGGCTCTTGAAAGGCATAAATATTGATTAAAATAAAGAGGTAGCCTTTTATGTTGATTTAGAAAGAAGTCGACGTGAGCACTTTCTTCTATTGAGGCTACAGTGAATACAACTTAACATTGTATATTGATGCTCACTGATTGAATGTTTCACTATACACACTCTAGGTAAATAACACTGAAAGCAGTACCTGAAATGTTTGAATTTTTTGTGGCACAAGAGAGTCCTCTGTGGTGCCAAGTCCAAGTTGACCGTTCTGATTCCGCCCCCAACTTCAGCCAGGAGAGTAAAAGTCAAGAATCTCCAAATAGGTAAATTATTGTAAAATGCAAAAGTTGTAGCAACAGATGAAAACTCGTCTTTAATAATCAACAAGTTTGGTTGATATACTTTCAAATCAAAATTAAAGAAAAAATGGAAAGAAACTCTTTCTATAGAGATAAAGATACTCACTGGGATGGAATTTTCAGCTTCAACCAATACACTCAATTATGCAACTCAAACTTTATAGACCAAGTAAAAATGATTTGAAATTGGAAAAAAGGTTAGAACCAAAAAACAAATAATGACCAAATTTTGAGCAAGAACTGCTCACCTCCGCACCTCGCCTTCCATGGTAACTGCCAAACAATGGCTGTCCCCACAAGCAATTTGCTTTATCCTTAAACCCTGCAACGCTTTAATCGGCAGAGGAGTGAACAAGTCACTAGAATCACCGTGACCCAACCTTCCAAAGTCACCCCTGAAAAGTTAGAAAAAGAAGAAGCTGCTTATGGTTGTTCATAAAAACCTAACAGTACTGATGGCGCCCAATTGACAGATAAACCATGGAAGAAAGAAGTCCTCTTGATGAGATCAAAAATTTCAGGAGTTGCAAGGAATAAAAGACAGAAAAAAAACATAATAAGCCCAAAAACACATGATATTATGACTTTCCATACAACATAGCAGAATGTGCCCAATTTTTCAGTGCCACATAAATCAAACTTGACTTTGTCTATCATATGCAGGAATTATCTTATACATAGTGATTAGAGATCCCTAAAACAAGGAAAATCTGTTAATCAGTTACGCAACAATATCATATTTTGCTCCTGTTAAGAAGTTTCCTAGTGATGTTTCATTTTAGGATGCTATTGACACATATTACTGACAATTTTATACATACAATTGATGGTTGATTAAGGCGCAAGTATCACAAAAGAGCTGCAGCATCTGATAAATCAGTGCATGGGTAAACTAGATTGGTTCCATTTTTAGTACAATTCATGACAACACACGCTGGCCAAGGGTAAAAAATTGATTTTCTAGGGAAGGTGAGCGTTTTGTTTTAGGAAGGTCAACGTTAAGAAAATTAGTTAAAAGATAGAGAGCAGACCATCCCCAACTAAACACTTCCATGCGGGACTCTGAATAAGCAATCGTATGGTCAGCTCCGCAAGTAACAGATACTATTTCCTGGCCATCCAATGAACTCTGTTGTGTAGGGACAAGTCGATCCTCAGCATCACCATGGCCCAATTGCCCATCCTCTCCCCGTCCCCATGAGCAAACAACATTCCCAGCTGTAAAGGATCGGCAATGAGCAAGCCGTCAGTTCAACAAAGACACAAGTGAAGAAAATTATAAATCAATACCATGCGAGGATGCCAGCTTTTGACACAAACAAAAAGGGAAGAATGACAAAGCTAGCAGCTGTGCATTTTGTGGTTGATATATTCACAACCTATTTTTTAAAATTTTGGGAAAAAATGCAGTTCTTGGCTCTTGCAGCTGTTCAACAAGAAGTCAAAGCACAAACTTGAAATCTTCCATATATTTGATCTACCGCAATTGATTGATTATAAAACAGGGTTAGGTGTAAATCAAGTGGGTTATCTTATCTAAAGAGTACGGTATTCCCAAGATAGGCAACAATAAACTCCTCGTTAAGCCACTGTTCAGAAGTTCAAGTCAATGCCAATGAGCCAAAACAAAATGACGACTTACGATTTCGTCAATTTCTGAAACGATCCACCCAAAATGAAAGTACAACGAAATTATAGGTTTAAAAAATGTGAAAGAAGTAAGAAGTCAGCGCTTACAGAGGAGGGCAACGGAATGGCTAGCACCGGCGGATATGATAAGCACTTTTCGAGGAGGATCAGAGGCATCACTCATCACGACTTCCTCTTGGACCATCGTGTTGGGTGGTTGAGGAGTGAGTGAGGACATAGGGAAAGTCTCGGGATGAAGAAGGCCAGAACTGAGAATCCAGATATTAATAGGCGGCCAAACATGCGTAACAGTGAAATTG
This sequence comes from Inga leiocalycina, assembly GCA_963242795.1. Taxonomy (NCBI): domain Eukaryota; kingdom Viridiplantae; phylum Streptophyta; class Magnoliopsida; order Fabales; family Fabaceae; genus Inga; species Inga leiocalycina. The sequence goes on along the minus strand of OY725327.1, from coordinate 57,249,207 downwards.
ATGGGACGTTGAGTAAAGACTAAAGAGCTACTTCAGAACAGCAATTAAACCCCTTGCCAAAGGAGAAGGCTAGGCTTAGAGGTAGAGACCAGTCGAGAGGAGAGAGAGTGAGATTGGGTGGTGTGCCAGATAATGAATAAACGACGGCATTGAATGCGGCGGGGCCCATTAGGTCGGACATTTTACTGTCGGCGGCGGATCGGATGTGCATCGGGGCTCCTGTTTAATTTCGGTGCACTCTGTCGATTTTCATCTTCTCTCCGCCACACACTACTCCTCCTTCTTGTTACCGCCTTCTTCTTTTTTCCTTTTTTTTTTTAATCTCTTCCCTCTAACCGTACCATTTTCCGCACATCCACACTCCTGTTTCAACTTTCAAAGACTCTGATAAATATTTTTTTTTTTCAGAATTTATACACGTGAATATTTCCTAACTTTAAAAATTAATTTTGTCGACTTACTTAAGAATAAGATATATAAATACCATTTTAACTTTTAAAACTCATAAAAGTCTATTAATACATGTAAAGAATGGAGGAGGGATGAGGTGGAATATGAGTTTTTTATTTTAGGGAGAAAGGACCAAAAAATTCAATTACTCAATCATTTTACACACATTGTCAGTATTTATTGATTTTGTTAAAATCATTACAGATTTTGTCAAAATCATTACTCTTTTTGTCAATCTCTTTAGTGCTCGTTTGAGATAGCTTGTTTTTTATTTATAAGTACTTATAAATCATGATTTACAATATACGAGGTAAGTATGTGATAGGAGTTTTGTTTCGACTTACGTAATAAGCACTTATTGCCCAAAAATAAGCTATCACAAACACCCCATTACTCAATTAGTCACAAATCACAATTACTTATCAATTCTTTTACATATTTTGTCCGTACTTGTTGATTTTGTCAAAATCATTATGGATTTCGTCAACACCACTATTCATTTCACCAATCTCATTACTTAGTTCGTCACAATTAAAAACTCTTTATCAATCTTTTTATACATATTTGTCAGTACTTATTGATTTTATCAAACTATTACAGATTTAGTTAAAACCATTACTCTTTTAATCAATCACATTATTCAATTGATCATAGCTCAAAACACCTTATCAATTTTTTACACATTTTGTCAATATTTATTGATTTTATCAAAATCATTACTTTTTTAGTCAATATCATTACTAAAGCAGGGAAATCGGGCCAAGTCAGAACCCGTCACGGGCCGGGTTTATAATTTAGAGCTTTCGGAAGGAGACAGACCTAAAAGGGCCGACCTTTTTAGGGCTGTTTAACTTCTTTTTTTTTTTAAACTGGGCACAGGGCAGTGGACAACAAAGCATTGGTTAGGGGGCAGAGTTAACCTAACATAACACTCATATCAGAGACGCTCTCACAATGACTTATACCTCATTTGAAGCTTCTCTTTTTTCTTTTTTTGTGAGTATATGCCAAAATCCAAATCAAGTGTTCTATTATTACTGACATTTGAAGTTTGTAGACTTGTTTATTTGTAATTGTGGACTTATTTGATTGGTTGAGGACATTAATTATGGTTTGGACTTAAGTCTTAATGTTTGTGTTTTATTAAACTTAGATAATATTTATGTTTTAAATTAATTTTGATGATACATATATATATATATATATATTTTAAATTAAGTATTTTAGTTTTTAGGAAATAAGAAACAAAAAAAGTTATGGCAAAAAAAAAAGATAAACGGGCCTAAAGCCCGCGGGCTTTACTTAAATCGGGTCTAAACCGGCTGACCCGTTTTCCCACCACTACTTATTACTCAATTTGTCACAATTCAAAATTCTTTGTTTATCCTTTTACACATTTTGTTAGTACTTATTGATTTTGTCAAAACCATTACTCTTTTAGTCAATCTCATTATTAAATTGGTCACAACCCCAAACTCTTACTCAATCCTTTTAACATTTTTTCCATATTCATTGATTTTATTAAAACCATTACAAGTTTTATCAAATACCATTACTCTTTTTTCTTCCCCTCTTCATTTTGCCCATCAACCTCTTTACTTGTCAATATTTCGGAGTCCATATTTTTCCTCCTGAAAAACAACCATTTCATTATCATTCACTTACTGGATCATTTAATCTCCAGTCACCAAAAAAGCAATAAAGACAATTACATTCAAATCTCATATAATAGAAAAAATGAAGAAATAGTCCTTGAAGTTGTTAATGGACGTCCCTCAACTTGTCATTAACAACTTCAAGGACCATTTCTTCTCTTGATGATGCATATCATAACATGACTTTTAAAATTTCTCGAAGGCCAATAGGTATAATCACATTTGAATAACACATGCAGCAAAACTAAGCAAATACTCTTCGTGTTTGTAAAGTGGCATCAGAAAATGAACAAATAATTAAAAATATCTGTATTAACAATGTTTTTGGCAATGTATCTGAAAAACCCAGCAATGATACTTTAAGAAACATAAAAATAATGGGAAACACAGAAAACCCAAAAGGAACAAAAAAGGAAAACTGGATTTGTATACTATAAAAATCAAACTTGTAGGACCAGGTTGAGGAACAAAATGGACTTATATATGATACGTTCAAACAACAAAAGCAAACAGGTGGAGGCAATTTACAGATAGTTGCTTTAAATTATCATTGGACCCTAACATGCGTAATTTCAAATTAGAGCATATAAGACAATTACATATTGAATTATATGAAGATAAATAATATTTTTTAATGAATGTAGCAGAAGAAGGAACATGAAGGCAAGTTTTGAATTTTTTTTTTTTTTGTTGGCAATGTAAAGAAATGCCGAAAGAAACTCCTGCTACTACTTGCCATTCAGCATTGTTACCGTAATTTGGTTCACAGAGCATCCAGAAGATAGGCCAACAAAGGGCGAGGCATTTGGGGGATTTAAGTAACACAAGTATTAATCCTCTAATTTCATCCATGATTCAATAACATAGCCATTGTCGATGAGGTTTTTGTCAATTACTTTACTCAACTCGTCAATTTCCTTTCAATCAATCAGCCCAAAATGCCCATGTAAATTATGTGTGTGTTTGGAATAGTGATTGGTAATTGGGTTTGTTATAATATTAATTTTGATAAAAGTCAAACTGTGTAATGTGATTTATGTTTGGATTGATTATTGTTAATTGGGCTTGTTGTAATATTATTTTTGGTAAAAGTCAAATTGTGTAATGTGATTACGATTGTTACTTAAGCTTTTACAAAAATAAAACTTGTTTGGATTAGCTTAAGCATAAGGGCTTTTATGATAATGGTAAAAGAGAGTGTGTGGAAAAATATTTAAAAAATCAAGTAAATATTTAAAAACTACTTTAAAATATTAGGTGCTACTGAAAAATATTTTAGAGTGAGTGGAAATCAATAAATCAGTATTCTAAGTTTTGGGTGCTCTTTACTACTAAAAAAATACATTAAAGGTAAAATTGTAGTTAGTCTCCTAAGACTGAATACAACTGAAAAATTATCTTAAAGAGTTAAAAGCACAAAAAAATATTTTAAAGTAATTTTTGGAGCTGAAAAAGTACATTTAAGGTAAAATTGCAATCAGTCTGATAACAAACTAGATACAGTTGAAAAAATATTTTAAGGGGTTAAAAACACCAAAAAAATATTTTAAGGGGTTAAAAACACTCAAAAAATATTTTTTGAATGGGTACAACTAGAAAGTGGGTAAAATTGCAATTAGTTTGATAGCACACTAAATAATGGATACAACTAGAAAAATATTTTAAGGGGTTAAATAAACTCAAAAAATATTTTTTGATATTACATACTATTTAAAAAATATTTTATGGTAAAAGCCAATATCATAGAACTAATTCCAGATAACCCAATTTAGTATAAAATACCATTAACTTTTAACAAAAGCCCTATTTTCTAGCTTCTTTCAATTAAGCTTTCACCAATTGGACTTGACAAAAACTCAATTGTCAATTGACCTCCCCAAACACTCAAAATAAAATGCTTACTTCCAATTGGACTTTTACTTCTCCCAATCGAACTTTTTGGCCTCCCCCAAACACACAGTATATTAAAAGCAATAAACTAATTTGCTACAATCAATCGGCCAACGAAACAAACCACCCACGGACGATCTTCTAGACTAGGGCGCACACACATCTCCTCCAATAACAGTCTTCGACAACTCCACTTTGAAGAGCCCAAAATGCTTATCACTCTCTCAATATGATTCTCCTACAGACAACTATGGCGACATCCTCTCCAGATTGCAGCCACGATTTTGTGCACGACGCTGTGAGGGAAACAAAGGACTCAATCGCCTTGAGGTTGTGAGGGTTAGCTGTTTTCTCTTTCTTTTTTCAGATAGGTCTGGGCTTTTTTGGTTTTTCTCCTATACATGAAAAACACATATTCCCACCTTATCTCCTCTCTATCCTTCACATGTGTTAATGGACTTTTTTAAGTTTTGGAAGTTGAAATGATATTTATATATCTTTTACCATAAAATTAAACTTTTAGAATCTAGTTATAATTTTGGGAAAATCACACTCAGATCTCAAGGATCAGAAAAAATCACAAAAAAAGTCCTATAGCAGATTCCCCTATCAAAAAGCTTTATAGGGACTTCATTGATATTAATTATGAATGTGAAATTACCTTCTTATCCTTAGTATTTGATATTTGGATATGATATGATATGATATAAAGTTATATGATTAGGTATAGGTACTTATCAATCACCACTTTATGACTTATTAAAATAGGCACATACTCTTGTCATTGAGAGCTGTTTTACTTAACATAAATGGGTTTGTCAATCATTACTCTATAACTTATCAAAATAGTCACATATATTTGTCAAAATAGGTAAATATACTTGTCAAAATAGATACATGCACTTGTCATTCTATAAATTGTTATAGTAGGTATATAAACTTGTTAAAATGGGCAGGTATACTTGTCAAATTAGGCATATAACCTTGTCAAGATAGGCATACACACTTACCAATTTATAACTTGTTAAAATAGGTATATTAACTTATCAAAATAACCATATAAATGTGTAAAAGTATAAAGTAGGCAAATCAGCTTATCACAATAAACATATACACTTGTCATTTCATAAGTTGTCAAAGTAGGCACATAAACTTATCACAATAGGCATATACACTTGCCATTTTACTAAAGGCAATAAGGTAATTTTACATTCAGAATTAATATTAATGAAGTGCCTAGGGAACTTTTTGATAGTGTTCATGAACCCAAACCGGACAGGCTAGTCCAGCCTGAAGACTGACGAACCGGCTAGTAAACCAGTTCGATCCGGCATCCTGTCCGGTTCACTATTTTTTTTTCTTTAGGATTTCATATTAATAACCCTGAAATCTTCAATTTTTCACAGGTTTGCCCCCCTCCCGAATTAGCTCCGGTTTGGCTCCGATCTGATCCACGGGCCTTTAACCCATTATCCCGGTCGGTTCAATCATCGAGTTTATGTCATTGTTATAAATTAAATCATGAATTTAACAATCTTACTCGTAGCTAATCGCGAAACTAATCTATGAAAAGGACAAGGGAGAGTACTATGGCTGTGTTTGAAAACACGTTTTGGAGGCAAATAAGCTTGTTTTGGATGGAAAATTGACTTATTGAGTTGTGTTTTTTTTTTTTTTATGTTTGGTTCAACTTAAAATAATTGCATCACAGGTTGAATAAGTTACTTATTAAATAAGTTCATCTAGCTTGTGTTTGGTATCACTTATTAAATAAGTTCAACTTAAAATATTGTTGCACAATAAGTCCTTATTATGCAAGCTGAGATAAAACTCATCTTACATACTTACCTCGTATACCGTGAATCACGATTTATAAGCACTTATTGCCAAAAAATAAGCTATTCCAAACGAGCACGTAAACAACTTTTCTATTAAGTCACTTATTATGTAAACCGAGATAAAACTCCTCTCACATACTTACCTTATATACCGTAAATCACGATTTATAAGCACTTATTGTCTAAAAATAAATCTCTCATCCAAACATAAATTACATTACAAAAACCAAATTTTTTATTAAATCATTTTTAATAAATCAGAATTATAATAAATTATTTTTCTTACCGCTGTTCCAATCACACACCGTATTTAAGAAGTGATATTTTTAGATATTGATAACTATCAACCAGTTCATTGCCACCACGAAGTCTATTATAGCATGTGAGATTTGAAAAAGCAAGGCCAGCGTGTTCCACGCCTGATACGACGGCTGCCACGCACTCAGATATTTAATATTTTTCTTGACGAGAAGATATATATTAATATATTATTATTAGAGCCACCATTTAGGAGCATTACTATTATTTTTTAAATACAAACTGAAATTCATTAGGTTATAATTAAGAACTTAATATAAATTAAAAGGAGAAACCCCAAATCAATCATCAACGACCGCTTCCTCCAACGAAGGTGGTGGTTGATCAAAGAAGAAGCATTACTATTATTTTGGCCCAAATACTTCCTAAACTAACCATAATTATAATATAAACAACTTAGTGTGTATTCTTTTATCCTCAAAACCGTGATTTTAGAAGTACTTTTCCTTAAATCGAGATAAAACTCCTCTCACATACTTACTTCGTAAACTGTAAAAACTATTTTCTAAAAGCTAATCAAAACACATACTTACTCAATAAACCCGTCAAATCAACCAAGGAACATTAAAGGCCTATGAAAATTGGTTCATACGATAATATGGATAACTTTTCGAAACGTTTCTTGTAGGTTTTGGCCAAGAAAAAAGATGATGTCACTTTAAACTCATAAGTATGACATTCTGTGATAGATCTAGACTAGAATAAAAATATGTTTTAATATAAAAAGCCTAAAATATCTTTGATGCAAAGATATTATTCTATGTCTATATTTAAGAACATTTATTTTTTTAAATATAATTGCTTATTATGTAAGTTGAGATAAAATTTCTCTCACATACTTACTTCGTATACCGTGAATCATGATTTATAAACACTTATCATTCAAAAATAAAATATTTCAAACAAACATTATAACTTGTTGAAGTGTTACGATAAGCCATTCGAATTTTAAAGCTTATTTGTGGTCAAAAAGTAATATTGGGGGGTAAAAGTGGGATCTGAAGCTTTTAATTTTTTTTATTGTATTCTTTTGAGTAAATGATGACATGAAAAAAAGTCCCTCAGCAAATGTCATCAAAAGAGAGAGTTACTGACCAAAATAAGAAGAAATTTTTTGTCAACATGTGAATATCTAATTGTAAGCTATAGAACAACATTTTACACTTATATCAGGGTTATTTTATACTTTTTACATCAAAATATATTTTCACTTCATTCGTATGGGTGAGCAAAATAATTTTAGAATTATTGAGCGCAAAAATACTTCATCTTTCTTGCCGGCACCGTCAATGACATGCTCCCTTCATTATATCTCCAATGGTGGGCGGTGCTTCTTTTTCAATTATATGTTGACTATTCAAAATAAATTTAGGCTAATCTATAAAAAAAATAAATTTAGATAACTCCAATAATGAGAGCTAAAAATATCTTTATTTTATATTTTAAGTACATGCATATGTGTGTGTGTGTGTGTGTATTAAACTGTTTAATTTTAGCTTCATCCTTTTGTTCTTTCTCCACCTCCATCAGAGCAATCACATTCCCAAGTCGGTCTTTATAAAACCACGGTTGGCAGATTGCATGAAGTAAATTATGCCATTCTTCATTATTTTATGAATAATACAGTTTTTTTATATAAATTTTATCATTTTATAAAAAATATTTAAAAATTATATTATTCATATATTATGAACAATAGAATTCACGGATCAGGCTCCCGTCCGCTGCCCCCCATCCGCTGCCCATCCGCTGCCTCAATCTGGGTCGTTGAAATAAGATTTCAACGGTCCAGATTTAATATATTATAAAAATAATATTTTTATTTTTATTATAATAATATTATTTTTATAATAAAGAAAAAATATGGACCGTTGAGATCTTATTTCAACGGTCCAGATTGAGGCAGCGGATGGCAGCGGATGGGGGTGCAGCGGACGGGAGCCAGTTCCTAGAATTCACACCCATCTTCAAATCATCCATATTTATATATTGAATTACTTCCTCTAGTCTTATTTATAAGCAACTTTCTTCCTTATAGGGTTGATATTTTTTATAAGCAATTTTCATTTTTTATCTGAAAATATAATTTTTTTTTCTTATTTTGCCCTTATTAAATACTCTTTTTTTTTCCAGTAACCCTTATTAAATACTCACTCTTTCTCATATCTTATATTTATTATCTCTCATACTTTTTATCTATTCTCTCTCCTATACTCTTTTCATAAATATGGGTATATATAAAAAATATGAAATTTTTAACACATTTATTACTTTTAACTACCAATTCGTTTTGCACAATAAAAAAAATTGCTTATAAATAGGATCGAAGGGAGTAACTTATTGACTCACACACACATTACTATGATCTTCAATATAAGTCTCCCTCTTCCAAGTGCCAACAAGTGTGTTCTTTCTTATCAAGGTGAAGCCATTTACGACCTTAACCAATAACTTGTTGGTAATTTCAAATGATTTTTAATACTAACCTTATTAATTATACTAAACTCCAATATTATATATATATATATATATATATATTAATTTTTACTCTCTCTCACCACCCTAATTAATTATGGACGTATATGGGGAAAAAACCATTCCCTCAAGTTCTGAATACAAGACATATTTATTTAATTTGATTAAATTAGAAAAATTAGTTAATTCAGTTAATATAACATGTATTTTCTAAAACAAACTAGTCATCTTCCTTAATTCTCTCATTCCCCCTCTTTCTTTGTTATTGTTGAAGAAGCATTAATAAAAATAAATTAGAAAAAGATTGACAAATGATATAAAAAAATATATCTTATATTTAACACAAAGACTAATTCTCAAAATATATATTAAAGATTAAAACAAGTATTTTTTTTTGGTCGAAGATTAAAACGAGTATTCTTTTTTTGAACAATAAAAAACGAGTATTCAATACCCTTTAAAACTATCAAATGCCTTGTAAAAAAGGACCAACAACACTTTTTAAGAAGGCACCTTATAGGGTGTGACAATTTCAGATTCCGTGGGGTGAGTGAAAGGGTGGTTTTGATTTTGGTTGGTACAATTATTAGTGGCACCCGTGCCCTGCCTATCTACTATATAGCTAAGGTAATATAGCTTTCAAAAGTCTTTTACATTTACTCCTCAATTACCAACTCCCGTCCTCCTTAATTATTTACCCCTAATAATTTCAATCTTTCAACTTTGACCTAATCTTCTCTGATTAAATGGCATAAAAGTATATCAATATTTTATTGTTGTCCTTATTATTTACATGATTATTATATTTACAAATTTCAATGGGTTGAGGGGTTAAAAAACAGTTCAATTGTTAGAAAATATAACAAAACTCCTGATACAGTGAATCTAAAAAGAGTTTTGAAAGATATTTTAAAAATACGTAATAGTAACAGATAACTTTTTTTTTTTTTTATAGAAAAAGAGAAGACATAGCCCTACCGACTCTATTTTACTAACTCAATATAAATATATTGGTTCGCAATATCTTCCATGATCAGACGTTTGACTTCATCAAGTTCTCTGTCAAGCACAAGAAAATCCACCGTCATATTCCATGCTCTTTTTGTCAAGTAATCCACCACCCTATTCGCCTCCCTACAACAATGTAGTATCTCCACATCCCAATCACGTTCCAGCATCGATTGAATTTTCAAGATTAAAGTACCATCATAATGTTCATAAGGAATCATTCATTGAATAAGATCCAGTACTTCACCGCAATCACTCTCAACAATAATATACCTAAATCCTATTTAAAGTAACTGATAACTTTAAGTGAGGAAGAAGAATATGTTTATTGCGAGATTTTCTTTTGTGTATGCTATTAATTTTTTTTATCACAATCTACGTACACACGTTATTTTTATAGAAAGTTTCAACTCAGAACCTTCTATTTAAAAAAAGACTTGACGGAGGAGCCTAATATTATAGGGTTACAAAAACAATCCTGGATGTACAAATAGTTTGCACAGTAGGCATACTCATATATACTCCCAAATACTTGAATTCGACATGATAGAATTTTCAGCACGTGCATGGTCCCTGCATGATTTGATAGTGTTACATCTTTTCTTCTTGTCTGTCTGAATTAGCTTTTTTTAATAGCTTCTATGACTTACGAGATAAGTATATGAGAGTAGTTTTGTCTCGAGTTACGCAAATCATGGTTTGGGATGTTGCTAAACACACATTTATTCTTAGCTTTCTCCTTCCCCGTGTGACCTAATTTTAAAGATCCTGTTATAATTTCCCTATGAAATTTCCTACTAGTATTTCATAGATGCTAAAAAAGGATTATGAATTAACGATAAAATTTAGTGATGACGGGATTAAATGATTCCATCATCAAATAGATTGTCACTCATTAATTAACGATGAAATTCCATCGCTAAATTGATTTAATTAGTGACAGAATTTTGTCACTAATTAACCATTTTTATGTAGTTTAGTGTGATTAAAACTCTCAAATTTCAACGTCAATTTCTGTTGCGGGAAATAGAAGTAAGTCCTCCGTATACTGATGCCTAACATTTCAATACATATGAATATATAGATCTTCTGGCACCATTCTCACATCAACAACTAACTAGATATTTTTTCCTCATATATATAAATAAGTGCCACAGACAATAATTTTGTCTTTATTGACAAAGATTATTATAGTTTTATTAATAAGATATGGATAAGAATAATTGATATTAGGAGACAGTTGAGACTTTAATCTAACAATGACATATATGGTGTCGGCGGCATGAAATTCTACCCAACATGAGGCTAGATCGCTAGCTCAACTCAAAATGTGCATGAGTCAATGAACGAGTAATTAATTAGTTGTTGTAGTGTAATAAAAAAAAAAGTAATTTATTAAGAAGTTATTGATTGAGGTGATAAACGACTTTACCTTGAGGAGAATATAAATTTAAATCCTGAGAATCATACTTATTTAGAGAGGCGAAAACACTTCATGTTTTAAGCCTCCAAATGAATGATACCATTAATCAATTAAAAAAGATTTAATTTAATTTAATTGTTGTATTTTTAATATTTTTATTTTCATCTATACAAAATTGATAATAAAAATAATCTTCCAACAACTATATCTATATCTATATATATTTCAGATTAATAATTAAAAATTTATAAATTAGGATAATATTTAAACATCTATACTGTCTGAATTTATCACCCTGGCTCGAAACACCTAAATCAGACATCAAAGATATTATATTCCTTCGGTCCTTTTGCAAGTTGATCCTTATTATAAATAAAATGCATAATTTTTATATTTGTCAATTTTTTTAATTTATTTATATTAATATCCTTTAATTATAATTAAGGAGGAGATGGAATAAGAGAATTAAAAAAGATTGATTATGATGTTTTAAAAAATATATATCATATTAATAAATTTAATTAATTTTTTTAATCTGATCAAAATAAATAAATATGTCTTATATTAAAAACGGTGTATATGAAGAGGTTGATGTGACTAGTCCCATGTATTCACGTGTTAAGTTAGTGCTTGTTTGGAATAACTTATTTTTGGGTAATAAGTGTTTATAAATCGTGATTCACGACATACGAGGTAAGTATGTGAGAGAAGTTTTATCTCGACTTACAAAATAAAAACTTATTTTTTAAAAAAATACTGAACCAAACAAGCCTTTACACTGTATATGCCGTACCATACATCAATTGAGCTAATTAATGAAACACGCCGAGCTTGGACTGGAATACCAATAATTTTGGCCCCACCAAAGACACCATCACATTCACGTCAACAACTGCACGTTTATTGGATAACGAGTTGTCCCCGGGACCAGCGTTTTTCCCTCGTATGCATGACGGAGGTGCTTGTCGTTGTGTTTTTTCATAAGGGACTAAAATTTAAATCACTTTAATCTTTTTTATAAAAATCAGTCTAAATGTTGAATGAGTTTTTTTTTCCTCAATTTTTGGCCCAAATTAATTATATGAATCGTATTAATTAAAAGATTGATTATGTCTATATTTATTTTATTTCTCTATCTTGCTTTCACCTCATGAATAAGGATATATTTGAAAATGAAGGTTTATTTTAGACATACTTATTATTTTTAACTAATTTTAATCATTTTTTTAAATCGCGTAATTCAATTATCAAATTTATAAAAAAGACCATAGAATTTTAAAAAAGACCATAGACGAAAGTTTCTCTGTAAGTGAGATATTGCTGGTTGGACTGCGCTTACTTCATGCCAGTTAGGCGCGCCTGCCATTTAATTTTAAAAACCTTCATGATCAAGCACACTATTCTACAAAAGGCCAGGCCGCATATATTTAGTATTTTTAGTCAATTATAGAGAATTGATTTTACACTTTACAAAATAAATATATGATAATATAGTTTTGTCTCATAAATAGCAAGTTTTAATTTTTTTTTTATAAAATATGTTAAAAGTGATTTATAAGTTTCATCATGGAGAAGATACTACTAGGTATGAAAGGACTCTGCCTACAATCTACCCTTAGCTTTCACACAATGAAAGTTTTGCGTAGTTTTTTGATATAAGATTTAATTGATTTTTTAAAAAAAGATTAAGGAAGTTAAATAAATTATCTTAAAATATTTTTATTTATTTATTTTATATCAAACTAATTTATTTAACTTATAAAGTGATATATAATCAAATGATACATGTCATATGCTATGCTTAACTAACTTATTTAGTTTCCTTAATCTCAAAAAAAAAAAAAAGTCAATTGAATCTTATATTAAATACTAGAAGGAGTAAATAGTGACAGTGATAGTTTTCATAGCTAAAATAACTAGAGTATATATAATACTATTTCCCGTCCTAAGAGTTAGATATGGGCCAAAATATAATATATAAATTCATTTTATCTTCTGTATTTATTATTATTTTTCAAATTCATTTACCTAATTTATGAATTGATATATAATCTAATATTACATAGCTATATTTTAGAAAGACATGTCACATTTATTCAAATTAATCAATTTAATTCATTTTTTAATTCACCCAAATTAGTTAAAAAGTTCTTATGTTAGAAGTCAGAGGGTTGGAAGATTTTTTATTATTATTATTAATTGAACAAATAGTATGATTTGTCAATATAGTTGTGTTTTCCTCGGATGCTTTCTCATTCATTAATTCATGTTTTTTACCTTATTTTTTTTTATAGATTTGTGTGTTGCTCAATATATTTGCCCGTGAAATCTGAATTGGATTGATTCATCAGAGTCTCTTATTTCAACGACACGATTATGTTGCATGAAAATGGACTCAGTTTTCAAACGTACAACTGTCCTCTTGTGTCTATTTTCCTCATCAATCAATACCATTTGTCTTCCTCGTACTATTTTCATTTTTCAACAATTACTTGCTTTTGTTTTTCTTGTATGGGGCACACATATTGAGCAACACACAAGAGGAAAACACAACTATATTGTCACGCATTTACTTGTACAAGAGTGTTGGTTTAATCAACTAACCGATAAAATGCCAGTGGTGTTGGTTTTAAAAAAACAAGGGTAATACATTTTGTTTGAATCAGACAATCACCAATTGGTTGATGCAATGGATCGGTTTTTTTTTTTTTTTGAGGAGGAGATGAGTCTTAAACCCATTGTCCTTGTTCTCTTCAATAATGTGTTTGCAACTGTGTTCTTGTAGTGGGTTTTTGTTTTTTGTGACTTACAGGGGCAAGTGCTAAAGACCTGAGATTACAAGTGAGGTCGAACTCTTGACCAAGAAGCTTATTAGTTATCATCTTTGCTAATAAGTTTTGATCAAAGTAATTAAACCTGGACCAGTCATTGAACCGGCTTGAATACTAGGTTAAGGGTCAGATCGGAGTCAAATTAAAGCTAACCTAGGACCAAATCGGTGAAAAAGTGAAGATTTTAGGATTATTAATATAAAATTATAAATAAAATTTAAAAAAAAAATTGATTTTTTTTCCAAAAAACAAATCGGTTTAACTCTCGAACTAGACCAGTTCGCTAGTTTTATGGCCAAACTGGCCGATCTAGTTTGGATTTGATAACATGGGTTTTGAGTCACATGGCATCTACTTTTTCTTTCGAGTGTGTATGCTAATAGCCATGGTTTATGAACTCGGACAGGACTGACCGGTAATTCGGTCCGGCTCACTATTTTTTTTTAAAAAAAATTCTTTAGGATTTTATCTTAATAACTCTAAAATCTTTAATTTCTCATATATTTGGCCCCAGGTTAGCTTTAGTTTGACCCAGATTTAACTCACTGATCCTTAATTTAATATCCTCATCAATTCAGTACCCAGTCCGAATCCATGAGTTTTGCTAATAGCTCTTCACTTGACCCAGAAAAAACAAAAAAGTTATCATCCCAACGCGGAGAGACAGGGACGACATGGTTCACATGGTTGGCATGTGAGGGCATGCGCCCAGCCTAACGCATCTCGTCGTGTTCTTATTGTTGAGATGGCCCATTGGGCCCTTAAATTTATCTGCATCGAAATTTAATAGGGCCACTCAAATTCCTCTCTAGTTCTCTACCTAATAATGCGGCTCTAATAATGCCCCTTTGGCACCCCTTGTCCTTAGATTCAGCTGGCGAAGAGGTCGGACACTCTCACCAAAGAGAGCGGGTTCAATCTTGGGAAAGTCCACTTAATTGTGATTTAGTCGAGGCGTTTAGGGAAGTATCCCAATTTGGAGCCATACCTTTAGATCGTAGGTAAGCCTAACCTCTTTTTTAAAATTTATGTATAAAAAAAAAATAATGCCCCTTTGGCGTGTTTTTAAAAGGAGATTAAAAAAATTACAATACACACACATACATTTATTTTGGCCAATAAAAATTCATACATTTATTACAATGGTGTATAATCATTACTCCTTCTGGTGCCCAATGTGGGAAAAGAGTATTTTTGCTGGTCGCTGTTCTCACTTTTTCTCCACTATTTTATTTGATTGTTTTTTAATTGTTGATATTTATTTAGTCCGAAAAAAAAATTGTTGATATTTATTATGTAAAAATATTATTATCATTTAATATTATAATAATATTTTTAATATAACATAAAATCTTAATCATTAAAAGCCAATTCAATGATATAAAAATTAAGTGGAGAGGGATAAGTAGAGACACTCTTTTCCCGCTTAATGTATGAACCAATTAGGGGGTTGATCTTAGTCTTAAATGTAAGGTCTATTTTCTATAGTTGTCAATCTTTTCCTGATTTACACTAATCGCATGCTCCCTCAATAATAATCAAATAAGAGAGGAATGAAATGAATTATGGAAGATGATCATGGTGTTTTAAAAAGTATGACATATTAACTAACTTAATCAACTTTTTTAATAAATATGTCTTACATTAAGGACTAGAGAGAGTAAATACTCATTATTTTCATTTATTAAATATTTTTGAAAGTGAGAACTAAGAAGATGCACATATTTTTTTAAGTAATAAGTTGAACCTATTTTTTATTCTTAAAATATCTTTGTTTTTAATTTTATTTTCATTATTTAATTTCATTTTAGCATCAAATAACATGACTTAATTTCAATTTTCATGAAAACATTGTGCATACAATGAAACTCTATAAGTGTGTGTTTTTTCTTTATTTTCTTTTTCAAGACAAAATGATATTTATTAATATCAAGAGGGTATGATATGTAAATTTCTAAGAAAAACTTCTAAGCTTTTTCGTCAGTTTTTTTTAAACACAATTATTAAAGTTGCTCTACTTGAGTTTTTGATAAGAAAGCAAGTCTTGGATCTAATGTCTTGGCAACGTGATGACGCTCTAGGAGCAATAATGCTGGTTGACTTTGACTAGGATATTGAAACTTAAATTAATTTTTGTGAAAAAAACTTACATAAATAATAAAGTTTCATTATAGTTAGCAATTAACGCTGACTAATTCAGGTGGGCGGTTAGCTCCACACTCAAGGCCAATAATGGTAGTCTGTTATTATGCAATACTCTAAAATACAATGTTATTAAAATTGGATCGGATTGACCACTTCAAGTTGGAAGAGGGCGAACCAGTCACATAAATGGTTTAACCGGTTCAATATTTTTTTATTTAAGAAAAATAATTTACTGATTTTTTTTTATTTTCTTCATAACTTTATATTAATAATCTTGAAACCTTCATTTTCTCATCGGTGTAGCCTTGTGTTAGCTCCGATTTGACTTCAATACAGCCCATTGACCTAGTACCCTGATCGGTTCAGTGTTCAGTCTGAGTTTAACAACCTTAGTAAAATATCATATGCCACCATGGATTCCTCTGTTTATATTTTTTTTTAAAAAAAGGGGGAGCAAGGAGGTAAAGTATTGGAAAAAATGAGGGAAAATTCCCCATTAAAAAGTTTATGCGTGGGAATAACTTGGATAAGAGTATTGATACTTTTTGTATGCAAAATTTGTACAATATCGATACTCTATGTTTAAAATCTATCAGATCGTTCTCATTGTCTTAATGGGGGAATTTCCCCAATTTTTCACCAATGTTATCATTTGTTCTCAAAATTTCATTTTAGTCCAATGTCACATATTATAGGTTAAGATGATATATCTCTTATAAATCAATTAAATTAGGGTAATGGTGTAAAAATGCCCATGTTCATTTCCAAAAGAAGCATCTAGCACCATGCAAAATTTTTTGACTCAAAAATACCTATGTACATTACATATAGAACCTAAATGCCACCACCGTTTGCATCCCTTAACGTCCGTTAACTTTTGAAGATGAGACCCTTATTTATTCATTCACATGGACACCTGCCATTTCTTTCCTACTGTGTTTCTTCCTTCTCGAAGGATAGCTCCTTGTCCAGAAACCTAAATTGTTTAGTGTGAGGTATCGGTTTTTCTTGACAATTTTTAAATTGGTATAACTCATACTCATTTTCAGGTATTTTCACTTTCCAATTCTTCACTGCCACCACAAAAACCTGCAAAATGAAATAATGCGAGAGCAATTAATATGCTTGGCTCTTATATGGATGAATCAAACAATTCATAGAACTAATATATATGTATGTGTATTGACCTCTAGGACTATGAGGAGAGGGCTATTTCCTGGCTCACGAACGCGATAGAAAGGCTTGCCGAGGGTGATGAAAATGAGACCGGCGGCAGCATAGGACATGGAGATGATAAAACCTTTGTCCCACTCCATTTTGACTGTGCTGATGTAGATGATGAATGTGACTCCAATAGAGGCACCGGGGGTGCTACTGAGGAGCAAACAGTTGAAGAGGTTGGCAATATATTTGAGTTCCTTTGGGTTCTTATAGTCAAATTGGTCGGCACTAAGGGACGGCACGTAGCCTCTGATTTCGCCACTGGCCAAAGCCAACAAGTATATGGAGGTGTACAACAATGTAGCCTTAATTAGAGCCATGCATGCATGTCTTTTCCCCATATAGAGCCAATAAAATCACTGCCACAAGTTTAATAATTAAGTTTAAAGAATGATGTGTGATGATGAAACTGAAAAACAGACAAGCATTGATGGAGGAATGAAGCTAGGCATTGATGAAGATATTCGAGCTCAAGAGGACAATGGTGAAGATGGAAACATGGTGGTATGGTAGAGGCCTTGTGAGATGGTGCACAAAAGTTCCTAAAATGGAGTTTGGAAGCTCCAATCGTGACTGTGGGTCTTGGAGGCTGAAGCTACTTTGGTTTTTTCAGGTCGCCAGCGATAGTGGAATGGGTGGATGGCGAAGGTAGAGGATGAAGTTTGATTCTGAAGCTCAAGATCGATGGTAATGGATGCTGGTTCGCTGAAGCTATGTCCCTGCGCTGTTTGCGGCGCCTTTTGAGATGGTGATGGTAGAGCTCTCTCCCTGCACGCATGTCTTTTCCCCAAATCCCTGCAAGTTAACGAACGTTAAGGATGCAAATGGTGGTGGTATTTAAGGTTCTATATGTGATGTATATGGGTATTTTTGAGCAAAAAAATTTTACATGGTGCCAGATGCTCCTTTTGAAAATAATCACGGACATTTTTGTATCATTGCCTATTAAATTATAATCATTTGTGGTCGCACTATGATGTTGCAAGTAAAAAAGATAGACATATTTAGTTGATTGTCCCACCTAATATATAGGACATGTTTTTTTTTTATACAAAAGTGAACATTTAATATTTTAATTTTATACAAGCTTTTAGTTTAGTCCCTTAATTTTATAAATTATTTTTTAGTATAAACCTAACCTTATTAATCCCAAATCATATTTTTTTACCAATCAATATTATTTTTAAAAATTAAATTTCATATGTCAATATCAGAGAAACAATTAAAATTTTAATAGCGACTTTTTTTAAATATAAATAATGGTGTTAGAGTTAGAAAACTGATAACACAATTTATAAAATTAATGGATTAACATGAAATCATGGGTGAAACTAAATGATTGTATTTTTGTATCACTTTGTTCATGCCCTAATAGTAGATTGATGAAATCAAAATTAGTTATGATATATGCAATTTGTTTTTGGACAGAATTTATGTTAAGATAAATTGAACTTAATAACTCCAACTAATAGGGCTGGGCTTGTTCATTTTATTTTTTGAAATAGTTTTTTTTAAAACAAAAAACCTTCTTTGAAAATTGTTTTCAACAAGTTGTTTTTACTTTTTAGAAACAAAAAAAAAAGTATAGGTGTTTTCTTATTTTTTATTTTTTGAGACCACCACCTATCCACTATCAACATCATATTACTAATGACAACAACCGCTGTGTCACCACTAGCGACAATCACTTCCAAAACAGACCTTTTAAAACAACTATCTAAACAATTTTTTTTTCTGTTTTGAAATTTTTTTAAAAAACAATTTTATAAAATTGTTAAAAAAAAAAAACAGAGAACAAATATGCCCTAAACTTAAATTGAAACATTTGTGGTCATGAGTCCTGTGAATCTACTTTGTGACAAAGTCCTAAAAAGAGCCCTAAGAGGCTAAGATTATGAGACAATAGAATTTCCTTATCCAATCACCATTTAGATAGGTGAATTGATGACTTTAGATCCACCCTTACCCTTCCAAGCCAACTTCCCACTAAAACACAATACAATATGTTCTTTAATTTTATCTTTTAACTGATTCGATGATGAAAAAGCTCATCATGAATCCCAATAACAAAAGTAAACAGGACAAAAAGATATTTTTTTTTAGGGCGTCACCGATTGATATATGTCAATCATGCCCATTATTCTATATAGATCAATGAATGGTGCTTTGTTTGTTACAATAGTCCCAAAAGATATCACAAAGAAAGATGTTATATAGTTTGTGGTTTTAAAATAGAAATCCCAGGAATCTTGCGAGAAAGTTATCTGAACAAAAGGGTGTAATTTGACGCTCATTACAATGATGGTAATTTTAAAAAATATATATATAAGACCAAGATAATGAGGTCCGCAAAGGTGAAGTAATTACTAATTTGTAAAATATAAGGACTATAAGGAGGTCAACACTGGCCATAACAAAAGTATAGTTGGCTTGTTCGACTTTTTTTTTTTTTTTGCCGTGTGAACACATTTATTTAATATATTCCATATTTGATTGATATGGAGAGACAAGGACCAGGCATTACTTGAATCGATTCCCCACCACCTCTTATGTCTACGCGTTTTTGAAGTCAAGCTCTGTTTGCCTATGCCCACAAATTCGGTACCATACCCCTCTCTTTTATGTGTTTCATACTAATTAATGTAGAAATAAGTAAATACATACTCCCTCTAGTCCTAATTATAGGATAACATTTAAGAGTTGATCTTGATCCTAATTATTGTAACACCCCAAATTTTATTCACCAAGAATATATTGTAATTATTTTATATATTCAATGAAATGGTGAATATTTAAGGCCAAAGGAATTAAATATTGAAAATTGAAAGTGGAATAGTGGTTTCAGTGAAATCACCTGCGAGGTAGTGGGATTGTCATATAGTTTTGGAAGACCATATGATGACCAAAAATTATGAAATTTTAAAGGGTGAAAGTAGATATCCTGAGCTTTAATTTGATTGGTATTATAAGCCATTTTGACTTGTGTATTGAGAATTATGAATTTTTGAAATTTGCCCAACAAAATTGACTAATTTCTGGAGCAGCGGTCAAAGATTGAAAATCTGGAAATGATATGATCCCAGTCAGTAAAATTCCATATTTTTTCTTGAAACTAGACTCAATAAGGGTTCCATAGGCTTTGGAATAACATTAAAATGATGTCTACAAAATTAGTTATAATTTTTCAAAGTTAAGGCAGAAAATCTGCCAGAATTGACATTATTCCAAAAATTTAAGAAATAAAGTAATCTTTCTTTTTCTCTTAATTATTTTAGAAATTAAGGGATGAAGGAGGAGAAGACAAGTGTCAAAATCCAATGAGACCAAGTGTCAACACCACATGAAAAATGATGAAAATAATTGTTGTGTCATAAGTCCTTACTTATATCATAAGGTTAGGTAGCCAACTCTTGTACCAATTGACTTGAGTAAATGAAAGGAACACTTGATTTAGTTGGATCATAAGAGGGAGCACGTTTTTGGCCAACCAAGGAAGAAGGAAATAATAATCAAGGTTGAGTGTACACAAAAGGAAAGTATGACATAAAGTGGAGAGGTATGGTGCAAGCATGGAGGGAAGTATGGTGGTTGGCATGTGTCACTATAACAACCTTAGATGAGATCAATGGTTTGGAATCAAGGGAGCATTTTTATGAAGGCTCTCTCTTCCCTTCCCTTCATGCATTTTCGTTCAACATAGAGAGGGAGAGAGTTTGGAGAAACTTTGAAGAGTTAGAGGGAAGAGGAAGAAGAAATCTTAAGGTAAAAGTTGATTCTTAAGCTTTTCTTGTAACATTTCCCTTAGATCCTTCTCTAAACCATGTTTCTTCATGAATCTATGATCTTGAAGACTCATTCTTAGCTCAAGGAGAAGAAAGAGAGGATGTCCTAGAGAGAGAAACATCAAAGATCAAGTGGTAATTTCCAAAATATCAACTTCTTAGTGTATCGAAGTTGTTGTTGGTGATTGTTGTTTAGTTTTATGATTTTTAGATTGAGTTGTAAAATTAGAAAAGTCATAACCCTAAGGGGTTATTGTAACATCCTTAATTTTTTTAGGACTTAGAGAGTTAGTCATGGCTTAAGATCTATATAATAAAAGGGTATAAAATGATTTATGAGAAGTAATTTTTGGAAAAAAAAATATGATTGTTGTTGTTGTAAAATATATATATTTATAATAATAAATGATGCTGCTAAGAATTAAAAAAAAAAAATTGTACCTGAAGTATGTATATAGATTAATCTGGAATTAATGGGAAGAAAAGAGAGAGAATAAATATATTACTATTAAAAAATATATATATATATATATATAATTTTATTCAGAAAAAAAAAGGGGAACCCTAAATGTACTCCTATATAAACTCTTCCTTCTTCTCACTCCACAATGCACCGCTGTTCATTCCAGATTCTTTTCTTTCTTCTCCTTCCCACTTGTCCATTTTTGTCTGCCTTCAATGCGCTGAGTGATTTTTTTTTTGTCAATAATTTTTGTTGCCTCTTCTTTTACTGATATTTCACCCTTGCTTGTCTTGTCAATCTGTCCTATTTTTCTCCATTATTATTTTTTCTTCACATATATAGGTCATTCCATACCCACTCCATTCAATTTCTACTGTTGGTGTGAGTGCCTTCCTATGCAAATATCCTATCTATTTATTATTTTCCCCCTTTTTCTCTCACACCACTTTTTTTTTTTTTTTGGATCTACGCTACTGTAGGAGTGTGAGTGCCTAAACCCTCTATGACCCCACCTTACAATGTGTGTAACTGTGTACCTCATTCAATTATTTTTCTTAAGTTTTCCTTCCTCCTTTCAAACTTCATTGGAAACTCACATTTTATTTCCCTAGTTTTAATTAATACATTAGTCTTGCTTTTTAGTTGGCAGCCTTTAGTATACTTTTTTTTGTTTGACTTTTTTTTTTATTTCATTTCTTTTTGTATTCAACAAAAGAAAATTTGCATATGCTCCTTTACAAATCCTTTCACTTGCAGCATATGGTTTTGAGCCTTATATATATACGTACATGTGAAAGAGTACTCCCAAGTTTATTTTTTGAAATGAGTGATATCAAGCTTGAAACTTCTCATCATATAAATATATATATAGATATCTTGGCAAAAATATATATGTATATATATAGATAGATATAAATATAATATGGTAATATATGTCATGAACACTATTGCTCTCCCTTTCAACCTGTCAAGCCCGTAAATGTGTATTCATATATATATATATATATATATATGTTAAACTTAAATTTTTGCCTCATGTAAACATCTTTTTTTTTTAATTGTCAGATAATATTATATTCGTTGGATCAGTGATAGAAATGAGTATGCGCAGTATTAGTTTTAAAGGGAAGTTTTAAAGTTTTAGAGTAGCTTTAGAATAATCTTAGTGCAATTCTAAAGTAGTTTTGTCTAATATATTAATAGGCTTATGTGTGTGTGATTTTGTAGACTCTTATTGAGGGATTGGGAGTAACCCTTATGTGCTTACCTGTGTGCTAGGGAGTAACAGGTAACTCTGAATATTCTTCCATATACTTGTGAATAGTGTATGATTTTTGAATGACTATTTTTAAAAGAAAAATAGACTGAATTATATATATATATATATATGTGTGTGTGTGTGTGTGTTTGTATTATAAATTCTCAAATAAGTAGTGTTACAAGTAAATTTCTATATAACTCATTATATTCATATAATTAATAATTTAATGATAATTAATGTATTATTGGATTATTATTTCATTTCTATCATGTTTGAATATATGATTATATTCGATATGAATGGAAGCATGAATTATTGTATTTTATCTTTTAATAATATTTTATTTATCACTGTCATAGTGGTTGCATCTGTGATGGGTTGAAGTGAGGAGGAATTTGTATGTTGAGATTTTTTACCACGTGGTATGTCATCACTCGGCGCACAGTGGATGGTACTTGTCAGAGCCCTTTCTTCCATGTTTTCCTTTGGTCAGGATTTCATTGGAGCTGTGGGACATGTGACACCTCATTAGTTGTATTCCTTTAAGGAGGGGAGTCATAGTCCAGACTTAAGCTCTACACCTTTGGCCGGGTGTATCTTAAGAACTGGTGAGCTTAAGACAATCCAGTCAAATGGATGGGTTTCTGTTGGACTATGTGTTAGCCTATGGCTCCAGTCAGCGGAATAAGGATGGACGGTGATATAAGGAAGGTTGCATCTTACATATTGCATATGACATAATAGTATATTACATGTTGTGATGAAAATACAGTTTGATACAATGGTGATTAAACTTATTTTTGTCTTATATGAGAATTTTGGTATATATAAATATATATGTAATCAGTTCCTTTTTATCATATAAGTTTTGCTTGTGTACGGTAGAAACTTTCAGTAGTTACTGAGATGTGGAATCTCATCCCTATATATTAACATTTTCAGATGACTGTTCTAGTAGGGATCAAAGGAAGGCACTTATGAAGTGAGCCTTGGAGGCTCTTTTGTGCTCCTAGAGCTCATGTTATGTCATTTATATTGCCATGACCTTAAGACTTCCGCATTTTAATTTGTTTTGAGGAAATATTTTGAGGATTTGATTTAACACTATGATTTGGGCTTTATTTAAACTGATTTGTATTTTAATAGTTTGGATGTTGAACATCCTTATTGACGATATTTGAATTACTATGGTTAAGCATTTGGCTGTTTGATTGAGGTGTTACAGTTATGTTGCCCAAAATTCTTTAAATCATGATTAAGAAGTTTATAAATGAGTTAACCAAAGATTAAAAGTGGAAAAGTACAAGTTTTGGAAGCTAAAACAAAAGGCTACATTTTTCTATTTTCCCTCCAATATTTCGGTCTGACCAGAAATGGTAGTAGAAGTTGGATTTTCATGAAATAAATGGTTCCATTGGACTCAGTGGGAAAAAATAGGTGGGGTTACAGTTGGACACTTTTTCGGTAGAAACCAAAAAAGCATAATTACGAAAACACCACTAAAATCCCTAAATAGGGGCTGTCAAGGGTATTTTCATAATTTGACAGTGAATTTGATGATTTCGAGCCCGGAAATGGATTCCTTGGGCGAAAATAAGTTAGAATAGCCTTAGTCAAAATTTTGGGAAAATGTGCCACCATGCCGGGTACGGAGGGGCCAGGCTGGGTTCCCTAGGGCTTTTTTGTAAATTTTCACCATAGACTAATATAACAATAATAAACACTATGGAAGAGTATAAAATGATACTTGGATAGGTTATGACCTATTTCTGGTACATTTAATATTTTAGGACCAAGTCGAATGCTGGAACAACACGCTTTACGAGACACCATTAAAAAGAGGATTATAAAGCATTGAGGTAGGGACATTATCCTTCATATACTATGCTATAGTTATATGGTTGTGTGGATGCCAATGTTTGTAAATGCGCTTTATTAATCAACATGATTTGCTCAGAAAGGGGCCAGAAGTGTTAGAGGCACTTACACTAGAGTTGGTTAGAACCCAACCGGTGCAGAATAATGGGGCTGGGCCCTACTCTTTTATACATGCAGATGATATGTTTATAATGTTCATTAATTGGTGCATACATGGCATATATCATATTTACTTTTCACATTTTCTATGAACGACAGTATGTTTCTACGGGGATTCTCCGGAATCTCACCCTATTTTTAATAAACAACTCAGCGGGTACCAGTGGGTCTAAGGGAAAAGATGTAGGCGTCGGAAAGTGAACGGCACGCGTTCCTAGGTAAGGACAAGAACATGATTATAATTAGTCTATTTTATGATATTTTGGTGAAATTTGTAAATGTTAAAACTTCCACTGTATTTTTTGTTTTCGTCGACGAACGATATCAGAATTGTAAACGAATATTATTATCAGTATAATTATACTTTTCTGTATGCCCATTGAATTCCGTCTTTATTACTCTTTGATTATCGAAATGGAAACGAGTGTTGACAATTATAGGATAAAGTTCTAATTTTTATCAATTTCTTTCCAAAATACCCTATATTGATACTTTCTCAGTAATAATTAAACACGTTAATAATTTAATAAGAGTATATCGGAAGTTGTTGAGGGAGATTGACAACGCCGGATTGTGTGAGAGCTTGGAGAAGTCGTGTGTGAAGCAAGAAAGGTGTAAGAAAAAATAGAGAATCAACGTAATTGGATGCCATTTTAAATTTTAATTAAGGGTATTTTAGGAAAGTAAATGTGATTAACTAATTTAACCACTATCCTTAATTTCTTCAAAGTTAGGTAAATATATCCTATAATTAGGAATGGAGGGAGTACTATATATGACATTTTTTTTTGTTTTTTTAACAACAGTATTTACTGTTATCAATTAACTTAAGTATTGTTAATTTTAAGAATTAGAAGTTTTTTACACTTGATGGTAATTTAAAAAAAAAAATATATAAGACCAAGATAATGAGGTCCGCAAAGGTTAAGTAATTACTAAATTGTAAAATATAAGGACTAAGGAGGTCAACACTGGCCATAACAAAAGTATTGTTGGTTTGTTCGACTTTTTTTTTTTTGGCCGTGTGAACACATTTATTTAATATATTCCATATTTGATTGATATGCAGAGACAAGGACCAGGCATGACTTGAATCGATTCCCCACCACCTCTTACGTCCACGCGTTTTTGAAGTCAAGCTCTGTTTGCCTATGCCCACAAATTCTGTACCATACCCCTCTCTTTTCTGTGTTTCATACTAATTAATGTAGAAATAAGTAAATACATACTATATATGACATTTTTTTTTGTTTTTTTAACTACAGTATTTACTGTTATCAATTAACTTAAGTATTGTTAATTTTAAGAATTAGAAGTTTCTTACACTTGATACACTACATAACTAGTATGTCATGCATTTATTCAAATTTTATTGTGCATATATATGTAAATAGACAGTCACTTGACACTAGGTCATGTAGTAGGAGTGGGGTGTGGTGTGAATAGAATGCATCTTGTAGGAAATGAACCAACCAATTTGCTAATTATGAGTTAGATGCTTTAACCATTTTAATTAGTGTCTGTTTGTTTTACTTTTTTAACTATGTGAGAGAAGTTTTATCTCAACTTACGAAAAATGAGCTTTTAAAATTATAGTTTGGAGGTTTCCCGAACAGGCACTTAGCCACAAATGCTTAGAGGGGATTCTCATATATAGTGAATAACCAAATCTATCTATTATAAGAAAGCTTGCAGAAACAGCTGAATAACAGTGTCAAGTCCAAATGATTTGATTACCAAATATTTTAATAACAATGTTAAATCCAAGTAAGGGAGTAGTAACATTAGATCCAGTTGAAGAAGACTCCAACAAATATACCTTTAATGTAGGGGGAAGAAAAATACTGCTTACTCCATTTGTGTTGCACCAATGGCACTAAGACTTCAGTTACAATTCTTGATTCAATTCATTAATTAGGAAAACAATAAGCTGCTACTCCACTCTTTCTTCTAAGTAATAATATTGGGTGTGTTTGGGATAGCGGTAGGAAAAATGACTTATATAATTCGGGCTTATTAAAAATGACTTAATAAATAAGTCAATATTTGTAATGTGATTTATGTTTGGATGAACGGTTGAATAGGTGATTTTTCATAAGTGAAAATGTGTTTGGATTAGCGATTGTATAAGTGCGTTTTTAAAAGTAAAAACTTGAAGGGTATTTGTATATTCTTCAAATTTTAGATAGATCATATATGCAATATCCAACAGTAACATACCATTTGGCCCAGGAAGATATTTGAAAATGCAAACTTGTAACTCCCGAGATGAAGCCCAAACTTAGAATGGAATTTCAGAAATTATAACAGCATAAACACATTGTGTTTCAGTCTAGTATGCCATCAGAGCAAATAATTCCCAAATCGAATGCGATTAAAATAATACATAACTAATTGGGATCATAAATTCCGTACAAGTTGATCTCTAATCATGTCACGAATGCGATTCATTCTGGTTGAAGATGTCGCAGCAACATTGGACGAGGAAGCCGCATCGTCTACAGTATTATCATCTTCCTGAGCTACATCGCCAGTTTCTGCTGAGCCGAAATTAACATCACTCGGAGAATTTCTCCTAATAAAGTTATGAATGGCCATAGTTGCCACAACTAAGTGGACTTGCGTTTGGTAGCTGTATTTGCGCATTTTTTGCAATAATTCGAATCTATTCTTCCACACGCTAAAAGTCCTTTCAATAGTTGACCTCAAACTGGAATGATAGTAATTGAAGGTCTCTTTAGCATTTGCAAAACCAGGTCGACGTTGAAATTCTGGCAGGTGATAACGCTGAGATCTGTAGGGACCAAGATACCCAACTGGTGTGGGATAGCCAGCGTCGACCAAGTAGTATTTGCCTAATAAATGTCTCAAATCATTTTGAAAGTGTGAGATTAAGCAAAGTGCGCATTGAAAGTAATTAAAACTGAATGGGACGAAAATATACCTGCAGGTGGATGAGGGAAATTCTGAGCTGGATTTGAGACAGCAGCTTGAAACATACGAGCGTCATGTGCAGAACCTTCCCAACCCGCCAACACAAACGTAAAACACATATCCCAATCGCATACAGCCATTACATTCTGTGTTGTATATCCTTTTCTCCCGATATATCTTTCCCGGTTGGGACCAGTGATCACACACTTGATGTGAGTTCCATCTATTGCTCTAATGGCATCTTTAAATTAGGGATAATAGCGAGGATCTTCGAGTATTTTTGGGTGGCATCCTTTGAATTCAGGATCAGAGGGTTTGATATTTTCTCGAGCTAGGCTAAAACAAGCCTGTAGCACCATGTGCAATAGCCGATTGACAGTTTCCCCTGAATGCTGAAACAAATGTTGGACCATCCTGTTACCGATGCCGTGGCCAACTGTGAGCAAAAACATCGCAACCATTTCTTCGACTCCGACATTTCTAGAATCTTGTAACCCATGTTTGACCAATTTACTGCACAACTTGTAGAACACATGTTTTTCAACTCTAAACATGTCATGACATTGTGTTTCATGCTCTGCCAATATTTCTTGGACAAATAAATGACCAGATCGTTTACTTGTTTTACGAGGTTCTTTGCACATGAAAGGAACCCAATATTGACACACCAAAGCAGTTATTTGTTCATATTCTGTTATTTCTTCATCGATAAGAGCTAGTATCCGAGAGTTATCATCTTCTTCCTCTATCCAATTTGCCATTGCAGATGTAACCTGTGCATTGGATTCAAACGTATATAACATCATATGACATTTCAGTCAAAGTTATAATATATGTCATAAAAGGAACGTTGGATTAAAACATACATAATATATATGCAAAATTTGCATTGTTGGTCTACTAAAAACAAAAGAACAGTCATGTATACAATAAACACTAAACTAATTGTAGGCATAAAGTTCATATCAGCATCGATAGTCAAGAACATAATTCGTAGCGACTCAATCAAGGGTCGTAACCATATAACACAGCCACGCAATCAAGCAATCCTTGTCCCGCTTAACAAGTGACAAAAACGTGTCCCGACTAGTCTTGTCCATAATCAGCCTGACACATCGGACTTTAAAGTTCACATCTTCTTGCACTTCTGGAAGCTCAAGCAGGTCTTGAATAGTAGCATCAACACTCCTTCCTTGAATCTCACTGATGGTTGTAGCTCTATTCTTCGATGCTTCTGCCATGACACTGACCGCATCCGCAATTTGCTTTGCTGCTGGCATCTTTTGCTTCTTTTTCTTCCCGAAGTTATCAACTTGTCTCCGCTTTCCCTGACTTCCGGAATTAGTTGGAACAGAGGATGTGCCTGGATCAGAGGGAGGGGTTTGAGTTGATAACCTAACGCTCGCTAGCTCATCTGTCACTCCTGTGCTAACTGCTGGGTTAACTCCAAAATTCTCGTCCTCGTTGTCCCCTGAACCTTCCTCCTCGTCCATAGTAGGTCGGTACACATCTTCTTCCTCTGTATCCTGTGTCTGTGTCTCTATGAAAGCTGGATTTAAACCATCCTCGCCTGTTGCCATGACATCCTTGAATATAAGCCTCAATTCTCTTTCATTCTTGAGGCTTGAACGGCGAAACTTTCTATACACAGAATTCTCCTGCATACAGACAAGTAACAAAATCATTAGCTATATTACAAAACAAGCTGATTGAGGCAACTGAATTATTATTATGCAACGTTATAAGTAATTGTAGGCATTAATAACCTGGCATTTCCGTCGCCACCACTCGGGATCCGCTTCGACATTTCCAGTTATTGGGTCTCGACCAATACCAGTCTCTTTTGTTAAGGCATCCCAAGTCCTTAAGTCCTTCCGTAACATATCAAACTCGTTCTTCAATTGCTTCCTCTCATATGCTTTCCCTGTCTTCTCATTGAATGTAGCAACAATATTGTCCCATCCATCCTTCGAGAAAGTCAACCCTCGACGTTCTTTTTTTAAAATTTGTTCTATCATTGCATGGACAACTATTTCTGTTGACTCGTCATCCCACAGTGCTCTGTCATTCATTTTTCTATGGAAACATTTTACTTAACAAGTGTGGACTATAAACATGTTAGTTATTACCTTCTCATGAAGCAACCAGATTAACAAAAAATAATAAACAGCGCATTTCACAACAACATTTACTTTGAATTAGAATAGGACCCCATCATATTATTATTCCACATAAGATTCAGGTATTCTCTAACAGTATCCCTATCTATTCGAATCTTCACACGAACTTTGTTGACATAATAAAGCTACTTTCATCAGTGATATTGGTATGTCCTTCAAAGATGTAACTAGTGAATATAGATTTAATCATGATCACCATAATAATTTATTTATTATATGATAAAAAAAATCCATTATAAATGGTTTTGTTTTTAAACCAAAACAATTATTCATCTGTAATGTGAGTTTTTTTCTAAATCTTTGAACAACCTCCAATTTACAACAAACTGTCATTTGACATATGACCAAGTTTTGAAAACCAAATGCCTACAGAGTCATGAAAGTTGATGTTTTCAGATTGGAAAACGGCACAGATGACAAAACAAAATAACAAAGAAAACTTTCTAACTCAATCCTATAGACCAGCCTCATAATAGCTCCTTCGCATCTACATGAAAAGTTCAAAAATCACTCATCTCGCAACATGTTCGGATCCCTCCTGATCAAACTGTATCGCCTTCATTTTACTCTGCTGTGAGTTTAGTTGCCCATTCTACAAGGAAACTGACTCACATTACCAATAGGATCAGAGTTCTATAGGACCCCATCATATTATTATTCCACACCAAAGACAGTACTTCTTGTTTAAAGTCTTGAACATGTCGGTTTTTATGACACTAGTCAGTTTCAAATGGTTCTTGTCGAACATGAACTTATAATCCAAGGATAAGAAAATGGACAACGAAGACAGCGAGCACACAACATAACCCAAAGCCTCTAATCAAACATACAACAGCAGACAATCAGGGAGGTGAACCACAAATCTTCCAGAAGCCAAAATAAAGCTTACCACCGATGAAGATGAAGGCCTGTTCAGGTTGAAGCTCAGTTCCGTACTGCCCTATAAATCGCAGATGAAGATGAGGGCCCTGTTTCGGTTGAAGCACAGCTCGCCAATGCAGCTAGATCCCAGATGAAGAAGAAGGTGACAGCGACGGTTGAAGCTCAGCTGGTGGTCGAAGCTAGATCTTAGACGAGGAATAATGGACTATTCAGCTTGTAGGCCTTCTCGGAGACGGCAGACCTGACATCGGTTGAAGCACAGATCGGAGTTGGCCGAGCACGCGTCGGTTGAACAACATATCGTAGACGGGTCAGCACGAATGAAGTTGGAGATGCCCTTCGCCTTCAACGAGTGTTCGCCGAGACTGCCATGAACTCGACGAAACAGACGGAGCTGGGAATCGGATCTGTGAGACGGAAGACGGAGATAAGAGATCTAGACGACAGAGACACCTAGAGAGGGAAGACAGGCGACGTAGATTGAACGGCCAACCTCCGTGGCCGTCGACATAGGAAGAGTGATCGGAACTACGACAGGGATGAATGCAGAGAGCATGTGTGAAGATTCCTTTTTCTTTTTGAGCCAGACGCTAGCAGGTTTGGTGCAGGGAAAAAAAGAGACCGAAACAGATATTGGGGTAATTAATTGGTGACAATAAATGAAGCTAACGGTCAAAACGTGTTTTTAACCCAAAACCCAATTGTAATAATACCAACCAAACACTCAAAATTTTGTCATAGATATAAAACGGGCTTATTATGATAAAACGGGCTTATTGGGGCAATTTAAGCCCAACCAAACACACTAAATAACTACTAAAATCATGCAGATTAAAATGCTGGTTAAACTTAGTAAAGGTAAAAAATGTGTGAGAGATTTATTTTTCTAATTATTTACTTTTCTAATATATCTATAGAAAAGACGTTGAGGCAATGTTGAACACGGTGTTAAAAAAGGCATATGTTGGATATAAATGTTGAACATATTCTACTTTTGGTTAATATCTTTTTCAAACAACTATCCCTTCTCAAATATCATGTTTAACATTTGTTTTCAATGTTTCTAATAGATGAACATAGTATCTATAAATGAATCTCAAGGATGATTAGCAAAACCCTTAAATTAAGATCATTTTATTTGTTTCTAATTAGCAAATTTATATTTTGAGAATGAAATTGACAACAAACAATGTCCCGTGCATCATATTGGGGGAATACTCTAGTTTCAATTGAAACGAAATCTTTAGGATATAAATCACTATAACTTATAAGCATTCCGTTAAAGAACATCCATTCAATACCTAGATATTCAAGTTGAGATATTGAAAGAGATCAAGAATTTTCTCTACTTCTTATATTCATGAACCTAATTTAATTCTGTGGGATCTTTCATTCACATTTTTTTCCATCAAAAGCATTTTATAAAACTCTTAAACTCCAAAATTTAGAGTATCCTACTTTACGCAATTCATATGGTTTAATATTGTATGAACAATAGGAAGAAGGTTGAAAAGGAAAAAATCTCTATTTAAGAGGGTCTTTTCCTATACCTATAAAATCCATTCCACCCAAAAAATGATCTTTTGAGAATGTTAATGATTCAACTCCTCCTAATAATGTATCAAGAAAATAAATAAAAATTGATTTTGAAAGACGAAAAATGAATGTCATGTCTTTATCTAAAATAAATACAGAGTGAAAAATAGCATTGCTAAATAATAATAAAGAAAAAAACAGTATGCAGTGTTTGAAGGAGATAAGGTTGTCCTCTCTATCATTTCAACTTTGACAAGAAAATGGGGGAAAAAATAAAAGGAACAAAATGCATTGGGGAAAAAAAGTTATGCCCCGTTTGGTACTATGAAAGAGTTTTGTGTGGAATTAGAAGTGTAACTGGAACTGGAAGTAGGTTTTAAAATGTGTTTGGTAAAATGGTGGGAGTGGGGTATAAATTGTGATTAAAATATGTATTTATAATATGAAAATACTAAAATACCCTTCAACCAAAAAAAAAATTCTTCCCCATCATCACAATTCATAGTCATCACATCATCCCTCCATCTACCATCATGTAAGACCACAGATCGTTGAAGATCGAAGCCCAGAACTCATCACTATCAGCAAAGCTTTCACCGTCACCGAAGATGGCAGATCGAAGAGGGAGAATGCGACGAAGACCACAGATCGCATCATTTGCTATTCGTCGTCAGAAAATAGGGGAAGACGGCGAGTCGTCGTCGTTGAAGAGAGACGAAGGGGCCATCGTCGTTGTCGCCGAAGAGAGAAGAAGATTTGTGCTTGCCGTCCATAATCACCATCACCATCCACTGCACCGTCAGCTGGCAAGCTTTGATAAGGGAGAAGGTAAGATCTGATGAGGGAGGGCTATTTGGTCTTTCAAAGTCCACTTCCATGGAGCTCCAGATACTTCCATGAGTCAAGATAAGGAACCCACTTCCATTATTTTTTATGGAAGTGGCTTCCACAGGGAAGTGGAATTAATCACACCAAACATGCTTAAAATAACTTCTATCATCATTTCCACTTCCACTCTCTCCACTTCAACTCTACCAAATAGGGCATTATGAATAGAGCCGGGAAAACAGGCAGAGCCCGTCGGGCCGGCCCTTTAAGGGCCGGGCTTGTAAATTGTAGCTTCAAAAAGAAGTCGGGCCTAAAAGGGCCGGCCCTGTAGGGCCTTGGGCTTTAAAGGGCCGGCCCTGGAGGGCATCGGGTCAGCCCTTTAGGCCCGTTTATTTTTTATTTTTTATATTTGGAAAGGAACCATGTTACATTTTTGAATTACCTTATTAAATCTATATGTCACTCTGTCCTCATATTGTATAGGGTATGATTTTTGAGTATATTGTTTTGCCTATTTAGGCTAAAATCATATTATATACTATTCTGTCTGATAGAGTATGATTTTTGATGGAGGTTGTGATTATTTGACTACTTGAACCTATTGCTCAAAGTAAAACACAATCAAATGTCCTTGAAATTGATGATAGTGGCGAAGAAGGTGAAAATGATAGTCGTCATACTCATGTTATTTAGAGGTTAGAGTATTTAGCTTCTTACCTTCTTATACTTTGGCTTTTCTGTGAGTTATTTATGTACATGATTTTACCTTTGATTATACATTATTAACTAACTGTATTTGTTTGTTGCAAGAGACGTGTTATTTAAACCTTAATGTTGACAATATTTATATATTAAATTAGAACTTTAATTGTTGTTATTTACTAATTATATCTCTTTGGGGAAAATATGTAGGAAAAATAGTTAAATATTGTGAAAAGGATTTTCCGGCCCTGGGGGCCGGCCTTGGCCCTGATGCTCTCTGGCCGGGCTTTAAAAAACTGTAATTTTCCTGACCTCGAGCCCTTTAGGGTCGACCCTGATTCCTAACTCTAATTATGAATATGATGATAACGGGTGCTAAGTCCCACAAATCACCACCATATCATGCACAAAATTTCAAGAATTGACCCTCATGTCTTTGGCTAAATCATAATTTTTTTGCCAAATTAAAATATCATGGTGCTCGTTTGGGATAACTTATTTTTTATTTATAAGTGTTTATAAATTATGATTTATGGTATATAAGATAAGTATGTAAGAAGAATTTTATCTCAACTTATATAATAAACACTTATTACCCAAAAACAAACTATTCCAATCTGCCCCATAAACAAAGTTAGGCACTTAATTAATCGTCCGTATTATTCATAGAGCCTATTACTTGAGAAAGACTTATTCAACGTTCTCATTTCACTTCATTCCATTCAAAGCATCCAAATTCTCTCTCCTTCGGCTTCCCCTGCTCTCTCTCTCAAAGACTCTTTTGGTTTTGAAGGATCAAAAGCGACTGTTCCATCGTCTCATGGACATCGAAACTTCACCGTAAGTTCTCAGTCTCTTCTCTATACGACTCCTTCTCAGTTATCGCTCAATAACTAGGAAATTTCTAGCAAGGATATTGAATCAGCCAAACCTAATTTAATAATTTGATTTTTCTCTCTTCTTCTAGATTTGAGTCCAGCGAGATGCTCGCGACATTCCTCGCCTCCACTCCTTTGATACCGGAATCATGGAGATTGTGCAGCTCGGCCTACGCCACCGCGTCTGGAAGTTTCCGGACGGAACAAATCGGTGATGTCGTATACCTTGCATTTTCAGGTAGCCAAATGGCCGGCGGTTCGGGGCCGAGCTGGGGACAGCTTGTGCCCTTGGTTAGCGTCGGCGATATTACTCTGTTTTCGTCGCATCCGAGCAAGGAAGGCAAGGACGCCGTCATGGTTCACGCCGGGATGCTCAATCTCTTCTGGTCAATTTTCAAGCCATTCCAAAATCAGGTGCGTATCGCTCTACACCTCTCAATCTCAATCGAAGTTCATATTTGGTTGTCGCGCGCGCTCGCTCGCGCACAAGTTTGTTTTGATACCCTGTTCGATCATATCTGTTTCTGGTAAAAGGCGATCAAACCAAGAGAGAGAGAGAGAGAGACAGAGCTTACTAGCTTGCTGTTTTCATCAATTACGGTTTTAGATTCACCAGTATCGTCGAATACAATACGATAGTTATAAGGAGAGAACTTCGAATTCCCAGAGCATACCTGTTGGGAGAGTTAAAAACCTTTATGAGTTTCGAGGAAAATCTAAAAAATATAACAATGATCAGATTATCTAAGAAAAGGGTCAAGGACTTACATACCCGTAAGTATTAGTTGAAGGGTGTGGGGGTATTTGGAAGTTATTGTGAGTCAAAAATGCTCCGGATATATTAAAAATAGGTAAATCAAATAAAAAATGCCCCAGACTTTAATGAAAAATGTTAGGTTTTTGTCTGTGTTAGTTTGATTTGTTTTGTTTTTAATATTTTCATAGCATTTTTAGCTTACAGATAACTTTCAGGTGCTTCATACCTTTCAACTAATATTTCTGGGATATTTAAAGCCTTTAACCCTATGAGAAAATGAAAGAAAAATATATGAATAGGAAATAATACAAGTATCTTATGATAAAAATAAATAATGATATATATAATAAATATGGGGTATGCGTGTGTGTATATCTTATTTAGTTACCAACATTCTGCTAATTGATGTGGTAAGTAATTTGATTACATAATTTTGAGTTCAGGGAAGTGTAATTGTATTAGGAAAGTTGAAAACTCTTTACACGCTAATCTTTATGTTAGTTTCAAATTCAAAATGGCTGCATATTCGCTTAATATCACTATATCAGTACTATTGCACCGTTGTTGACTCTGTTTTTCTTCCTGAATTTTTTTTTTCCTTCTTTAGGTGTAATTTTTGTGGGTTGGGAATTAAACTCTCCCAATTAAGCCTCAAATAAGAGTTATTAACCATTAGATTGTAAATCTAACGGTGATGATAGAGTAGTTATGATAAAAAAAAACTTTTTTTTTTATTTTTTATAATAAATTTTTTAACTCCTATTTCAACTTCATTACATCGCAATCCAATGACTCATATCCCTCAGAAAGACAAATCAGAGGATCAGATCAAATTCAATTTTTGTGCCGTCTACGCTGGGGGAATGAGAAATGAGATAGTTGATAAAGCAACTTTGGCATTTTCTTTGTCGTTTGCATAATTATATGATTGATAACGTTAGTGGGATTATGGGCCATTTGCCCCACTCACCTGCGTGGTGCCTCTCAGTTTCCATTAAATTTGTCAGTACTATCTGCTTGTTTTGTATGTTTAGCGTCCGTGAAAGTTATCGTTAGCAAAACGAAAGAAGAAAGAAGCTAGTCTAGAAGAAAATGATTATTCCAAGAAATCTTATCGAAATGAAAGGCATGCACTAACGATCTTCAGTACACAAACCTAACCCCTTTATTTTATATTTTTTTAATTAAACTATTGCTAAAAAAGGAATTCAAATATTTTAAAGAAAAAGAACTGTGGAAGCTCAGCATCTTCGAGTAGGCCCAACATGTATTGTATATACCAGGGTTCTCAGATATGGAATGGACCAGCCAGTCCGGACTAGAAACCGGCCAACCGGTCGGTAGATCGGTCTGGTCCCGGTCAAGTGTTTTTGTTTTTTAAAAGAAGAAATTGATTTTTTTTTTCCTTTCAAATTTTATATTAATAATCCTAAAATCTTCAATTTCTCACCGGTTTAGTCCCGGGTTAGCTCTAATTTGACTCCAGTTTGACTTACTAACCCTTACCTCAGTACTTTATCCGATTCAGTGACCAGTTCGGGTTTCATTACCTTGGTATATACCCAACCAGTATTACTTTCAAAGGCGTGGGTATTTTTTTGGCCATTTTGCAGCCAAGTTTATTGTGAAGGAAGAATGGCTTTGGATTATTGCGGTTGAGATTTCAACCCAAAAGTTGCTTTTACACACACATGTTCATTGGAATTATAGGAATGTGTTGTTATTATCAAAGTTAGAAGCAAAGAGGGCTATTAGTTCTTGCAAAACCCACCACACGACAACCATCTTTTTTCGCCGGTCTCAGATATGGACGCAAGACCTACACTTTCACCCAAGACCCACCAACCAAACCACCTTCATTAGTGCCTATAAGTCGCTACACATGTATCACTTTTCTTTTCTTTTTTTTGCTCAGACGCTACATATGTATCACGAAGGGTCTAATATTCCAATTAGTAAGTATAGACTTTTACTTTATCATTCATCCTTCTCTTTCCTTGCATCATCATCAAAGAGATAAATCTAGCTATAAATAATTCATCGAAGGCAAGCATCTTTCCTCCCACAAAAAAAAAAAAAACGGAAGTCAAGCATCAATTTTCAACCGTTCTTGGTCAATAAAATAGAAATTAATTAAAGCGCATCATCAAATTAGTTTCTCATGTTAATTTAACTTCTATGGTTATATCTTTTTTTCTTGAATAGTGAGGTTAGTCTATTGTTAATACTTTCTCTCTCATGGTTCATTTCTTTTAGTATTAGTTTTTTATCTACCAATTTCTTACATCCTTATGTATTGTCCAAGAGACCCATCAAATCCAAAACAAATATAAATAAATATTTGTATAAATCATGGTAAAAAATTAGTATTAATATAAATTATGAAATCTCTAGGGAGCTATATTTTTTTTTGTTACAATCTAGGGAGGTATATTATTTACAAGCTGTGAAGTCCATGATTTAATGTTCATGCTCTATCTGTTGGCCCAGAAAACAAACTTTTCAGGCTCTGGACTTGTTGGTCCCACCTACTAGTGAAAACATGTTAGTTATCCGAGTGGAACTCTTGGAAAGATGTTCTCGTGATTTCCAGGTTAATTCCAATTTACCATACAATAATACCGATTATTTAGATTTAGACATCACGTTGAAGTGATTGGATTTTGATCGTGTCAAAGAAGGAGGCGTTGACTTGCTTATTCTAATTTATATGTTCTTCATTGCTCATTGTTTTGGGAACAAGTCTCAACTATATATTTGAGTTGTAAGAAGAGAAAAAAGCCGTGCCCCATTCGCCAATCTCATGACTACCAGACCTCAATTTCAGACGCCTTTTGATCAACTTTCCAAATTCAAAGCGGTCTTTGATTCAAACCAAACAACTTTGAATGAAAAGAAGAAAGAATGCCGTATACTGAGATCTTTTGCCCTAAAGAAGAGACAATGCTTTTGTAACATATAAATTAAATTATCAATTTTACTACTCCCTCTATCATGTAAAACGTGGTTGAGGAGGTTGAAGCTAGGTCATAAAGAGAAATTTTTTGATTAATAATATATCTAAATATATGGTTTTTGGTAGAGCACAATGGTACCGTATGATTCATGTAACCGACCCCACCTAATAGGATTTGTGGTTGTGGTACTATTCCCTCTTGTCCTTAATATAGGACTTAATTGGGAAGTTGATTTTGGTACTAAATGTAAAATTTATTTCCTACATTTGCCAATTTTTTTTTTGATTTACCCCTATTGATGCTTCCTAAGAGTAATCAAGTAAGAGATAAATGAAGGGAATTGATGAAGATAGTTAGGGTGTTAAAAAATACTAACATGTCATACCAACTAACTTAACTAACTTCTTTAATCTAATCAAACTATATAAATTGGTCTTATATTAAGGAATAGAGATAGTATTTTAGAAAGGCTAATTTGTGTGAACTGTTCCTGAATTTTTTTCTCTGGATTCACATTCCTGACTGTTGAAACCTTCCTTTTTCAGATGATGGCAATCATGGGGAATCCAAATACCAAGTCAATCATAATCACTGGTCACTCTCTTGGAGGAGCCATCGCCTCTCTCTGTACTATTTGGCTTCTGTCTACCTTCAATCCACATCCTCCTCCATGCCAGTATTATGCATAACGTATGGTTCACCATTACTGGGTAACGAGTCTCTTTCCAAAGCCATTCTCAAAGAAAGATGGGGTGGCAACTTCTGCCACGTGGTATCAAAGCATGATATCATGCCTAGGCTACTCTTTGCTCCTATAATCCCTCTCACCACTCAGATATCTTCCCTGCTTCAGTTTTGGCAATTCTCCATGACTTTCCCTGACTTGGGAAACTTTGGGGCTCAAATCTCTGACCAAGAAAAATCTGATCTTTTCTCATTTGTAATGGCTTACTTGAACAATGCAGCATCACAAGATGGAGAAAGTTCTATGATGCCAGTTTTGTTTCATCCATTTGGAAGCTACTTTTTTGTTTCTGATGAAGGAGCAGTGTGTGTGGATGGGACAACCACAGTTATAAAGATAATGCATCTGTTGTCGGCAACTAGTTCCCCCGCTTCTTGTATCAAGGACTACTTGAAGTATGGAGATTATGTAAATAAACTGTCTCTGCTATCCTTGAACCAGAGAGACTTCTTGCAGTTGAATAATGTCCCTGACTCAAGCTATGAAGCAGGGCTAGAATTGGCCCTTCAATCCTCTGGATATCCTCTTAGACTTGAAAACAGAAAGAATCATAGTCAATAGGGATGTAACTTCTTGGAAGATAGATTTCCATTTTTAGAACAACAACCCTTGGAACAAAGGGGAGAGATACCTAGAGAGGTGAGAAATATGTTTTTATTTGATGATGATGAGGAATTTAGCACACAAATGCAATTTGATGATCCAAATGGTACTGATCAGAACAGAACAGAATCTGATCCGACTGTACATGACATAGAACCTAACAATATCAGTTCTCCTCCCACTGAAATACAAACTAGCAGGGCAAGAAAACCTCCCATTTGGGCAAGGGACTATGTCTGCAATTTAATAATCAAAGGGTCCCATAAACAAAGCACAAAGTGCCTTTATCCAATGGACGATTACATATCATATGATAAAATATCTGCTTCTCACATGTGTTTTCTTTGTCATTTAGACTTTATTTTTGAACCACGATGTTATGAAGAGGCAGCCAATGATGTTAAGTGGATAAAGGCAATGAACCTTGAGATGGAAGCCCTTGAAAATAATAAGACATGGGATATTGTCACTTTGCCTCCGTGTAGGAAACCCATTGGATGCAAATAGGTGTATAAAATAAAATATAAGTCTAATGGGGAGGTTGAAAAGTACAAAACTAGGTTAGTAGCTAAAGGATATAATCAAAGGGAAGGAGTTGATTATCATGATACTTTCTCCCCCGTTGTTAAAATGATATCTGTTCGTATGACTCTAAAATTGGCTGCAATATATAGTTAGGACACATATCAAATGGATGTCTATAACGCTCTTTTGTAGGGAGATTTAGAAGAGGAGGTGTATATGACTCTTCCTCAAGGCTTCCATAGTAAAAGGGAGAACCTTGTGTGTAAGCTTAAGAAATCCTTATATGGACTTAAGCAAGCCTCTCGACAATGGAATTGTAAGTTGACAATGGCATTAATAAAAGGTGGATTCACTCAAAGTAAGTTTGACTATTCATTTTTCTTTAAGAGGTACAGTGATGGAAGTATAGTTTTAATTCTGATTTATGTTGATGATCTGCTAGTTATTGGTAACTCTATATTGAAAATAGGTGAAGTCAAGCAATTTTTGCATAACAACTTTAAGATTAAAGACTTGGGGTTGATGAGGGCTCAAGATGGAATCATTATGTCTCAAAGGAAATATGCTTTAGATTTATTAGCTGATTAGGAATGAGTGGATGTAAATCTCTGGGAATGCTAATGCCACAAAATTTTGAAACTGATAGCTTATCAAGAAAGAAAAGATAAACCTTGCGATTTGTTGACAGATTCGGACAGGTGTAGAAAATTAATTGGTAGACTCATTTACTTGACTGTAACACACCCTAATATATGTTTCTCGATGCAGGTTTTAAGTCAGTTCATGCAACAACCAATGAAGGTTCATATGGCATCCGCTCTCAATGTGATAAGATATATAAAGAAGAGTCATGGCATGGGAATTCTAATTAGTTCACAAGGAGACACCACTATGAGCTGCTATTGTGATTCTGATTGGGGTGCATGTGCAACGATAAGAAGATCTATCACCGGATACTTGCTCAAGTTGGGAGGATCATTGGTTCATCAGAAATCGAAGAAGCAAGCAACAGTATCACTTTCTTCTGCAGAAGCTGAATATAGGGCATTGGGGTCAGCAACTTTTGAGGTAGTGTGGCTGGAAGGATTTCTTAAGGAGATTGGTCAACCTCAGCCATATCCTGTGGATGTTTATTATGATAGTAAGGCTACAATTCACATAGCTAACAACCCCGTTTTTCATGAGCGAACCAAACATGTTGAGATCGATTGTCACTTTGTTCATGAAAAAGTTCAAGTAAAATTGATCAAGCTGCATCATGTTAGAACAAATGAACAAGAAGCTGATTTTTTAACCAAGGCTATCACAAGGGATACACAAGATAGAATATTGTGCAAGCTGGGAGTAGTAGATATTTTCTGCCTTTCACCTTGAAGGAGAGTGATGGAATATCTGAATATTATTTGTTGTATGGGCCTGTGTAGTGGTATTAATGGGGCTTAGGCCCAATAAGCCTGTTTAGATTAGAATTGTGTCAATAGAATTGATATATATATATATATATATATATATTCAACGCTCTCATTCCACTTCTTTCTTTTTTTTTACAACAACGAGGCCAAGACTAAATCTTGGAATAAAGTAGACCACAAGATGACATGTAAACTAACCAGTCATGTCATCTCGCATGAACCCCATACACCCTGGATGCACCACTGGTAACACTACCAGCCTACCTACATTATTATGCGCATCCTTAGCCAAAAAATCTGCACATCTAATTGCCTCTCGTGCCGCATACTGCAATTGAACCTTCCCATTCGAAAGGAGTAATTCCCGAGTCGCCTGAATCTCCTCCTTAAATGGATTGTAAGAAGGACTTCCACTTTCCCGAAAAACCAGCTGATAGGCCTCTAACGAATCCGTGTAAGCCTGCACTTGCTGAAAACTGAGTTGATTACACAATTTCAATCCTGTCAGTATCCTGAATAGTTCTGCACCTGTGATTGGAACAGCTCCTAACTGGCATTGGAATCCCACAATCCAGTTGCCAAGGTCGTCACGTATCACCCCGCCACACGACGCCCAACCTGCTACATCGACAGAAGCATATGTATCCAAACGAACGAACCCAGTTGGCGGTGGATGCCAACGTGTGTTGATCTCACGATCCACCTGAAACAAGCTGTTTGTTCCAGGACCTAGCATAGCACTATCCAGAAGGGAGAAAACTCCCTGTCGTATAACCGCCTGAGCTTGAAGACGTTTCCCTTCCATCACTCCCATGCATCGATTCTTCCATAATAGCCAGCAGATGAGACTAAAAATCTTGAACCAAGGCCACCTCCGGAATCGTCCAAAGCCCATACTACGAGCAGTATTCATCCTAAGCCACTCCTGCAAATCAGATTGAAAAAAGCGAAAACGAAAGTTAGGGTGAACAAAATATAGCCACACTTCTATGGAAAGCTCACAATCACGAAGGATATGTAATGTATCTTCCACTCTCTGGCATTGAAAAGGGCACTCCTCACTCTGGGCAATCCCTCGCCTGGCTCTGAGGTAATTAGTCGGAAGACGCTCCTGAATCATTTGCCAAAGGAAAAACTTTACTTTTTCCGGAACAGGGAGCTTCCACACCTTCTGCCACTGAAACTGCACTCTCGGTTCCCGGTTCGTGGAAAGAAATGTATAAGCAGCCCGAACACTAAAATCCCCGTCTGAGGCTGGTCTCCAGTAGAAACTATCAGGAACGTTCCCCCCCGGAGGGGTAATCTGGGAAATGATATCAATTACCCAATGCGGAAGATAATGTCCCCACTTTCTGATGTTCCACCTGCCATCTGGTAACACAAAGTCGCGAACTTTGGCTCCTAGATCTAGCTCATGCACATTGTGGTCAGCCAAATGGATAAGAGGCATAGCAATTGGGGTCCACAGGTCCCACCACGCATTACTTGACCGGCCATCATTCAGTTTCCTTCCCACTCCAGCATAAAAGTGCCCCCACACTGTGGAGATACTACGCCACACTCGGGAGACATTCTGACTAGTATGTACCATAGGATAAATCCCATCCGTACACCTATATTTTGCCTTGAGACACTTGACCCAGAGGGCGTCCGATCTTGTCAATAACCCCCAACAGAGTTTCATTATAAAGGCGACGTTCTGGGTATGAAGATCTTTTATTCCCAGACCTCCCTTATCCTTACCTTGCTTAATTTGATCCCATGCGATGAGATGCATCTTCTTACCCTCATGCCCTTGATTCCATAGAAAAGATCGACTTATTTTTTCTAACTCTTGAAGGACACTCTTCGGTAATAAGGTAGTTTGCATCTGATAAGCGGGTAAGGCCGAAAGAACCGCCTTAATAAGGACCGATCGGCCGGCCATATTAAGGAACCTAGTTTTCCAACCCGCCAGTCTCGTCCTGACTCTCTGGATGATTGGGAAATAAATGAGCTTCGTGGCGCGACCATGAAGAAGAGGGACTCCCAAATACTTCCCTAAATCCCCAGTCATACCAATTCCCAGTTCCTCACTAAGCTGAGCCGCCCGAGGGAAGTTCACATTCCTAGCGAAAAACACCTTGGATTTGTCCAGATTAACCCGATGTCCTAAAACCCCGCAAAAAGCTTTCATGATTTCCTTGATTACTGAAATCTGGTGAGTAGATGCTTCGCCAAACAGAAGTAGATCATCAGCAAAGAACAAATGTGATAGAACTGGGGAATTTCGCCCGAATTTGAATCCCTTCCATCAACCAGAGATCAC
Source organism: Inga leiocalycina (assembly GCA_963242795.1). Classification (NCBI taxonomy): domain Eukaryota; kingdom Viridiplantae; phylum Streptophyta; class Magnoliopsida; order Fabales; family Fabaceae; genus Inga; species Inga leiocalycina. The sequence goes on along the minus strand of OY725327.1, from coordinate 57,205,163 downwards.
CTCTCTCTGGATTTGGTGGCCCAACCTCTCTATACATAGGACAAACAGGTAGGGGCTAAGCGGATCTCCTTGTCGAAGCCCACGAGACAGTGAGAAAGAGGATGATCCCTCCCCATTCCAGAGAGTCTTCATTGACACCGTTGAGATGCATTTCATGATGAGGGTAAGGATATGCTCTCGTATTCCAAGCCCAATGAGGGTCGATCGCAAGAACTCCCAATCAAGGCGATCGTATGCTTTCTCCATGTCGACCTTCACAACCACATACCCTTTCTTCCTATTCCTCTTGCGCATTGTGTGTATCACCTCTTGTGCTATGATAACATTATCTGAGCTTTGTCTTCCTTCAATAAAGCTACACTGTTGAACATCAACCAGGTAGTTCATGGCTCTCTTCAAACGACAAGCTATAATCTTTGTGATTATTTTGAAGACAACGTTGCACAGAGATATAGGTCAGAAATCACGCACTGTTTTAGGGCTATCAATTTTCGGGATAAGCACAATGTTTGTATGATTAATGTCCTTGACTAACGAAGGATTTTGCCAAATCTCCTTCACATAAGCACACACCTTTGTACCAATCCGATCCCATTGAGATTGAAAAAAATGTGTGTTCAATCCATCGGGTCCTGGCGCTTTAAAGGCTCCAATTGTGAACGCCGCATTTTTTTATCTCAAACTCATCAACATCCTTATGGATACGATTATCATCCTGACTTGTCAAAGGAGGAAAATCCATAGGCCAATCCCCAGGAGCCGTAAGGGAATCATCCTTAGTATACAAGTCCTGAAAGAAACTATCCACCATGGTCCTGATGTCCTCCTGATCGGTAATCTAATTCCCGTTGTTATCCCGAAGAGTTTGGATATTGCTCGTTTTCCGCTGGATAACTGCCGAAGCATGAAAAAAGCGGGTATTTTTGTCTCCACAAGCCAGCCATTTACTCCTAGATTGCTGGTACCATTCTAATTCCTCCTGAGCGCTCAATTTACTGTATTCTTAGCAGAGTGCTCTCTCCAATTTATACAGACCATTGGAGTTATTACTAGAACGAGCTCTATCAATACCCTCCAACCGTCTAATTATGTTCTGCTTCTTTTTAGGAATATTTCCAATCACTTCAGATTTCCAGGATATAGCCTCTTTAGCAAATTTCTTTACTCCTCCACACCAATCCTCATTTTCCCAGGACTTCGTAACTAGCTCAGGGAAGGTCTTCTCTAATGTCCATGCAGGCTTGTATTTAAAGGGAAACTCCCTCCTGCGATTATGTTGAATGGCCTCCTCAGCAACCACCAAAACTCGATGGTCAGATTTAAACCGAAGGCAGTGAAAGACTTTACTATGGGGATGTCTCAATTCCCACAGGGGATTACAAAACCCCCAATCAAGTCTCTCTTTTACCCCTCTTTTTTCCCATGTAAACCTCTCCCCCTCATAAGGAATTTCCATAAGATGCGAGGCTCTAACACATTCTGAAAATTGATCCATGGCCCTAATAGAGGGTTCAGCACCTCCTAGTTTATCCGTAGGCTCAAGAAATGTGTTAAAATCCCCTATCACCACCCAAGGCTCCACAGTATTACTAGCAATCTGTTCAAGAGACTTCCAAAAATCCATTCTTCTATTTCCTATTGGCTCCCCATACACAAAAGTACCCACAAAAGAGTCCTGATTCCTTTTATCCTCAAGTTTGCAATGGATAAATTGTGTACTAGAACTGATATAATTCACCGAAGTGTTCCTATCATCCCACAAAAGCCAAATACCCCCCGCAAAACCAGAGGCTTCCAGCCGGATCCAATTACTAAATCCCAGCTTACGCGAAACACTATCCGCCCTAGTACCACTAACTCTAGTCTCAATTAAACATAAGATGTCAATATTGTATTTTTGAACCACATGCTTAACAGTGCTTGGAAAAATCTTATTCCCAGCACCCCTACAATTCCACGACGCTATAATCATTGATAACAATGATGGGGTAAATACAAGAACTTACCAATTCACCTAAGTGACCCTGAAATTGTGCCTCCTGGATCACCCCCGTTGTCAAAAGCCTCATTCTGCTGTGCCGCTTGCATGAAGTCATCCCTGATATCATCCTCTAAATATGTGCTTGCTACTGTCTCCATGCCATTGCTATTTTCATGCTCAAATTTTGTCTTCAACCATGCATCCGGATCCCCTTCTGTTTGAGTTGGGCCCTCTAAAAGTAGAAGTCCATTGGCTGTTAAATTCTCTCTATTATTTGGCACTAAAAGCATTGAGCCCACTTGCATAGTGTTTCCTCCCACTATTCGGTGCTCCCTTCGGCCCACTAAGGATGTAGGCCCAGACGATGTTTTTCGGTCCACTCTATTATGGGTATTTCCTTTTTGAATACCACTTTTCTCACTTCGGTTTACATGAGCATCAAGGATCTCCACACGCCTTGGGCCACGTGTTGGTCTATTCTCTTTGGTGTTGACTTTTCCTTTCCTTGTGGGCCCCTCCACTGCCTTCCCACTCTGAATTTCCTTCTGCACTTGCTCTGCATTCGCCATACCCCTATGCTGGTTAGTCATCATTTCCTCTCCCTCGCAAACCACGCTCGGCCGATTCTGCAGCGCCCCGACACCCGTCTGAACCCATACCTGCCGTCGCCGGTCTTCCTCCACAGTCGGCTCCTCCTCCGCAAGCTCCGCGAGAACGTTGAACCTTGAAACCGGAGGAGTCTTCTTCATCCCCCTATTTCCCTTCATACTCGTACCCTGTTCCGCATGCCCCTGCTTAGCATTCAAGCCCCTCCAATTTCGCTGACGGTGAGATCAACTCACAATCATCCCAGACCCAAAGCTCTCCTCCACCTTCGGTTCCTTCCTGTCCAGTGGTGCCTTATGGTTATTCTGATTATTCATGCTTGGATTCTTTTCCTTGGTTTGGCCTTCTTGCACATAGGTCCAGGAGCATGCCTCTTTCCGGTGACCGTAGCGTCCACACGCAAAGCAAATTTGGTTCAATCCCTCATATTCCACCTGATAAGCCAGATTCGCCGCAATGACCCTCGACACAAGTCGCTTACGCAGGTCCAACTCCACACTAGGGGTGGAAACAGGCCAGGCCGGCTGACAGGGGCCTCCGGCCTGGCCTGTTAGAGGCCTGGCCTGACAGGCCAAAAGGCCAGGCTAAGGCCTTTTTGAAGGCCTGTTTTCCTTAACAGGCCAGGCCAAGGCCTCTTGACAGGCCTGTCAGGCCGGCCTGAGCCTGTAAGGTTTATAAAAAAAAATATAGGTAACCTTACGTAATTCCCCTCCCCTCTTCTTCTCTATTCTCTAATGTGTAAAGTGTAAACCTAATTCCTAAATCGACTCCCGAGCTCTCACCACTCTGCCTAGCTGCCCTCGCACGAATCGCCGTCGGTGACTCCCCTCGACCACCGTCGACTGCCAGTCTGCCACCCCCCTCGACGTCCGTCTGCCTCCTAAGCCCCCTGCGCTCTGCCTCACATGACTCCCCTCGACCACCCTCGACCTCGACTGCCATCGCCCTCGACGATACTCCGTCTGCCTCCCGAGTCCCGACCCCCCCGAGACGGAGCTCCACCGTGAGTCACCAGTGAACCACAACTCCACAAGTGGGCTACCCTCGTCGGATCTGTGGTCCTCTCCGTCAAGCTCTCCGTTGGATCTGTGGTACATTTCATTTTCTGGTTAAGCTTAAGCTATGTTGAATCTCTGTTCTGTTCTGTTCTGCTGCGTCTGGAATATGCTATGGGCTGATACATTATTGTGCAAATATTCCAGAGCTTAGTTTTTTTTTATCTATTAATCAATGAACCAATTTTTGAAACCAAATCCTCTACTTCGCTGTGAACAACTCTCAAATTTGATTCAGTTTCCTTATTCTTTGTTTTGGTTGACTTTTGTTCTTCATAAGCTTCTTGATTTGTTTTGTTTGCAAGAGCTAACTTAGTTTGAAGCTCTGCTACCTTCAACCTAAGAAGGACCTTCGTTTAAATATAATGTAAGCCCAGTAATATTAGAAGGACCAAGCATTATATTATAATTTATACATTTGTTACAATAGAAGGCTCGATTCCGTTCTTTATGCACGCTCAGAATCCCAGGTTCAAGGGCGTCCATCCTGGTCATGCTGAAAATCTTGACAAGTGGACATTCTAAATTCTTCGACCTTCTGAAACCTCCAGTGGACTTTGGAGATGTCATATATTCGATATGTCCTTTATATGTATATGTACTTTAAATCTTTAATTGTTTGGTGTCCTATCTTTTGCTTTGAATGAAAACAAGTTCATTTCATAACACCTAATTGCTAGACAATTTAAAGTTAATGGCTTTACTTTGGTCATCCATTAGTTATCAAATTCTGTTAAGTAGCCGAATAGTTAAGGATTCTTCAGTCCCATTGATTCATAGGTAACTCATTCACTGGATTATAATGTAAGCCCAGCATCCTCCTAGCATAATATTAGAAGGACCTTCGTTTAAATAAAGAGAGGGCCTTCGTTTAATTCTATTGTAATTCTAATATTACTGATTCTCCTTACATGTTTTCGATGTGATGCTATCATGAGTAATGATAATGATACTGATTCTAATAAATTTGTTGCTTTTGCTTTCTAGGATTAAAAATATTTCCTTCTTGTCACTTTTAATTCTATTGTAATGATTCGGTGCTTAATTACTTGCTGATGTCTATTTGGTTAATTAAATTATGAAATTTTGGTTGTTTTATGTTTTAGTCCTAGTGAATGTCATCACCCTTTGAGAGTGAAACTATGTCATCTAGTTCAGTTCCTCCTAATGCTATTGAGGTTTGTCAACAAGTACCAACTGATTCAAGTCAACAAGCTAGTCAACAGACTAGTCAACAAACTGGTGAGAAAAATGATGGCGATGATGATATCATTAAGAAGAAGAGGCGAAAAACTTCACCTATTTGGGATGATTTTGATCAAGTTGAAAGTAATGATGGGGTCAAAGCTAAATGCAAGTATTGCAAAAGTCGATTTTCATACTCGGGGAAGGGAGCTAGCACTTCCCATCTATGGAGACATATTAAATCTTGTGATTCAAGGAAGCTGCATGTTGCTGCCAGAAATAAGCAATCCACCATTCCATTCCAACCTTCAAATATTTGCATTAATCCATTTCTAGCATCAGGTGCTAGATATTCTAATGAGAAGATGAGGGAAATAATTGCTACTGCAATCATGGTGCATGAACATCCATTTAGCATTGTTGAGGATGAAGTATGGATGTGGGGATTTCAATATTCTAATCCTGAATTTCAGAAATTCTCTCGCAAGACAGCCAGAAGTGATTGTTTGGCTATTTATGAAGCAGAGAAAAAACAATTGAAGGCCTTATTACAAGGTGTTAGCAAGATTAGCTTAACTACAGATATGTGGAAATCTAGTCATCAAGTGACTGAATACATGGTTATCACTGGACATTTCATTGATGCGGGGTGGAATCTTCAAAAGAGGGTGTTGAGTTTTGTCAAAGTTCCTGCTCCTAGACGAGGGATTGATGTAGCTGATGCTATTTTCAAGTGTTTGAAGGCATGGGGAATTGAAAACAAAGTGTTTTCCGTGTCAGTTGACAATGCTTCTTGTTTAAGGGCTCTTCGAGACACCTTATCACTTAGTAGTTCATTGCCTCTGGGTGGTAACTTGTTTCACATCAGATGTTGTGCGCATATATTGAACTTGTTGGTACAAGATGGCCTTAGTAGGATCAAAGACATTATAAATAATGTTCGTGAGAGTGTGAAGTATATTAACTACAACGATTCAAGGCTCAAAGCATTTTGTGACATTGTTGAGCAAAAACGTTTGAAGGAAAAGAGGCTCATTCTTGATTGTCCAACAAGGTGGAATTCTACATATAGGATGTTGTCTACTGCTTTGAAGTTCAAGGTTGTCTTTCCTGATTATAAGGAAAGAGAACCACATTACAACTATGCACCGTCCGAAGAGGATTGGAAGAAGGTTGAGAAGATTTGCAATCTTCTAGAAGTGTTCAATCTAGCCACTCATGTCATCTCAGGTAGTGAGTATCCTACTGCAAATTTGTACCTTCCTGAAGTTTGGAGAGTGAAACAAGTCATTGACAATGCCTTGGAGGATGATGATTTCTTTATGGTAGAAATGGCTGTCTTAATGAAAGAGAAGTTCGACAAATATTGGGGGGAATGCAATTTGGTGATGGCTCTTGCAAGTATTCTGGATCCTAGGTGCAAATTATATGTTATTAATTATTGCTTTCCTTTGATTTACAAACCTGATTATGTCGCTTCTGAGAATATAGATAAAGTGGTGAAAGGTTTATACTCAATGTATGATGAGTATGTTGCCTTGTACAAGGGAGAGACAACTAATGCAATTGAAAATGTTGCCAACAACTCTTCTCCCAATGTGCCTAGTTCTTCTATAATCACTGGATTTGATCAAATCATGAATATTGTTCGTGAAAAGCAAGCAATTCCCCCTATGAAATCAGAATTGGAAGCTTATCTTGAGGACGGTGTGTATATTCCTGAGGGCAGTTCTAACTCCTTTAGTGCCCTAGAATGGTGGAAAAATAATAGTTTGAAGTATAAGATTTTATCTAAGATGGCTGCTGACATACTAGCTATTCCAATCTCAACCGTGGCATCAGAGTCCATATTTAGTGCTGGAGGTAGAGTAATCGATGAATATCGTTCTAAATTAAATGAAGAATCAATTGAAGCACTTATTTGTGGTGGGGATTGGCTTCGAAACAAGTACGGTTTGAAGAAAAAACAAAAGGTATAAATTTTAAATTCAATAGCTCATCCCATTTGACTTAATTTATCTTTATCTTTTTCCTAAATCAAAGTTGAATATCTAGAATTCCATTTGATTAAATACCTACCATGCTGATCATCATCATCTAGACGTTATAAACTGGTCCTTGATCATAATATGGCCTCATCTAGACGTTCTAGTAATGCTGATATGCTGATCATCATGCTGATCATCATCATCTAGACGTTCTAGTAATGCTTTACTGGTGTCAATACCTGTTCAAGTTAAATTTCATATTCAAGTTAATAATTTAGCAGTGATCAGTAGACTAGCTATGAAGTTGATTTGGTTACATCATATTACTTCTTGTGCATGTTAAATTGTGTTATGATCTAATACTATATATTTCATTGATTTTTTTCAAGGCCTTTGAAGGAGAAGAAGAAATTATTTTGAAGATTTGATGTGAAGGTGAGAAGAATCATTAGCTTGAAATGGGTATGTTATCAAAAATATAGAACTAGAAACAATGGTTTTAATCATTAGCTTTAAATGTTCTGTTTAGTTTCAACACATATTCCTGCAACGTTTTACTATTTACACTTGCCATTTTGTTGTGGTTTTAAACTTATCTCAGGTGTTCTGTTGCATTTTGCTATTGGAGTCTCATTTGGCAGTTGGCACATCTGCTTCAGCGTTTTGTATTTGGGACATAATTTGAACACAGTTTGGCACATTTGTGTGACTTTTGCTTCAGGAGAACAAGGATATTTATTGTAACAATTATGTGATTTGTAAAATTTTAGTACGGTCCTCTTATGTACATGTGGTGTTCTGGTTATTTGCTAGTTTTGATTCATGCAATGGTGTTCTCTATCAGGAAAAAAAGAATCTGAGTCCTAGGCCTGTGTTAGGCCTGTTTGTGTCGGCCTGTGTTAGGCCTGTTAGGTGTCGGCCTGTTTGGCCTGTTAGTATCTTTTACAAATCCAGGCCTTCTTAACAGGCCACAGGCCAGGCCAGGCCTGTGTACAGGCCAGGCTTAGGCCTAATAAAAAGCCTGAAATAGGCCACAGGCCAGGCTCAGGCCGTCTTGTGCCTTAACAGGCCAGGCTCAGGCCGTCTTGTGCCTTAACAGGCCAGGCCTGTTAAGGCACAAGCCTGGCCTGGCCTGGCCTGTTTCCACCCCTACTCCACACAAATGCATGTATATCTTCCCCTTTCGACCTTGGCAGCTTCGGATGGTAGCTCTGAAGGGGTAAGCAGATCCACCTTAACTGTTCTTCCAATCCGATTTCCCAGTCTGGTTATGAACGTGGTATTATAACATTGCATTGGTATGTTGGGGATCCTGACCCAAGTCACCACACGTCCCAGAGGATTGTTGAAAGGATCAAAGTGAGGTGACCAACGTTGTACAATCACTGTATGTTGTTGAATCACCCATGGTCCCTCATACAAAACTTTATGATACAGCTGAGCCCATCCCTCCTTCTGTATAAATCGAATGATAAAATAGTTATTTGCTGAGTCTATGATATCAAAGGCAGAGGTTTTCCATAGTCTGCTCAAATGAGTCTTAAGATTGTATATGTTAAATTTCTTTCCTAGCACAATAAGGATCAAAGCTCCATTCCACGGCTTACACCATTCACTGTATTCCTCTGCAGAAACCGGGACTACTGGATGACTTTCCATCAGCTTCTGAACTTCCTCTGTAAGTTCAGGCATCTCCCATTCCTTATTGATAATCTCAGACGATAGCTCCTCATCCTCCAGATAATCCCCCGAATTCTCAATGCCATTAAATCCCATCAGAGATTCCTTATAGGAAGTAGGCTTCTTTGCTGGACTATCCGGCATACTTATATCATTATTGCCCTGTTCCATGAGGGTATCATCCTCTGATAAGTTTTCTGGGGTAACCTCGACAGCCATTTGAATGTCCGTTTCCACTTGTGAAGAAGAGGAATTTTTCTTCTTCTTGTTACTTCCACAAGCTAGGAGATCGGAAGGCCGATCCGGTGGCAGTTTCCGGTGGTGGATATCTCCCATGCCGTATCAGAACAGAAAACCAGATGTGAATCCCAAGAGAGAGCAATTCCGAACTACCTCAGAGCCTTCCTCTCAAGACTTTAGTGGGGCCCACTGGCATTTCTTACTTTGAAAGGGTGAAACCTTAGCCGCTCTCATTCCACTTCATTCCATTCAAAGCATCCAAATTCTCTCTCCTTCGCCTTCCCCTGCTCTCTCTCTCAAAGACTCTTTTGGTTTTGAAGGATCAAAAGCGACTGTTCCATCGTCTCATGGACATCGACACTTCACCGTAAGTTCTCAGTCTCTTCTCTATACGACTCCTTCTCAGTTCTCGCTCAATAACTAGGAAATTTCTAGCAAGGATATTGAATCAGCCAAACCTAATTTAATAATTTGATTTTTCTCTCTTCTTCTAGATTTGAGTCCAGCGAGATGCTCGCGAAATTCCTCGCCTCCACTCCTTTGATACCGGAATCATGGAGATTGTGCAGCTCGGCCTACGCCACCGCGTCTGGAAGTTTCCGGACGGAACAAATCGGTGACGTCGTATACCTTGCATTTTCCGGTAGCCCAATGGCCGGCGGTTCGGGGCCGAGCTGGGGACAGCTTGTGCCCTTGGTTAGCGTCGGCGATATTACTCTGTTTTCGTCGCATCCGAGCAAGGAAGGCAAGGACGCCGTCATGGTTCACGCCGGGATGCTGAATCTCTTCTGGTCAATTTTCAAGCCATTCCAAAATCAGGTGCGACTTTTCCATCCTCTTATTTTAGTGTTTTTTTAAATATATTTTTTATGATTCTTTAGATTATGATATTTTATATAAAATTAGTGAAATTTTGATATGTTATAGATAAAAAATGATCTATTTTTAATTTTTAAAGATTTTTTAAAGATTTTTCAGAAAAATAATATGTATTTTTTTTATTTTTAAGCACTTTTTTAGGAAAAATCTTAAAAAAATTGAAAACAGATCCGTTTTTTGCTTATAATATGTCAAAATTTCACTCATTTTATGTCGAATCTAATGATCCAAAAATATCATACAAAATATATTTAGGAAGGCCCAAAAATAAGAGCGCAGCAGAAAAGGCAGCAAAGGCCTCAAATCCCATTAACTTGCTGTTTTCATCAATTATGGTTTTAGATTAACCGGTATGGTCGAGTACAATACGATAGTTATATATGAATAGGAAATAATACAAGTATCTTTTGATAAAAATAAATAATGATTTGTATAATAAATATGGGGTATGCGTTTGTGTATATCTTATTTTGTTACCCATAAACTGCTAATTGTGGTAAGCAGTTTGATTACATAAGTTTGAGTTTAGGGAAGTCTAGTTATTGGGAGAGTTAAAAACTCATTACACCCTAATCTTCATATTAGTGTGTGTTTAGATTAGTTTTTGAGAATAACTTTTACGATTTACGAGGTAAGTGTGTGAGAGGGGTTTTATCTCAAATTACGCAAACCTAGGTTTGAGATCTTCCCAAACACCGACTTAGTTTCAAATTCAAAATGGCTACATAAAACATGGTTTATTCAAAAATATTAAATTGAACCAAAATTAAATTCTAAAAATCAAGATGAGAAACCGGAGTTAAAGGGCTAAAAAATTAGAATATGAAAAATTATAAAAATACCTTAACATTTTATTTTTGGAGTACATTCGAAATTCAACGCATGGCCGTGGCCCAACATATAATGTTTATTTGGAATAGCTTATTTTTAGGCAATAAGTGCTTATAATTCGTGATTCACGGTATATGAGGTAAGTATGTGAGAGGAGTTTTTTCTCGGCTTACGTAATAAGGACTTATTTCCCAAATATAAGCTCTCCCAAACACACCTATAGTAAATCGTACAAACCGGGACTACATTATATCTGGAATTCTGGACTTTGGGGTCATACAATTAATACATTGATATAATTTGTGAGAGATTCATTCAAGGATGTATTTTTTCTCGAATGAATATTCGCATAATATCATTTTTTCTTCCTGATTTTTTTTCTTCTTTAGGTGTAATTTTTGTGGGTTTGGAATTCAACTCTCCCAATTAAGTCTCAAATAAGAGTTATTAACCATTAGATTGTAAATCCAACGGTGTTGATAGAGTAGTTATGATTGAAAAAAAACTGTTATTTATTTTTTATAATAAAATTTTTAACTCCTATTTCAACTTCGTGAGTGTTTGGAATGACTTAATTTTAGGAAATAAATATTTACTACATAAGTCGAGATAAAACTCTTCTTATATATTTATCTCATATACCGTAAATGACAAATTATAAATACTTATTATCTAAAAATAAACTATCCCAAACAAACACTTCATTACATCACAATCCAATAACTAATATTCCCCAAAGACAAATCAAAGGATCCGACAAATTCAATTTTTGTGCCATCACTTTCCCATTTTCCTCCCTTGCATCGTCATCATCTTAGTGTGTGTTTGGAATGGCTTATTTTTGTCCAAAACGTGCTTATAATTCGTGATTCACGGTATACGAGGCAAGTATGTGAGAGGAGTTTTTTCTCGGCTTACGTAATAAGTGTGTTTTTCCTGTACAAAACGCTCACACAAACACACACTTAGATATGGTCACAACGCCCAAGACCCTATCATATGACTTTCAACAAGAGCCCACAACCCAACCACATCATTAGTACCTACATCGCTACATATGTACCACGGAAGGGTCTAATATTCCAATTAGAAAGTATAGACTTTTACTTCATCATTCACCCGTCACTTCCCTTGCATCATCGTCATCAAAGAGATAATGCCCAATCTAAATAATACATCAAAGGCAGGCAGGCATCTTTCCTCGCACCAAAAAAGGGAAGTCAAGCATCAATTTTCAACCGTTCTTGGTCAATAAAATAGAAATTAATTAAAGTGCATCATCAAATTAATTTCTCCTCATGTTAATTTAACTTCTATGGTTATATCCCTGTTTTTTTTGGGAAAGTGAGGTTACTCTATTGTTAATACTTTCCCTCTCATGGTTCATTTCTTTTAGTATTAGTTTTTTATTTACCAATTTCGTACATCCTTATGTATTGTCCAAGAGACCCATCAAATCCAAAACAAATATAAATAAATATTTGTATAAATCATGGTAAAAAATTAGTATTAATATAAGTTATAAAATCTCTAGGGAGCTAGATTATTTACAAGCTGTGAAGTATGTGATTTAGAGCCCATTTAGATTAACAATGATAAAAATGGTTTTTTTTCAATCTGATTTTTATAAATTTAGGATAGGAAAAAAATCAGAATGTAAATATGATTTATGTTTGAATTGATAATGACAGGAGCCGCTTTTTATCTGAAAGAAATTGGAGGTAACTTCTGATAAAAGTAGTTTTGTTTGGAAAAGGCCATCTGCCAAAAAACTTTCTCAAACAGACCATTTTACCTTTAACTGGACTTTTATTGTCCCACTGAGCTTTTTTCGGTTTTTTTCCCCTCTCAACGCTTGCCCAAACGGACATTGTCAGGCTCCATCTGTTGGCCCAAAAAACAAAACTTTTCAGGCTCTGTACTTGTTGGTCCCACCTAATAGTGAAAACATGTTATTTTCACGAGTGGAACTCTTGGAAACATGCTCTAGTGAATTTCAGGTTAATTCCAATTTACCGTACAAGAAAAGCCCAATTGGTAGCAATTTTTTTTTTTTTAGTGTTTGAAGAGGCCAATTGGCAATTAAGCTTTTGTCAAAAGCCAATTGGTGAAAGCTCAATTAGGAGAAGTTAGAGAATGGAGTTTTTGTTAAAAGTTAATGGCATTTTATGTTAGATTGAGTTATCTGAAAATTAGTTATATAATATTGGCTTTTCCCATAAAATATTTTTTAAATAGTATGTAGTATCAAAAAATATTTTTTGAGTGTTTTTAACCCCTTAAAATATTTTTTTAGTGTTTTCAGCCCTTTAAAATATTTTTTCAGTTGTATCCAGTGTGTTATCAGACTGATTGCAATTTTACCCTTAATTTACTTTTTTAGTTCCAAAAATTACTTTAAAATATTTTTTTGTGCTTTTAACCCTTTAAAATATTTTTTCAGTTGTATCTAGTTTTAGGAGACCGACTACAATTTTTACCTTTAATGTATTTTTTTAGTAGTAAAGAGCACTCAAAACTTAAAATACTGATTTATTGATTTTCACCAACTCTAAAATATTTTTCCAGTAGCACCTAATATTTTAAATTATTTTTTAAATATTTACTTGATTTTTTAAATATTTTTCCACCCACTCTCTCTTACCATTATCACAAAAGCCCTTATACTTAAGCTAACTCAAATAAGTTTTATTTTTGTAAAAGCCTAATTGACAATCGTCAATCCAAACATAAATCACATTATACAATTTGGCTTTTATAAAAAATAATATTATAATAAACCCAATTAAAACAAACTCAACTATCAATCGTTGTTCCAAACACACGTTTTAATCATCACGTTGAAGTGATTGGATTTTGATCGTGCCAAAGAAGGAGGCGTTGACCTGCTTATTGTGCTTTATTTGTGCTTCATTGCTCACTGTTTTGGGAGCAAGTCTCGACTATGTAATTGAGTTGTAAGAAGAGAAAAAAGCCGTGCCCCATTCGCCAATCTCATGACTACGAGACCTTAATTTCAGACACCTTTTGATCAACTTTCCAAATTCAAAGCGGTCTTTGATTCAAACCAAACAACTTGAATGAAAAGAAGAAAGAATGCCGTATACTGAGATCTTTGGGCCTAAAGAAGAGACAATTCTGTTGTAACATATAAATTAAATTATCAATTTTACTACTATTTTTTGTCATGAATATAGGATCTAATTTAGGAGTTGATCTTGATATCAAATGTAAATTTTTTTTCTTACATTTATCAATTTTTTTCTGATTTACCCCTATTGGTGTTCCCTCAAGAGTAATCAAGTAAGAGATAGATAAAGGGAACTGAGGAAGATAGTTAGGGTGTTAATAAAAAAATCTCATATCAACCAATTTAACTAACTTCCTTAATCTAATCAAATTATGTAAATAGGTCTTCTATTAAGGAATGGAAAGAGTATTTTAAAAAGGCTACTTGTGTGAACTGTTGCTGAATTTTTTTTCTCTGGATTCACATTCCTGACTGTTGAAACCTTCCTTTTTCAGATGATGGCAATCATGGGGAATCCAAATACCAAGTCAATCATAATCACTGGTCACTCTCTTGGAGGAGCCATAGCCTCTCTTTGTACTATTTGGCTTCTGTCTCACCTTCAATCCACATCCTCCTCCATGCCAGTATTATGCATAACGTATGGTTCACCATTACTGGGTAACGAGTCTCTTTCCAAAGCCATTCTCAAAGAAAGATGGGGTGGCAACTTCTGCCACGTGGTATCAAGGCATGATATCATGGCTAGGCTACTCTTTGCTCCTATAATCCCTCTCACCACTCAGATATCTTCCCTGCTTCAGTTTTGGCAATTCTCCATGACTTTCCCTGACTTGGGAAACTTTGGGGCTCAAATCTCTGACCAAGAAAAATCTGATCTTTTCTCATTTGTAATGGCTTACTTGAACAATGCAGCATCACAAGATGGAGAAAGTTCTATGATGCCAGTTTTGTTTCATCCATTTGGAAGCTACTTTTTTGTTTCTGATGAAGGAGCAGTGTGTGTGGATGGGACAACCACAGTTATAAAGATGATGCATCTGTTGTCGGCAACTAGTTCCCCCGCTTCTTGTATCAAGGACCACTTGAAGTATGGAGATTTTTGTTTTAGCTAGAATAATACTGATTGCTACTGATCCTTTTCCTTCAACTTTCATCTCCTTGTCATCACCAAGCCTTACTGTCTTCCTTTGAGTTTCATCCAGATCAGTGAAGATTAATTTCCTCCCTGTCATGAGATTCGAGCAGCCACTATCTATAAACCAGATTTCAGCATTTGTACTTGGTTGATCAGCATATGCCATAAATAACTTGCTTTCACCATCAGTTTCTTCTGCAAAATTGACTTGCTTTTCTTTGAACCAGCACTAGCACTTAGCTTTCATGTGCCCAAATTTCTTGCAATTATGGCACTGAATATTGCTTTTATCCCTATGACCAGATCTGCCTCCACCTCTGTTATGGTTGAAATTCTTTCCTCTAAATCCTCCTCTGCCTCTTCCTCTACCAGCATGTTTCTCATTAGTTTCTCCCTTCACTTGCAATGCTTTTTCCTTCAATTTCCTCTTCTTTTCTGTTGATTCTTGCTTCATGAGATTGTAAAGAACCCATCAACTCATCAAGTGTATAAGCTGATAGATCCTTGGATTCTTCAATGGCTGCAACTACATGATCAAATTTAGATGGTAGACTCCTCAATACATGCATCACCATTGTTTTTTCAGAAACCTCTTCTCCAAATGATCTCATGTGGTTGACAATTGCAGCTACCTTTGTCATAAATTCCTGCACAGCTTCTTCATTCTTCATGCGCAGGTTCTGAAATGAAGAGTCTGTAACTTTACTCTGACCACTGTAGATGAGCCATGAAACGCCGTTCGCAAGACTATCCATGCTTCCTTTGCTGTTGAAGCAGTGGCAATCTTAGAGAAGATTGAATCATCCATTGCTTGTTGGATGAAAAACAATGCCTTGCTATCTCTTTTCTTATTTTCTCCTACTCTGGCCTCCTCTTCATTCTCGCTATAGCCATTCTCCACCAAGTCCCATAACTCTTGAGACTTAAACAGAGTTCTCATCTTAATGCTCCATAACTCATAATTTTCTCATTTGAAAATAGGTATAGAGGGTTGAGAGATGCTTGCAGTACTGCTGTTGTTCCATCACGCCCAAATCTGATCGAACTAGCTCTAATACCAACTAGCGTGTACTCCCCTGTGCGTTGCACAGGGAGCTTGTGCTTCTGCTTATTATAAATTAGAAATATTATCAATTTTCTCAATATTTTTCATTGTCTTACTACCTGAAATGTTCCTGACATACTAATAATATACATGTAACGCCTACATATTACACTATTAATAGTCATATTATCACTAATTCAAATTTTGAAATACTTCTTAATACACAACATTCAATGTAGTTCTCGTGTCCTTGCTGTTATTATCGCCAACAACTATCTTCAAGCCTTCCATGGTTTTAACTCCTGACAATGCAACATATAATTGTCTATGTGTAAAGACTGGCTTGCTAAGATACAATCCAACATGTCATAGAGATTGTCTCTGACTTTTATTGATAGTCATAGCAAAAGAAAGAGTAATTGGGAATTGTTTTCATTGCATACGGCAAGGCTAGCGACTTTCTGAAGGATTCATATCTATTCTATGAATGAGGACCTTCTAATTTGGATGTGAACCATTTAAAGTAATTGCCTCAAAAACAGCCTTTCCCAATTGAGTTATGCAGAGACGAGTTCCATTGCATAATCCAGATGACTAATCAATGTTCCTTAGCAACATAATTGGTATTCCAACTTTGGGAATAAGTTTATGTGGTGGCACGGGGAGCTTATAATTCCGAACTTATTATGTCTTAAGGGTGTGTTTGGTTTGAGAGGAGGGGAGGCAAATTACAATTTTGGACAGGAGAAACCCAAAATTTACCCTCTCATTCTTTTAAATTTTGAATTCCCGCCCAAAATTTAAACACCTTCAACCCAAAAAGATAATTTAACCCCTCTCTCCTTCCCTCCACTCCCTTCCCTTAAACCAAACACACCCTAATTGTAATTATATTAAAAAATAATTATTCCCTAATTGTAGTTAAGATCCTAAAATGGTCACAACTTTATAATAGGTTATTAAATAATGTATATGCATACAATAAACCTTACAACATAGCTATGGGGAGTAGAAAGTGAAAATGCTATACATTGTAGTTTTGTCTTCTTTTCTTAAACAAAACAGAGAGAATATTTATCTTCAAATGTTACACAAAAAGCTTCAATAATACTGGAATCAATCAAGGAATAATTAAAATGTAAAAAAAGACTTTGAATACCACAAAACCTTGTAGAAAAATGAATCCAGGACCCAGGACCTTATTGTGCAAAGGGTTCAATTATAATATCGGTTTGTCCTTAGAAAACACCATAAAACCAATGACCATTACGTAAGATTTGGGGAAAGTTTTTGGATGATTAGGCTTGTTGACAAAAAGAAGCCATTTGCAACTAAAATGAAATTAAGATCTGAAATCATATTCCTTTTTTATGAAGAATAATAAATCCAAAATTACAATAGTGTTCACTTTTTCCTTTATCCTATTTTAGCTTTAATTCAAAATTCAAAATTAGCATATAAAACAACGTTCACTTTATCTAAAGACTAATGTTGACTGCCTGGACTAGAGTATTGGCAACCTAGACATTTACAAAAGTCTGCATAGCTAAAAAGTAAGCATTATCTAAAGCCTCTTAACATCTTCACTCTCGATAGGTGGGACTTTATTAGTATGCAGAATTCCTTTACAAAATTTTGATCATATTATTTAAGGGTCTACTAAATATTCATGCCCAAGCACTAATAATCACCTGATAGTTATCACAGTCTAAATAATCTCATTCATAACTTCGTAACTTAAAATGTTTTTTTCACACTCCACCATTTCTCTCATATTTGATCAATATTTACAATAGAAAGGTACACTTTCTTCAGGAAAAGGATTTCATATCGCCTTTTCATTTGGAATGAGACCAAACTCTCAATGGGTGGAATAAGGCCCAAACTTTAAATGAAGGCCTTAAAAGGCATTGTATAGATTTAAGATTACCAACCCTCAGTAGGGGGAGTGAGACCCAAGCTTCAAATGAAGGACAGGAAAAAAAATAAATCATTTAAATGACCAGAAAAAGTTGACACACATAAACTCAACATAATCTTGAACTCAAATCATCTTGGGGGATCATGCTTCAAACCAACAACTATGTACGTAGCACTCTTATTGATATATGGAGTGCATGGCATAGAGTCAACCTTGAGGATTTATTTTTTGGCATGAAAGAAGAAAAGGATTTCAAATCATATTTTCATTTGGAATGAGACCCAACTCTCAGTATAGGGAATGAGACCCAAACTTTAAATGAAGGTGTTAAAAGACGTTGTATAGATTTGAGACAAATTACCAACTCTCAATAGGGGGAATGATACCAGCCTTCAAATGAAGTCAAAACAAAAATAAGTTATATAAATGACCCGAATAGATATATAATTTTAAAAGCATTCTTTGTATTAAAAAAAAAAAAAAAGCATTCTCATGATCTATCTTACTGTTATGTCTTCTCCTTTTCATCATTTTAACTCTAATCACAAAAGGTTGAAAAGAACATATATATAATTAAAGTTAAAGAAGATTAAATATAATTAAAGATTCCATTGGTAGAGTTAAGAATTCTTTCGGCGAAGATGATCAAAGTTTTTTGGACCCATTCCTTAAAGCCGTTTTTGCCACCACATTTCCCGCTTCTTGCGCTTCATCATTATGTGCTTCACTAACTTTTTGATCCCTTCTTCAATTCTTTTTCTTTTACTTTTTTTTCCCGTTCTTTTTTTTTTCTCCTTTGGAAACTATTAAAAGAGATTTATTCCCCCATCGAACTGTTTATTTCGTAAGTATCGCTAAATTATTACTTTTTGGTTTTTGTAATCTCTGCTTTATTTTAAGGAAAGCAAGCTATCTGTCTTCTAATGCTTTGGTTGACAATAAAACCAAAAAGTGAGATAAACAAATTACCACAAAAAAAAAATAGAAAAATAGTTTATCAGCCCGCCAAAACAACCATTGCTTAAAGTGACACGTATAATGGATTATTGTTTTTTAAAGTTTATTTAGAATAGTCTTACGGTCATACCCCTTTTTGGTTAAAAAGTCAAAAAACAGAGAAAGAAAAATATGTCTCATTTAGTCGTGGAAAACGCATGAAGACTCTCACTTAAATCAGAGAACAAAAAATAAAACCACCGTAAACTATCAAAAGAAAAAGGAAATCAGAGAAGATATTAGGTAAGAGAAACAAAAAGATCCTATCAGAAGAACGAACACAAACCCATATCATGAAAATTGAATACTACAAAAAATCTGTCCACACCATTTTGCATCGATGAAGAAGGAAGGAAAAAAGTTCTGTGTGAAAATCTCTCGCTCCTTTAACTGGAGCATCATCATCCCTTCTTGCCCAGCGTCATCCTTGCCAGTGCCTCCCACTATTTTCAGCCTACACCTTCTTAGTAGAGTTTGCAGCCTACATATCTGTTTTCAGCCTACACCTTCACCGCTGCAAACTCAAATGAAAGAGGTACATTCATTTTAGAAACATGCAAAAATGAAGACTAAGAGGTACAGCTTAAAAACATGACATAAGTCCATAAAGCATAGGTTGCTAATAAGTTAACAACCATAAATCTGGTAGAGTTGACAGTAAGGAGGAAGAAAGTTGAAAAGAGAGCACCTTGGGAAGAAAGTTGAAAACAGAGCACCTATCCTGTTCTCGTTTTCACTTCAATGCAAGAGCATATACAGACAGCACATTATGAAGGTCGTCCGTGGGCTACAAATGAAAACGTGAAGATAATAGTCAGTGGGCAAGGTTATATTAGCGAGTCTGTAAACGAAGAGGGCTGGAGGAAAATTAGTGGGTCGAGGGAAAACTGGTGTGCAGAGGAAATTAATGTGTTGAGGGAAAACTGGTGTGTAGAGGAAAATAGTAGCAAATGGCAATGGTAGAACGCTTTATGAAGGGAGGCGGACATGGCAAGAAAATTCAAACCCTGTGGGAGATTTCCAAAAAATTGCAACACGAACACCATAAGAATGAGACAACTCACCGAGACCTTCTTCCTTCCTTCGGATCTCTACCTTTTTCGGAGTTGACAGTCACCAGAGAGGAGAACAGAGTCTCTCCGTTCAACACCAGCACCTTCTTCCTCCTCTCTAGCGAAGAGATACAGACCAGAGAGTTGCAGAGAGCGCCGTGGAGAGGGAGCTTAAACTGCCATTCACTCCATCCTCAAATACCAGACCAGAGAAAAGCAGAAGCTCAGATCGCCAGTGATCTCCAGTTTTGAATATTCCGGCGAGTGCTTCTTCTTTCTTCTGAGCTTCTCCGGCGAATTTGAAGAGCTTGGAATCTTTCCAGAGCAGAAACCCGTACCTTTACACCATCTTCGATGCTTCTTCCCATCGTCATATATCCACGCTACCCACACACCTTCAAGGTGCCTCTTCACCGTCGCTATATATGCACCCTTGTGATGCTTGAGGACTAAGATTTTGAAATTTTGAATTTTGAATTTTGAATCCAAGACAAGGACAAAGGGGACAGATGAGGATTGTGACATTTGAGAGAGAAAAGGGCTGGGGGAGGGAAAAAAGAAGGGAGCATCATAGAGGCCGCTAAATTGAGGAGCTAAAATGGTGAAGAAAGAGGGTAATTTGGAAGAAGAAGGGATTAATATGGGTACACGAAATTGATCAGAGACTTGGTGCAGTGGGATATGTCAGAGGGGTGATAAACTCATTTTATTGCCACATTTTCTATGCTATTTTGTTGTTGTTAGATATTTTTATGGGCTTAAAATATATATATTCTGTGATAATTTCGGAACATATGATGCTACTTTGAATTTTTGATATATGCAAGAGGCAAAGTAGAGAATTGGACATGCATGTGATCACGTGGGGACCACAAGGAAGGGAAATAGGAGTCAGCTGTAATGCACTACCATTTTGGAGGGAGTTTGGACCTGACACGTGCTTTTGGGAAGGAGAAATACTATTTTCTCATAGGCAATTGGGACGAAAAAAAAAAGAGAGCACGAACAGGGGAAAGAGCTTTGGACTCGCCGTCATTAGTGAGATTCGGACTCTTTTCCAAGGGGGTGATCTCCGCTGCTGGACAGACGGGAAAAAAAAGAGAGGGATTAGCTCGCCTCCAAGAAGAGTAAAAATAAAGTCCAAATCCAACCCAAAAGCTTGAGGAACTCCGCCACTCATTCTTTCGATTCAATTCATCTCCATTTCTTCTCATCTTTTTTCCTGGAGGAGGTTACCATGGCCGAGCTGCAGATTCAATTCATTGGAGTTTATTCGAGATCCATGAGCAGCTAGACTTCTATTCTTCCTGAGATTAGCAGCCGATGCTGGAGCATTGGGCAAAATAGGGAGTTTCTATTGAATTCTTTCTTTCCGCAGATTTACGATTCATGTGTATCTGTTTAGAACATTGGAGTTGTACTTCTCGGATAGATTTAGACTATATTCATTGTGAAGTATGATTTGTATTGCACCTAGGTGTCTAATGCTCGCTGACTTAGAGTAGGTTTGATTGCATTCTGTGGTTCGTTGGAACTGGATTGTGTGATCGGATTGATTGATTCATGATGAATGTTGTTCAATATTCATTTCAGGAGTTCTAGATGCAATATTTACTTATACTTGATAGTGAGTATGTTCGATGGTGTTGTTTGAGCTATAATTTGGTAGAAACTCTATAGCTTGTGATAATGCAATGAAAGCTAGGCATGAATCTCAGGAAGATGTATTCATCATTTGCGTACTGTTTTACAAATTCTCAAATTAGAAAATTACAAAAAAAAAACATTAGAAATAGATGTAATGTTAGGTAATGGTCATGCTTTCAACAAGCTTCTTTGTTCAATTAATTTGTTTAAGTGCTCTTAATATTGAGATTCAAGGTTACTTTGCTCCTCAAGAGAATCGACCTAGGTTGCACTACTATATTGCATATTTAGTGTCCTAGTATTTTGATAAAATTCACACGACAGAGTTAATCAAATTGGCGCCGTTGCCGGGGAGCTTAATTGCCTTGGATTTCAGTTGTTTGGGTGCTAGTTAATTTGTTTTGAGTTAGCCCTGTGTTGCTGAGTTTTATGACCAGAAAAGGGGATAATCTATTGTATGATCCAGATTATATTCAGTTTGTTCAACCTTGCTAACTGCTATGCATTGGTTTTAAAAACCTGATTTCTGACCTGAATTGCTGAGTTAACTCTTGCACTCTTTCTGGGACATGTTCTACTGCAACAGAATTCTTTGCTGCTAATCTGGATTTTCAGAGTTTCTTAACTCTTGCTGCTGCATTTACTAGATAATTGTAAGACTGGTTTTGACTTTGAAGGAAGTAAACTGTGAAATTTTGGAAATTAATTTCTGTCATAATGAGGTTTCAGTAGCTCTTTTGGATCAGATTTTGTAATATGTATCTGATGTGGCATTGCTGAAATTTTTGCCTCTTGACTTATTGGAAGTTGCTCACTACTTCCCTATCATTTTAACCGTGATTTCCCTGAAATTGTTGCCTTCTTGGAACCTAAAGTTGAATTCCTCACTTAGCATTGCTGAAAATTACTGCATTCTGGTGCTTAATTCTTAGGTTGCAAATTGTGAACTTAATTGACTTAGTTTCGCAGATGGATAGTGACATGAGTGAGATCATGGCTCTAAGCCAAATCTCTGGGCAGAAATTAGAAAGGTTAAAAGTATTGAACCGACAATTAGAGTTGTGTGGGAATTCAGATAAATTGGAGAAGGAGGAAAAGGAGATCAAGCTATGGTTAAATCAATATTACAACTATCTTATGTGCATAATGTCACAAGCTACTCAAGAGCCATTTGAGGAACAAGTAGGAGATGATATTCAAGAACTCCAGCGCAGCTCATATGCAGAAATTGGAGATGATACAAATCCTGACGGAAACAGAATTGAAACTCATGAATTACAAAGTTTTGAAGGAGCTGAAATTGGAAACTCTGTTTCTGAAGTATATGCTGAAATTGAAGTAGTTCAGAATCTCATGCTGGATCAAGAAGAAATTATGACTCACCAGCTGGTTTTGCACACTGAACCTCATGAATTAGCTACTTCCCAGGAGCACTCTTTAGAAACTTGTGCATTGGAGAAGACTCTTCCAATCATAATAGATGATCAACAATTCCGAAAATTGGGGCAACCATCTAAAAACTTTAATTTGGCTTCTGCATTACATTTTAATGGGGATGTACCTGACGAATTGTTGCTGCAAATGTTTGAAGAAGAATCCATTACATCTCTTGCACACTTGGAAAGCAATGTAAGTATTTTCTTACCTTCCTCGATTCTTAAAAACTTACCATTTGCTTCTATTGAGTATAAATTAAGGGAAGTTGTTGGCATAACCTTGTTGCTGGATCACTCTTTCAAGTCTGTGCTGCACATAAATCTTGGATTTCGTAGCATAAGTAAGAGAGCCAATTCTGCATCACCACTCCAATTGCTAGGAGCTGAATTTGAAAGCTATCTAGCTCAGTTCTGTCTTCATCATCATGATTGGGGCAACCAACAATGTGATACAAGGAAGTTGGAGCAAACTGATTTTATCTCTGCCACTGCACAGTGCAATTTTGCTCCTAGTGCTGCTGTACAAATTATGGGGATTGTTGAATTCCAACTAGGCAGTTCACTTGTTACTCATTCCCCTCTCTTTATCCTGAAATTTTTACCCCTTGCTTTGCCATATAATTGCTTGAGGTTTATAGATGTTGGTTGTTCCTTGTGTGCTGCTGACACATGTGCTAGACATGCTAGTGAATCTTTAGATGAAATTCTCTCTTGTGATTTTAGTCCAGATATAAAGCTAAGTGAGCATGATGATTCTAGTGTGCTAGTTGTTGATGATTTACTCATTTCAGATTCACGTAACATCAAGAGTTTAATGTGTACAACTAATCATGAATTGTTTGAACCTGAATTTGAGTATGTCATGTTTGAGCATCATGAGAAATCTCATGTACATGACTCACTTCATCCATCTCTTTCTTATGACCTTGCACCTGACATAGTAGAATTGTGTGATGTAGAGTATGATTCTTTTCACTTTACTAATGATTTTAGAACTGAACATGGCTGTAACATAATTTGGAGTTTAAAGCATGATCATCTATCTATTCATGAGATGCTTTCTTGTGACTTACCTCCAGACTTAGGTAATTGTGAGAATGATGTTGCTGCCATTTCTTTTCTTGAACAAAACATGATGAAATCTGTCTTCTTTGAATATGCCTTGGCTCTTGCTACTCCTCTTCTTGCTAAGCTTGGTCACACTTTTACTCATGAAGTCCTTTCTTGTGATTTGACCCCAGATTTACTCACCCATGTTTGTAATCACTTGAACCACTTGAATTCTGTTATATATTATGCTGCTGGTTCTAGTTCTCTCTTACTGGAAATTAGAGGCAAAAGACTCCAAGGAAGTCAAGACATACCATATATCTTGGAACCCTTACCAATTGACCCAGAACCACCACCAAGGACGAATTACCACCCAGTGGAGCCTGTTTTGGAGTGCTTTATGGTTCTAATATGTGATGAGAATTTTTGCTACAAGAGCTTGAAGAGATTTCGTCCTAAGGTTGTTTCTTTCCCTCACTTACATTTTCTGTTTTGAATTGCTTCATTTCTTTGTGACATTGATTGCTTGAAATAAGTGTGGGGGAGGGACCAAACTAGTAGAAAAGGTCAAAATAAATGTTGAACTCCACTGCTTTGCCAGTTTAGTTGGAGGGAAGATGGATTTGGACGTATTTGATGATTTGCTTGCTGGTTGGACACATGCACCCAAATGGTTTCACTATGCCCTTGCTTTGCTATACCCCTGTATTGACCTCTCTTAGCCCATTTTGAGGCTGTTTGCATTGAGGACAATACAAAATTCAAGTGTGGGGGAGGTTTAGATGTCATTTGCTGCTGTACAAGTGTCATTGCTGTTGTCTCTGTGAACATTTCATTGCTGTTATTAAGTTGCTGCACACTTGAGTTTCTTTACACCTGGGCAGAAAAATTGAATATTGAAATCCAGTTTTCATTGGTTGTTGTAGAAGTAAGCTTGATTGAGATATGAGAACTTTGATTTGGCTATCTGATTCTGCATGATTGGTATAGGAATGAGCACTTATTCATGGCATTAGGATCAACTTAGTGTATAATTTTGTCTCTGTTAATGGGCTAGAGGAATTAATCCTTGATGGAAGGTTTTTGAGCCTTATTTCATTCCTAAACATTGAGAGCATACTCCCTAGAGTTAGTTCTCTCTAGAACTTGTCCTAGCTCTTTGTCGAGGCTACATATATGCATGGGAAGAGGTGTACATGATAGAGGCATTTGTTCTAAACCTCATATAGACCTAAACACAAACTTTAAACAATTGACCATTTGCAAACCACTTTGAGCCCTTCCTTTTCTTTTCTTTCCATCATTGACCAGTTGAGTAGAATGCATGATTCTTTCTGCAAAACATGATCTAGCTTCTTAAGTGGTAGGAGAGTTTAGTGACATACTTGAAAGAAATAAAGTTTAATCAGCTGTGATGTTCTGTGCTTGCAGATTTGATCTCTGAAAAAAAAAAAAGCAAAAAGAAAGAGGCAAGTTGAAAAAAAAAACGAAAAAAAAAGAAGAAGAAAAGAAAAAAAAGCAAATGATGATGAAAAAAAGAAAGAAAGAAAGCATGAAAAAAAAAAAACGAAAAAAAAAAAGTTGAAAAAAAAAAACAAAAGAGAGATCAATCAAGCATGTATAGTGATTTTTGTGTAGCAGTTGATGAACTATTTGCATAGATGATTAGGATTGACTTCATGTGAGTTTCAGCTTTGATTGGTGTATTATACACATGCACAAGAAAAAAAAAATGAAGAAATTTGGTTGTAGTTTTGCATGCTTCTTGAATATGCATTTTTGCTTAAGTGGTCAATGCTTAATCTTTCCATATCCATCACAGCCTTTCCAACATTACAGCGTAGAGAAAGCCCTCTTGATACATTAATTCCCATGAATTTGAGTGGTGGAGATATTAGAGCTTTGACAAGCTTATGGTAGAGACTAGCCTAGGGGAGAGGAGAGAAAGAGCCCTATATGAGAGAGGAGAGAAACACTAATTCCTGTGAGTCCTTGATGCCTATTACCAGTTACAAGAATGTGCATTAAAATGGTTATTTTGTTTGGATGATTGCAAGTTTCTGTATTGATTGTAAAGATGGAAGTGGTAAGATTAAGGATCTCATATTTTAGTTAAAGTTTGCTGCAAAAATGATCATTGAGAACTGTATTATGGACTGAGATTTATTTGCCCAGGAGTGCAAATGTTCTAGTATGGGGGAATTTGATAAACTCATTTTATTGCCACATTTTCTATGCTATTTTGTTGTTGTTAGATATTTTTATGGGCTTAAAATATATATATTCTGTGATAATTTCGGAACATATGATGCTACTTTGAATTTTTGATATATGCAAGAGGCAAAGTAGAGAA
The DNA here is from genome assembly GCA_963242795.1 of Inga leiocalycina. Lineage (NCBI taxonomy): Eukaryota > Viridiplantae > Streptophyta > Magnoliopsida > Fabales > Fabaceae > Inga > Inga leiocalycina. The sequence goes on along the minus strand of OY725327.1, from coordinate 57,179,049 downwards.
TTGGACATGCATGTGATCACGTGGGGACCACAAGGAAGGGAAATAGGAGTCAGCTGTAATGCACTACCATTTTGGAGGGAGTTTGGACCTGACACGTGCTTTTGGGAAGGAGAAATACTATTTTCTCATAGGCAATTGGGACGAAAAAAAAAAGAGAGCACGAACAGGGGAAAGAGCTTTGGACTCTCCGTCATTAGTGAGATTCGGACTCTTTTCCAAGGGGGGTGATCTCCGCTGCTGGACAGACGGGAAAAAAAAAAGAGGGATTAGCTCGCCGAAGATGTATTCATCATTTGCGTACTGTTTTACAAATTCTCAAATTAGAAAATTACAAAAAACATTAGAAATAGATGTAATGTTAGGTAATGGTCATGCTTTCAACAAGCTTCTTTGTTCAATTAATTTGTTCAAGTGCTCTTAATATTGAGATTCAAGGTTACTTTGCTCCTCAAGAGAATCGACCTAGGTTGCACTACTATATTGCATATTTAGTATCCTAGTATTTTGATAAAATTCACACGACAGAGTTAATCAAGGGGTAACTTTTTTTTTAATTATATTCAGTCAGATTTGGCGTCAAGATATACCAGAAGGGAAATACTTTTTTAATTCTCTTGAGCCTTTTTTAGATACATCCGTGACTTGATTTTTCAAGGTATATCATAGGGTCAATATTTTTCTTTTCTCTGCAGCCATGAAAAAATACTGATCGGCTTGTGAACAGTAATTTGTGTCTAGAGCCATGAATAAGCCGAGGACCAGATTTTTATAATATATTGATATTGATGATATTGATATTGATGATGATTTGTTGGCTTTAAGAGAAGCTGCAGTAATTATAAAGAGAGAAAAGTTCTGCTATTTTGATTTTTATTTCTGATGCATTTTACTAAGGTAAAGAACATTAAATTTATAGAATTTTTCTGCAACAATAAACCAAAAAATAAAATACAAATAAATAATATTTATTTGCTAAATCTTAGAAAACTAACGCGTAACCACTTCGCAATTTCCTGAAAATCTTCCGTCATACTTTGAATATCTTCCAAGAATTCATGAGCCTATTTCTTTAAAAAGACTGATTCAACGTTCTCACTTCAATTCATTTCATTTGATTCACAGAGTCCAAATTCTCTCGTTCGCCTTCCCCTGCTCTTTCTCTCAAACACTCTTTTGGTTTTGAAGAATCAAAAGCGACAGTTCCATCGTCTCATGGACATCGAAACTTCACCGTAAGTTTTCAGTCTCTTCTCTATACCACTCCTTCTCAGTTCTCCTCAATAACTAGAAATTTCTAGCAACGAAATTGAATCAGCCAAACCTAATTTAATAATTTGATTTTTCTCTCTTCTTCTAGATTTGAGTCGAGCGAGATGCTCGCGACATTCCTCGCCTCCACGCCTTTGATACCGGAATCATGGAGATTGTGCAGCTTGGCCAACGCCACCGCGTCTGGAAGTTTCCGGACGGAACAAATCGGTGACGTCGTGTACCTTGCGTTTTCCGGTATCCAAATGGCCGGCGGTTCGGGGCCGAGCTGGGGACAGCTTGTGCCCTTGGTTAGCGTCGGCGATGTTACTCTGTTTTCGTCGCATCCGAGCAAGGAAGGCAAGGACGCCGTCATGGTTCACGCCGGGATGCTCAATCTCTTCTGGTCAATTTTCAAGCCATTACAAAATCAGGTGAGTAAATCGCTCTACAAACTGAATCATATAGTCTCCATCGTAATCTGGTTGTTCATATTTCTGAATTTGGTTGTAGCGCGCGCTCGCGCACAAGTTTGTTTCTGGTAAAAGGCGATCAAGCCGGGCCGGCTCCTCGTTTTTTTCCCCATCGTGATCGGAATAAGATTTGAACTATTTAGATTTAATATATTATTAAAATAATATTATCAATAATCCAGATTTAATATCTTCTAGTCAATTTTTCAGTTATAAAAATTAATTTAAAATATATTTTTGATGGTTTTAACTCTTAAAATATTTTATCAACTATACTCAATATGTTATCAGATTGATTATAATTTTACCTTTAATATACTTTTTCAACTCCAAAAATTATTTTAAAATATTTTTTAGTGCTTTTAACCCTTAAAATATTTTTTCAATTGTATCCAGTCTTATGAGACTGATTACAATTTTACCTTTAATGTATTTTTTTTTAGTAGTACCTAAAATTTAGAATACTGATTTATTGATTTTTACCCACTCTAAAATATATTTTTGAACCCATTTTCTTTTACTATTATCATAAAAGTCACTTGTGCTTAAACTAATCCAAACAAATTTTATTTTTATAAAAGTCATTTATACAACCACCAATTCAAACATAAATCAAAATACATAATCTGACTTTTAACAAAAATAATATTATAAAATATCAAATTGAAATAATCCCAATTAACCATCATTATTTTAAACACATACATAATAAATCGTACAAACCGGGACTACATTATATGTGGAGTTCTGGACTCTGGGGACATACAATTAATACATTCATATAATTTGTGAGATATTCATTCAAGGATGTATTTTTTCGAACGAATATTAGCATAATATCAGTTTTTCTTCCTGATTTTTTTTTCTTGAGGTGTAATTTTTGTGGGTTTGGAATTCAACTCTCCCCATTCAGCCTCTTATAAGAGTTATTAGATTGTAAATCTAACGGTGTTGATAGAGTAGTTATTACATCACAATCCACTGAGGCACTGACTAATATTCCTCGGAAAGACAAGTCAAAGGATCAGATCAAATTCAACTTTTTGTGCGGGTCTATTCTGGGGGGACGAGATAATTGATAAAGAAACTTTGGCATTTTCTTTGCCCTTTGCATAATCATATGATTGATCACGTCAGTGCGTGGAAGCTCCTGTCTTTTTCCCTTAAAATAAAGGACTGTCTTTGTTTTTAATGGAATGTTAGATCAACATCTTTACGATTTAGATTTAATATATTTTTATAATAATATTTTTAATATATTAATATAATAATTATATTTTTATAATATATTAAATTTAAACTATTGAATTCTCAATACGATTACTTTATCATTCTTCCTTCTCTTTCCTACATCAACATCAAAGGGTCTCAGATATGGTCGCGAGACCTATCACTTCACCCAACAGCAACCGACCAAATCGCCATCATTGTTGCCTATCACTCGCTTAGAAAGTATAGACTTTTACTTTATCATTGAACCTTCTCTTTCCTTGCATTCTAAATAATTCATAAAAGGCAAGCATCTTTCCTCCCACCGAAAAAGGGAAGTCAAGCATCAATTTTCAACCGTTCTTGGTCAATAAAATAGAAATTAATTAAAGTGCATCATCAAATTAATTTCTCCTCATGTTAATTTAACTTCTATGGTTATATCCCTGTTTTTTTGGGAAAGTGAGGTTACTCTATTGTTAATACTTTCCCTCTCATGCTTCATTTCTTTTAGTATTAGTTTTTTATTTACCAATTTCGTACATCCTTATGTATTGTCCAAGAGACCCATCAAATCCAAAACAAATATAAATAAATATTTGTATAAATCATGGTAAAAAATTAGTATTAATATAAGTTATGAAATCTCTAGGGAGCTATATTATTTACAAGTTATGAAGGACGTGATTTAGAGCCCATTTAGATTAATAGTGATAAAAGTGATTTTTTTCAATCTGATTTTTACAAACTTAGGATAGGACAAAAATCAGAATGATTTATATTTGAATTGATGGTGACAGAAGCGGCTTTTTATCTAAAAGAAACTGGAGGTAATTTCTGATAGAAGCAGCTTTATTTGGAAAAGGCCATCTGCCAAAAAACTTTCCCAAACAGATCATTTTACCTTTAATTGGGCTTTTATTCTCCCACTGAGCTTTTTTCGGCTTTTTTCCCCCTCCCAGCACTTTCCCAAACGGACATTTTCAGGCTCCATCTGTTGGCCCAAAAAACAAACTTTTCAGGCTCTGTACTTGTTGGTCCCACCTAATAGTGAAAACATGTTATTTTCACGAGTGGAACTCTTGGAAACATGCTCTAGTGATTTCCAGGTTAATTCCAATTTACCGTACAAGAAAAGTCCAATTAGGGAGATAAAGCCCAATTGGCAGTAAGCATTTTTTTTTTAGTGTTTGGAGAGGCTAATTGATAATTGAGCTTTTGCCAAAGCCCAATTAGTGAAAGCTCAATTGGGAGTAGCTAGAGAATGGAGCTTTTGTTAAAAGTTAATGGCATTTTATGTTAGATTGGGTTGTTTGAAATTTAGTTATATAATATTGGCTTTTCCTAGAAAATGTTTTTTAAATAGTATGTAGTATCAAAAAATATTTTTTGAGTGTTTTTAATCCTTTAAAATATTTTTCTAGTTGTACCCACTACCTAATGTGCCATCAGACTGATTGCAATTTTACCCACTTTCTAGTTATACCCACTAAAAAAATATTTTTTGAGTGTTTTTAACCCCTTAAAATATGTTTTTGGTGTTTTCAACCCCTTAAAATATTTTTCCAGCTGTATCCAGTGTGTTATCAGACTGATTGCAATTTTACCCTTAATGTACGTTTTCAGTTCTAAAAATTACTTTAAAATATTTTTTTGTGCTTTTAACCCTTTAAAATTTTTTTTCAGTTGTACCCAGTTTTAAGAGACCGACTACAATTTTACCTTTAAAGTATTTTTTTTTTAGTAGTAAAGAGCACTCAAAACTTAGAATACTGATTTATTGATTTCCACCAACTCTAAAATATTTTTCCATAGCACCTAATATTTTAAAGTATTTTTTAAATATTTACTTGATTTTTTAAATATTTTTCCACCCACTCTCTCTTACCATTATCACAAAAGCTCTTATGCTTAAACCAATACAAACAAGTTTTATTTTTGCAAAAACTAAATTGACAATCGTCAATCCAAACATAAATTACATTATACAATTTGGCTTTTATCAAAAGTAATATTATAATAAACCCAATTGAAACAAGCCCAATGATCAATCACGGTTCTAAACACACACTTTAGTCATCACGTTGAAGTGATTGGATTTTGATCGTGCCAAAGAAGGAGGCGTTGACCTGCTTATTGTGCTTTATATGTGCTTCATTGCTCACTGTTTTGGGAGCAGGTCTCGACTATATAATTGAGTTGTAAGAAGAGAAAAAAGCCGTGCCCCATTCGCCAATCTCATGACTACGAGACCTTAATTTCAGACACCTTTTGATCAACTTTCCAAATTCAAAGCGGCCTTTGATTCAAACCAAACAACTTGAATGAAAAGAAGAAAGAATGCCGTATACTGAGATCTTTGGGCCTAAAAAAGAGACAATTCTTTTGTAACATATAAATTAAATTATCAATTTTACTGCTCTTTCTTGTCATGAATATAGGATCTAATTAAGAAGTTGATCTTATATTAAATGTAAATTTTTTTTCTTACATTTATCAATATTTTCCCGATTTACCTCTATTGATTTCCCTCAAGAGTAATCAAGTAAGAGATAGATGAAGGGAACTGAGAAAGATAGTTAGGGTGTTAATAAAAAAATGTCATATCAACCAATTTAACTAACTTCTTTAATCTAATCAAACTATATAAATAGGTCTTCTATTAAGGAATGGAAAGAGTATTTTAAAAAGGCTAATTTGTGTGAATTGTTGCTGAATTTTTTTTCTCTGGATTCACATTCCTGACTGTTGAAACCTTCCTTTTTCAGATGATGGCAATCATGGGGAATCCAAATACCAAGTCAATCATAATCACTGGTCACTCTCTTGGAGGAGCCATAGCCTCTCTTTGTACTATTTGGCTTCTGTCTCACCTTCAATCCACATCCTCCTCCATGCCGGTCTTATGCATAACGTATGGTTCACCATTACTGGGTAACGAGTCTCTTTCCAAAGCCATTCTCAGAGAAAGATGGGGTGGCAACTTCTGCCACGTGGTATCAAAGCATGATATCATGCCTAGGCTACTCTTTGCTCCTATAATCCCTCTCACCACTCAGATATCTTCCCTGCTTCAGTTTTGGCAATTCTCCATGACTTTCCCTGACTTGGGAAACTTTGGGGCTCAAATCTCTGACCAAGAAAAATCTGATCTTTTCTCATTTGTAATGGCTTACTTGAACAATGCAGCATCACAAGATGGAGAAAGTCCTATGATGCCAGTTTCGTTTCATCCATTTGGAAGCTACTTTTTTGTTTCTGATGAAGGAGCAGTGTGTGTGGATGGGACAACCACAGTTATAAAGATGATGCATCTGTTGTCGGCAACTAGTTCCCCCGCTTCTTGTATCAAGGACCACCTGAAGTATGGAGATTATGTAAATAAACTGTCTCTGCTATCCTTGAACCAGAGAGACTCCTTGCAGGTGAATAATGTCCCTGACTCAAGCTATGAAGCAGGGCTAGAATTGGCCCTTCAATCCTCTGGAATTACAAGCCAGGTAAACATATACTGTATATTCAATTTTTCTCCCTCAATGTCAGATAGACATGATCCCCCTTGTTACTTTAGGTAGTCGGGATTGCAAAATAAACTGAAAGTCTTGATTGTTGTTGATGATGATCAAAGACACTTTATATAGAAAGTGCTTACATATCTAGATTGGTATCTCAACCATGGACCTAACTGAATAACAAAATAATATCTGACAATATCTTAAACTGCGCAGCTAACATAATGCTAACCGTGCAACTACTCAAATACAAAACAATATCTGATATCCTTTGTCACACCCTTTCTTCTAGTAGAAGAATGTGATTTTGTTTAACGAGCTACTTTTCATGTAACCTGCAGGATCCAGCTGCTTTACCTTTCAAGCAATGCTTAAGCTCAGCCAGAAGAAATGGTCGTACCCCAACTCTGAATGCTGCAAACTTATCGGTGTCATTGCACAAGTTTATGCCATACTGGGCTGAAATAGAGTTGTACAAAGCGTGGTGTGATAAGTCAGATGATGAACTCGGCTACTACGACTCCTTCAAGCGAAGGGGCTCCACAGCCTCAAAAAGAGACATGAAATTCAACATGCACCGCCACAAACTAGCCTGGTTCTGGAACGACGTAATTGAAAAGTTGGATAACAACGAACTACCTCGTGATTTTAACAAGCGAGAGAAATGGGTCAATAGTGCTCACTCCTATCAGCTCCTGGTAGAGCCATTAGATATTGCAGAGTATTATGGAAAAGAGATGCACAAAACAAAGGGACATTACTTGGAGAATGGAAGAGAGAGGAGACATAAGATGTTTGACAAGTGGTGGATGGAAAGAGAGGCTTCCATGGAAGAAACTAATAATAATAAAGAGAGGAGCAAGTTTGCGAGTTTGACTCAAGATTCGTGCTTTTGGGCGAAGGTTGAAGAAGCAAGAGACTGGTTGAGTAGAGTGAGAAGTGAATGGGATGTGAATAAACATGTTTTGTTGTGGCAGAATATAGAGAAGTTTGAGAAGTACGCTATGGAGCTTGTTGGGAGTAAGGCTGTGTCTGTGGACGTTCTTGCAAAGAATTCTAGTTACAGTTTATGGGCAGAGGAATTAAGAGAAGCAAGGGAGCTGAATTCGAAGTTTCAGACATTTTCTAGTAGTTTTTTCACGAGGCCACATCATCTTTCAGGTACATAAACGGGCTCATACTAATCTAGATCGGGGCGGCTTGGGACCCTTGAGGGCGGAACCCCTACTACCTGTAACGTTCCAAATTTTATTCACCAAAATATATTATAAATATGTGTAAATATTCAATAAAATGGAATGGTGGATTTTAAAGGATGTGATTTTGTTGTCAGTGAAAATTTCCTGTGAGGCGGTGAGTTTGTCATTTGGTTTTGGATAACCAAATAATGAGCAAAAATTAAGAAATTTTACAGGATGAAAGTAGACATCCTGAACCTTAATTTGATAGGTCATGGCTAACTTTTGGAGCTATACACAAAAAACTGTGAATTTTTTAACTTAGTCCAGAAAAACTGTATATTTTCTAAAACAGTGTCTAAAATCTTAAAATCTGGGAATTTTCAGCTTCCTGTTGGTTAAGGGCTATATTTTGTCTTGGAACTAGACTCAATAATGGTTCTATAGCATTTGGAATCACTCCAATTTGATGTTTACAAATTTAGTTATGATTTTGAGAAAATCACTCCTATGTCCCAAGAAAGCAAGATATTATCAGAAACGTCCCTGGTTACAACCCTAAAAGCGTGTATTCACTACCTGTTGAGTGTGTTTTACAACCTCCAAGGACCTTTATGATAATATCTTGCTTGCTTGGGACCTAGGAGTGATTTTCCCTATGATTTTTCAAAGTTTGGACAAAAAATGTATCAGAATTGCAAAATAATCTAAAAATGAAGAAAATAATGTACTGACAATTTTGAAATTGATGAGATAAATGGAAAAGTCATTTGAGCTGATGGAAGGACCCCTAGACGTCATTTTAATGGACCAAAGAGAGGAAATATTAGTTAGCTTCAAATTGGGCTTGATGACATATTTTCATGTAGATAGACTTATGTACACAAAAGTCAAATTTTGGGAATTATTTAATTAAGTAAATTAAGGGAAAAGGAATGAGATGTTTTAAATACTGTCACATCCTCATCTTATTTTCACCTATTTCAGAGTATTTACGGAAAACGATACGCAGTTCAGTGGACAACACAGGAATAACATAGATATATTGATAATATGTGCACTATTACGAAAATTCCCCATAGGGTTCCGTATTTGATAATTACAATTAATGTAGCCTCACAGCGCTATGTGAGTGTCTAAATCCATCCCAGTGAAATGGAGACATCTTTCCGTCTTTGTTCCACCACTGCAATCCCCTCGTACGATTCTCTTCTTTGTTCTCAATATACGTTCTGTCTTCTCCTGTCTAAATTGTTGGTAGGGGAGGGTGAGATTCTGGGGAATCTCAGTAGGAAAACAATACCAATATGCATGCAGGATAAGTGCTTAATGCATGGCATGCTTGCATTACATAACTCATGCTCACACAATGACATATCTGTGTGCTCAATGTTTCAAACATCATACGTATGGTCATAGCATAAACAGGAACAGAGCTTCAATTATTCATATATGTTTCACATAATCAAGCAAAGCAATAACATGCATCAATACACCAACATAAATATCACATACATGCAGGAGAGGTAAGTTCCCTACTTTAATCGCCCTTTCCTGATCCTCGAATAACGTGCCTCGATTTGCGTGCCAACCCCTCGGGCTCTCTACCTGGTCCTAAAACGTCAAACGTATCATTTAGACACTTCCATAGTGTTTTTGGTGGTTATATTAGTCTATGGTGAGATTTTACCAAAATGCCCCCGAGACCCCGGCCCGGCCTGATGGCACTTTTTCCCAAAATTTTGAATAAGGCTATTTTGACTTATTTTTGCCCAAGGAATCCATTTCCAGGCTCGAAATCACCAAGTCCACTGTCAAATTAAGAAAATACCCTTGATAGCCCCTATTTAGGGATTTCAGTGGCATTTTCGTAATTATGCTTTTTTTGCCTCTACCGAAAAAGTGCCGAACTGTAACCCTACCTATTTTTGCCCACTGAGTCCAATGGAACCATATATTTCATGAAAATCCAGCTCCTTCCCCCTAAAACACTACTGGCCGAAATATTTAAGAAAAATGGAAAAATTGATGTTTTGTGTTTTAGTTTCCAAAACTTGTACTTTTCTACTTCTAATCTCTTATTAACTCATTTAAACACTTCTTAATCATGATTCAAAGATATTTGGGCAGCATAACCCCTTAGGGTTAAGACTTTCCAAATTTACAAACTAACCATGAAACTTGGACAAATTAAGAAACAGCACAACAACCACAAGAGAGCAAGTTCAAGAAGTTACCCTATTGAGTTCTTGGATTTTCTCTCTCTAGGAATCCTCCTCCTCTCTCCTTAAGCTCAAGATTTTCTTGCTAAACAATGGGTTTTCATGGAGAGGAAGAGTTTAGAGAAGATTCTACACAAGTTTGGAAGACAAATCTTAAGAAATCCCAAGCTTACCTTGATCTTTCTCTTCCTCTTGGCTCCTCCTTCTTCCTAGATTTTCTTCAAGCTCCCTCCCTCTGTCTCTTGGTGTGTTAAAAACGAAAATGAGAAGGAAGGAAAGATGTCCAAGCACTATAAAATATCCCACCATTTTCCTTAATTAAGTTTATTACAAAAATCCTATTTATGACACTACATGTACTTGGCTCAATTTTATGACACTTTCTCTTTCTCTTCTTGAGTGTCTAGGTGTGAGAGATGACAAGGAAAGATGAAGGAAGAGTTTCTAAAATATCTCTCATTTTCCCTTAATTACTAAATTCTTCAAAAATCCCTCATAAGATGACATTTGAGGATACTTGTATCAACTTCATCCATTCCTTCACTCTAGCTTACCATCATGCAATCAAGTTTAGCCATCCCTTCACTCAACTTGCTACTCTCTTACCATCACTCATCATGCATTCCACCATACCTTCTCTTATCATGACCACCATGCACATGTCTTCACTTGGTGTACACTCCACCTTTATCATCATTGAAATGTTCATGTAGCTTTTGACTTGTGCTTCTTGGGAATTAATCATCATTTCTCTCTTCATGTAGCCTTTTGGACATGTGTCCAAGAAATTAAATTATTCCCCTCATTCTTAGGTGTTTGGTCGAAATTTCAAGAGGAAAGGGAAGAAAAAAATGATTTCAACAATTCTATAATTCATATAAATGAATTATATATAATCCCCCATAATTTCAAAATTCTTGATTTATTCCATCAAGAATAATTCAATTATACATTTTCCTTTATTTTCCTTAATTAGTTGAAATTAACTTCAATTAATTAGAAGAAAATTAATCGTGAGCTAAATTGGCAAAATTATGATTTTGCTATCACTTTTGTAATTTAATTCCTTGTTTGAATTAATTTGCCCATTTCCTTGTGAATATAAATATTCCAAAATTCACAAAATCCAAATTCATGAATATTCACTATTTTAATGAATTTCTCAATCAATTAAAATATATTTTTGTGAATATAAAATTTGGGGTGTTACAAATACAATTCCCTTCATCCTCTTCCTCCCAAAATTGATGTCCAACCACAAGCATAGAGAGAGAGAGAGAGAGAGAGAGAGAGAGAGAGAGAGAGAGAGCTTTGAGTTTTCTAGAGAGAGGGAAGAGCGGAACTCACAAGGTAAGTTGATTTTTTCGATGAATTAACTCTTAACTTGTGTAATCCTTTCTCTAAGCTTCTCTTCTATGTGATTCAAGATGTTTGAAGAATTTTAGTGTTGTTGGAGCTAGGGTTTCAATCAACAAGGGAAAAGCCAGAAGAAAGCTGAGGTGACTTCCTAAACTTCAATCTTTGGTTATTCTGGCCTTTATAGTTAGTTTAATCGGTGAATTTCTGTTGGATTTGTGGTGATTGTAAATTTGGGAAAATGTTGAATGCTAAACATTATGCTGCCCATATTGAATCTAAATGGTGTTTATAATGTAATTAAATAGTTAATAAAGTGATTAGGAGTAAGAAGGAGCAAGCCTGCGGAGTTAGAATTGGAAAACCCTAATTTTTCTCAGAGAATCTTGGGTTTCAGTCAGCTCTAGTTCAGGGGGTTAAAGTTGGATTTTTGATTATCTGATGATTCCATTGCTTTCAAGAGGGAAAATTAGGTGGGTTTATAGTTGGACACTTTTCCAGAAAAGCCACGGAAAGCATAATGACAAAAATGCCCCCGAAACCCTAAGTTAGGGCTGCCAAGGTCATTTTTGTCTTTTGGCAGTGAATTTAATAATTTTGAGACCAGAAATGGAATCTTTGGGCAAAAATAAGTCAAAATAGTTTGGGTCATAATTTTGGGAAAAATATGGTCAGATTGGGTACAGTGGGGCCTAGTCGAGTCCCTAGGAGAATTTTGGTATTTTTTCAATATAGACTAATATAACCATCAGAAACACTATGAAAGTGTCTGAACTAGTACATGAATGTGCTTTAACCTAATTCTTGTACATTTGACATTTTAGGACCGAGTTGTTGGCACGCATATCGAGACACGTGTTTCGAGGTGGGAAAGGTTTAATGTGGTAACTCTATCTTTCATACTTTAAGTCAATGTTTATATGCTTTCTTTATGCCATTTTTCATAATATGTATGATGCACAGTGCCTACGGGTACACCGAATTATGCCCAATCTGTGGTCTTGAGCCCATCTAAGGTACGGAACGAGTAAGGGTTGCAACAGTGGTTGGTTCTGTATGTGGTATTTAGCATAGTCATTATTGCATTTTCTACGATAGATTGTCTCTTACTACTGAGATTCGTTTGAATCTCACCCTTTTTTAAAAATAATAATATTCTAGCAGAAGCAAGCGGCTCCAAGGGCAAGACAGTAGAAGCTGGCAACTGAGGTGATCAAGATATAGAGATGGAGTTGTTTAGTTATATTAGTTTAATTTTGAGATTTTGGACCAAGATTGTATCTATTACCAAACCTTGTGGGGAAAACTAGTGATGTAGTCAAGTACCTTTTATTAATATATCAGTATATTTACGCTATTCCTGTGGTGCTTACCGAACTGCGAGCAATCACTCTGAAAAATGAGAAAATAAGATAAGGGTCTTACATTTACCTACGCTGCTGCATTCCCAAGGCTCGAACTTGAGACCCTTGGTTATGCTGGAATAACTGCCTTATCAGTTGATCCAAACACTCAGTGGTAGTTGTCCTTAGTTTGTTATGTGGAATTTGTAAATGTAGCCATATGCATGATAGAACTAGAATTGCTTGTTCTACTTCAAGGCTTTTTTTTTTTAAAAAAAAAAATTCATATTAATAAGTCTGAAAATTTCAGTTTCTCATCGGTTTGGCCTTAGGATACCTCCAATTTAGCCTCGATCTGACCTACTGACCCTTAACTTAGTATCCCGACCGGTTTAGTGCCTGGTCCGGGTTCATGAACCTTGAAAAAAAATGATATGAAATTTTGAAGATTTTTTTTTTTAAAAATAGTGAATCAGATAGGATGCCACACTGGACCGATTTATCGGCTAGTTCGCCAATTTTCGGGTTGAACCGACCTATTTGATCCGTGCTCATGAACAATGTTGTTGTGGGTAATTGTGGCCATATGTATGATAGAACTAGAATTGCTTGTTCTAATTCAAGTCTGTTTTTTCCCCTGCCATAATAATTCAAGGCTTTTATTTCATGAACAGTGTATTTTTCGCTGAGTTTTATTCCTAGGCATTTGTTATGAAATTTTCTGAAAATTAAAATTTGTTAAGCAATTAATGATTCAATCATATAACATTAACTTCAATGATTAATGAGTCAATCATAGAACATTAACTTCATAAAATTTTTAATTAAAAAATATATCCTGAATATTAATATTACAGCTTAAGATCTCTATTTAAAATATAAATTAAATGATTCTTTTTTTTGAAATAGATCCGATTTAAAACCTTAAATAAACCAAATCAATTGCTCCATCATGTCTTAAATATAAGAGCTAAATAACTACACGCAATTTAAAGAGATGGAAAATATTAGTTAATTTAGTTATTTGTAAGAATTATGTGTTATTTTTCTAAAATATCTGCTTTAATTATTTGTATTGAAAAATACAAGTCTACTATCTTAAATTCTTAATGGAAACTCCTTAATAAGTGCATTTAATAGGGATAATTTAGAAGAAAAAATATTAAACTTGAGTAATTAAGTAAATTGAAGTCTCATATTTAGTATAAAAACAAATCTCTCAACTAACTCCTATATGAAAATGGAACCCCCTTGTCTCTTAATAGAGCATAAACCTGAAAAGCAAAAGGAAAAATGAGTGATGATTGTGAAAACTTGATTATACCTCACTTCCCTAAGTCTGATTACAAATAAGAGAGGATGGTGCATATAATTAGTATTCCCTCTTGAAGGGTCGATCTTAGTCCTAAATATAAAACATATTTTTTATATTTGTCAATCTTTTCATAATTTACCCCAATTAATGCTCTCTCAACAATAATCAAAGCAGAGAGGAAATGAGGGAATTAAGAAAGATGATTAGTGTATTTTAGAAAATACGTGTCATATTAACTAACTTTCTTAATCTAATCAAATTATCTAAATATGTCTTATATTAAAGACTGAAGGTAGTATTACATACCACTCTGGTTGCACTAGTGGTGATTGAAAGTCCACCAAAGAAGAATGAGCCCCATATCACAAAAAGTAAGATGATTGCTCCAGTGGAATTGCCATATCTTCCATGAAATGCATCATATAGTATTTGTGCTGGCACAAATGCTCCTGCTGTCTCATTGCTTGTATAGTAAAGGTAGCCAAAATCCTGAAGAGTTTAATCACAACTAAGGTTACTATTTTCTATATTTTGTGTTGAAGCTAAGCTTTGGCACATTAAGGTTTGTGAAATTGGAACAATAAAGGTTTAGGCTAAGGGATAAAAATACCCATGAATTTTTTTTTCAAATGTGCACCTAACACCATAGACTTTACTTGGGTGCAAAAATGGCTATAAATTTTTATAAATGGGGCAAAAATACCTCCACCGTCAACTATCAATAAACAGCCGTTATTTTTCCTTTATGTGTAACATCTTTATTTTTGTTAGCGCTTAGAAAAAAGTTGTAACTAAAGTTTTATTTAGTAAAAAAAAATATAATAAATTAATAATTTAAAATAAGTATAAATTTTAAATGTTTATTCTATACAAAAGAAATAAATACAAAGGAAATACCTTCTTAAAATAATTTTATTAAATATATGAATATGTGTGAGTAAATTTATGTGTGGTAAAAAAAGAAAACAATGTCTGAATATTACTTTTGTTAATTATTTAAATTTTTAAAAATAATATTATTTTAAAGAAAAGAGCCCAACCCTAATTTTACTTCTATATATATATATAAGTGCTCTTTCTTCCCTCACAAACCCGTCTCTCGGCGCCGCATTCCTGCACACATATAGGTGCTCTTATTTTTCTCATTTTCAATTCCTTCTTGTTCATTGATCTCCACCTCTATCCTAATAATTAGTCTTGTCAAACTTTTCTTGCTCTTCTTTCTTTATTCATTGTAGTATTATCATATCACTCCTTACTGTACGTATGGTGTCTTCATTTTCCAAAAAAAAATTTAAATAATAATAATAAAATCATTCATGTCTCACCTCCTCCTCTGCAATCTTCATTTATGATGGCGTGTGAACATATATATTTATACATATATATATATATATATATATATATATTCCTCTTGTTATTTCTTCAAAACCCCATCTCCCTCCCTTGAACTGACTGTGCGGAAGTGTGTGTGTATGCATATACTTTCTATCTTTCAACTTCTTTTGCCACTCCTTTTGTGTGTAATTCTTTAGAACAAACCCATGTTGAACCGTTTTTTGTCTTTTTATTTTATTAATTATTATTATTTATTCTGATTCATCTGCCTAAGTCTAGACTCATTACTTGTGAGACCATATGAAACTCATATATATATATATATATATATATATATGCTAACCCAGTTTATATATTTTCTACCCTAAAGAAAATTTAGATCAACATACATATCTATCTATATACATAGATACATACATAACTTTCTATTTGAATAACTTTCTTTTAATTTGTTAAACTCATTTCACTATTAGTTGAATTGCTACTGTGCCTCACCCTCCTTTTCTTTAATTTTCTACCTTCGGTGTGTGCAGTGATTTTTATCCTTAATTTCTCCATCTTTTTCTTAATTTTTGTTTTTGTCCTTTTTTTTGGCAACCCACTTCATTTGTTTCAGACCCTTGGTTTTTGACTTCAAAGGATGAAATAATAATTTATTCAATTTAATCAAAAATATTATCTATCCTTTCTTTTATACACCAGATTTTCATGCCTTCTTCACTCTGTAGCCATAAACCACGTATGTGTTTATATATGAAGAGAATATGTGTTTTTAGGGGTAGCTTTAATGTCAAGATTAGTTTATGGTGATTTTAAAACAATAATGAGTCATATATTAATAGATATATGTGTTTGTGAATTTGTAACCTATTGTAGAGAGCTTTGGGGTAATTTCTATAATTATTTGTAAGCTGTTATGGAATCACAGGTAATTCTGAATATTCTTTCATATACTTGTGAATTGTGTATGATTGTGAATGACTACCGTCTATTAAAAAAATGGATTGGACTATGTGTATATGTGTATGTATTATAAATTCCCAAGTAAGTAATGGTACAAGTAAATTTCTTTATGATTCACCTTATTCACATAGTAAATAATTTAATTACAATTAATGTATTGTTGGATTATTGTTTCCTTTTATGTATGTTTGAATATGTGATGATATTTTATTCGAAAGGAAGCATGATTTATTGTACCTTGTCTTTTAATTATATATTTTGGTGCTGGAATATACTTGTCATGGCAGATGCATTTGTTATGGGTTGGAGTAAGAAGGAATTTGTATGTTGAGATCTTTTACCACGTGGTATGCCATCACTCGGTACACAGTGGATAGCACTTGTCAGAGCCCCTTCTTCCATGTTTTCCTTTGGTCGGGATTACATTGGAGCTGTAGGACATATGACACCTCCTTAGTTGTGTTCTTTTAAGGAGGGGAGCCATAGTCCAGACTTAAACTTTACACCTTTGCCCTGGTGTATCTTAAGAACTGATGAGTTTGGGACAATCCAGTCAAATGGATGGGTTTCTGTTGGACTATGTGTTAGCCTATGGCTCTAATCAGCAGAATAAGGATGGACGGTTATATAAGGGAGGTTGCATCTTACATACTGCATATTGTATAATCATATATTACATGTTGTGATGAAAATACAAATTGACATGATGATGATTAAACTTGTTTTTGTCTTGTATGAGGATCAATCAGTTCCTTCTTTTTATCATATGTGACTTGCTTGTATACGATAGAAACTTTCAGTAGTTATTGAGACATGGAATCTCATCTATATATATTAACATTTTTAGGTGACTGTTCTAGTAGGGAGAAAGGGAGGTACCTATGGAGTGAGTCTTGAAGGCTCTTTTGTGCTACTAGAGCTCATGTTATGTCATTTTTATTGCCATGACCCTAAGACTTCCGCATTATATTTTGTTTTGTTGAAATATTTTGAGAATTTGATTTAACATTGTGACGTGGGCTTTATTTGAACTGATTTGTATTTTGATGGTTTGGATGTTAAACATCCTTATTAGCGATATTTAAAACATTCTAGTTAAGTATTTGGTTGTTTCAATGTGAGGTGTTACATTGTAGGTCCCACAATTGTCCACGTGTCAGGTTACTACCACATTCTTAGTCATCTTTGTCTCTCCCTCTAACCGTCCTCTCTCTTTCTCTGTCGCCCTCGTTTCTCTCTCTCTCTCTCTCTCCTGCCCTTTGGTTTGGCAGCTTCACTCGCCCTTGTCTCTTCTACCCTCTCCTTCTCCCTTCTGGCATGGGTTAAAAGGTCAGCCACCCTAGGTCTTTTTCCAGTTGGATCAAACATTGAGCTTCCAATTTTGGTTCTGATTGTGTTCTAAGCTGAATCCATTATATGTACCAACACCTGATCTGATCAAACATCACATATGGCATATTACCAGGTCTTGGTCTCTGGTATACTATTCATTCATGAGCTCAAGGTCCCAAGGATTTCTTCATCGGCGACGTTGCAGAAGCCAGGGTTGATGGCAGTGGCACTACTTCTGCCAAGAACACGTCCCCAAGCGCTCAAGACGTCGTCATTAGAAGTGAAGGATTGTATAAGTCAATCGTTGGGATTATCCATAAGAAGGGTCAAGAATCATCAAGTTGGGTATGCCATACCTAACATCTCCTTGTTCAAGCTCGAGGACTAGTAAATTAGACGACAATGTGGGAGGAATTTTTTGTGGTATCTTATTGTTGAGGAATTGGTGTACTTATTAGTGGAGCTGAAGTTCCATCTTTATGATGGATCGATTATAATGGGTGGCATAGAAAGGGCTTAAGAGAGTAGAGAGAGAGAGGGCTTGAGAGGATGGAAGAGAAAGAGAAGGGGAAGGTAAGAGGGTGGGAGACAGAGACTGAGAATGGAGACTAAGCAATATAACCGAGTCTATACAGTGGAATATGAATGTCTCAATGCAATATGCTTTAAATGTGGGTTATATAGACACACAGTGGAAACATGCTCAATCCAGTCACTGGTGCCACAAGCGTCGAAATCACCGGAAATAGCACAGGTGGAGAAAGAAGGAAAAAAGCACACCGTGAAACACCCTGTTGTCTCCGTACCGGGCATATCTGTTGACGAAGAATACGGATCCTGAATGCAAGCAAAATCTTCAGTCAGATCTCGCCCCCAGAACACTATTTCAAACTGAAGTCAACAAGCCAGAACGGCTATATCAACTCAAAAAAATGGGAAAGAGGCTGACCGAAGCTCTGGATCGAGGTTTGCTATCTTGCAAGAGCTCGATTCGCCTATCATGTCAAAAGATACACCAAAATTAAATAAGAAGAATATAGGGGATTGAGGTTCATTGGAGGAAGAAGGAATATCAGAACCTAGGTGGCGATGGAAGGAAAACAAAGAAAATGGAAAATTTAATTTCCATTTTCGAGGCAGGGAGCAGCAGTGGCGTCGTGACTGATGCAGAAATAGAGAGAAAAGGGATAAAGAAGAAGAAAATGGCTAATCGGGTAGGTGAGAACGATGTGGGCCCGACAGTTTTGATGAATGAGGAAGAGAAGAATGCTTTAATGAAAGAGGAAGTTGGGCCGACGGTTTTGAGGAATGAGGAAGACAAGAATGGTTTAGTGCAAGGGGAAGTTGGGCCGAACCAAGCGCAAACATTGGTGCTCTCAAGACAAGAGATAAAGCAAAGGAAGGGGCCTTTTTGGGAGAAGCTGAAATGCAGAAAAAAATCTAATAAGGATGGGCCGAAAAGTGCTTCTCCACAGTAAAAAAGAAAACAAATAAGGAGAAGCCACACTTTGGTTTTTGGCTCTACAAAAAACAATGGACCTATGCAAGTGGATCTATCTACTCAAAACATATATAATGAGACCACTCCCATAGGACCAGAGCGCATAAGTTCTCCTCTGTGCAAAGAAATTTCTACAATTAATAATGGTGTTATACAACCAAGTGAGAATTTTTTGCTGCCACCACAAGACCAAATAGCAACACAGGAAGCACCAAACGTCACCAACAGTGAGAAGGCTGAAATGGGCGATGAGGGTGATGCACCTATTGACATGGGCGAGAGTGCTGTTGTTGAGGTAGAAATAATGCAAATACCTGAACTGGATCGGTAGCAGTTTATTCCAAGTAAGTTTTCTTATCTTAAAAACTTTTTTATGGATTCTATAAAAATATTATCTTGGAACTGCAGGGGTGTAGCTTTTAAAACTTTTCCTAGTAGAATTAGATATGTGCTTCAGGATAATGATGTTAAAACTATGATTCTTATGGAAACTCTGGTTAGCGGTATTGTTATTCTCTGGAAATTCTTGTATTTCATCACATTTTTCTCATATATTTGTGGTTTTAAACTAAAATTGTGCATTAGTTTTATACATATGAAGAAAAATGTGATAGGTTGAAAATACTTGAAAAAGTGCAAATTTTGAGCTAAATGTATAGGGTTTTCGATTAAATTGAAGAATTGAAAAGCTCATAAAATCCTTCTCTTTGTAGGAGGATGATGACAAAAAATGGAAGCTTACATGGATCCTTGGAGGTGAAGAAAAGAAGAACAAAAGCCAAAAAGGAAGATCAAAGTAGCTTGAAGGTGTCCCCGGTTGCTTTTGCTACGCCACAGCGAAGCAAAAGCGAAAACACATAAAAAATAGGCCCTTCTGACCGCGTATGCTGTGGGTTCGCTATAGCGAAGCGAAAGCGAAAACACATCAAAAATAGGCCCTTCTGACCGCGTATGCTGTGGATTCGCTATAGCGAAGCGAAAGCAAAGTCGCGATACTGCAACTGTGTGTTTTGAAAAACTGATGCTTCAGCTGGCTTTTTAACCTAATGGGGGCGCCGAAATTAAGGGATTCTGCACAAGGAAGAGCTCAAGAACTACAAGGAGGCTTCTTGGAGAGCTTGAGGAGGATTTTGGTGCTTCTTGGAGGAGATTCTTGGAGAAATTCAAGATTTTTCTTCTCTTTTTCTGGTTTTTCCCCTCTTCTCTTCTCATTTGCTGATATGGTCATGAGTTTTATGTTGAGTTGTTGGTTTGTATTGATTATGAGTGGCTAAAACTCTCATTTAGGATTACTTCTACTCATTGTATGGATTAAAACTACTATATTTTCTTGCTTTTGCTAGTTGTTGAGAATATATGTTGATTTTTCTCTATGCTTAATTACTATCTTGTGCTTGATCACCACATGATTAGTTTAGTTCAATTGAATGATGCTTGAGAGAGCTATTTTGGTTGTAGAACTTGAGAAAAATCATGTTAGACTTGAAGTTTAGGGATTAAATGGATGGTTTGTTGTTAGAATAGAGATATATCTAACAACCTAGCATAGTCTAATGAAAAATTGTTTTGGGAAAGATGATTTTCATTAATGATAGACAAGAGATTGAACATTGTTAATGAAGATTAAAAATCAATCTTGACTTGAGAGAGCTTGATTGATGATCTTAGAATCTTTGACTAGCATATGGACTCACACAACTAACATAAGTGAATTAATTGCATAGTTTTATGAAATACAATGAGGAAGAAGTAATCATAAGCCTTTAAACCTTGAAGTAGAATCAATTTTACAATCACCTTTGTTTTACCTTATTGTTTTTCGCAAATTCTCTTAATTAACATACTTAATTCCAAATGATTCCATTCAACCTAATTGAACATATGGTTACATTAGTTAGCTCACTTTCGTCATAGTCCTCGTGGGAACGATCTTTACTTATCACTTTATTACTTGCGACCCGTGCGCTTGCGGAAGCTAAACGGCGAACAGGTATGAAGGCTAATAGGATTATTAAGAGGCTGTGGTTTAATACTTGGCTTCGGTTGGAAGCTACTGGCTTTGCTGGAGGCATTTGCCTGTTATGGAATATAAAAGATCCTTCTATTCATTATATTTCTTCTTCAACCTAGGCCATTCATGTTAAAGCTATGATCACTAAAGACTCTAAGGAGTTTATGCCATCTTATTTCTATCCACTCACTAAGGTTCATCATTTGCCTAAATTTGGCTCTGATCATCGGCCAATCTTGTTAAAATCTTGTCCTTCAAATTACCGATGACCTAAATCTACCTTCTGTTGCCGAGCTGCCTGGTTTTTAGAAGAAGGTTTTCGTGATATGGTCGAGAATGCTTGGATTGGGGGTCACTGGAAAGAGAAAGTTGATAATTTTACCAACAAGGTAGGGGAATGGAATAAAAGAAGAGTGTGTAATCTTAATGAAAGGAAACGGAAGACTCTTTAAAGAATTAGAGGTATTGAGAGAGCCAGAGCTAGGCGTGATAACCAATACCTGATCTAAACTGAAAATGAGTTATGGAAAGAGTAAAACAAACTACTGGCTCCGGAAGAATTGTTATGGTATCAGAAATCGAGATGTAAATGGCTGAAGTGGGGGGATCGTAATAGTAAATTCTTGCATACTGCAGCAATTGTCAGGAGATGCCAAAACAGGATTGAGGGTTTGAAAAAGAGTAACGATGAATGGACTTTTGATCAAGAAGAACTCAAAAATCTTGCTGTTGATTACTATAAAAACCTGTTTCAATGTGGACTCCAAAATTTCAACAGCATCGTTACCCAAACCAGATTTAAAAGCTTGAGTGATACTGAATTGACCAAGATAAATGCAACAGTATCTCAAGAAGAGATTAAAAGAGCTACATTCGATATTGGGTCATTCAAGGCTCTAGGGCCAGATGGTATTCAGGCAATTTTTTTTCAAGAATATTGGCCAGTTGTTAGGACGCATATCGTTGACTTAGTGACTGATATATTCCAAGAACCAGGCCGGATTAGAGATATCAATAATATGAATATAGTGCTCATTCAGAAATTGGATAATCCAGAGACCATTACGGATTTCAGGCCCATCTCTCTGTGTAATGTGAGCTATAAAATAATTACCAAGATTCTTAGTTGTCGTCTCCGGGAGGTTATAGGGAAAATTGTCGGGCAGCATCAATATAGCTTCATTGCAGGGCGCCAGAGCAGTGACAATATTATTATTACTCAAGAAGTCATTCATTTAATGAAGGTGAAGAAAGGAAAGAAAAGTTGGATGGCTGTAAAGGTGGATCTTGAAAAGGCATATGACCAGCTGGAATGGTCATTTATACATGATACGCTTCAAGATGTCGGCATAGAAGGAAAAATATGTGATCTTATTATGGCTTGTATCTCAAGCCCATCTTTTCAGGTGCTGTGGAATAGGGAAACTACAAATACTTTCATTTCTTTTCGTGGAGTCAGACAGGGGGACCCTCTTTCCTCATATATCTTCACTCTATGTATGGAACGGTTAAGTCATATTATTCAGGATACAATCAATGTTGGCTTATGGAAACCAATTCATCTTAATAGAGGTGGTCTTCCCATTTCTCACATCTTCTTTGTGAATGATCTAATTTTATTTGGAGAGGCGTCGGAGAACCAGATTGAGCAAATGTTGTGTTGTCTTCAGAAATTTTGAGATGTGTCAGGACAGAAAGTTAACAGAAGGAAGACTAGAGTTTGTTTCTCTAATAATGTCCATTTCAATATAGCTTATGGGTAGAGCTATGGGAGTTCCTTTAACAGGTGATTTGGGTAAATACCTTGGTATCCCTTTAATCCATAAGAGGGTTTCTAAGGTTATTTTTAACCCCATTCTTGAGAAGACACAAAAGACACTAACAGGATGGAAAAGAGGATGCTTGAATATGGCAGGGAGAATAACTCTTATTAAATCAGTTCTATCTCCCATCCCGGTTTATCACATGCAGACCATATTGCTCCCAAGAGGAATTCTAAAGGAGCTGGAAAAGAAGAGTAGAAGCTTTTTATGGGATGAGAAGGAGGATTAGAAGAAGATGCACCTTATCTCATGGGATCAGATTAAGATGGATAAGAAAGAAGGTGGGCTAGGCATTCGGGATATGTGCAAACAAAATGAAGCTTTTATTATGAAGTTGTGCTGGCACCTTCTTACTAACAAGGATGCTTTATGGGCGAGTGTGCTTAGGAGCAAATACAAATGGGATCAAATGAATAGACCGAGACCTCAGCAGAATGCATTTTATACTTGGAGAGGAGTTTGCTCTGTTTGGGAAAAATTCCAGGAAGGGGTGAAATTAAAATCGGTAATGGTGCGTTGGCCTCGTTCTAGTATGATAATTGGTTCGAATTAAATAGCCCATTGATAGATCTTTTCCCTGGTTCGGAGGCCTTATGGACATCAATGAGAAATTTCAAGATTACATCAATCCATGGGGGGTTTTGGGACATAAGGAAGTTAAGCAGGTGGTTCCAATGGCCCATTATCAAGAAAATTATGAGCACTCATCCGCCCTGTGAGGAGAAAGGAGAAGATAGATATTTTTGGAAACCTGCTGTGGATGGTTGTTTCTCTGTTAGTTCTGCATATCGTTTTTGTTTTACAGGTTCCTAGAATCAGAATCAATCCTTTTGGAGGTTGCTGTGGAGATGGGCAGTTCCAGAAAGGATTAAGTCATTTATGTGGCTTGCAGCTCATAGGAGGGTCTATACGGTGAAGGTAAGGGAACAAAAGGGCTTGATGGAATATGCAGGATGGTCTTTTGGATGCAATGCCAAGGAAGACCTGATGCGCTTATTGAGGGATTGTGTTAATGCAAGGGAGAGGTGGAGTAAGAATTTAAAGAATATCATTGTTTTCACAGACTGTCTGAAGGCCGTGAACTTACTTACAAGAGGCTCACATAGGGATCACCCATTCAGGGAAGTGATTGAAAATGCGAGACTTTAGATATCGAAAGACTGACACGTCCTTCTTACTTATGTATTTAGGGAGATTAATACTCTTGCCGATTATTTGGCAAGGTTGGCTCATAGTAGTCATGAGAATTTTGTTATCCTTGATCGCCCACCACCTTCTTTTCCGGAGGCGGTTGTTGATCATGGATGAGTCTATTTTGGCGTTCCTCTGGTGAACGTGTTTCGTTGTAACCTTTTCATAGGTTAATTTACTTTCAGTTTTCGTTAAAAAAAAAAGAATGGAGACTAAGCTTGACACAATTGGTGGGGCTCAAAAAAAAAAGTAATTGCGTTTTATAATGATTAACGGTGATGATACTTTTCCACATTTATAAAAGTTTATAAGCATTTTTGCACCTAAGTAAAGTTTATAGTGCTGAGTGCACATTTGAAAGAAATTCATGGGCATTTTTGCCCCTTCACCCAAAAGGTTTTGGTTCATGTTTTATTGATCCAATGTAGCTGAAAGAAAACCGTGATCAAACAAGTGATTTATTATCTTTCAGTAGGATCAAATAGTCCAATCTAGTTTTCATCATGTGACTCAGTTGTTTAAAAGAGATAAGGTTGTCAGGAGAAATCTAATGGGAATCGGTATAGATAGAGATGAATGAAGGGTTAGGGTGGGTTTTAGTTTCATGCACTTTGTGCCCTCATTGTAACCCAAAAGGAGTTATTTGAAATAAATGTTTTGATATTTTACTATGATGCATATTTTCTAATTGCTGATTAGTCATAATAAGTTAATTAAAGCTAACATTTTGTAACTGAAACCAAATAAGAGAAATATCCAAAGCAATTATCACTCACTCTTCTATCTGGAAAAAAATCATTGACTATTTTCTTACCTGTTTTGCCTCGGATTAGCTCCGATTTAACTCCGATCTGATCTATTGACCCTTAACCCAGTACCCCAACCAGTTCAGTGCCGATCCGGGTTTAATAACCTTACTTTTGAGTGTGTATACTAATATAATATCTGTCCTCTTCACTTGACCCTGAAAAAAGAAAACGTTATCATTAGGGGTGTTCAAAGTATCCCGGTCCCGGTTGTCCCGGCCCGGTCCCGGATATTTTATCCCGGGAATTTCCTGTCCCGGCCGAGACCGGGACCGGGAAAATCGGGACCGGGACCACACCTTGTGATCCCGGGAATTCTCGGTCCCGGTTTTTTTTTCTTTTTTTTTCTTTTTCCTTAAAAAATAGGTTATTATTTTATTTTTGTATTTTTTACCCCATAAATTAAGTTATCATTTGATAAAATGTATATCACATATTTAGTTAGAGTTAAATCGTATATATCGTGATACAAATCCTAACTATATAATGTATAAAAATAATAACAAAAATGATGAATGTGATAATAATATGTTATTTTTCAATTCTAACTCAATTTGTGTAATTTTTATGACCTTATTAGGTGTTAAATAATCACTTTAAACACTAGATTATAAAAAATTTAACTAATATAATTATATTATTAAGACCGGGAATTCCCGATCCCGGTCCCGGTTGTCCCAGGAATTTCCCGGGACCGGGACCGGGAATGAGTTCCCAGTCCCGGCCAATCCCGGGACGGGAACCGGGAATGGGTATTCCCGGTCCCGTTCCGTCCCGGGATTTAAACACCCCTAGTTATCATGCCAAAGTGGAGAGACACGAACGACATCGTTTGGATGTAAGGGCATGCGCCTAGGCCTAGCCCAACTCATCTCGTTGTGTTCTTATTGCTGATGTAGCCCATTGGGCCCTTAAATCTAGATGCATCGAAATGTTATAGTACCGCCACATCACGCAAATACTCCTTCTCTAGTTCTCTAACGAATAATGCCCCTTTGGTATGTTTTTAAAAGGAGATTAAGAAAATTACAATACACACACATACTTTTTTTTTTTTTGCCTTGAAATACATACATTTATTACGATACTGTATAATCATTACTCCCTCTGGTGCCCAATGTGGGAAAAGAGTATTTTCAATGGCTGCTCCACTTTTTCTCCACTTTATTTCTTTATCATTTGATTGGTCTTTAATTATTGATATTTATTATGTAAAAATATTATTATCATTTAATATTATAATAATATTTTTAATATATTATAAAATATCAACTATTAAAAGTCAATCCAATGATAGAAAAATTAAGTGGAGATGAAGTGGAGAGAGGGATAAGTAGATATACTCTTTTCCCGCTTATTGTATGAACCAATTAGGGGGTTGATCTTAGTCTTAAATGTAAAACTTATTTTCCATATTTATTATTCTTTTTCTGATTTACAATAATCAAGTAAAAAAAAATGAAATGAATTATAAAAGATGATCAGAGTGTTTCAAAGAGCATGGCATAGTAACTAACTTCTTTAATAAATATGTTTTACATTAAGTACCGGAGAGAGTAGATACTCGTTATTTTCATTTATTAAATATTTTTGAAAGTAAGAAGATGCACATATTTTTTTTAAGTAAGAAGTTGAACATATTTTTTTTCTTAAAATATCTTTTTTTAATTTACTTTCGTTATTTAATTTCATTTCAGTATCAAATAACATGACTTAATTTCAATTGTCATGAAAGAATTGTGTATACAATGAAACTCTCTAAGTGTGTGTTTTTTCTTCATTTTCTTTTTTAAGATAAAATGATATTCATTAATATCAAGAGTGTATGATATGTAAATTTCTAAGAAACACTTCTAAGAACAAGTTTTTTGTCAGTTTTTTTAAACACAATTATTAAAGTTGCTCTGCTTGAGTTTTTTATGAGAAAGCAAGCCTTGGATCTAATATCTTGGCAACGTGATGACGCTCTAGGAGCTATCGTGCTGGTTGACTTTGACTTTGATATTGAAACTTAAATTAATTTTTGTGAAAAAAAAATGACATAAATAATAAAGTTTCATTATAGTTAGCAATTAACGCTGACTAATTCAGGTGGGTGGTTAGCTCCACACTCAAGGCCAATAATAATTTGTTATTATGCAATACTACAACGTTATTAAGATCGGACTCAATCCTGCAGTTCAAGTCGGAAGCTAGCGAATCAGTCACATAATCGATTTAATCAGTTCAATATTTTTTTATTTAAGAAAAAAAATTTAATGATTTTTTTATTTTCTTCATAATTTTATATTAATAACCTTGAAATCTTCATTTTCTTATCAGTTTCGCCTCGAGTTAGCTTCGATTTAATTTTGATTTAACCCATTGACCCTTGATCCAGTATCCTGATCGTTTCAGTGTCCAACCTGGGTTTAACAACCCTAGTAAAATGTGATATGCCACCATGGATTCATTTGTTTATAAATTAAAATATAAGGGAAGAAAAGAGGTAAAGTTTTGGAAAAATTAGGGAAAATTCCCCATTAAAAAGTTTTATGGGTGGGAATAACTTGGATAGGAGTATTGATACTTTCTGCATACAAAATTTGTATAATATCGATACTCTATGTTTAAATACTACTACAAAAAGATTGAAAGGTGGCGCATATTTTGTGGCACTTCTTTAAAGAAGTGTCACAGATGTCCTTTTTTTCCCCTTTTCTATTTAATTTTCTTAAAATTTTGGGGACGAGCTGTGGCGCCTGGTCTGTTCTTTGCCCAAGGGTGGCGCCTGCCTTGACAGGCACCACATCTGGTCCCCAAAATTTAAAAATAAAATAAAATAGAAAAAGAAAAAAAAAGACAGCTGTGGCACTTCTTTAAAGAAGTGTCGCAATTGGCTGGATGTGAATTTTCAACTCTCCCGCCAATCATATTTCCCTCCTTTAACTTTACTTTTTATCTTTTCCCTCCCTTTTTCCTTTTTATTCCCTCTTTCTCAGCTCGCGTCGACGCCCCTCCCCCTATAAAAGATATCACTTTCTCTTGCACAACAAACACACACACTCGTCTTCTTCATTAAATTCTCTTGTCCCTTTTTCCATTTTTGTTTCGTCCATCCCCACTCCTGTCCCTAGTTGTTCCCTTTTCTACATACTGCGTTGCACAGGGAGCTTGTAAATCCGGAGTAATTACAATAATTTGGAGTTGTTGTTATCATTTAATGACTTGAGACACTTTAATGACCTAAATCATATATAGACTTTTCTTAAATTCATGACCAAGAACTTAAGTAAATTAAGGACATTTGAGTAACAAACCCAACCCACAATAGTTTATAAATAGTTTATAAATTGACCAAATATAAAAACGCATTCCCCCGACTAAATGAAAGAGGTCAATTTCTGTTAATATCTAAAATATAAAATTTTATATTGCAAACATGTGCATCATTAAAAGAAATCATCATTTAGTATAAGATATTCTACTATGCTAAAATTCTAAATCTTTGATTATAGCATATTGTATTATTCAACCAATAACAATAATAATTTAATATAATTAGTTATTAATTATTCTGAACAAAAGCTTATATCTTCATCTTCACATACTAATATTGGAAGAATATTGTGATTTGTGAATAGGTTAACAGAAAGACAAAGTGAAAATGACTTGAAATAATAAAAGGTAAGATGAAATCATAGAGAGGGTGAAGTGTATCCATAACAGTTATCTCACCCTTCTTTCAACATATTGGTGATATATAGCAATCTCATCATGATATAATGGGTCAATGGGGGTTTTAGTAAATAAAACACAATCACAAAGGCTCATGGAAATTCAACTGCTTGATTTTGTTTATGGGTAGGTGATAAAACAACTTTTCTAGTGATACTATCCCTTATGTGTTGAACATGAAATTTCAAATTCGTAGTTGATTATGACATATGCATGATGGCCTCCAAGAAGGACTTTGTCTTGTGTATCTGTTTATATGTACATTTGCCAAAGTAAATTCATTCAAAAAAAAAATAACTCTACCTAATGAATGCACCCTTTTTTTAATTCCATGCAAATATATTCTGTCATTTTTTCATATAGTTGAGCAAAACATTAACCCTTTTTAGCCTAGATATTTTCATCATATTCTTTTGGAGTACTTTTTTTTTAGAATGGTGAGAACAATTTTTGTGTGAAACCAATTTTCATATGAGAATCTGTCCTATTCATTAACTCCATTCTAATTGTCTTACCCTCCCTACACATTCACTACCTTTCCAGTTCAAAGTTAAAATTATCATCCCCAGCTGAATCAAATATTCTGACTTTTAAAACATTTGGTCAACTTATGAGTAGAGGAAAGGGGTTTTGGGAATGGGGGCATTAGGGAATTAGGGAAATGACAAAAATAAAGGAATTCAAGTGCTTTGATTTAATATAGGAATGTTATTAATGCTTCTTTAATTTGCCTCATATCACACAAGGTACACATCACCTAGCCCAATGAATCACGTGTCCACTATAATAAAGAAATTCAAGAGCTTTGCTTTAATAAAGGAATTCAAGTGCTCCTCACCTAGCTCAATGCTTCTTTTTTTTTTTATAGTAAAAGATATTCAACAAACACATCAGAATCTATCCTCCTGAATCAACATGAAATCTCATCCTAGTTACATCATTAAATAAAAAGGTTGTAACAGCATCAGGGGGCGAATATGTGATATGAAGATCAATCGCCATCTTCCAAGCTTCTTTAGCCATAGAGTCTGCAACTGTGTTAACATCCCGAGTGCAATATGAAATTTCCACCTCCCAATCTCTATCCAGCAACGTTTGAACTTCCTCAATAAGCCGACAATCAGGGTGTTCCTGAGTTACCTTTCCCTGAATTAGATCCATTACTTCACTACAGTCAGACTCAATCATTATTTGTCTGTAACCTCTATCCCATACGACTTTAAGTCCCCACAAAACACCCCAAGCCTCCGCAGAAACTATTGTTCCTTGCCCGATCTGATACATAAACCCCATCAAAAATTCACCATTGTGATCTCTCAACACACCTCCACACGTACAAGTGCCTAAGTTGTCATTCCTAGAACCATCGGTATTAATCTTCACCCACCCAAATGGTGGTGGCAGCCACTGTTGTTGATTCCTTTCTGCACTCTTATCTTGAAGCAAGCTTGTAATACCCCAAGTTAAGCAGACACGAGAACGAGCAAATATGGCCTGTCTACTCCAAGTGTTATTGTTAAAACATCTATCATTACGAGCCAACCAGATATGCCGGCATAAAACCGTAAACCAAAGACGAAACTCGAATCCCTGGATTACATCTTTTCTTCCCGTACACCATGTAAGCCAGTCATTTCTCTCAAGCATGCCAAAAAATTGATCACGCCAATCAGGAGGTAAGAATTCTTTCCATAATTCAGAAGTGAATGGACAATCCCGCAAAACATGGAGTAGAGACTCGTGAGAGTTATGGCATATATCACAATTACCCGTGGGATGACTACCTCGCTGGTAACGTATCATATTTGTCATTAGACGACCATGGAAGCACAGCCACAAGAAAATACGATACCTTTAAGGGACTTTCAATTTCCAAACACATCTTCTCCAATTAATACTGTGAGATTGTGGGGTGCATACTAGATATTTGTACGCGGATCTAATGGAGAAGATTCCATCTGAAGACCATCTCCATACCAGAAAATCCTCCCCATTTAGATGATTCAAATTAACTCGTGCAATAGCTGTACATACATGGCTTGGCAGAAGGTGATTAAATTTGCTCATATCCCACTGACCGGATGAAGTGATACAATCAGCTACTCTCCATTCATTAACATCTCTAGGCAGTTCACTGATAACCAACCTCTGAAGCTTGTCAAAATGCGGTACCCATATATCATTCCAGAAAGAAGTGTTCTGACCATTGGTAACTCTCCATGATAAGCTATCTTTGATTTTGTCCCAACAGTTACGAATACCCCTCCACGTACAAGACTCAGACCTGCGCTTCTCAACTTTAGGAATAATATCACTTCCGGCTTTATATTTTTCTCGTAAAAGCTTGACCCAGAGCGAATCTCTTCTATTAATCATATTCCAACCAAGCTTCATCATGAAAGCCTGATTCTGGTAACGAGCCAACCTAAGACCTAGGCCTCCATCCTCCTTCCGTGCACAGACGATGTCCCATGAGACTAGATGAGGTTTTCTGCTGGCTGAACTACTACCCCAAAGGAAGTTACGACAACGTTTGTCTATTTCATCACAAAGCCCCAAAGGAAGAGGCACAGACTGCATAGCATAAGTTGGCATAGCCGACATAACAGACGACACAAGAGTATGCCTGGCAGCCATCGATAACATGTTAGACTTCCAATTGGCCAGGCGAGCATCCATCTTATCCAGGAGAAAACTATACGTTGCCTTTGAGCTTCTTTCATGTAAAATAGGCATTCCCAGATATTTCCCCAGATTCGAAGTCTGAGTAAAATTTAGAAACTCACTGATTTCTTTTCTTTTTATATGGTTTACATTCTTAGAGAAGTAAACTCTTGATTTTCCTGCATTTATCTTCTGCCCCGAAATGGCACAGAAGTCATCCAGGATAGCCTTAATAACCCCTGCGTTATCTAGATCTGCTTCTGCAAATAAAATGAGATCATCAGCAAAAAAAATATGAGAGACAGGAGTACCTCGTTTGGAGAGTCTAAACGGTTGCCAAACACCCTCTTCAACTGTCGTTTGTATAAGATGCCCCAATCTTTCCATCATGATAACAAAAAGATACGGCGATATTGGGTCACCTTGTCTAACCCCTCTGGATGGGCAAAACATCTTAGTCGCTTCTCCATTCCAAAGCAGTTGCATCTGAGACGTCGACATACAAACTTGAATAACTTTACTCAGATAATCAGGAATCTTCAGCTCTTTTAGACATTCGTAGACAAAATTCCATCTCACACGATCATAAGCCTTCTCTAAATCAATCTTAATGGCCATGAAACCCTTTTTCTTTTTTAAGGACTTCATAGAGTGAATGATCTCCTGCACTAGAATAACATTATCTGAACTCTGACGGCCTTTAACAAAACTGCACTGATTCGGGGCTATCACCAAAGGCATGATTGCCTTGAGTCTTTTTGAAATAACCTTCGTAACAATCTTGTATACAACATTGCAAAGACTTATAGGGCGAAAATCACGAAACGTCTCTGGATGTTCCACCTTCGGTATGAGAACAATTTGAGTGCCATTGATTTGTCGAATCCACATCGGATCATTAAACACTCTTTTTACTAATTCAATCACAGACGGACCCACAGTTTCCCATTGACTTTGGTAAAATAGCGGATTGAATCCGTCTGGCCCAGGAGCTTTCAACGGCCCCATATCAAACAAAGCTCTTTTAATCTCTTGATCTTCAACTGATCTTCCCAGAATATGTAAATTCACATCATCAATTTCAGGATAAGAGCATCCGAATACCAAAGATCCATTATAGTTATTGGTTTCAGTATACAAATTTTCAAAGAATTGGCTTCCCAATCTCATAATTTCCGCTGCATTATATGTCCATTCCCCAGATTCAAGCTTTAATGCTTCAATTTTGTTCCTTCTTCGTCTGCCATTAGCCACAAAATGGAAGTATCTCGTATTACGATCTCCATCCACATACCAATTAGCCCGAGAGTATTGAAGCCACATGACTTCTTCCCGTGCCAAAAGTTTTTCTAGCTCTCCCCATAGCTCCCCTCGTAACCTCTCAAGGTGCTCCGAGATACCTACCGAAGCCATCTTTGCATTAATCCCCTCTAATCTTCGATATAATCTGTCTTTCATATAGGATATGTTGCCGAAAACCTCTTTATTCCATAACCTCAGATCCTCAGTAAATTGTTTAACAGATCCGCCCCAGTCATCGTCCACCCCCAGTGTGTATGAACAAAATTCTTGAAATCATCATGCATAACCCAAGGAGCGAAAAATCTAAAAGGCCTTCAATTCTTTGCCATAAGAACATGAGATTCAGTATCAAGCAACACCGGACAATGATCCGATTTATACTTTGGCAAATGTGTCACTGTGGCATTAGGATTATTTATAAACCAGCAGTTATTTACCAATGCTCTGTCTATTCTGCTCTGGCTATTCAGATTGCCCCAAGTAAATTGAGGCCCATTAAAACCAATATCAAGTAACTCGCTACTCAGAACCCAATTCCGAAAAGATGTATCAATACCAATAGTTGTCCTGTGATTCTTACTCCAACGTTCCTCGGGACAAGAAACAGCGTTAAAATCACCAATCACAACCCAGCCTCCAATAGTCAATTGCCTAATACCCTCAAGAGACTGCCACAGTTGACGTCTAATAACCATATTTGGGTGCCCATACACAACAGTTATTGACCACTCCTCCCTAGTACCTTTATTAACCACCCCATGAATAAATTGATCCCCTGAAGAAGTAACAGAGAAATTTAATTGAGAATCCCAGAACAACCACATACCTCCACTAAAACTACGAGCTTCAACCACATGCATATTCGTCCAACCCAACTTTCTAGCAATGAGCTTAGCTTTTAACCCTGGCTGTCTAGGTTCCAATAGCGCAAATAAATTAACACCATGTCTAGCAACAACATCACTAAGTAACCTTCGAAAGGAGGCACCACCGGCACCCCGAGTATTCCAAGTCATAATAATCATTAAAAAATTAATAAAAGAATAGGAGAACACAAACAAACCAGACATCATTGAGACATATGTCCCTTCTGAACATCCTCAATCCCATGCATTACCACGTCATCAACACCTCCAAGTGGACTAACCCGAGGTACAAGAGTCTCTCCTCCTTCTGCGCCTGGATCAATAGGGTTGGAGGCTTCTAGACGAATAGTGGGGGAATTGGATTGTAATTTCATAACATTCTTCTTTCTGCCTGACCCCACTTCCCCACTTAAATTACCAGCTATTCCATCTTCTTTTGTTTTCCCCGAACTCAATATTTCTTGGGAAGGTCCCTCCTCAAACCCTTTCTTCTTAGCAATTTGGCTTCCACGTATTTGAGTCAACTTATTAAAATGCCCAACACTATTCACAACTTCACCATTAAACTCCTTCTTTCTTACATTAACAATATCTGATCTATTATTACCCTTACTCCCTTTATTTGATACAGGTAGATGACCATTCTGACCTTTAGAATCATGCGACCTATCTTCAGGCTTTGAACTCACACGAATCTTCCCCTGATATGCGTTATCACCAGCCCCGCCATCAATAATTGTCATGTCTTCACCATTTAAAGCCTCAAAGCGAGATCCTCCTCCCATATTTCGAGAATGTAAATCACGCCTATGCTCACGACTATAATTGCCATTCCTTGCATTCGAGTTCCATTGCCCCCTTCTCCGACGTGGCGCAACCATCCACTCCCCATACATTCCATCAGTTATTTCGGAGGATGAGGTTGATGGTGTTATAGAAGTCGACGTGCTATCCGTGCATGGCGACTTTGACGTGTTTATAACTTGATTATTTATGCAATGTTCTGTATCATGGCCATACCTCCCACATGAGAAACAAATTAAATGCAAACCCTCGTAAACAATCTTCTTTTCTTTCCCATTAATCATCAAAGATGGAAGCAAAGGTGCATTCAAATCAACCTCAACACAAATACGGGCAAAGCGCCCTTTGGTCTGCTTAAGAGTATTTGCATCCACTTTTAGAACCCTTCCTATCTGGTTACCCACCACATGTAAAATACCCTTATCATAGAAATCAACTGGGAATTTAGGAATTCTAACCCATGCTGCAATCTTGGAAACCTCACCAGAATCTGGATCAAACTCTGACTTCCACGGCTGCACTGCCAAATAATGATCCATATATAACCAAGGGCCTCCTGTTAAGGCAAAATCATAGTCCTCCTCATTGTTCAGACGAACCAGAAAATACCCTGAGCCTATCTCAATAGTTTCAACCTGCCCTCTACGTCCCCATAATTGTTGCAATTTTCGACCCAATTGATCCTCCCTCACCATCCTGCCAAGTAATCTAACAAACAACGCCGTTGACCATTTCCGTGCTAGCTTCCTTCTAAACTCCGGAGACACAATGATATTAGGACCCTTCTTCGTTGTCTCTACCTCAATTCTGGACTTCCATCCGTCCCCTTTCCACCATTCTTCTTCTTCATCTGAACATTCCTCCCTTGTCTGATCTTCGACACATGCCTCCTTGTATGACCTTTTTGGTGCTTCCGGTATAACGGATTCCTTTTCAATATCCTCGTTACTCATCCAGTCCTCCACCCGTGGAGCTAATGATTGCTTACTTGAGAATTCATCATTATCATCTCGAATTTTCTTTGTAAAATGCTCCAAGGCATCACTCTTCTTCATCATTAACTCTGAAACCAATCTCTCAGGACTACGTTCTCTCTCACGTTCAAACATGACTAACAGCTCCAAAGCCGACCAGACGATGAAAATATTCAATACTAAAAAAAAAAACCAAGCACACAAACAATCTACGTATTCATAAACAAAACCTCACCGACGGCCAACCCAAGAACAATACAGGACGAATGCAAAAGACGAAATAGATAGATCTTAGGAAATAATGGAGCGCCCTTGCAAATTAACAGACACCACCGAAAGAGGCGTTCACAGGATACCAAAGTTTACAACCACAGGAAACACAGATGAACAATAAGATCTGGAAAAACTATAGATGCAGAAAGATCGACATACTCACAGACATATATTCAAACAGATCTCCTCTCCCATTTCCGGCAAGAACTCCACGGAATCAGCTCGGACGACTGAAAAGAAACAGAAGCCAGAGAGAATCCACGGAACAGACAGCAACAGATCTACTGAAAACCGATTCACGGAACTAGATCAGCAGAGCACGGAGTGGATAGAGCTATATAGAACCAGACCAGATCGACAGCAAACCAGAATCTCGTCGGAGCCGGAGACCGTTGCCAATGCAACGGTCAAAAACTCCAACTCTGTCTCAGAGAAAAAACACGATACTGTAGCACTCTTGTGCGTTTTTTTCAATCATATCATTTCTTACCTAGCTCAATGCTTCACGTGTCCAGGCTTTGTGAGGGTAATAATATATTTGTAGTAATTATAACTTTTTATAATAATATATTTTTATTTTATAATAAAATATTTTAATAATATATATATATATATGTATGAGTCCATAGACACTGTCAGGCAATAAATTTTATCAAGGAGAACTTTTCAGCAAATAGATTTGAAAAAAAAAATTGTGCGCAAACACTAAATATGAAAACTTTTGGGGGGTCCTTCTCAAGTCAACGACAGCGTGCTAGATGTGCTAGCTTTAGCTTCATCCCATTAGTCGTGTTTTAAGTTTTATGTCTTCCTATCAGTGTTGTGTCCACTTGTTGGCACCTCTCTCACAGGGGTCTTTGATTATTTTCAGCAAACCCCTCTTACCTTTTTTTCTCCACTTTTTCTCCTCCTTCTACTCATCCTTGTCATAAAAATCTCCTTCCACCTTTACTTTCTTCCCCCTTTTAATCCCTTATTTATTAGAGATCAGAATCATTGCGATAAGCATGATGCTGAATCGATCCCCTGACTTATATTTTATTATATAACATATAATGTAGTGTCAGCAAGATTGAAAAAAATCTCTCCAAGTCTTTTGCTTTTATTAATTAGCATCTGCTGATCTTTTAAGTCCTCTGACCCCCAATTTTTTATTCCCCTATCCTTTGCTCTGCTTTTTCATGATGGAAAATGGATTTCACGGTGACAGCACAACTCACAACCTCTAACTTTTTCTCTTAGGCCCCCTTACTGAAGTCCTGATTCATTTTTTAATGAGATCCAACTTGTTCATTCACTTCTCTATTTGTTCATCTTGGATAACGACATTTTGAAGAGTTTCCTTGTTCAACCTCATCTCTGTGACTCTGTCTCTCCTTAGACTTTCCATTTAGGCATAGAAATGGCATATCTGGTTGAATCTCTCTTCAAAGAAAGAAAAAACCCGTTCATTTTCTCACTTTTGATTTGATCATCAGCGTCACATTGCTTATTTTCTCTAACTCCACCTCCACCACCCTTTCAATCGCGTCGTCTTCTATCCTGATGTTAAAGGCCAGCCATCTACGACCCCTCTTGTGCCCTCGATCTCGATTCAGAAAGGCCAAGCGCTGACCCAAAATGTGACCCCTGCCACAACCCCTAAAGCTGAAGGGCTACCCCAAAATTGGAATCCGATCACAGAACCCACAGACCAAGAGCTTCCCCAGAAGCAGGGTGATATCAATGTTGTTGCGGTTGATGTGAATATTGATTAGAAGATATGCAAGGGTCCAATGGCAGTGAATATTCTGCGGATGACCACATAATCCAAACAATTTCTGGCAGCCAGGATATATATGCTTGTTGAAGGTTGTCAAGTTGCCATTGGCGGGAGCTTTTTGAAAATTTCTTTTGAAGTTCAAAATTCAATTCAATTCCTCCCTCCATAGCATCGACAAACGATCAAATGTGAGCAGCCCAAGGGAGAACAAATTGTTCGTTTTGATTTGGAAATGGCTTATGAAGAGTATTTTGGGTGGAAAGCCAATGATAAGCCATTTTGGAGAACGGCTTGGGTGAACTGATTTATCACATCTAATAAACATCACATCCCCGGCTCCCGCGACCTCATCTCTTCCACCATTGTCGCCAGCGACGTCTTTTTTTTTCCTTCACCCTCTAACACAACCGAGAAGACAGAAGCCAGAGCTTCAGATCGGGCCGCAGCAACACACCAAAATAGCTTTGATCTTCTTGAACCAGACCAAAGCCGCCGCAGATCAGAGCAGAGAGAGAGATTGGAGAAGCTTCAACCCGGAGCATTGTTTGGCCATCGGTATCACCACCGTCCTTTCCCTCTTTCACTCATGGACCACCACCTTCACCACCAGAATTTCTCAGCCGCCTCCTCTATTCTTTCTCTCTACCATTTCCTCCTTCTCTATCTTCTCTCCAACCACCATCGCCTTCTTCTTCTTTCTCCTTACCACCGTCAACCACTGCTGTCGTTCCTTCTCTGTGATTCTCCAGCGAGCTCCTTCATCCACTCTTTCTTCTGTCAGCCACCACCTCTGTTTTCACAGTACTGGCACACACACACACTCTCTCTCTCTACCATCTTCATCAACCGTTTTCCACACTCAGTCACCTTCGCTTTGCTGGCCATTTATTCAAACTTGAGCATAAAGGAGGAGGCATTTTGGTGAGAGAAGATGTCAGGGAAGATATATGGAAACGGATCAAAATTTTTTTTTATTTGATGTCAATATCCTACGGCGCATATATCAAGGGATGATCCATTTGAATTTCAAATAGGGGCGGGGATTTGCAAATGGGAAACAGCTTCTACGCAATCCAAGAAATTTTAATCGGGCTTATGAATAGTAAAATGTGAGATGAACCACAGGTAAACCGTTTTTGTGTAAGGCTTGGAGGAACAGATTTTATATATATATTGATTATATATGTGGAACCATGTCATGTCGGATTCTCTGTACGAGGGGTACATATAATAGTACTGTAGAATAAAGAATTACAGAAATCAATAAGAGCATCCAAAGTCTTTCCTATTTGTTTACAATTGTTCCTTTTTCTCCTAAAAATATTTATGTCTTTCTAAGAGTACACTAGAATATATTAAGCTATTATAGTCAAATGTTTTATACACTTTCCTAAAAATTTCTCTCTAGGACTTTCTATCACCTGACAGAAAATCTTGGCACTACTCTATACTCTTTCAAATGTTACTATTAGGACCATTTCTATGTTTCTTTATCGCAATTTCACATCTAATAATTTATGTTCTATATTTATCGCAATTTACACTTTTGGGTTTTTTTGTACTTTTTATAATTATTATTGAATTGGGGTTACAAATTGTTTTTAATAAATGAAGCCAATAAAATCAATAAATATGACGGTTTCAATTTGTTCTAATTAAATGGGCCAAAAGCACACAAAATTATGCCAATGGCATGTACCAAGTAGTTCATATCCCTTTGGTGCAAGCAAAATATACTACATAGTTTAAAATTGAAAGTTTGGGGGGTTAAATTTAAACTCTAAAATGTCAGGGAGGTTATATATAACTGATCCAAAATTTATAGGGGTTTTATATAATTTATTCCATATATTTTTAAATAATTTATCATTAAATAGGGTTTACAAATTGTTTTTAATAAATGGAGCAGAAATAATCATTAAATATGGGGGTTACAATTTGTTTTAAGTAAATGGAGCAAATCCACACAAAATTATGTCACCGGCATCTACCAAGGAGTTTATATCCAATTGATGCAAGCAAAGTATACTATATTAATAATCCTTAAAGCTAGAGACCTCTAGTATGCCTTTGTCTTAAACTTGTGTGCAATTAATTGTGGAGCCTCTTTTATGACATTCAAATGACAATTTTAATAATGGGCAATTAAGTTGTTTTTATGGGAGTAATGGGCGGAATAATGGATAAATAAGCATAGGTTACAAATTCGTGCCTACCCACTCTTTTTTCATTATTATTTCATTACTTAATAATGGGCAATTAAGTAAGCAAATGTTACTCACTCCCACTTGCATATGCAAATGGGCAATTGACACATAGAGTGCATCCCAAACTACGAAATATCCATTGTGCAAAAGATGACTGTGTGTAATTTCAGATTAACATGATGTAATGAACATAACGTAATGTATAAGTTATCCCAAGCAAATGAATCAATCTCTTCATTTCAATTTCTATGAGGTGTAACTCGTGTGAAATTGTAAATAGTTTTATGTTTCAAACATATTTCAAAAGACATTCATTGAAGTCGATGAAGAAGGCACAAAAGCTCCAGCAGCCAGTTACATTGATTTTAAGATGGGGTGTGCACCAAATCATTCGCCTCCTCCTAAAATAAACTTTGTAGCTGATCATCCTTTTCTCTTTCTAATTAGGGAAGATAGTACTGGGGCAGTCTTGTTTGTTTGCCAAGTGCTCAATCCTCTTGCAGGCTAATTTCTCCTAATTAACTATCTAGTCAAAATCCTTTTTATATATTCATTCATATTTTAAAACTAATTGACCTCTTCCTCCCTTATAGCTTCTTCAATTCCATTTTTTATTTTTTGGTTCTATTTTATTTCCCCTCTCCAACTCTTTTATTCTCTCCATCCCATGAACACGTAATTGATCTTATCACTTTATTTCGTTTAACATAAAATTCAACCTCAATCTTTGACTCCTTCATGTTACCTTTTTAATTCAAAATTCTATACATTTTTTCCTTCTGTCCCTTTTGATTGTATATAATAAGGAGATTTCATCAAAGGGGAGATTTCATCATTGATAATGCTTAAAATTTGGAACAAACATTGATAGGGTACTCAAAGTGGTAAACATCTATGGGTGCGTTGCACGGTCCACCAATTTCCGGTATGAGAATAAGAAAAAAACCTTTATTTATCATTATTGCAATATACACGTAGGTTTTAGCCTAGCAAATTGCTTATGCAGAACAGTCCTTAAATTAAGACCAACCCAACACACTAATGTATTCATTTTTCCTTTTTAATGTTCTTGATGCCTTCAGCCACGGAAAGTGTTGGTGGATGCGTTTCCGAGGGGCCAACATACTCATGCTCAATCATTAAGTCCTTTGTAGTCTTCTTTTGCTTGGACACTTGCTTGTGGGGGACTATGGTGTTGTGGGATTGCATCACTACCTTCTTTTGTTGTGATTGAATTGTGAGGCACCTAAGTATTTGAATTGGAATATGTAAATTTGCTTAAAAGTTGCGGATCATCTGAGAACTGCATAATTGTCATACTACTTGATGGGTGTTGTATGTTTTGTTCTTTGATCCTAAATTTGATTATGAGTGTTTTCCCTATGCAACTACTCAATTCCTCTAGGAATGAGTATGGTATACCTTCGTGGCCAAGGATGAGAAGCAATAATTGGTGTACTAATTTCAATATACTCAACCATAAAATGTGTTATAATTTGTAGTTTACCTCATCTAGTTTCTTTTTCAAATGCTCAGCTGTGCAACCCGTTCAGTTGCATGCCTATTGAAAAACAATACTGAACATTTCCCAGTAGCATCAAATACCCTATAATGCACCTTGAATTTGTGATAAATTTCTCACATTTAGTGCATAGAATTAGAATCCCAATGTTAAGGAATACGGAAAATAAAATGAATGGAAAGCAAAGTCACATCAAGACAACATGCACATACTTTGATAGAGTAATTACGAAATTTCTCACATGTAGTGTATGGAAGTTAAATCCAAATGTTAATAATGTATATGAAAAATAAAATTGATGGAAAGCATAAGGTCACATTAAAACAATGTGTACATATTTTGGTTGAGTCATGAGGACTTCCTTCTTATAATTGATGCATGTTAGCTTGCCCTTTTCGTAGGTTGGTTTAGTGTCACACGGGCACCCATCATAAGTCCACCCATATGTTGTTTCAAGCTTTTGGATGCATACTTTTGAGACAATCTCACACTCCTAATTTCAATGGCGCAAGTACATGAAGTTATTACTTGATTTTGGAGCATGCCATAAGTATAATCTAACCTTTATACTTATCCATAGCCATGAAATATTACCTTTATAATATTGCATAAATCACCAAGAGGTATCCTGGTTGGAAATGCCAACATGTCCTCGTTGTTGATGTTGGGTTTCATAATGTTGCTGATGTGGTAGAAACTTCGAGTACCACGTGGGTTCTCGTTCAGGCTGCTCATGACATTGAATTGGACAAATAAGCAAAGATGCCTAAAGCTTACAAGTGTCAAATACAATTATTGGTTCTTGGTTCCGAAAACGATGCTCACCTATCCAATAGTGTCCTAACCTCAGGGATTTTTGGATTGAACAAAACTCTTGTTGCTTCCAGGGCATTAGTAATATGGTCGTATGCTATCAAATGAAAATATTGTTACGTACAAGGGAATCTGTACATTGGTCTTCTATAGCTTACTCAAGATTTTACCTTTTTTTCGTTTAGCTTTGCAAACCTGATAACAACTACAATCGGTGACTCCATTTTAACGTTGAGGTTGTTAAATGTGTCAGTTGCGGAGTTTCCAAATAGTACTACATTGATAGTAACATCACTGCATAAAAAGTCCATCGATTTTCAATCTAATTTCTTTTATATTAGCCATTGTATATACTTTATCAATGCAATAAGGGCCATGCTATATGTATGCATGGAAGGAATTTATGGAGTATTGTAGTCAATATAATAATAGGGGAAAATTAAATGACATGGTAGGGACATTACTCTTTATCTACAACAGTCAGATTCAGTCGTTTGAAGGTCTCAAACTCTCTTTGTTGATCTTCCAAATCACCAAATGCTTCAAGAAACCCTATGACATCTGGAAAGAAGGTTTTCCTATAATGTAATACTCGATATCAAAAAAGAAAATATACACGACAATTTTCTCTCAGAAATTTTAGTTGCTAAGAATTTCTTTATGAGTACCACTTACCAATTAGTTCTTCATTAACTGCTATGTAATTTGCAATGTTTTTAATAGGGACAAAGTTGAATGCCTCCATTGAAATGTTCAAGTTAGATTCCTGGAAAAATGTCTTGTTGTGAAATCTGAATTTCCAAGGGTTTCGAGTCACCTTATATTGGTCATTATTGTTTAGCACCTCAAAGTTTTGGAACTGGTAAACTTCACCCTTTTAGAGCTCCTCCATGTAACGTTCCCTCGAGCGGTTTTGAGTAACAAAACCTTCAATTGTAGTTCCCTATAGATCTGGCATAAAATTTTGTAATTGATATTATACAAGTCAATGCATAATAAGTGAGTCTACATATTTGTTAAACCTGTTGATCCACCATAATCAATCCGACTTTCCACACATCATACGGAGGAGTACTTTTGCGACCAACCAGCTTCCTAAGCACACATGCAACAATAATCCAAGTGTCTTTGCTGTCATTGATTTGGGAAATAAAATCAGGCTAAATGCTTGTCATATTTGGATATTCAGAGTTTGTAGTGTGTATACCAAATGTGCAAGGTTGTGTATGCTAGGTGGGTCATTCTTTTATACCCATTTCGCAGTGAAGGGAACAAAATATGATAGTTGGTATGTGAATGGACTTCTTATTTTTTTGGGGTTATAACTAATTATTAAGTACTTACTGTTACTTTCATAATCAATGCACACATTATGTCGTCTTTTTAAATGCCTCACTCCTTAAATAAATACATTCTCAATTTCAATTTAAATTGCGTTTTTTTCCTGAAATTCAAAAAAGTAATTAGTTAGATGAAGTTGGATAAGAAGATGGAGAGTAAATTGTATGTGAGAAGTGAGCATTGCAGCAACATCACATTTGCAATATAATGATAACATAATAACATTTAGCAACCCAAAATTAATAATGCTATCTAAAAATTTGTGGCGAAATTAATTGATTGTTAATAGTGCTAACACTAATACTACGCACTTTTTGATGTCTATATTTTTCTCTT
Source organism: Inga leiocalycina (assembly GCA_963242795.1). Taxonomy (NCBI): domain Eukaryota; kingdom Viridiplantae; phylum Streptophyta; class Magnoliopsida; order Fabales; family Fabaceae; genus Inga; species Inga leiocalycina. The sequence goes on along the minus strand of OY725327.1, from coordinate 57,135,647 downwards.
CCGTTTTGTTGTCGGAAAAACCAACTTGCGTGCCGTACTGTCCATCTCTTCGTATTCATTCTTGCGCATGTTAAATTGAGGTGACATTTTTCTATTATGTGGCAGAGACGAAACTGAAACATGGAACTGTAACAAACTGAAAGAAATGAAGCAGTTATTATTCATGGGACTATAAGAAAATGAAAGACGGTTATCATTTTGTTTGCCAATGAAGCAGTTTTTATAGGAATAGTGGGACTGTTATCATTTCAATAATAATGGCCAATGAAGCAGTTATTATTCATGGGACTGTTTTCTATTTCAATAACCACCGTTTGCTAACACTGTTACTACGCACTTTCTTTAGATATATTAGATATATTATTGTGTAAGAATATTATTGTTGGAGAACTTGAATTTTAAATGTGAAAATTATATATATATATATATATATATATATAATAGGTTGAAATATAAAATAAAAAGATTGACAATTTGTGAAAATGATAAACACGAAAGCCACTCATTTTATATAAAGTTTTACAATCAAGAAACATAAAAAAGGGCCACAGGAAAAAAAAAAGAGAACCATCTTGTGGCACTTCCTTAAAGAAGTGCCACATGAAGGAGACCTCCTGTGGCGCTTGCGTCGAGACCCCCTCCTGTGGTACTTCCTCCAACAAGCGCCACAGGAGGGTATTTTTTTAAAAAAAAATTTAAAATGTTGTGGTGCTTCCAGCTTTTTTTAGTGCCGTTCAGATATGTGGTACTTCTCTAGCGCCACAGCTAATACAATTATAAGCATCACATCTTTGCTTTTTTGTAGTAGTGAAAATTTATCAGATCATTCTCTTTGTCTTAATGGGGGAACTTTCCCCAATTTTTCTTAATTTTTCACCCATGTTTTCATTTGGTCTCAAAATATCATTTTAGTCCAATGTCACATATTATAGGTTAAGATGACATATCTCATATAAATAAATTAAATTATAATCATTTGTGGTCGCCCTACGATGTTGCAAGTAAAAAAGATATACATATTTAGTAGATTGTCCCGCCTAATATATAGGACATGTTTTTTTTTTTTTAACAAACGTGAACATTTAATATTTTGATTTCATACAAGCTTTCAGTTTAATCCCTTAATTTTATAAATTATTTTTTAGTCATAAACCTAACCTTATTAACCCCAAATCAAAATTTTTTTACCAGTCAATATTATTTTTAAAAATTAAATTTCATATGTCAATATCAGAGAAACATTTAAAATTTTAATAGCGACTTTTTTTAAATATAAATAATGGTGTTAGGGTTAGAAAACTGATAAAACAATTTATAAAATGAATGAATTAACATGAAATCATGGGTGAATCTAAAGGATTGTATTTTCGTATCACTTTGTTCATGCCCTAATAGATTGATGCAATCAAAATTAGTTATGATATATACAATTTGTTTTTGGACAGAAGTTATGATACGAATTTCATGTTAAGATAAATTGAACAAAATACTCCAACTAATATTGGGTTGGTCTTGTTCATTTTATTTTTTGAAATAGTTTTTTTTCGAAAACAAAAAAAAAAAAACTTGTTTGAAAAACTGTTTTCAATAAGTTGTTTTTAAAAATAAAAAAAACAAAAATAGTTTTTAGGTGTTTTCTTTTTTTTATTTTTTATTTTTTGAAGCCACCACCTATCTACTATCGATACCACATTATTGGTGACAACAACTACCATGTCACTTCCAAAACAGACTTTTTAAAAAACTATCCAAACAATTTTTTTTTATGTTTTTGTTTTGAAAAATTTTTTAAAAAACAATTTTATAAAATTGTTTTGAAAAAAAAAAACAGAAAACAAACATGCCCTAAACTTAAATTGAAACATTTGTAGTTATGACTCATGTGAATATACTTTGTAGCAAAGTCACTAAAAAGGGATCTAAGAGGCTAAGATTATAAGACTAGAGAATTTCCTTGTTCAGTCATCGTGTAGATGGGTGAATTGATGACTTTAGATCCACCTTTCCAAGCCAACTTCCCACTAAAACACAATACAATATGTTCTTTAATTTTATCTTTTAACTGATTTGATGATGAAAGAGCTCATCATGAATCCCAATAACAAAAGTAAACAGGACAAAATAAAGATTTTTTTTTTTAGGGCCTCACCGATTGATATATGTCACTCATGCCCATTATTCTATATACAACAAGGAATGGTGCTTTGTTTGTTACAATAGTCTCAAAAGATATCACAAAGAAAGATGTTATATAGTTTTTGGTTTAATTTTAAAATAGAAATCCCAGGAATCTTGAGGGAAAGTTATCTGAACCAACAACGAAAAGGGTGTAATTTGACGCTTATTACAATAATGGTAATTTAAAAAAATATATAAGACCAAGATGATGAGCTCCGCAAGGTAAAGTAATTACTAATTTGTAAAATATAAGGACTAAGGAGGTCAACACTGGCCATAACAAAAGTATTGTTGATCTGTTCGACTTTTTTTTTTTTTTTGGCGTGTGAACACATTTATTTAATATATTCCATATTTGATTGATATGGAGAGACAACGACCAGGCATGACTTGAATCGATTCCCCACCACCTCTTGCGTCTACGCGTTTTTGAAGTCAAGCTCTGTTAACCTATGCCCACAAATTCTGTACCATACCCCTCTCTTTTCTGTGTTTCATATTAATTAATGTAGAGATAAGTAAATACAAACTATATATGACATTTTTTTTTTAACAACAATATTTACTGTTATCAATTAACTTAAGTATTGTTAATTCTAAGAATTAGAGGTCTCTTACACTTGATACACTACATAACTAGTACCACTCTGATCCTATTTATAAGTCCTTTTTGACCAAAAAATTTGATCCTATTTATAAGTCCAGTTTCAGGGTATTAAATGCATTTAATACTTTTTTACCCCTACTAATTGCAATAAACAAAAGGAATTTATTCATGTTGACTTTTGGAATCAAGCATAGATAAGGGCAAAATTGAAAATTTAGCTCATAGTTAATGAGTTAACTAACTCTCTCTGGTATGCGAAAATTAGTTAAAAGGAACTTATAAATAGGATCAGAGTAGTATGTCATGTATTTATTCAAATTTTATTGTGCATAGATATGTAAATAGACAGTCACTTGACACAAGGTCGTGTAGTAGGAGTGGGGTGTGGTGTGAATAGAATGCATCTTGTAGTAAATGAACCAACCAATTTGCTAATCATGAGTTAGATGCTTTTAACCATTTTAATTAGTGTCTATTTGTTTTAGTTTTTTTAAAGTGTCTTTATGATTTATGAAGTAAGTATGTGAGAAAAGTTTTATTTCGACTTATGAAAAAGGAGCTTCTGAAATTATAGTTTGGAGGTTTCCAATCAGGCACTTAGCCACCACAAATGCTTAGAGGGGATTCTCATATATATAGTGAATAACCAAATCTATGTATTATTATATTATAAGAAAGCTTGTAAAAACAGTTGAATAACAGTGTCAAGTCCAAATGATTTAATTATCAAATATTTTAATAACAGTGTTAAATCCAAGTAAGGGAGTAACGCTAAATCCAGCTGAAGAAGACTCCAGCAAATATACCTTTAATGTAGGGGAAAGAAAAAAAACTGATTACTCCATTTGTGTTGCACCAATGGCACTAAAGAACATTTATGGATCATCATGCTAATTAATAAACTTTTTTTTAATGTTCTTCAAGTGAACATATTCTACTTTTGGTTAATATCTTTTCCACGCAACTATCCCTTCTCAAAATATCATGTTTAACATTTGTTTTCAATGTTTCTAATAGATGAACATAGTATCTATAAATGAATCTCAAGGATGATTAGCAAAACCCTTAAATTAAGATCATTTTATTTGTTTCTAATTAGCAAATTTATATTTTGAGAATGAAATTGACAACAAACAATGTCCCGTGCATCATATGGGGGGAATACTCTAGTTTTAATTAAAACGAAATCTTTAGGATATAAATCACTATAACTTATAAGCATTCCGTAAAAGAACATCCATTCAATACCTAGATATTCAAGTTGAGATATTGAAAGAGATCAAGAATTTTCTCTACTTCTTATATTCATGAACCTGATTCAATTCTGTGGGATCTTTCATTCACATTTTTTTCCATCAAAAGCATTTTATAAAACTCTTAAACTCCAAAATTTAGAGTATCCTACTTTACACAATTCACATGGTTTAATATCGTATTAACAACAGGAAGAAGGTTGAAAAGGAAAAAATCTCTATTTAAGAGGGTCGTTTCCTATACCTATAAAATCCATTCCACCCAAAAAAATGATCATTTGAGAATGTTAATGATTCAACTCCTCCTAATAATGTATCAAGAAAATAAATAAAAATTGATTTTGAAAGACGAAAAATGAATGTCATGCCTTTATCTAAAATAAATACAGAGTGAAAAATAGCATTGCTAAATAATAATTAAGAAAAAAACAGTATACAGTGTATGAAGGAGATAAGGTTGTCCTCTCCGTCATTTCAACTTTGACAAGAAAATGGGGGAAAAATTAAAAAGAACCAAATGCATTTGGGGAAAAAAAGTTACGCCCGGTTTGGTACTATGGAAGAGTTTTGTGTGGAATTAGAAGTGGAACTGGAAATGGAAGTAGGTTTTAAAATATATTTGATAAAATGGTGGAAGTGTGGTATAAATTGTGATTAAAATATGTATTTATAATATAAAAATACTAAAATGCCCTTCAACCAAAAAAAATTCTTCCCCATCATCACAATTCACAATCATCACATCATCCCTCCATCTACCATCATGTAAGACCACAATCGTTGAAGATCGAAGCCCAGAACTCATCATTGTCAGCAAAGCTTTCACCCTCGCCGAAGATGGCAGATTGAAGAGGGAGAATGTGATGAAGACCACATATCGCATCATTTGCTATTTGCCGTCAGAAAATATGGGAAGACGGTGAGTTGTCATCGTCGAAGAGAGACGAAGGGGCCATTGTCGTCTTCGCCGAAGAGAGAAGAAGATTTGTCCTTGCCGTCCACAATCACCATCACCATCCACTGCGCCGTCGGCTGGCAAGCTCTAATAAGGGAGAAGGTAAGATCTGATGAGGGAGGGCTATTTGGTCTTTCAATGTCCACTTCCATAGAACTCCAGATACTTCCATGAGTCAAGATAAGGAACCCACTTCCATTATTTTTTATGGAAGTGGCTTCTACAGGGAAGTGGAATTAATCACACCAAACATGCTTAAAATAACTTCCATCACCAATTCCACTTCCACTCTCTGCACTTCAACTCTACCAAATGGGGCATTTATGGATATGATGATAACGGGTGCTAAGTTCGACAAATCACCACCATATCAAGCACAAAATTTCAAGAATTGACCCTCATGTCTTTGGCTAAATCATAATTTTTTGGCCAAATTAAAATGCGATAAACAAAGTTAGGCACTTGATTAATCGTCCGTATTATTCATAGAGCCTATTACTTGAGAAAGACTTATTCAACGTTCTCATTTCACTTCATTCCATTCAAAGCATCCAAATTCTCTCTCCTTCGCCTTCCCCTGCTCTCTCTCTCAAAGACTCTTTTGGTTTTGAAGGATCAAAAGCGACTGTTCCATCGTCTCATGGACATCGAAACTTCACCGTAAGTTCCCAATCTCTTCTCTATACGACTCCTTCTCAGTTCTCGCTCAATAACAAGGAAATTTCTAGCAAGGATATTGAATCAGCCAAACCTAATTTAATAATTTGATTTTTCTCTCTTCTTCTAGATTTGAGTCCAGCGAGATGCTCGCGACATTCCTCGCCTCCACTCCTTTGATACCGGAATCATGGAGATTGTGCAGCTCGGCCAACGCCACCGCGTCTGGAAGTTTCCGGACGGAACAAATCGGTGACGTCGTATACCTTGCATTTTCCGGTATCCAAATGGCCGGCGGTTCGGGGCCGAGCTGGGGACAGCTTGTGCCCTTGGTTAGCGTCGGCGATATTACTCTGTTTTCGTCGCATCCGAGCAAGGAAGGCAAGGACGCCGTCATGGTTCACGCCGGGATGCTCAATCTCTTCTGGTCAATTTTCAAGCCATTCCAAAATCAGGTGCGTATCGCTCTACACCTGTCAATCTCAATCGAAGTTCCATAAATAACTGAATCATATAGTCTCCATCGTAATCTTGATTGTTCATATTTCTGAATTTGGTTGTCGCGCGCGCTCGCGCACAAGTTTGTTTTGATACCCTGTTCGATCATATCTGTTCTGATAAAAGGCGATCAAACCGAGAGAGAGAGAGAGACAGAGCTTACTAGCTTGCTGTTTTCATCAATTACGGTTTTAGATTCAGCAGTATCGTCGAATACAATACGATAGTTATAAGGAGAGAACTTCGAATTCCCAGAGCATACCTGTTGAGAGAGTTAAAAACCTTTCTGAGTTTCGAGGAAAATCTAAAAAAATTAACAATGATCAGATTATTTAAAAAAAAGGTCAAGGGACTTAAATACCCGGAAATATTAGTTGAAGGATGTGGGGTATTTGGAAGTTATATGTGACTCAAAAATGTTCCAGAAATATTAAAAATAGGCAAATCAAATAAAAAAGGCCTCAGATTTTAATAAAAAATGTTAGGTTTCTGTCTGTTTGATTTGCTTTGTTTTTAATATTTTCAGAGCATTTTTAGCCTACAGATAATTTTCAGGTACCCCATACATTTCAACTAATATTTCTGGGGTATTTAAAGCCTTTAACCCTCTGAGAAAATGAAAGAAAAATATATGAATTGGAAATAATACAAGTATCTTATGATAAAAATAAATAATGATATATATAATAAATATGGGGTATGCGTGTGTGTATATCTTATTTAGTTACCAACATTCTGCTAATTGATGTGGTAAGTAATTTGATTACATAAGTTTGAGTTTAGAGAAGTTTAGTTGTATTAGGAGAGTTGAAAACTCTTTACATGCTAATCTTCATGTTAGTTTCAAATTCAAAATGGCTGCATATTCGCTTAATATCACTATATCAGTACTATTGCACCGTTGTTAACTCTGTTTTTCTTCCTGAATTTTTTCCCCCTTCTTTAGGTGTAATTTTTGTGGGTTTGGAATTAAACTCTCCCAATTAAGCCTCAAATAAGAGTTATTAACCATTAGATTGTAAATCTAACGGTGATGATAGAGTAGTTATAATAAAATTTTTTTTTTTTTTTTTATTTTTTATAATAAATTTTTTAACTCCTATTTCAACTTCATTACATCGCAATCCAATGACTCATATCCCTCAGAAAGACAAATCAGAGGATCAGATCAAATTCAATTTTTGTGCCGTCTATGCTGGGGCAATGAGATAGTTGATAAAGCAACTTTGGCATTTTCTTTGTCGTTTGCATAATTATATGATTGATAACGTTAGTGGGATTATGGGCCATTTGCCCCACTCACCTGCGTGGTGCCTCTCAGTTTCCATTAAATTTGTCAGTACTATCTGCTTGTTTTGTATGTTTAGCGTCCGTGAAAGTTATCGTTAGCAAAACGAAAGAAGAAAGAAGCTAGTCTAGAAGAAAATGATTATTCCAAGAAATCTTATCGAAATGAAATGCATGCACTAACGATCTTCAGTACACAAACCTAACCCCTTTATTTTATATTTTTTTAATTAAACTATTGCTAAAAAAGGAATTCAAATATTTTAAAGAAAAAGAACTGTGGAAGCTCAGCATCTTCGAGTAGGCCCAACATGTATTGTATATACCAGGGTTCTCAGATATGGAATGGACCAGCCAGTCCGGACTAGAAACCGGCCAACCGGTCGGTAGATCGGTCTGGTCCCGGTCAAGTGTTTTTGTTTTTTAAAAGAAGAAATTGATTTTTTTTTTCCTTTCAAATTTTATATTAATAATCCTAAAATCTTCAATTTCTCACCGGTTTAGTCCCGGGTTAGCTCTAATTTGACTCCAGTTTGACTTACTAACCCTTACCTCAGTACCTTAACCGATTCAGTGACCAGTTCGGGTTTCATTACCTTGGTATATACCCAACCAGTATTACTTTCAAAGGCGTGGGTATTTTTTTGGCCATTTTGCAGCCAAGTTTATTGTGAAGGAAGAATGGCTTTGGATTATTGCGGTTGAGATTTCAACCCAAAAGTTGCTTTTACACACACATGTTCATTGGAATTATAGGAATGTGTTGTTATTATCAAAGTTAGAAGCAAAGAGGGCTATTAGTTCTTGCAAAACCCACCACACGACAACCATCTTTTTTCGCCGGTCTCAGATATGGACGCAAGACCTACACTTTCACCCAAGACCCACCAACCAAACCACCTTCATTAGTGCCTATAAGTCGCTACACATGTATCACCCAAGAAAATGATTATTCCAAGAAATCTTATCGAAATGAAATGCATGCACTAACGATCTTCAGTACACAAACCCAACCCCTTTATTTTATATTTTTTTAATTAAATTATTGCTAAAAAAGGAATTCAAATATTTTAAAGAAAAAGAACTGTGGAAGCTCAGCATCTTCGAATAGGCCCAACATGTATTGTATATACTAGGGTTCTCAGATATGGAATGGACCAGCCAGTCCGGATTAGAAACCGGCCAACCGGTCGGTAGATCGGTCCGGTCCCGGTCAAGTGTTTTTATTTTTTTAAAAAAGAAATTGATTTCTTTTATTTTATTTTTCCTTCGAATTTCATATTAATAATCCTAAAATTTTCAATTTCTCACCAGTTTAGTCCTGGGTTAGCTCCGATTTGACTCAAGTTTGATTTACTAACCTTTGACTCAGTACCTTGACCGATTCAATAACCAGTCCGGATTTCATTACCTTGGTATATACCCAACCAGTATTATTTTCAAAGGCGTGGGTATTTTTTTGGCCATTTTGCAGCCAAGTTTATTGTGAAGGAAGAATGACTTTGGATTATTGCGGTTGAGATTTCAACCCAAAAGTTGCTTTTACACGCACATGTTCATTGGAATTATAGGAATGTGTTGTTATTATCGAAGTTAGAAGAAGCAAAGAGGGTTATTTGTTCTTGCAAAACCCACCACACGACAACCATCTTTTTTCGCCGGTCTCAGATATGGACGCAAGACCTATCACTTTCACCCAAGACCCACCAACCAAACCACCTTCATTAGTGCCTATAAGTCGCTACACATGTATCACTTTTCTTTTTTTTCTTTTTGCTCAGACGCTACATATGTATCACGAAAGAATCTAATATTCCAATTAGTAAGTATAGACTTTTACTTTATCATTCATCCTTCTCTTTCCTTGCATCATCATCAAAGAGATAAATCTAGCTATAAATAATTCATCGAAGGCAAGCATCTTTCCTCCCACAAAAAAAAAAAAAAAAGGAAGTCAACAACAATTTTCAACCGTTCTTGGTCAATAAAATAGAAATTAATTAAAGCGCATCATCAAATTAGTTTCTCCTTATGTTAATTTAACTTCTATGGTTATATATTTTTTTCTTGAATAGAGAGGTTAGTCTATTGTTAATACTTTCTCTCTCATGGTTCATTTCTTTTAGTATTAGTTTTTTATCTACCAATTTCTTACATCCTTATGTATTGTCCAAGAGACCCATCAAATCCAAAACAAATATAAATAAATATTTGTATAAATCATGGTAAAAAATTAGTATTAATATAAATTATGAAATCTCTAGGGAGCTATATTTTTTTTTGTTACAATCTAGGGAGGTATATTATTTACAAGCTGTGAAGTCCGTGATTTAATGTTCATGCTCTATCTGTTGGCCCAGAAAACAAACGTTTCAGGCTCTGGACTTGTTGGTCCCACCTACTAGTGAAAACATGTTATTTATACGAGTGGAATTCTTGGAAAGATGTTCTGGTGATTTCCAGGTTAATTCCAATTTACCATACAATAATACCGATTATTTAGATTTAGTCATCACGTTGAAGTGATTGGATTTTGATCGTGTCAAAGAAGGAGGCCTTGACTTGCTTATTCTAATTTATATGTTCTTCATTGCTCACTGTTTTGGGAACAAGTCTCAACTATATAATTGAGTTGTAAGGAGAGAAAAAAGCCGTGCCCCATTCGCCAATCTCATGACTACCAGACCTTAATTTCAGACGCCTTTTGATCAACTTTCCAAATTCAAAGCGGTCTTTGATTCAAACCAAACAACTTTGAATGAAAAGAAGAAAGAATGCCGTATACTGAGATCTTTTGCCCTAAAGAAGAGACAATGCTTTTGTAACATATAAATTAAATTATCAATTTTACTACTCCCTCTATCATGTAAAACGTGGTTGAGGAGGTTGAAGCTAGGTCATAAAGAGAAATTTTTTGATTAATAATATATCTAAATATATGGTTTTTGGTAGAGCACAATGGCACCGTATGATTCATGTAACCGACCCCACCTAATAGGATTTGTGGTTGTGGTACTATTCCCTCTTGTCCTTAATATAGGACTTAATTGGGAAGTTGATTTTGGTACTAAATGTAAAATTTATTTTCTACATTTGCCAATTTTTTTTCTGATTTACCCCTATTGATGCTTCCTAAGAGTAATCAAGTAAGAGATAAATGAAGGGAATTGATGAAGATAGTTAGGGTGTTAAAAAATACTAACATGTCATACCAACTAACTTAACTAACTTCTTTAATCTAATCAAACTATGCAAATTGGTCTTATATTAAGGAATAGAGAGAGTATTTTAGAAAGGCTAATTTGTGTGAACTGTTCCTGAATTTTTTTCTTTGGATTCACATTCCTGACTGTTGAAACCTTCCTTTTTCAGATGATGGCAATCATGGGGAATCCAAATACCAAGTCAATCATAATCACTGGTCACTCTCTTGGAGGAGCCATCGCCTCTCTCTGTACTATTTGGCTTCTGTCTACCTTCAATCCACATCCTCCTCCATGTCAGTATTATGCATAACGTATGGTTCACCATTACTGGGTAACGAGTCTCTTTCCAAAGCCATTCTCAAAGAAAGATGGGGTGGCAACTTCTGCCACGTGGTATCAAAGCATGATATCATGCCTAGGCTACTCTTTGCTCCTATAATCCCTCTCACCACTCAGATATCTTCCCTGCTTCAGTTTTGGCAATTCTCCATGACTTTCCCTGACTTGGGAAACTTTGGGGCTCAAATCTCTGACCAAGAAAAATGTGATCTTTTCTCATTTGTAATGGCTTACTTGAACAATGCAGCATCACAAGATGGAGAAAGTTCTATGATGCCAGTTTTGTTTCATCCATTTGGAAGCTACTTTTTTGTTTCTGATGAAGGAGCAGTGTGTGTGGATGGGACAACCACAGTTATAAAGATGATGCATCTGTTGTCGGCAACTAGTTCCCCCGCTTCTTGTATCAAGGACCACTTGAAGTATGGAGATTATGTAAATAAACTGTCTCTGCTATCCTTGAACCAGAGAGACTCCTTGCAGGTGAATAATGTCCCTAACTCAAGCTATGAAGCAGGGCTAGAATTGGCCCTTCAATCCTCTGGATATCCTCTTAGACTTGAAAAGAGAAAGAATCATAGTCAATAGGGATGTAACTTTCTTGGAAGATAGATTTCCATTTTTAGAACAACAACCCTTGGAGCAAAGGGGAGAGATACCTAGAGAGGTGAGAAATATGTTTTTATTTGATGATGATGAGGAATTTAGCACACAAATGCAATTTGATGATCCAAATGGTACTGATCAGATCAGAACAGAATCTGATCCGACTGTACATGACACAGAACCTAACAATATCAGTTCTCCTCCCACTGAAATACAAACTAGCAGGGCAAGAAAACCTCCCATTTGGGCAAGGGACTATGTCTGCAATTTGATAATCAAAGGGTCCCACGAACAAAGCACAAAGTGCCTTTATCCAATGGACGATTACATATCATATGATAAAATATCTGCTTCTCACATGTGTTTTCTTTGTCATTTAGACTTTATTTTTGAACCACGATGTTATGAAGAGGCAGCCAATGATGTTAAGTGGATAAAGGCAATGAACCTTGAGATGGAAGCCCTTGAAAATAATAAGACATGGGATATTGTCACTTTGCCTCCGTGTAGGAAACCCATTGGATGCAAATAGGTGTATAAAATAAAATATAAGTCTAATGAGGAGGTTGAAAAGTACAAAACTAGGTTAGTAGCTAAAGGATATAATCAAAGGGAAGGAGTTGATTATCATGATACTTTCCCCCCCGTTGTTAAAATGATATCTGTTCATGACTCTAAAATTGGCTGCAATATATAGTTAGGACACATATCAAATGGATGTCTATAACGCTCTTTTGTAGGGAGATTTAGAAGAGGAGGTGTATATGACTCTTCCTCAAGGCTTCCATAGTAAAAGGGAGAACCTTGTGTGTAAGCTTAAGAAATCCTTATATGGACTTAAGCAAGCCTCTCGACAATGGAATTGTAAGTTGACAATGGCATTAATAAAAGGTGGATTCACTCAAAGTAAGTTTGACTATTCATTTTTCTTTAAGAGGTACAGTGATGGAAGTATAGTTTTAATTCTGATTTATGTTGATGATATGCTAGTTATTGGTAACTCTATATTGAAAATAGGTGAAGTCAAGCAATTTTTGCATAACAACTTTAAGATTAAAGACTTGGGGTTGATGAGGGCTCAAGATGGAATCATTATGTCTCAAAGGAAATATGCTTTAGATTTATTAGCTGATTAGGAATGAGTGGATGTAAACCTCTTGGAATGCTAATGCTACAAAATTTTGAAACTGATAGCTTATCAAGAAAGAAAAGATAAACCTTGTGATTTGTTGACAGATTCGGACAGGTGTAGAAAATTAATTGGTAGACTCATTTACTTGACTGTAACACACCCTAATATATGTTTCTCGATGCAGGTTTTAAGTCAGTTCATGCAACAACCAATGAAGGTTCATATAGCATCTGCTCTCAATGTGATAAGATATATAAAGAAGAGTCCTGGCATGGGAATTCTAATTAGTTCACAAGGAGACACCACTATGAGCTGCTATTGTGATTCTGATTGGGGTGCATGTGCAACGATAAGAAGATCTATCACCGGATACTTGCTCAAGTTGGGAGGATCATTGGTTCATCAGAAATCGAAGAAGCAAACAACAGTATCACTTTCTTCTGCAGAAGCTGAATATAGGGCATTGGGGTCAGCAACTTTTGAGATAGTGTGGCTGGAAGGATTTCTTAAGGAGATTGGTCAACTTCAGCCATATCCTGTGGATGTTTATTGTGATAGTAAGGCTACAATTCACATAGCTAACAACCCCGTTTTTCATGAGCGAACCAAACACGTCGAGATCGATTGTCACTTTGTTCGTAAAAAAGTTCAAGTAAAATTGATCAAGCTGCATCATGTTAGAACAAATGAACAAGAAGCTAATTTTTTAACCAAGGCTATCACAAGGGATACACAAGATAGAATATTGTGTAAGCTGGGAGTAGTTGATATTTTCTGCCTTTCACCTTGAAGGAGAGTGATGGAATATCTGAATATTATTTGTTGTATAGGCCTGTGTAGTGGTATTAATGGGGCTTAGGCCCAATAAGCCTGTTTAGATTAGAATTGTGTAAATAGAATTTATATATATATATATTCAACGTTCTCATTCCACTTCATTCCATTCAAAGCATCCAAATTCTCTCTCCTTCGCCTTCCCCTGCTCTCTCTCTCAAAGACTCTTTTGGTTTTGAAGGATCAAAAGCGACTGTTCCATCGTCTCATGGACATCGACACTTCACCGTAAGTTCTCAGTCTCTTCTCTATACGACTCCTTCTCAGTTCTCGCTCAATAACTAGGAAATTTCTAGCAAGGATATTGAATCAGCCAAACCTAATTTAATAATTTGATTTTTCTCTCTTCTTCTAGATTTGAGTCCAGCGAGATGCTCGCGAAATTCCTCGCCTCCACTCCTTTGATACCGGAATCATGGAGATTGTGCAGCTCGGCCTACGCCACCGCGTCTGGAAGTTTCCGGACGGAACAAATCGGTGACGTCGTATACCTTGCATTTTCCGGTATCCAAATGGCCGGCGGTTCGGGGCCGAGCTGGGGACAGCTTGTGCCCTTGGTTAGCGTCGGCGATATTACTCTGTTTTCGTCGCATCCGAGCAAGGAAGGCAAGGACGCCGTCATGGTTCACGCCGGGATGCTGAATCTCTTCTGGTCAATTTTCAAGCCATTCCAAAATCAGGTGCGACTTTTCTATCCTCTTATTTTAGTGTTGTTTTAAATATATTTTTTTTATGATTCTTTAGATTATGATATTTTATATAAAATTAGTGAAATTTTGATATGTTATAGATAAAAAATGGATCTATTTTTAATTTTTAAAGATTTTTTAAATATTTTTCAGAAAAATAATATGTATTTTTTTTTATTTTTAAGCACTTTTTTAGGAAAAATCTTAAAAAATTGAAAATAGATCCGTTTTTTGCTTATAATATATTAAAATTTCACTCATTTTATGTAGAATCTAATGATCCAAAAATGTCATACAAAATATATTTAGGAAGGCCCAAAAATAAGAGCGCAGCAGAAAAGGCAGCAAAGGCCCCAAATCCCATTAACTTGCTGTTTTCATCAATTATGGTTTTAGATTCACCGGTATGGTCGAGTACAATACGATAGTTATATATGAATAGGAAATAATAAAAGTATCTTTTGATAAAAATAAATAATGATTTGTATAATAAATATGGGGTATGCGTTTGTGTATATCTTATTTTGTTACCCATAAACTGCTAATTGTGGTAAGCAGTTTGATTACATAAGTTTGAGTTTAGGGAAGTCTAGTTATTGGGAGAGTTAAAAACTCATTACACCCTAATCTTCATATTAGTGTGTGTTTAGATTAGCTTTTGAGAATAACTTTTACGATTTACGAGGTAAGTGTGTGAGAGGGGTTTTGTCTCGGATTGCGCAAACCTAGGTTTGAGATCTTCCCAAACACCCACTTAGTTTCAAATTCAAAATGGCTACATAAAACATGGTTTATTCAAAAATATTAAATTGAACCAAAATCAAATTCTAAAAATCAAGATGAGAAACCGGAGTTAAAGGGCTAAAAAATTAGAATATGAAAAATTATAAAAATACCTTAACATTTTATTTTTGGAGTACATTCGAAATTTAACGCATGGCCTTCGCCCAACATATAATGTTTGTTTGGAATAGTTTATTTTTAGGCAATAAGTGCTTATAATTCGTGATTCACGGTAGATGAGGTAAGTATGTGAGAGGAGTTTTTTCTCGGCTTACGTAATAAGGACTTATTTCCCAAATATAAGCTCTCCCAAACACACCTATAGTAAATCGTACAAACCGGGACTACATTATATCTGGAATTCTGGACTTTGGGGTCATACAATTAATACATTCATATAATTTGTGAGAGATTCATTCAAGGATGTATTTTTTCTCGAATGAATATTCGCATAATATCATTTTTTCTTCCTGATTTTTTTTCTTCTTTAGGTGTAATTTTTGTGGGTTTGGAATTCAACTCTCCCAATTAAGTCTCAAATAAGAGTTATTAACCATTAGATTGTAAATCCAACGGTGTTGATAGAGTAGTTATGATTGAAAAAAACTGTTATTTATTTTTTATAATAAAATTTTTAACTCCTATTTCAACTTCGTGAGTGTTTGGAATGACTTAATTTTAGGAAATAAGTATTTATTACATAAGTCGAGATAAAACTCTTCTCATATATTTATCTCATATACCGTAAATCACAAATTATAAATACTTATTATCTAAAAATAAACTATCCCAAACAAACACTTCATTACATCACAATCCAATAACTAATATTCCCCAAAGACAAATCAAAGGATCCGACAAATTCAATTTTTGTGCCATCACTTTCCCCTTTTCCTCCCTTGCATCGTCATCATCTTAGATATGGTCACATCGCCCAAGACCCTATCATATGACTTTCAACCAAGAGCCCACAACCCAACCACATCATTAGTACCTACATCGCTACATATGTACCACGGAAGGGTCTAATATTCCAATTAGAAAGTATAGACTTTTACTTCATGATTCACCCGTCACTTCCCTTGCATCATCATCAAAGAGATAATGCCCAATCTAAATAATACATCAAAGGCAGGCAGGCATCTTTCCTCGCACCAAAAAAGGGAAGTCAAGCATCAATTTTCAACCGTTCTTGGTCAATAAAATAGAAATTAATTAAAGTGCATCATCAAATTAATTTCTCCTCATGCTAATTTAACTTCTATGGTTATATCCCTGTTTTTTTTGGGAAAGTGAGGTTACTGTGTTGTTAATACTTTCCCTCTCATGGTTCATTTCTTTTAGTATTAGTTTTTTATTTACCAATTTCGTACATCCTTATGTATTGTCCAAGAGACCCATCAAATCCAAAACAAATATAAATAAATATTTGTATAAATCATGGTAAAAAATTAGTATTAATATAAGTTATGAAATCTCTAGGGAGCTAGATTATTTACAAGCTGTGAAGTTCGTGATTTAGAGCCCATTTAGATTAACAATAATAAAAATGGTTTTTTTTCAATCTGATTTTTATAAACTTAGGATAGGACAAAAATCAGAATGTAAATATGATTTATATTTGAATTGATGATGATAGAAGCCGCTTTTTATCTGAAAGAAATTGGAGGTAACTTCTAATAGAAGTAGTTTTGTTTGGAAAAGGCCATCTGCCAAAAAACTTTCTCAAACAGATCATTTTACCTTTAACTGGACTTTTATTGTCCCACTGTGCTTTTTTCGGTTTTTTTCCCCCTCTCAACGCTTTCCCAAACGGACATTGTCAGGCTCCATCTGTTGGCCCAAAAAACAAACTTTTCAGGCTCTGTACTTGTTGGTCCCACCTAATAGTGAAAACATGTTATTTTCACGAGTGGAACTCTTGGAAACATGCTCTAGTGAATTTCAGGTTAATTCCAATTTGCCGTACAAGAAAAGGCCAATTAGAGAGGTAAAAGCCCAATTGGTAGTAAGTTTTTTTTTTTTTAAGTGTTTGGAGAGGCCAATTGGCAATTAAGCTTTTGTCAAAACCCAATTGGTGAAAGCTCAATTAGGAGAAGCTAGAGAATGGAGTTTTTATTAAAAGTTAATGGTATTTTATGTTAGATTGGGTTTTCTGAAAATTAGTTATATAATATTGGCTTTTCCCATAAAATATTTTTTAAATAGTATGTAGTATCAAAAAATATTTTTTGAGTGTTTTTAATCCTTTAAAATATTTTTCTAGTTGTACCCACTACCTAATATGCTATCAGACTGATTGCAATTTTACCCACTTTCTAGTTGTACCCACTCAAAAAATATTTTTTGAGTGTTTTTAACCCCTTAAAATATTTTTTTAGTGTTTTCAGCCCCTTAAAATATTTTTTCAGTTGTATCCAGCGTGTTATCAGACTGATTGCAATTTTACCCTTAATTTACTTTTTTAGTTCCAAAAATTACTTTAAAATATTTTTTTGTGCTTTTAACCCTTTAAAATATTTTTTCAGTTGTATCTAGTTTTAGGAGACCGACTACAATTTTTACCTTTAATGTATTTTTTTAGTAGTAAAGAGGACTCAAAACTTAAAATACTGATTTATTGATTTCCACCAACTCTAAAATATTTTTCCAGTAGCACCTAATATTTTAAATTATTTTTTAAATATTTACTTGATTTTTTAAATATTTTTCCACCCACTCTCTCTTACCATTATCACAAAAGCCCTTATACTTAAGCCAATTCAAACAAGTTTTATTTTTGTAAAAACCTAATTGATAATCGTCAATCCAAACATAAATCACATTATATAATTTGGCTTTTATAAAAAATAATATTATAACAAGCCCAATTAAAACAAACTCAACTATCAATTGTTGTTCCAAACACACGTTTTAGTCATCACGTTGAAGTGATTGGATTTTGATCGTGCCAAAGAAGGAGGCGTTGACCTGCTTATTGTGCTTTATTTGTGCTTCATTGCTCACTGTTTTGGGAGCAAGTCTCGACTATGTAATTGAGTTGTAAGAAGAGAAAAAAGCCGTGCCCCATTCGCCAATCTCATGACTACGAGACCTTAATTTCAGACACCTTTTGATCAACTTTCCAAATTCAAAGCGGTCTTTGATTCAAACCAAACAACTTGAATGAAAAGAAGAAAGAATGCCGTATACTGAGATCTTTGGGCCTAAAGAAGAGACAATTCTGTTGTAACATATAAATTAAATTATCAATTTTACTACTCTTTCTTGTCATGAATATAGGATCTAATTTAGGAGTTGATCTTGATATCAAATGTAAATTTTTTTTCTTACATTTATCAATTTTTTCCTGATTTACCCCTATTGATGTTCCCTCAAGAGTAATCAAGTAAGAGATAGATAAAGGGAACTGAGAAAGATAGTTAGGGTGTTAATAAAAAAATGTCATATCAACCAATTTAACTAACTTCTTTAATCTAATCAAACTATATAAATAGGTCTTCTATTAAGGAATGGAAAGAGTATTTTAAAAAGGCTAATTTGTGTGAACTGTTGCTGAATTTTTTTTTCTCTGGATTCACATTCCTGACGGTTGAAACCTTCCTTTTTCAGATGATGGAAATCATGGGGAATCCAGATACCAAGTCAATCATAATCACTGGTCACTCTCTTGGAGGAGCCATAGCCTCTCTTTGTACTATTTGGCTTCTGTCTTACCTTCAATCCACATCCTCCTCCATGCCAGTCTTATGCATAACGTATGGTTCACCTTTACTGGGTAACGAGTCTCTTTCCAAAGCCATTCTCAGGGAAAGATGGGGTGGCAACTTCTGCCACGTGGTATCAAAGCATGATATCATGCCTAGGCTACTCTTTGCTCCTATAATCCCTCTCACCACTCAGATATCTTCCCTGCTTCAGTTTTGGCAATTCTCCATGACTTTCCCTGACTTGGGAAACTTTGGGGCTCAAATCTCTGACCAAGAAAAATATGATCTTTTCTCATTTGTAATGGCTTACTTGAACAATGCAGCATCACAAGATGGAGAAAGTCCTATGATGCCAGTTTCGTTTCATCCATTTGGAAGCTACTTTTTTGTTTCTGATGAAGGAGCAGTGTGTGTGGATGGGACAACCACAGTTATAAAGATGATGCATATGTTGTCGGCAACTAGTTCCCCCGCTTCTTGTATCAAGGACCACTTGAAGTATGGAGATTATGTAAATAAACTGTCTCTGCTATCCTTGAACCAGAGAGACTCCTTGCAGGTGAATAATGTCCCTGACTCAAGCTATGAAGCAGGGCTAGAATTGGCCCTTCAATCCTCTGGAATTACAAGCCAGGTAAACATATACTGTATATTCATTTTTTCTCCCTCAATGTCAGATAGACATGATCCCCCTTGTTACTTTAGGTAGTCGGGATAGCAAAATAAACTGAAAGTCTTGATTGTTGTTGATGATGATCAAAGACACTTTATGTAGAAAGTGCTTACATATCTAGATTGGTATCTCAACTATGGACCTAACTGAATAACAAAATAATATCTGACAATATCTTAAACTGCGTAGCTAACATAATCCTAACCGTGCAACTACTCAAATACAAAATAATATCTGATATCCTTTGTCACACCCTTTCTTCTAGTAGAAGAATGTGATTTTGTTTAACAAGCTACTTTTCATGTAACCTGCAGGATCCAGCTGCTTTACCTTTCAAGCAATGCTTAAGCTCAGCCAGAAGAAAGGGTCGTACCCCAACTCTGAATGCTGCAAACTTAGCGGTGAAATGGTCCAAGTTTGAGCCATACAGGGTTGAAATAGAGTGGTACAAAGATTGGTGTGAGAAGTCAGATGATGAACTCGGCTACTACGACTCCTTCAAGCGAAGGGGCTCCACAACCTCAAAAAGAGACATGAAAGTCAACATGAACCGCCACAAACTAGCCAGGTTCTGGAACGACGTAATTGAAACGTTGGAGAACAACGAACTACCTCGTGATTTTAACAAGCGAGCGAAATGGGTCAATGCTGCTCACTTCTATGAGCTCCTGGTAGAGCCATTAGATATTGCAGAGTATTATGGAAAAGAGATGCACAAAAAAAAGGGACATTACTTGGAGAATGGAAGAGAGAGGAGATATAAGATCTTTGATAAGTGGTGGATGGAAAGAGAGGCTTCCATGGAAGAAACTAATAATAATAAAGAGAGGAGCAAGTTTGCGAGTTTGACTCAAGATTCGTGCTTTTGGGCGAAGGTTGAAGAAGCAATAGGCTGGTTGAGTAGAGTGAGATGTGAAAGGGATGTGAATAAACATATCTTGTTGTGGCAGAATATAGAGAAGTTTGAGAAGTATGCTATGGAACTTGTTGGAAGTAAGGCTGTTTCTGTGGACGTTCTTGCAAAAAATTCTTGCTACAGTTTATGGGCAGAGGAATTAAGAGAAGTTAGGGGGCTGAATTCGAAGTTTCAGACATTTTCTAGTCCTTTTTCCACGAGGCCACATCATCTTTCAAGTACATAAACGGGCCCATACTAATTTGGATCGGGGCGGCTTGGGACCCTTGCGGGCGGAACCCCTACTTCCTATAACGCTCCAAATTTTATTCACCAAAATATATTATAAATATGTGTAACTATTCAATAAAATGGAATGGTGGATTTTGGAAGATGTGATTTTGTTGGCAGTGAAAATTTTTTGTGAGGCGGTGAGTTTGTCATGTGGTTTTGGATGACCAAATGATGAGCAAAAATTAAGAAATTTTACAGGATGAAAGTAGACATCCTAAACCTTAATTTGATAGGTCATGGGTAACGTTTGGAGATGTACACAAAAAACTGTGAATTTTTTAACTTAGTCCAGAAAAATTGTATATTTTCTGGAACAGTGTCCAAAAACTTAAAATCTGGGAATTTTCAGCTTCTTGTTGGTTAAGGGCTATATTTTACCTTGGAACTAGACTCAATAAGGGTTCTATAGCCTTTGGAATCACTCCAATTTGATATTTACAAATTTAGTTATGATTTTGGGAAAATCATTCCCAGGTCCCAAGAAAGTAAGATATTATCAGAAAGGTCCATGGTTACAACCCTAAAAGCTTGTATTCACTACCTGTTGAGTGTGTTTTACAACCTCTAGGGACCTTTCTGATAATATCTTGTTTGCTTGGGACCTAGGAGTGATTTTCCCTATGATTTTTCAAAATTTGGGCAAAAAATCCATCAGAATTGTAAAATAATCTAAAAATGAAGAAAATAATGTAATGACAATTTTAAAATTGATGAGATAAATGGAAAAATCATTTGAGTTGATGGAAGGACCGCTAGACGTCATTTTAATGGACCAAAGAGACGAAATATTAGTTAGCTTCAAATTGGGCTTGATGACATATTTTTATGTAGATAGACTTATATACACAAAAGTCAAATTTTGGGAATTATTTAATTAAGTAAATTAAGGGAAAAGGAATGAGATGTTTTAAATACTGTCACACCCTCATCTTATTTTCACTTATTTCAGAGTATTTACGGAAAACGATACACAGTTCAGTGGGCAACAGAAGAATAGCATAGATATACTGATAATATGTGCACGATTACGAAAATTTCCCATAGGGTTTCGTACTTGATAATTACAATTAACGTAGCCTTACAGCGCTACGTGGGTGTTTAAATCCATCCCAGTGAAATGGAGACGTCTTCCCGTCTTTGTTCCACCACTGTAATCCTCTCATAGGGTTCTCTTCTTTGTTCTCAGTATACGTTCTGTCTTCTCCTGTCTAAATTGTTGGTAGGGGAGGGTGAGATTCTGGGGAATCTCAGTAGGAAAGCAATACCAATATGCATGCAGGATAAGTGCTTAATGCATGGCATGCTTGCATTACATAACTCATGCTCACACAATGACATATCTGCGTGCTCAATGTTTCAAACATCATACGTATGGCCATAGCATAAAGAGGAACAGAGCTTCAATTATTCATATATGTTTCACATAATCAAGCAAAGCAATAACATGCATGAATACACCAGCACAAATATCACATACATGCAGGAGAGGTAAGTTCCCTATCTTAATCGCCCTTCCCTTATCCTCAAATAACGTGCCTCGATTTCGTGTCAATCCCTCGGGCTCTCTACCTGGTCCTAAAATGTCAAACGTACCGTTTAGACACTTCCATAGTGTTTTGGGTGGTTATATTAGTCCATGGTGAGATTTTACCAAAATGCCCCCGGGACCCCAGCCCGATGGCACTTTTTCCCAAAATTTTGAATAAGGCTATTCTGACTTATTTTCGCCCAAAGAATCCATTTCCGGCCTCAAAATCACCAATTTTATTGTCAAATTAAGAAAATACCCTTGATAGCCCCTATTTAGGGATTTCCGTGGCATTTTCGTAATTATGCTTTTTTGGCCTCTACCGAAAAAGTGCCCAACTGTAACCCCACCTATTTTTGCCCACTGAGTCCAATGGAACCATATATTTCATGAAAATCCAGCTCCTTCCCCATGAAACACTACTGGCCAAAATATTTAAGAAAAATGGAAAAATTGGGGTTTTGTGTTTTAGTTTCCAAAACTTGTACTTTTCTACTTCTAATCTCTTATTAACTCATTTAAACACTTCTTAATCATGATTCAAAGAGATTTGGGCAGCATAACCCCTTAGGGTTAGGACTTTCCAAATTTACAAACTAACCATGAAACTTGGAAAAATCAAGAAACAATACAATAACCACAAGAGAGCAAGTTCATGAAGTTACCCTCTTGAGTTCTTGGATTTCCTCTCTCTAGGCATCCTCCTCCTCTCTCCTTAAGCTCAAGATTTGCTTGCTAAACAATGGGTTATCATGGAGAAGAAGAGTTTAGAGAAGAGGCTACACAAGTTTGGAAGACAAATCTTAAGAAATCCCAAGCTTACCTTGATCTTTCTCTTCCTCTTGGCTCCTCCTTCTTCCTAGATTTTCTTCAAGCTCCCTCCCTCTCTCTCTTGGTGTTTTAAAAACGAAAATGAGAAGGAAGGAAAGATGTCCAAGCACTATAAAATATCCTACCATTTTCCTTAATTAAGTTTATTACAAAAATCCTATTTATGACACTACATGTACTTGGCTCAATTTTATGACACTTTCTCTTTCTCTTCTTGAGTGTCTAGGTATGAGAAATGACAAGGAAAGATGAAGGAAGAGTTTCTAAAATATCTCTGATTTTCCCTTAATTTCTAAATTCTTCAAAAATCCCTCATAAGATGACATTTGAGGACACTTGTATCAACTTCATCTATTCCTTCACTCTAGCTTATCATCATGCAATCAAGTTTAGCCATCCCTTCACTCAACTTACTACTCCCTTACCATCACTCATCATGCATTCTACCATACCTTCTCTTATCATGACCACCATGCACATGTCTTCACTTGGTGTACACTCCACCTTTATCATCATTGAAATGTTCATGTAGCATTTGACTTGTGCTTCTTGGGAATTAATCATCATTTCTCTCTTCATGTAGCCTTTTGGACATGTGTCCAAGAAATTAAATTATTCCCCTCATTCTTAGGTGTTTGGACGAAATTTCAAGAGGAAAGGGAAGAAAAAAATGATTTCAACAATTTCATAACTTATATAAATGAATTATATATAATCCCCCCTAATTTCACAATTCTTGATTTATTCCATCAAGAATGATTCAATTATACATTTTCCTTTATTTTCCTTAATTAGTTGAAATTTACTTCAATTAATTAGAAGAAAATTAATCGTGGGCAAAATTGGCAAAATTATGATTTTGCTATCACTTTTGTAATTTAATTCCTTTTTTGAATTAATTTTCCCATTTCCTTGTGAATATGAATATTCCAAAATTCACAAGATCCCAATTCATGAATATTCACTATTTTAGTGAATTTCTCAATTAATTATAATATATTTTTTGTGAATATAAAATTTGGGGTGTTACAAATACAATTCCCTTCATCCTTTTCCTCCCAAAATTGACGTCCAACCACAAGCATAGAGAGAGAGAGAGAGAGAGAGAGAGAGCTTTGAGTTTTCTAGAGAGAGGGAAGAGCGGAACTCACAAGGTAAGTTAATTTTTTCGATGAACTAACTCTTAACTTGTGTAATCCTTTCTCTAAGCTTCTCTTCTATGTGATTCAAGATGTTTGAAGCAAGAATTTTAGTGTTGTTGGAGCTAGGGTTTCAATCAACAAGGGAAAAGCCAGAAGAAAGCTGAGGTGACTTCCTAAACTCCAATCTTTGGTTATTCTGACCTTTGTGGTTAGTTTAATCGGTGAATTTCTGTTGGATTTGCGGTGATTGTAAATTTGGGAAAATGTTGAATCCTAAACATTATGCTGCCCATATTAAATCTAAATGGTGTTTATAATGTAATTAAATAGTTAATAAAGTGATTAGGAGTAAGAAGGAGCAAGCTTGCGGAGTTAGAATTGGAAAACCCTAATTTTTCTCAGAGAATTTTGGGTTTCGGCTAGCTCTAGTTCAGGGGGTTAGAGTTGGATTTTTGATAATATGATGATTCCATTGCGTTTAAGAGGGAAAATTAAGTGGGTTTACAGTTGGACACTTTTCCAGAAAAGCCACAGAAGCATAATGACCAAAACGCCCCCGAAACCCTAAGTTAGGGCTGCCAAGGTCATTTTTGTCTTTTGGCAGTGAATTTAATAATTCTGAGACCAGAAATGGAATCCTTGGGCAAAAATAAGTCAGAATAGTTCGGGTCATAATTTTGGGAAAAGTACGGTCAGACGGGGTACAGTGGGACCGAGTCGAGTCCCCAGGGGCATTTTGGTATTTTTTTCAATATAGACTAATATAACCATTAGAAACACTATGAAAGTGTCTGAACTAGTACATGAATGTGCTTTAACCTAATTCTTGTACATTTGACATTTTAGGATCGAGTTGTTGGCAAGCATATCGCGGCATGTGTTTCGAGGTGGAAAAGGTTTAAGGTGGTAACTCTATCTTTCATACTTTAAGTCAATGTTTATATGCTTTCTTTATGCCATTTTTTGTAATATGTATGATGCACGGTGCCTACGGGTACACCGAATTATGCCCAGTCTGTGGTCTTGAGCCCATCTGAGGTACGGAACGAGTAGGGGTTGCAACAGTGGTTGGTTTTGAATGTTTCCGATCGAACCGAATTATGTGTGATTATAATATTGCTGTATGTGGTATTTAGCATAGTCATTATTGCATTTTCTACCATAGATTGTCGTTACTACTGAGATTCGTTTGAATCTCACCCTTTTTCAAAAATAATAATATTCTAGCAGAAGCAAGCGGCTCCAAGGGTAAGACAGTAGAAGCTGACAACTGAGGTGATCAAGATATAGAGATGGAGTTATTTAGTTATATTAGTTTAATTTTGAGATTTCGGACCAAGATTGTATCTATTACCAAACCTTGTAGGGAAAACTGGTAATGTTTTCAAGTACCTTTTATTAATATATCAGTATATTTACGCTATTCCTGTGCTGCTTACCGAACTGCGAGCAATCACTCTGAAAAATGAGAAAATAAGATAAGGGTCTTACATTTACCTACGCTGCTGCATTCTTAAGGCTCGAACTTGAGACCCTTGGTTAAGTTGGAATAACTGCCTTGTCAGTTGATCCCAAGGTTCTGAAACCCGGACCGGTCACTGAACCGGTCGGGGTACTGGGTCAAGGGTTAGTGGGTCGGATCGGAGTCAAATCAGAGCTAAATCGGGGCTAGACCGGTGAGGAAGGGAAGATTTTAGAATTATTTATATGAAAATTTGAACAAAATATTAAAAGAAATTAAAAAAACGGGTCAAACCGTGAGAAAACCAGTCAAACCGCGTGAAACCAGGTCGAACCGGGGTTAGTAGCCAAACCAAACCGGTCGGACCACCGGTCCGATGGTTTCGTGGTCGGACCGGCCGGTCCAGTCCTGTCTTGAAAACACTGGTTGATCCAAACACTCAGTGGTAGTTGTTCCTTAGTTTGTTATGTGGAATTTGTAAATGTAGCCATATGTATGATAGAACTAGAATTGCTTGTTCTACTTCAAGGCTTTTTTTTCTTATTTTCTTTAAAATTTCATATTAATAAATCTGAAATTTTCATTTTTTCATCGGTTTGGCCTCGGGCTATCTCCAATTTGGCCTCGATTTGACCCACTGACCCTTAACTTAGTATCCCAACCGGTTTAGTGCCTGATCCGGGTTCATGAACCTTGAAAAAAAATAATATGAAATTCTAAAGATTTTTTTATTAAAAAAAATAGTGAATCGGATAGGATGCCGCACTGGACCGATTTACTCGCTAGTTCGCCGGTTTTCGGGCTGAACCGACCTATCCGATCCGGGCTCATGAACACTATTTTTTTGGGTAATTGTGGCCATATGTATGATAGAACTAGAACTGCTTGTTCTAATTCAAGGCTGTTTTTTTTCCCTGCCATAATAATTCAAGGATTTTATTTCATGAACACTGTCTTTTTCGCTAAGTTTTATTCCTAGGCATTTGTTATGAAATTTTCGTAAAATTAAAATTTGTTAAGCAATTAATGATTCAATCATATAACATTAACTTCAATGATTAATGAGTCAATCATAGAACATTAACTTCATAAAATTTTTTAATTAAAAAATATATCCTGAATATTAATATTACAGCTTAAGATCTCTCTTTAAAATATAAATTAAATGATTTTTTTTTGAAATAGATCCGATTTAAAACCTTAAATAAACCAAATCAATTGCTCCATCATGTCTTAAATATAAGAGCTAAATAACTACACGTAATTTAAAGAGATGGAAAATATTAGTTAATTTAGTTATTTATAAGAATTATATGTTATTTTCCTAAAATATCTGCTTTAATTATTTGTATTGAAAAATACAAGTCTACTATCTTAAATTCTTAATGGAAACCCCTTAATAAGTGCATTTAATAGGGATAATTTAGAGGAAAAAATATTAAACTTGAGTAACTAAGTAAATTGAAGTCTTATATTTAGTATCAAAACAAATCTTTCAACTAACTCCTATATTTAGGAAAATGGAGCAGAATATATATAATTATACAAGTACAATGCAAGTAACTACATAGCATGTTTGGCACTTACACTAAAATTTACAGAAAAATGTTTACATGTTGCTTTTAGTAAAAATAATCAATACTTACCTATAAATTTCTATTAATATATTAATTTAAGGGCCAATTACAAACCCACTCACACATTCATATCTATAACCTTCTCAAATAAGAAAGGAAACTCACACACACAACATACCTATCCTAAGGAGGAGAGGCGCTTGGTGCCACCATCACATTTGGCCACTAATAAATGAGGACTGCAATATTGATGACCTTACAAAATAAAAGTCAAGAAACAGAGATGGTGGTAGGGAAGCACCAAGTAAGAGCATATGATTAAGGTATATTCCATCACCTAACCTTGATCATAGAAACTTGTTCAGAAGAATTATTATACCTTACCTTCTGAACATCAATATTCCTAACAGGTCCCTTAAACCATTTTCTTGCATCCAAAAGCCACCAAAGCATTATTAGACCCAAACCCACACCTAAAGCAATAGGTGCATAGTTGAAAGTTTCCCATGTAATGGGATACAATGTGGGCAATAGGAAAACAGAACAAGTGTAACAAATCCACACAAATGCTACTATCTCCGGTTCTAAATATAAAACAAAGTTGACTTTTTTGGGAGAAATTAAGGAAGCTAAATAAGTTATTTAATCATATCATATGTTGTGAATTCTTAGATTATATATTAGTTTATTAGTCAAACTAACTAGTTTGGAGAAAAAAAATAAAAATATAAATACTTTAAAGTAATTTAATTAGCTTCCTTAATTTCTTTAAAAAAGTTAACTTTATCTTATATTTAGGACCGGAGGGAGGGAGTATTAAGCAAACTGGTCTTCTTGCTCAGCCTAAGTAAAAGGGCCCTGGCTTGAAGTTCTTCTCAGACATATCGAAGTTATAGCAGTGAAGACCACATTCACTTTCAGAACTGGAATCCCCAGAAGAATGCAGATTGCCGCGCAGAGCCACACGGCGTTCGCCGAACTTTGTTCTTTGGTTGTAGCTTTCTCCATAGATTTGAAAATGGAACTCCCTTGTCTCTTAATAGAGCATAAACCTGAAAAGAAAAAGGAAAAATGAGTGATGATTGTGAAAACTTGATATATACCTCACTTCCCTGAGTCTAATTACAAATAAGAGAGGATGGTGCATATAATTAGCATTTCTTCTTGGGGAGTTGATTTTGATCTTAAATATATGACATATTTTTTATATTTATCAATTTTTTTATAATTTACCTCCATTAATACTCCTTCAATAATAATCAAGACGGAAAGGGAATGAGAGAATTAAAAAAGATGATTAGGATATTTTAGAAAATACATGTCATATTAACTAACTTCCTTAATCTAATCAAATTATGTAAATATGTCTTATATTAAAGACTGAAGGTAGTATTACATACCACTCTTGCTGCACTAGAGGTGATTGAAAGTCCACCAAAAAGAATGAGCCCAATATCACAAAAAGTATGATTGCTCCAGTGAAATTGCCATATCTTCCATGAAATGCATCATATAGTATTTGTGCTGGCACAAATGCTCCTGTTGTCTCATTGCTTGTATCGTAAAGGTAGCCAAAATCCTGAAGAGTTTAATCACAACTAAGGTTACTATTTTCTATATTTTGTGTTGAAGCTAAGCTTTGGCACATTAAGGTTTGTGAAATTGGAACAATAAAGGTTTGTGTTAAGGGATAAAAATACCCATAAATTTTTTTTTCAAATGTGCACCCAACATCATAAACTTTATTTGGGTACAAAAATGGCTATAAATTTTTATAAATGGGGCAAAAATACCTCCACCGTCAACTATCAATAAACGGCCGTTATTTTTCCTTTGTGTGTAACATCTTTATTTTTGTTAACGCTTAGAAAAAAGTTGTAGCTAAAGTTTTATTTAGTCAAAGAATATATAATAAATTAATAATTTAAAATAAGTATAAATTTTAAATGTTTATTCTATACAAAAGAAATAAATACAAAGGAAATACCTTCTTAAAATAATTTTATTAAATATATGAATATGTGTGAGTAAACTTATGTGTGGTAAAAAAAAAGAAAACAATGTCTGAATATTACTTTTGTTATTTATTTAAAATTTTAAAAATAATATTATTTTAAAGAAAAGAGCCCAACCCTAATTTTACTTCTATATATATATATATAAGTGCTCTTTCTTCCCTCTCAAACCCGTCTCTCGGCGCCGCATTCCTGCACAGATATAGGTGCTTTTATTTTTCTCATTTTCAATTCCTTCTTCTTGTTCATTGATCTCCACCTCTATCCTAATAATTAGTCTTGTCAAACTTTTCTTGCTCTTTTTTCTTTATTCATTGTAGTATTATCATATCACTCCTTACTGTACGTGTGGTGTCTTCTTTTTCCAAAAAAAATTAAATAATAATAATAAAATCATTCATGTCTCACCTCCTCCTCTGCAATCTTCATTTATGATGGCGTGTGAACATATGTATATATATATATATATATTCCTCTTGTTATTTCTTCAAATCCTCATCTCCCTCCCTTGAACTGACTCTGCGGAAGTGTGTGTGTATACTTTCGATCTTTCAACTTCTTTTGCCACTCCTTGTGTGTAATTCTTTAGAACAAACCCATGTTGAACCGTTTTTTGTCTTTTTATTTTATTAATTATTATTATTTATTCTGATTCATCTGCCTCCAAAATCTGAACTCATTACTTGTGAGACCATATGAAACTCATATATATATATATATATATATATATGCTAACCCAGTTTATATATTTTCCACCCTAAAGAAAATTTAGATAAACATACATATCTATCTATATACATAGATACATATATAACTTTCTATTTGAATAACTTTCTTTTAATTTGTTAAACTCATTTCACTATTAGTTGTTACTGTGTCTCACCCTCCTTTTCTTTAATTTTCTACCTTCAGTGTGTACAGTGATTTTTATCCTTAATTTCTCCATCTTTTTCTTAATTTTTGTTTTTGTCCTTTTTTTTGGCAACCCACTTCATTTGTTTCAGACCCTTGGTTTTTGACTTCAAAGAATGAAATAATAATTTATTCAATTTAATCAAACATATTATCTATCCTTTCTTTTAGGGTTAAAGGCCAATTTTGCCCCGGAAGTATACCGGGGGGGCCAATTGTCCCCCGGAAGTATTTTTGGGGCCAATTGTGCCCTGGAAGTGTGAAAACTGGACCAAAGTTGCCCTCTCCAAAAGGTCGCCCCAACTGACGTTTGCCACGAGTGCAAAAATGACACGGAGGATGCCAAGATGGATTACAGACGTTGCTTGGTGGATTAGAGACATTGCTATGGCAGCTTCTGTAGGTTCTGAAATGCTGTCTGCGACGGTGACTGAGTTAAGTGATAGAGTTTGAGAGCAGAGGACAAGGCTCCGAACCCAGGTGTTCGCCATTTTGACGAGGAAGAGGACGGTTATCCGACAAAGCAGAAGAGAAGGCATGGGGGACTCAATGTCAACAAGTTCAACAAACAGAAGTAGGAGGAGGGTCGCTGCTATGATTCGTCGAGGTAACGAGATTCAAAGCCACGGTTCAGCGAGGGTATGTTACTGTGGGATGTCGGCTCCTCTTTGTACTTCTTGGATGGAGTTCAACCCAGGGAGGAGATTCTATGGTTGTAGGAATTACCAACAAGTATGTATTATTTTTCCCATGTTTCATCTATTTTCTTTGTGGTTAATAGCTGATGAGGTTCTGATTGCAAAGAGGGAAATATACAGGGTGGATGTGGATTTTTCCAATGGGTGGATGAAGAAATGGGTGAGAGGTCAACACATGTGATAAACGAGTTGCTAGGGCACGTGGATAGGCTATTTGAGGAGAATATGACGCAGAGAGGACAAGAGGAGAATGGAGCTGCTGATGCTCAAGCACAAATAGATGCCATATATATGCAGATGAAGAAGACAGAGACGAGAACGAGGCTGGTGTTTTATGCTTTAGTGCTAACGTGGGTGTTTTTCTTAGCTTTGATTTTCGGTTAAATCAAGATTAGTAAATTATGCTTTAGTCCTGGGCAGTGGGGATGAATTTTATTAGTGACTGGAAGTGTAATGTTGTGTTGGGAAACAACTATATGTGTAATGACTTTTATGTTGGATGCCTTTGTCAATTACAACCCTGTTGGCCAAGTGGAAACAACTATGTGTAATGACTTTTATGTTGAAAGAACCTTGCAACTCATGTTGTTTGTTGCTGCAATGTCTGTTGCAACTAATAATTACAACTAATAATGCCTTTGTCAATTACAACTAATAATGCAAAAGAGTTGCAACATGTAAAGTTAAATAAATTTGTCTTCAGATCATAATAATACCATTACAAAAGAAGACTAGTAACGAAAGTACTTTGTCTTGAACAAAAGTATGTGGACATCATGATAAATATTACAAAAGACAACCCACAAAAGTATCTGGACAAAAGTAGAACCACTAGATCTATCGGCCTCTATTGGAATTGAATTTCTTTCGACTACTTTGAGAAATCAATGAGTGGTCCCGGTGAGCCAAAAGTTGTGATGTTGTCACTGCTCTTTGTCCTTGCCACATGAGTCCTGGGTGTGTAACTGGCAAGTCAGAAGAAGGAGTTGGGCCAAATGGTGAAACACTTTGCTGCTGGATTTGTCGAGTCCCACTGTTGTTTACCCTACGAGATATGCTTCTTGTAATCCTCATGTTCCTCTCATTAGGTATTGGGAACCTGGTCTCAACGTCGGCATGTTTCTGCATATAGTGTTGTCCAGACCCTCATTGAGGACAACTTGTGATGGCTGGCCAGGCTGTAATAGGAATACATCAAGAAACAACATGAGTTACAAGGGAAAAAAATGAACCATTGCTACACACATTGTAGCAACTAGTATATATGCACAGACATTGGAAAACTATGAACAATTGCATATACTAGTATATATTCACAGACATTGCAGCAACTAGTATATATGCACAGACATTGGAAAAATATGAACAATTGCATATACTAGTATATATGCACAGACATTGCAGCAACTAGTATATATGCACAGACAATGGAAAAATATGAACAATTGCAGCAAATACCAGAGTAACAAACATCATAATGAGAGAAAACTGCAGCAAATACCAGAGTAACAAACATCGTAATGAGAGAAAACTGCAGCAAATACCAGAGTAACAAACATCGTAATGAGAGAAAACTGCAGCAAATACCAGAGTAACAAACAGACATTGCAATAGACCCCAATTCTTACAAAAACAGCATATAACAAAGAAGAAATACTGAACCATTGCAGCATATAGATATTGAATTGAGTAAGGTACATTATACATGGTTCATCCAGTTTCTTCATTAATTTGAACTCCCACTCCAGTAACAGATAAATTTCTGTAGAAAGCTCTTCCACTACGGGATCTTTGTGTGGATTGAGATTGTTGTGATGAAGAAGTCTGACTTGTGCTTGGAACCTGCAACAATGAGAATGTATATATTATTTACCATGATAATGATAATTTACTTAATGATAAATGAACTCAACTTACATCAGTACATCTAGCTCTGTTGTGGCCCTCTTTGTGACAAACCGAGCACTTCGGTGCACAACCTTTTTTGCTCAACTTTGTAGGTGGTGATTGTGGCCCTCTTTGCTTTGCTGTTCCAACTTGTTCTCTCCTCTCACCTTCTTCAGTTCTTTTTCTTTTTACAGTAGGACGACCAGGCATAGTACACAAGGGTGGTGGGTCCATTGGCTCAAATCTATGAATTCCCCAAAACCTCTTACCTCTAACCGGCTGGAATTTGGTCGCGTAACTAGCTATATAAGTGCCTTTGTGATAAAACCTTGAGATTTGTGTTAGTGGATCGATGTTTGCATGATAAAGGCCACAGATGGCATGTTGACATGGGATGCCAGTCAACTGCCACGCCCTACATGTACACTCCTTTTTATGTATCCACACTGTGTGCCTATCATCTCCCTCACAAACCTCATAGCCGTCATCACCATTAAAGAACACATTACAGCCCATAGACAACCTTTTGTTAACCTCAAATAAATGAAGACACTTAGGAATAAACTCACCTCTCCACTTAGAAGCATTTTTTTGACTCTCTGCCCACTTAGCCATCATCTTAATCCTAATGCCATCAACCATTCTAATTATGGGAAGAAACCTAAGCTCATAAATCCATGCATTGAAGCTTTCACAAGCATTATTATCGACCATCCAAGAACAAGACCTTGTGCTAAAATAAGCTCTTACCCAACCCTTTACTGGATAACTTACAACTGCTGTTGCTGCTTCTGACTTCAGCTCTGCCATCTCTGCGAGATTGTCACTAAATTGTTCTTCGTAGGTGCTCCATGAACAAGCAAAAAATTTCTTCTTCAACTCAACTCCTCTCCACACCTTGTAATATGCAACCAAGAAGAGGAATGAAATTCTGGTATATAGAATTAATTCAGCAATTATGTACTCTAACAACCTAATATATACTCTAATACCTTGCTCCAATTAGCATAGACGTGTCTAGCACACAGTCTATGCTCAGCAAGTGGAAGTACCTCCTTCACAGCTACATGTAAGCCCTACAACGGAAGTGGATATTTGTTAGTAAAACACACTAAGCAAGCACAATCTGAAGTTAAATTCAGTCTTACCTTCTGCATGTCTGACATTAAAGTCAGTTGTTCTCCATAGTCCAAATCCAGGGATCTTTTCAACCATTGCAGAAACCACTTCCAGTTCATTGTGGTCTCCTTCTGTGTTATTGCAAACGCTATGGGGTAGAGAGAGTCATCCGCATCTATGCCAATTGCTGTTAGCATAATGCCTTTTGCGTTACCTTTTAGGAAAGTCCCGTCAACCCCTATGATGGGCCTGCAGCCAACCTTCCAACCACTCTGCAACAGATAACAATTCACATAAAAAATTTGCATATCAAACAAAAAATACAGAATGTAAGATAAATATAAACTTTGAAGTAAGATAAATATAAACTTTGAAGTAATATACATGTACCTTTGCAGCATTAAAACATATATACATGCGGCTGAAAACCCTCTTCCCTTGTTCTAGAGCTTCCTTACTTATTTCCACAGAAACATCTGAGCCACGATTTGAATTCCTTAACTCATTACAGTAGGCTTCAACATTTCTGAACTCATCTATGTAACTACCTTCCAGATCCTTCATAATCATCCTCTTAGCCCTCCTACACTTCCATCGGTTCACATACAGCTTGAATTCATCCTCCATGTCCTTTTTCATGTCTGCGAGCTTGTAGCTTGGTCTCTCTTGGACCTTCTTCCTAAAGTGTGAAGCCAACCACCTTACTGTTGCCCTAGGGTTGTTAAACACCCTGCTGCATCTGTGTTCTGAGTCATATGTCTTTACTACAAGGCCTGGGTTGGATCCATCTGTTGATGCATACAGTACAAATGGGCAGCCCTTTTGACATTTGGCTCTAACCCTACAAGGCTCACTTTTGCTTAGGTGCAAGTTCACCCCATTAGTAATTGCATAAGTATTAATTGCAACTACCAATTTGCCTTGTTTCCAAAGACATGCCCACCATAAAAAATGGTCTTTCCTCTGGCCCAATTCCCTCTTCTTCCAAAACCACTCCAGCTGATGGCCCATTACAACTACCGTGGCCCAATTCCCCCTCCAAACCCAATTCCTCATCATCATCGTCAACACCTCCATCATCCACTGCGGTTTTGTTCCCTATACTAGATAAATCCTCATATTCATTATCACCATCACTATCCTCCCTATCCTCACATTCAGTATCATGACTGCCAGATTCACTATCAACATCTTCCTCTTCACCTTCCATTCTATTTAACCTATCATTATCCCCGTTATCATGTCCAATTTCATTATGAGTGACATTGACAACAACCTTGCTTGTTTGTATCTCCTCTACTTTGTCATACACACAGTTCTCCACACTTGGTATCCCATAACATGAGTTTACATGTCTAAGTAAAACATGTTTACTTTCCTGCAACCCCCCTTTTAGACTTTCGTAATGTTTATTAAAGTATCTCAAGCCCCAATCACACCCACCATGCCCATCACCCTCGGGACCACCCTCCGGACGACCCTTTGAAGCATTTTCGGGACCACCACAACCATTACCATGTGATGCCATATACCACTAAATAAAGTAAAAAAATATTAATTTAACACCAAAGAGAACAAAGGCATCCAAAAAGAGAAGCTTCGTCTTCGTTGAATAAAGTAAAAAACGCTTCGTCTTCGTTTAATCTCGAGATAAACTTAAAAGCAAAGCTTCCATACCTGTTTATGGATGGACGAATCTCTACTCCAACCTCCAATCTCTCGTCGTACAAGCTGCAACCTTCAGAAATCACCAGCGACCACTTCGACGAACCCTAGCACAGCGTCTGTTCAAATTTTTTCCCCTTCTGATCCTTTTCGCTTTACGTTGTTTAGTCTCATCTCAGCTCTCTGCCTTCTCTTTCCACTTGCCACGTTCACGCCTGCTGCACCATTCCTTCCATCCCTTGCCACATATTGTTCAATTACCGTGCCAGCGTGGTATATTGCACTGCCACTGTGTAACTTTCACGGTCAACGTTAGGCTACCGTTTGGAGAGGGCGACTTTGGTCCAGTTTTCACACTTCCGGGGCACAATTGGCCCCAAAAATACTTCCGGGGGACAATTGGCCCCCCGGTATACTTCCGGGGCAAAATTGGCCTTTAACCCTTTCTTTTATACACCAGATTTTCATGCCTTCTTCACTCTGTAGCCATAAACCACGTGTGTGTTTATATATGAAGAGAATATGTGTTTTTAGGGGTAGCTTTAATGTCAAGATTAGTTTATCGTGATTTTAAAACAATAATGAGTCATATATTAATAGATATATGTGTTTGTGAATTTGTAGCCTCTTGTAGAGAGCGTTGGGGTGATTTCTATAATTATTTGTAAGCTGTTATAGAATCACAGGTAATTCTGAATATTCTTCCATATACTTGTGAATTGTGTATGATTGTAAATAACTACCTTTTATTAAAAAAAAATGGATTGGACTATGTGTATATGTGTATGTATTATAAATTCTCAAATAAGTAATGTTACAAGTAAATTTCTTTATGATTCACCTTATTCACATAGTAAATAATTTAATTACAATTAATGTATTGTTGGATTATTGTTTCCTTTTATGCATGTTTGAATATGTTATAATATTTTATTCGAATGGAAGCATGATTTATTGTACCTTGTCTTTTAATTATATATTTTGGTGCTGGAATATACTTGTCATGGCGGATGCATTTGTTATGGGTTGGAGTAAGGAGGAATTTGTATGTTGAGATCTTTTACCACGTGGTATGCCATCACTCGGTGCACAGTGGATGGCACTTGTCAAGGCCCCTTCTTCCATGTTTTCCTTTGGCCGGGATTATATTGGAGCTGTGGGACATGTAACACTTCCTTAGTTGTGTTCTTTTAAGGAGGGGAGCCATAGTCCAGACTTAGGCTTTACACCTTTGGCCCGGTGTATCTTAAGAACTGATGAGCTTGGGACAATCCAGTCAAATGGATGGGTTTCTGTTGGACTATGTGTTAGCCTATAGCTCCAATCAGCGGAATAAGGATGGACGGTGATATAAGGGATGTTGCATCTTACATACTGCATATTGTATAATCGTATATTACATGTTGTGATGAAAATACAAATTGACATGATGATGATTAAACTTGTTTTTGTCTTGTATGAGGATCATAATATATACAAATATATATGTAATCAGTTCCTTCTTTTTATCATATGTGACTTGCTTGTATATGGTAGAAACTTTCAGTAGTTATTGAGACGTGGAATCTCATCCCTATATATTAACATTTTCAGGTGATTGTTCTAGTAGGGAGAAAGGGAGGTACCTATGGAGTGAGTCTTGAAGGCTTTTTTGTGCTCATAGAGCTCATGTTATGTCATTTTTATTGCCATGACCCTAAGACTTCCACATTATATTTTGTTTTGTTGAAATGTTTTGAGAATTTGATTTAACATTGTGACGTGGGATTTATTTGAACTGATTTGTGTTTTGATGGTTTGGATGTTAAACATCCTTATTAGCAATATTTAAAACATTCTAGTTAAGTATTTGGTTGTTTCAATTTGAGGTGTTACATTGTGGGTCCCACAATTGTCCACGTGTCAGGTTACTACCACATTCTTAGTCATCTGTCTCTTCCTCTAACCTTCCTCTCTCTCTCTCTCTCTCTGTAGCCTCCTCTGCCGCCCTCCTTTCTCTCTCTCTCTCTCTCTCACTCCCGCCCTCTGGTTTGGCAGCTTCACTCGCCCTTGTCTCTTCTACCCTCTCCCCCTCCTTTCTGGCATGGGTTAAAAGGTCAGCCACCCTAGGTCTTTTTCCAGTCGGATCAAACGTTGAGCTTCCAATTTTGGTTCTGATTGTGTTATGAGCTGAATCCATTATATGTACCAACACCTGATTTGATCAAACATCACATATGGCAGATTGCCAGGTCTTGGTCTATGGTATAATATTCATTCATGAGCTCAAGGTCCCAAGGATTTCTTCATCGGCGACGTTGCAGAAGCCGGGGTTGATGGCAATGGCACTACTTCCGCCAAGAACACGTCCCCAAGCGTTCAAGACGTCGTCATCAGAAGTGAAGGATTGTATAAGTCAATCGTTGGGATTATCCATAAGAAGGGTCAGGAATCATCAAGTTGGGTATGCCATACCTAACATCTCCTTGTTCAAGCACGAGGACTAGTAAATTAGACGACAATGTCGAAGGAATTTTTTATGGTATCTTATAGTTCAGGAATCAGTGTACTTATTAGTGGAGCTGAAGTCCCATCTTTATGATGGATTGGTTATAATGAGTGGCATGGAAAGGGCTTAAGAGAGTAGAGAGAGAGGGCTTGAAAGGATGGCAGAGAAAGAGAGGGTGAAGGCAAGAGGGTGGGAGACAAAGACTGAGAATGGAGACTAAGCAATATAACTGAGTCTATACAGTGGAATATGAATGTCTCAATGCAATATGCTTTACATGTGGGTTATATAGACACACAGTGGAAACATGCTCAATCCAGTCATTGGTGCCACAAGCGTCGAAATCACCGGAAATAGCACAGGTGGAGAAAGAAGGAAAAAAGCACACCGTGAAACACCCTGTTGTCTCCGTACCGGGCATATCTGTTGACGAAGAATACGGATCCTGAATGCAAGCAAAATCTTCAGTCAGATCTCGCCCCCAGAACACTATTTCAGACTGAAGTCAACAAGCCAGAACGGCTATATCAACTCAAAAAAATGGGAAAGAGGCTGACCGAAGCTCTGGATCGAGGTTTGCTATCTTGCAAGAGCTCGATTCACCTATCATGTCAAAAGATACACCAAAATTAAATAAGAAGAATATAGGGGATTGAGGTTCAGTGGAGGAAGAAGGAATATCAGAACCTAGGTGGCGATGGAAGGAAAACAAAGAAAATGGAAAATTTAATTTCCATTTTCGAGGCAGGGAGCAGCAGTGGCGTCGTGACTGATGCAGAAATAGAGAGAAAAGGGATAAAGAAGAAGAAAATGGCTAATCGGGTAGGTGAGAACGATGTGGGCCCGACAGTTTTGATGAATGAGGAAGAGAAGAATGCTTTAATGAAAGAGGAAGTTGGGCCGACGGTT
Source organism: Inga leiocalycina (assembly GCA_963242795.1). NCBI lineage: Eukaryota > Viridiplantae > Streptophyta > Magnoliopsida > Fabales > Fabaceae > Inga > Inga leiocalycina. Next base: position 57,096,818 of record OY725327.1, on the reverse strand, counting down.
TTGAGGAATGAGGAAGACAAGAATGGTTTAGTGCAAGGGGAAGTTGGGCCGAACCAAGCGCAAACATTGGTGCTCTCAAGACAAGAGATAAAGCAAAGGAAGGGGCCTTTTTGGGAGAAGCTGAAATGCAGAAAAAAATCTAATAAGGATGGGCCGAAAAGTGCTTCTCCACAGTAAAAAAGAAAACAAATAAGGAGAAGCCACACTTTGGTTTTTGGCTCTACAAAAAACAATGGACCTATGCAAGTGGATCTATCTACTCAAAACATATATAATGAGACCACTCCCATAGGACCAGAGCGCATAAGGTCTCCTCTGTGCAAAGAAATTTCTACAATTAATAATGGTGTTATACAACCAAGTGAGAATTTTTTGCTGCCACCACAAGACCAAATAGCAACACAGGAAGCACCAAACGTCACCAACAGTGAGAAGGCTGAAATGGGCGATAAGGGTGATGCACCTATTGACATGGGCGAGAGTGCTCTTGTTGAGGTAGAAATAATGCAAATACCTGAACTGGATCGGTAGCAGTTTATTCCAGGTAAGTTTTCTTATCTTAAAAACTTTTTTATGGATTCTATAAAATTATTATCTTGGAACTGCAGGGGTGCAGCTTCTAAAACTTTTCCTAGTAGAATTAGAGATGTGCTTCAGGATAATGATGTTAAAATTATGATTCTTATGGAAACTCGGGTTAGCGGTGTGAAGGCCAATAGGATTATTAAGAGGCTGGGGTTTAATACTTGGCTTCGGTTGGAAGCTACTGGCTTTGCTGGAGGCATTTGGCTGTTATGGAATATAAAAGATCTTTCTATTCATTATATTTCTTCTTCAACCTAGGCCATTCATGTTAAAGCTATGATCACTAAAGACTCTAAGGAGTTTATGCCATCTTGTGTCTATGCTAAACCTATTCATAGTCTCCGTCAAACTCTTTGGAATGAATTGATTAATTTGAGTGGCTTGATCAATATGCCGTGGATTGTCATAAGGGATTTCAATGCTTACTTGTGTAGTGACAATAAATGTGGTGGTTCCGAGTTGAATGCTAGATCCATGAGGTAGTTCCAAGATTGTATCTCTGATTGCCAACTCTTTGAAACTAAAACTATTAGAGATAGATTCACCTGGGAATGGGGACTACTTAAATAAAAAATTGATCGGGCTTTTATGAACTCCGAATGGAATAGCTCATATCCACTCACTAAGGTTCATCATTTGCCCAAATTTGGCTCTGATCATCGGCCAATCTTGTTAAAATCTTGTCCTTCAAATTACTGACGACCTAAATCCACCTTCTGTTGCCAAGCTACCTGGTTTTTAGAAAAAGGTTTTCGTGATATGGTTGAGGATGCTTGGAGTGGGGGTCACTGGAATGAGAAAGTTGATAATTTTACCAACAAGGTAGGGGAATGGAATAAAAGAAGAGTGGGTAATCTTAATGAAGAGAAATGGAAGACTCTTTAAATAATTGGAGGTATTGAGAGAGCCAGAGCTAGGCGTGATAACCAATACTTGATCCAAACTGAAAATGAGTTATGGAAAGAGTAAAACAAACTACTGGCTCAGGAAGAATTGTTATGGTATCAGAAATCGAGATGTAAATGGCTGAAGTGGGGGGATTGTAATAGTAAATTCTTCCATACTACAGCAATTGTCAGGAGACGCCGAAACAGGATTGAGGGTTTGAAAAAGAGTAACTATGAATGGACTTTTGATCAAGAAGAACTCAAAAATCTTGTTGTTGATTGCTATAAAAACCTGTTTCAATGTGGACTCCAAAATTCAACAGCATTGTTACCCAAACTAGATTTAAAAGCTTGAGTGATACTGAATTAACCAAGATAAATGTAGCAGTATCTCAAGAAGAGATTAAAATAGCTACATTCGATATTGGGGCATTCAAGGCTCCGGGGCCAGATGGTATTCAGGCGATCTTTTATCAAGAATATTGGCCAGTTGTTAGGACGCATATTGTTGACTTAGTGACTGATATATTCCAAGAACCAGGCCGGATTAGAGACATCAATAATATGAATATAGTGCTCATTCCGAAATTGGATAATCCAGAGACCATTATGGATTTCAGGCCCATCTCTCTGTGTAATGTGAGCTATAAAATAATTACCAAGATTCTTAGTTGTGGTCTCAGGGAGGTGATAGGGAAAATTGTTGGGCAGCATCAATGTAGCTTCATTGCAGGGCGCCATAGCAGTGACAATATTATTATTACTCAAGAAGCCATTCATTCAATGAGGGTAAAGAAAGGAAAGAAAAGTTGGATGGCTGTAAAGGTGGATCTTGAAAAGGCATATGACTGGCTGAAATGGTCATTTATACATTATATGCTTCAAGATGTCGGCATAGAAGGAAAAATCTGTGATCTTATTATGGCTTGTATCTCAAGCCCATCTTTTCAGGTGCTGTAGAATGGGGAAACTACAAATACTTTCATTTCTTTTCGTGGAGTCAGACAGGGGGACCCTCTTTCCTCATATATCTTCACTCTATGCATGGAACGGTTAAGTCATATTTTTCAGGATGCAATCAATGCTGGCTTATGGAAACCGATTCGTCTTAATAGAGGCGGTCTTCCCATTTCTCACCTCTTCTTTGTGAATGATCTAATTTTATTTGGAGAGGCGTCGGAGAACCAGATTAAGCAAATGTTATGTTGTCTTCAGAAATTTTGAGATGTGTCAGGACAGAAACTTAACAGAAGGAATACTAGAGTTTGTTTCTCCAATAATGTCCATTTCAATAGGGCTTATGGGTAGAGTTGTGGGAGTTCCTTTAACAGGTGATTTGGGTAAATACCTCGGTATCCCTTTAATCCACAAGAGGGTTTCTAAGATTATTTTTAACCCCATTCTTGAGAAGACACAAAAAGAGACTAACAGGCTGGAAAAGAGGATGCTTGAATATGGCAGGGAGAATAACTCTTATTAAATCAGTTCTATCTGCCATCTCGGCTTATCACATGCAGACCATATTGCTCCCAAAAGGAATTCTAAAGGAGCTGGAAAAGAAGAGCAGAAGCTTTTTATGGGATGAGAAGGAGGATCAGAGGAAGATGCACCTTATCTCACGGGATCAGATTAAGAAGGATAAGAAAGAAAGTGGGCTAGGCATTCGGGATATGTGCAAACAAAATGAAGCTGTTATTATGAAGTTGTGTTGGCACCTTCTTACTAACAAGGATGCTTTATGGACGAGTGTGCTTAGGAGCAAATACAAATGGGATCAAATGAATAGACCGAGACCTCAGCAGAATGTGTCTTATACTTGGAAAGGAGTTTGCTCTGTTTGGGAAAAATTCCAAGAAGGGGTGAAATTAAAATCGGTAATGGTGCGCTGGCCTCGTTCTAGTATGATAATTGGTTCGAATTAAATAGCCCATTGATAGATATTTTCCCTGGTTCGGAGGCCTTATGGACATCAATGAGAAAGTTCAAGATTACGTCAATCCGTGGGGGGGTTTTGGGACATAAGGAAGTTAAGCAGGTGGTTCCAATGGCCCATTATCGAGCAAATTATAAGTGCTCGTCCGCCCTGTGAGGAGAAAGGAGAAGATAGATATTTTTGGAAACCTGCTGCGGATGGTTGTTTCTCTGTTGGTTCTGTATATCGTTTTTGTTTTGCAAGTTCCTAGAATCAGAATCAATCCTTTTGGAGGTTGCTGTGGAGATGGGCAGTTCCAGAAAGGATTAAGTCATTTATGTGGCTTGCAGCTCATGGGAGGGTCCATACGGCGAAGCTAAGGGAATAAAAGGGCTTGATGGAATATGCAGGATGCTCTTTTAGATGCAATGCCGAGGAAGACCTGATACACTTATTGAGGGATTGTGTTAACGCAAGGGAGAGGTAGATTTCCTTAATTAATCCTGTTCTGTGGGATAAATTCTCTACCCTTCAAGGAATAGAGTGGATACAATGGAATCTCAGGAACAAAGTGGGGCGAAACTTCACTAGTAAAGTTTGCTGGTCAATTTTGTTCGGGTATGTCTGCTGGGATATCTGGGTAGATCGTTGTTCGAAGCTATTTGGGAATGAACAAGAGATGGCCCACCATAATAGTCACTCTAGTTTATTTAGAGCTATTTGGGATCTGGACTTAACCAACAATTGTCGCTTCTACAATTGTAATACTATTGAGGAAGGAGTAGATATGAGGGGAAGACCAGGCTTTGCTACTTTGGGGACAGATGGCTCGGTTCTGGAATCGGGCATGACGGGCTACACTGGAGCTATTAAAGACGAAGATGGAAGTTGGATTTGTGGATATATCAGTCGGCTTATTCAAGTGCCCCCTGTGGTGGTCGAGATCTTTGCAATTATACAAGGGTTTCAGATCTGCTGGAGCAAGAATTTAAAGAATATCATTGTTTTCACAGACTGTTTGAAGGCCGTGAACTTCCTTACAAGAGGCTCACATAGGGATCACCCGTTCAGGGAAGTGATTGAAGATTCAAGACTTTAGATATCGAAAGACTAGCAGGTCCTTCTTACTTATGTATCCAGGGAGATTAATACTCTTGCCGATTATTTGGCAGGGTTGGCTCATAGTAGTAATGAGAATTTTTTTATCCTTGATCGCCCACCACCTTCTTTTCCGGAGGCGGTTGTTGATCATGGATGAGTCTATTTTGGCGTTCCTCTGGTGAACGTGTTTCGTTGTAACCTTTTCATAGGTTAATTTACTTTCAGTTTTCATTCAAAAAAAAAAAGAATGGAGACTAAGCCTGACACAATTGGTGGGGCCCACAAAAAAAGTAATTGCGTTTTATAATGATTAACGGTGATGATACTTTTGCCACATTTATAAAAGTTTATAGGCATTTTTGCACCTAAGTAAAGTTTATAGTGCTGAGTGCGCATTTGAAAAAAGTTCATGGGCATTTTTGCCCCTTAACCCAAAAGGTTTTGGTTCATGTTTTATTGATCTAATGTAGCCGAAAGAAAACCGTGATCAAACTAGTGATTTATTATCTTTCAGTAGGATCAAATAGTCCAATCTAGTTTTCATCATGTGACTTAGTTGTTTGAAAGAGATAAGGTTGTCACGAGAAATCTAATGGGAATCGATATAGATAGAGATGAATGAAGGGTTGGGGTGGGTTTTAGTTTCATGCACTTTGTGCCCTCATTGTAACCCAAAAGGAGTTATCTGAAATAAATGTTTCGATATTTTACTATGATGCATATTTTCTAATTGCTGATTAGTCATAATAAGTTAATTAAAGCTAACATTTTGTAATTGAAGCCAAATAAGAGAAATATCCAAAGCAATTATCACTCACTCTTCTATCTGGAAAAAAAATCATTGACTATTTTCTCACCTGTTTTGCCTCGGGTTAGCTCCGGTTTGACTCCGATCTGACCCATTGACCCTTAACCCAATACGCCAACCGGTTCAGTGCCGATCCGGGTTTAATAACCTTACTTTTGAGTGTGTATACTAATATAATATCTGTCCTCTTCACTTGACCCTGAAAAAAGAAAACGTTATCATCCCAAAGCGGAGAGACACGAACGACATCGTTTGGATGTAAGGGCATGCGCCCAGCCCAACTCATCTCGCTGTGTTCTTATTGCCATGGTTCTCGGACCCGGACCGGACCGGCTGGTCCGGACCGGAAACCGCCGAACCGGTCACTAGACCGGTCCGGTTCACGGTCCGGTCCGGGTCCCAAATTAAAAAAAAAAAATTTTTAACTTTTTCCTTTAGAATTTCATACTATAAGCCTAAAATTTTCAATTACTCACCGGTTTGGTCTCGGTTTAGCTCCGGTTTGACCCACTGACCCTTAACCCAGTACCCCGACCGGTTCAATACCCGGTCCGGGTTTTAATACCTTGCTTATTGCTGATGTGGCCCATTGGGGCCTTAAATCTAGATGCATCGAAATGTTATAGTACCGCCACATCACGCAAATACTCCTTCTCTAGTTCTCTAACGAATAATGCCCCTTTGGTATGTTTTTAAAAGGAGATTAAGAAAATTACAATACACACACATACTTTTTTTTTTTTTTGCCTTGAAATACATACATTTATATTGGCCAATACATACATTAATTACGATACTGTATAATCATTACTCTCTCTGGTGCCCAATGTGGGATAAGAGTATTTTCACTGGCTACTCTCCCCACTTTTTCTCCACTTTATTTCTTTACCATTTGATTGGTTTTTAATTGTTGATATTTATTATGTAAAAATATTATTATCATTTAATATTACAATAATATTTTTAATATATTATAAAATATCAACTATTAAAAGTCAATACAATGATAGAGAAATTAAGTGGAGATGAAGTGGAGAGAGGGATAAGTAGATATACTCTTTTCCCGCTTAATGTATGAACCAATTAGGGGGTTGATCTTAGTCTTAAATGTAAAACTTATTTTCCATATTTGTCATTCTTTTTCTGATTTACACTAATCAATGCTCCCTCAACAATAATCAAATAAAAAAGAAATGAAATGAATTATGGAAGATGATCAGAGTGTTTCAAAGAGCATGGCATAGTAACTAACTTCTTTAATAAATATGTTTTACATTAAGTACCGGAGAGAGTAGATACTCGTTATTTTCATTTATTAAATATTTTTGAAAGTAAGAAGATGCACATATTTTTTTAAGTAAGAAGTTGAACATATTTTTTTCTTAAAATATCTTTTTTTAATTTACTTTCGTTATTTAATTTCATTTCAGTATCAAATAACATGACTTAATTTCAATTGTCATGAAAGAATTGTGTATACAATGAAACTCTCTAAGTGTGTGTTTTTTCTTCATTTTCTTTTTCAAGACAAAATGATATTCATTAATATCAAGAGTGTATGATATGTAAATTTCTAAGAAACACTTCTAAGAACAAGTTTTTTGTCAGTTTTTTTAAACACAATTATTAAAGTTGCTCTACTTGAGTTTTTGATGAGAAAGCAAGCCTTGGATCTAATATCTTGGCAACGTGATGACGCTCTAGGAGCTATACTGCTGGTTGACTTTGACTTTGATATTGAAACTTAAATTAATTTTTGTGAAAAAAATGACATAAATAATAAAGTTTCATTATAGTTAGCAATTAACGCTGACTAATTCAGGTGGGTGGTTAGCTCCACACTCAAGGCCAATAATAATTTGTTATTATGCAATATTACAATGTTATTAAAATCAGACTCAATCCGGCGGTTCAAGTCGGAAGCTAGCGAACCAGTCACATAATCGGTTTAACCAGTTTAATATTTTTTTATTTAAGAGAAATAATTTAATGATTTTTTTATTTTCTTCAAAATTTTACATTAATAACCTTGAAATCTTCATTTTCTCATCAGTTTGGCCTCGAGTTAGCTTCGATTTAATTTTAATTTGACCCTTGATCCAGTATCCTGACCGGTTCAGTGTCCAACCTGGGTTTAACAACCCTAGTAAAATGTGATATGCCACCATGGATTCATTTGTTTATAAATTAAAAAACAAGGGAAGAAAAGAGGTAAAGTTTTGGAAAACTTGGGGAAAATTCCCCATTAAAAAGCTTTATGGGTGGGAATAACTTGGATAGGAGTATTGATACTTTCTGCATACAAAATTTGTATAATATCGATACTCTATATTTAAACACTATTATAAAAAGGTTGAAAGGTGGCGCACATTTTGTGGCACTTCTTTAAAGAAGTGCAACAGCTGCCCTTTTTTTTCCTTTTCTATTTAATTTTTTTTAAAAATTTTGGGGACCAGCTGACCAGGCGCCACAGCTGTTCTTTGCCCAAGGGTGGCGCCTGCCTTGGCCAGTGCCACATCTGGTCCCCAAAATTTAAAAAAAATAAAATAGAAAAAGAAAAAAAAAGGCAGCTGTGACACTTCTTTAAAGAAGTGCCACAATTGGCTGAATGTGAATTTTCAACTCTCCCGCCAATCATATTTCCTTCCTTTAATTTTACTTTTTATCTTTTCCCTCTCTTTTTCCTTTTTATTCTCTCTTTCTCAGCTCGCGTCAACACCCCTCCCCTGTAAAAGATATCACTTTCTCTTGCACAACAAACACACACACTCGTCTTCTTCATTAAATTCTCTTGTCCCATTTTCCATTTTTGTTTCGTCCGTCCCCACTCCTGTCCCTAGTTGTTCCCTTTTCTTCATAATTTATGTCTCTCTTCCTCTTTTGAAACCCACTCCAGTTGATCACCACTCTACTCCACAGGTCACATTTGCACATCCTCGTCACTCAAGCTAGTGTCACCAACGTGGTCCCCCACTCCCTGCGCTGGTCAATTAATAGATTTGTAAGAAGAAGACTGTTTCATTCTAGCTTGCTTTGTTTAAAATTTTTTTTAGTCAAGATAAACCGTAATATAACGTTTGCCTTTTGTTCCTAATTTAATAGGAAAGAGTGAAAACCTAACTTGTTTCGTTTTCCTTTTTGCTTTGTTTAAATTTTTTGGCCGACAAGCTTGCGTTTTTTAGTAATCTTTTAATTTACTTAATTAGTTGTTGATGTACTATGTTCACATATCAAGTTCTTGTATTGTGATATTTTTTATGTTAGCTTTGGAGAGTATTAATGTAAGAACATTATTGTTGGGGAAATGACAATAAATATATTATTGTGTAAGAACATTATTGTTGGGGAACTTGAATTTTAAATGTAAAAATTATATATATATATATATATATATATATAATAGGTTGAAATATAAAATAGAAAGATTGACAATTTGTGGAGATGATAAATATGAAAGCCACTCATTTTATATAAAGCTTCACAATCAGGAAGCATAAAAAAGGACCACAGGAAAAAAAAAGGACCCTCCTGTGGCGCTTCCTTAAAGAAGTGCCACATGAAGGGGACCTCCTGTGGCGCTTGCTGACGAAAACCAAGCGCCACATGAGGATATTTTTAAAAAAAAATTTAAAATATTGTGGCGCTTCTAGCTTTTTCTAGTAGCATCCAGATATGTGGCATTTCTCTAACGCCACAGCTAATGCAATTATAAGCGCCACAGCTTTACTTTTTTGTAGTAGTGAAAATTTATCAGATCATTCTCTTTGTCTTAATGGGGGAATTTTCCCCAAATTTTCTTAATTTTTCACCCATGTTATCATTTGGTCTCAAAATATCATTTTAGTCCAATGTCACATATTATAGGTTAAGATGACATATCTCATATAAATAAATTAAATTATAATCATTTGGTGGTCGCACTACGATGTTGCAAGTAAAAAAGATAGACATATTTATTAGATTGTCCCGCCTAATATATAGGACTCATGTTTTTTTTTTTTAACAAAAGTGAACATTTAATATTTTGATTTCATACAAGCTTTTAGTTTAATCCCTTAATTTTATAAATTATTTTTTAGTCATAAACCTAAACTTATTAACCCCAAATCAAAAATTTTTTACCAGTCAATATTATTTTTAAAAATTAAATTTCATATGTCAATATCAGAGAAACATTTAAAATTTTAATAGCGACGTTTTTTAAATATAAATAATGGTGTTAGCGTTAGAAAACTGATAAAACAATTTATAAAATGAATGGATTAACATGAAATCATGGGTGGAACGATGTTTGGTTTAAAGGGAGGGGATGGATGGGAGGGGATGGAAAGGGAGGATGGAGGATCACCTTGTTTGGTTTGGTTGAAGGGGGAGGAAGGGAAGGGTTTTTTAATTATCCTTTGTTTGGTTTAAGAGGGGAGGGGAAGGGAGATAATATCTAATTTACCATTTTATCCTTAAACATTAGTTTATATATTTTTCCTTATATAAATAATTTAAATTAGTTTATAGCTCAATATAAATTATATAATTTATAAAAAAAAAAGATGAAGATATAAAATGAAAATAGTTTTCAATTCCCCCCAATTTAATTTCTCATTATATGAATATTTTAGTAATTATCATGTTAGATTAAATGGAAATTATTTGTGGTAATGATTTGTCTCTACAGGATGATGTGTGTGTGTGTGTGTGTAACATGCCATTCATTCTTACGGGTGAATAATGTAATCAATGTATAGGCGTTGCTAGTGCTTGCCGGGAAGGGGGGAAAAATTAAAGCACTGACAGCAAAACGGAAAGATTATGTGTTTATTTGGAATAACTTATTTTTGGGTAATAAATACTTATAAATTGTGATTCACGGTATACGAGGTAAGTATGTGAGAGGAGTTTTATCTCGGCTTGCGTAATAAGAACTTATTGTCCAAAAATAAATGATACCAAATATATGCTATTACTTTCTAAAAAAGCTTCTTTTAGTTTAGACAGTGACGACGCCAAATCTGGGTTCCCCCAACACTGCCAAATTTTGTTTAACAATATAAACTAGTGTTAATAGTTCTTTTTTATTCCCAAACAAGTTACATTTATTTTAAAGAAATTTATCAAAGTAAGCTCAAAATCAATTGATTATAAAATAGCTGCTTTGTCATGATTTTGAAAGGCTTTTTGTTATACTGCTTTGTAATTTTCTGTTGAGCATCTACCAGGTCATAACTCCTCCAATAATATTTTCGAGATAAAAATAAAAAATACTTAAACTATAAATCACGCATATATAACAATTACTTCTATGAAATTTCTTCTATGAAATTTCGATGATTATCTCAAATTGAAGACTTACAAGGTATAATTCACAATATAAAAAGATCATGGGGATAAAATAGTCCTAAATTTTGTGTTCCCTCCAGAACCCCCAAATTTAGAGGGAATCAATTTGAGGGAGTGGGAGGGATTTGGAGCCCCTTTTTTGGGCCCCTCCCCTCCTACTTTTCATACCAAATAAGGGGAGAGGTCATTTTTCATCCCCTCCCATCCCCTCCCCTCCAACCAAACAGGCCCTAAAGGATTGTATTTTCGCATCACTTTGTTCATGCCCTAATAGATTGATGAAATAAAAATTAGTTATGATATATACAATTTGTTTTTGGACAGAAGTTATGATACGAATTTCATGTTAAGATAAATTGAACAAAATACTCCAACTAATATAGGGTTGGTCTTGTTCATTTTATTTTTTGAAATAGTGTTTTTTTAAAAAAAAAACTTGTTTGAAAAAATGTTTTCAATAAGTTGTTTTTAAAAATTTAAAAAAACAAAAATAGTTTTTAGGTGTTTTCTTATTTTTAGTTTTTATTTTTGAAGCCACCACCTATCTAATGTCGATACCACATTATTGGCAACAACAACCACCATGTCACTTCCAAAACAGACTTTTTAAAAAACTATCCAAACAATTTTTTTTTATTTTTTTGTTTTGAAAACTTTTTTAAAAAACAATTTTATAAATTTTTTTTGACAAAAAAAAAAGAAAAGAAAACAAACATGCCCTAAACTTAAATTGAAACATTTGTAGTTATGACTCATGTGAATATACTTTGTAGCAAAGTCACTAAAAAGGGATCTAAGAGGCTAAGATTATAAGACTATAGAATTTCCTTGTTCAGTCTTCAGTCATCGTGTAGATGGGTGAATTGATGACTTTAGATCCACCTTTCCAAGCCAACTTCCCACTAAAACACAATACAATATGTTCTTTAATTTTATCTTTTAACTGATTTGATGATGAAAAAGCTCATCATGAATCCCAATAACAAAAGTAAACAGGACAAAATAAAGATATTTTTTTTAGGGCCTCACCGATTGATATATGTCACTCATGCCCATTATTCTATATACAACAAGGAATGGTGCTTTGTTTGTTACAATAGTCTCAAAAGATATCACAAAGAAAGATGTTATATAGTTTTTGGTTTAATTTTAAAATAGAAATCCCAGGAATCTTGAGAGAAAGTTATCTGAACCAACAACGAAAAGGGTGTAATTTGATGCTTATTACAATAATGGTAATTTAAAAAATATATATATAAGACGAAGATGATGAGCTCCGCAAGGTAAAGTAATTACTAATTTGTAAAATATAAGTACTAAGGAGGTCAACAATGGCCATAACAAAAGTATTGTTGATTTGTTCGACTTTTTTTTTCCTTCTTCTCTGGCGTGTGAACACATTTATTTAATATATTCCATATTTGATTGATATGGAGAGACAAGGACCAGGCATGACTTGAATCGATTCCCCACCACCTCTTGCGTCTACGCGTTTTTTGAAATACAGATCATATTGTAAAATATGGGAGAGTTAGTACCTTATTGTAGAAGGTCAATGGAATCTTGACCCTATACGTAATTTTGTCTCAACAGAAATTTTAAGGGCAATTGCTGAAATTCCATTAACCAACAATGGAATAGAAGATAAACTTATTTGGACCCCTGCTACAAATGGAGAATATTCAGTCAAGGTTGGATATAAGGTTGAGAAGAAACGTGTGCAAAAAGTGAATCAAAGGCCAAGTACATCATGTGTCCTGTATCAAGCACATTGGAAGCAGCTATGGCACCTGGATGTCATACCTCGGGTTCAACACTTCTTATGGAGAGTGTTAAACAACGCCATTGCCACCAATCTCGGTCTTTTCAGGTGCAAGAGATCCCCTATTGCCACATGTCCAATCTGTAATGCTAAGGAAGAATCCATTGAGCACTTATTTTTTCTTTGTTCTTGGACAAAGTATGTTTGGTTTGGTTGCAATCTTGGGTTTAGAATTGAAGACAACCAGGTTCACAATTTTAAAGCTTGGTGGATAAACATTTCAGGTAAAAAGTTTAATCTTGCAAGGCATGAACTATCCTTTGTATGCTTGCTACTCTGGTTCATTTGGAAGCATAGGAATATGAAGGTGTTTGACAATGAGACTCCCAATCCGTTGTTAGTCATTGAATCTGCTAAGAGATTGAATAATGAGTTCTGGAATCAATCTCCCCATAACTCGATTGGGATTGTAATAACACAATCCGGTAACAATGGTGTTCAGTGGTCACAACCCCCAAATGGTGTTCTCAAGATCAACAGGGATGGTGCCTTTAAATCACCCTACTTGGATGCTGGTATTGGTGTTATCTGTCGTAATGACCTGGGTATCTTTTGTTAGGGTTTTGTGGACAAGGTAAAATATATATCAGCTTTCATGACAGAAGCCCTGGCCTTGAAAAGAGCACTAATGCTAGCAATTGATATGGGACATGATAAAGTAATCTTTGAAACTGATTCCCAAAATTTGCTCAACTGTGTGAAGATGAAAAAACCAGACCATTATGAGTGGACAAGTCGAAGTATTGTACATGATGTGATTAATCTCCTGGAATCCAGAGCTGGGTTTTCTCTAAACTTTACCTTCAGAGAAGGTAACGGTGCAGCTAATCATCTTGCAGATGTTGCTTGTAAGGGAGTGTACCCAATTGGGTGGGTTTTAGAGCCAGCACTTTCTTTATCTACCATTCTAGCTTCAGATGTTCAGGAGGTTGATAACCCCTTCGTCGCTACTTCATGACTTGGATACTGTATATCTCTGGTTGAAGTTGTTTTTCTTTGTTGTGTGTTTGATTTCTCGGTGTTTCAATTTATTATCGCTCTTGGCTTTTTTATTATTTCCCATGTAAGTTTCAATTCTGAATTAATATCAGTTGGATCTTTTGACCAAAAAAAAAAGTCAAGCTCTGTTTGCCTATGCCCGCAAATTCTGTACCATACCCCTCTCTTTTCTGTGTTTCATATTAATTAATTTAGAGATAAGTAAATACAAACTATATATGACATTTTTTTGTGTGTTTTTAACAACAATATTTACTGTTATCGATTAACTTAAGTATTGTTAATTTTAAGAATTAGAAGTCTCTTACACTTGATACACTGCATAACTAGTATGTCATGTATTTATTCAAATTTTATTGTGCATATATATGTAAATAGACAGTCACTTGACACTAGGTCATGTAGTAGGAGTGGAGTGAACTGTGTCACGCCCTTATCTCAATTTCAACCTTTTTCAGAATATTTGCGGAAAACGATATGCGGTTCGATAGACAATACAGGAATAGCGTAACTATACTGATAATATGTGCATGATTATATATATTCCCCATAGGGGTTCGTACCTGATAAATTCAAATAATGTAGCCGCACAAGGCTACTAGGGTATCTAAACCCATCCCAGTAAAACGAAGACATCTTCCCGTCTTCGTTTCACCACTGCATTCCTCTCGTGTAGTTCTCTTCTCTACTTTCAGTACACCTCTTGTTTTCACCTGCCTAATTTGTTGGTAGGGGAGGGTGAGATTCGAGAGAGTCTCAGTAGGAAACAGATACCATAATGCATGCATGATAGATGCTACGTGTATGACATGTTAGCTTTAACTAGATGTATGACCCATAATGACATTTCTGCATGCTCAATGTTTCATGTAACAAAACTATGGCCACAGCAAAACAGAAACAGAGCTTCATTTATTCAAATATGCTATACACAATCAAGTAAAGCAATCACATACATCACTAAACAAGCAAATATATCAAATACATGCAAGTAAGGTAAGTCCTCTACCTCTAGCTTTTCTCCTCGATTTGCGTGCCAGCAACTCAGGCTCTTAGCTCAGTCCTACAATTCAAAATATACCATTTAGACACTTCCATAGTGTTTCTGGGGGTTACATGAGTCTATCTTGAAAAATTACTAAAATGCCCCCAGGGATCCGGCCCGGTCCCGCCATACCCGGTCCGACTGTACTTTTCTCGAAATTCTAACATCCGCTATCCTAACATATTTTTGTCCAAGGAATCCATTTTCGGACTCAGAATTATCAAATTCACTGCCAAATTATGAAATTGCCCTTGGCAGCCCAGCTTTAAGGGTTTCAGGGGTGTTTTCGTAATTATGTTTTTTCGACCTTTTCCGAAAAAGTGACCAACTGTAACCCCACCTAATTTTCCCTCCTGAACTCAATGGAATCATCATATCATTCAAAACCCAACTGTAAGGCACATTTCTAGAGCTGGCTGAAACTTATAGGAACTCCAGGGAAAATTGGGGTTTTTCGGTTTCGGCTCCGTAAACACGTTCCTTTCTACTCCTAACCACTTTATTGACTATTCCATTAGGTTACAACTACCATTTAGACTCAATTTTGGCAGCATAACCCCTAGGTCATCTCAATTTCCAAATTTAAAACCAAAGACAATCCGGCGAAATTTCACCGATTAAATTATCCACAATAGCCAGAATAGTCAATATACAAAGGTTTGGAAGTTACCTCAAGCTCCTTCTGGCTTTTCCCAAATATGGCTGAAACCCTAGCTCTCTCAAACACCAAATTTCCTTCTCAAACACCTTAAATAACATAGAAGAGAAGCATAGAAGTAATATTATACGCGTTAAGTATGAATTCACCGAGGAAATCGACCTACCTCACGAGTTTTCTTTCTCTTCTCTCTCTAATGCAAACACAAGCTTCTCTCTTTAATGGCCGACTTGCACGACAGAAAATGGAAGAAGATGAAGCCAAAAAGTGCTTTTATCATATATTACAATTTCCTTTATTTATTTCCCCATTTTCGAATTTTTACAAAATTCTGGCAGATTTTTGCTCAAATTTTGAAAAATCATAACTAATTCTAGAAAAATCGAATTGGAGTGATTCCAAAGCCTATAGAATCATTATTGAGTCTAGTTTCAAGAAAAAATATAGACTTTTGCTACCTAGAATCACAAAATTCCCAGAATTTCAATCTTTGTATACTGTTCCAAAAATTTCATAGTTTTTCTGTGCTGACTTTAAAAATTTATATCTTTTTGTATATAGCTCTAATTGAGTCATAGGACCTATCAAATTAAAGCTTAGGATGTCTACTTTCATCTTGTAAAAGTTCATAATTTTTTCTCATCATTTGTTCATTCAAAATCATATGACAAGATCACTACCTCATAGGCGATTTCACCAAAAACATAATTACTTTCTTCAAAATTAACCACTTTATTTTCTTTAATGCCCCAAAGATATAAGAAACATTAGAAAATATATTTGGGACACCTGCTAAATCGGGGCTTAGCAGTCCCCTTAATTTAGGCTTATTCTCAAGCCTCCAATCCCAAAATTCGGGGTATTACATACTGTGAGTAGAATGCATCTTCTAGGAAATGAACCAACCAATTTGCTAATTATGAGTTAGATGCTTTAACCATTTTAATTAGTGTCTGTTTGTTTTAGTTTTTTAAAAGTCTTTATGATTTACGAGGTAAATATATAAGAGAAGTTTTATCTCGACTTGTGAAAAAGGGACTTCTGAAATTATAGTTTGGAGATTTCCCAAACAGGCACTTAGCCACAAATGCTTAGAGGGAATTCTCATATATAGTGAATATCCAAATCTATCTATTTATCTATTATATTATAAGAAAACTTGTAGAAATAGCTGAATAACAGTGTCAAGTCCAAATAATTTGATTACCCAATATTTTAATAACAGTGTTAAATCCAAGGAAGGGAGTAACGCTAAATCCAGCCGAAGAAGACTCCAGCAAATATACCTTTAATGTAGGGGGAAGAAAAAAACTGATTACTCCATTTGTGTTGCACCAATGGCACTAAGGTTTCAGTTACAATTCTTGATTCAATTCATTAATTAGGAAAACAATAAGCTGCTACTCCACTCTTTCTTTTACGTAATAATAACTACCAAAATCATGCAGATTAAAATGCTGGTTAAAATTAGTAAAGGTAAACAATGTGTAAGAGATTTATTTTTCTAATTATATACTTTTCTAATATATTTATAGAATAGACGTTGAAAAAATGTTGAACATGGTGTTAAAAAAGGCATATGTTGGATATAAACGTTGTTAAGTTTTCTCAAATTAAAGTGCCCAAAACTCATTCCAACAAGATATAATTGCCCTTGATTGATCTAGGAAAAAAAAAAAGAATCCTCCTAGCTATAATTTGCCTTTAATGAAAAGACATAAAAGGAGAATTAACTAATAAAAAGGAAGTTACATTTCAAACTTGAAGGATGTGCCCTAGTATATTCTCAACCATACATATATGACACGGAGAACGAAATGACAAACCAAAATGCGGCAATCTGGACAATATTTTAATTGAGGGATTTATTATGCTAACATAGTAACATACACCAAATATTGACAACAACTAAGTTAAAATCATACTAATTCAGTCCTGCATAGTTTTCTCTGTGCGAGGCAGACTAAAGAACATTTATGGATCATCATGCTAATTAATAAACTTTTTTTTATGTTCTTCAAGTGAACATATTCTACTTTTGGTTAATATCTTTTCCAAGCAACTATCCCTTCTCAAAATATCATGTTTAACATTTGTTTTCAATGTTTCCAATAGATGAACATAGTATCTATAAATGAATCTCAAGGATGATTAGCAAAACCCTTAAATTAAGATCATTTTATTCGTTTCTAATTAGCAAATTTATATTTCAAGAATGATATGAACAACAAATAATGTCCCGTGCATCGCATGGGGGGAATGCTTTAGTTTCAATTGAAACGAAATCTTTAGGATATAAATCACTACAACTTATAAGCATTGAATAAAAGAACATCCATTCAATAACTAGATATTCAAGTTGATATATTGAGAGAGATCAAGAATTTTCTCTACTTCTTATATTCATGAACTTGATTCAATTCAGTGGGATTTTTCATTTACATTTTTTTTCATCAAAAATATTTTATAAAACTCCTGAACTCCAAAATTTAGAGTATCCTGCTTTACGCAGTTCGCATGGTTGAATGTTGTATTAACAACAAGAAGAAGGTTGATTTAAGAGGGTCTTTTCCTATACCTATAAAATCCATTCCACCCAAAAAATGATCTTTTGAGAATGTTAATGATTCAACTCCTCCCAATAATGTATCAAGAAAATAAATAAAAACTGATTTTGAAAGATGAAAAATGAATATCATGTCTTTATCTAAAATAAACACAGAGTGAAAAATAGCATTGCTAAATAATAATTAAGAAAAAAACAGTATACAATGTATGAAGGAGATAAGGTTGTCCTCTCCATCATTTCAACTTTAACAAGAAAATTTTTGGGGGGGGGGGGGATAAAAAGAACCAAATGCATTCGGCCAAAAAAAGTTGTGGATATGATAATAACGGAAGTGGGGTGCTAAGTCCCACAAATCACCACCATATCAAGCACAAAAATTCAAGAATTGACCCTCAAGTTTTTGGCTAAATCATAATTTTTTGGGCCAAATTAAAATGTGATAAACAAAATTAGGCACTTAATTAGAGTATGTTTGGGAAAGCGTTGAAGGGGCGGTAGTGCGCGGGGAGGCTGAAAAAGCACAGTGGGTTGATTGTGCACCGTTTGGGTTCACGTCAGCTTTCACTAGGCTTTTAAGCCTGCCGTGGCTTCTAGTAGAAGCTCATTTTCCTTACTTCTGACTTCTCTCTTCATCACGGTGGCTTCAATATTGCAAAGGACAGAAGATCGTTGCATTTATTTCCTTACATGTCGTTGGCATGCAACTCGAGCTATGATCTGTGTCCTTCCTTTGAGGCCTTTCTTCCGCTCAATCAAATGTAGTTGGTAGTAACTATTTCTAAAATAGTTAAAACAGGTAGCCATTATTTTTCCTATGTATTGAGACAGAGTGCATCAAATAGTGAACAATTAAATTTATGTTAAGCAAGCCAACTCAATCGGATTAAAACCTTTCTGCTTGAAAAATAAAGGATTAAGAGAGAGAAAATTTATATCCGACAAAGCAACGTAAGAAAACAACGAATGAAATATACTCTGTTTTGCTGGTTCGGTCTCTGTTCTGAAGAAGAAGAAGCTTTGGTCAAATCTAATTTGACCAAGGACTTCATTGTAAACTTTAAAAGTTCTCAAGGAGGGATTAATTTGAAAATTTTTGAAATATTTGTAGGTAACTTGTCATTTATGAAACATTTGGGTACCTTTCTGTATTTTCCCGATCCCTTTTCTTCATTCACTTATAATTTTCATAAATTATGTGGTCCTTTTCTGTAAGTTTCTCTAGTTCTCAAAATATTAATTCTTATGCTCTAAAATCTCCAATTTCTTATTAAGCACCTACAATGCAAAATTAAGCACAAAATAACATTAAAAGTTCAAGAGATCATTTGTATGAATAATTAACAAATTTTGCCCATTTTGCCCCTTATTACAATTAATCCAACACGAATGTCCCTAACTCAAATTAGTGCTTAATCATATAATAATGTCCCAAAAAATGAATTAATCTGACTTATTGTATTTTTTCAAATTCTAATTTTAATTTTTCATTTCAATTATCACAATATAATATATATATATATATATATATAATTCATGCCCTTTTCAGTCATTTTCATCTAAAAGAGCTTTTCAAACACTAGTCCAAACAGATTTAAGGTTAGAAAAAAAGTCACTTCTGTCACCCCAATCCAAACACAAATCACATGCAATCTGACTTTTTTTCTATTTGACTTTTCCAAGAATCTATCTATAAGAAAAACTCCTTCTCCACCACTAATCCAAACAAGCACTTAGGCTTTTGTTTGGTTCAACGTAAGTTAGGTTAAGTTAGGTTTATTTAAGTTAGGTTAGGGGAGGTTATAATGTTGTTTGATTCAAGAAAAGGGTAGGTGAGATTTGGTATCTTGTTTGATTCAGGAGGTTATGTTAGGTGAGTTAATTATAAGTGAACAAAAATGCCCTTCTACATATTTTCCTTTTTTTTATAATATATTTATTAATAATAGTTATTTTTAAAATTATTATTTATAAAATAATTATTCTAACAATTATATACACTTATTTCACAATATATTTATTAATAATAATTATTTATAAAATTATTATTCTTTTTTTTTTTTATAGCAATAAAGATTATCCCATTAACCCTGATCCTGCTCCATAAGCCAACACACTTCTGGAGGAGCAGTATACATCATCGTAAACCCAGGCATAATGGAGAGGCTAGTCTTAGCTAGGTGGTCTGCCACCCTGTTTGCGTGTCTGCTAATGTGTCGAACTTCGACATGCCAATCTCTGCGCATCATGTCTTGTATCCCTTCGATAATTCCCCTGTCCGAGTGCATCTCATGCCCTTCTGACAAGATCAATCCCACAGCCTCCAACGAGTCCGATTCCAGTATAACATTACGGCGGCCAGCGTCCCATGCAACCCTGAGCCCGTGTAGGCACCCCCACAGTTCAGCAGTCAGGGAGTCTCCTTCCATGTTTCGGCACATGAATCCACAAAGCCATCCCCCCTGTTCATCCCGTAGTAAGCCTCCACATGCGCTACTATTTGCGGTGAAAGAGTAGGCTCCATCAACATTGATTTTCACTTTGTTTTCCTCTGGAGGCTTCCATTTTGTGCTGTCATGGATGCTTGTATTAGCCTGCTTCGTCGCCCTCGCAAACTTCAACGTTGCTTCCTGTGTACTTGCGCAAAGAGCATTTACACTCCCAACCAGTGCAGAATTGGGCACTCGCTTTTGTTCAAACACCAGCAAATTCCTGCGCTTCCAAATCCACCAACAGGTGACACTGAATCGCATAGCCCATCTTTCTTGTTCTGCACTCTGTTGTGCTACGTTCCAGTGCAGCCAACGAACTATCTCCATTCCTTTGAACTTCCTCCATTCTCCTGGTTGCACCATCTCTTTCCATATGCTTTCAACGTGGGGGCAATCCCGTAGCATGTGTAAAAGATCCTCTGGCCCCTCAGAACACAGTGGGCACCGAGGGTCCATACTCAGTCCTCTTTTGCATCTGGATACATTCGTAAGAAGTCTTCCTCGGGCAACTAGCCAGAGGAACAGCCGGCATCTCTCCGGAGCTTTTGTTTTCCAAATCTTATCCCATAACACGTCGCCACGAGGAGGAGTGTTGCTAATCATGTTGTACGCTGAGTGGACCGAGAATAAACCATCCTTGCTGCCCTTCCAACGCACATCTCCAGCAGCTGTGATCTCAACCCCTGCGGACACCTGCGGCCAAGTTGATTTAATTCCAGCCCAAATATTGGAACCCGGTCGTTTAGAGTTGATGGTTGGCAGAAGGTCAGTCCCACACTTGTATTTGTCCCTGAGCACCTTCACCCACATACTGTCACGTGCCTTTATAAGATTCCACCCCACTTTCATCATGAAAGAGCAATTTTGGTGTTTAGCATGACGAATTCCAAGGCCTCCAACCTTCTTTGGCTTGCAAATCTCATCCCAGGCTACTAATGGAACCTTCCGTTTACCCACAGCTCCACCCCATAAAAAAGCTCGGTTCACTTTATCTAGCTCATCACAGGTAGTTGCAGGGAGATACGATGTCTGCATGACATAGCTGGGGATAGCAGTAGTAACTGATTTTATCAGGGTGGTACGGCCAGCCATGGAGATGGCATTAGTGGTCCAGCTAGCCAGTCTTCTCTTTACCTTATCCACAACATCTGTGAAGCTGGCCTTTGTGACCCTATCATGGTGGAGATGGACTCCGAGATATTTTCCTAGATTCCCTGTTTGAGTAAAGCCAAGGGCTTGGCTAATCTCCGCACACCGAATATGATTCACGTTTCTAGAGAAAAGAACTCTAGTTTTGTTTTCATTCACTTTTAATCCCGAGCTTGCACAGAACTTGTCTAAGCATCGTTTAATGACAATTGCCTGATCCAAAGATGCCTCCGCAAATAAAATGATATCATCTGCGAAGAAAAGATGAGAAATTGGGGGCCCATTTTTTGTTAGATTAATTGGCCGCCACTTCCTATTATTAATGGACATTTGAATCAGGTGAGCTAGTTTCTCCATGCAAATTACAAAGAGATACGGTGAAAGTGGGTCTCCCTGGCGAAGGCCCCGTGATGCATGAAATGTATCTGACTTATCCCCATTCCATAACAACTGCATACTTGATGTAGAAATGCATCTACTAATAACCTCTATTGTGTGATGCGGGAAATTAAGCTCTTCAAGGCACTGTCTCAGGAATCCCCAACTAACGCGGTCATACGCCTTCTCCAGATCAATTTTAATGGCCATGAACCCCCTCTTCCCCTTCATGGATCTCATGGAGTGAATCACCTCTTGGGCAACAATAATGTTATCACTACTCTGTCTTCCCGGAACAAAGCTACATTGATTGGGGCAGATAACCTGGGGCAAGATCGTCTTTAACCTGTTCACAATCACCTTAGTGACAACCTTGTAAATCACGTTGCACAGGCTAATTGGTCGTAAGTCCCGTACGGTCTTGGGGTGGTCCATCTTAGGAATTAAAACCAGGAGTGTCCCATTCACCTCTTGCAATCCCTGGGGGTGAGCAAATAAGTATTTGACATAGTGAACAACTGACTCACGTACCGTAGTCCATTGAGATTGATAGAAGAGGGCAATAAATCCATCTGGTCCAGGGGCTTTCATTCCCCCCATGTCAAAAAGCGCCCTTTGTATCTCCTCATCACTAATACGCTGGGCGCAACCTGCCAAGATGTGTTCCTCAATTGGGGGGTAAGTGATACTACAGTCAAGCGCCTGGCGATCCGGTTCCTCCTCCGTAAATAGAGAAGAAAAATACTTGACCGTCATTCTTTTGAGCGCCCCAACATCATATTCCCATCCACCTTCATCGTTCATCAGAGCTTCCACTCGATTACATTTCCTCCTCCCATTGGCTCTGGCATGGAATAATTTTGTGTTCCTATCCCCATACACAGACCAATCCATCCTGGCCTTCTGTGCCCAGATCAGGGATTCCTGAAGCAAAATATCCTCCAACTCCTTCCACAGCTGAAATTGGACTTCATCAAGATTGCTGGTCGAACCCCGACGAGCAATGGCAGCATTTAGCCCATCCAGCCTTCGTAGGATTTTCCTCTTCCGTGCTTCGGTGTGCCCAAAGACCTCTTTATTCCATTCTGAGCAGTCCGAGGCAAATTGGGATACATTCTCTACCCACGGCCCACTAGACTTCCAACTTTGTTTTACAAATCCTTCAAATTTGTCATGTAGAATCCATGAGGCAATGAATCGAAACGGGCGGTTGGGTTTCCGGTTCCTATCCAATGCCTCAGTGTGGAGAAGAACTGGGCGGTGATCAGACTTGAGGAACGGAAGGTGTCGGACTGACGCATCCGGGAATTGTCGGACCCAGTCATTGTTAGCTAGCAATCTGTCCAACCTAGCCTCTGTGGACCCTCTCCGCCATGTAAACGCGGGCCCTGCAAAGTTCAGATCACACAGACCTTCCGACTCAAACCAGTTATAAAACTCACTATCAGAAGAGAGCCTACCCGCTGCAGCAGACTTCCGTTCCTGGGCATATAAGGTAGCGTTCAAGTCCCCGCCAACCACCCACGCACCACGAATGTTAGCAGCAAGGCGCGAGAGGTCCCTCCATAATTCCCTCCGCCCATTCCGTTGTGGGGATGCATAGACGACTGTGAAAAACCATGGTTGCTGGTGAGCTGGGCAAATCCACATATGCATGAATTGCTTATTGCATTCCAATACCGTAACCTTGACATGCGACTCCCACATGCACCAGATTCCGCCGCTGTACCCTTCGGAGTTGATTAGTTCATAATGACTAAACCCTATCTTCCTCACCCTGGGGATCGAAAGGGATGCCTCGCATCGTGTCTCCAACAATGCCAAGAACTCAAGTTGATAGTGCTTCTTCATGTCTCGGACAAGACTCGGGAAGCTCCGAGCGCCTGTCCCTCTGGCATTCCATATCATAATAATCATGGGGAAACCGCGTTAATAGAGGAAGCAACAAAATCCATATTTTGATCCTGGCTGTCATTCACTCCATCGTCCTCGCAGCGTAGCATCGTCTCGTGTACCATAGTGTCCCCTGTAGCAATTAAATCAGCGTCGGAATCTTCTCGGGACTGCATATCCCCATGCTCATAACTATGTGTGACGTGGGAGGCCCCACCTGCATGCAAAATCACGTGTTCACTTAAGCCCTCATGCATGATCTGGGGTGAGTGTGTGTTCGGTGCGGACGACCCCATAGCAATCCCAGCATTGTTCCCATCTTGGGCCATCCCCAGGACCTGGAATGAATTAGAGGTTGGGTTGGGCTTCGGTGCTGTGCCCTTCTGCGAAATAGACGCCCGACGTGCTAGCCTGCCACTGGACGGGGGTCGGTTTTCCTTGCCTTTCGGTTTAGCCCGATTGTCGCTCTTTCTCTTGTTATTCTTTACTGGGACCCACTCTGATTGTTGCTTTGATTCCCTCCCTAATACCTGATACGGAATATCCACAATCGTAACCTCTTTTCCTGTTTTACCTTTCGCACTTATGAGACCACGAGCATCCCTCCGCTTCTCTTCCCTCCTCATAACTCCACCCTGATTTACCTCCATTTCCTTAACCGAGTTAGTTGTAATCATGTGTGAGATCCCAGCCCGAAAATCCCTCCGTAAGATCCTCAACTTCCCATATATGGATTCGCCGCCCGTTTCCACCCCACCCTTGGGCCCCTCCGCCGTATGACCCTTCGCCGACGCTGACTCGTTAGGTCCGTTCATGTCAATACCCTTGTGCAGCTCAGGGTCCTTCTGCTGTTCTGGGCGAGCGCTCATCCCATGTGCTTTATCCAGGCAGGTTTCTTGTTGGTGCCCATACTTACCACAGTGGAAGCAAACCTGGTGCAAGCCCTCATACACAATGGGTCGCTGTTCTCCAAAGATCTCATATGTTGGTAGGAGCGGTTGCTGCAGGTCCAGTTCAACACAGATTCGTGCAAAACCTCCCTTATCATAGATGGATGTGGATCGATCAATACGTAGAGTCTTCCCCACCATGTTCCCTATGATATACAGCGATTCGACATTATAGAACTCCATAGGCAAATCGGGCAACCTGATCCATGCAGCTATCTTCCTTTGCATGTCTGCTTTCCACGGGTTGAAGTTAGGTCGCCATCTCTGCACAATAAGATAGTGGTCATCGATCATCCAGGGGCCTTCTTGAAATGCAAAGTCCCTATCCTCCTTCGTAGTAAATGAAACGATGCAGTACCCATTGTTGAGCGGGGTCATCTTCATTGGATCTCGCGGCTTCCACATTCTGTGAATCCTATCCCGTAGGACATACAAAGGTACATCCGCACCCAAGACTTTGATAATCAGGGAGTTCCTCCATGGTTGGCACCAAGCGGCGTACTGCTCTGATGTAACCTTCAAGGATGGGATTCGTCGTTCACTTTCCCGGCCATATGCCTCATCCTCTAGTGCTTCATCGGCATTACTTGCCCCTCCTTCCTCTTCATTCTTTCTCCGAAAAAACTTCTTCCAGCCATTCACTATATCATCCTCCTCATCATGCCTTACCAAGAAGCCTGCAACGCCAGGGGCCATGAGTTTATCTCGATAGGATAAAGAATGCCGCCGCCGCACCTGTTCTGGAGCCTCCTTGCTATGCCCCTCCCTACTCACCGAGCCCTTAGCATTCTGGCCAAAGGTGAACCTGGGATATCCAGTATTACCAGGACCCTCCCTTTCCTTCTCTCGTTTTCCCCCTCCGCCTTGCTCCCCGCCAGGCTCGCTTTCTCCTCCGCCGGTTCCTCCGTCACCACTGCCTCTCCCATGCGCTGTCATGTTTTTTCTGCCCTGATTTATGGTTTCTTATAAAATTATTATTCTAACAATGATATATATAAAACAAGACTCTCCAAGCAGTGATAAATAAAAAATATAATGCAAACAATATTATATAATAATTATAAGATATATATATATATATATATTAATATAATAGTATATGGCTTGATATTTATAAATTTATGAAGTAAATAAAAAATATGATAAGACCATCTTCCTCACCCACAGGCACCCATCTTGAAGTTGAGAATCGGAGCTCAAGTACAGGTTCTGATTCTTGTTAGAGCATAGTCCCTCCATCGCTCACTCCCTCCCTCTCTCTCCTCTATGCGATCCTAGAGTAGCTTTTGAGAGGAAAGAGTGAAAAGAGGAATGGATATTTCTCTCTCTCCCCCCCTCTCTTTTCTGTGTGCGATTCTGGACCAAGTAGAGGCGGTGATGACCGGTGAATGGAAGGAAAAAGGCAGCTGGGTAACACTGGAATATCAAAAGAATTCTATAGGCAAATTTATCTAATGATGGAGCAAAGTTTCTCTCCCCTCCAAAAAACCCCGATTTTGAAGGGGGTGAGAGAGGGGGGAAGGGATCCGAAAAGGATAAAAATTTCTGCCCTCCCCTCGCCTTCAATTTTTAAACCAAACAGCCATCTCCTCTTTTCACGTCACCTCTCCTACCCTCACCTAGAAAAACTTCGAACGAAACAGAGCGTTTATCGTCCGTATTATTCATAGAGCCTATTGCTTAAGAAAGACTTGTTCAACGTTCTCATTTCTCTTCATTTCATTCAAAGCATTCAAATTCTCTCTCCATCGCCTTCCCCTGCTGTCTCTCAACGACGCTCTTGGTTTTGAAGAATCAAAAGCGACCATTCCATCGTATCATGGACATCGAAACTTCACCGTAAGTTCTCAGTCTCTTCTCTATACGACTCCTTCTCAGTTCTCATTCAATAACTAGGAAATTTCTAGCAACGAAATTGAATCAGCCAAACCTAATTTAATAATTTGATTTTTCTCTCTTCTTCTAGATTTGAGTCCAGCGAGATGCTCACGACATCCCTCGCCTCCACGCCTTTGATAGCGGAATCATGGAGATTGTGCAGCTCGGCCAACGCCGCCGCGTCTGGAAGTTTCCGGACGGAACAAATCGGTGACGTCGTGTACCTTGTGTTTTCCGGTATCCAAATGGCCGGCGGTTCGGGGCCGAGCTGGGGACAGCTTGTGCCCTTGGTTAGCGTCGGCGATATTACTCTGTTTTCGTCGCATCCGAGCAAGGAAGGCGAGGACGCCGTCATGGTTCACGCCGGGATGCTCAATCTCTTCTGGTCAATTTTCAAGCCATTCCAAAATCAGGTGCGTAAATCGCTCTACACCTCTCAATCTCAATCGAAGTTCCATAAATAACTCAATCATATAATCTCCATCGTAATCTTGATTGTTCATATTTCTGAATTTGGTTGTTGCGCGCGCTCGCGCACAAGTTTGTTTTGATACCCTGTTCGATCATATCTGTTTCTGGTAAAAGGCGATCAAACCGAGAGAGAGAGAGAGAGCGAGAGCTTATTAGCTTGCTGTTTTCATCAATTACGGTTTTAGATTCACCCGTATCGTCGAATACAATACGATAGTAATAAGGAGATAACTTCGAATCCTCAAAGCATATTTGTTAGGAGAAATAAAAATAACAACCTTTTGCTCTCTAAATTTTAGAGAAGCTCTTGATCTAAAAAAAAAAAATCAATGATCAGATTATTTGAGAAAATGAATGAAAAATATATGAATAGGAAATAATATAAGTATCTTTTGATAAAAATAAATAATGATATATATAATAAATATGGGGTATGCTTGTGTGTATATCTTATGTAGTTACCAACACGCTGCTAATTAATGTGGTAAGTAATTTTTTTTTTTTGGTAAAGATTGGGGCTTAACGCCCATAACAATAATGTATTCAACCAGAATCAACAACGTGGGAATATAACTCCCACTAAATCCCTGAACAGAAATTCTAATACCCCTGTAGGGGGGAATTCAAAAACAATGAAATCTACATTACAATTGAAACTATAGTTTGCTAACCAATCTGCAACAGAGTTACCTTCACGCAATGTATGAGAAAAGCGAATCGGCATGTCCTTGTTGCTGTCACACAACCATGAAATCAAGATTCTATCACTAGTCTTACTCTGCAACCAAGCATCCTGAATCATATGTAAGGCTATAGTTGAGTCCCCCTCTAAAATGATCTTGTTGAAACCCATCTCTTGCGCCATTCTTAGAACCTGAACTGCTCCCCAAATCTCAGCAGTTAAAGCACTGCAGTATCCTAATTTCCTTCCAAACCCACAAACCCAGCTGCCATCACTCCTCCTCAACACCCCTCCACACCCTGCCAAACCTGTACTACCTCTAGAGGCGCCATCGAAGTTTAGTTTCACCCACCCTTCCTCCAGAAATCCCCATTTCACTTCCCTCGGTTCCTTCCTTACCCCATAGCCGTCAAAGCATTTTAAAGAGTTAATACATTCTCTAACATAATTATGAATCACAATTTCAGGACGGTCAGGCATACAATAACCTTCTTCAAATTCAAAATGGTAAGTAATTTAATTACATAAGTTTGAGTTTAGGGAAGTCTAATTATTGGGAGAGTTGAAAATGAAAACTCTTCACACCCTAATCTTCATATTAGTTTCAAATTCAAAATGGCTGCATAAAACATGGTTTATACAAAAATATTAAATTGAACCAAAATAAAATTCTAAAAATCAAGATGAGAAACCGGAGTTAAACGGTTAAAAAATTAGAATATGAAAAATTATAAAAATACCTTAACATTTTATTTTCGGAGTACATTCGAAATTCAACTCATAGCCGTAGCCCAACATATAGTAAATCGTACAAACCGGGACCATATTATATCTGGAGTTCTGGACTTTGGAGGAATTGGAGCCGTACAATTGATGCCTTCATATATCTGTGTGTTTGGTTTGAGGGAGGGGAGGGGAGGGGAGGGAGGGGAGGATAGGATTGTTAAATTATAATTTTAAATAAGATAATCTAAAGTTTACCCTATCAGTTTTTTAAATTTTGGGTTCTCGCCCAAAATTTACTCTCATATTCCTTTTAAATTTTAGATTTCCGATAAATTTAAATACGGGTTCTCGCCCAAAATTTACTCTCATATTCCTTTTAAATTTTGGATTTCCGATAAATTTAAATACCTTTAATCTAAAAAAGTAATTTAACCCCCACTTATCCCCTCCCGTCAAACCAAACAAAAAGGATGCGTTTTTTCTCGTACGAATATTCGCTTAATATCACTATATCAGTACTATTGCACCGTTGTTCACTGTGTTTTTCTTCCTGATTTTCTCCCAATTATTTAGGCGTAATTTTTGTAGGTTTGGACTTTGGAATTCAACTTAGAGTTATTAACCATTAGATTGTAAATCTAAAGGTGTTGATAGAGTAGTTATGATAAAAAAACTTTTGTTTATTTTTTATAATAAATTTTTTAACTCCTATTTCAACTTCGTTACATCACGATCCAATGACTCATATCCCTCATAAAGACAAATCAGAGGATAAGATCAAATTCAATTTTTGTGCCGTCTATGCTGGGGGAATGAGATAGTTGATAAAGCAACTTTGGCATTTTCTTTGTCGTTTGCATAATTAAATGATTGATGACGTTAGTGGGATTATGGGCCATTTGCCCCACTCAACTGCGCGGTGCCTTCCGTTTCCATCAAATTTCCCAGTACTATCTGCTTGTTTTGTATGTTTAGTGTCCGTGAAAGTTATCGTTCACATCACAACCCCTTTATTTTATATTTTTTAATTAAATTATTGCTAAAAAAAGGAATGCAAATATTTTAAAGAACCGTGGAAGCTCAGCAACTTCGACTAGACCAAACATGTATTGTATATACCCAATCAGTATTCCTTTCAAAGGTGTCGGTATTTTTTTTTGGCCATTTTGCAGCCAAATTTCATTAATTAGCAACAAAATTTCATCGCTAAATCGATTTAATTAGTGACGGAGTTCTGTCGCTAAATAACTATTTTTATGTAGTTTAGTGCGATTAACACTCATTTCAACGTCAATTTCTATTGCGGAAATAGAAGTCGGTCCACCATATGCTGATGCCTAACATTTCAATATATATGTGTATATATATATATCTTCTGGCACCATTCTCATTCATCAACAATTAACTAGATATTTTTTTCTCTTATATATTAATAAGTGCCACAGACAATAATTTTGTCTTTATTAACAAAGATTATTATAGTTTTATTAATAAGATATGGATAAGAATAATTGATATTAGAAGACAGTTGAGACTTTAATCTAACAATGACATGTATGGTCTTGGTGGCATGAAATTCTACCCAACATAAGGGTAGATCGCTAGCTCAACTCAAAATGTGCATGAGTTAATTGTAGTGTAGATTGTGGGGCTGGGTCCTACTCATGTATACATGACGATGATGTGTTTATGTTGTTCATTAATTTGTGCATACCTTGGCGCATGACATATTTACTTTTCGCATTTTCTATGAACGATATTATGTCTCTACGGGGATTCTTCGGAATCTCACCCTATTTTTAAACAAATACCTCAGCGAGTACCAGTGGGCCAAAGGGAAAAGATGTTGACGCCGGACAGTAAGCGGCACGTGTCTCGAGGCGAGGATATGAACGTGGTTATGCCTTAGTCTATGCCTTAATATTTTGGATAATTTGTAAATATTAAAACTTCCGCTGTATTTTCTGTTTCCGTCGACGAGCAATATCGGAATTGTAAACGAACGACGTTGGATTGTAAACGAATATTTTTATCAGTATAATTGTACTTTTCTGTATGCCCATTGAATTCCGTCTTTATTACTCTTTGATTATCGAAATGGAAACGGGTGTTGACACTCTCATTTCAACGTCAATTTCTATTGCAGGAAACAGAAGTAAGTCCTCCATGTACTGATGCCTAACATTTCAATATATATGTATACATATATATCTTCTGCCACCATTCTCATTCATCAACGACTAACTAGATATTTTTTTTCTCATATATATATAAATAAGTGCCACAGACAATAATTTTGTCTTTATTAACAAAGATTATTATAGTTTTATTAATAAGATATGGATAAGAATAATTGATATTAGAAGACAGTTGAGACTTTAATCTAACAATGACATATATGGTCTCGGTGGCATGAAATTCTACCCGACATAAGGGTAGATCGCTAGCTCAACTCAAAATGTGCATGAGTCAATGAACGAGTAATTAATTAGTTGTTGTAGTGTAATAAAAAAAAAAGTAATTTATTAAGAAGTTATTGATTGAAGTGGTAAGCGATTTCACTTTGAGGAGAACATAAATTTAAATCCCGAAAATCATACTTATTTAGAGAGGCGAAAACACTTTATGCTTTAAGCCTCCAAATGAATGATACCATTGATCAAGAATAAAAATAGATGATGTCACTTTAGACTCATATAACTATGACATTCTTTCATAGGTCTAGACTAGAATAAAAATATGTTTTAATATAAAAAGCCTAAAATATCTTTGATGCAAAGATATTGTTCTATAACTTGTTGAAGTGTTACGATAAGCCATTCGAATTTTAAAGCTTATTTGTGGTCAAAAAGTAATATAGGGGTAACAGTGGGATTTGAAACTTTTAATTTTTTTTAATGTATTCTTTTGAGTAAATGATGACATGAAAAAAAGTCACTCAGCAAATGTCATCAAAAGAGAGAGTTACTGACCAAAATAAGAAGAAATTTTTTGTCAGCATGTGAATATCTAATTGTAAGCTATAGAACAACATTTTCCACTTATATCAGGGTTATTTTATACTTTTTACATCAAAATATATTTTCACTTCATTCCTATGGGTGAGCAAAATAATTTTAGAATTATTGAGCGCAAAAATACTTTATCTTTATTGCAGGCACCGTCAATGACATTCTCCCTTCATTATATCTCCAATGGTGGGTGGTGCTTCTTTTTCAATTATATGTTGACAATTCAAAATAAATTTAGGCTAATCTATAAAAAAAATAAATTTAGATAACTCCAATAATGAGAGCTAAAAATATCTTTATTTTATATTTTAAGTACATGCATATATATATATATATATATATATATAACTGTTTAATTTTAGCTTCATCCTTTTGTTCTTTCTCCACCTCCATCAGAGCAATCACATTCCCAAGTCGGTCTTTATAAAACCACGGTTAGCAGATTGCATGAAGTAAATTATGCCATTCTTCATTATTTTATGAATAATGCAGTTTTTTTTATATAAATTTTATCATTTTATAAAAAATCTTTAAAAATTATATTATTCATATATTATGAACAATAGAATTCACACCCATCTTCAAATCATTCATATCATCCATATTTATACATTGAATTACTTCCTCCGGTCTTATTTATAAGCAACTTTCTTTCTCATAGGGCTGATATTTTTTAAAAGCAACTTTCAATTTTTATCTGAAAATATAATTTTTTTTCCTCTTATTTTGCTCTTATTAAATACTCTTTTTTTTTTGCCAGTAACCCTTATTAAATACTCACTCTTTCCCATATCTTATATTCATTATCTCTCATACTTTTTATTTATTCTCTCTCCTATACTCTTTTCATAAATATGGGCATATATAAAAAATATGACATTTTTAACACATTTATTACTTTTAACTACCAATTCGTTTTCCACAATAAAAAAAATTGCTTATAAATAGGATCGAAGGGAGTAGCTTATTGACTCACACACACATTACTATGATCTTCAATATAAGTCTCCCTCTTCCAAGTGCCAACAAGTGTGCTCTTTCTTGTCAAGGTGAAGCCATTTACGACCTTAACCAATAACTTGTTGGTAATTTCAAGTGATTTTTAATACTAACCTTATTAATTATACTAAACCCCAATATTATATATATAGTACCTGTAATATCCCAAAATTTGGGATTTGAGGCTTGGGAATAAACCTAAATTAAGTGGACTGCTAAGCCCCAATTTAGCAGGAGCCCAAATTTATCCCCTAATGATTTTTATATCTTTGGGATATTAAGAAAGTAAAATGATGAATTTTGGAGAAAGTAATTATGTTTTTGGTGAAATCGCCTATGAGGTAGTAAGCTTGTCATGTGATTTTGAATGACCAAATGATAAGTAAAAATTATGATATTTTACAGGATGAAAGTAGACATCCTAAGCTTTAATTTGATAGGTCATATGAATCAATAAGAGATATACACAAAAAGATATAAATTTTTGAATTTAGCCCAGAAAAACTGGAAAGTTTCTGAAACAACATGCAAAGAATGAAATTTTGGGAATTTTGTGATTCCATAAAGTAAAATTCTATATTTTTCCTTGAAAATAGACTCAATAAGAGTTCTATAGGCTTTGGAATCACCTCATTTCGATTTTGCTAGAATTAGTTATGATTTTTCAAAGTTTGGGCAGAAATCTGCCAGAATTTTGTAAAATCCGAAATTTTTGGAAAATTAAAGTAAAATATGATATAATAATATATCATCATCCTCTTCCTCTTGAGACCATTCCAGACGTGAGCTGCAGCCAAGGAGAGAGAGAAATTTTGAGAGTTTTAGAGAGAGAAGGAGAGGAGAAAACTCACAAGATAGGTCGATTTCTTCGGTGAATTCGTACCTAACGTGTATAATCCTTCTCCTAAGCTTCTCTTCTATGTTGTTTGAGGTATTTGAAGCAAGATTCATGGTGTTTTGAAGTTAGGGTTTCAGCCAAGTCAAGAAAATCTAGAAGGAGCTTGAGGTAACTTCCAAACCTTCGTATATTGACTATTCTAGCTGCTGTGGGCAATTTAATCGGTGAAATTTTGCCGGATTGCCATTGGTTGTAAAAATGGAAAATGGGTTTCCCTAGGGGTTATGCTGCCCAAATTGATACTAAATGGTAGTTGTAACCTAATGGAATAGTCAATAAAGTGGTTAGGAGTAGAAAGGAACGTGTTTACGGAGCCGAAACCGAAAAACCCCGATTTTCCCTGGAAAACCCATATATTTCGGTCAGGGCTGTAAATGGGTCTTAGAGTTGGATTTTCAATGATTTGATGATTCCATTGAGTTCAGGGGCGAAAATTAGGTGGGGTTACAGTTGGACACTTTTTTCGGAAAAGGCCGAGAAAGCATAATTACGGAAACATCCCTAAAACCCTAAAAGTAAGGATGTCAAGGGCAATTTCGTAATTTGACATTGAATTTAATAATTATGAGTCCGGAAATGGATTCCTTGGGTGAAAATATGTAAGAATAGCCCATGTCAAAATTTCGGGAAAAGTACAGCCGGACCGGGTATGATGGGGCTGGGTCCCCGGGGTATTTTAGTAATTTTTCAAGATAGACTCATATAACCCCCAGAAACACTATGAAAGTGTCTAAATGGTATATTTGGAATTGTAGGACCAAGCTGAGAGCCCGAGTTGCTGGCACGCAAATCGAGGAGAAAGCTGGAGGTAGGGGACTTGTCTTACTTGCATGTATTTGATATCTTTGCTTGTGTAGTGATGTATATGATTGCTTTACTTGATTGTGTAGAGCATATTTGAATACATGAAGCTCTGTTTCTGTTTTCGCTGTGGCCATAGTCTTGTTATATGAAACATTGAGCATGCAGAAATGTCATTATGGGGCATACATCTAGATAAAGCTAACATGTCATACACATAGCATCAATCATGCATGCATTATGGTATCTGTTTCCTACTGAGATTCTCTCGAATCTCACCCTCCCCTACCAACAATTTAGACAAGAGACGACAGAAGATATGCGAACAACAATGCAGAGTACCGTACGAAGGGATTACAATAGTGGAACGAAGACGGGAGGAAGTCTCCGTTTCACTGCGACGAGTTTAGACACCCTAGTAGCCCTGTGCGGCTACACTAATTGTAATTATCAGGTACGAATCCCTGAGGGGAATTTCCGTAATCATGTACATATTATCAGTATAGTTATGCTATTCCTGTGTTGCCTACCGAACCGCATGTCGTTTTCCGCGAATACTCTGGTAAAGGTGAAATTGAGATAAGGGTGTGACAGTACCGGTAATTCGGGCCGGCCCGCCAGCCCGCCCTTTTTAAACGGGGCCCGAATAAAAACGGGCTAAACGGCAGCCCGCGCTTAAATTTTTTTTTTTTTTTCTCAAATATCCTTGGTCCCTTATCTCATTTTTCTTTGATAATGTGTTTAATTAATTCCTCATACTTTTTATTTGACACTTATTTTCATATTATATTTATTTATTATACTATTATTAAATTAAAAAGAGATGTATTTATATAGTTTTGTGATGTAAATAGATGAAAAAAAAGGAAAGTAAGAATGAAATTGATTTCTTAACACAAATGTATAAAAGAAAAGAAGTGTGATATGAGCAG
Source organism: Inga leiocalycina (assembly GCA_963242795.1). Classification (NCBI taxonomy): domain Eukaryota; kingdom Viridiplantae; phylum Streptophyta; class Magnoliopsida; order Fabales; family Fabaceae; genus Inga; species Inga leiocalycina. The sequence goes on along the minus strand of OY725327.1, from coordinate 57,061,841 downwards.
GTGAAAGAGAAAAGATTAAGAATTTTTTTAAAAAAAAAAAATTGGCGGGCTGGCGGGCTGGCCTGCCTGCCCGCCTAAACGGGCTCGGGCTGGTGCAGCCCGCAACCCGCGGGCCAGCCCGTTTTCCCACTCCTATATATATATATATATATATTAATTTTTAGTCTCTCTCACCACCCTAATTAATTATGGACGTATATGGGAAAAAAAACATTCCCTCAAGTCCTGAATACAAGACATATTTACCTAATTTGATTAAATTAGAAAAATTAGTTAATTCAGTTCATATAATATGTATTTTCTAAAACAAACTAGTCATCTTCCTTAATTCTCTCATTCCCCCTCTTCCTTTATTATTGTTGAAAAAGCATTAATAAAAGATAAATTAGAAAAAGATTGACAAATAATATAAAAAATATATCTTATATTTAACACAAAGACTAATTCTCAAAATATATATTAAAGATTAAAACAAGTATTTTTTTTTGGTCGAAGATTAAAACGAGTATTCAATACCCTTTAAAACTATCAAATGCCTTGTAAAAAAGGACCAACAACACTGTTTAAGAAGGCACCTTACAGGGTGTGACAATTTCAGATTCCGTGGGGTGAGTGAAAGGGTGGTTTTGGTTTTGGTTTTGGTTGGTACAATTATTAGTGGCACCCTTGCCGAGTTGCCCTGCCTATCTACTATATAGCTAAGGTAATATAGCTTTCAAAAGTCTTTTACATTTACTCCTCAATTACTAACTCTCGTCCTCCTTAATTATTTACCCCTAATAATTTCAATCTTTCAACTTTTACCTAATCTTCTCTGATTAAATGGCATTAAAGTATATCAATATTTTATTGTTGTCCTTATTATTTACATGATTATTATATTTACAAATTTCAATGGGTTGAGGGGTTAAAAAAACAGTTCAATTGTTAGAAAATATATAACAAAACTCCTGATATGGTGAATCTAAAAAGAGTTTTGAAAGATATTTTAAAAATACGTAATAGTAACAGATAACTTTTTTTTTTTTTTTTATAGAAAAAGAGAAGACATAGCCCTACCTGCTCTATTCTACTAACTCAGTATAAATGTATTGGTTCGCAACATCTTCCATAATCAGACGTTTGACTTCATCAGGTTCTCTGTCAAACACAAGAAAATCCATCGTCATATTCCATGGTTTTTTTGCCAAGTAATCCGCCACCCTATTCGCCTCCCTACAACAATGTAGTATCTCCACATCCCAGTCACGTTCCAGCATCTATTGAATTTCCAAGATTAAAGTAGTATCATGATGTTCATCAGGAATCATTCCTTAAATAAGATCCAGTACTTCACCGCAGTCACTCTCAACAATAATATGCCTAAATCCTCCTTAAAGTAACAGATAACTTTAAGTGAGGAAGAAGAATATGTTTATTGCGAGATTTTCTTTTGTGTATGCTATTAATTTTTTTTATCACAATCTACGCGCACACGTTATTTTTATAGAAAGTTTCAACTCATAACCTTCTATTTAAAAAAAGACTTGACGGAGGAGCCTAATATTATAGGGTTACAAAAACAATCCTGGATGTACAAATAGTTTGCACGATAGGCATACTCATAAATACTCCCAAATACTTGAATTCGACATGATAGAATTTTCAGCACGTGCATGGTCCCTGCATGATTTGATAGTGTTACATCTTTTCCTCTTGTTTTGTCTGTCTGAATTAGATTTTTTTTAATAGTTTTTACGATTTACGAGATAAGTGTGTGAGAGTAATTTTATCTTGAGTTACGCAAATCATGATTTGGGATGTTGCTAAACACACACTTATTCTTAGCTTTCTCCTTCGCCGTGTGACCTAATTTTAAAGATCCTGTTATAATTTCCCTATGAAATTTCCTGCTAGTATTTCATAGATGCTAAAAAAAATTATGAATTAGCGATAAAATTTAGTGACGACGGGATTAAATGATTCCATCATCAAATAGATTGTCGCTCATTAATTAGTGATGAAATTCCATCGCTAAATTGATTTAATTAGTGACAGAATTTTGTCACTAATTAACCATTTTTATGTAGTTTAGTGTGATTAAAACTCTCAAATTTCAACGTCAATTTCTGTTGCGGGAAATAGAAGTAAGTCCTCCATATACTGATGCCTAACATTTCAATACATATGTATATATAGATCTTCTGGCACCATTCTCATTCATCAACATCAAACTAGATATTTTTTTGGGAGAATTACACTAATGTCCCAAGGAAAAAGAGAAATAAAAAAATGGTCCCAATAGATTACAAAATAAAAAAATGGTTCCATGGAGTTGTTAATACAGGCTCCTGGAGTTGTTAACGAGTTGTCAATACAGGCTCCTGAAGTTGTTAATGGGACCATTTTTTTATTTTGCAATCTACAGGGATCATTTCTTCATTTTTTTCCTTCTTTGGGACTTCATTGTAATTCTCCCTATTTTTTTTCTCATATATATAAATAAGTGCCACAGACAATAATTTTGTCTTTATTAACAAAGATTATTATAGTTTTATTAATAAGATATGGATAAGAATAATTGATATTAGAAGACAGTTGAGACTTTAATCTAACAATGACATATATGGTCCCGGTGGCATGAAATTCTACCCGACATAAGGGTAGATCACTAGCTCAACTCAAAATGTGCATGAGTTAATGAACGAGTAATTAATTAGTTGTTGTAGTGTAATAAAAAAAAAGTAATTTATTAAGAAGTTATTGGTTGAGGTGGTAAGTAATTTCACCTTGAGGAGAACATAAATTTGAATCCCGAAAATCATACTTAATTAGAGAGGCGAAAACACTTTATGCTTTAAGCCTCCAAATGAATGATACCATTGATCAATTAAAAAAGATTTAATTTAATTTAATTATTGTATTTTTAATATTTTTATTTTCATCTATACAAAATTGATAATAAAAATAATCTTCCAACAACTATATATATATATATATATATATATTTCAGATTAATAATTAAAAATTTATAAATTAGTATAATATTTAAACATCTATACTGTCTAAATTTATCACCCTGGCTCGAAACACCTAAATCAGACATCAAAGATATTACACCCCTTCGGTCCTTTTGGAAGTTGATCCTTAATATAAATAAAATGTATAATTTTTATATTTGTCAATTTTTTTAATTTATTTATATTAATACCCTTTAATTATAATTAAGGAGGAGAGGGAATAAGAGAATTAAAAAAAATTGATTATAATGTTTTAAAAAATATATATCATATTAATAAATTTAATTAATTTTTTTAATCTGATCAAAACAAATAAATATGTCTTATATTAAAAACGGTGTACCACTCTGGTCCTTATTATAAGTCCCTTTTACCTAAATCCCACATATCAAGAAAAAGTAGTTAACCCAATGATTATAGGGTAAATTTCCAACTATACCCTCATTTATGAATGTGTACTTTTCAACTTTTTCTTCTTTATCTCTCTTTAAATTATTTATTTATGGGTACAATAAATAGGGGTAAAATTGTCATAAGCTCATTTATGTACTGAAAGTGGACTTATAAATAGGACCAAATTTTTTAATCAAAAAGGACTTATAATAGGGACCAGAGTGGTATATAAAGAGGTTGATGTGACTAGTCCCACGTATTCACGTGTCAAGCACTATATATGCCCTACCATGCATAATTTGAGCTAATTTATAAGGTGCTTGTTTGGAATAGTTTATTTTTGAATAATAAATGCTTATAATTCTTGATTCACGGTATACAAGATAAATATATAAGAAAAGTTTTATCTCAACTTACGTAATAAAAATTTATTTATCAGATATAAGCTCTTACAAACACACACGAAACACGCCGAGCTTGGGCTGGAAGACCAATAATTTTGGCCCCACCAAAGACACCATCACATTCACGTCAACAACTGCACGTTTATTGGATAACGAGTTGTCCTAGGGACCAGCGTTTTTCCCTCGTATGCATGACGGAGGTGCTTGTCGTTGTGTTTTTTCATAATAAGGGACTAAAATTTAAATCACTTTAATCTTTTTTATAAAAATCAGTCTAAATGTTGAATGAGTTTTTCTCTCTCTATTTTTGGTCCAAATTAATTATATGAATCGTATTAATTAAAAGATTGGTTATGTCTATATTTATTTTATTTCTCTATCTTACTTTCACCTCATGAATAAGGATATATTTAAAAATGAAGGTTTATTTCAGATATACTTATTATTTTTAACTAATTTTTATCATTTTTTTAAATCGCGTAATTCAGTTATCAAATTTATACAAAAAACCATAGAAAGTATCGAGCTTAAATCCTAAATCCAGGCATTGATATGGTTTGTGTGCATGTATGTTTATCTTGATTGTCTTAAAAGGGATACTTTTGTCAATGGCCTCTTTACCTAATAATAACACGAAAGTTTCTTTGTAAATGAGATATTGCTGGTTGGACTGCGCTTACTTCATGCCAGTTAGGCGCGCCTGCCATTTAATTTTAAAAACCTTCATGATCAAGCACACTATTCTACAAAAGGCCAGGCCGCATATATTTAGTATTTTTAGTCAATTATAGAGAATTGATTTTACACTTTACGAAATAAATATATGATAATATAGTTTTGTCTCATAAATAGTAAGTTTTAATTTTTTTTTAATAAAATATATTAAAAGTGATTTATAAGTTTCATCATGGAGAAGATACTACTAGGTATGAAAGGACTCTGCCTGCAATCTACCCTTAGCTTTCACACAATGAAAGTTCTGCGTAGTTTTTTGATATAAGATTTAATTGATTTTTTTAAAAAAGATTAAGGAAGTTAAATAAATTATCTTAAAATATTTTTATTTATTTTTTTATATCAAACCAATTTGTTTAACTTATAAAGTGATATATAATCAAATGATACACGTCATATGCTATGCTTAACTAACTTATTTAGTTTTCTTAATCTCAAAAAAAAAAAAAATCAATTGAATCTCATATTAAAGACTAGAAGGAGTAAATAGTGACCGTGATAGTTTTCATAGCTAAAATAACTAGAGTATATATAATACTATTTCCCTTCCTAATATAAGAGTTAGATATGGGCTAAAATATAATATATAAATTCATTTTATCTTCTATATTTATTATTGTTTTTCAAATTCATTTACCTAATTTATGAATTGATATATAATCTAATATTACATAGATATATTTTAGAAAGACATGTCACATTTATTCAAATTAACCAATTTAATTCATTTTTTAATTCACCCAAATTAGTTAAGAAGTTCTTATCTTAGAAGTCAGAGGGTTGGAAGATTTTTTATTATTATTATTAATTGAACAAATAGTATGATTTGTCAATATAGTTGTGTTTTCCTCGGATGCTTTCTCATTCATTAATTCATGTTTTTGACCTTATTTTATTTTATTTTTTTTATAGATTTGTGTGTTGCTCAATATATTTGCCCGTGAAATCTGAATTGGATTGATTCATCAGACTCTCTTATTTCAACGACACGATTATGTTGCATGAAAATGGACTCAGTTTTCAAACGTACAACTGTCCTCTTGTGTCTATTTTCCTCATCAATCAATACCATTTGTCTTCCTCGTACTATTTTCATTTTTCAACAATTACTTGCTTTTGTTTTTCTTGTTTGGGGCACACATAATATAGTCATCATGCTTTGTTTTTTTATCAGGCACAACCCGAATCTTCTATGTTAAAAATGCACAATTTAAATTTAATTTATCGTCATTATGCTATAATAAGTATATATGATTATGGGAGGGATTATTTTAGAGAGTAGGATTAAGTTTAATTGAAGCATTAGCCACAGTTTGGATCAGCTTACTTTGAGCACTAGTACTTTGTGTTTTACCAGACAAAATTATTGTCACGCATTTACTTGTACAAGAGTGTTGGTTTAATCAACTAACCGATAAAATGCCAGTGGTGTTGGTTTTAAAAAAACAAGGGTAATACATTTTGTTTGAATCAGACAATCACCAATTGGTTGATGCAATGGATCGGTTTTTTTTTTTTTTTTTTTGAGGAGGAGATGAGTCTTAAACCCATTGTCCTTGTTCTCTTCAATAATGTGTTTGCAACTGTGTTCTTGTAGTGGGTTTTTGTTTTTTGTGACTTAGGGCAAGTGCTAATGACCTGAGATTACAAGTGAGGTCGAACTCTTGACCAAGAAGCTTATTAGTTATCATATTTGTTAATAAGTTTTGATCAAAGTAATTAAACCTAGACCAGTCATTGAATCGGCTTGAATACTAGGTCAAGGATCAGATCGAAGTCAAATCAAAGCTAACCTAAGACCAAATCGGTGAAAAAGTGAAGATTTCAGGATTATTAATATGAAATTATAAATAACATTTAAAAAAATTGATTTTTTTCCAAAAAACAAATTGGTTTGACTCTCAGACTAGACCAGTTCGCTAGTTTTATGGCCAAACTGGCCAGTCTAGTTTGGATTTGATAACATAGGTTTTGAGTCACATGGCATCTACTTTTTCTTCCGAGTGTGTATGCTAATAGCCATGGTTTATGAACCCGGACAGGACTGACCGGTAATTCGGTCCGGCTCACTATTTTTTTAAAAAAAATTCTTTAGGATTTTATCTTAATAACTCTAAAATCTTTAATTTCTCACTTATTTGGCCCCGGGTTAGCTTTAATTTGATCCAGATTTGACCCATTGATCCTTAATTTAATATCCTCGTCAATTCAATACCCAGTCCGAATTCATGAGCTTTGCTAATAGCTCTTCACTTGACCCTGAAAAAAAAAAAAGTTATCATCCCAACGCGGAGAGACAGGGACGACATGGTTCACATGGTTGGCATGTGAGGGCATGCGCCCAGCCTAACGCATCTCGTCGTGTTCTTATTGTTGAGATGGCCCACTGGGCTCTTAAATTTATCTGCATCGAAATTTAATAGGGCCACCCAAATTCCTCTCTAGTTCTCTACCTAATAATGCGGGTCTAATAATGCCCTTTGGCACCCCTTACATTCAGCTGGCGAAGAAACGGACGCTCTCATCAAAGAGAGAGGGTTTGATCTTGGGGAAGTCCACTTAATTATGATTTAGTCGAGGTGTTTAGGGAAGTATCCCAATTTAGAGCCATGCCTTTGGATTGTATGTGAGTCTAACCCCTTTTCTAAAATTTATGTATAAAAAAAAATAATGCCCCTTTGGCATGTTTTTAAAAGGAGATTAAAAAAAATTACAATACACAAACATACATTTATTTTGGCCAATAAAAATTCATACATTTATTACAATGGTGTATAACCATTACTCCTTCTGGTGCCCAATGTGGGAAAAGAGTATTTTTGCTGGTCGCTGTTCTCACTTTTTCTCCACTATTTTATTTGATTATTTTTTAATTGTTGATATTTATTTTGTCCGAAAAAAAAAATTGTTGATATTTATTATGTAAAAATATTATTATCATTTAATATTATAATAATATTTTTAATATAACATAAAATCTCAATCATTAAAAGCCAATTCAATGATATAAGAATTAAGTGGAGAGGGGGATAAGTAGAGACACTATTTTCCCGCTTAATGTATGAACCAGTTAAGGGGTTGGTCTTAGTCTTAAATGTAAGTTCTATTTTTTATAGTTGTCAATCTTTTCTTGATTTACACTAATCTCATGCTCCCTCAATAATAATCAAATAAGAGAGGAATGAAATGAATTATGGAAGATGATCATGGTGTTTTAAAAAGCATGACATATTAACTAACTTAATCAACTTTTTTAATAAATATGTCTTACATTAAGGCCTGAAGAGAGTAAATACTCATTATTTTCATTTATTAAATATTTTTGAAAGTGAGAACTAAGAAGATGCACATATTTTTTTAAGTAATAAGTTGAACATATTTTTTATTCTTAAAATATCTTTGTTTTTAATTTTATTTTCATTATTTAATTTCATTTTAGCATCAAATAACATGACTTAATTTCAATTTTCATGAAAACATTGTGCATACAATGAAACTCTATAAGTGTGTGTTTTTTCTTTATTTTCTTTTTCAAGACAAAATTATATTTATTAATATCAAGAGGGTATGATATGTAAATTTCTAAGAAAAACTTCTAAGCACAAGTTTTTCGTCAGTTTTTTTTAAACACAATTATTAAAGTTGCTCTACTTGAGTTTTTGATAAGCAAGCAAGTCTTGGATCTAATGTCTTGGCAACGTGATGACGCTCTAGGAGCAATAATGCTGGTTGACTTTGACTTGGATATTGAAACTTAAATTAATTTTTGTGAAAAAAACTTACATAAATAATAAAGTTTCATTATAGTTAGCAATTAACGCTGACTAATTCAGGTGGGCTGTTAGCTCCACACTCAAGGCCAATAATGGTAGTCTGTTATTATGCAATACTGTAAAATACAATGTTATTAAAATTGGATCGGATTGGTCAGTTCAAGTTGGAAGAGGGCAAATCAATCACATAAATGATTTAACCGGTTCAATATTTTTTTATTTAAGAAAAATAATTTACTGATTTTTTTTATTTTCTTCATAACTTTATATTAATAATCTTTTTTTTTTTTTATTACATAAGGCCAGTACATGGAAGTTACACTAAATTAGAGAAAGATGAGGATCTTCTAAGAGTGAGGTCCTCCCGCAAAAGTTCTCCGCAACCCGGATGTGGTACTGGTAGAATCACAAGTCCGCCCGATAGATGTTGGGCGTCTCTGGCTAGAAAGTCGGCACACTTAATTGTTTCTCTTGGTGCATAGAACAGCTCAAATTGCCAATCAGAGAAAATTAGTTCTCGCACTGCATCGATTTCCGATCTTAATGGGTGATAATGACCGCCATCTCGTAAGATCAGGTTAAGTATCTCCATAGAATCCGTGTAGGCCCTCACCTTGTGAAACTGATGTTGTTTACACAACTGGAGCCCTGTCAAAATTCCCGATAATTCTGCATAAATGGGGGATTGATACCCAAGTCGTTGTTGAAATCCAAGTACCCACTGACCATGATCATCCCGCACTACCCCGCCACATGTCGCTGCTCGATATGCGTTGACCGAACCATCAGAGTCAAGTCTTACATATCCCTCTGGTGGTAGCTCCCATACGCTATCTTCATCTCTTCCAAATTGCAGGAATTGCTGCTTCAGTTTCCCAAAGATACTAGACTCCTGGAGATGAAAGGTGGTTTGATGAATAACCTCCTGAGGTGGTGCTCGAACTCCTTCCATTACTCCCTGACATCTGTTCTTCCATAATAGCCAGCATGTGAGACTAAAAAGCTTTGTCCACGGCCATCTCCGAAATCTGTCGCATCCCATGTTGATTGACATGTTCTCCGTAAGCCAAACCTGCAAGTTAGTATAGAAAAATCTAAAACGCTGGGCTGGTTTAACAAAAGATATCCACACATTTCTGGCTATCTCACAATCTCTCAAAATGTGTAAAACTGTTTCCTCTCTTTGACACTCAAAGGGACATTCCGCACTGTTATCTAAACCTCTCTGAGCTCGAAGAACTTTAGTAGGAAGTCTCTCATGAATAGCTTGCCATAAAAAAAATTTTACTTTTTCTGGTATCGGCAATCTCCAGACTTTCTTCCAAAGCGTCGGTGATTCCTGACCTGATTGTGTAGACAAGAATTTATATGCGGCCCGGACACTGAAACGGTTATCAGGAGACAGTCTCCACGAAAAAGAATCAGCTTCACTCCCATAAGGAGGATGTATCCTAGCAATAATGTTGATTACCCAGCGAGGAAGATACTCACTCCACATAGCCATATTCCATCTCCCAGTATCCAAGACAAAATCACGCACTTTCGCACCAGGATTCAGGAGATGAATGTTCCGATCAACATAAAAAATGAGTGGTTCATTCATTGGGGTCCATAAATCCCACCAAACGTGACTAGATGTACCATCCTTTATAGATTTGCCCACTCCTCTATAGAATTGTTCCCAGACAGTGGTAATGCTCTTCCAAACGATGGACTGGTTTGATTTCTTAAAAACCATGGGGTATAGCCCATCCCCACATCCATACTTTCCTTTTAAGCACTTCAACCATAAATCATCAGGCCTAGTTAATAATCCCCAACAAAGTTTCATGATGTAGGCCTTGTTTTGAGTTTGAAGGTCTTTAATACCTAACCCACCCTTATCTTTAGTCTGAGTCACTTGGTTCCATGCAATAAGATGCATCTTTTTCCCTTCTTGACCTTGATTCCAAAGGAAAGAACGACTGATTTTTTCCAAGTCCTGTAAAATTCCTTTAGGAAGGAGAGTCGTTTGCATTTGGTAACTAGGGAGAGCGGCCAAAACCGATTTGATTAAAACCGTCCGACCAGCCATGGTGAGAAGCCTGCCCTTCCAGTTAGCTAGTCTCTTCTTGACCTTTTGAAGAATAGGAAAGAAATGAAGTTTAGTAGCTCTCCTGTGAAAAAGTGGGACCCCCAGATATTTTCCAAGATCCCCTGTAAGACCTATCCCCAATCTTTGAGCCAATCCTAAAGCTCTGGTAATATGAATGTTCTTAGAGCAAAAAACCTTGGATTTTGTAAGATTAATCCTATGTCCAGAGACTTCACAGAAATTTCTCATTATCTCTTTCATCAACTCCATCTGCTCAGAAGAGGCTTCTCCAAACAATAGGAGGTCATCCGCAAAAAATAAATGAGAGATCACTGGCGAACGGCTGTTAAATTTCAGGCCTTTCCAAGTCCCATTATCAACTGCTCTGGTAATCCTTTGACTCAGTCTTTCCATACACAAGACAAATAAATATGGACTAAGCGGATCACCTTGTCTTAACCCCCTAGTCGGACAAAAGGAATCTGATTCTGTGCCATTCCATAAAACTTTCATAGATACCAAAGATGTGCAGGCCATGATAATCTGAATGATCCTATCAGATAGCCCTAGACTAATAAGAGTGGTTCGTAAAAATTCCCAATCAAGTCGATCATAGGCTTTTTCCATATCAATTTTAAGAGCCACGTATGCCCTCTTCCTTTGCCTGTTTCTCATAGTATGGATGGCCTCCTGAGCAATAATGATATTATCACTACTTTGTCTGCCCGCTATAAAACTGCACTGTTGGGGTCGGATCAGGTAAGACATGGCTTCCTTTAGTCTAATGGCAATGATCTTCGTTACAATCTTGAGAATGACATTACACAGGGATATGGGACAGAAATCCTGCACCGTTTGAGGGTTCTCCACCTTAGGGATCAAAACAATGTTTGTATGGTTAATGATCTTAACACGCTCGGGATTCTGCCATATGTCGCGGACCATAGTACACACCTTGCCACCGATGTAATCCCATTGGGTCTGGAAGAAATGAGCTTGCAGACCATCAGGACCCGGTGCTTTAAAGGCTCCCATCATGAAGGCGGCATTCTTAATTTCAATATCCTCAACCTCTTTGTGAATGAGATCATAGTCCTGTGGTTGCAGTGGTGGAAATGCAGCTATCCAGTTTGAGGAATCTGTAACTTGACCATCTTTAGTGTATAGTTCCTGAAAAAATTGGCTAGCCATTTGTCTTAATTTTTCTTGGTCCCTAATCCAAACTCCATTTTCATCCTGTAAAGCCTCTACTTGTTGCTTTTTCCTCTTTATCAACGTGGAGGTGTGAAAAAATCTGGTGTTCTTATCACCCCACTCCAACCAGTTGCATCTGGCTTTCTGAAACCATATTAGCTCTTCTTGTGCACTCAATTTACTATATTCTTGCCAAAGCCTCTGCTCAAGTTTATATAGTCCATTTTCAAGATTATTCTTCCTAACTCTATCAATTCCTTCTAGCCTTCTTAAAGTTTGAAGCTTTTTCTTAGGAATGCTACCTAAAACTGAACGGTTCCACTCCGTAGCTTCCTTCTCAAACTGTAAAGCCCCACTGCACCAATCAAGATTATTCCAAGCCCTATGAACCATATCCTTAAAGCTGTCTTCAAGAGCCCATGCTGGTTGATACTTGAAAAATGGTTTTGATCGATGATCATGCCTTTCTACTCCTTCAGCAACAATGAGGACTCTATGATCAGATTTATAGCGAAGCTGGTGAAAAACCTTGCTTCTTGAAAAATTAAGCTCCCATTCTAAGTTGCCAAATGCCCAGTCCAGACGCTCTTTCATACCCTGCTTTTCCCAAGTAAAGCGCTCTCCCACAAAAGGAATCTCTAACAGGTTAGAGTCCTTGATACAGTCTGCAAATTGTTTCATTGCTCTAATGGACATATGAGATCCGCCAATCTTGTCAGATGGGTCAAGGAAAGCATTAAAATCACCAATAACCAACCATGCTTCATGCATGGATGATGCGATGTCTTTTAACCCCCTCCACAGACTCTCTCTCCTAATTGCAACAGGTTCACCATAAACAAAAGTAACAAAAAAAGAATTCTGAGATCTCCTATCCATTAATTTGCAATGAATAAATTGAGTACTAGAAAATATATAATCGACCTGAGTGTTACTTTCATCCCAAAAAACCCAAATCCCACCTGCAAAACCCGAGGCTTCTAATCTAATCCAGTTACTAAAACCTAACTTATGGGAGACGTTATCCGCTCGGGAACCACTGATTCTGGTTTCAAGAAGACAAAGAACATCAATTTTATGGGTACTCACAATATTTTTTATGGTGCTAGGAAGGGAACGGCTTCCAGCACCTCTACAATTCCAAGAAGCAATAATCATGATAAACAAGCTAAAAGAAAAAAGGAACAACTCACTGATCTAGATGCTCATTAGCACCTACATGTGGCTCCCCTTCCCCTAGCTGCATTGTATGCTCTTCAGAATCTGCATTCATAAAATCATCCCCAACATCATCCTCAAATTGTGAAGACTCGTGTATGCGTTCAGAAGTTGACCCAAAGCCCTGCATACTTTGCTCACACTTTTCCTTTATATATGCATCATGATTCTTATTTGAAAGATTCCCAGGTCCCTCAAGAAGAAATAGGCCATTTATTTGTTGAGGGTCCACTTCCCTTTTATGCTGAATATGAGTTGAAGTCAATTGGGAAATATTCCCCCCCACTATTACATGTTCTCTCCTTCCCAATATTCCATTCTTGGACCCTTGTGATTTGTGTCCATTCCTATTCATGTTTTCGGCCTCAACATTAATAGGCCCTTTCATTTTATGTCCATTGCTCCCCATGCGCACGGCCTGCTCCGGAATTTCCTGGTCCGTTTTGGGCCCTTGAGTCTTTAGCCCATCATGCACCTTGCCCATGGATTGCCCATCACCAAGTGTTTTGTTTTTTTGCTGATGCTTTTCCAACCAAAGCCCAGCTTTTCCAGCCTTTCCTCCCATTTTTCCATTTCGGTTTGCAGCTTCCGTCGTGTTCCTTGAGCCAACTAGTGCTCCTCTAGTCAGATCCGGACTCCTCCTGTTTCGGTTACCCGAGGTACCCACTCCCTCCAGCTCGCCCATTCCCTGCAACGCTCCTGTCCGATCTGCACTCTGGGGTTGCCTCATGATATCCGCTCCTTCCCCAAGAAACCCGTTTTCATCATCCAGCCTCCTCAACGCTTCAAACCGTGAGCTAGCGCCTCCATTTTCAGCTGATTTTGCTCCTCGAGAACCTTTATTCTGATCTGCCCTGCCTTCTCGAGAGCCACTCCATCTTGAGATTCGAGCTTTATTGGAGTGGCCGGCGATCATCCACGGCCCGAAATCTTCATCGGAAACTGGTTGGGATTGCATCATCGGTTCCGTCGGTGGTTGAGGTGCGACTCGGTCCTGTGTTGTTTCTCCAGTCTCGTGTGTATATGTCCATTGGCAGCTTTCTTTCCGATGTCCATAGCGGCCACACGCAAAGCATATGAGGCTAATTCCTTCATACTCAACCTGGAAGGCTTGGTGCGCCGCAATCACTCTCGGTACCAATTTCTTTCTTAAATCCACTTCTACACAAATTCTGGCATATTTGCCTCTTTCCACTCTTGCTGTATCAGATGATGACACTGAAGGATTTAGTAGATCAATCCTCATTGTTTTTCCTATTCTGTTACCCAGTCTGGTGATGAACGTAGCATTATAACAGTGCATAGGGATGTTAGGAATCCTAACCCAAATTGCAACTCTGCCCAAAGGATTATTAAAAGGATCGAAGTGGGGTGACCATCGTTGAACAAGAACAGAGTGTTGTTGAACCACCCACGGTCCATCGTAGAGGACTCTGTGATAGAGTTGTGCCCATCCTTCCTTTTGTAAAAATCTGACTAAAAAATAGTTATTAGGGAGGTCAATTAAATCGAAATCCTGAGTCTTCCACAATCTGGAGAGATGGGCCTTAAGAGTATAAACATTGTGCTTACGACCTAGCACTGTAATAATCAGGGTAGCATTCCAGGGCTTGCACCACTCACTATATTCTTCTGCAGAAACTGGAATGACAGGATGATTCTGCATAAGCGTTTTGACCTCCTCTGTGATTTCTGGTAGAGTCCATTCTCTGTTAAGGACATCTGATAACAGGGTCTCATCCTCTGCGCAATCACCTCCATTGTCTATACCATTAAAACCAAGGAGTGAGGCCTTATATGAAATGTGTTTCTTCCCGCTGGCCTCTGATGAATTTTCACCAATGATATCATGCTCCATGCAGTCGAGAGTGTCTGATTCATTTGTAGAGATGCCTTCGTCGACCATCTCTGTGTCCGGAACCGTTGAGGAAATATTATCATTCTTTTTCTTCTTCTTACTGCCACACACAAGGAGATCAGAAGGCCGGTCCGGCGGAATTTTCCGTTGGATCTGATCACCCATACCAGTAATGAAAATTGGCACACTTTTCAAGAGAGAGAAAATAGTTCAGGAGCGTCTCCCTATATTAATAATCTTGAAACCTTCATTTTCTCATCGGTATAGCCCTGTGTTAATTTCGATTTAACTTCAATACAACCCATTGACCTAGTTCCTCAATGGGTTCAGTGTTCAGTCTGGGTTTAACAACCTTAGTAAAATATGATATGCCACCATGGATTCCTCTGTTTATATTTTTTTTAAAAAAAAGGGGGAGCAAGGAGGTAAAGTATTGGAAAAAATAAGGGAAAATTTCCCATTAAAAAGTTTATGCGTGGGAATAACTTGGATAAGAGTATTGATACTTTTTGTATGCAAAATTTGTACAATATCGATATTCTATGTTTAAAATCTATCAGATCGTTCTCATTGTCTTAATGGGGGAATTTCCCCAATTTTTCACCAATGTTATCATTTGGTCTCAAAATTTCATTTTAGTCCAATGTCACATATTATAGGTTAAGATGATATATCTCTTATAAATCAATTAAATTAGGGTAATGGTGTAAAAATGCCCATGTTCATTTCCAAAAGAAGCATCTAGCATCATGTAAAATTTTTTGACTCAAAAATACCTATATACATTACATATAGAACCTAAATGCCACCACCGTTTGCATCCCTTAACGTCTGTTAACTTGTGAAGATGAGACCCTTATTTATTCATTCACGTGGACACTTGCCATTTCTTCCCTACTGTGCTTCTTCCTTCTCGAAGGACAGCTGCCTTGTCCAGAAACCTAAATTATTTAGTGTGAGGTATTTGTTTTTCTTGACAATTTTTAACTTGGTATAACTCATGCTCATTTTCAGGTATTTTCACTTTCCAATTCTTCACTGCCACCACAAAAACCTGCAAAATGAAATAATGCGAGAGCAATTAATATAATTGGCTCTTATATGGATGAATCAAACAATTCATAGAACTAATATATATGTATGTGTATTGACCTCTAGGACTATGAGGAGAGGGCTATTTCCTGGCTCACGAATGCGATAGAAAGGCTTGCCGAGGGTGATGAAAATGAGACCGGCGGTGGCACAAGACATGGAGATGATAAAACCTTTGTCCCACTCCATTTTGACGGTGCTGATGTAGACGACGAATGTGACTCCAATAGAGGCACCGGGGGTGCTATTGAGGAGCAAACAGTTGAAGAAGTTGGCAATATATTTGAGTTCCTTTGGGTTCTTATAGTCAAACTGGTCGGCATTGAGGGACAACACGTAGCCTCTGATTTCGCCACCGGCCAAAGCCAACAAGCATATGGAGGCGTACAACAATGTAGCCTTAGAGCCATGCACGCATGCCTTTTCCCCACATAGAGCCAATAAAATCACTGCCACAAGTTTAATAATTAAGTTTAAAGAATGATGTGTGATGATGAAACTGAAAAACAGACAAGCATTGATGGAGGAATGAAGCTAGGCATTGATGAAGATGTTCGAGCTCAAGAGGACAATGGTGAAGATGGAAACATGGTGGTATGGTAGAGGCGTTGTGAGATAGTGCTTAAAAGTTCCAAAAATGGAGTTTGGAAGCTCCAATCATGACTGTGGGTCTTGGAGGTTGAAGCTACTCTATTTTTTTTAGGTCGCCAGCGACAGTGGAATGGGTGGACGGCGAAGGTAGAGGATGAAGTTTGATTCTCAAGCTCAAGATCGATGGTAATGAATGCTGGTTCGCTAAAGCTCTCTCCCTATCTTGTTCGCGGCGCCTTTTGAGATGGTGATGGTAGAGCTCTCTCCCTACACGCATGTCTTTTCCCCATATCCCTGCAAGTTAATGGACGTTAAGGGGGATGCAAACAGTGGTGGCATTTAAGGTTCTATATGTGATGTACATAGGTATTTTTGAGCAAAAAAAATTTACATGGTGCAAGATGCTCCTTTTGAAAATGATCACGGACATTTTTGTATCATTTCCCATTAAATTATAATCATTTGTGGTCGCACTACGTTGTTGCAAGTAAAAAAGATAGACATATTTAGTAGATTGTCCCACCTAATATATAGGACATGTTTTTTTTTTTAACAAAAGTGAACATTTAATATTTTAATTTTATACAAGCTTTTAGTTTAGTCCCTTAATTTTATAAATTATTTTTTGGTCATAAACCTAACCTTATTAATGCCAAATCATAATTTTTTTACCAATCAATATTATTTTTAAAAATTAAATTTCATATGTCAATATCAGAGAAACATTTAAAATTTTAATAGCGACTTTTTTTAAATATAAATAATGGTGTTAGAGTTAGAAAACTGATAAAACAGTTTATAAAACTAATGGATTAACATGAAATCATGGGTGAAACTAAATGATTGTATTTTTGTATCACTTTGTTCATGCCCTAATAGTAGATTGATGAAATCAAAATTAGATATGATATATGCAATTTGTTTTTGGACAGAATTTATGTTAACGAATTTCATGTTAAGATAAATTGAACAGAATAACTCCAACTAATAGGGCTGGGCTTGTTCATTTTATTTTTTGAAATAGTTTTTTTTTTTAAAACAAAAAACCTTCTTTGAAAAATTGTTTTCAACAAGCCGTTTTTACTTTTTAGAAACAAAAAAAAAAGGGGTTTTCTTATTTTTTATTTTCTGAGATCACCACCGATCCACTATCAACATTATATTACTCATGACAACAACCGTTGTGTCACCGCTAGCAACAATCACTTCCAAAACAGACTTTTTAAAACAACTACCTAAACAATTTTTTTTCTGTTTTGAAATTTTTTTAAAAAACAATTTTATAAAACTGTTTTTAAAAAAAAACAGAGAACAAACATGCCCTAAACTTAAATTGAAACATTTGTGGCCATGAGTCGTGTGAATCTACTTTGTAAGAAAGTCCTAAAAAGGGCCCTAAGAGGCTAAGATTATGAGACAATAGAATTTCCTTATCCAATCATCATTTAGATAGGTGAATTGATGACTTTAGATCCACCCTTACCCTTCCAAGCCAACTTCCCACTAAAACACACTACAATAATGTTCTTTAATTTTATCTTTTAACTGATTCGATGATGAAAAAGCTCATAATGAATCCCAATAACAAAAGTAAACAGGACAAAAAGATATATTTTTTTTAGGGCGTCACCGATTGATATATGTCAATCATGCCCATTATTCTATATAGATCAATGAATGGTGCTTTGTTTGTTACAATAGTCCCAAAAGATATCACAAAGAAAGATGTTACTCCTATATAGTTTGTGGTTTTAAAATAGAAATCCCAGGAATCTTGCGAGAAAGTTATCTGAACAAAAGGGTGTAATTTGACGCTCATTACAATGATGGTAATTTTAAAAAATATATATATAAGACCAAGATAATGAGGTCCGCAAAGGTCAAGTAATTACTAATTTGTAAAATATAAGGACTAAGGAGGTCAACACTGGCCATTACAAAAGTATTGTTGGTTTGTTCGACTTTTTTTTTTTTTTTTGGGCCGTGTGAACACATTTATTTAATATATTCCATATTTGATTGATATGGAGAGACAAGGACCAGGCATTACTTGAATCGATTCCCCACCACCTCTTATGTCTACGCGTTTTTGAAGTCAAGCTCTGTTTGCCTATGCCCACAAATTCGGTACCATACCCCTCTCTTTTATGTGTTTCATACTAATTAATGTAGAAATGAGTAAATACATACTCCCTCTAGTCCTAATTATAGGATAACATTTGAGAGTTGATCTTGATCCTAATTATTGTAACACCCCAAATTTTATTCACCAAGAATATATTATAATTATTTTATATATTCAATGAAATGGTGAATATTTAAGGCAAAAGGAATTAAATATTGAAAATTGAAAGTGGAATAGTGGTTTCAGTGAAATCACCTGTGAGGCAGTGGGATTGTCATATAGTTTTGGAAGACCATATGATGACCAAAAATTATGAAATTTTACAGGGTGAAAGTAGATATCCTAAGCTTTAATTTGATTGGTATTATAAGCCATTTTGACTTGTGTATTGAGAATTATGAATTTTTGAAATTTTCCCAACAAAATTGACTAATTTCTGGAGCAGCGGTCAAAGATTGAAAATCTGGGAATGATATGATCCCAGTCAATAAAATTCCATATTTTTTCTTGAAACTAGACTCAATAAGGGTTCCACAGGCTTTGGAATAGCATTAAAATAATGTCTACAAAATTAATTATGATTTTTCAAAGTCAAGGCAGAAAATCTGCCAGAATTGACATTATTCCGAAAATTTAAGAAATAAAGTAATCTTTCTTTTTCTCTTAATTATTTTAGAAATTAAAGGATGAAGGAGGAGAAGACAAGTGTCAAAATCCAATGAGACCAAGTGTCAACACCACATGAAAAATGATGGAAATAATTGTTGTGTCATAAGTCCTTACTTATATCATAAGGTTAGGTAGCCAACTCTTGTACCAATTGACTTGAGTAAATGGAAGGAACACTTGATTTAGTTGGATCATAAGAGGGAGCACGTTTTTGGCCAACCAAGGAAGAAGGAAATGATAATCAAGGTTGAGTGCACACAAAAGGAAAGTATGGCATAAAGTGGAGAGGTATGGTGCAAGCATGGAGGAAAGTATGGTGGTTGGCATGTGTCACTATAACAACCTTAAATGAGATCAATGGTTTGGAATCAAGGGAACATTTTTATGAAGGCTCTCTCTTCCCTTCCCTTCATGCATTTTCGTTCAACATAGAGAGGGAGAGAGTTTGGAGAAACTTTGAAGAGTTAGAGGGAATAGGAAGAAGAAATCTTAAGGTAAAAGTTGATTCTTAAGCTTTCCTTGTAACATTTCCCCTAGATCCTTCTCTAAACCATGTTTCTTCATGAATCTATGATCTTGAAGACTCATTCTTAGCTCAAGGAGAAGAGAGAGAGGATGTCCTAGAGAGAGAAACATCAAAGATCAAGTGGTAATTTCCAAAATCTCAACTTCTTAGTGTATTGAAGTTGTTGTTGGTGATTGTTGTTTGGTTTTATGATTTTTAGATTGAGTTATAAAATTAGAAAAGTCATAACCCTAAGGGGTTATTGTAACATCCTTAATTTTTTTAGGACTTAGTGTGTGTTTGGAAAAGCTTATTTTTGTCCAAAACGTGCTTATAATTCGTGATTCACGGTATACGAGGTAAGTATGTGAGAGGAGTTTTTTCTCGGCTTGCGTAATAAGTCCGTTTTTACTGTGCAAAAAGCTTAAACAAACACGCACTTAGAGAGTTAGTCATGGCTTAAGATCTATATAATAAAAGGGTATAAAATGATTTATGAGAAGTAATTTTTGGAAAAAAAAATATTATTGTTGTTGTTGTAAAATATATATATTTATAATAATAAATGATGCTGCTAAGAATTTAAAAAAAAAATTGTACCTGAAGTATGTATATAGATTAATCTGGAATTAATGGGAAGAAAAGAGAGAGAATAAATATATTACTATTAAAAATATATATATACATATATATATATACACACACACACACACACATATATATATATATATATATATATTATTTTATTCAGAAAAAAAAAGGGAACCCTAAATGTGCCGCTATTCATTCCAGGTTCTTTTCTTTCTTCTCCTTCCCACTTGTCCGTTTTCGTCTGCCTTCAATGCGCTGAGTGATTTTTTTTTTGTCAATAATTTTTGTTGCCTCTTCTTTTACTGATATTTCACCCTTGCTTGTCTTGTCAATCTATCCTGTTTTTCTCCATTATTTTTTTTTCTTCACGTATATAGGTCATTCCATACCCACTCCATTCAATTTCTACTGTTGGTGTGAGTGCCTTCCTATGCAAATATCCTATCTATTTATTATTTCCCCCCTTTTTCTCCACACCACTTTTTTTCTTTTTTTTTCTGGATCTACGCTACTGTAGGAGTGTGAGTGCCTAAACCCTCCATGACCCCACCTTACAGTGTGTGTAACTGTGTACCTCATTCAATTATTTTTCTTAAGTTTTCCTTCCTCCTTTCAAACTTCATTGGAAACTCACGTTTTATTTCCCTTGTTTTAATTAATGCATTAGTCTTGCTTTTTAGTTGGCAGCCTTTAGTATACTTTTTTTTGTTTGACTTTTTTTTATATTTCGTTTCTTTTTGTATTCAACAAAAGAAAATTTGCATATGCTCCATTACAAATCCTTTCACTTGCAGCATATGGTTTTGAGCCTTATATATATACGTACATGTGAAAGAGTACTCCCAAGTTTATTTTTTGAAATGAGTGATATCAAGCTTGAAACTTCTCATCATATAAATATATATATAGATATCTTGGCAAAAATATATATGTATATATATAGATAGATATAAATATAATATGGTAATATATGTCATGAACACTATTGCTCTCCCTTTCAACCTGTCAAGCCCGTAAATGTGTATTCATATATATATATATATGCTAAACTTAAATTTTTGCCTCTTGTAAACATCTTTTTTTTTTTAATTGTCAGATAATATTATATTCGTTGGATCAGTGATAGAAATGAGTATGCGCAGTATTAGTTTTAAAGGGAAGTTTTAAAGTTTTAGAGTAGCTTTAGAATAATCTTAGTGCAATTCTAAATAGTTTTGTCTAATATATTAATAGGCTTATGTGAGTGTGATTTTGTAGACTCTTATTGAGGGATTGGGAGTAACCCTTATGTGCTTACCTGTGTGCTAGGGAGTAACAGGTAACTCTGAATATTCTTCCATATACTTGTGAATAGTGTATGATTTTTGAATGACTATTTTTAAAAGAAAAATAGACTGAATTATATGTATATGTGTTTGTATTATAAATTCTCAAATAAGTAGTGTTACAAGTAAATTTCTATATAACTCATTATATTCATATAATTAATAATTTAATGATAATTAATGTATTATTGGATTATTATTTCATTTCTAGCATGTTTGAATATGTGATTATATTCGATATGAATGGAAGCATGAATTATTGTACTTTATCTTTTAATGATATTTTATTTATCACAGTCATGGCGGTTGCATTTGTGATGGGTTGAAGTGAGGAGGAATTTGTATGTTGAGATCTTTTACCACGTGGTATGCCATCACTCGGTGCACAGTGGATGGTACTTGTTAGGGCCCCTTCTTCCATGTTTTCCTTTGGCCGGGATTTCATTGGAGCTGTGGGATATGTGACACTTCCTTAGTTGTATTCCTTTAAGGAGGGGAGCCATAGTCCAGACTTAAGCTCTACACCTTTGGCCGGGTGTATCTTAAGAACTGGTGAGCTTGGGACAATCCAGTCAAATGGATGGGTTTCTGTTGGACTATGTGTTAGCCTATGGCTCCAGTCAGCGGAATAAGGATGGACGGTGATATAAGGAAGGTTGCATCTTACATATTGCATATGACATGATAGTATATTACATGTTGTGATGAAAATACAGATTGATACAATGGTGATTAAACTTGTTTTTGTCTTGTATGAGAATTTCGGTATATATGAATATATATGTAATCAGTTCCTTTTTATCATATGAGTTTTGCTTGTGTACGGTAGAAACTTTCAGTAGTTACTGAGACGTGGAATCCCATCCCTATATATTAACATTTTTAGGTGACTGTTCTAGTAGGGATCAAGGGAAGGCACCTATAGAGTGAGCTTTGGAGGCTCTTTTGTGCTCCTAGAGCTCATGTTATGTCATTTATATTGCCATGACCTTAAGACTTCCACATTTTAATTTGTTTTGAGGAAATATTTTGAGGATTTGATTTAACACTATGATTTGGGCTTTATTTAAACTGATTTGTATTTTAATGGTTTGGATGTTGAACATCCTTATTGACGATATTTGAATTACTATGGTTAAGCATTTGGCTGTTTGATTGAGGTGTTACAGTTATGCTGCCCAAAATCCTTTAAATCATGATTAAGAAGTTTATAAATGAGTTAACCAAAGATTAAAAGTGGAAAAGTACAAGTTTTGGAAGTTAAAACAAAAAGCTACATTTTTCTATTTTCCCTCCAATATTTCGGTCTGACCAGAAATGGTAGTAGGATTTGGATTTTCATAAAATAAATGGTTCCATTGGACTCAGTGGGAAAAAATAGATGGGGTTACAGTTGGGTACTTTTTCGGTAGAAGCCGAAAAAGCATAATTACGAAAACGCCACTGAAATCCTTAAATAGGGGCTGTCAAGGGTATTTTCGTAATTTGACAGTGAATTTGATGATTTCGAGTCCAAAAATGGATTCCTTGGGCGAAAATAAGTTAGAATAGCCTTAGTCAAAATTTTGGGAAAATGTGCCACCATGCCGGGTACGGAGGGACCGGGCTGGGTTCCCTGGGGCTTTTTTGTAAGTTTTCACCATAGACTAATATAACCACAATAAACACTATGGAAGAGTATAAAATGATACTTGGATAGGTTATGACCTATTTCTGGTACATTTAATATTTTAGGACCGAGTCGGATGTTGGAACAACACGCTTTACGAGACACCATTAAAAAGAGAATTATAAAGCATTGAGGTAGGGACATTATCCTTCATACACTATGCTATAGTTATATAGTTGTGTGGATGCCAATGTTTGTAAATGCGTTTTATTAATCAACATGATTTGCCCAGAAAGGGGTCAGAAGTGTTAGAGGCACTTACACTAGAGTTGGTGAGAACCCAACCGGTGCAGAATAGTGGGGCTGGGCCCTACTCTTTTATACATGCAGATGATATGTTTATAATGTTCATTAATTGGTGCATATATGGCATATATCATATTTACTTTTCGCATTTTCTATGAACGATAGCATGTTTTTACGGGGATTCTCCTGAATCTCACCCTATTTTTAATAAACAACTCAGTGGGTACCAGTGGGTCTAAGGGAAAAGATGTAGGCATCGGAAAGTGAACGGCACGCGTTCCGAAGTAAGGACAAGAACATGATCATAATTAGTCTATTTTATGATATTTTGGTGAAATTTGTAAATGTTAAAACTTCTACTGTATTTTTTGTTTTCGTCGACGAACGATATCAGAATTGTAAACGAATATTATTATCAGTATAATTGTACTTTTCTGTATGCCCATTGAATTCCGTCTTTATTACTCTTCGATTATCGAAATGGAAACAAGTGTTGACAATTATAGGACAAAGTTCTAATTCTTATCAATTTCTTTCCAAAATATCCTATATTGATACTTTCTCAGTAATAATTAAACACGTTAATAATTTAATAAGAGTAGATTGGAAGTTGTTGAGGGAGATTGACGATGCCGGATTGTGTGAGAGCTTGGAGAAGTCGTGTGTGAGGCAGGAGAGGTGCAAGAAAAAATAGAGAATCAACGTAATTGGATGCCATTTTAAATTTTAATTAAGGATATTTTAGGAAAATAAATGTGATTAACTAATTTAACACTATCCTTAATTTCTCCAAAGTTAGGTAAATATATCCTATAATTAGGAATGGAGGGAGTACTATATATGACATTTTTTTGTTTTTTTAACAACAGTATTTACTGTTATCAATTAACTTAAGTATTGTTAATTTTAAGAATTAGAAGTTTTTTACACTTGATGGTAATTTAAAAATATATATATATAAGACCAAGATAATGTGGTCCGCAAAGGTTAAGTAATTACTAAATTGTAAAATATAAGGACTAAGGAGGTCAACACTGGCCATAACAAAAGGGTCAAAAGTATTGTTGGTTTGTTCGACTTTTTTTTTTTTTTTTTTTTGCCGTGTGAACACATTTATTTAATATATTCCATATTTGATTGATATGGAGAGACAAGGACCAGGCATGACTTGAATCGATTCCCCACCACCTCTCATGTCTACGCGTTTTCGAAGTCAAGCTCTGTTTGCCTATGCCCACAAATTCTGTACCATACCCCTCTCTTTTCTGTGTTTCATACTAATTAATGTAGAAATAAGTAAATACATACTATATATGACATTGTTTTTTTGTTTTTTTAACAACAGTATTTACTGTTATCAATTAACTTAAGTATTGTTAATTTTAAGAATTAGAAGTCTTTTACACTTGATACACTACATAACTAGTATGTCATGTATTCATTCAAATTTTATTGTGCATATATATGTAAATAGACAGTCACTTGACACTAGGTCATGTAGTAGGAGTGGGGTGTGGTGTGAATAGAATGCATCTTGTAGGAAATGAACCAACCAATTTGCTAATTATGAGTTAGATGCTTTAACCATTTTTATTAGTGTCTGTTTGTTTTACTTTTTTAACTATGTGAGATGAGTTTTATCTCGACTTACGAAAAATGAGCTTTTAAAATTATAGTTTGGAGGTTTCCCGAACAGGTACTTAGCCACAAATGCTTAGAGGGGATTCTCATATATAGTGAATAACCAAATCTATCTATCTATTATATTATAAGAAAGCTTGCAGAAACAGCTGAATAACAGTGTCAAGTCCAAATGATTTGATTACCCAATATTTTAATAACAGTGTTAAATCCAAGTAAGGGAGTAGTAACATTAGATCCAGTTGAAGAAGACTCCAACAAATATACCTTTTAATGTAGGGGGAAGAAAAATACTGCTTACTCCATTTGTGTTGCACCAATGGCACTAAGACTTCAGTTACAATTCTTGATTCAATTCATTAATTAGGAAAACAATAAGCTGCTACTCCACTCTTTCTTCTAAGTAATAATAACTACTAAAATCATGCAGATTAAAATGCTGGTTAAACTTAGTAAAGGTAAAAACTGTGTAAGAGATTTATTTTTCTAATTATATACTTTTCTAATATATCTATAGAAAAGAGTCAAAAGACGTTGAAGCAATGTTGAACACGGTGTTAAAAAAGGCATATATTGGATATAAATGTTGAACATATTCTACTTTTGGTTAATATCTTTTTCAAACAACTATCCCTTCTCAAATATCATGTTTAACATTTGTCTTCAATGTTTCTAATAGATGAACATAGTATCTATAAATGAATCTCAAGGATGATTAGCAAAACCCTTAAATTAAGATCATTTTATTTGTTTCTAATTAGCAAATTTATATTTTCAGAATGAAATTGACAACAAACAATGTCCCATGCATCACATGGGGGGAATACTCTAGTTTCAATTGAAACGAAATCTTTAGGATATAAATCACTATAACTTATAAGCATTCAGTAAAAGAACGTCCATTCAATACCTAGATATTCAAGTTGAGATATTGAAAGAGATCAAGAATTTTCTCTACTTCTTATATTCATGAACCTGATTCAATTTTGTGGGATCTTTCATTCACATTTTTTTCCATCAAAAGCATTTTATGAAACTCTTAAACTCCAAAATTTAGAGTATCCTACTTTACGCAATTCACATGGTTTAATATCGTATTAACAACAGGAAGAAGGTTGAAAAGGAAAAAATCTCTATTTAAGAGGGTCTTTTCCTATACCTATAAAATCCATTCCACCCAAAAAATGATCTTTTGAGAATGTTAATGATTCAACTCCTCCTAATAATGTATCAAGAAAATAAATAAAAATTGATTTTGAAAGACGAAAAATGAATGTCATGTCTTTATCTAAAATAAATACAGAGTGAAAAATAGCATTGCTAAATAATAATTAAGAAAAAAACAGTATACATACAGTGTATGAAGGAGATAAGGTTGTCCTCTCCGTCATTTCAACTTTGACAAGAAAATGGGGGAAAAAATAAAAAGAACCAAATGCGTTTGGGGAAAAAAAGTTATGCCCCGTTTGGTATTATGAAAGAGTTTTGTGTGGAATTAGAAGTGGAACTGGAACTGAAAGTAGGTTTTAAAATATGTTTGGTAAAACGGTGGAAATGTAGTATAAATTGTGATTAAAATATGTATTTATAATATGAAAATACTAAAATGCCCTTCAACCAAAAAAATTCTTCCCCATCATCACAATTCACAGTCATCACATCATCCCTCCATCTATCATCATGTAAGACCACAGATCGTCGAAGATCGAAGCCTAGAACTCATCATTGTCAGCAAAGCTTTCACCGTCACCGAAGATGGCAGATCGAAGAGGGAGAATGCGACGAAGACCACAGATCGCATCATTTGCTATTCACCGTCAGAAAATAGGGGAAGACGATGAATTGTCGTCGTCGAAGAGAGACGAAGGGGCCATCGTCGTCATCGCCGAAGAGAGAAGAAGATTTGTCCTTGCCGTCCACAATCACCATCACCATCCACTGCGCCATCGGCTGGCAAGCTCTGATAAGGGAGAAGATAAGATCTGATGAGGGAGGGCTATTTGGTCTTTCAATGTCCACTTCCATGGAGCTCCAGATACTTCCATGAGTCAAGATAAGGAAACCCACTTCCATTATTTTTTATGGAAGTGACTTCCACAGGGAAGTGGAATTAATCACACCAAACATGCTTAAAATAACTTCCATCACCAATTCCACTTCCACTTCCACTCTCTGCATTTCAACTCTACCAAATGGGGCATTATGGATATGATGATAACGGGTGCTAAGTCCGACAAATCACCACCATATCAAGCACAAAATTTCAAGAATTGACCCTCATGTCTTTGGCTAAATCATAATTTTTTTACCAAATTAAAATGTCATAGCTCATTTAGGATAATTTATTTTTTATTTATAAATATTTATAAATTATAATTTATGGTATATGAGATAAATATATGAGAGGAGTTTTATCTTAACTTATATAATAAACACTTATTACCCAAAAACAAACTATACCAAACTCGCCCGTAAACAAAGTTAGGCTCTTCATAGAGCCTATTACTTGAGAAAGACTTATTCAACGTTCTCATTTCACTTCATTCCATTCAAAGCATCCAAATTCTCTCTCCTTCGCCTTCCCCTGCTCTCTCTCTCTCAAAGACTCTCTTGGTTTTGAAGGATCAAAAGCGACTGTTCCATAGTCTCATGGACATCGAAACTTCACCGTAAGTTCTCAGTCTCTTCTCTATACGACTCCTTCTCAGTTCTCGCTCAATAACTAGGAAATTTCTAGCAAGGATATTGAATCAGCCAAACCTAATTTAATAATTTGATTTTTCTCTCTTCTTCTAGATTTGAGTCCAGAGAGATGCTCGCGACATTCCTCGCCTCCACTCCTTTGATACCGGAATCATGGAGATTGTGCAGCTCGGCCTACGCCACCGCGTCTGGAAGTTTCCGGACGGAACAAATCGGTGACGTCGTATACCTTGCATTTTCCGGTATCCAAATGGCCGGCGGTTCGGGGCCGAGCTGGGGACAGCTTGTGCCCTTGGTTAGCGTCGGCGATATTACTCTGTTTTCGTCGCATCCGAGCAAGGAAGGCGAGGACGCCGTCATGGTTCACGCCGGGATGCTCAATCTCTTCTGGTCAATTTTCAAGCCATTCCAAAATCAGGTGCGTATCGCTCTACACCTCTCAATCTCAATCGAAGTTCATATTTGGTTGTCGCGCGCGCTCGCTCGCGCACAAGTTTGTTTTGATACCCTGTTCGATCATATCTGTTTCTGGTAAAAGGCGATCAAACCAAGAGAGAGAGAGAGACAGAGCTTACTAGCTTGCTGTTTTCATCAATTACGGTTTTAGATTCACCAGTATCGTCGAATACAATACGATAGTTATAAGGAGAGAACTTCGAATTCCCAGAGCATACCTGTTGGGAGAGTTAAAAACCTTTATGAGTTTCGAGGAAAATCTAAAAAATATAACAATGATCAGATTATCTAAGAAAAGGGTCGAGGACTTACATACCCGTAAGTATTAGTTGAAGGGTGTGGGGGTATTTGGAAGTTATTGTGAGTCAGAAATGCTCCGGATATATTAAAAATAGGTAAATCAAATAAAAAATGCCCCGGATTTTAATGAAAAATGCTAGGTTTCTGTCTGTGTTAGTTTGATTTGTTTTGTTTTTAATATTTTTATAGCATTTTTAAGCTTACAGATAACTTTCAGGTGCCTCATACCTTTCAACTAATATTTCTGGGATATTTAAAGCCTTTAACCCTATGAGAAAATGAAAGAAAAATATATGAATAGGAAATAATACAAGTATCTTATGATAAAAATAAATAATGATATATATAATAAATATGGGGTATGCGTGTGTGTATATCTTATTTAGTTACCAACATTCTGCTAATTGATGTGGTAAGTAATTTGATTACATAAGTTTGAGTTCAGGGAAGTGTAATTGTATTAGGAAAGTTGAAAACTCTTTACACACTTACACGCTAATCTTGAAGTTAGTTTCAAATTCAAAATGGCTGCATATTCGCTTAATATCACTATATCAGTACTATTGCACCGTTGTTGACTCTGTTTTTCTTCCTGAATTTTTTTTCCCTTCTTTAGGTGTAATTTTTGTGGGTTTGGAATTAAACTCTCCCAATTAAGCCTCAAATAAGAGTTATTAACCATTAGATTGTAAATCTAACGGTGTTGATAGAGTTGTTATGATAAAAAAAACTTTCTTTTTTTTATAATAAATTTTTTAACTCCTATTTCAACTTCATTACATCACAATCCAATGACTCATATCCCTCAGAAAGACAAATCAGAGGATCAGATCAAATTAAATTTTTGTGCCGTCTACGCTGGGGGAATGAGAAATGAGATAGTTGATAAAGCAACTTGGCATTTTCTTTGTCGTTTGCATAATTATATGATTGATAACGTTAGTGGGATTATGGGCCATTTCCCCCCCCCCCCCCCCCCCACTCACCTGCGTGGTGCCTCTCAGTTTCCATTAAATTTGTCAGTACTATCTGCTTGTTTTGTATGTTTATCGTCCGTGAAAGTTATCGTCAACAAAAAGAAAGAAGAAAGAAGCTAGTCTAGAAGAAAATGATTATTCCAAGAAATCTTATCGAAATGAAATGCATGCACTAACGATCTTCAGTACACAAACACAACCCCTTTATTTTATATTTTTTTAATTAAATTATTGCTAAAATAGGAATTCAAATATTTTAAAGAAAAAGAACTGTGGAAGCTCAGCATCTTCGAATAGGCCCAACATGTATTGTATATATCAAGGTTCTCAGACTCGGAATGGACCAGCCAGTCCGGATTAAAAACCGGCCAACTAGCTGGTAGACCGGTCCTGTCCTGGTCAAGTTTTTTTATTTTTAAAAAAAATTTGATTTTTTTCTTTCGAATTTCATATTAATAATTCTAAAATCTTCAATTTCTCACCGGTTTAGTTTCGGGTTAGCTCCGATTTGACTCCAATCTGACCTACTAACTCTTGACTCAGTACCTTGACCGATTCAGTGATCAGTCCGGATTTCATTATCTTGGTATATACCCAATCAGTATTACTTTCAAAGGTGTGGGTATTTTTTTTGGCCATTTTGCAGCCAAGTTTATTGTGAAGGAAGAATGACTTTGGATTATTGCGGTTGAGATTTCAACCCAAAAGTTGCTTTTACACACACATGTTCATTGGAATTATAGGAATGTGTTGTTATTATCGAAGTTAGAAGAAGCAAAGAGGGTTATTTGTTCTTGCAAAACCCACCACACGACAACCATCTTTTTTCGCCGGTCTCACATATGGACGCAAGACCTATCACTTTCACCCAAGACCCACCAACCAAACCACCTTCATTAGTGCCTATAAGTCGCTACACATGTATCACTTTTCTTTTTTTTTGCTCAGACGCTACATATGTACCACGAAAGGGTCTAATATTCCAATTAGTAAGTATAGACTTTTACTTTATCATTCATCCTTCTCTTTCCTTGCATCATCATCAAAGAGATAAATCTAGCTATAAATAATTCATCGAAGGCAAGCATCTTTCCTCCCACAAAAAAAAAAAAAAGGAAGTCAAGCATCAATTTTTCAACCGTTCTTGGTCAATAAAATAGAAATTAATTAAAGCGCATCATCAAATTAGCTTCTCCTCATGTTAATTTAACTTCTATGGTTATATCTTTTTTTCTTGAATAGTGAGGTCAGTCTATTGTTAATACTTTCTCTCTCATGGTTCATTTCTTTTAGTATTAGTTTTTTATCTACCAATTTCTTACATCCTTATGTATTGTCCAAGAGACCCATCAAATCCAAAACAAATATAAATAAATATTTGTATAAATCATGGTAAAAAATTAGTATTAATATAAATTATGAAATCTCTAGGGAGCTATATTATTTGCAAGCTGTGAAGTCCGTGATTTAATGTTCATGCTCTATCTGTTGTCCCAGAAAACAAACTTTTCAGGCTCTGGACTTGTTGGTCCCACCTACTAGTGAAAACATGTTATTTATACGAGTGGAACTCTTGGAAAGATGTTCTGGTGACTTCCCGGTTAATTCCAATTTACCATACAATAATACCGATTATTTAGATTTAGTCATCACGTTGAAGTGATTGGATTTTGATCGTGTCAAAGAAGGAGGCCTTGACTTGCTTATTCTAATTTATATGTTCTTCATTGCTCACTGTTTTGGGAACAAGTCTCAACTATATAATTGAGTTGTAAGGAGAGAAAAAAGCCGTGCCCCATTCGCCAATCTCATGACTACCAGACCTCAATTTCAGACGCCTTTTGATCAACTTTCCAAATTCAAAGCGGTCTTTGATTCAAACCAAACAACTTTGAATGAAAAGAAGAAAGAATGCCGTATACTGAGATCTTTTGACCTACAGAAGAGACAATGCTGTTGTAACATATAAATTAAATTATCAATTTTACTATTCCCTCTATCATGTAAAATGAGGTCGAGGAGGGTCGAAGCGAATGCTAGGTCATAGAGAGAGATTTTTTAATTAATAATATATCTAAATATATGATTTTTGGTAGAGCATAATGGCGTCGTACAATCCATGCAACCGACTCCACCTAGTGGGATCTGTGGTTGTTGTACTATTCCCTCGTGTCCTTAATATATGGGAAGTTGATTTTGGTATTAAATGTAAAATTTATTTCCTACATTTATTAATTTTTTCCTAATTTACCCCTATTGATGCTTCCTAAGAGTAATCAAGTAAGAGATAAATGAAGGGGATTGAGGAAGATAGTTAGGGTGTTAAAAAATACTAACATGTCATACCAATTAACTTAACTAACTTTTTTAATCTAATCAAACTATGTAAATTGGTCTTATATTAAGGAATGGAGAGAGTATTTTAGAAAGGCTAATTTGTGTGAACTGTTCCTGAATTTTTTTCTCTGGATTCACATTCCTGACTGTTGAAACCTTCCTTTTTCAGATGATAGCAATCATGGGGAATCCAAATACCAAGTCAATCATAATCACTGGTCACTCTCTTGGAGGAGCCATAGCCTCTCTTTGTACTATTTGGCTTCTGTCTTACCTTCAATCCACATCCTCCTCCATGCCAGTCTTATGCATAACGTATGGTTCACCATTACTGGGTAACGAGTCTCTTTCCAAAGCCATTCTCAGGGAAAGATGGGGTGGCAACTTCTGCCACGTGGTATCAAAGCATGATATCATGCCTAGGCTACTCTTTGCTCCTATAATCCCTCTCACCACTCAGATATCTTCCCTGCTTCAGTTTTGGCAATTCTCCATGACTTTCCCTGACTTGGGAAACTTTGGGGCTCAAATCTCTGACCAAGAAAAATCTGATCTTTTCTCATTTGTAATGGCTTACTTGAACAATGCAGCATCACAAGATGGAGAAAGTCCTATGATACCAGTTTCGTTTCATCCATTTGGAAGCTACTTTTTTGTTTCTGATGAAGGAGCAGTGTGTGTTGATGGGACAACCACAGTTATAAAGATGATGCATCTGTTGTCGGCAACTAGTTCCCCCGCTTCTTGTATCAAGGACCACTTGAAGTATGGAGATTATGTAAATAAACTGTCTCTGCTATCCTTGAACCAGAGAGACTCCTTACAGGTGAATAATGTCCCTGACTCAAGCTATGAAGCAGGGCTAGAATTGGCCCTTCAATCCTCTGGAATTACAAGCGAGGTAAACATATATTGTATCTTCGTTTTTTTCTCCATCAATGCCAGATAAACATGATCCACCGTGTTACTTTATGTAGTCGGGATAGTAAAATAAACTGAAAGGCTTGATTGTTATTGATGATGATCAAAGACACTTTTTATATAGAAAGTGCTTACATATCTAGATTGGTATCTCAACTATGAACCTAACTGAGTAACAAAATAATATCTAACTATATCTTAAACTGCACAGCTAACATAATCCTAACCGTGCAACTACTCAAATACAAAATAATATCTGTTATCCTTTGTCACGCCCTTTCTAGTAGAAGAATGTGATTTTGTTTAACAAGTTACTTTTCATGTAACCTGCAGGATCCAGCTGCTTTACCTTTCAAGCAATGCTTAAGCTCAGCCAGAAGAAAGGGTCGTACCCCAACTCTGAATGCTGCAAACTTAGCGGTGACATTGTCCAAGTTTGTGCCGTACAGGGCTGAAATAGAGTGGTACAAAGCATGGTGTGAAAAGTCAGATGATGAACTCGGCTACTACGACTCCTTCAAGCGAAGGGGCTCCACAACCTCAAAAAGAGACATGAAAGTCAACATGAACCGCCACAAACTAGCCAGGTTCTGGAACAACGTAATTGAAATGTTGGAGATCAACGAACTACCTCGTGATTTTAACAAGCGAGCGAAATGGGTCAATACAGCTCACTTCTATCAGCTCCTGGTAGAGCCATTAGATATTGCAGAGTATTATGGAAAAGAGATGCACAAAAAAAAGGGACATTACTTAGAGAATGGAAGAGAGAGGAGATACAAGATTTTTGATAAGTGGTGGATGGAAAGAGAGGCTTCAATGGAAGAAACTAATAATAATAAAGAGAGGAGCACGTTTGCGAGTTTGACTCAAGATTCGTGCTTTTGGGCTAAGGTTGAAGAAGCAAGAGACTGGTTAAGTAGAGTGAGAAGTGAAAGGGATGTGACTAAACATGTTTTGTTGTGGCAGAATATAGAGAAGTTTGAGAAGTATGCTATGGAACTTGTTGGCAGTAAGGCTGTTTCTGAGGACGTTCTGGCAAAGAATTCTAGTTACAGTTTGTGGGTAGAGGAATTAAGAGAAGTTAGGGGGCTGAATTCGAAGTTTCAGACATTTCCTAATCCTTTTACTCGCTTTCGGGAAGTTGTTCCTTAGTTTGTTATGTGGAATTTGTAATTGTAGCCATATGTGTGATAGAACTAGAACTGCTTGTTCTAATTCAAGGCTTGCCCCTTTTGTTTTTGTTTTTTTCTTTTTTTGTAACTGTAGCCTTATGTATGATAGAACTAGAACTGCTTGTTCTAATTCAAGGCTTTTTTTTTTTTGCCATAATAATTCAAGGCCTTTATTTCATGACTCATCACTAATCTTTTTCGCTTTGAGTTTTATTCCTAGGTGTTTGTTATGACATTAACTACAATGATTAATGAGTCAATCATAGAACATTAACTTCATAAAATTTTTTAATTAAAAAATATATCCTTAATATTAATATTACAGCTTAAGATCTCTCTTTAAATTATAAATGATTTTTTTTTGAAGTAGATCCAATTTAAAACCTTAAATAAACCAAATTAATTGCTCCATCATGTCCTAAATATATGTTTAGAGCTAAATAGCTTCTCCTAATTTATAGAGATGGAGAATATTAGTTAATTTAGTTATTTATAAGAATTATGTGTTATTTTCCTAAATTATCTCCTTTAATGATTTGTATTAAAAAAATACTAGTCTACTATCTCAAATTCTTAATGGAGACCTCTTAATAAATGCATTCAATAGGGATAATTTGGAGAAAAAAATAATAAATTTGAGTAACTAAGTAAATTGAAGTCTCATATTTAGTATCAAAACAAATCTTTCAACTAACTTCTATATTTAGGACATGAGAGCAGCATATATATAATTATATAAGTACAATACATATAACTATATAGCACGTTTGGCACTTACACTAAAATTTACAGAAAAATGTTTATATATTGCTTTTAGTTAAAATAATCAATACTTACCTATAATTTCCTATTAATATATTTATTTAAGGAACAATCACAAATCCACTCACACATTCATACCTATAACCTTACAAGTTATCATGTAAGAAAGGAAAAACTCACACACCAGAGCAGAACCAGCAACTTCTCCAAAAGAGGGTAGGTGCTTTGTGCCAATATCGCATTTGGCCACTAATAAATTATCATTGCAATATTGACCTTACAGAATAATAGTCAAAAACAGAGATGGTGACAGGAAAGCAATAAGAGCATACAATTAAAGTATATTCCATCACCTAAACTTGATAGAAACTTGTTCAGAAGAATTATTATACCTTACCATTCTGAACATCAATATTCCTAACAGGTCCCTTGAACCATTTTCTTGCGTCCAAAAGCCACCAAAGCATTATTAGACCCAAACCCACACCTAAAGCAACAGGTGCATAGTTGAAAGTTTCCCATGTAATGGGATACAATGTGGGCAATAGGAAAACAGAACAAGTGTAACAAATCCACATGAATGCTATTAAGCAAACTGGTCTTCTTGCTCTGCCTAAGTAAAAAGGCCCTGGCTTGAAGTTCTTCTCAGACATAACCATTCTTGAAAATATTGGAACTGCATACCCACCAACCCATCCTATAGTACATATTGAAGTTATAGCAGTGAAGACCACATTCACTTTCAGAATTGGGATCCCCATAAGAATGCAGATTGCTGCGCAGAGCCACACGGCGTTCGCCGGAACTTTGTTCTTTGGGTGTAGCTTTCTCCATAGATTTGAAAATGGAACCCCCTTGTCTCTTGACAGAGCATAAACCTGAAAAGCAAAAGGAAAAATGAGTGATGATTGTGAAAACTTGATTATACCTCACTTCCCTAAGTCTAATTACAAATAAGAGAGGATGGTGCATATAATTAGTATTCCCTCTTGAAGAGTTGATCTTAGTCTTAAATATAAAACATATATTTTATATTTGTCAACCTTTTCATAATTTACCCTTGTTAATGCTCTCTCAACAATAATCAAGGTAGAGAGGGAATGAGGGAATTAAAAAAGATGATTAGAGTATTTTAGAAAATACATGTCATATTAATTAACTTTCTTAATCTAATCAAATTATCTAAATATGTCTTATATTAAAGACTGAAGGTAGTATTACATACCACTCTAGCTGCACTAGTGGTGATTGAAAGTCCACCAAAGAAGAATGAGCCCCATATCACAAAAAGTAAGATGATTGCTCCAGTGGAATTGCCATATCTTCCATGAAATGCATCATATAGTATTTGTGCTGGCACAAATGCTCCTGCTGTCTCATTGCTTGTATCATAAAGGTAGCCAAAATCCTGAAGAGTTTAATCACAACTAAAGGTTACTATTTTCAGTATTTTGTGTTGAACTTGAACCTAAGCTTTGGCATATTAAGCTTTGAGAAATTGGAACAATAAAGGTTTTGGTTCATGTTTTATTGATCTAATGTAGCCGAAAGAAAACCATAATCAAACTAGTGAGTTATTATCTTTCAATAGGATCAAATAGTTCAATCTAGTTTTCATCATATGGCTCAGTTGTAACATAGTCCCTAAACTTTAACTTGGTGCAATTCAGTGTCATAGTTTTGACTTGGTTGTAAACTCGGTGCAATTCAGTCCCCATAGTTTTGACTTGATTGTAATTCAATCCTTGAACTTTGACTTGATACAATTAAGTCTCTATAGCTTTGTCATTTAAAATATTAGTCCCCCTATTTTAGATATTGCATGAAGCTTAGGGACTAAAGTTTTAAATAGTTAAAACTATAAGAACCGAGTTGCAATGAAGTTCAGGAACTAAGTTTCAACTGAGTCAAAGTTTAAGGACTAAGTTGTAACTAAGTCAAAACTATAGGAACCAAAAGTTTAATTTTCCTCATTTTTTTGATATTCTAAAGGAGTTTAGTACACTGAATACTGACATGAAAATATCAAAAGACCACCCTGGTGTAATCCAATGATGAACTTGTAATATGTTTACCTGAATGCTGAATGTTAGTGCCAAAATGTAAGCCCATCCAAACACAGAAATGATCCCAATACTGCCAAGAATTGCAATAGGCCCATTCTTATCTGCTCCTTTGGTTTCTTCAGTAAGATGTGCTGCAGCATCATATCCATATAGAGAATACTGACTCACAAGGAATGACAGAATCACTGCATAAGGTTTGCTTGATACTCCTGTTGATTCTGTTCCCATTTCAAAATGTGTGAACACATACGAAGCCGATTTTTTAGTTAGCGCTACAACTGGTAGCATTATGACTATCACTGTCCCTCCAATCACCTGCCACAGCAAAATAATTGTTTTTCTTAACCTACCTTCTCATCTTTGGAGTTGTATGACACAAATATAAGGCTCAAATTTTTGTCAGATCAAAAAATCACTGCATTTAACGTGTGGGTGTGTGCTATGGGAAAAGTTTCACAGTGCTTATTCTCAAGAGACTTCAAGTGTATGCAGCCTATAAATTGGCAATGCCCGGTGCTAGTCTAAGCGCACAAAGCTCTTGAGTTTTCAAGCTCTTCTCTCCCCCTTATCTATTGTTTTGCTAAGATCTATATTTCTATCTGGGTTCAGGTGCAGATTTGTTCCAAAAGTTTTTACTCAGGAGCAATGTTGCCCTGGAGGTTTTTTTGGGCTCAAAGTTGCCCCTGAAGTGTTGAAATAGAGCAATGTTGCCCTTTACCATTAAAAATGTTAAGGGTCAAGTCAATTTTTTAATGGTTAATGTTAGTTTTTTAATAGGGTGGGGCAACATTGCTACATTTTGAAACTTTCAGGGTGATATTGAACCCAAAACAACTTTTGGGGCAACATTGCTTCTGAGCTAAAACTTCTGAGACAAATTTGCATCTTAACCCTTTCCATTTGTGCTATTCTTTTCCCCTACATATCAAAGGATGGGCTTATTTAATCCTGGGAGACTTTGGAGAATTAAATTGCTTCCAAAGAAAATTGAGAGAGAAGAATATGAGTAGGTCCTACTTATCATTATGGTTAGTGAAAGAGATATATTTTACAAACTTGATTGTGAAAGACTAGTTACCTGCCACCATATTGAAACCATGTCGATCAAGGCAATAACTTCTAAAGCAAATGTGTTGAGAGCTGCCCATATAAGAGTGAGGCCAATGTACATACATAAGAAAAGCCATTTTGGAGCAAAGTAACCTCCACCTTTATTGGTGCCTGTGCAAAGTAGGATTATGCTCTGCAAAGTTTGTGATCCGGCATATGCCTTCTCATTTTTTTTTCATCCATATGAATTAACAGAGTTAGTATATAAACAACAAGAAGCAAGACTCATGTCGATAAATTTCGTCGAAAGGCTAACAAAACTAAAAGAGTACCTGAGTTCCAATCCCAGCAATAAGCCCTATGGTTTCAAGCCAAGCACAGCACCATGAGGCAAATGGTCCCCATTTGGGTCCTGCTAAATGTGCAGCCCAGAAGTACAGTGAACCAGTTGTCTATTTCATTAATGGAAAGTGGACATGAAAGTTAGTTCTTTGAAGAAGAGATTCTCAATCTTTTCCAGTTTATCAAAGATCAATACATAAACTCATTCATGAATAAACAGTATGTAACAGAAGGATTTGGGTTTCACAGACATTGTCTTTGAAAGAAATGAATGCAAATAATGCATTTGGAGACAGGTAGAGAGAAAAAAAGTTGCTGGATTTAAAGTTCTGATGTGAAAAATGAACAATGTTTCTTCAAACAAACTTGATTTAGTAATGAACAAGACATATTTTACTTGTTTAAATGATGTTGATTCAGTTCAGGATTTATATCAAACACATAATGATCATGGTATCTTTTTTATAGTTCAAGATGATCAACTTGTGACCATCACAAAGTCTACCTCTGATAAACCAAACTTAAGTATCATTCGATTTAGGAAAAATTAATCTTTTGGTCCAATAATTTTGACTGGATTGTAACTCAATTCGTAAACTTTGACTCGGTATAAATCAGTCTCTATAGTTTTGACTCGATTAACTCAATCCCTTAAACTTTGACTAATTGCAACTCAGTCCCTATTATTTCAACCATTTTATCCTTAACCTTTATTATAGATATTATTTTATATTTTAGAACGTATGGACTAAATTATAAAGTGGTTGAAACAATAGAAACTGAATTGCAGTAAATTGCAGTGAGTCAAAGTTTAGGGACGGAGCTACGACCATCCAAAACTATAGGGACTGAATTACACCAAGTCAAAGTATAGGAATTGAGTTATAATCAAGTCAAAACTATAATACTAATAGATTACTTTTTCCATCAATTCAATATTTAAAGTAGAGAACAACTGAAGATTGAATAGAGTAAGATCCACTTTGATGAGAAGGAACAAACCGGGAAGGAAGAACATATTTCAGCCATGGCGATTCCAACGAACCAGGTGAAGAAAGAAACCACAATCCAGCCCCAAACAAGAGTTGCAGGGCCTGCATATTGCAGGCTAGAACCATAGAGAGGAGTAATTCCAGTGAAAAGGGTCATCGTTGAGAAAGATATTGCTAAAGTTTTGAACATAGTCTGCACAAACAAACAAACCAAAGATACAAACTTTAACTCATTTCCCAGAAATCTAAGAACAGTAAGATGAAGATGATACCATTTCTCGTCTTAGTTCTTGCTTGTAACCAAGCTCGTTGAGTCGTTTCTCTCCTGAATCCATTGTAGCTTCTTCTCCTGTCATCTTCTTCTGTTGTTTGTTTCCACACTCGCTCTCTGAACCCAGATTCTGTGTCCAGGCACTTTAAGCAAGAAGACAGCTAAGTCAGATTTTGTGGGATCTTTTTGGAATTTGGGTATATTAGAAGCAGGACAAAGTCTACCTTTCTCAATCAAAAAAGTTATACTAGTACTATAATTTTATATGTGAAAGGTTTCAAAGTTGAAGTTGCAGCTACGTTTCAAACAAGTTGCCGATTTTGAATTATTCACATGACGGCACATTAATGCGGTTTCAGACGTGCCACTTGCTGCGCTTTTTAAATAATATAGCAATTTTGGTATCATATATGTGTCTCTGTCTGTGTCTATAGATATGCGCATGTGTTGGGTCAAAGGTTTAATTTTGCCCTCAAAGCTTTTACGGGACTCTGAAAATTTGTTAGATGAATAGTAATGTCGTCAAAGGTTATTTTGAATAGTTAATATTAATTTTTGAATGGTTAGGTTGATTTTACTCTCTTTTTAATACTTTTGGGATAAACATGATCCAACAAAAACTTTTCGATATTCACCATTTCTACTTGAAAACTTCTCCACACAAAATTAAAGCTTAATTAACTTATATATATGTGTGCGCAGTGTGATCAAGACCTTTCTTGATTGTTTGCATGTGGGGATTTCCACATGTTTGACTTTTATTAGTTGACTAAATCAAGGAGTGATCCTTTTAAAAATTGGATTAGTCATTGAATCCACATGGGTATTGATTGAAAACTCATTAGTTGAATTATAGTTTAGTTATGGCTAAGCCAATCATTATCAAATTTCTGTATTTTTTTATAAAAAATAATTTGTAAAAGATGAAGGAAAAAATACTATTAGAGAGGATAATTTTCTCCATGAACGCTTCTGTATATGTTTTTGTTAGATGAATTTTATTGATATAGATTTCAATAAAAGAAATGGATTAAGTTGCATCAGAGCACCCATTATTTTAAGGTAATTTCTTATGCATTCATCATTTTAAAATATTTTTTCAAGCAGTATCGTTCTTAAGTAATTTTTAATGTAATTAAAGGGGAAAAAATCACTTTCAAGAAAAACTGCGGAAATCCCCATATTAAAAATTTTACAAGCGATAATGACCTAAAAATTAGAGTATGATACTTGGTGTGCTGATCAATATAATGAATATATAATACTTCACTGCAATAAAATTTTTTAATGGGACTTCCTCAATTATCTTAATACTTTAGGAGCCTGAATTAGGGATGAGTATAGGCTGGACTGCATCGGGTTTGACATTAACCCGAGGTTTGATCTTGAGTAGATCTCGGGTTGCACAAAGCAGTCTGTGGTCTAGTCTGGTCCAACACCAACTCGAGGTTGGGTTGGACTAGATTGGGTCTGGCGGACTACCTGGACTGGTCCAGGTAGTCCAGGACCTAAATTTAATGTTTTTTTATTTTTATTTTTTCTCTTTGGAAGGCAAAATTTGAACTTATTAAACACAATAATTAGAACCACAAAAATACCTATAATAATATAAAATATGTCACCAAAAATTAAAACATCATAAATTAATAAGAATATCCAACAACATTCAACAACAATATGAAAAATATGCTGAGAAAAAAGATTTAAACATGATAAATATAATTAAGATAATAAAAATACCTATAATCATATAAAGATTATCATAAAAAATAAAACGTGATTATAAATTCTTAAAAAAAACTCTAACAACATTAAAAAAAAAAACATCTAAATTATAAAAATATTTTTTAATAAATTGACCTGGACTAGATCGGACCAGTCTAGGTGGTATGGTCCCCTGGTCTGGAATCCGGTCCAACCCAATCAATCAATCTGATCCAGTCTAGTCTGATTTCATTATATTGCTTATTTGGATTGAACCAAACCAAACCGGACCAACTCAGGTCAGATCAGACTGGACCGAACCATCGGGTTTTTGCTCATCCCTAGTCTGAATGTATAAAAATTTATTTTAGGATCCCCTGGGTGTGTTTAGTTTGAGATGAGAGGAGGGGAGGGTGGTGAAATTATAATTTTGAATAAAAGAAATTCCAAATTTATTCTCTTATTTTTTTAAATTTTGGGTTCTTACTCAAAATTTACTCTTTCATCCCTTTTAAACTTTTAGTTCCCGCCTAAAATTTAAATTCCTTCAACCTTAAAAAGTAATTTACCCATCCTTTCGGTCTCTCATTTCCTCCCGCACTCCCCTCCTCTCAAACCAATCACACCCTAAAGAAATACTCCTACGATTTTTTTTTTTTTTTTGACATGAAGCAAAAGGGATTGAAGTTACTTCAGTTTCTGAAGAGTCACATCACATCATAGAGCTCGAGCTATATGTATTTTCCATGGTAGAAGAAGCAGTATGAATATTGCAGGGCGGAAGCAGCTGAAGCAACTTCTCAAGGATGAATGGTTAAGGTGGCATTGGTGATATCTTGTAAGGGCGATTTCGGGAATTCGATCAAACCGTTGAGTAACATACACAGGGACAGGTGGTAGGGAAGTAGGCTACGTGGAAGCGACGGAGGCTGCGAAGCAAAACTCCCAAGAGTCACATTCTCGTTTCTTCCTGAAAACCTGCTTCGAGCAGGAGGATTTTTCATTGCTTATTACATTTGAAATTTGCTAAATTAATAATGGCCATGTTTTTGCGATTCCAATCTCACCCGCGCTTCTTCTCTGTAAGTTCTTCTTTTCTCTTTCTCCTTGATTTTTCGTTTCTATGTCAATTTCTTCTCTTCTGGGACAAATTTTGGCATTTTTCGCTTCTGTGAAAGTTCCTGATTAGATTGGAGCTACTGGATAAGAAGGGGTTATGGCCTATTGACTCTTGTCTACATTATTGTTCTAAGAATGATGTCCGTTTCTCTTTTCGTTGTTAATCTTGCCCGCTTTGTTTTAATCCGCAATTCAAGATAACTGCAGTTTTATTCTTCTGTTCTGTTGTATCTCTTGAGCTTCTGTGAAGACAATGTGCAATATTTACAGTTGTGTACTAAATGCTTGAAGTTGAGATATCACTAGAAAATTTTCCTTTGGATACTATTCTGGATAAATATTTGAGAGAGAAGAGTTAGCTATCTACCCTTTTGTAAAGGACGCCATGAAAGTCATGCACTCCTGGATTAAATAGCATGTTAGGATTGGCTATCTGCTATAAATAAATTCTTTATTTAAAATTCCATAATGAGCAAATGGTAGATGGTGTGGAAAACTAATCTTCGCCATAGAAACACCGTCCTAGTTAGTTTTGTGAAGCTAATATTGCCTTGTTCTTACACTTTTACTCTTTGCCTACTTTTGTGAAGTTCATATTGCATCCCTTTTTCAGCTAGTTTTGTTGAATTTTTTTTGCCCTTTCCTTTTATTTCATATGTATTAATTACAAGTTAAGTCGCCATTTCAACTGGAAAAGAAAAATGCACACCACGCCCATTGTTAATCTCATGAAAGGTTTAAGAGAACTTCATTTTGCTTAGTTGCTTCCAAAAATAATAATGAAAAGAAGTGTTGATCTTGAAATTTTCTTTTTCTCTCGACGTGCATCTAACTCATATGATATCCTATCAATTAAATATTCATTAAAAGGGTTCAAGGGAATAGACTTTTTGTAGATTTTTCATGCAATCGTATTTTTTATTCCTCAAGGCTCAAAATATATGTACAGTCTGCTCCGTGGTTTATTTTTCTAAAAATACAAAAAATAATAAAATGAAACTGAAATAAGAGGAAAAACATAAAAAAGTAATTGGAGCATTTTACTTGAAATAGGAATAGGCCGAAATGGATAACAGGTCCACTCCCAACCCTTTTCATTTGTCTTTTCTTCTGTCTGCATGCATAAAAGTCATGCCTCATTTTTTACTTAGCTCTTAGGCACCTACACTATTGCTGAAGTACTTGATAACGAGTTTATCATGTGAATATGCAGTCCTTTAGGATTACAAGGGATGTGGTAGGGAGCATTTTAACAGGCAAGTATACTTGATGCTGCATGCAAGCTTCATCTATAGAACATGAAACCTTTCCATTTTTACCACAAACTAGTGGCAAACTTGATTAATTGTTTGCATGTTTTCTATCCATAGATATTGTTCAATCAAGTTGTAAAAGTTGGTACTTATCAAGAAGAGGAAGAAGACTAATATCTGTCAAAGGCTCTATAAAGTTTGTGCAAACGTCATGTCGACTCTCGGTTCCTGGGATCTCACCTAGAAATGAAGGAAAGCCCCCCTATAACATATTGAGAGATAAGAAGGCAGTTCCTGATGCAGATCCTCCTAGTATCAGAGATGTTAACCTTTTGTATCAATTTTTTGATAATAG
Source organism: Inga leiocalycina (assembly GCA_963242795.1). Lineage (NCBI taxonomy): Eukaryota > Viridiplantae > Streptophyta > Magnoliopsida > Fabales > Fabaceae > Inga > Inga leiocalycina. Next base: position 57,017,956 of record OY725327.1, on the reverse strand, counting down.
GTCAATTTACACAAACTTGTCAATTTTAAAATTCCCTTAGAATTATATACTTGTAGCTATAATATTATCAATCCTACAATACTTTTTGCAAAGTTTAAGGTTTCCTAACTGGATAACAATGTTAACATACAGCACCAAGCTCATGGTATTGACTGGAGCTGGAATCAGCACTGAGTGTGGTATACCTGATTATAGAAGGTTCTGCCCCCTCTTTTCATTTCAATTTTCACTATGCTCAGATTATTTGCAAAATTTGCAATTAATTGGGCAATAGTAGTGCTTACTTAGGACCTTGTAAATTTTGCTGCTATGGCATTTAAAAAATAAAAAATCATGGCTGTAAAACAAGTATTGGATTTGTTACTTACCTTGCTGAAGTACATCTTGTTTTTGGCCTAACAGCATACTATCCCATCTATTGCAGCCCCAATGGAGCTTATAGTACTGGTTTCAGACCAATAACCCATCAGGTGATCTGAAGGCATGTTAAACCTAGGCTGCTCCTTTATGTGCCCCTGTGGTGTCTAAATGAGACAGTACAGGACATATAACTTACATAATTATATCAAAATAATGAAAATCAAAGACTTTGTTGCATGTAGAAACCATGTGTTGATTGTGGTCTTCTATGATTGGGTCTTTTTAAAGAGAAGAAAAGTTATTGTTTGAGTCATTTAACAGTATAGAAATTTAAATTTTCGCAAAATATAACTTTTAGTCTTTGAACTCTCTCTCAATTATCAATTAAACCTCTAAACTAGTAAACTTTGATTCATTACAACTTAATCCTTGTACTTTATTGAGCTAAGAAATTTTAGAGACTGAGTTGCTTTGAGTCAAAAAATTATAGGGATTGAGTTGTTTCAAGTTAAGAAACTATATGGATTGAATTGTTTTGACTCAAAGTTTAAGGACTAAATCTATAATTGAGGAAAAGCTCAGGGACCAAAAGTTATATTATTGATGAAGTCATTAAGAATCTCGTATCAGAGTGAGCTCATCAAAATTGAGAATATATAAAAATGAACTAGAAGTAAGAGTGAACCTCAACTGGAGGTTTGTGCCAAGATTAGCATTGAAAAATAAATAATTCAAGGATATACTTTCAATCTTTCAGGGTTCATTTTTTTTTTATTTTGAAGTTTTTGTGAATATCTATTTCCATGTTCTTATTTCTATTAACATTATACATAAGCAGGAATTTGTCCGTTCAAGCCCAGCCCGCAGGCGATATTGGGCCAGAAGTTATGCTGGATGGAGACGATTTACTGCTGCTCAACCAAGTGCTGCTCATCGTGCTTTGGCTGCATTGGAGAAAGCTGGCCGAATCAATTTTATGATTACCCAAAATGTTGACAGGTAATGACTATTTATTTACTTTCCATAGCTTGTAAAGCTTGAGATGACACAAGCAAGCTTACCAGGGATTTTCTTGTATCTTTTTCTCAGGCTGCATCATCGTGCTGGCAGCGATCCTTTAGAGTTACATGGGACTGTATACACTGTCATATGTATAGATTGTGGATTTTCCTTTTGTCGAAGTGCATTTCAGGATGAACTGAAGGCCCTTAATCCAAAGGTTGGTATTTTGCACCTATTTTTCAAGAGTAGTGTATATGATCGATGAAGGCTTGATATTTAAAGATGCTTATTCTATTTTGGGATAAGATTTGTTATCACTTGAATAATGCTGAAAAAGGAACTTGCAGCAGACAATGTCGTGGTACGCTCAGTTAAATGTCTGCAATGATCCCTTAAGTTTGATTATTGTAGAAACATAGTTAACACCAGTTGATCAGCGTGCGTGGTTGGTTGCATTTTGCTGGGGATTTTGTCTCTGATACTCCAGTTTTTTCTTAAACCTGAGAGAAAGTGGCTTCTTAAAAGCAGTACTCCAAGTCACTAGATATCTGATAGAAGATGGAGATTTGTTGAGTAAAATTAGAGATCAAAAGCAAAACTTCCACGGGGAAAGGACTAGAGGAAAACAAGTTCAGGGAACTCAGACCAATTTCATCGATAGGATAGTCCGTATGGAGAGGACTAGACTCCAATTACAAATGAATTGTTCAAATCAAGCTGCTAATACAAGACCCAAAATACTAATTTATGGCAATCATAGAAAGTTAAATATTTCACTGAACAGATCACAGATGGTACAACTACAAATTAGGCCATATATGTGACAGTGGAGCATAAAAATGTGACCAAGAGGTGGAATGGGGTTCAACTAAGTGCTGCAACAATCATTGTTATTATATCTAACATGTGTTCGTTGCACAAAAATGCAAAACATGTCATGCAATATTTGAAAAGTAATGTTACAATTTGCTTCATCCTTTGTGAATGTTTCATTGATTGATCTTTTGAATGTACAAGTAGGAATCCATGTTTCTCAATACATGAGTCGAGAGGGCTGAGTGTGTATAGTCATGAGCTTTCATTTTTTGATGAGCTAATATTTGAAAAGTAATGGTACATTACTGCAGTGGGCTGCGGCTATTGAAAGTTTGGACCATGGTGACCCTGGGTCAGACAAGAGGTTTGGCATGAAACAAAGACCTGACGGTGATATCGAGATTGATGAAAAGTTTTGGGAGGAGGATTTTATCATCCCGACCTGTCAGAAGTGCAATGGCGTTCTCAAACCTGATGTAAGCTATTTTGCTACTGATTTGAAATTTTGGCTGTTATTTGTGTATTGTTGATACTTCAGTCTGCATGTCATTTAGCCTGTTCTCAAATTTTACATGCCTTTACAAGTCCTCTGCTATGTATCTTCTTTAATATTGTCTATTTGATCCTGACATATCTTTTTGGTTCAAGTTATTACATTATTTGGATGGAATGAACATACTACAGGTCTTAGATGTTTTAGTTGCATGATTGTAAGATGTCAGGAAACATGGTGGTTGGGGCTCCTGATTGTAGGTCGACGGGATTTCTAAACTGAAGTAGAATGTTTAGTTGCATTTTATGACCAAAACTTGACCTAAAGTTTCGTTTTAAGTTCTCTGACAATTGCTCAGATGTTCTGGACTTCTGGGTAAACTTTATCCGAAATAAATTTGTAGTTCCTTGTCCAAATTGAAAGTTTTTTTAACAGTTACAATAAATGCATTGCCTGACCACATCCGATGAACCTGACATTACCAGGAGAAAGTTTTGAAATCATGAGTTACGTCTATTCTTTCTCCATGTCAATGATAAGGCAATGACTACAAGGGAAATTATTTGTCATGCATCCCGAGAGAGACGGCATTTCTTATTCAGAAGTTGCAATTGTTTTAACTTGTAATACATCTGATGGGGACCAAGGTAGTATGGGCTACCAAAATCTCATATCGAGTAATATGGGCTGTTTGATGGGTACTTAAGTGCCTTGGCTCTCCCACCTCAACAGCTAGCTTTTGGGGTGTTGTTCTCCAAGGTGATTGGGTGCCTATCATTTGATATCAGAGCTGGTGGCTAGCGGACCTGAAAGGGCTACTTACAAAGGGTTTTGACTAGAGGGGCTGACCAGCAAGTGGCTGAGTGAAGCACCGAGTGAAGTACCGTAGAGTGGAGCCGTTGAAATATCGGCTTTCTAGGGAGGATGTATTGATAGGGACTAAGGTAGTATAGGCTGTCAAAGTTCCACATTGGGTAGTATGAACTACTTGATGGAGTGCTTAAGTGCCTTGACTCTCCCACCTCAACAGCTAGTTTTTGGGGTGTGGTTCTTCAAGGTGCTTGGGTGCCTATCAACATCTTATCCTATTTATGTGTTTCCTCTATTGCTACAATTTCAGTCCAACTGGCTAACACTAAAGGCTATAAAATTTATGTTTGAAACAGTTTTTGTCCAGTTGCTGTTGTCATATTAATTCCTTTTTAATAAACAACAGTCTTTTATATTGGTTATCCAATATGTAGAAATGTGTCTCATGATTTTGAATTGTGCACTAGCAATATGCCAGCTGCTGTCTAAGTAAACTGTGAAATGCTTACAACCTGCTTCAGTGTCTCACTTTAGGAGTTTGATTATTCTTGAAGGTGGTCTTCTTTGGTGATAATCTTCCTAAGTACAGATCTGATATAGCAATGGATGCATCTAGAAGTTGTGATGCTTTCCTTGTATTAGGATCATCTCTGATGACAATGTCTGCTTTTCGACTTGTCAGGTAGATTGAATATTGCCTTGTTCTTTGTCCTTGGTTCTTTTGTCTGGCTGCATATCAGGCTGATGATGAGGTTATAAATTCTACTTTCACAGGGCAGCTCATGGGGCCGGTGCTGCTACAGCAATTGTAAATATCGGTACAACACGTGCTGATGATCTTGTGCCCTTGAAAATCAACGCGCGATTGGGCGAGGTATGGCTCTTTAGATCATCTTCACTAGCAATTCTCCATATTGGAAGTTGCTCCTCGAAAACTCATGACCATGCGTTACTGCAGATTCTTCCAAGAGTACTTGACATGGGATCCATTAGTGTCCCTGTTGTGTAGCAACTTTACAGGATGAGTTTTCAAAGGGTACATATTCCTTGCCACCCTATCTAAATCTTTTTTTGTCCGGTGGGTTCTACAATCTGTGCAAAATTCACTGAAGTATGATTTAGGCTTCCAGGAAGTTTTACAAGACCTGTCAACTTCAGGACAGAAGGAATAATTGAATGCATTGATACTTGCAGGAGTTTGTATAGACCTGGAGATGAGTGTTGAAGTTTCTCGCCAATTGTTTCAAAATGACTTCATCCAGAAATCACGCTGCTATGTGGTTATTTATTTCGCATTGATTAAAAGTTCATTCTTACATTCTTGGCCATTCCCCTGTAAGAAGTTGGATTTATAGGCTCCTTTTTTGAAATGGAAAAAATGATTATTCAAGTTTCCTATGTAATGGAATGAAATAGGGGATACTATGTAACGGATATTTGTTTTATACTTGCTAGAAATATAGTACAAACTATTTTTCAGGCTGGTGTAGATAATGAGATGTGTTTTTACTTCCCCACTTGTCCATGTTTGAACTTTAAAGTTAAAAATTTTGATCTTTTTTATTTTAAAAACTGGAATATACAAAATTATTTTAGTTTTACATTGTATGAGTTAAAAGTATAATACTTTGACCCTGACTGGTCAGTCCGGACCGTAAACCAACTAACCAGTCCGGTATTTTATATTTTATTTTTTTAAAAAAAGGGAAAATCCCTAAAAAAGAACTTTCAAATTGGGAAAAGACAAAAAGGTGCTCTGAAATTCCATATTCCATATAAGTGTGAGCGTCTAAACTGGAATATTACAAATCGAAAGAAAATTACTTAAGTAACCCTGGGAGTTTTTAAACTGAAAAGCATTAAGGGAGGTATAGTGCAAAAATGTTCGGTGCCGTCGGTCAACATTGGGTCCGTGGTGATGAGAGAGGCTAGTGGCAATGACATGGGTGTGGTCGATTTTGAGGGGAGGGACAATGCGAATACTCATTGCCTGAGATGGTTGGAAATCCACGCCAATAAAGTTTGGGTTTGTCGCTGTGAGGGAGGAGAGTGTGTGGTCGATTTTGAAGGGAGGGACAGTACGAATACTCATTGCCCTAAGATGGTTGGAAATCGACACCGATAAAGTTTGGGTTTGTCGCTGTGAGGGATGAGAGTGTCTCAGTAATTGATGTTGTGGATTTGAGAAGGAGCGAAGGCGGTGTAGTGGTCGACATTTGGGTACAATTTTTGGGTGGACATAAGGAATAGCGAATGCAGTAGGGGGTGGAGTTTTTTATTCATGGCTCTCACTCTATTTCATCGTTTATTCCTCACTCTATTTCTGAAAAAGAAAACAGGGGAGAAACAGGAACTAGACTTTGAGTGCATGTGAAGTGGTGTTTTAAACGGACAAACTCGAGTTTTTTATTTAAAACTCGAGTGCATGTGAAGTGGTAACCCTTTAGTGATGCTTCATCACTAGCGGGTAACCCGCTAGTGATGACCTCGAGTTTTTTATTTAAAACTAAAGAGTTACCCTTTAGTGATGTTTAGAACTCGAGTTTTAAATAAAAAACTCGAGTTTTAAATAAAAAACTCGAGTTCGTCCGTTTAAAACACCACTTCATAAGCACTTGAAGTCCAGTTCCTGTTTCTTCCCTGTTTTCTTTTTCTGAAATAGAATGAGGAATAAACAATGAAACAAAGTGAGAGCCATGGCGATAGAGATCGAAAATCTAAAGCCCGCCATTATTGGAGGAGATGCTTTTGTCGAAGGAGAAGATGATTTCAAGGGTAGTGGTGTACTTTTATTTTGATTTCAAAAATGACAAATTAGGCACTAACACCTCTGTGGGAATATGAAAATTGAGATCACCTTTTTGTCTTTTCCCTATTTCAAAGTTCTTTTTCAGGGATTTTCCCTAAAAAAATTGATTTTTTTTTTCTTCAGAATTTTATATTAATAAACCTAAAATTTTCAATTTCTTATCAGTTTACTTTTCAATTTAATTCTGATTTGATCCACTGACCTTTGATCTAATATCTCTATTGATTTAATAACCAGTCCATGCTTAATTATCTTAGTTAAAAAGGAAAGATAACAGTAAGACCCAAAAAGGAATAAAATCTGGACTTTTCAATTTGCCAAATGGTTGAGTTTTAAAAATGATCATGCCATACTCGTTGGATGAATATCATGTAACAAGAGCATCAATATGCTCGTTTTAAAATACGATAAGATTCAATCTTTCAAAATTTTCTTCCACTTCAAATCAATTTAAAACGTATAACATACTATGTTAACTACCCATAAACAACACAGCTTATACTCATATTTCATGTCAGGCACACAAGTTCACCTAGTTATTTTAAAGAATATGGCAATAAAATAAATCTAATTTTAAACACATTTATGGGCAACACCTTTAGTGCCAAAAGTCGAGGAAGTAAAAGTTTAGAACAGGTAAAAGCAAATCTCAATATATTGCTCTTGACGACAAGGGAAATCAGTACTCAATAATTTAAACATACGAAAGGACAGTCAAACATTTTTCAGGCATTAAACAGAAGTTCCATTCCAAATCCCCCAGATCACAGGGTCTTCATACATATAATTACAAAATATTGCCCAGCCAGTGCCGCTGTTAGCACAAAAAAAACCAAAAGAAACATCCAAGTTAGCATTAAGATTAATGGTATCCACTATTTAATCTCCCTTCCTAATCCTCCGTAAGAGCGTTGTCAATTTTATCAACATGATCCCGAAGCACTTTCCACTGCACAGACCATAAAGAATTTGGTTCTTAGATACCCAGACCATAAATAAGACACGGAAGGAAACTAACAAAACAACATAGATAAACTCTGGGGATTTACCTGGTCAATGCTCAGAGAGATACCTGAAAACAAGTGTAAATATGTCATTGTAATTCAAATACACAAAAATGTAACAAAATGCATGTAGAATACTGACCAAGGAAAACAAGAATTCAACATATATGTTCTATATGTCCCAACAGAGGGCCATTATTGCTTATCTAAAATCTTTCAGGCGTGAACAGGGCATGGGACAGCACGCACAAACGCATGCACCAGAACACAACCAGACAAGTTTCATTAGTATGAAAATAGAACACACACACACACACACACGCATAAATTTATTAATTGCAAAATGCAACCTATTTCTAAAGAGAAGATTGAAGTTTAGGTAGGTTGTTCTACCTCCAAGGAAGAAAGCACCACAATTGGAGGGTGCCTACATTGGACAGCGGTCAATACAGCCCAACCATATCATTAAAGCTGGTTGAAACACAACGGGTTTTAAGAATGTAAGAACAGATTATTACAAAAGCAAGGCAGTAGCCAAGGGGAAAAAGATTCCTTAGAAGGGTAGAAGCAAGCACACTAGGTTGTCAGTACAAGTTAGTCCACAAAACCAACATACTATGAGGCATAAGCATTCCACAAACAGTTAGCATATGCCATGCCGATGGTTCTGATCTTCGTAAGTGATCCAAGAAATGCCATGTCAAGTATCAAAAACTTTTTGAGTCCCATAAACAACTAAGGTTCAACGTCACAAGGTGGGTCTTTCAGCAAAAACGAGATCAATGACAAATCTTAAAGTATATGCAGATCTTTTCTTTCAGAATCCTATTACAATCAAAGTATTGTAACTGAAGCAACATTTTCAAGGCCACAAATTTAAGAACAGACGATTTCCAACCACTGAAGGCTCATTCACCCTAATCTCCGACAACAATCAAACGAACATAGTGAACATTATCACGAATCAATAATCGATAATACACAAAGACTGTTTGGTTGGTAATAAAAACCGGAGGTGATATGAAAAAAGCATCCATACATTTCAATGAAAAAACAAATCTCTTCAAGGCAAGCATAAAATTGAAGGCTCAAAACCCTAGAATAAGTATCGAGTAATCAATAAGCCCAAGAACCTTTCTTTCCAGGCAATTGCTTCCCATCTTTGACGTAAAATTCCCGAATGTCCACCCAAATCTTGCCATTCCAGTTCCTCACGGTCACCCGTCTGTTCTTGGATATCTGCGGGGAAAAAGGTTCAAATCTTCATGAACAAAACCCTAAGGTTAGCTAAGTTAGTTCACATGGTTGATATGAAGGGAAGGGGCACCTCGCAGACGACGATGTCATCAGAGTCACCGGAATCCTTCTTTTGGTACTTCTTGGATGGCGCGTGGCCCTCTGAATCGCCGTCGGACGCGTGCTCGTGCTCGTCCTTCCTCTTTCCTCTTTCAGACATCTCAGGAAGCAGCAGCAAGCAACACTCACAGTAAGGCAGTAACTTCCTCCTTCGCAATCCGAATGCTTTGTGTTGTGCGGGAGGGATGAAATCGAAACCGAAATCAAAATGAAGGCTATTCAAATTACAGAAATAAAGAGGCGGGACGTGAAGTCCATAGAAAAGACCCGAAACTCGAGAACTAGAGTAAGAAATACAAGGGATCACATTTTCTGCTAATCACCCCTTTACACACCGTTAGATTGATTTTTTATGATATTAATTTAATTTAATTATTTTAATATATGTAAAATAAAAAATAAAAATAATCTTAAAACTATTACTTATTATAAAAATGAATATATCATTTAAGAAAATTACAAATTAAAAATTTTAAATTTAAACTATTCACATTAAATTTAAATGGTTGAGTTTTTATCATAACAATGAAAAAATAAGTGCTTATCGCTACAATGAGTATTGAATGAAGTCCCAAGATATAAAGCATTTTCAAATTTAGGCATGTTCAAGACTTGTGGGGGCACCAGAATGGAAGAATCACCATTTTTAATGAAACAAAAGTGTCACACCCTTATCTCATTTTAACATTTTTCAGAGTATTTACGGAAACGATATGCGGTTCGGTAGGCAACATAGGAATAACACAATTATACTGATAATTGTACATGATTACATAAATTCTCCATAGGGGTTCGTACATGATCATTACCATCAATGTAACCACACAGGGCTATTTGGTATCTAAACCCGTCCCAATGAAACAGAGACATCTTTTCGTCTTTGTTCCACCACTGCAATCTCCTCATATGGTTCTCTGCATTGTTCTCAGCATATCTTTTGTCTTCTCCTGTCTAAATTGTTGGTAGGGAAGGGTGAGATTCGAGCGAATCTCAGTAAGAAAATAATACCAATATGAATGTACGATAAATGTTTAATGCATGACATGCTTGCATCACATAACTCATGCTCACACAATGACAAATCTGTAATCTCAATGCTTCGAATAATATACTTATGGTCATAGCATAAATTAAAACATAACTTCAAATCATTCATACATGTTTCACATAATCAAGCAAAGCAATAACATGCATCAACACACTAACACAAATATCATATACATGTAGGAAAGGTAAGTTCCCTACCTTAACCCTTTTACACCTCGAAACTTGTGTCTCGTAAAGCGTGCCAACGACTGGGCTCACAACTTGGTTCTACAATTCCAGATATACAATTTAGACACTTCCATAGTGTTTCTGAGGGTTATATGAGCTTATTATGAAAATTTATTAAAATGCCCTCAGGGACCGGCTCGGCCCGGCCCCGCCGTACCCCTCCGACTGTACTTTTCCTGAAATTCTATCCTGGGCTATTCTAACATATTTTCATCTAAGAAATCCATTTCTAGACTTAAAATTATCAAATTCAACATCAAATTACAAAATTACCCTTGACAGCCCCACTTTAAGGGTTTCAGGGGCGTTTTCGTAATTATGCTTTTTCGGCCTTTTCTGAAAAAGTGACCAATTGTAACCCTATCTAATTTTCACTTCTAAACTCAATAGAACCATCAAATCATTGAAAATCTAACTCTAAGACCCTTAACTAGAGTTGGCTGAAACTTATGGATTCTCCGGGGAAAATCGGGGTTTTTGAGTTTTGACTTCACAGATGTGTTCATTTTTACTCCTAATCACTTTATCAACTATTTAATTAGGTTGCAACTACCTTTTAGCAATTTCGACAGCATAACCCCTAGGCAAATCAATTTCCAAACTTTAAAATCAATGGCAATCCGGTGAAATTTCACCGATTAAATTACCCACAGCAACTAGAATAAGCAATATACGAAAGTTTGGAAGTTACCTCAAGCTCCTTTTGGCTTTTCCTAAATATGGCTAAAAACCCTAACTCCTCCACACCAAAATATGAGCTTTACAACCTTAAAGGACATGAAAGAGAAGCTTAGGAGTAGAGTTATACGCGTTTGGAGCTAGATTGTCGGAGAAATCGGCTTACCTTGCGAGTTCTCTTCTCCTTTTCCCTCTAAACTCTCTCAAGCTTTCTCTCTCTAATTTCATATCTGTTCATATGGTTTGCTGGCTGGAGGAAGAGGATGAGTTTATATTATTATATTTTATCAATTTTCCAAATTTTCGGATTTTTATAAAATTCTGGTAGATTTTCTGCCTAATCTTTGAAAAACCATAACTAATTTTAAAAGAATCGAATTGGAGTGATTCCAAAGGTTATGGAACTCTTATTGAGTCTAGTTTCAAGGAAAAATATAGCATTTTGCTATCTGAAAGCCCAAAATTTCAATATTTACATTCTGTTCCAGAAACTTCACAATTTTTCTGTGCTGACTTCAAAAATTCATAACTTTTGGTATATAGCTCTAATTGATTCATATACCTATCAAATTAAAGCTTAGGATGTCTAATTTCATTCTGTAAAATTTCATAATTTTTGCTCATCATTTGATTATTTAAAATCACATGACAAGCTTACTACCTCATAGACGATTTCACCGAAAACATAATTATATTCTCCAAAATTCACCATTTTACTTTCTTTAATATCCCAAAAATATAAGAATCATTAGGGAATAAATTTGGGCTCCTGCTAAATTGGGGCTTAGCAGGCCACTTAATTTAGGCTTATTCCCAAGCCTCAAATCCCAAATTTTGGGGTATTACAAAAAGTACAATTTTTTAAAATAAATACACAATATTTTATGATTATTCTTAATTTATAAAGTATTTTTTTAATATCAAATGAAGAATTTTTAGTAATTATTGTTATTTTAAAAATTAAATTTAAAATGTCATCATTTTATCAGTATTTTGTTAATATTTAAAATTTTAATGTTATCATTTTTAAAAATTATTACAGTTACTTAAAAAACACATTATTATAGTTAAAAGATTAAAAAGTCATTTTACAAAATTAAAGAACCAAGATAATAAGGGAAAATTAGGGAGAGGGAGCTAGGAAAGAACATATTTATTATAAAGGATATGAAAAATTGTAATTATTTAGAAGGATAAAAAATTTCAAAAAACAATTTTCTTATTACTAAATTAGCCTCAATTAAACCTAGTGAGGGGGAAAAAAAAGAAAGGAAGGAAGAAAGAAAGTGTCCTCTTCAGGACCCTATGTGGGAAAAGATCTGGAAACTGTGGTATATCAACGTTGCTGCTCACTGATTTGGCTTGGTATGATATTTGTTTAAGAGTCCTCTTCATATTTGTTTAAGTTGTGCAAACTATAATACCTATGAATATACTATTACATAATATATTGCTAAGCGCCAATGATCGATAGAGAATATTTTGGACGATAATATTTATCATTGCGAACTAAAATATCTATGGATATACTATTAGGGGACGTGATCTGATAAAACTGTGGAAGAGAGATAATTGAGGGTGTGTTTGGATTAGCTTTTAGAGAATAGTTTCTGGAGAAAAAGTGAAGAATAGTTTTAAGAGAATAGATTATGAGGAGAATAGCGATTTTGATAAAATGAGAGTGTTTAGATGTTGTGATAAGAATAGCTTTTTTTCATGGTCAAATTACTAAAAAGGACATTAGCTTTTGTGATAGTTACATATAAATAATAAAATAATATTTTATGTATTATTTAAGGGTTAAAGTGAAAATTTAACAACCAAATTTTTTTTTAGAAACGTCTGACACAAATAAGTTTTGGAATATGTAAAAATAATATTAAAAATTAAAAAGGGTGTAAATTTAAGGGAAGAAAATCCTAACAGCGTTAGGCCAAATTTAACGGTTTTGTTCAATTTGCATCATTTTTAATTATTTAATTTTATTTTTATACCTTCCAAGACTTATTTATACTAGACGCCTCTAAAAAAAACTTATTAATTAAATTTGCACCTTAACCCCTTATTCAACATTTTAAATTTCATAACATTAAAAACAAAAAAAAAATGACAGATGCAATAGCCAACAGATGTACTTTTATTTTTGCCAGCAAATACAATACAATAAAATCGAAGATAAAGGGAGGAAAGAGAAATTTCACAAGTATGAGAAAGCTAAAAAAAATAGATTTTGCCTAAACCATGGTTTGGGATCCCAAACCATGGTTTTCTTTGAAAAAATGCTTTTGAAATGACATCCGAACACATATTGAGATTGAAATGCATGGGCATGAAGCCATATACTAAAACATCACACCATAAGCGCGTATCGAGGCGTTCTCACATTTGCTTGTTTGGAACAGCGTTAAAATGTTTAAAAACAGTTTTTTAATCGTGATTTACGGTATACAAGATAAATATGTGAGAGGAATTATATCTTGATTTATTTAAAAAGCAGCTTATAAGCAATACCAATACCAAAATAAACATATTATCCTCATGTCCGATTATTCATATTTTCTAATATCTATAAAAAGATGGATACAATTTCTTGTAAGAAAGGAACGGATGGGAAAAACAAGTAAGTTATAGTACTTATGAACCATATAAATTAAAGGAAGAAGAAGGAAAATCCGAATATATGTACCGTGCAGTGTACAAAGGTATGTGGTTTAATCTTTTTAAAGTTGTCTTTTGGAAGCCAATTGCTATGGATGAGAGCTCTACGTATGAAGAACGATGCACGGAGAGATGAGAGAACACCAATTGATATTTAACTGTTAAATAGTGTGGTAGAGAAAATGTAAGGATTTTGGTTAAATTAATCTTGTAATTAAAAATTTATATTTTAATTTTCAGTTCTTCAAAATAATTATAATTTTTCATGTCCTTCGTAACGAATATTTTATTTCCTTAGTCCTTCTCCCTAATTCTCCCAAATAATAATTTGGGAAAAAGATTAGAAAATACCATTTTAATTTCAAAATCCTAAAAAAGTTTTGTTGTCTGCAAGAGTTCATGTATTGACTATATTTAAGTAGCAATTGACAACTCATTTTAATAAAAAATCGCTGATTTGAGATTGAGAAGTTCAAGTGATATTTTCTTGTCTTTTTCATTAAAAACTTATATATATATTTTTTAAAAAGAACTTATATAAAGTTTACAACATTACCTCTTTTTTTTATTTTGCATTTCCTTTCTTTTTCCTAAGTATTAAGATAACAAGAGTGGCTAAAATATTTATAAGAGTTTTAATGCAAATATCACTATTTATAAATAATATGACTTTTTATAATTTTTGTAAATATATAAATATTAATCAGTCAAAAATGATGTTAAAAAAATGTTAGGGGAATTTGTTTTTTTAATATTATTATGTTTAAGATAAAAAATACATAAAAATAAAGTTATATGATATTGGTTGTATTTGATAGGAAAATGTTTAACTTCACTACCCAGACTAAAATGAAATTAAATCTTATACTACCTCCGGTCCTAAATATAGGACATAGTTTATAGTGCAAATTACACTATAAACTATGTCCTATATTTAAGACCGAAGGGAGTAAGTAAAAAGACATAAGTATCATTGTTTTTTTTTTCCGTGTGAGTGGCTGGAGCCAACAATCCGAAAAAAGGAAGTTACAACTCCTATAAATGCAAATGTCCATGTCTACATTTTGATCAAACAAGTTAGACATAACCAATGAGAGTATCTAGTTAGGTGATATCCATAAGGACATGACACACCATAACTTACTAATATCTATGGTAAAGCAATCTAGCACCATTCATTATGTATCTGTTCGAGTTAGCGTTCAAGAAACACATTCATACAAGTCGAAATAAAACTTTTCTCATATACTTATCTTATACACCATAAATCATATTGGAAAAACAGCTTTTACCGTTAACCCAAATAGGTACTATATCTTTGAAGGGATGCTTCATATCACAACCCTTAAAAGTCTGTTTGAGTTAATGTTCAAGAAGCATATTCACGAAAATCAAGCTAAAACTTCTCTCACATACTTATCTCAAACATCGTATATCACGTTGGAAAAATAGCTTTTACTGCTAACTCAAATAGGCACTAAGTTGGTAGCATCTACATAATTAGAATACAGAAAAACTTTCCTACACTTTAGAATATCATTGTTAAATTTGTATATAAAAGAAAAGGACAATATTTCTAAGGAAAATACTTAGATCAAGTTTTTTATATCCATTTTGTCAAGTTCTCCAATCACATGTGATCATGTGTCATGTTTTTGAATTATTATCATTTAACTATAAACACATATGAAAAAAATAGGACACATGATCTTATGTGATTGATGAACTTGATGTAATAGATATAAGACACTTGATATAAGTATGATCCTATTTCTAATACTTTTTAAGTTAGATGTGAAATTTGATGGGGAAAAAAGTTTAGATGTGGAAATATGAATAAAAAATTCTTTAAATTTAAGTGTCACCCTAAACCCTAAAAATAAAAAAGACCAAAGATCCTAAACTTAAATTAGACAATTTGTTAGTCTTAAAATAAAAATTAATTTCCTCAATTAGTCTCAAACTGTTATCTTTTTTTACCAGCTAATATTCTTTAATTAAAATGTATATCTATTACTCCCTCTAGTCCTATTTATAAGAATTTTTTTTTCATGGGTTGGTCCTTAATATGAATAGTTTTTTGTGTCTGAAAATTTAAATTTCTTTTTTCATTTTTATCCCTAATAACTACATATATATATTGACTATCTTACATTCACTAATAATTGTAGTCCACTGATTAATTAATATTCTTTCATTTGATCATTTATTATATATTATCTTTCATATTTTTTACTCATTCTCTTTTCCATACTTTTTTCATAAATAGGGGTATATTTAGAAGAAAAATATTGCATTTTTTATACATTTATTATTTTTAACTAGTTTTAACCGATAGTTCCTTTTGCATGATTTCAGTGGGTCGTTACTCATAAAAAGGACATGAAAGAGTAGAATTTAATTGGGAAAATTCTAGAAAAATACCTTCAAAATATTGAAATATCAAATTATTTTTTTTCCAATAATAGTTTAGGTATTGACCATACCTGATTCGCAATTTATAATTCATTTTAATAGAAAATTACTTATTGGGAAAAAGACATATAAATGTCATCTCAATTACTAAAATCCTAAAAATTCTATTAACACTTGCAAATGACAGAGAGGTAATTAGGGAGGAATCTGAGTTTTAAATGTTTGAGCATTTTTATCAAAATGCCCCCTCTTTCTCTCTCATCTTTTACCCCACCTTCCTTGCCTTCTCCTCTCTCATATGCAATCTCATAGTTTCGAGAAACTATGCGGTAGAAAAGGTTGAGATGGGTAGAGTAATTCGCACTCAATGTAAGGGTGATGGTTCCATCTTCAAGTTCCACACCCAGAAGGTATGGCCATGATTCGCACTCAGTATGGCCAAAGGTATGGCTGTAAGTTGTCTACCTCACTCCCCTATCTCCCTCTTCCCGTCGACATGGCCACAAGATCGACAGTGAAGTTCCTTCTCTCTCCTTCCCCCACTTCACCATATACCATCTCTCTCCTAAACCTGACGACAAGAGTGAGATCGGCGGTGAAGTTCCTCCTCTCTCCTTCTCCCACTTCCCTATATTCCTCCCCTCTCCTAAACCCAACTGCGAGAGCGAGATCGGGGGTGAAGTTCCTTCTCTCTCCTTCCTCCACTTCACCATATTTCGCCTCTCTCCTAAACCTGACGGTGAGAGCAAGATTGGCGAGCGCGAGATCGACGATGGAAGTGGTGACAGAAACGGTTCACTGTTCATCATCTTCTACCTTAAACCACAGTTCACTATTCATTTGTCGCTTTCAGTAATCTTTTTTCTCATAATCTTCTCCGTAGATTATTCATGTTGTTAGTAGTGGTAAGGAGGTTTAAGATGAAAGAGTTGTGCGTCTCTGTTCGGTTATTGAGGGAAGAAAATAAAATAGGACGGGTTTTGTTGTATAGACAGCAAGAATTTCTAGCAGGTTTTGAATTGTCGGTTTATTAGAGGTTTTGGTGTAGAAAGTAGCCTCGATTCTTATTGTGTAAAAGATTTGAGTAAGTGTTTTGGTTTGTGATCAATTGAGTAATGAGATTGACTAAAAGAGTAATGATTTTGACAAAATCCATAAGTACTGACAATATGTATAAAATAATTGACAAAGAGTTTTAGGTTGTGACCAATTGAATAATGAGATTGACGAAATGAATAGTAGTGTTGATGAAATTTGTAATGGTTTTGACAACAATCAATAAGTACTGATAAAATGTATAAAATGATTGACAAAGAGTTTTGGATTGTAACCAGTTGAGTAATGAGATTGACTAAAAGAGTAATAGTTTTAACAAAATCCGTAATGATTTTGACAAAATCAACAAGTACTGACAACATGTGGAAAGAATTGAGTAATGAGGCTTTTTTATCTTTTCTCCCAAACATGAAAAACCTAGATTCCTACCCCCATACCCTCTCTGTCCTTTGCATGATTTAATGGACTCTTTTTGGTTTTGCAAGTTGAAATGGTATTTATATGTCTTTTTCCCTTACTTATTTGGGATTTTCAAATTTTGAAGGTATTTTTTGGAATTTTTCCAATTTAATTATATAATTGAAAAAAGGCAAGAAAATGTCACTTAAACTTCAAAATTTCAAATCATTGCCTACAAGAATATAGGTATTGGCTACACTTAAATAGCAATTGACAACTCATTTTAAGAGAAAATTACTGATTTGAAAATTTGAAATTTATTTGGTATTTTTTTTATTTTTTTCCAATAAAATTTATATAAAGTCTTAAATATACCTATGTACCCAATATTGATTAAATCAATAAATTTTATATTATATATTGTAATATTGATAACATTTTTATTAAATTTTATATTTATTTTATATTCAAATTTTTATTATACACAATCATAAATACTGTAAAAAAACATTTGTTTGTTTTTTCAAATATTAAATATAAACATATTTAGCTATCAAATAATTAAATATTCAGGTCAAAAAATAGTTAAATATTAATTATTTAGAATTAATATAAATTAATCTTAATAATATTAAATAAAAAATTAAAAATAGAAGTAGATAGATCAATTTATAATTTGGTCAAAAGAAAATCCATCTGGAAAAAATATATTTTCTCTAATTTATTTAATGACATTTTGATTTTTTTTTTGACCTGTAATGAAATTTTGAATTGGTCTGTTTTGTGCTCCTATCCTTCTGTGCTGGCCAAGGGTGTCTCGCTTTTGCGCCTTCGGCTTTGTGTTAGGGAAAGTCCAAAGGCCATTCCAATCCAAGTCCTCCTCTCTGGATTCTGGTGGTCTCTTGCCTTCAACTGGAAATTTTTTTGTGATACATACAGAGAAAACAGAAAAGCCTGCGACGGCTTCAATCTGCGTCGGGGAGTTAGCTCTACATCGATGAGTTTCTGGCTTCCTCTGTGATCCCAGGCTAAAACCTTGTTTTCCTCCGATCAATCTCCAGTGGCATAACCTACTCTGTTACAGAACTTACAAAATTGATGGGAAATTTATTTGTTAAGAAGCCAAAAGTAACCGATGTGGATCGAGCAATCCTCGCGCTCAAGACCCAGAGACGGAAGCTTGCTCAATATCAACAAAAGGTTCTTTGTTTTATTTTTCGTTTTAATTTTTCTGTGGCATCGATCAAATTTGAATGTGTGCATTCTCTATCATCTGTTTGTGTAGTCAGTCAGGGATTTGGAATACCAGAACGAGAGAATTTTGAGGCTTATACGAGGGAATTTCAAGATTATGAAATTTATTCACTGTTTTTGATTGAATACTGATAGCAGATTGCCTTTTTATGCATGACTTTAGTCTTTCTATTATTTCATTTTTTAAAGTCTAAACTATTGGGTAGAAGATAAAGAAAAGAAAGAAGGTAAGATTCCTTCGGCTATGCTTTTGCTTTTACAAAAGCTCTCCAAAAATTTGCCATTATTCGGTTAATGCTTTTGGATTGTAAATAGCTTTGTTGATGTATTTCCAACTTGACTCAAGATGTATTGTATAGATGTCATGCTTAAAGTAGTTTTGCTGTGATGGTTTGTTGTAACACAATGACAAAGCAGGAAAAGTTTGGGCTGAAATTGATTATTTATGAACTTGTTCTCCACTGCTGAAATTATAATGTGTAGATTACCTCAAGTCACTGACTTTGGTGTTAGGACCGATTAAAATTGGCCCATGAACTCTCTCCATGATGAGTTTGGGTCGTGAGACTGGCACTTAAGGATCTTAGTCCCATCTATTATGCAAGGATTATGGAAGTAGTTAATAAAATGGATAATCATTATTAATTATTATCAAATTGATCTAAAATATTAAATCTATGGCGAGCTTCACAATTTAGAAGGCATAAACAAAGCAACTTGTTTCTCAGACTCTGTGCAATGCAGGAGGAACCTACATAGAGAGGAAAAATATTTGTTAGATTGAGTCTACTTTGCTGAAATTATCTATAACCAGGAGTTGTTTCTGCATTTGGGTTGTTTTGGACATGACTTTGACAGACTTTGGCTGTTGAGATAGCTATGTTGATACAATTTGGTGTCTTAAACTGGACTTATGCTCATACACTTTTATCAACTTTTGAGGAAATAAGCAAGAACCCTTGGTATTTCCTTTTGGGGATCATCTTTCTTAGCTTGAATGATAATTCCCTTAAAATCACTATCATGCTTCTTTATGCGGGAACTTGCACCTTGAGTGCTGTGCTTCACATCAAAATACTTTATCTCATGAGTCTGACCTGTGTGCGTTAAAGGTTTGGAATGTAGATGTAAAGCACCTTCCATGATTAATACGATAAGGTTAAGCAGCTACTATTGTAGGGTTTTGTTCTTTAATTTGATTGGAAGTGTGGTCCTTCACAACAAGCCTTATCCCACTATGTGGGTTGGCTATATGGATCGTATGACACCATTATGTTTTATCGAAAACCAAATCTTTAGATAGTTTGTTAAACAAGAAAAGGAAGAATTGGGAATTTGAGCCACTGTCACTTATGTTTTTCTGTTATGGTATTGGATAGGAAATAGACAGAAAAGACAGAAAAGAAGGAGAGAAAGAGAAGAACAGAGAGAATAGAGAAT
The DNA here is from genome assembly GCA_963242795.1 of Inga leiocalycina. Taxonomy (NCBI): domain Eukaryota; kingdom Viridiplantae; phylum Streptophyta; class Magnoliopsida; order Fabales; family Fabaceae; genus Inga; species Inga leiocalycina. The sequence goes on along the minus strand of OY725327.1, from coordinate 56,998,131 downwards.
TTGAATGATTTCCTTTAGAAAATAGTCAGACTTGCAAAACTGATACAAGAGGTCCTGATCATGCTACTTATAGCATGATAACCGACCTTCTCCACGGCTAGGACTAACTTAGGCACTTATTCACAAATCATCATTTAGTTATGCTTTTTGCACCTAAGTCCCTACTCACACTAATCTAACCTATTCACTCAAGTCCCTACAATCACTCTTACATATTCCATAACATTTTCTCTATATTCTTTACCTTTGATACGCTTTTATTGTGCGCTGGGGTACTCTATGTTTTGGCAAAAGAACCCTGTTAGTGATCTCATGGCAAGAATAAAAAAATAAAAAAAAGGAAAAAAAAAGTACTGTTAATGAAATTGGTGTTTGCTAGTGTGTCATCAGGGTACATAATGAAATGACAAAGGTCTTACATTTCATTTTGTTCACTAATGTCGCTACAACATATTTTACACTGCATATTTTGCATTCTGACATGTGATAACTAATAAGTTCGCTTGTAGGAAAAACTCTGTTGCAGGGGGTGAGATTACGTGTGTTTTTATGGATGCCATTGTATATTTGTGCAATGCATGCATATCCCTATGAAAAATAGCGTAGCTGAACACAATACTTACACTTTTTGTTACAAACTAGGAAGTGGAACTATAGTTATTCATCTGAGCTAGTTCAGTATCTCCAGAGTTGTATAAGCTGCCCAGTCAACGATTAAAGTGCTTCATTTAGAATCCCTTACATTGGGATTGTGTACTTTTATAGTATCTTATTGGATATTTGACCTTATTTTCTTTTGTAATTTTCTTTTTCCAGCTTGATGCTGTTATTGAAGCCGAGAAGCAAGCTGCAAGAGAATTGATTCGTCAAAAGAAGAAAGACAGAGCCTTGTTAGCATTAAAGAAAAAGAAGGCACAGGAAGATTTGTTAAAACAAGTTGATGCTTGGCTTATAAATGTGGAGCAACAAGTAATAATTTAATATCAAATTTTTATTCATTTTTCCTTCTTAATGATTAGATTTAGATTAAGAGCTGTTCAGGATGGCTTTATAATTGTCTAATGGTATATAATTAGTTTAATGTTCCTTTCATGTTATTGGTAATTGGTAAAGCCCCGGTGATGTACAATCACTCACCACATTGCCACAAGGCTGTTTTCTTTTAAGTTGATTTGTTGCATAAAAGTTATGTGCTGATTATCCCTTTGGTTCAGTTGGCAGATATTGAACTAGCGAGCAAGCAGAAGGCTGTGTTTGACAGTTTGAAGGCTGGTAATGATGCAGTTAAGGCCATACAGAGTGAGATCAACATTGATGATGTTCAGAAACTTATGGATGATTCTGCTGAAGCTAAAGCTTATCAAGATGTAAGCTTGACATCACTTTTATCCTCGTTTCTGCTGCTTTTATTGTAAAACCATTGCACTAGGTTTGGGCTGGTGTGGTTGAATTTTTAAAACATAAGTGGGAAGTGGTATTTGGCAATTTATATAAGTGTTTTTTTTCCTATGACAGTTCCTTCTTAGGAAGTTGTTCTGTTGATAGTGGATGCTAACTGATGGGTGGCATATTTGTGTGTTGTTTTTGAAGGAAATTAATGCAATCTTAGGGGAGAAGTTATCAGCAGAAGATGAGGAGGAGATTTTAGCAGAATTTGAGAACTTGGAAACTCAGGTACGTGGATTGTCCTTTTCTTTTTTTATTACATCCTATGGTCTGCAGCTACATTCCACTATCATCCAACCAACCTTGTTATATTTTCCAATTGAACTTCTAATTAATCTCTAGTATGAATAATATTTTTGTTAAGATGGAATGCAACCTTTTTACTGCGATTGGTTGTATAAAGTAACTCCCAGCTATGCTTGTGTCTTAAAAGGATTCAACTTATCTCTGCATGAACTAAAAGTACTGAACTCATGAATGATTTTATGGCATGATAAATTCCAAATTAGGAATGTCGTTTGAAGAAATAAAATCATGATCCTTTTGAGGTAGAAGACTTCTCTCAGTTGAAGGAGACATGAATGTTGAATAGATGAAATCTTGCCCCTACAATTTGTTTATTCTACAATAATTAACATAAAATCAAATTGTATTCCGTTCAGCTTATGGTTCAAGATCTTCCTGAAGTTCCTGCCACAGAGCCTGAAGGCATCAAGGAGGACTTGGACCTTCCTGATGTCCCAACCAAAACACCTGTTGCACCTGCTAATGATGCTGCAGTTTCCACAAACACAAAAGGTATGTATGTTTTATCACCTCTCTCCCACTTTTTCCTAGCCTCCAAATCTTGAAAATAAGCTTACCGTCAGTGATTGATGGTGTCACAGTTATGGAGGAACCACTTCCTGCTTGAAGAGCATGGCGGCCAAATTAGGCTGAGCATCTGGCTTATACATTATGTGCTATTCCAAATTTATGCCGTTGCTGGAATTTAGTTTGGCTCTAGTAATCTCAGTCCCTGTGACGTTGGATTTGTACAGAGATGCTTATATGTTTTCTTTTCTTTCCTTTTTTTTGGCCAAAGAGATGCCTGTATATTTTACCAGTTCAACATAAATGATACTCCCTCCGGTCCTAAATATAGGACATAGTTTGTAGTGCAAATTGTACTACAAACTATGTCCTATATTTAGGACCGGAGGTAGTATTTGATTTCGTGAAGGACTCTTGAGCTCATGATGGACTGTTATAAAACAGTATCTGGCATACACAACTATGCACTGGGGACCCGTTTGATTGCAAGAAACAGACCCTTGCCCGTGGAAAGGGGAGAGGATTTTGTAAAGTTTAAACGTTTGGTTCACAGATTAAGCTTTGTAAAGCAAACTTGATTACCAGATTTTAGGTTAATGAAGATTCATCCTAAAATTTAGCTATGGATGGTTCCTAAATGAATCTCTGTCCCTGGGACTTCGTCTGGTGAGGATTTCGCTCCATATTTTCAGAGGTCAATCTCTGTTATTGATGGAGAAGTATAATATGGATCTTTGGGACTTTTAGGAATTAGGATTGGGAAGAAGAGGAAGAGAGGTTTGAAGAAGTAGAAAAGGGTTATTGAGAAATAGTAGGGATAGATATATTCCGAATAACAAGTGATGCCTAATTAGTTAGTATCTATTCAGCTAGTTAGATATAACCGTCATGTTTGGCTAGGAATGCTCTTATATCAGCTAGTGCCGCTCATCTCCCTAACTAACATCAACTAACATCTAAAAATGAAATTGCAATTACATAACAATACTCCTAAAACAACCTTGACCTCAAGGATTTTGCACAACAAAAATGACTTTGATACCACTGATAGCAAAAGGTATAATACTCCCTCCGGTCTTAATTATAAGACAAAGTTGACTTTTTTGGAGAAATTAAGGAAGCTGATTAAATTACTTTAGAGTATTTATATTTATATTTTTTTCTTCAAACTAATTAATTTGACTAATAAACTAATATATAATCTAAGGATACTAAAAATATAAACACTCTAAAGTAATTTAATCGGTTTCCTTAATTTCTCTAAAAAAGTCAACTTTGTCTTATAATTAGGACCGGAGGGAATATGAATCTTAGGGATTTTTAGGAATTAGGATTGGGAAGAAGAGAAGAGGGTTGAAGAAGTAGAGAAAGATTAGAGAGAAACAATAGAGAGATAAAGATACTCTGAATAATAATACTCAGGGGAATTCATTAGCATGTCATAATTGGGAGATACAATAGGGTTTGCCTATTTATAGAAGGCAGAGGCAAGGGAAAAGGGCGCCTAATTAGTTAGTATTTATTTAGTTAATGTCTATTTGGATTAGCGGTGGAAAAGGAGCTATTTTTGCAGATAGGCTTTTGGAAAAGTTAGATTATAGATATGATTTGTGTTTGGATTGGTGGTGGTAAAAGTAACTTTTTTTTTCTAACCTTAAACCTGTTTAGATTAGTGTTTGAAAAGCCCGTTTAGATGAGAAATGACTGAAAATTGTATAAATCTTATTGAATACTATATATATATATATATATATATTAGTTGTATATATTGTGATAATTGAAGTAAAAAAATATTTAAAAAATTTGATAAAATAAAAAAGTTGAAATTATTATTTAAAAAAAAGAAGACAGGATGGGAAGCTTTTGTGTGTTTTCTTTTGGTGTTTACTGCATAAGAAGAAGCATCTCTCTCTGTGCTAATACATTTGTCATTTTGTGGATGGGAAGCTTTTTTGTTTTTTTTTCATGACTGATGACGTGGGATGGCAGCAGCCAAAAGCTCTCTCAGCCAACTTCTAAAAAAAAGAGCTTCTTTAGCAAAAGCTTATCACGTTGAAACGCTTTGGCAAACACTACCTTTTCACCCAACTGAACTTTTAGGTCCCAAATGGGCTTTTTTTTTTTTTGCAACTGTGTTCCCGAACAGACCTTTAGTTAGATACCGCGTAGCTCGTGTTTATATGAATCTTAGGGAATTTTAGGAATTAGGATTGGGAGGAAGAAGAGAGGGTTGAAGAAGAAGTTGGAAAGGGTTAGAGAGAAATAGTAGAGAGACAAAGATATTCTGAATAGCACTAGGAGGAATTCATTAGCATGTCAAAAATGGGATATACAATAGGGTTTGCCTTATTTATAGGAGGCAGAGGCAAGGGAAAGGGGCGCCTAATTAATTAATATCTATTTACTTAGTTAGATACAACAAATTTTGTATTTGGCTAGGACCACTCTTATAACGACTAATGCCACTTACAGCTAGTGCCGCTCGTTTCCCTAGCTAACATTAGCTACCATTTAAAAGTGAAATTACAATTACATAACAATACCCCTAAATATCCACGACCACAAGGATTTTGCTCAACAAACATGGCTCTGATACTGCTTATCACAAAGTATAATATGAATCTTAGGGATTTTTGGGAATTAGGATTGGAAGGAGAAGAAGAAGAAGAGAGGGTTGAAGAAGAAGTACAAAAGGGTTAGATAGTAGAGAGACAGAGATATTCTGAATAATACTTAGGGGAATTCATTAGAATATCAAAATTGGGAAATACAATAGGGTTTGCTTTATTTTTAAAAGACAGAAATAAGGGAAATGAGCCCCTAATTAATTAGTATCTATTTAGTTAGATATAGCTAATATAGCTAAGACCGCTCTTATAACGGTTAGTGCCACTTACAGCTAGTACCCCTCATCTCCCGAACTGACATTTAAAAATGAAATCACAATTACATAACAGTTCCACATTTTCGTTTCAATTTGGCCCCCTTCTGCTTGTTTCATGGTTCTACGCTGATAATATACATTGCAAATTCTGATCCTGGAAATTCTTATCATAACTGCTCTTGCATTTATAACCTGGAAATCCCCTTTCCAAGGCTTTACTTTTGAGAACAATGGATGACTAGTTTTTTGAAGTCACAATGTGAGATATGAAGATCGAAGGTTTCGTTCGAACAGTTGAATGCTCAATTATATAATTACGCGACTCAAGTTAGATTTAATATTTAACATACTACTTATAAAAAAATAAATTAACATATTTGAGAGCATCACATATTGAACCGCACAGAATGATTTTGACAAAAAATACCATATAGATCATATATGAAAGGGCATTATAAAAGGACAGTCCAGTGCATAAAGCTCTCACCAAATAGGAATTGAAGAGGGATAGATGTGCGCAGCTTTACCCCCACAAGTGAAGAGCTTGTTTCTAAGATTTGAACCCGTAACCTCCTAAATAGTCACATGGCAACAACTTTACGGTTGCTCTGAAGCTCACCCTCACAAAATAGATCATACATATGATGCATAATTTGCATAGAGCAACTGAGAAGCATGATTCGACAATAATGGGTCTACTATTTCTATTTCTATGGCGGTCATTCAATAGGATAACAAATAATAGTATAACAATATGGGATTGTACTTTGCTTGACACACAACCAATGTCAGAACAATCATACAATTACCAAATGAGTACTGATATTATTGGGAACCTGTGTAATTTCTACCATTTATAGTACAAATTCATACAGCATCATATACACCCTCAAGGTTGTGAAGGACAAGCTTATTCTGTTGCAATAATAATCTATAATGCAACATCTGTTATCCCAAAGATTGCCTCCAATTTAGATCTCTAGAAGAAAGTGACAGGAAAAACTCGACAACAGGAAGTTGCAAGCTCACAGAACCAATGTTTATAGTAAAGCCATTCTTCAAACTTGTTATGATGTGATCGGCTGGGCAAAAGGAATTGAATTCCTACCCATTAAGCTACTAGTGTTTTTCTTGCCTGTCAAAAGAAGAAAGTAATCCCAGCTTAGAATGCCTTTCATTTAAACTCTTAAAAGGGATAATATGCTTCAAGAAAACTAGCAGATAGGCTCAAAACCATCTTGAGATTAGAGCATGAAGTCATGTCCCATCATGAATTTTCTGGACTAAAAATTAATCTGAACAAGGGCAATTTTATTAACCATAAAGGCATATAGCCATATCTATATTGATGTCACAGATATTTCATAAAATAAATTGACAAATTGATGCAATACTGCTGACATGTTCATGGACATCCCTCCTTTGCAGTCTGATAGATGACAGATAGATGATATTTGATGGAAACTTGTGAACTTATTTCAAAAGCCAAGTTTTACGGAGCAATTGTCCTAGGCTGTGAATGTTATAGAACATATAATCCTACACACAAAAAAAAGAACAAGAAGAAGAAGAAAAGGCATAAACGTAAAATGTCCACAACACATTCCTAGAATCTTCAATATCAAAAAGTGTGACAATTTACTAACTCAAAAAAGCAGCCACCTTATAAATTAACAATTCATCTGCAACTCTTGGTATTATAGGGTCACAATGCTACCAAATCCTTAAAACGGGTATTTACAAGCCTATACAAAAAATAGGAGCATAGGGTACTAAGCAAAATCACTTAATTAAGTATAAATCAACAAGAATTTCCATTTCTTTTAAACAGAAAGGTTTGAGAAAATGAAAAATAAAACATGTATAGATCTGTAAATTATTGCAGTGGCTACCTTCCTAATTTATTTTCTGAGAATCATAAACAAATTTGTGTTTTATTCACACGTGACAACACGAGCGCGCACAAAGGGAAGCATAATGAGTCATCAAGGTACCTACTGCTTGCAAAATAAATTTAAAGAAGTACTTGACATGTTAGGGATAAGGCAAACCTTGGTGAAGACAAACAAGGGGGAGTGGCTTGAAAGCCAGCAAATACATTTGAGTAAGACTTCGTCAGATAAGAGAAATTGGCAACAGGAGACAGAGCAGGTACCATTTCACCTTTCTTCAAAAGTTCATGCAGGCTAAGCCTTTGCAAGGTCAAAACAGCCCTTGACTCTTTCCAAATAAAGGCTAGGACACCGTTGTGAAATACAAAGAGGGAACCAGGCTTTGATCCTGGGTATCTAAACCCATAGCCAGTTGCAATACCCTCTCCCACAAAAGCATGCTCAATATTTACAGGAAAAGAATCCGCATCAGCATCCCAAGGAAAGGGTTCAGATGAAGGCTCATTGGTATTTACTGTAAACATTGCTGAGCCATTGGGATGCAAGACATAGTGAGTGCCTTCCAATATTTTGGTTGCAATGAGTAACTGTTGCCCCTCAGATTCCTCATAAGAGAGAAGCAGCAAGAAAAATGCCTTTCCAGGCTTGTCTTTGCTAGGCTTTCCAGGAGGCCAACCAAAAGTCCCTCCCCAGAGACCTGCGTATTCTTGGTCAACTGTGGGAACTGGCATGCGCAGTTTATAAAGAGCAAATCGGCTGTCATGCATATTTGGCCATGCCCGATAAGAAGATAACTTTACAGTTGAGGCATGTAATGTTAGTTTAATTGTGTCACCCGATCTGAGAAAGTCATCCAGTCGTGCATGCTTACTCTCGGTGCTTGAAGTAACCTTCTCAGAGATTGCGTGACAGCCATTATTTGAACTAGATTTCCCAAGGATATGTTTAATGCCATGCCAGAAAGATCCACCAAGACTTTTTCTCTTGCTGGAATGTGTGTAATTAATCACCTCATCTGAAGGTTTACCAAGACCCCATGAACGAATATTAGTTTGGACTTCATCCAGCTCCGATGGCACAGCACCAACTGCCTCTTGGGAGCTAGCTTTCCCATCAATATGAATACTATTAGAATTAAGCTTGTACATTTGAATAAGGAGACTTCTTCTTTCTGACAGGAGCAACAAATCTCTCTGAAAGTTGTCCTTGTCCACACTAAACCTAGGAAATAAGGGTCCAAGTGCCATATCAGGAACCTTTTGTCGAACTTGACTAGTAATAATCTCAAGTAACTTTCTTCTATCACTAAAACATAATTTGCTAAAGGGAACCATCAACTCATTATTTCCAGTCCCATGTGACCTAGATAGTCCACTGTTTGAACTGCAAATATTTCCTGATAACTCCCCATCTGAGTTGTGTACCATGCTGTTACTCTGCAACAAAGTATCACCATGTTTCTGTTGTGTGGGTTCAACCTCAAGCAATAGCACATTGCAAGCTCTTTCTATTTCTTTGACTATGCCAGGATAGATATAGTTGATTCCGTTCTCCCTTCCATGAAGATAAAATGTGGTTGAACCATCAGAGTCACCAATAATTTCAAAGACCGGCGCCCAGAGAATTGGACCATCCTCCATGCCCAATGGGCCAAGCTCCTGAGGTATAACCCGGCAACCAACAACAGAAACAAAACCAGGAATGACATAGACTACATTACCAAGCTCAGGATTCTGATGAACCCACATACCAACTATTGGTTGAACGCTGATAAGAAAACGGCAAAGTGCCTTATAAGAGGACACACCTTCTCGCCACTCAACTATGTCTTTATTGGGTAATACGTCAACCATGTCACATTGAGTGAACCAGACCTTTTCAGAAGCCGCAAGAGCGTATAAACTTCTGCAACACAGACTGAGATTACATACATCTCTTGGCGAGAGGAACTGAGAGATGATGGCAAATAAATCATCAGGAAGAGTTTGAAGCAGGCATGAATCAAAGGGTTTGTGAAACATTATGATCAAACCAAAGTTTGATTGTCAGATATTCAAGTTCAAAATGCACACTAATCAAGCATCAAATTCACCAATGGCCGGGACGCAAACAATTGTAATTGATCAAAGAATTAACACAAACAGAGATCCGAATCGGAAACCCCAACGCAAACCTCAATCGTCGCAGGTAGCAAGAATCAGTAACGGAAACAACCAGCAGGAGAATGAAGTGTGGGTCTCAGATTTCCTAAAAATCGAATTGAATCGGTTTGAATTGCCTCCTATGTACTGCAATTCTTGAATTATTGGGACTGAACAGAGAGACAGAATTCAGAATCGAGAAGAAAGCAAGAAGAATTGGGGATGGGAGAGAGAACCTAAAGGAGGGACCGAGGAGCGAGGACCCAGATCCTGTAAAGTGACAGAGACGACGACGCCTTGCTTGGCTTCATCTGGTTGATGCTTCACAGTTCACAAACCTTTTATCTCTTTCACACACACATGTAGGATCAGCGTCGTCGGAGAGATTAAAGTGGTGGTGGCAAGTGACGGAGGAGAGGAAATTCTGCATGTATTTCTGTGACTGTGAAAGCCAACCAATGTTGAAGAAATCACAGCTTAAAGCAGAAGCCAAGAGCCCCCCAAAGTCCAAACTCTGTGACCCCACCACTGAGGACTGCCTGTTCAATTCGTGTTTCCCCAACGACTTACCAAAGACCATGGACTCACTCCTAACTCCCAGGCCAAGGTCATCGATCATCATGAGTTCATGAATTTTCGTGTGATTTAATTAATAATTAATATTTTAGGACATGACATGCTTCTAGTGCTTTGAAACGGAAGTGATCAACACGGTTGTTAAGTCTATAATTTAAAAAAAAAAAAAAAAAAAAGTGAAAACATGGTTTTTGCAACTGAAATTTTTTTATTAAAGAATAAGTTCTTAGAATTATCATATAGTTGATGTGATCATAATGTGTTATTGATGTAGCAATAATATTTCATATAGTCCAGACTTTCATTAAAGTTACGATGTTAAAAACTGATTTTGTAATAAAAACTTCAAAAGCATTAACTTGAAATAATAAAAAATTCAGGGATTAAAATTAGAAAAAATTTAATTAAATTCCTTAAAAAAACATATTGTCATCAACTTTAATATGTATCAGGTCTTGCAAGAATCTTGTAAATTTTTACTTTATGTCAATTTTGTATTACGTATTGTGAAAATTTTCTAAACTTATATCTTATGTTAATTTTGTGTTAAGTCTTATGTAATAATGATTCATCTTATAATGAGCCCCCAGGGTCTATATATGGAAACAACTCGTTGTGTGCGACAACTTTCCCTCTGTTAGGGGTTTCCATTCCCTTCCGATTGGGTTCTTATGATGTCAACGTGCAGCTTTATACTGATAGGGTAATGATGTCAACGTGCAGCTTTATACTGATAGGGTAATGATCTCTCCTTCTTGTTATCGAGCCTTCCCTCTCCTTCCGATGGGGTTACTTGGTAGGATTTCTATCTCTTGGCCGATGGATGTGCTAGCAAGGAGTGCATCCGGCGACAGCGACGTGAGGGAATGGAGGTTGGTTGGAAGAGAGGAGGCACCCAAGTCTCACTATCCTAAGGCGTCCTTTGATGAAGATCTTTGATGGGTGCCCCCATGGCTTTTGTACGGTTCAAATCGGTGGATCTCCCTCCTCTTCAGTAAAAGAATGATCCTGATTGATGATTCGAGGGGAGGAAGCAGGGGACTTCCTGTAGATGGGGGCAGATCTATGGCGGAGCTAGGGTACTTCTCTATCTTGTTCTTCTCTGTTCTCTTTCTGTCTTCAGTCGACGGGATGTTTTTGGTGAATGTGGAATGTCCAATTAGTCCCAAGGCAACCGAGCAAATGTATTCAAAGGCATCAACTATGCGATTCTTGGTTCATGAGGTTAGTGGCTTATTAAAGTCTCGATCTTTTCCTGTTGATGGCCTCTTGGGAATGAGATATGAGATTGGTAGGTTAGCTCCTCTTGATGTTAGCTCTACTCTGTTGATTTTGGATTACTGTTTAGAAGACTTAACATTTGGTATGGCTTGGTCAGTGTTATATGATTGAAAAATTCATTATATTGCTTCACTGGTCAGTGGGTATCTTGAGTCAATATACATTATACTTGTCCATTGGTCAGTGGGTATTATATCCAAAGGCAGGATTTTTGAAACCTCTTCAAAAATTGGTTATGATTAGGTAGAGGTTAAATGTTCTGTTTGTCAAATGTCTAACGCCAGTGCAATAAATAGACAATTGAGAACCACTATATTGGGTCTGTGCAATATGAATGTTTGCAGTGTTCATTGATGGCTAAACATGTGCCTATTCAGTGTGTTGGTCAACACTGTTCATTGTAAGGCTAAACATGTGCATGTTCAGTGTGTATGAAATTACTGGCTCAGACTTGGACTGGAGTTGTGTTCCTGTTTCCTATTGTCTTTTAACTTGTTCTTTCTCTAATTATATGATGACAATTGTTTTCCTTAAGTGCATATTTGTTTTAAGGAATATGGTTAGGAACCATTCTCTCGTATGTGTTCCCATTGAAGCTGATTTAGTAGCTGGGTGGATTGTCAAAGCTTCATTAGAAGAATCTTACCCTTTAGATTGGGTATTTCGACCTTCGTTCCAATTGCAGGCCTACTTGCCATATGGTGTGGAAAATGCTTCAGCTTTGCTTTTATGTGTTTATTGTATTGATGAATTTTTAATGACTTGTTTATGTAGTTTGTTTGCTAGCTTTTGATGTTTATTTTCTTATTCTGGTTGCTTTGGTTTGTTTAATTCTAGCTATGAGACATTATAATTTTACTTCAATACTACTAGTTTCTTTATTGGTAAAAAAAAAAAGGGTCTTTGGGGGGGGGGGTTAATTTTTGTTGGGCAACATTTTGATATTTTTAGAATAATAGTGTGAGGTTAGATTTTAACAGTCAATTGGTCATGATTATTTTTGCCTTAGTTTTCAAAGTTCATGATTACTTGTATTTATAAAAAAATATTTAGTGTTGAATGCATTTTGAGAAAAATTTTATGTGTATTTTTACACCATAATAAGAAAAATATTATCAATAGTTTGTTATTCAACTTCGGTTGATGGAGATGATCCAAGCAATGGTGGAGGAGGAAAATAATTTTTAAGAGGTTTTTACGAATAGTCAAATAATGTGGATATTATATTACTTGATTTACCTGGTTGGGAAACTACTCCAACTATTCCTACAAACATCAATACGTTATCTCATTCCACAACACTTCACAAAAAAATTATTGTCTGACCAAAACCATATATATTAATGTTGCTTTCAAGGGAAAAATCAAAAGGTGAAAACATCAAGGGAATCAGGTTAAGATTTATTTTAGAGTATTGGACTTGGAACAAATTTGTCGATATATACACAGACACTATAAACAGTGAAGCAAATTACTGAGATATTTCATGGTGGAAAAAATTTATTAACGTCCTGCACTTAAATTCGTTAAAATTGTTCGTAGTGAGAACGACTTCGTTCTTGGTGAGAATGAGTTTTGCATGTCTTTCAATTCTCTCTCCCTCACATCGTCCCACTAACTTTGACTTTTGTTTATTTTTTCAAATATAAAAAGGGAAATCGGTCACAAGGTTGATAGAATTGAAAAATAGGTAAACTCATCCCGACAAAAAAAAAAAAAGAAACGAGTTCTTCATTAATTAAAAGAAGTTCTCACCATAAACAGACTTAAGTGTAGATTTAAGTGTAAATTTTTTTTAGTCAATATACATTATACTTCTTCAAGATTTAAGTGTGGTATTATTTATAGTATATTGGTAAATTTGCTGAAAGTTTTTTTTTTGTTAGGAACAGATATCATTTTATTTGAGACAATTCTGTTCGATGTACTGTCGGACACTAAGTGTCCGTTTGGTTTACGGAAATAGAGGTAATGTAATGTAATAAAATGTAATGATGATTACATAATTTGTTTGATTCATCATTAGGGAAAGATAATACATATGCATAAAAGTGTTTGGTTAGATTATATCGAACATGAGAATATATAAAAATAATATAGCAAGGGGCAAAATTACCCATATCTACATATATAATAATGTACGCGTTGGGTTTATGATAATTTTTTTTTTATTCTGTCTAGTGTAGACGTCGAGTTCATAGTAATTTTTAAATATTTAATGGTATAAATATTATGGTTTCATGTTAATTTTTAATATTTAATAATGAAAATATTATTTAATGGGATATTTTAATATTTTTTTAATGATTGAATATAATTTGTTTAACTTTTTAATGGGGGAATATTTCTTAAATTTCTATATTATTAATTATTTTTTTAATATTTAATGGTGGTAATTAAAATGATTTAATATTTAACAGTATTTATGGGTGGGTACTTTGGTCAGTTTAAAAAATTATAATGACAATAGTGTTATTTTCACCTGATTATAGGATGTCTACATCCTCATTCATCAGTCCTAGTAGTTAATCCTGATTACATCAAATGATATAATCAGGATTACAAAATATAATCCTCTTTGTATTATATAAGTCTACCAAACACTGTAATCGGTCTATTATATCAGGATTACATGTAATCCGCTCTTGTGGAATCGAACCCAACAGGCTATAAATGTGAGCACCTCTCCTAACAATCTTGATTCAACACGTTATGAGGGATTAACCCCTTCTACTAAACCGTGTCGGTAAATTTGCCAAACGTTGGACATGAAAGTTCCCTTTTTCTTTTTTTGAGTTAAGAGAGTTCACTATTTTGGGCTCAACCCAGCTGGCTGCACAACATTTGTGGGCTACCTACAAAATGGTTCACATAAGATTATAACATAATCAACATCATAGTACTAAACAAAAAAGAGAATCAACAATATCAATAATTAATATATACTGGGCCAAACCCAAATCACAAGTACCTTTCACAATCCTTGCCGACATATTTGAGTCATTAAATTTATGAATTCATAATACCCGTCTATTTTCTTTACATTTGATTTCAGCTTTGCCCCCATACAAAAGCTTTATGATTTTCCGCTATCCTTTTTTTTTTTTTTGCCTTATTTTTTGTAAAATGCTTGAACCTTAGTTTTTTAAATAAACGCTTCAACCTTAAATCTTAAAATTCCCAAATTGTGGTTGGTGAAGTGTTTTTCCAAATAATTACTGTTAAGAAAATTAGTTTTTCGACCTTACTATAAAAAATTAGTTGAAGATAAATGTTTAGAAAAAAAAATAAAAAACAGTTAATGGAGTCAAAGAGAGGAAGGATTTTGATTTTTAGTTTTTTTTCGTTTTACTTAATGAAATAAAATTACATTAAAAGAATTTATCTCCCATTAAAATTTAGTAATGTACTCACTCAAATTTATATTATTCAATAACACAATTATGTCACCAGCTCGTCATAAAAACGCAAAAAACGGTTTCAGGAGGGAAGGTAAAAGGCGCGCCCTTCTCTCTGCCATGAACTCCGACATTTCGGCGGGAAATTCATCTCTCATGGATCCATATTATTCTTGGAGTCCGTCAATTATGAAAATAACAAGTTCTCTGCGATTCGAGGATAGCGTCGCCGTCTCATTTTTCCGATTGCGCGTGGGGCTTAGCTTGCTCGACTTGGTTCATAGTTTATATTACCACCTCCGGTTCTTAATATAAAATTCAATTAATTTTTTTTTAAGAGATTAAGAAAGTTGAATGAATTATTTTAAATATAATATAATAATATACAATATATGTTATGATTAATTTGTATCTAAAAAAAATCAACTAAATTTTATATTAAACACAGAAGAGAATACTTTCTTTTTAAAAGGCTTCAAATTGTTTGAGTTTGATTATATGATGATGATTATATTGATGAAATCCAAAAGGCAGTACTGAATCTTGTTTAACCTAAGAGAAGGGGATGTTGATGTTTACTATGAAAGTTGGATGAGTAAATCAAATTCTCTATCAACCTTAGGACCTAAAGATTGCCATCTCCTTACTTACGATTGCAATACTTTCATGTTCATGATTTCTTCTGTGATCTCTCTCTGTTTTTTTTTTTTTTGGAGAATAAGATTCTTCTCATTTATATTAACTAACATGTACTTTTAGGTCATATTTTCACTTTGATAACAAATGGCTTTACTTCTGGAATCGATTGAGTTTTGATGCCATTAATTATACTGATTTTTGTTTCTTGGAATCAAGTTCGATTATCTTGTCAATGAGTTTTCACTTGGTTGGATTTGAAAAAAACATATCATGTTCCCGTTAAACCGGTATGAATTTTATTGGAGAAACTCTAATAAGATGATCACTCGGTTGTTGAAAAGATATTAAAAATATATATATGTGGTTTAAGAAGACTGTTTTTAAGAGTTATTTTACCATATAAGACTAGAATAAAAGGCAGCATTCCCTAGGGCCCAAGATTAAATGAACCCCTTTTGCAACAAGACAAGGTGATAGTTTGAAGGTTCAAGAGTTTGTGTGTTATGAACTTCTTCCTTAAGTCGCTTTTATATGTTAGGATAAGAAATCAATTAATAAAGTGATAAAATTGTAAAGTCACGTAGATAAGGTCGTCAAGTCAACAGACGCAAACATAATGGCTGGAAAAAGAAGAAACAGTAGTGGTATGAAGTGATAAGATTTTTCCATTATACACTCACGCACAATAATCACGATAGGCTTTAATCCACATTCAGTATTTTCAGTGTAGACAATATAGTATCTACTGGTCAAACATTATCAACTACTATTTAAGGATATTTTTGTCTAGTGGTAAAATATGCACAAAAAGTTATTCAATCGGCGGTGGTTGCAAGAAATACTGACAGTCTTTGTTAACTTGAGTGCTCTATAGTCATCATTTGACCTTTTATGTAGCAGCTAATCAAAGTTGAACTTCTAATCATTAATGCTTATGAAATTTAATGACGCATGGGAAGCTTCAATATTTCATGATGTACTCTATGAAACATTATGTTTTTTTGGAGAATATATTGTGAGTATCATGTCCCTTCATACTTCTTTGTTTAATTATACGTCAGCTTGTGTATTGAGTAATGAAAAGCACACAAGAAAAAAAGGTTGCCAACAGTTTTTCCATCCCTTTTCTTATTAATGTTGACAGACATTCTGCCAACTAAACAGTTTTAGGTGGTCCGCAATTATAACTTCAGTTATTTCTTTCCCACCATTAAGGGGGCAAAGGCTTGTTTGGTACAAAATGGAAATGAAAAGGCGAATGAGAGTGGAAAAACTCTTGTTTACAGTGCCTGAAAAAATAATAATAATGTACTGTTCAAGTTGTATATGAAGATATTATCCTTATGAGATATTTCGCACCTCTTTAGTAAATCAGGAAGAAACACTCTTCAGGATTCAACAAACCCTTCTTACATAATACATGGTGACAATCAAGAGAAGAGAGAGGAGGGGAACTCGGGAATAGAGCTCGATCTATGTTATTTGACTTGGGTCATCTTTAACCATACACTAAACATTACCTTTTATGAGCAGCAAACATATAACTGTTGGACAGCCATAATGGCAATTAACATTATTTACAACAACTCTCTCCTATAAACATGGGAAGCTCTCTTTTCAAGAAATTCACTTTGCCATCTACCAAATACAATAAATATACTTTCCCTCACATTTTCCTTTTCCTTAGATCAATTTTTCATGTGCAAAACAGAACTCAAGGAACACTACATTACCCTTATTCTCAAGGATAGCTAGGGCGTCCTATGCTTTTCAGATGAGTACACTTTATTTAGCACCAAGAGATGTTATCTATAGACAGAGGACATTTACAAAGAAGAACCTCATTAGCAGTCTGAAATGGAGAGTGCTTAAAAAGAAAGAAAAGAAATGGTTTTCCCCAATTCCTGTGACTGATAAAGTATATGTAAATTTCGATAAGTCCAACTTCCCTCAGTTTTAGGAAAAGAAAACATGTATTAACCAGAATACATGAATTGCCACACCTCCTCATGTAGTTATCTGCTTGATCTTGTCTCAATTGCTGGCTATTTTATTGAGTGAAATGCATTTGATTTTGGCTAATTCAATTTTCCTATAGTTAACATTGGAACATCATAATTCTAAATTGCATAATGGCTTAAACTTAAATCTTTCCCGTCCTAGTATAACATCTCTCTCACTTTTTAAATTAGGACAGACACTAACAACTTGAATTTATAAGTAAAATAAAACTCATGACCTCACACTTATTAGGGAATTTTAAATTTTTTCCGTCACAGTATATATCACCAAGAAAAATGGGGCGTGGGAAAAGGGAATGCCTCTTATTATGTCGGTTGTCACAACTCATACAAAGCAAGATTAACATCTTATTCTAAATTTCTAATTTTGTTTTTTGAATGGTCTAGATTAGTTATGTGCTCACATCACATACCTGTAGATAATCCCGGTTTATGTGTCTTTGATGAAAATATCATCAATATAAATTGTATCATTCATAATTTTAAAACATTATGTTTTTTTGGAGAATATATTGTGAGTATCATGTCCATCATACTTCTTTGTTTAATTATACGTCAGCCTGTGTATTGGGTCATGAAAAGCACACAAGAAAAAAAGGTTGCCAACAGTTTTCCTACCCCTTTTCTTATTAATGTTGACAACCATTCTGCCAACTAAACAGTTTTAGGTGGTCGGCAATTATGACTCCAATTATTTCTTTCCCATCATTAATGGCAAGGGCTTGTTTGGTACAAATGAAATTGAAAAAGCGAATGGGAGTGAAAACACTCTTGTTCACATTGCCTGCAAAAATATCAAAAATGTACTGTTCGAATCGTATCTGAAGATGTTATCCTTAGAAGATATTTCGCAACTCTTTAATAAATCAGGAAGTGACACTCTTCAGGATTCAACAAACCCTTCTTACATAATGCAAGGTGACAATCAGGAGAAGAAGGAGGAGGTGAATTCGGGAACAGAGCTCGATCAGTGTTATTTGACCTGGGTCCTCTCTAGTCATACACTAAACATTACGTGTTATAAGCAGCAAGCATATGACCGTTAGGCAGCCATAATGGCAATTAACATTATTTACAACAACTCTCTCCCATAAACATGGGAATCTCTCTTTTCAATAAAGTCACTTTGCCATCTACCAAATACAATAAAAACACATTCCCCCACATATTTCTTTTCCTTGGGTCAATTGTTCATGTGCCAAACAGAACTCAGGGAACACTCCATTATCCTTATTCTCAAGGCTAGCTAGGGTGTCCTATGCTTTTCAGATGGGCACAATTTATTGAACACCAAGAGATGTTATCTACAGACAGAGGACACTTACAAAGAAGAACCTCGTTAGCAGTCTGAAATGGAGAGTGCTTGAAAAGAAAGAAGAGAAATGGTTTTCCCCAATTCCTGTGACTGATAAAGTATATGTGCATTTCGATATGTTCCAACTTGTGGTAGCTGTTTCACCTTGTTTTGGTATGTTCTGGATTAAATTATATTTGCTGAGATAGTAGATAAGAACTTAGTTGGAGAATAAGGAATCTTTCTTAGTCAAGGAAAACTAGAAAGTACTCTCTCTGATTTTAAATATGAGATAAAGTTGATTTTTTTGAAGAGATTAAGGAAGCTAATTAAATTACTTTAAAACATTTATATTTCTCAGTTTTTCTTCAAACTATTTTGTCTAACTTATAAACTGATATATAATCTAAGAATATACAACATATAATATGATTAAGTAACTTATTTAACCTCCTTATTATCTTCAAAAAAAATCAACTATGTTTTATATTTAGGACCGGAGATAGTAATAGAATCATGGCTCCACTTAGGACAAGATTTATGCATACTCATCCTACACTATGTACAACTCTCCAAGTCAGTCTTCGTTAAATCCAACTTCCCTCAGTTTTAGGAAAACAAAACATGTAAGAGAAACAGTGAAGCTTCTTCCATTAACCAGAATACATGAATTGCCCCACCTTCTCATGTAGTTTTCTGCTTGATCTTGTCTCGATTGCTGGCTATTTTATTGAGTGAAATGCATTTAATTTTGGCTCATTCAATTTTCCCATCGTTAACACTAGAACTTTATAATTCTAAATTGCATAAGGGCTTAAACTTAAATCTGTCCACTTTTTAAATTAGGACAGACACTAACAACTTGAGTTTAGAAGTAAGATCAAACTCAGAACCTTCCATTTACAATGAAACTTTAAATTTTTCCCGTCACAGTACATATCACCAAGAAACATGGGGCGTGGGAAAAGGGAATGCCTCTTATTATGTCGGTTGCCACAACTCACAAAGCAATATTAACATCTTATTCTAAATTTCTGTTTTCTTTTGGAATGGTCTAAATTAGTTTTGTGCTCACATCACATACCTGTAGGTAATCCCGGTTTATGTCTCTTTGATGAAAATATCATCAAAGAGACATAAATTGTATCATTCATAATTTTAAAATAATACTCCCTCCGGTCCTAATTATAAGATAAAGTTGACTTTTTTGGAGACATTAAGGAAGCCATTTAAATTACTTTAGAATGTTTATATTTTTAATATTCTTAGATTATATATTAGTTTATTAGTCAAATTAATTAGTTTGGAGAAAAAAATAAAAATATAAATACTCTAAAATAATTTAATTGGCTTCCTTAATTTCTCCAAAAAAATTAACTTTATCTTATAATTAAGACCGGAGGGAGTATTAATAACTTAGGGTTTAGAATGGATGGACCGACAGCTAGTTAGATATATTGTGCAACTCGCGTGGGTTTCTTTTGGTTGGTGTGTTTACTGTTTAGTGCAAGTCCATTCTTAAGAACAGTGTTGTTTGTAAGTAATATACTATATATCACACTGTTTTGGATCCATTAGTTTACAAATTGAGAAATGTAAGAGAGAGGCACATGGGTGGGTCGGCCAACATGAAACCATAGATTTGTCTAATCAAAATGATCATGTGAGAGCAAGAGTGAGTGAACGTAAAAAAACAATTTTGACTCATAGGCTTGTGTACCCAGGGTCCTTACTCCCACAATCCTGCTAAGGCACGTCCAAAGGTATCAAGATCACTCTTTTTTTTTTTTTTTCCCACCTTATTCACTAAAGCTTTGCCCCGATTATATTCAGATTCGACCCGCGTCGCGCACCTGATTATGGTGGGAGAGTCTCCCAATAAGAATTTCTGCATACATAAGGCTCGAACCTGATACCTTATTTAAGCGGAATCAAGCCGCTTATCACTTGGACCAACTTCCATTAGTAAGATCACTCATTTTGTTTTGTCCTAATGAAGCCATACTGAGGAATTACAAGTAGGTCTCAAATAACGGACTTAGTTGCCTACAAATTCTATAACAATTGAAGAATATATAATGACAAGTTTTAATATGAGAAATGGCAACAAAATTAATACTCTTCACTAATTATTAAAACTTCTTGATAATTAAATATCTTACTTGAGATTTCATAATTCTCCCAACTATATTTTATCAAGCAATTGGGTGACTTTATATTTTTGTTGCCTTTGTCAACTGAAATGTACCAAAATGAAATATTACCTCCCGTCCTAAAGTATGATATGGTTTGGAAGTAAATTTTAATTTTAAATATAAGACATTTCATTCATTTTATCTTTTATATTTATAATTTTTTTTCTAAATTAATTTGTTTAACTTATCAATTGATGTATAATATAATATTACATAGAAGTGTTTTAGATAGCTCATGTCACATATGTTATAATTTATTTATTTATTTAAATTTCTTAATATCCCTAAATTAAATAAATAAGTCTTATATTTAGGGGGAGCATTTTTTTTTCCCCTTTTTGAAGCCTGAAGGCATATTCTGTCATCTTCCCCCTGCATACAACTTGTGTTTGAATCCGGCATAATTGTTTATAATTTCTAGCTATAAAAAACATATATATTCTGAAATGTTACATTTTAATTTTAAGAAATAATGGACACAATATATAATGTGGCATTGAAATTCTCTTCTTGAAGTCCCCGTTTCTGAATCTACCTCAGATTTTTAAATTACTCCATTAAAAAAAGTTGAAGGGCCAAAAAAATCTATTTGTGTGCTTTATTTTATTTTTTTGGTTCAACCTCCGTGTTTTCTTCAAAGATTGTGTGCATTGCTTTTCCTTTCTTTATAATATAAGTCACTTTCAATAAAAATATTTGTGCGTGTCAAAAAAGTGGTGCTTATCTGACACAATTCCAAAATGATGGTTCCATAATTTTCTTATCTTTTTCTTTTTTTTCAATTTTTGAGGGGGGGAAAAAGGTGTG
This sequence comes from Inga leiocalycina, assembly GCA_963242795.1. Lineage (NCBI taxonomy): Eukaryota > Viridiplantae > Streptophyta > Magnoliopsida > Fabales > Fabaceae > Inga > Inga leiocalycina. Next base: position 56,976,744 of record OY725327.1, on the reverse strand, counting down.
TGAGGAAAAGTGGTAAGCAAAATGGAAAAAAGAAAAAAGAAAAGAAAAAGGGACATATTTTAGTAATATTCTATAACTGACAAAGGATATACTCCCACTAAGCTCCGTGGACTGCAATTTCGACCGCATTCTCATAATAAAATTGCCTTTTTCCCTCTGTTTTTAAATTCTTCCATGTTATTCGAAAAGACATGCTCTTTTGCTTTTCTATTAATTTAAATCCAAAAGTGAACCGTATTTTTATTTTTTATCAAGTATAATTTATTTATAAAATTTAAACATCAACTTTGGTGGTAAGTCCAGCAACTTATGTATGGTCTTTGGGGATATCTAGTTGAGTGTTTTTTTTAACTCATCACTTGAGTGAAAAAATTCACGCAAACATCGTATATATAAATACTTCGTCTGAGTCTAAATATAAGATAAAAGTTGATTTTTTTTAAGAGATTAAGAAAACTAAATAAGTTATTTAATTATATCACATGTTATGTATTTTTAGATTATATATTCATTTATTAGTCAAACTAATTGGTTTTGAGGGAAAAAAAATAAATATTCTAAAATAATTTAATTAGCTTCCTTAATTTATCCAAAAAAATCAAATTTATCTTATATTTAGGATCGGAGGGAGTAATCTAATAACCCAACCTGAACCCTCACATTAAGATGCTTGTTACTATTGTGGCATAATAAGGCCATCAATCTGGTTCATTGGTTTGATCTTGATAGTTGATATTACTAGATTAAATTAGGTTGAATTAAATTCATAATTGAACTTTAGGGAGTAATTTTTTATATGGTTAAACTTATAGAAATTAAATTATATTAAGTAAAATTTATGGATTGAGTTTTAATTGAGTTAAAATTATAAAGACTAAGGTGCAAAGGGGAAAAACTAGCCGTGGTATTGGGTCAAGAACCAATGGGTTGGATCAGAGTTAAATTGGAGCTAACACAGAGCCAAACCAGTGAGAAATTGAAGATTTTAAAGTTATTAATATAAAATTTTAGAGAAATTTTTTTTAAAAAAAATCAATTTTTGAAAGGAACAAAAATAGCGAAATGGATCGATGCCCTAACCAAACCTATTTACCATCCGATTTGTGAGTTTCTAGGCTGAACCAGCCGGTCCAGTCCAGATTCCAAAACCTAAAGTAAAAGTTTAATATTTAAGCAAACTTTAGACGAAATTAAAGATCAAGTGATCAATTTTTCCTTTAAATGAATATTTTAAATTATTGTGTTTTAAAATGTCAGCATCTACATTTTCCTCTTCTCCTTTTTTTTTCTCCTTCTTTTGAACCCATATTTTTCATGTTTACTGCAAAATTTTGTGTGCGCGAAAAAATAATACCACAACAAGCAATTTAAGCCCTGAAACGTATCTTAACATTAATAAATTTGGAGCCTAATTCACCAAAACTTCTTCATTATAACAAACAATTAATTAAAATTGAAATTTTTTTAATTTGACTGGCTGGGTAAAAAAACCACCCTGTTATTTGATTAGAATAATTAGATTTATTTCGCATGCTATTGTTAGGCTCAATAATCAAGGATGACTCTTTCCATGTGATTTTTTTTTTCTATTCATAAGATCTGAACCTCATCCTTATATAATGATAATTCAGTCATTTCCACTCAATTTAATTAATAAAAGTATTTAATTATTTTTATATGCTAACTCTATGGTTAAAATATATTGTATTAGGTGTAAATGTAATGGAATTTTAAATTTAACAAATTGAATGGACGGTGGAATATAATTACAAAGGGTGGGGGAGAGGGCATGGAATCACAATATCACCCCCGGCCACCATGTTAGTGGGAATATTTGCGCCATGTGAAGAAGATGAGTATGGAAGACCAACCAAAACAAACAGATCCATGTGAAATTATAATTATTAATAATACTATATAATTAAAAATAAGATTAAGAACTAATTAAGAAGGAGGATTATTTAGATATACACATCATTATCCTAAGTATATTTTATTACTCTTGTTATAATTACTATATTAATTAACCTGACAATTGGCTTGAACTTGATATACATGAGCTTCACTTAATAGTAATTTTTTATTGTAACTTCATGCGAGAACAACACCTTGTTGATTTCAAGGGATAATTACGAAGTGATTAATAAAATATAAACATAATGATGGGGCGAATATATTAAACATAATGAAGTGAATATATTAACCTGATAATATACAGAATAAATAGGTACAGCATAGAAAAGAAGTGGGGGAACAAGTACGTGTCTAAATTATTTCATGCGTGACGTTTTAATAATTACACGCCAAAAGATAGCTGATAAGGTAAAGTGGGAGAGAATTTAAACAAAGAGAAAATGACAAAAAATGACTACCCTTTATAATACTCAAATCCACGTTCACAGGCTCACAGCTCATTTCAAGGATGAGTACCATTTGTTTTTGCGATAAAAGTTAGATAGTTAAATCTCTAGTGTTTGGTTTATTATTATTTTTTTTAAAGAAAAGTGACCGTAGGAATATTTTTTTTTATTTTACACTTTATATATACTATCTTTCGTCTTTAATATAAGATCCCGTTTGTGGTATAATTTATATTATAAATAAGATCATATATTAAGGGCTAAATGTAATATTAAATAAAAAAAATACTACATCTGGTCCTAATATAAAACCCAATTATTAATTTTTTGAAGAAATTAAAGAAATTAAATAAGTTACTTAATAATATCATATGTTGTGTATGATTAAATTATGTAGTAGTCTATAAATCAAACAAATTAGTTTGAATAAAAGACCATAAATATAAATACTTTAAAATAATCTAATTAACTTTCTTAATTTCCTCAAAAAAATCATATGTATCTTATATTTAAAACCGAACATAGTATTAAGATATATCTAGACTAAAGATGAGCATTGTTTATTTCAATACTAAAAGCATGTTTGTTTGAGCTTATAAAAACTTATAAGTTGTTTTTTACGTAAATCGAGATACAACTTCTCTCACATACTTACTTCGTATACCGTAAATCACTATTAAAAAGTAACTTATAAGCAATCGAATCGCTCAACCAAACATACCCTAAGACTATAGGTCTATAACTACAGAATTAGATTCCCCACGCCCGATCATTATATAGAAATTACTTATTTCCGTTTGAATCAGGGCATGATTGTTTTAACGATTCGATTGCTTATAAGTAACTTTTTAATAGTGATTTACGGTATACGAAGTAAGTATGTGAGAAGAGTTATATCTCGATTTACATAAAAAGTAACTTATAAGCAATCATAACGCCCAAACAAACATGCCCTCAATCTCTCTCCCCCTCCCTTTTTATTTTTATCACCCCCGGGTTCATACACCATTTTGATCCTATTTATAAGTTTTTTTTAATTAAAACTCATATATTAAGAAGAGGTAATTAACTCAATAATTATAGGATAAATTTATAACTATGCCCTTATTTATAAATTGATACTTTTCAAATATTTCTTCTCTATCTATCTTTAAAATATATCTTCATTTATAAAATAAATAGAGGTAAAATTATCATAATCTCATTTATTATATTGAAACAGGACTTATAAATAAGACTAAATTTTTTTATCAAAAATAATTTATAAATAGGATCAGAGTAGTAGCCTTGTAGGAGTTAGTTAATTAATGTGCATATGTTAAAAAATAAGTTATGTTAATTAATTTGTACAAAAATATGTGTTGATTTTTTAAAATATTTATTTTAATTATTTATATTAAAAACTATTTCTTAATAAAAAATCTTAACATGTAAAATTAATAATAACGAGAGGGAAAAAATAGATTAAGATGTTATTATTAAGATCGAAACATATGCTAGTATTAGTTCTTACATCTATCATGGGAAACTCGTGTTTACCTCCATCAGCTGAAAATAGTTGAGAGGATAGGCACATAGGGTTCATGAGAGTCACATGTTTGGTTCCTTGAACAAGCAGACAAATTAAATTCCTAAGTTTTGTGAGCCTTTCATTCTTAGACAGGTACTAATACTATTAATGAGCAGCATTACTCTTTTCTTTCCCAACTATGCTATGTTTCACACTTTTTGGGCACATGGGGTATTCCCCCACTATAATAAACAAGGTTCATGAATCCGGTTTGGGTATTGAATTGATTAGGGTACTGGTTTAAGGGTTAATGGGTCATATTGAAACAAACTGATGAAAAATTGAAAATTTTAGGCTTACTAATATGAAAAATTCTAAAGACAATTTTAAAAAATAGTAACCCGGACCGGACCGATCTATAGGCCGGTTCGCCGGTTTTTAGGCCTGACCGGCTGGTTCGGTTCGGGTTCCTGAACCCTGATAATAAGTACCATTCTGGTCCTATTTATAAGTCATTTTTAATTAATTATTACATACCAAGAAAAGTTAGTTTACTCATTAATTATGAGCTAAATTTTCAATTTTACCCTTATCTATGATTGGTTCCAAAAGTCAACATGAATAAATTTCTTTTGTTTATTACAATTAATAAGGATAAAAAAGTACAAAATATATTTACTACCTTAAAAATAGATTTATAAATAAAACCAAATTCTTTTATCAAAAATGATTTATAAATATTACCAGAGAGTGATATGGGGGAACATCACCATTATTATTACTCTGAGGTTAACAATGTTGGGGTATAACTATACAATAAATTAATTGTAATTATGAGAAACCCCATTCACTTTTAAAAAATAAAGAATTAATAAAAAAAAAAAGGAGAATGTTCATTGCGGGGGGGCAAATAAAGAATAAAAAAAATGTGTAAATTTTGGGGTAGGACATGAGCAAAGCAAAGCCAAAAGTCCAAAACAATTCCTAGTTGAGTTGCCCACAACAATGCTTTCTCTATGTGCTTTTTTATTAGAACGGCTACTAGGTCCCACATCCCCTTAATATACCAAATCCCTGTGTACTGTAGTGCTCATTACAACCCCTTTCTTCTCTCTTCCTGGCTTTTCCTCCTAGTGAAACGGTATATATATATTTTTTCTTTATTATATTTTTTTAATAGAAAAATGGTTGCAAAATCCCTCTTATTGTCCAAAAAATGCTGAAATTTATTTAAATACCCATGTCTGTGAGAAGATACAACTCCTATTGAATTGTGTGCGACTTTTCTTTTAATTATATACAAATATCTTATATTTTATCTTATTTTAAAGATAAAATAAGACGTGTGCAACTCAATATTAGCAGGTGTAACTTTTTTTCAACAGTACGTAACCAACCTTCAACCATGTGCAAAAAATTTTGTTTTGCCTTTTGATTTGTGTGTTTTGATGAGAAACAATACCATGGTTTTGTAAGAAACAACCAACTTTTTGTTAAATTATGGTTTTAATCTCAAATCATGGTTTTGTAAAAATTATTTAAACACCTCAAGTTTTATAAAACCAAAGTTTTGATCTCAAACCATTATCTCAAAATCATGATTTTGGAAAAATCTAATTTTTTGTTTTTTTTCTATGTGGGCCCCACCATCTCTCTCTAATTGATCATTTTCCATTAATGTGAGCCCCATGCCCCCCGCGCGCGAGCACACACTCTCTCTCTCTATTTTTTTTATTAATTTTAAAATTTTAATGCTACCTTTTATTCTTAATATAAGATTTATTTATCTAATTTGATTATGTTAAAAAAATTAGTTAAGTTAATTAACATTACATATAGAAAAATTTATTTTATTTTTGGTATGAATTATGAAATTTAATGGTAAATAATGAGTTAAGATGCATCCTTTTTAATGTTATTAGGGGTTTTCTTCTCTTATAATTACAAGCCGTAAGGTTCGGTTTTGTTAAATTTACATCATTTTTAATTGTTCATGTTATTTTTCCATATTCCAAAACTTATTTATACCATACACCCTTCAGGGAAAACTTTAATGTTAAATTTGGATCTTAACCCTTAACTAATACATAAAATATAATTTTATTCATTACATGTAATTATCACAAAAGTTAATGTCCTTTTTAGTAATTTAACCATAAAAAAAGCTATTTTAACCATAATACTCAAACACTCTCATTTTATCAAAATCATTTTTTTCTCATAATTTGTTCCAGACGACACTTGTAATTTGTTCTCATAATTTGGAATAGCTTATTTTTTAATAATAAATGTTTATTACGTAAGTCGAGATAAAACTATTCTCACATACTTACCCCGTATATCGTAAATTACGATTTATAAATACTTATAAATTAAAAATAAGCTATCACAAACAAGTACATGGATATATTAGGTACAACCAAATGAAAGTAGTCCCAACTGAAAATGAGCTATACCTCTAAAATATTATTAAATTCAATTAAAAAGTTACTATATTGTGATTTTTTTTAACCATGTATTGGGATTAATTATTTTTCACTACTTTTTTTAATCTCTTTTATAACAGATAAATTTTCCATGCAATCAGAAGTCAGAACTCAGAAATTAAAAAGATTAAAATATGCCACAACTTCCCCATTTCTTTCGGCTCTTATAAATTGATAGCTCCATGTTTCTTTTAAGGTTACAAACTTTTAGACTCAAGTTTTGAACTGATTCCCAAGTTCCCTCAAGTTAGTAGAATAAGTAATAACACACTCAAATGGAAAAAAAATGTGAAAATCGATAGAATTATTAAGTATGATTATATATATAATTGAATTCACAAACTATAATAATATTGCATAATTTAATATAACTAGAGAGCTAGATGTATAAAAGAAGAGACGAGTTATGACTACATAATAAAAACAAAAGAATAGTAACATGTAATAATCCAGGTTGTGAAACCCGGACCAGACCGGCAGGTCCGGCCAGGTAACCGGCGAACCGGCCGGTAAACCGGTCTGGTCCGGGTTGGTGTTTTTAATAAAAAAAAAAAAAAAAATTTCTTTAGAATTTCATACTATAAGTCTAAAATTTTCAATTTTTCACCGGTTTGGTCCCGGTTTAACTCCGGTTTAACCTACTAACCCTTAACCCAGTACTCCGACCGGTTCAATGACCGGTCCGAATTTTAATACCTTGATAATAATATGTAATTTGATATCAATTCGCTGGGATACCCCAGTTCATTTAATAAATGAATAAAAAAAATATAAAGAGGCGGTATCATTATTTATTATTTAATTATGAACGACAAAGAAGTGAAATCATTCTCCTAATGGACCCCAAAAGTAAAAGTAGCCCCTTGAATGATTTGACCCATAACACCGTTTGTTGGTCACTTAATTTTATTCCTCAACAAACTTTCATGTGCAACATCATATTCAGTGGTAATTAAAGCCCGTAGTCTATTTCTTCTTTTAATTATTTATATATTTATATTAAAAAAACATTTAAATACCACTTGATCTTTAAAATCTTAAATTAATTTTATTAATAATAAGAGTAACAATATTGATAAAAAAAATATAACAATTGACAATTCAAATTTTTAAAAAATTAATGACATGAGATTTTAAAGTTTAAATGGTTTTTAGTGTCTTTTTTCTTTATATACTACCTCCGATTTTAAATATATGATAAAGTTTGTAGTGTAATTTGTATTACAAACTTTATCCTATATTTAGAATCGGAAGGAGTATATCTATACATACCCATATTTTTACCCAAATATTCGTATTAGTAATACCATTACTAGTATTGGCTTCTTCGTTTTGAAATGTTCTTTGACTGTGACATCCTCACATTTTCAAACTACTTGTATTTCAATTTCTTGGTGTGACCTCATTACAACTCATCCTCATCCTTATACCGTTATACACTCCATTCTTGAGGTTTAAATTGAATACTCTAAATTTAATTTAAACAACCGAATAACACTAGGGCGCAAATTAATTACTATTAGTTTTATTTTTAATCTACATTAATTCTATATTTTTAAAACAACAAATATCAAAATTAAATTAAATACACTTCCCCATAAGATCCACGTTATTGCATTTTGTTGCGGCCAATCGGATCGGTTATTGCATCATATCTCTGCGATTTGTAGTAGTACTCCCTCAAATCCTAATTATAAGATAAAGTTGATTTTTTTGGAGAAAGTAAGGAAGTTAATTAAATTACTTTAGAGTATTTATATTTATATTTTTTTCTTCTAATTAATTAGTTTAACTAATAAATTAATATATAATATAAGGACATAACATATGATATGAGTTAAGCAATTTATTTAATTTCTTTAATCTCTCTAAAAAAATTAATTTTATCTTATATTTAGGATCGGAGATAGTATTTAAAAAAAAAAAATTTTCGGCGATATAATACCTACAGCGTTTTTAGACGTTAGCGAACTTCTTTTTTGGAGGCAAAAGCAGGAAGCATTGGGATGAGATGGGTTCTCTTAATCATCGGTCCAGATAAATCGGTGAAATGTGAAAAAATGATGCGCGAAGCGGTGGAATATTCCTCTCTTCAGAGACAGTTTTTGCCATAGCCACCATCGTCGTGCAGTATTCGTTTTCTCTATTCCCAATACACAGAAACAGAGAGTGCGAAAGGCCGATAAGAGTGAGAAAGGAAGGAAAGCGACTCGGTTTAGTGCGGGAAAAACGACGGCGTTTTCCTCGTCTCCTTCGCTTGGAGGTACCACTTGCGAGGTACAGTGCGTCGGAGAGGCAAATGAAGCTGACCGGAGACGGTATGGCGTCCGAAGAAGGCACGAGTGACTGCGACGGTGGTCGGACGGTCGTGGTTGGGGTGAAGTTGGATCCTCGGAGTAGGGAATTGCTCACTTGGGCCCTAGTCAAAGTGGCGGAGCCTGGTGACCATGTCATTGCTCTTCACGTTCTCGGCAGTATACCTGGTCTCTATTTCTCTCTCTTGCCTTCGATTTTGCTTTGGTTTCGGGTCATATTTAATCTGATTGTTTTGGTGCAGCGGGTACGGGATCGCTCCTCTCTCTTGTAAATACTTTTGAATCTGTTCTCGCCGTTTACGAAGGTTTCTGCAACTTGAAGCAGGTTGGGTTCTGTTCTCAGTCTCACTATTTTTTCGTTACATTTTTTTAATCGTTTGCTTGGATTCTGGGGAATTGAGAGGTTTCTGAAAATTTATTTCTGGTAATTACTAGAATTTGAGATTCTAAATTGTTGAGAAATGATAATGACATTGTGGACATCTTTTCACAACTAAAATTTCTCGTATGCGTTCTCTTTTTAATTGTGAGTTTTGAGCCTCAAGTCCGTTGAACACTCACCAGGTTGATCTGAAGCTGAAAGTCTGTAGAGGTGAGTCGGCTCGGAAACTTATTGTACGGGAGGCGAAATCGTTTGGTGCGTCAACTGTAATTGTGGGGACTTCTAAAACGCATCACACA